>CP129454.1:14682500-17082500 GCA_030445155.1 Quercus variabilis
ATTTGTTCAAGACCAATTGGAATTTGGATGACATATTGACATCTAACTTACTGATAAGATAGACCAAAAGGCCAGAAAAGGTGGGTAGGCTTCGCCAAGTTGATAAGATAAACCAAACATTAATGACAAACATGGGGTGGTGTAATTTTTTTTTTTTTTTTTTTTGGTAAAAGGGAAATGCATTAAAGAGACGAGCATCTTCAACAGGCTAACCTTCTCTAAATTTTGGAGAGTAAAAGCCACTGTTCACGTAAAATCACCCCTCCAACAGACTCGACATCTCTATTTTTTTTTTTTTAAAGATTTGCTACAGTAGCTCTCCAAGCATGGAGAGCACTATAGCAATCATTGTAGTAACTCTAAACAATATTCTCTCTTAAAATAATACCCGGTTGAATAAAAATAACTTTTTTTCTCTTTCCTCCCTTTCTCTTTCTTCCTCGCTCTCTTTCTCTCTTCTTTATCTCAACCGCTACAAGACGTAGAATACAATCCAAACATGAAAACAATTTTTCTCATAAACAAACAAAAAAAAAAGAAAAAAAAAAAAGAGAGAGACCTATTCATGAGCAAAAGAATTAATTCAATCTCAATAATCACAACCGATTAAAATTTTTAATTTTCACTCAATAATCACAACAGTAACAACAGAACTATTCTTGATCTTTTCTCTCAAACATCTCTAAACTCAGTCTCAATCAAAATACAAACTCAAATCACAATTTTAAAACTAATCAAATTAGAACCAAAAAAAAAAAAAAAAAAAAGCAAAGTTGACCCATCTGAGCCTTGATGGGGAGGAGGATATGCAGTGGTGGGAGAAGGACAAGTGGACAATCTTCATGTGTGAGAGAGAGAGCTCTAGCCAAAGTGCTGCTAGAGAAGAAAAGAAAAAAAGAAAAGTGCTCCTGGAGCTCCAGAGAAAGTGCTAGAGAAGATAGAGATAAGGGAAAGGTGTGGAGGAGAAAAAAAGAGGAAAAAAGAAAAGAAAAGAAACATGTGGAGGAAAAAAAGAGATAAGGGAAAAATAAAATAAAGTATAAGAAATTAAAATTGAGAAATGCTACAACAATATTTCATAATATTTTCACAGTAAAATTTAAGTGGTAGGTTATTATTAACTAATACTGATGAAAAAAAAAATTAGGTGATGTGTTCAAATTAAAATTAGTAATAACTTACCACATATAATTTATTGTGAAAATATTGTAAAATGTTAATAATGTAGCATTTCTCATTAAAATTAGATGAATGAAAGAAGATTGAAAAAGAAATATTAAAGAATGAATGAAGAAATAATACTTAAATGGGATTGAGAAAATGATAGAGAATTTATTGGAAATTGTATTTAAAAAAGTAGATAGGCAAAAGGTACAAAAAACTGTTCACTCTCCAAACAGTACAAAAATTTGGAGAGCCTGCTAAAGATGCTAAGGAGGAACAACAGGTTTGTGACAAAGCCTGTTACAGTACAAAGTACAAACCGCTACTATTTGAGCTCATAAGCTCTATAATGTCCACAGGCAGGTCATCATACAAAATAAAGTCAATATATATCATGTTATGTCCCTTTGTGATATATATATATATAGACACACCAATTTGGCTTGAAATACAATAAAACCCTCTAAAACTTAATTTGATGTTATATTGTGGGGTGAACTTCAAGAAACGTGACCCAAGCAGTCTTGTAGCTTTCGGTGGGGTTGGGTTGGGTTGGGTTGGGTTATGTAATTATTATTATTTGCTTTAGGTACACTACCAGTTGGGTTGTATAGCTTGTCCATTAGCACATTTTGGGAAAGACGAATAATGCTCTTGGAATCAACCTCAACCATATTTTGTTTCGTATGTATAGTTTACATATAGCTTGTAATTGTGAAACACAAGTGTGGCACTAAAAAACGAGGGGCTTAGAATATCAGCATGGAAATTATCATAGGGGTTTGGTTGGCTTTATTTTTGGGCAGTTTGCCGTTGTAGTGGTGGTGGAATGAGCTTTGGTATATATGTTACTCCTTTCAAAGTTCGACAATCAACGACTGGTTCCACCCTTCCACCAGGGCACATGGGCTTGCCTTTCTTTGGAGAAATGCTCAACTTTCTGTGGTATTTCAAAATTCTTCGTCGTCCTGATGATTTCATCAATGCTAAGCGACGCAAGTAAGATCAATTTCCATTATAATAAGCCAGATTTAAAGTTACACTTGCAAAAATCTTGAAAGTTATAATGCTAGAACGTCATATTCTTTATGATTTCTTAAAAAGAAGTAACGTATGATATGGAAATTATGCATGTCCACAAGTCATGGAAAAAGCATCATGCTCGTACGTGGTAAAATAGTCATGAATAAGTTTAGTCACACCACCCGAACCCATGACAAAATGAAGACTTTTTTTTTTTAGAGAGTTTCATCGAATTAAGACACCAATCAGTTTTTAGTATAGACAGAAATTGAGTATGTGTTTGGATTGAGAGTCTGCGTTTCTCACGTTTCACGTCTCCAGTGTTTCACGTTTCCTTCTTTCATTCTTTTTTTTTTTTCTTGCACTTGTTTCCGCTGTTAGAGACAAAATCCACTGTTCATAAACAGTGCGCACACTATTCACACACTGTAGCAGCACTGTTTATGCGTTTTAAAATATTAAAAATGTCTCACGGCACTATTCACACATTTAAAAATTATTTTGCTACAGTGTTTTCAGTTTTCAGTTTTCCGTTTCAGCAAAAATAAGTTGTATTCAAACGGACCCTGAATCTCAGATCTCTTATTCAACTATCAAAGACTTTACAAATTGAGTTAACTAGAACTCACATTTTTACAAAAACTTTAAAAAGTAATATATAGGTTCTAAAACATGATCACATATTCCACTAAATAGGCTCAGAATGACAGAAACTAGCGGTAAAATCTAAAAGAAACTACTTTATATTGCCAACGCAAGTGCATAAGACTCATTGAGAAAATATTTATGCACTGAGTCATGTTGAGGATAGATCGAAAAACCATTCAGACTATCGATCAAAGATTATATCATATATACTTGCATTGATCGAACATATTGAGACTTTATATTCGGTAACCAAAAGTGATTCCCACTAAGCCAATCATAAAACCATTGTAGAATACTTATAATCACGGCGGGCCTCATACTAATCGTAGGCCTAAATTGTTAGAACTACTGAATGTAATTATATTGTATTTCATGATGAAAGAATGTACATAAGTGCCTTTATATAGGAGGCATATGTGTGCAGTACAAGTAAATATGTGTGCTATACAAGTAATCTAACTGGGCCTAAAGCCCACAGTATATTATACACGTTAACAGCCCCCCTCAAACTCAAGGTGGATGTGAGACCAGTTTGAGGTTGTCAACCAAAGTACGAAGGTGTCCTTTAGGATGTGACTTGGTGAAGATATCTGCAAGTTGATCTTTAGAGGAGACTGAAATCAACTTAAGAGCACCATGGACAAGATGAAAATGGATAAAATGACAATCGATCTCGATGTGTTTAGTCCGTTCATGGAAGACATCATTGTGAGCAATATGAATAGCACTCTGGTTGTCACAATAAAGAGGTGTAGCAGAGGATGTAGACACACCTAAGTCTTTGAGAAGTCATCGTAGCCAAAGGAGCTCAGATGTGGTATCAACAAGGGCACGATATTCTGCTTCAGTATTGGAGCAGGCCACATGAGTTTGTTTCTTACTTTGCCAAGAAATCAAAGAAGAATCAAGAAGAAAGCAATAACCAGTGATGGACCTGCGATCAGTGGAATCTCCTGCTCAATTAGTATCAGAAAATGCACGGAGAATAAGAAGAGACTAAGCAGAGTAGAAAAGACCATGAAAAATAGTGCCCTTTAGGTATCGAAGAATGCGCAGAACAGCAACATAGTGAGTCGATCGTGGTGCAGATAGATACTGGCTCACCTGGTGAACAGCATAGGAAATTTCTGGACGAGTGACAGTGAGATAAACTAAGCTGCCAACCAAGCGTCTGTAAAGAGAAGGATTAGACAATGGTTTCCCCCCTGAGGGAGTCAGATGCGCATTAAGCTCAACTGGAGTGTCAACAGTCTTGCTATCAGTGAGTCCAGCTTGAGACAAGAGTTCAGAAGCATACTTGGCTTGAGTAATATAAAGTCCATCTATAGAATGAGTGATTTCAAGACCCAAGAAGTAGCTGAGATGTCCAAGATCTTTCATCTCAAACTGCTGACTAAGAAAAGCCTTAAGTTCTTGAATGCCACTAAGGTCATCACCAGTTATGATCATATCATCCACATATAGGAGAAGTAAAATATTGCCTTTGTCAGTACGACGAAGAAATAAGGCAGAATCATAATGACTGGCCATGTAACCCAAGCGAGAGATGGTAGAGCTGAATTTGGCAAACCAAGCTCGTAGAGCTTGTTTAAGGCCATAAAGTGCACGTCGAAGGTAACAAACCTTGTTTGAGTCAACAGAGAAACCAGGAGGAGGTTGCATATACACTTCTTCACTTAAATCCCCATTAAGGAATGCATTTTTGACATCCATCTGAAAAATGTCTCATTTACTGGGAATAGCAACAGCTAAGAGGGCACAAATAGATGAGATACGAGCAACCAGAGTAAAGGTCTCTTCATAATCAATCCCATACTCTTGTGTAAAATCTTTTGCAACAAGACGAGCTTTGTAGCGCTCAATAGACCCATCAGATGGAGTCTTAATCTTGTAGATCAACTTACAGCCAACCACAGATTTCCCAGGAGGAAGTGTCACCAAATCCCAAGTATGGTTTTTAGATAATGCATCAAGTTCCTCTTTCATTACAATATGCCATAAAGGGTCAGTAGAAGCCTCACGATAGGTGTGAGGCTCATGTAGTGTAGCTAGGGCAGTGTAACAATGATAGTCAAGTAAATGTGTAGGAACAGATCTTACCCGAGTTGAGTGACGAGGTGGAATGTCTTGTGCGAGATCTTCAGGGGGAGCAGGAGTAGGAGATCCGAGCTCAGAATTGGGGTTAGGTAGCTCGTCTTCAACCTGTTCATCTTCTACCTGTTCATTAAAGGGTGAACTAGGAAAAGGATCAGTGATATTTGGTGGTTAGATAGAGAAGTCTACAGCAACAAAATTAGGAGCAACTACAAGAGGATCAGAAGCAGCTACAGAAGGAGTATGTGCCTCATCTGGAAAAAGATCTAAGACAAAAGAAGAAGACAAGGAAGCACTGAAATGAGAGAGCTCGACAAAAAGGCGATGTTCCCAAAAGACAACATTGCGGGAGATATGAAGACGATGAGAGACAGGATCGTAGCACCTATACCCCTTTTGAGTTTCGCCATAGCTAAGAAAACAACAAAGCCTTGACCGAGGCTCAAGTTTGTTATGTTCATATGGCTGAAGAAGAACAAAACAAGCAGACCTGAAGGAGCGAAGGTGGTGATAGTATGGAGGTGACCCAAAAAGGCGCTCATATGGAGTTTGATTTTGGATAACAGGACTCGGAATGAGATTAATAGTATGAACAGCATGAAAAGCAGCTTCATCCCAAAAAGGAGCAGGAACTTTGGCAGAGAGAAAGAGAGTACGAACAGTGTCAAGAATATGACGAAGTTTTCGTTTGGCTCTACCATTTTGCTAAGAGATACCTGGACAAGTTAGTTGTAGGAATGCAAAATAGCTTAGAAAGCATATTGAGTATATTCAAGAGCATTATCAGATCAAAAAATTTTGATGCATCTGGAAAATCGAGTTTCAACCATTTTTGCAAAATTAGAATATACGTCTAATAATTCAGAACGATATTTCATATTAAAAATCCAGCTATAACGAGAGTAATCATCAATAAAGACAACAAAATATCTAAACCCACCAATACTAGAGACAGAGGACGGCCCCCAAACATCAGAATGAATAAGGTCAAAGATATTAGTGGATATTGATTCACTAGTATTGAAAGGCAAAGCTGGTTGTTTTCCTAACTGACATGAAACACAATCAAAATTTTCTGTAGATACTGAACCTAACAAACCTCTAGAGGCCAATTGTTGTACCCAAAAGGAAGATACATGACCAAGTCAAGCATGCCAAAGTGCAAGGGAAGGAGTGGAAGAAACTGCAGCAGCTGTAGCAATAGAAACAAGAGCAACAAGTGGAAGATGAAGGTTGTCCACGGGAAACATACGCCCAACTCTGGGAGCAGTCCCAAACTCCTGTCCCGTCCTAGGATCCTGCATAATGCACCCAGAATAATCAAAGGTAATGCGATAACCCAACTTAGCTAATTGTCCCATAAAAAATAAATTATAAGAAAGGTCAGGAACATTAAAGACTCCAGGAACCAAGAGGTTGGAGGTTGAAACTGAACCTATATTACGACCAGACATTGTGGAACCATTTGCTATGCGAATATTAAGAAGGTGCGGTGCAGATTTAAGATCAGAAAATAAGGACGAGTGAGGTGTCATGTGATTGCAACAAGCAGAATCCATAAACCAAGAGGTAGGAGACATACCAGATGAAGCTGAGAGAGAAGAGGAATAAGATGCATTACCAACCGTACGAATGACATTGGCGATGATATTTATAAGGTCATCTCTGGAAATGGAGAAAGTGGATCCAGAAGACTTAGATTGTGCAGAGACAGGAGCCATTGGTTGGACACTCTCAGTGTTAGCAACAGCAGCAGCAGAAATTGAAACAGTTGATTTGTTGCGATGATAGCAAGTCTCAATATTATGGCCAAAACATTTGCAAAATTTGCAAAATCGTTTGATGGATTGGCAACAACAATTGTTGCAATAAGAAAAAGACCTGCCCTTATTCTTCATTTAGAAGCAAAATATGCAAAAATGGACTGCAAAAATGAAATCTACGCAAAAAACTAGGTAAGGAGAACCTAGACTGCAAAAAGTCAACTCTGGCACAAAGTCAACGGTCAAATCTAGTCAAAGTCAACTTATCAGCAATGGTCAACGGATGACATCAGCAAGCTAACTAGTGATGACATCAGCAAATGATGTGTCGATGACGTAAGCAGGTGACGTCAGCTAGGGCTGACGTGGCGGTGATGATGTCAGAGATGACGTCAGTAGGTGTCCCAGTGGCACATGTAGCGCGTGGCGCCGATGTTTCTGGCGGCACTTGAGGGCGCGTGGGCTAGCCGATGAAGGTGATTCTTCCCTGAAGAGGCAAATCGGAGAAGGACAATTCTGATGGTGTCGACGGAAACAAGATTGGAGCAGCCCTGGTGGCGTGTGGAGCGCGTGGATGTGTTAACCGAAATGTTGGCCGGCGTGTGGCGGCGCGTGGATGGTCAGATGTGGATGTTTCTGGCGGCAATGTGTAGATCAACTAAATAGCTACACGGTGATATGTCTTATGTCCTAATCGGAGGTCGGAGGTGACAGATCCGATGATGGCAGTGGTTTTGGCGGTGGAGGAGTAGCTTCTGGTGGTGAAGATTCAACCCTGAGGACCTCTAACGGCGGGGAGCAGTCGATAGAGGGCACTGAAAGGGTTTACTGACCACAGAAGTTGAGGCAGAGGAAAATACCGACAAAACAAGATTGTAAGACACAAGAAAATTAAAGCAGTGGCTCTGATACCATGTTAGAAATACTGAATGTAATTATATTGTATTTCATGATGAAAGAATGTACATAAGTGCCTTTATATAAGAGGCATATGTGTGCAATACAAGTAAATATGTGTGATATACAAGTAACCTAACTGGGCCTAAAGCCCATAATATATTATACACGATAACATAAATAATGTATTTTTTTAAATGGATATTACCCGATTCTTGCCAAATCATAATCAAACTTATTGTTTTTCTAAGAAATTTCATCACGCATGACATGAGTTCTACTTTTGTCTTCCTTAGTGAGATTTCTTTTTTTCTTTTTTCTTTTTTAATATCCACGAATGTTCATATATAGTAGGGGTGTCATTCTTAATAGGTTTAAAAGAATTTGACAATCCACAAAATTAGGTCAACTATGAATAATTTATTTAACAAACTTTAATCTTTTATGCTTAGGAAAATGATAAAGTAAAAAATTATTTTACAATTTTTTTTTTTTTTTACAAAGTTATTGAGGAAATAAAAAAATGGTATCAGTAATAAGTCCAAATAAAAACTATTAAGAATTTTCTACACTAATAGTTTGTTAAAATGTAGTAAAAAAAATTTGTGTTTATAGCATTACTCTTATGTTTATTAAATAAAGTTATTTCAACTTCCAAAATTAGTATTACATTTTCCAAAAAAAAAAAAAAAAACTTAATTATGAATGGTTTTAACAAACCATGTAGAAATCAAAACTAATTCAAAGTTAAAGTAGCTTTTATCTTATGGTTGATTTAAAACTAAAATAAAACAATTTTTTGATTTGTCAAAGATGTCTTTGAACAGTCAAATAAGGTTGTAAATGAGCCAAACCAAACCAAATATTAAAAGTGTTCAAAATTGTTTATTAATTTTATTTTAAATACAAGTCGAGCTCAAGATCATCACCAAATAAAATTGCATATCAAGCTTAATTCAAAGTATTATATCGTGAACTTGTTGTAGTTTGTAGGCTTGTAGCCTACCTTTATTGTTAAGGACGAGGTAGGGCCTCCATCCATTTGCTTAGTTAAACTTCTAAGAGTAACATCTCTTACACAAAATGGAAGATTATTAAACTTAAAGTTGTCATCCATGTCATGTTTGGTTGGTGAATCTTTAATGGAAGATTATTAAACTTACGTTCTCTTTAATTTGTTTTGTTTTTCATTTTTTTTTTTTCCCATTTTTAGCTTTACCTTTTTGTACTCCTCAATAAAACTTAGTTTACCTCCAACGCTCTAATGCATTGGAGGTGGCACAATACAGATGTGTCTAATTTTGTCATGTGTCCAAATTATGTCAGTTCCAATGTATTGGAGCCAAGCCTTTAGTCTCTCAATATTTTCTTTGACATGCAACACTATGAACAGGTACGGTGATGAAGTAGGACCGTACAGAACACACCTGTTCGGTTCACCGTCCATCATAGCATGATTCCCACCAGTGAATAAGTTTATATTCCAATCAGATGAAAACTTTATCTTGCAATGGCCAAATTTGGATATCGTAGGCCCAAATTCTCTAGTATCAGTTCACGGAAAGTCCCATTCCAGGCTTAGAAGCTTTGTATCAAATAGCATCAACCGGCCTGATGCTCTCCGGCGCATCGCTCTTCACGTCCAACCCCGCATGGTAGCTGCACTCCAATCCGGGGCTCAGAAGGGTAAAATCAACACGTGATGAAACCAAGAAGTAAAATATTTAAAACATATGATGATATGATTAATTATTTTGTAACTTTTTTTTTCCATATGGTTAATTTTTTTAAAGAAAAATTATATATACTCATGTGCGTTGTGTCATGATTCTTTTAATGCTTTTCATAATTTGATTATAATTACTCTTAATTTCGGTCAATATATATTAGTATGATGAAGATTTATTGTGGTTTCTCTCATGCAGTCATGCATATATTGGTGTAATAATTCGTTACAAATCAATTCCATGTCTCATGCTTGCAGTTGACGTTCGAGAACATTGGAAAATTATTTGTAAGTTTTGAACCAGAGCCTCATCTAGACAACATGGATAAGTTGTTTGCAGGGTTGGTTCATGGAGTTATGGCATATCCACTCAACTTTCCCGGAACTGCTCATCACCATGCTCTTCAGGTTGTGTCACTGTTTTGACATAATTATACAGCATATATATCTTCACATATACTATTATGTTCTTCGTTTGTAGTTTTTCTAAAGTTTCACTCTTTTCAAGAATAAGATCATACTCATATTTGAGATAGGTATATTTGCGTTAAGAATAATATCCATTTTAGTATTTTTCAAGTAACTGGTTCTTAAACTTGTTAGCAAATTTGATTTGCATATCTTTATAAAAGCATGTAAGGTTCTATTCTAAAACATATGGTATGGCACTTAAAAAGTACAATTTTGTAATTTTACAGTGCAGGAAGAAGCTTGTGGCAATATTTTTGGGAGAACTAGAGAAGAAGAAGAAGCAAACTGGAGTTGAAATGAATGATCTCATGGATGGGCTGATGCAGATTAGAGATGAAGAAGATAACAAATTAAGTGACCAAGAGGTGCTAGACAACATTGTCAGCCTCGTCATTGCTGGATATGAATCTACAAGCCTTGCATCAATGTGAGCCATATTTTATCTTGCCAAGTTCCCTAAAGTCCTTGAAAAGCTACGGGTATGACCATCCATCTTAGTTTAACGTTAAGAGAGAAAGAGGAAAGCAAAATTTTCTTCCTTGCATCTGAACTTTATCCTAAATAGCAGGAGGAGAACATGGCTATAAGCAAGAATAAGAGTGGTGATTTCATTACAAGCGAAGATGTCTCTAACATGAAATACACAAACAAGGTTTAGATGCATTGCTTACCATATGTTTTGAGCTGAGGCATAGATAAGTGGAGAATAGAAGAGAAGGTCGACGGAATATATTAAAATGAGAAAGAAACTAAAATGTACTAAATTTTAGTATATTCCGAACACCTTTCTCTGGATTCTTTTGCTCTATTTTACATCTGGACATTGATTTGTATACAATTTGTTAGGTTCTAAGACTTTAGGACCTAATGTATAAAAACTTGTTAGATTCTAAAACTTTAGGAATTTGTATTATGTTGGCAAACCATGATCAAAACATAGAATCTAAGGTTAAACTTGCTCAAAGTATGTTTATTTGTAAAATTGGAATCAAGTGATTGTAGAAATTATTGGACTTAATCTGCAAGGCTCAATCGATTGAACCACGTGTAAATTTATTTTTTTACAGAATTTTCAATTCAGCCCAAGCTCATTTGACGTGAAGAGTTCTGTGTTTTACTCTAAATATAAAGGGAAAAACCTTAGCTAGGTTTTAGTAGTCTTTTTGAGAGTTGTGTGTTAAATCTTTTGTAAGATCTAGAGATGTTTACCTTTATACACACACTTAGGATTATCAAGATCAAGATTGATGTCAAGAACTTAGTGATCTCTTCAATTGCTGCTTAAAGAATTTTAAAGAATATCTGAAACCTTTGAGTAGAGTCTCAAAGTCACAAATAGTCACAAGTAGGAGAACTTGCGATTGCAGTGGATTAAAGAAAGAAATAGTCCATAGACTTGGAGCTGTTACGTGATCATGGTAATAAGTTTTCTACTCGAAGTAGCTATAGAATATTAACGGTCTAAGTTCTATGAGTGCATTAAAAAATGAAATGTACACTGCGTGCATTAAAAAATGTGTACTAGACATTTTCTTTCAAAAAATTTGATTGGTTTCGGAATATTGTTTTGAAAAAAAAAAAAAAAAAAAAAAAGGAAAATAACTAGTGAGCGTGTCACGTGTATCTGCACAAAGTGTATGCAATAAATATTGACCTTAAAAAAAAAAAAAAAAAAAAAAAAAAAAAAAAAAAAAAAAAAAAAAAAAAAAAAAAAAAAAAAACTACCAAACTTTGCTAGTGTGAGTGTAATTTATGTGAGTGCATTTGCTACGACTAAATCATAGCATTTTATGTTATGGTCACTACATTCTCAAAAAGAAAAAGAACAAGTTATGGTTGCTAGAATATGTTTGACATTGTTATATAGATAATATTAAGGGTAAATTATATTTTAAATCCTTTATTTTGATAATAATTTTAAATTACATCCTATAATTTTTACTTTCAAAATTTTAGAATTTGATTTAAAAGTTTTAAAATAAGAGGGATTAGTTTGAAGGACTTAGATTGGATCCAGTACAACTAGATACTTGACATAACCCTTACCCTAATTTGAATATACCCTTAAGATTTTTTTTTTTTTTTTTTTTTTTTGGGAGGAAATGAAAATATAGGATTTATAAAGTAATTTTACCTAATATCAGCTATATATGCTTTAACCCCCCCCCCCCCCCCCAAAAAATAAATAAAAAATAATCCCTAGTCATGATTGTAAGTTCAATTGAGTGATATATTAGTTATTGATCGTGAGATTTTTTTTTTTTTTTTTTTTTTAATTCTTTTTCCGGTGCAGGTTACAAAATACCAAAGGATTGGAAAATTATTGTTTGGCTTCGGTACCTGCACACAAATCCTGAAAACTTTGAGGATCCCATGTGCTTTAATCCAGACAGATATATGGAATGTGAGCTAATATATGCCTAACATGATTAGATATAAAATATAATTCTTTTAGCTTATCAGTGTTTTTTTCACTCTCAGGAACCAACAAGGCCTGGAGCATTCCAAGCTTTTGGAAGCGGATTAAGAACCTGTGCAGGAAACATGCTCGCAAGGACACAACTTGCACTTTTTCTCCATCATTTGCCTATTGGCTTAATTAAGGACTAAAGGAAAACCAATCCTTTTCAAAAAAAATAAATAAATAAAGTAAACCAATCCCTGTGATTGGTATATATAGGTCCATTGGGCTCTGTCTAAGCCCACTTTTATTGTATTGCACTTCACACTTACTTGCATCATAATCATGTCTTTTATATAAAAGAACCTTGTGTTACATAGCTTATATCATTAAACACAATACAATTATTCTGTATTTCTAACACGTGTCATAAAGACATTGCTAAGCATATATTTAAATGAAATCTCAGGTGGGAATTGTTCAACCCGAATGCAGAGATGGTTTATCTTCCACATCCAACACCAGTTGACGGGGTCGAGGTTATGTTCAGCAAAATTTAGGAAACCCTTATCGGTTATTATGTTTGTGGTTTTTATTGAATAAATGTCATAATGAACATGGTAAGAATTGTTGCTTAATTTATAGATGCCGGGGCTCATTGTTGTTTGGGTTTGTAATTTGCTGTTCTTTCTCCTTCATCTTTACGGCAAATATGATAATGAAGATTTTCGATCAACTGTTCTAAGGAAATTTATGATTCTCCCCATTTCAATTGAATTGTAGAGAATCCACTTTGTAGTTTAAATATAAATTTTTGGTTTTAATAGTGTATAGAGTACAATATCATTTAAAATTTAAATAACGTAACACTTTATATTTATTTTAAAATTTATAATACGAAAGCTTTGCCAAAATACGGATGTAATTACTGCCGCTACAAGCATGTGTGTAGCGGCTATAGCGTCAAAGGGAAGGCAAGGTGATTTCTAGAGTTACGTACAGCATTGAGTTGTATAAGCACTCTTCATGATGTTCTATGAAAATTTGAGTAGAAGTAGAGATTGTTGTGAGATAGTATCTTGGGCCAAAATGGCCCATTACCATAAAATTTGGAAAAATTTAGCCCAAAAACACTGTTTCGGAAATAATTAGGGAAGTACCATCTTTTTAAGTACTCGAGTTTGGTGAACTCGAGTACTATGTTTTTTGACTTCCACCGTGGCACGCTGACATGGCAGTGGAGTCAGAAATTTCAAACAGTACTCGAGCTTCCTGAGCTCGAGTACTGTTCAATGAGGTACCCGAGTTCACTAAACTCGGGTATCAAATATAGTTGGCACCAACTACAATTTAAAAAATTCAAGACAGTACTCGAGCTTGGGAAGCTCAAGTACCGTTTAAAAACTCCATGGACCAAAAACCTTTTCTGGCATTTTGCGATTTAAAAAATTCAAGACAGTACTCGAGCTTGTGAAGCTCGAGTACTGTTTAAAAACTTTTGTGGCAATTGTAATCAGGCAGATTGGTACTCGAGTTTCTGAAACTCGGGTACCAATCTGCCTGATTACAATTGCCACAAAAAAAACCAGCTGGCTTGAAAATTTTCCTGGACAAAAAAAACCTGAACCATAAAATTCCCCGTGTGCCAATTTCTGAATAATGCACAAGATCTCACATTTGCTTGAAACAAAATGCATACGACAAAACATGTCACATAGGAACTCTCTTTTTTGCTCAGGCATAGGAAACTCCATGTAATTCCTTATTTAAATACTTCAAAGTCCCTTTTTTTACAATTTCCACAGTTGCAAAAAATACATTACATTGCATTTTATATTGTGTTTATGTACAAGACGCACATGGCACATACACATGAGAAATATTAAGAGGAAGACTCAGGGCCCAAAAAAAAAGACCAAAAATACATTACAAGACGCACATGGCAGTCATTACCCATGCTTTCCCATGCATTTCTGAAATTGGAGACCCCCACTTTCAACATGTAATCAGCTGCTACAACCTCCAAGTCCTCTAGCTGGTATTCATCTTCAACACCATCATCCTCTGTCTCACCAGTGGTTGGATCAACCTAATAGTATTGCCAAATGCATTAGTTAATAAAACAACTATGATATGTTATAACATGAGCTGCAGACTGAAACAATTTGCATAAGGACTACGAAATGTTGAAAGTATACAGTGTATTTGGAATGCCAGTCGACTGGAAGTATTTAGTTAATTTACTTACACAGGCCTTTCGCATGTAATAAAGTAGAAGGGCAGAGTTATATTTGTACTTTTTGCTTGAAGGAAATTCAAATTTCCGGAACACACAATTAGCGAAGGTGATTACTTATCAAAGGAAATCCAAGCAACTGAGGAAGTGTATAGTAACAACACTGACTGACCTTAGTTTTCATTACAGCCATTGATTTAACAAGAGATATGATCGTAGATAGAGTCATTGGTGAATAAGATTTCAATAGCCAAATCCAGCTAACTACAAAAAGGTTTTGGATTATAGTTAAGTCAATAGTCTGAGTTATTATAACTTCTATATATATAACACATATGCACATGCATTGTAGAAGTCAGCCATGAACTTATGCACATGTATTGTAGAAGTCAGTCATGAACTTCTTCATTAACTTTGTCACTCAACTTTTTGGGTTTTCTTTTCCCATGGTGTCATTATGCCTAGTTTCTTCAGGGCATAGCGGGATGGTTCAAAATGCCAAGCTTGAGGACATCAAATTATAATTTAAATAGAAACCATACACAATTTCAATACTTTAAATATAAAGAGAAAGTAATCATCATCATAAGCATAATAATTTGAACATTTGCACTAGTGCAATCAAAGACATTTACTAGTAACGAAAGTGTTCAATTGTGAGAGTGTAGGCAATTCCTTTGATTGGTAGCAATGTTTAAGAACAAGTTTCTGTTAGAACTTCTACGATCAGCATTAAAAAAATGGAAAAAATTTACATTTAAAAGGATGCCACGGTTCAAACTTAACGTACCTAGTCCGCGAGACCACCACTCGTTCGTACCTCGTTCCGCTTAGGGCATGTTCTTCGATTATGCCCCTCTTGGTCACACAACCCGCATTGCACCTTCCTCCCCCCCTCCTTCCATGGTGTGGTTCTTGGCCGTCTCCCACCCTCGTCCATCTCATTCCTGATTCGTGTTGAAACAGGGCGACCTTTTTCTCGGATCAATTGAGGGTTAGGGAGGACTTTTCGAGTTTCTTCAGGATCCGGCCATGATAATCTATCTTTCAACACAGGGAAAACGGGAGCATAGCTCCGGAACAGTGCATCCACGCTATAGCATGGGTCAATATACTGCTCTGCATCATGTCGATACCTAATACAAACTGCAATGACATGTGAACATGGTATCTTGTACAGTTTCCATTTCTGACATGTGCAAGTTCTTTGCAACAGATTAACTCCATGTGTGTGATCCCCATGTCCATCAGTCCCTGGATTATGCAGTGTATCTACTTGATATGATTGTTGTTGCGCGCTCAATCTCGTCACCCTGTGATTCTCTGCCTTCGCCTTATTTCTCATGAAGATATCCAAGGCATATTTAGTCCATCTTTGACCCGATTTCAACTGCGCTACGCTCTTATTACGACGATCATCAAAGTAGGCATTTAGTTTGAACCATGTGTATTTCACCATTGCCGTAATAGGCAGGCTACGAGCACCCTTTAGAACACCATTGAAGCACTCGGACACGTTTGTAGTCATCGCCCCATAACGGTAACCGTTGTCAAAACTTAGAGCCCATTTCTCTTTGGGCACCTCCTTCAAATATCGGTGCGCATCCCGGTTGACATTCTCAATTGAATCGAAAGTGGCATTGAACTTTCGCTCTTGGGTAGCAGTTGCTGCCCTCCATACTAGATTCTTTAAAGTTTCATTTTTCCATCTAGTGTTAACATTACTGCATAGATGACGAAGGCAGTAACGATGTTCTGTCATGGGAGGTCGCAGGGAGACGTCTCGATTAGTGTCTCTGAAGATTGCTTGTATCCCAGGGTGTCTGTCAGATATGACACACAGGTCTCTCCAGTCGGTAACATACGTTCGTATACAAGCTAAGAACCAACCCCAAGTCTCTGTGCTCTCGCTCTCGAAAACGGCGAAGGCTAGTGGATAAATCTTATTATTAGCATCTGTCGCCATTGCAATCATCAATTTCCCTTTATATTTTTCATAGAGGTGGGTTGCATCAATGCTAATCATAGGCCTACACTTCTTGAACCCAATAATACATGGACGAAACGCCCAAAATACAGACTTGAATGTACAGGTTCCCCGCTCATAATTATCATCCAGTAGTAAGTTATACTGTGTACCCAGACTTGCATCCGTAAGTCCTGCTAAAAAACGCGGCAACTCTGCATAAGACTCCTTAAAATCTCCGTATATAGCTGCAACGGCCTTTTGTTTGGCATCCCATACCTTGCATGTGAACCATAATGATTACGTTAGAAATGAATACAAGTTAAATCATTATAGTTGAAGAAAAGAAATGAAGACTTGTAAGGCTATAAGATGAATATAATATTTCTTCCTCCTTATTCCTTTTTTTCTTTTTCTTTTTCTTTTTCAATTTCAATTTTCATAATATAAAGTATTCATGGGTTTTGGGAAAAAAGTATGTTGGTTATACTAGACTGGTCTGCATGTCTCTACATTGTATTGAAAAAAGAATGCAAATTAAATAATACATTGTACTAAGATACTTCGTGTTTTAAGTCTACCAAAACAACGTGGCGTAAGTTCTTTATCTTATATGCAGGGTCTTCTCGTATATAGCGCTCAAGTACGTATGCTAGGAACACCGAATCAATCATCCGACCATCGTGGGCATTCTGAATTTTGTCGCACGTGTGTGGGCCCTTGCATTTTGCGATCTTCCAGACATTGTCTCCCTTGCAACAAGTCGCACGAACTGACCATGGACAGGAATCATCCTCACAACTCACTATAAGCCTCTCTAAGTCTGAATGCTCAGTCTTGAACCTAAAATTCTCTCGCAATGCGTACCAAGTCAACGCAAATTTTACTGCCAATTTATTGGCAAATACCATCCCTTTCTGTGGCTGCTCCCCAGGTGTCCAACTTGATACTTCCGCTTGCATAACCGGTGATGGATCAAACATATTATCCCAAGTGTTTTTAGTGAACCATTCTGGTGTAGGATCAGGACCTGGGCATGTGTCTCTATTCTCTTCTACAACCACATCTTCGATATGATCAACATCCTCATGTTCACCCATGGTATCTAGGAACTCCTCGAACTCATCCCTGGTAACATCAATATGGGTTGCATCATCAGCAACTCCGTAATCATCTTCATTTTCGAATGTGCCCCTATGCAGCTCATCATGAGATAAATGCTCTCCTTCATGCACTTCATAGCGCCCTGCCTCCTCCTCAGTTGAGTTCACACCAGGAAATGTCTGCCATGGTTCATTGCCATACCTATCTCCTGTGTTGTTTGCACACCCTTGATAAGACTGTAGTGGTATTGACTCGATGTGCTCATTTGTTGTTCCATCCAAAACAGTTTGTTGTGAACCCTCTCCGGCCTCTACTATGGTGGGCTCAATAGTGACATAGAGCTCCGAAGCAACGAATCCTTTCACCACCATTTGTTCAACAACTTCCCACATCATCTTCACTTCGGCACCACACGATAACTGTAGTGACTTGTAGACAACCTGGGTGCCTACAACTAGTTGAGGTGCTCGATACACGATGGAAATGTAATGCCTACACTGGTCTAACCCCATCGCCTTCAATATTCTTCGTTTCAAATTCATAAGGCCTATCCCACGCTTCACCTTAACACATTTTTGCTTTTGGTTTAAGCCTTGGTATGACAACCCATTTAACTCATGATGATACGTCTCTCCGTCGTAGTACACATAGAAAAAGTGAAAATTCATCCCCGACCTGTTATTGACAATATTAAAAGTAGTCATAATCTATAAATAGTTATATATATATATATATATATATATATATATATATCTTCATATCTTTTTTTTACTTTATCAATAATTTTTAAAGTTCAAAATTAAAAAAATAAATAAACAATGATAACAAATAAACTTAAATAAAGAAGAAAAAGTCTCAACTGAAGAGACAAAAATACCACCCCAAAAAACAAAAAGTTTCCTTTCAAAAGTACTAAGGCCATAAATTTTATTCAGTTTTTTTTTTCTATTTAAATTAAAATTAAATATTATTTATTATAACTCCTATATTATTTCATTTATTTTTTGTTTCAAATTCGTTCTCTGTTCAAATTGCAAAATATAAATTAATTTTTTATATTTGGGTTTTATTTACAACTCCTTTACAATTTTTAGAAGGGCAAGGTTTGTAATGCAACTTGAATTACATGAATTTTTATGTTAACAAAGCCATCCACAAAGCCTAATATCTATATAACCAATAATAATAGAAGACGTTTGCCTATTAATTGTCTTTTTAATATTTTGTGACATAATCATTGTTAGCCTCACAATATTCCACTTCACTTTTTATTTATTTATTTATTATGTGAAATGAGAGTTTTAAATGACTACTGATTGAAGAGTTTTAAACCAACTATATTACTCAACAACCTAGAAAACTTTTTATAAACACTATTCAGCAATTTGAAGAATTTTAAACCAAACTAACATATTATAATATATATATATATATATATATATGAAGCAAGTCCATCAGTTTAAATTAGTTAGAAATTTAGAATTGTTATCAATGTTGCAAGTCCCAAAGGAAAATGCTAAAGCAACAAACAATTTTACAAATTAGTAATGTCTGTAAAAATGTTGTACAAACAATTTTCCATATCAATAACTTGTAAAAATGTTGTAAAAACCTTTGTGTATGTGGCATTACTTAGTGTAAAATAATAGTTCTTTTCCATTACACAGTTAAATTTCCACTATATATATATAGAACCATGTATGTAGTAGCGGTTGCACACAGTTAACTTGTGCAAAACTCATTTGGGGAAAGTCATGCTTAAAAATCTCATACAAACACAATCCAAAAACTCACTGAGGTCTTTTAACGCATGCAAAAAAATTTAAAAACTAAGCATTTAACAAATACATCTATGTACTGGTCACAAAAGAATTGACTCACCGGTGGAATGGATAGCACGTTGATTGATGGAGACACGAACACCGCTCAAGGACTTGTAGATGGTGACCAAACAGTCAAGCTTACGCTGATGGCTGACTCGCACATGGAGTTTCTCAACAGGTTTGTACTGAAAATGTCTTAATGCGGATGGGTTGGTATTTGGTTAAATGGTACTCGAGCTCAAGGAACTCGAGTACCATTAAGTAGCATTTACTCCTACCGCTGGAGCCCGTTCGTTCGTATGTGAGTAGGTGGGTAATAATTGTGGGAGTAGGTACTCGAGTTTCAAGGACTCGAGTACCTTGTTAAAAATGGCCACATTTCGCAGTTCGCTCAGCGTTCGTTGGCTCAGTGTTTTTAAAAAAATTTGTAAGGCAGATTGGTACCCGAGTTTGTCATACTCGGGTACCAATCTGCCTTAAGAAAATAAAAAATGGGTCACACGCAAAAATTTGTAGCATTTTCTGGTTGATATGCCCTTGTTAAGTCACACCTGCATAATATTTCATTTCATTTAGTCCACTTTAGTATATTCAATCTTATTTGGTCCATTTTGATCCTATTCAGTCTATTTTGGTCCAATTTAGTCTATTTGGTCCACTTAGATCCATTTCAGTCCAATTCTGTCCGTTTTGGTCCATTCGGTCCCATTCGATCCTATTAGGTTCAGTTCGGTCCATTTGATCTAATTTGGTCCATTTTTGGTTAATTTCATTCCATTAGATCCCATTCTGTCTATTCGGGCCATTTCAGTCTATTTTGGTCCTATTCGGTCCATTTGGTCCACTTGGTCCATTCGGTCCATTTGGTCCATTCGGTCCTCAATCCTTAGCAATAATGTCTGTCATAACCCAAAACCAAAAATATTCTCCTTACATTTAAGCAGAAATACTAAATTTTCCCTTTGAGATGCTAGGGTCAACGTAGCAAGTGTAATCCATTATTCAAAAAAAAAAAAAAAAGTACAAAATGCATGCACTAAAACTTGTATCTACAGAACTTTACCTGTAATGTAAGGGTCAAAACTATGCACATCAATAGCACAACCCTTGACTCCATGGCTCACCCATCCAATAGCACATCACTTGACAATCTGCCAACTTTTTAAGGAGCCAAAACAACTTAAAACTTTTTATTTAGATAGCCTTCAGCAAGCAAGATTAACAACATGGACATTTTATGTCCTTGAAAGTGTGTACAACATACATAGTGTCCTTTGTGAGGAGGAAAATGATAAACCAAGGAGGTCAGCGAAAACATAAAATAGAATAGATTAAACAAGGAGCACAAGAAAAGAATATTCACACACAAGAAAACCAGAGTAAAACTGAAATCAAAATGCAAATACATAGGTATTCTTACAGGCAGAATAATGTTTATACCAACCACCCATAAACAAGGTATACACAAGTTCCATTTCCCATGCTTTAAGTTCCTCTACTTCAACATAAGAGTCTACCACCCCTTACATCAAAACCCAATCCACTGAGCATACTTTTTGGCTGTCCTTGTGAAAGCTCCAAAAATCTGAGCAAACCAAACCACCAACAACCCACCCCAACAAGCATTTTGTCATTTTCATCATCAGTAAAAACAACTGCCCATTTGTTCCGTGTACGAAGTTCCCCTTTAATCTCAAACATTTTCTCCAGCTCATCTATAAGATCATTGTACCCCTTCAACACAGTCAAGTCAACAGCACGGCCAACAGCAACCCCTTGCATCTGCACCTTCTCAACAACAACAATATTCATTGTAATCAGCATCAATACTAGAAGTAGCAGCACAATCCAAATTGAAGCAGCAATAACAATAAATTATACCTTGGTACGAGTTCTCATGGAAAGAGTGGAGCCCTGCTTGAGATGTGAACAATAAACCAGCAATAACAATAAATCAGCATCAGTACGAGTTCTCATCAATTTCTTCAGTGCATTGAGATGTGAACCAATGCAGTCAAAGCATGGCCTGAATAACATTACAAAGTCAGGTTACTGAAAGAATGCATTTGGGTCAAAGCAAGTTCTATAAGCAATCATAAAGGTGTATATAACTCTCCCCAACTCATCTAAATATCCTTAGTGAATAAAAATCCTTCTTCTATTACTTATAGTAGAAGATTCCATTAATGAAAACAAATTGCTTATTTCACTGGCTGCTGATAAGCCACAGACAGAGTTAATAAATAACTTAGAAGCATAAAGAAGCCAAGTTGATACAAACTACTAATGAGCAAGGTTGATACAACCCTAGTTTGAGCCAGAGTAATTTGATTCCTTCCAGATTTTCTAACAGTCCCAGCTGAAAGAAAAAGAATTTTGGGGAGGGGGTGGGGATGCAAATTCAATGAAACACACTACAAAGAGAAGGTATATAGGACATTTAATCAACAAATAATCAACTAAACTAACAATAAAATAAAATAAGTAAAATCTTCCTTGCCAGATCTGTTGGAGGCTGGTGGTAATAAAATCTAACATTATCTTTAGCATATTGCCAGCTACATAACTTTCAAAATTGAAACCAAAGCAAGGCAGGAGATTAGTTGCACCTTTTTCTGGATCTTTCTATCAGTTTTATCAACATCAACATGATAACCAGCTTTAAATATCTCATCTTGCACCTGCAAAAACACAACAAAAGAAATTATAGATAAAAACAAAAGATAGCCTGAAATATTTTACTCATGAGTGCATCTCCCACTCAAGCAAGTGAACAATTTACAACTCTAAATATTAAATATAACACAGCTACTTAATATAACCAAGTAGCAAGTTTTTTTCTGAAAGCCATTACCCTTAGCTGTCATTTCAAGATTTCTGACAAACATGGAAAACAAAATAATGGCTAAGATTAAATGGCTGAGATTAAAAGTTGCTTTTTTCAACTTTAAATCTCAGCCACTCACAGTTTTTGCATCTGTTCTCAATCATAATCCAGCAACCTACTGCTTATTTGTAGGGTACATGAACAAAACTAAAGCAACATACTACTTAACACAACTGGACCTTGTACCATAAGATTTTCAGCAACTCAAGGTGGCCACCAAACCTGAATTATCGTTTTATAAATTTATTGACTCCTCCATCCTGTTAAGTAAGTTGTGATATTAAATGCTTAATTCAGATTTTACCTATCATTAAAAAAAATAATAATAATAATAATAATAATTTAAAAAATTGTGATATTAACATTTCAAAACCCCTTTGACTGCTGCAAGTTTTGGTTGCACATCACCAAAATGTTGACCAAAAACTTTTGCAACCCAAACGCAAATGAGCAACCCCATAGATTCTACAATATGTAAAGATTTGCTTTGTTATCTACATTGTCTCTTCTTACTATTTCAAACCAGCTAGTAGATTCAATGGGGACAATCTGTACTATCATAATTTTAAAGTAGAGGATCTACAAACTGGAGATATCAAACCTGCTCTCATTAAGATATTATAGCCTTAGACACAAGGAAAAGAACATTGACAGGTGTCAAAAATTTGACAAAATGCTATTTTGGGGAATGAACAAAAAATATTCATTTGAATAAGGTGAAGCACAAAGTGACAACATATTTGATGGTAGCAGGGAGCATCAAAGATGTAGCAATAGGAAAGCAAGTGTTTTGGCAAGTAACAGGAAAGTAAATTCATATAATAAAAATAAAAATAAAAACCCCAGATTGATAATGACAGCATCAGCTGGAAGATACATGTTCTCATCTTAATGAAGAACACTGAGCTATTTTAGAGGCCAGCTCCCCATAAACAGCCCATTTGCAAGTTATACCTTCCATCCTTAACTTTCAATTTTTCAGCTAACTAACAAGAATTATGCCTCCAATTAGCATTAGCACTAACACAAGTAATAGACAAAGTGCATCATTAAAAATAGGATATTGATGTAGCAAGCAGGAATAAGAGGGTAAACTTTCACTAAGATAAGACGCAAACTGTACTCACTGCTTATATGCTTCTTCAAATTTTTCGGCATATTTGTTGGGGCCAATTATATCCTCAAGATATTCAAGAAAACCTTCATCATAGGGTCCCTGAGCTTTTGGCGTCATTAGTGAAATCTGCTCAACTTCATGTGTCTTTCCCCTTCACAAGTGTATATTTAATTCAGTTTTCTGGTTGAGGGCTAAATAGAAGAAATTACTGTATCTGCCCAGTGGAGTTTGCTGGGCTCAATAATTTCTCCCAATATAGGCTATACTAGTCAGGAAGTTTGGATATTATAGCAGTAAATTATATTATTTTGTATATAGTTCAGGTTTTATATATTTACAAGGATAGAGAGATTCATCTCAATCATGGTGGCTTGAAAATGTTATAAAACTTTTCTTTTGTTTGGGAGCTGCTAAAACTTCATCATGAATCATGACCAATGATGTTGATTGGTGACAGTAGTTGTAGATTAATATGGTGTAAAGATGACTCAAAAGTTCTTACAGTATACCACTGTGCACAGACTCAAGAATCAAGAGGAATATTCTTCAAACTTAGAATGTACACACACATTAACACAAGAAAAAAAGAAAAGAAAAGAAAACTATTAACCAAAATAAAAATAAATAAAAAAAAAAAAAAAAGAGTTTCTCCGATAGTTTGGATCATTTCACTAACAAAGTATGAACTAGGAGCATTGTATTGTGCCTAATATTTTTAGTGATTCCAATTCATTCAACACAGAGACACAGTTTATTCAGCCAAAGAAGAAGGCAAGGATTAAAAGAAATGGACACCATGAGAGTGCTGAGCTGGAACAAAAAAATATACCACTAGCCTTGAATGTAGAGAACAGCAGCTCCTGCCCTAAAGGGCTGTTGCATGCATTGGTTAAATTAGATACCACCACCCCTGCAGACTGTCAGATTCATAGCAGCAATAGTTACGAGAAGAAACTTCATATTAAAGAATAATCAATAGCAATTTCAGTTCTCTCTCATGGTTAAAATGATCAGCATGCATGTTCAATAAGGTTTTTTTCGCTAAAAGGAAGGAAAAACCAGCTCAATTCAGTACATAAAATGAAAGAGAATGAAAGTATGCCACTTCACAGTAGCAATAGTTACAAGAAAAAACTACATAACAAAGAATAATCAATGGTAATTTCAGTTGTCTCTCATTTACCTATAAAAGAATTTTTGAGTTGTCTCTCATTGTTAAACTGGCCAGCAAGCATGTCCAATAAGGTTTTCTTACTAAAAGGAAGGAAAATCAGCCCTTGATTTTGGCTGGTACTCTTACAAGTATTGCTAGCAACTTCTTCAACCACATATTATTCAGCCCTTGATTTTGGCTGGCACCACCCATCAACCTTCTCACTCACAATCACCATACTTATTATTCAGTTTTGTCACTGGCACCAGCCTACTGTGCCATATTTTCATTTTTCATCTTTCAGCCTATCCCAACTACAACAGCCATTTCAACAAATTAGCAATATATACAAGTTGTCAGGAGAAGTGGACCAGAAATTTCAAATATAGATGACATACATAGTAACATAGTAAACAAGCAAAGTGAGGGGGGAAAAACATAGGGATGGTCGGTTCTACCGAACAACATTGACCACCTAGTTGCTTTCGCAAACATGTAGAATGGTACATCAACCTTGCCCTATTCTATAAAAGAAATTGTTATCACAGGAAGGATTTCATCTAACAAAAGAGGATGCAAAATAGTGTTGTTACCTTTCCAAGTGTTGATTCCAAAAATTTGGTTGGAAGAATCCACAATAACTGGTTAAGAAAAAAGAAGTTGCACATTGTTGCTCCCAATGGCTGTCACCTCAAACTACTATACCCAATTTAGCACTCACATCACTTTAGCACCCTGCTAAGGCTAGAACCTGAATTTGCAACCATGAAGCCATAGACAGGAAGCACTGGGAGCAGAAGTTCCAGTTCTCTGCTTAGTAATTAAGCTTCTGCCTGACAAGCAATTCCGGATATTTCTTGCTTCAAGATATTAACAGATTTCTCAGAGTTTGCAACACTTTGGCCTTCATTGTTTAAGCCACTTATATTGGATGCTGGAACGTTGCACACTGGAATTTCCTATTCAATGCATCAGATACACTAATATCTATCTTTGGACCATAAAATGCACCGTCTCCTTCATTTTTCTGCACAACATAACTCACAGCATAAGCATTCAGAGTTAAAGTGAAAACAGAAAAGGGGGATATAGAGGATATGCTTAAAACAAAGATCAAGAGATAATAACCAACGTCAAATCTGTAACAGATCAGATGTTCTATAGTATGGTTTTTGTGAATGAAAATTAGTCATGTTATATTTGAAAACACCAAAAAAGAGCAGCTAGTTGCCAAGAACCCAAACAATTGATTATTTAAAATAGTACTATTCAATTGATTATTTTCAGATTTACATTGAGTGTAAATTAAGATAAATGCAACATACCAGCAAAGTAATCTGAATAGGCAACGAAACTGTATCGGTTTTCTTCTTCCTAGCAAAACTGACCCAGCCTACTCCATGATTACAAATTTCTCCACCAGCGCAATGAGCAAAATGACCCAGATGGGCAAAACCTAACACAAACTCCCAGCCACAAAACTGAACTATCACCCAAGACCTTACCCACGCCGACAAATGAAAATACAATAAGTAAATAAACCGAAACCCAAAACAAATCATTGAAAATACCATGAAAAAAGATGCAACAACAAATCAAACAAAACCCACAAACAATTGTAACAATATATTCCCCAAGCCTAAAACTATTTCTATATGCCATGTAGTAAGAAAAATCTTCAGGTTTATTTAATGCCTGCAATTCAACAGAAATGGCTTCGGTTATTTAATGCCTGCAATTCAATAGAAATGGACAAGTTGTGCAACTGAAAAATAACTTACATAAGTTATTCTTGTCCATCAAAAATCATTCCCGTTTTCTTCTCCTCACTGGTTGCTTGACTGGTCTCACCTTGCCTTAAAAGAACACAAACAAATATTAATATGCAAATCATTTATCTATCATATGTAATTGGAATTGAATCGAAGTATCATACCATGTCCAGTCCCACAATCAGGAGGATGTGTCCGTGTCCGTTGCGGCCTTCACGGCCGATCTTGAATGTGTGAAGCCTCTGGTGGGGCAGCGGGTATCTGTGTCTGGATGAACTCAGTATGCACAAACTCAGGGGGGACAGCACTAGGTGTGGGTCGCCCAGGGGTGGGCATGAATCTCATCTCATCTGTACCATGTACATCTGCGGGGGCAATGCTAGTAGTCACTGGGGGAGACATACGGGCGGTGGGCAATGGAGATGTAGTAGGGGATGTGGGCGGGCAGGTATCATCGCTCCTCATGGATGGGGACTGAGATGTGTCCCCATGGGCAAAAGTATGGGATGGACCCGCATCATCGTGTGCCATGGAGCCCATGTCATAACCAATGTCCAAATACATCTCATCTGATGTCTGACTTGCTTCCTCCATGGTATGGTCATGCACAGGTGTGTGACGCCGACCAGATGTGGGCACGGGTGTCTGATGCCTACCAGATGTGGGCACGGGTGTTTGACGCCGACCAAGTGTCTGCCACTGACCAGATGTGGGCATGGGTGTCTGACGCCGACCAGATGTGGGCCCGGGTGTCTGACGCCGACTAGATGTGGGACGCTGACTAGATTGACGGCCTCCTTGCCGTTGAAGTCTACCTGCTTGCCAACCACGCCTTACAGCAGGTTCCCTTGTGTTGCCCACAGTGCGTGCATCGTCCAATGTCAACCGACCGAGCTCTTCAACTGCTCGCAAGACATTAATACAATCATTGTAGATCTCAGACCCTGGTTCGCACTTCTCCATAATCCTCAACTGTGATTCAACCTGTCACAAGTATACAAGAATAGTGTTAGTAGGTTGAACTAAACTATGCGAAACGAGGTACATTTATAACAGAACAGTGTTTGTAAACTTACCAAAGTGTCCCAGTACGAGGTCTCTCTCGTAATATGGCGAACAGTGCGAGGACGAAACCACACCATATAATCGTCATTGTAGCTCATCTCCCCATGAAAGGGCGGTGCATCGGTAATTGTGGCATGCGCCGCCCATTTAGCAATATGAGTTCTATGTTCAACCACCCAGTTTTTTTCTTGCTTGCCCTGAAGTGTTATCTTGTGAAGTTCAGTTGAAGTATCGACATTGATCGGTACATCTTGCTTCATCCCAAACTGTCGGAGAACACGTTCTCGGTGATGGCCTTCGACCACCCAAAAATGTATGAGCGGCACGATAGACCTCCATATGCGTTGGCCTGCCGTACAATATGCGGGCAGGGAACCCAAATAATTTCTGTATGGCTCCTAGACAACCTGCAATGATTCAACAGATGCAAACATCCTTAGAAAAAATGTGTAACGGATGTGAACAATACATAGCAACAATGTTTAACTCCTAAATAAAAAATGTTTATTCATTGCCACTTGTACGTACGACAACTACATGCCAAAGCGATTCCTACTTGTAACGCACGATACCTGATTTGGCCGTATCGAAGTGAGCGACAAACGATAGGCGCGTAGGACGTGCATTGGATGTTCAGTTGTTATCTTAGCCCCTTTCCATCTACCAAACAACACAGACATAACCTTCATATTAGGTACTTACATAATTCCCATGCGAAAAAGATAATACAAAAATTTAAAACGGTAACTATCTAAGATCCTACATACCTGATAGCAAGTGGACCTGGGGGCAGTGCCTGGTGTGGATGCCTCATCACAGGACATATGTATGGAAACCTCTCCCATGCCCACAACTGCACCAATAGCACGGCACTGCCAATCTGCTTGGCTTCCTTCTCTGATGCCTTACAAAGGTGTCTATATAACCAACTTAATGCTGCACTACCCCAACTATATCTCTTTCCATTACTAATTGGATTGAAAAATTGCAAATACATAATTGAGTGTCGTTCACCAGACTTGTCCATAAACAATATACCAGCCAACATCTCCAGTATGTAAAACCGAGCATACTGCTGCACAAGCTCCTCACTGGCATCAGCCGGGAGAGGGTCCCTAAACCGATCCTCAAGCCACTTGGCTTTTATCCTAGGCCCTTCCATCACTCCAGTGTTCTTAAAGACTGTAACTCCACGAAGACCTCTCGGCGGTCTATGCCCTAACATGCTGGCACATAGGTCACCCCAATCATCCATATGGGTATATCCCACCACCGGCAACCCATCTACAGGAACCCTCATTATAACCTCTATGTCTTGCAGCGTGATGGTCATCTCACCGACGGGCAAGTGGAATGAGTGGGTCTGCAGCCGCCATCTCTCCACCAAAGCCGTGATCAAGCTATGGTCAATGTCTATATTTGGAACCCGAAGTAGTCCATCTAATCCTGCATCCGTGATATGAGCGGCGATACGTAGGTCTAACCCACCTTCAAACAGACCTTCAAGCAAACCTTTCTCTCGGTGACGGCAAGTCAATACACCTGGCACTCCCTGCAAACAGAGCAACTTAGTATTAATAATAGTATTCACTAAGCACAAAATAATTACGCTTCAAACTTAAATGCCAAAAATCTTTCTACTACATATATTGACAATGATTTTGGACAAGTGCATACCTCGCCTGCCAAAGGAGCATCCCAAAGCAAACTTGAACGATGCGCATCCTGCCTCGTCAAGACATCCCGTATAGAGGGTCCCGCTCTAAGTGGGTCCATATATGGCATAAATTAAAGGTGATTAATGGCCCATTAGGTCAAATACAAAGCATATTTTGTTTGAAAATACAAAGACTAGCTCTACTAATTTTGAAGTTAAATTTGTGTGTGTGTGTGCGCGCGCTCTTAGAAATATATAAATACCAATAAACCCAAAAAGGTACATCAGAATCAATCGAAACAAAAATATCTCATTGTCATGGCCCAACTGAAATGGCCTTCAGTATGAAATCAAATCCCTTGTTCCAAATGCACCACAAAATACATTTTATTTACAAGTATTTATCTATTGAAGGCATGTCAAATAATCTTTTTTCCCAAGATATTTATATATTTAAAATTAGGAATGGCGTTTCGAAAAAAGAATTGACATTCCAAACTCAAACCCTCTAAATATTTTAGATGTAAAATTCTACAAAATTTTAGGAATTTCATCCAAAACTCAAAGACATTTATGTCTACAAAAACAAACTTGTTTCAAATCTATTTTGTTTATTTAACCATAATTTTGGTTGAAAGGGTTGGATTACCTAAAATTTAACATTTAACACGTTTACTTTTGTTAGAAAATTACTAATTTTAAAGGTAAATAAAATTAACGATAGTGACATCCTAATAATTTACATATATAATCTAGCTGGGTTTGGATACAAAACTTGCAAAACCTAAACCCTTCTCAGACAATAATTTACATATATAATCTAGCTGGGTTTGGGTACAAAACTTGCAAAACCTAAACCCTTCTCAGACAATTGTTTAAAAATTTAGAAAACAAACACATACTAAACACTAATTTAAAAATCTTAAACCCCTTACCTTTTAGGATAGGAAACCCTACTAAACTTTCACATTACCATAGTTAAAATGAAATATAAATAACTAAAAAAACTAAAACTAAAACTAAAAAACTAAAAAACTAAAACTAAAAAACTAAAACTAAAAAACTAAAACTAAAAAACTTCAAAACTAAAAAACTTACCTTAGTGCGAGACAGTGAGAGACCTGAGTGAGAGGTCGCCGACGAGCGTCTTCCGCCGCCGTTGCCGTAGAGTTCCCAAGAGTTCGCCGACGAGAACTCCACTTGCTTCGAGAACTCCACTTGCCGTTCGACCTTCCAAAGCAGAAGAGATACTTTCGCCGCCGACAAGCCTCCTCCGCTGCAACGGGTTTTCTGCCGCCGCCGGTGTGAAGGTTTGGGCTTTGTGTGAATGTGTGAAGGAGAGGGAGAGGGTTTGGGCGTTCTGGTTTGAGAGTGAGGAGTGAGTGAAATTAAAATGGGTGTAAGTTTTACAAATGAGTTAAACTGGAGTTCTGAAAAAATTTTAAACGGTACTCGAGTTTTACAAGCTCGAGTACTGTTTTGAATTTTAAATCCAATTGCTTGTAGCAATTGGCGCCAATACAGATCAATACTCGAGTTTAGTGAACTCGGGTACCTTATTGAACAGTACTCGAGCTCATGAAGCTCGAGTACTGTTTGAAATTTTGAACAGTACTTGAGCTCAGAAAGCTCGAGTACTTTTTGAAATTTCTGACTCAGCTGCCATATCAGCGTGCCACGGTGGAAGTCAAAAAACATAGTACTCGAGTTCACCAAACTCGAGTACTTAAAAAGATGGTACTTCCCTAATTATTTCCGAAACAGTGTTTTTGGGCTAAATTTTTCCAAATTTTATGGTAATGGGCCATTTTGGCCTAGTATCTTGTGTATTTGCCCTCTCAAAGGACTAATGGGCCTTAGTTATATGGTTGGAGGAGGTTTGTTGGGCCTATATAGGCTTGGGGGTGATTTTTCATTTCAGAGCATCTCCAATAGGCTAGAGAAATAAAGGGGTAATAATAATAACGATTTTAATCCAATAATGGTTAATGATAGATTAATAAAAATAATAATAATAAATCATTAATATGAATAATAATTATAATATTAATAATCCAAAAAAGGTAAATTTTATGATTTTTTAGGGAAAAATTAATCAATGAATTCATTCCAAATTACATAGATTTGATCAATTTCAAATTACATTATTGTGAATTAATAAAAAAAATTAAAAAAGTAATGAAGAAATAATATTTAAATGGTATAGAGAAATGATAAAGAAATATTCTCTAAAAATATAATTCTAGCCTCTAGGTAAGATATCGATGTATTTCTCCTGTGCAAAATCCTAAAAAAAACGTTTCCTAAAAAGAAAAGAAAAAAATCTTAAAAAACGTGGATTTGAAAATAATGAGTTCTTTATAATAATTTAAGTTGAGAGGTTGGGTTTTGTACTCCATATTAAAGATATTGGATTTTATCTACTTCTCTTGCATGGATAGCTAATTATCAAACCATCTAAAATCGTATATATTCCAAGGTGTACTTGCATGATTTATCTTTATTGGCTTTCTAATTCAAATCCATGAGAGATTGCATGATAGATGAAGCAAAGAACTTGAAGGTGAACCTCGTCATTGCACTTGGCCTTCATGCACAAAGGGTGTCTCTGTTGGCTAAAGTTTGAAAATTCTAAAATGCTCCATAATTAATAAAGTTTCATGATACTGAATCAACAAGGCACACCATTTTAAAACACAATTGAGGGTAGGGGGATAATTATCATAATTTGCTTGGCATCAATTTTTTTTTTTTTTTTAAAGAAACCAAAGCTTTCATTCTATTAATCAAAGGCACAAACGTTCGTAACAACAAAATGAAAAATGTTTGGTGGAACAAATTCTATCCAAACATCATCATATAACTATTTTTTGATTCAAAATATTATATTTTGTATAAGAATCTTATTATCCATCAGATTTCGAAGTTAATAGTGACAAATTTCCTTAGGACAGTTAGATTAGGATCAATTGGAACTAAATCAAATGTAGATTGTGAGTTTGTAATAACACCATAGGCACCATCATTTTGTTAATTAACATGGGTCCAAGATATATGCTATCTCTTTGTAATAATTATAATGTACTAATTATTATTATTATTATTTTTTTTTTTTGGTAAACGTACTAATTATAATTATTATGTACTAATTAGTACATTATAATTATTACAAAGAGATGGCATATCTTGGACCGATGTTAATTAACAAAATGATGGTGCCTATGGTGTTATTACAAACTCACAATCTACATTTGATTCAAAATTTGGATCCTAGTTATAACTAGGATCCAAATTTTGAATCAAACAAACGAACAGTATTATGTCTTTGTTTTTGTTCAGGGAAACAATTGGCGGTTGGGAATTGCCAAAAACTTTCAAAAACAACCGCAATATTGTTTGAAATATAGTATAATTGCCAAAAAAATCAATAACTGTCGCAGTGAAATGAATGCAAAGGATTGTGTGGGGGATGCGTATTGATATTGCCTTCCGAATTTGGGAGGTGTGGGACAATGTATGACCCATGCCATATGTAATTGTGAAGTGCAACCCAATTCCGAACAAATAAAATAAAAGTTGCTTCTAAAGTTCTACTACTTAATTGAAGGAGAAAGAAAGGGGTGAGAAATTGAGAGGTTAACGACAATAAAGTTGTTCAATATTTAAATCAACACTAATAAAAGCCCAATTCTTGTTTTAAAATGATTTGCAGGCCTAACCGATAGTGGACGGGGTATTGACATTTGGTAAACTGACAACCCAATGGACGAGACTATATCTAATATTTCAGATGCGCATAATATTATACTCATAATGTGTGAATCCTATAGATGGATGGGAACTATATGTTGTAAGTGTGATGTTGCTTAAATCTGAAACATTAGATACTATTTCCTCAGTGTACGAGATTATAGGTTTAAACTCTATAGGTAAAATTACATATAATTTGTATTTTCTAATTATCTTAAATAATTAACATTATAGGGTTTTTAGTTTGAAATTGAAACCATGCTTAAAATGTAATTTACTCTAAACTTTTTATTGGGGTAATATTTTTAAGGCCAAAATATATTGTTGGTCCTTAAACTTTAACCTATGAGTGATTTTAATCCCTAGCATTTAAAGTGATTGTGGAAGTTCAAGTAATAGCCTAGTTTTAATAACATCTTTTGTGGTGCTCCATGTCTATGATTCGAACCTCACCCTCCCCCTCCCCCTCCCCCTCCCCCCTTATTGACCTATAAAAAAAATTAAATGTTTTTTTTAATCCATAACAAACTTAAAAATGGTAGATTTTATTCCCCAACAACTTTAAAGTAATCGTTTTTGGTCCATATTCCATGGTCTAGTGGCGTGAAAATAGTTGTCACATCTTTAAAAGGAAAGAAAATAAATTTTCCTTATTATTAATTATTAGCTCTATTTTGAACACCCTAAAATAAGTGTATTTTAAGAAATTTGACTTAAAAATGATTTAATTACACCTTCTTTTTATACTCTACTAAATTATGGATGCATATTTAGGATTCTATTCCTAAATGGTCACTAAACTAATGAATAGTAATACTTATTACAGTCTAACTTAATGTATTATTTGAAATACTTATTCTTATTCTCATGTAATAATCATTACAGTGCATCAAACGTGCCTTAAGAATGCTAAAAAATATAGCATTTAACACCTCAAAAAGTCACTTTATCCATTTTAAAATCTCACTTTTAAATACACTCAACATCAAAATTTCTATTTTAACGCACAATACATTAAAATAATATAAACAACCTAATTAAATAAATATATAAAAAAAAATCAAACATATTCAGTTCAACTCTCTTAGAGCACTCACGACAGTGGTGCTATATTGGTATATTGGTATTTTTTAGCTTCTCAACCACAAAAAGCATGCTCCAGTAGTGGAGCTAGATCTATTTTTTTTAGCTCCATTGCTACAATCCACATCTATAAATAGATGTGCACTGTTCATAAGAGCTAAACAAAAATAATATTATTTTAATCCCAGGCCCGATTAAAATAATAAAAGTGGTTTTCTCTCTCAGTCACTCTCACCTCACAACTCACATTGTGCCTCTCTCTCTCTCTCTCTGAGTCACTCTCACCTCTTTGTCTCAACGTCTCTGACCTATGATTCCACTAGCCTCAATGTCACCAACCCAAGCCGACCCAAGCCCCAAGCCGCCGATCCACGCCTCTACCCAATCCTCCATCCTCCATCCTAACGCTCACCCAATGCCGATCAGACCCATTCACCTCAGACCCACTTCTCTTCCACCGATCAGACCCACGTTGACACTGTCCTCCCCAAGCTACAAGCCACTGCTGCCGCCCATCTCTATTCTCTTTGCTGTGATTGAGTTTTTTTTTTTATTTTTTATTTTTATATGGGTTTGGTGGCTGTGGTGGTAGTAGTTGATTTTGGCTATGGCAATGGTGGTGGATGATTTTGACAATGAGTTTCTGGATTTTGGTTGTGGTTGTGGTGGATGATTTTGGCTTTGGTAGTGGGTTTTGTGTATTTTGGCTATAAGTTTTGTGGTTTATGGTTGTGGTTGTGGTTGTAGCAGTGGCAGTGGGTTGTGGTTGTCATGGCAGGTGGTTTGTGGTGACTGGTGGTGATGAGGTTGTGATTGTGGTTGTGGTTTTGTTTTTTGTTTTTGTTTTTTTTTTTTTTCTATGTTGTGTTGTGGTTGCCAAAGTAGAGTGGTGGTTGTGGCCAGTGGTGGTGGTGGTGGTTATGGGTGTGGCTGATGGTAGAGATTGTTGTGGTTAGTGTTGTAGATGTTTTTTGGATAGTTTGATAGATTATTTTATTGTAGGAGATATATTATTTTACTGTGATGTCTATATTATTTTATTGTGTTGATAGCTAAAATAGATTCACTGCTGCAACATGTGTGTAGGCAAAATAGATAAAGTAACTTTTGATAGAGGTAAAAAGCTAAATTTTTAGCTCTACTGTTGTGCATGCTCTCATCCTCTCTGATTGCTCTACCAACCACCACAATCTACTGCCACTACCAGCCACTACTACAACCCACTACCACCATCCACCGCAACAAGCCCAAACAACCCCACCATAACCCACACCCCATTGCCACCCAATGAAACAAACCACTACCACCATCAAACACTACCGACAAACTCACAACCTCCACTACAACCCAAAGCCTCCACAATCTACAACCCACCAAATCCACAAAATCCACAATCCAACCCATAACCACCATAAATCACAAACCCATGGTGGTAGATCGGGAAAGGGAGATGAAAGATTTAGTGGTTTTTGACTTTGGCGTCATCGGCAGCTTTGCCAAATATTGTTAGTGGCAATTTTGGCTTCTTCAAGCTTTTTGGGTTCGGTCAGAGGGAGAAGTGCAGAGCATGGATTGACGGCATGGGTTTTTGGGTTCGGTCAGAGGGAAAAGGATCTTGGATTTTTGGCAGCTTGGTTGAGGGAAGGGAAGCAATGTGGGAGAAGAAGGCAAGGGAGCTGGGTGGCGTGGGTTGAGTTTGAATCATAAAAGAAAAGGAAGAAGAGGCAGCATGTGTGAGAAAGGGCAGAGGGACTTGGTGTGTGTGGGTGGGGGTTAAAAAATTAATATTTGGTTTTAACATTCAGCTATAGTTAGTTGTTACAGATGATAGTTCACTGTAGCTGAGTGTTAAAAATTTTAACACTTGGCATGTTTGATATAGTAGGTATTTTGGTGTTTTAGTTGTCAAATATAACATTTTAGCATTACAGCATTCTTGATGTGAATGCTTTTAGAGCATTAGCAATGGGCCTGCCATATGCCAAACGTAAGATACATTTAGCATTCAGGCCCAAAAAATGCTCAGCAACTATAAGGCTAAACATGGGGAATGTTAAATTTTTTTGGCATAGAGATACAGTACCATCTTACATTTAAGATGGTACTGTAGCTGAATGGTATAATTTTTTTTTTTTTTTTAACTTATACCATGGTCCTTTTTACTTGTACCACCATTTATTTATTATATTCTAAATCTAATTATGATCTACCACCTAAAAATTATATTTTCTCTCAACTATCATATTTGGCTAATTATAAGTGATAGAGAAAAAGTTGTGGGTTTTTGTGAGAACAACAAAAGATTAAAAGTAAATTTCATTAACATACCCTAAAGTTTGGCGAATGCCAACCATGTTTAAGGGACCAAGTTGGCTTTAGGGACCAAGTTTCCGTTTGACATTAGCTTATAAAATAAACTTTTAACTTTTAGTTTTTATGTATAATTTTTTAAAATATTGCTTTTCCCACTTTTTCAAGGCATTAATATTGTAGGGATAATGATCCAAAATGTATTATGGCCTTGGGTTTTGTCCGAGGAGATTGACTGGTCTGAAGATCGATAAACAGTAGTGAGAATGTCAAGTTCAGAGTTCTATGAGTGAGATGCAAACGGAGAGAATGAGAAATGTAGTCTAAGGAGGCTCACCTCCTTGAATGAGTAAAGCACGGATCAAATATATATCCTATTGTTCAAGATGACATTCCAGATGTTCTATTGACAAGGATGTGTATTGTAAACGCACAAGAGGGATGGAAGCTCAGAAACATCTAAAGAAACGCTACTACCACCGCATTAAATATTCTGTAGCTAACTTTCTGACCGCATTTATTTGGAAAAGACTCCTGAACAGTGCTGTCTTGGCTATCCCAACTCATAAAGAGTTAAAGTGGGTGTCCGATGGGACAAACACTCAAGTAGTGGCTTGGATAATCAACAATGGAGGACCCATATCATTAAGAGGAAGATATATAATGTAAAAAAAATCCTGGAAGGAAAGGGGATCAGAAAATCAAGAAAAAAACATTGTAGCAATCTAGAACCAGACTTCTAACCATACTTAAAAGCATTATATAAGAACCAATCTTCTCGGACTTTGCCGATGACATTTTTCTTCAATTTAAATTTGTTCATTTTTACTCTTTTGTCATCAAGCCTACCTAACTTGTTGTTTAATTAACTAAATCCCAGTTTTCTAACATATTCTCTACAATTTTATTGTTTTGGGCTTTTTAGGTCTAAGTCCATTCGTATTTTGGATTAAAAATTCAAATTTGGTCATTACATATATATTTTTATACACTTTTAGTAGAAAAAATTTTACTGAAAATTTTTTCAACAAATAAGCTAGATAAGTATTTTCAAATAAATATCAAATTAATTAATTTTAAAAAGTTTGAGACCTACTTGTTATTAACTCAAAAATCTTAATGAAATTTACCCATAAATTAATTATGTCGTACATAATAATGTCACACGTAATAATTGTGGGAAAAAAGTAAAGTAAAATATTGTGTAATAAGTACTAACAACTTGAAATTTCATACATACACGATAACTCTCCATGATGCCTACTCGTCCAGAAGAGTCCAGACATTCGGATGACACGTAGTACATTGCTTGTCTCGAATTTTTTCAAGTGGGAAGTTGAAGAACACTAGTTATTTTATTAAGTTATACTCATGAGTCTTCGAAAGGAGACTTGACTCTTGTTTCATGGATTCCTTTACGTGGTCCCAGTACTTTGTTTTTCTTCATTGGTCCAGAATATTAACATGGACACGCGTTCTTCAAACTCAGCGAGTTTGACACTCTATCTAGACGAGAGAATAGAGTTTTAAATATAAAAAGTACAATTTTTTTGAATTTCCCATTGGAAACGGCTACTACTTCTTTCTGCACAACTTTTTATGCCAAATTTTGAACAGTCTGTCTTTCACTCTGCTCAAAATATAGTAAAAAGGTACTGCAATCTCTCTCTCTCTCTCTCTCTTCATGCTTCAAATATTAATTATTAGTTTTAACTAATTTATCAAATATTCATATGGGAAATCCTTAGCCATCATCACAGCTCGAACTTCCTCTCTACTCTACCCAACTCTGTTATCATTACGGTGTAGACTGTCTCTCTCATTCTGTGTCTTCATAGAGTGCAGCAAGTGAACTTTACTCAGAAAACACATTTGGAAGGAGGAATGGAAATGGGTGTGTTGGTTTGTGTCTTTTCTCTGGTTTATGCTGCTACCCTTTTGAGCCCTTGTTCTCTGGCTCTCACCCAAGATGGTAAGCCCCATTAAGTTTCGTCATCCATTTTTCTTTCTTTTTGGAGCTAACTGTTTGGTTACTGAGAAAATGGTGGTGAAGAACTATTTAAAAAAAATACTTTGTTTTTAAAATTCTATGAATCTTTTGTTTCCTAAATAGTCCACTCAACTAAGTGAAAGCAGTAAAGTTTTTGTTTTTATGTTTTTTGTAAGCTTCTATTAGCAACAAAATGAAGCTTAAAGTAACAACCTTTCTGCTTAATCTTTATGTTCCAGGGCTAACATTATTGGAAATGAAAAGCACTTTGAATGACAGTAGAAACCTCCTCAGTAATTGGCAATCTTCTGATGAGAGTCCCTGCCAATGGACTGGTATCACTTGTCATCCCCAAGACCAACAAGTCAGCTCTATGTATGGCTGACCCTTATCTTCATCGTTCACTTCTGCTTCTATGCTGTTTACTTTGAAGTTTAAATCTTTCTCTTACATTTTATTTCTGGGTTTTTTTCAGAAACCTACCTTATATGCAGCTTGGAGGGATTATATCCCCCAGCATTGGTAAACTGAGTAGATTGGAGAGACTGTAAGTTCAATACCCAACAACTTTTACTTTAACTGAGTTCCTCCATCAAATTTTTCACATTAAAATATCAAAGAAATGTGCTCCTTCATTTAATTTGCTTTTGTACTTCTTGATTTTTCTGATTGTGAACCAGGGCACTTCACCAGAACAGCTTACATGGAATTATTCCTAATGAAATCACCAATTGTACTGAGCTTAGAGCCGTGTAAGTAGACCTGGACCCTGGACCCTGGTTTCCTAATTTCCATTTTTTTTTAATATGTTATTCATATATTTTTGAATAATTATATGGCCCCCGCCCCCTTCACTTTTGCATTTTGTATTATTGATGCATACAAATGAAATTACTGCAACAACAGGTACTTGAGGGCGAATTATCTCCAAGGAGGCATACCAGCGGATATTGGAAACCTTTCTTATCTCACCATATTGTAAGATCTTTGACACTAAATTGTACTTGATGTTGTTCAAGTTCTACTTACTAGAGTGCTTAAACATGAATGTACTGTTGTTAGTCTCACTCAGTTATCTATATGTCACTAGATGTATTTATCATTGAGGTATGCAGTTTTAAACTCTGGATTAGTTTATAACACCACAAAATTAAATATAGGGATTTATCGAGCAATTCGTTAAAGGGTGCTATACCTTCAACTATTGGCCGTCTAACACGTTTGCACTTCCTGTAAGTTCAATCAGTTATGGCTATGCTGCTTAATCATTTTCTTTTTATTTTATGTTGTATGAAAATTAGATATTTTCATGATAGTTTGTATCATTGTAATTTGTCTCAGGAACCTGTCCACCAACTTTTTCTCAGGCGAGATACCAGATTTTGGAGCTCTAAGCACATTTGGGAACAAGTCGTGAGTTACTCTTTGCATCACCAAATTCTTAAGTCAATGCTCATTTGAATATAATTTATACCAATACCAATGCTTGAAAGTGTAAACCTCTGTTTGAAACTTTAGCAAGGAAATTTGCAACAACATAGTGGATTATCATTTGGTCATTGGGTTTCAGATAAGGAGGGAAGTGCCACATTAGTTAGAGTAGGGCTTTGGCATTGTTAAAGGTATTACTTTATTATGTAAACTAATTTAGTGTAAAGCTTTCTTAGGGTCATTGTAAACATCAACATATACTTGTGGATGTAGGCTGTCAGGAAAAATTGCATAATTCTCCGTTCCTTCTCTCTCTCTTGCTTCTACATTTACAATATTTTTCTATTTGTTTGGTATACACTTGTGAGTGAAGTCTCACATTGATTAATAATAAGAATAATAAGAAGAGTGACTGGTTAATATAATATAGTTGGGTCAACAAACAAGTCCTCCTAGTTCCCTCTTGCCTATGGGCTTTTCATTCACTAGCGCATCATCTATGGGCTTCTCATTTTTCATCCATTTGAATCACATGTCAACTCCGCACGCTCACCCATGAGAACCCAACTCATACTTCCATGTCCATGGGAACCTCCTCATTGTGATCTAGCACCATTGGCAATACTCCTTGTGCATTTTTCCAGGATGGTTTGTGTGGGCCTTTTAGGCTTGCCCCTGTCCTTGCTCCAATTGCGAAAGGGACCTTGAACACCTTGCCACCTTGCTACACACCACTATGGACTTTGATACCACTTGTTGGGGAGAGAATACCTTGGGGAGCCTCCAATTGAGTTGTTAGTATTACATATAGAGACACGGCTTAACCCAAAAGCCTACCTAGTGTGATTAGCTTACTGAAGTAATCACTAGCTTCGCACTAATTGTCAGCATCTTCCCCCCAATCTCCCTAACACAACCAATATACTTCTATGCAGTAATGACATAATTGTAAACACCCTTTATACTATAGCTTGCCTTTTTCATGTATTTGTTTTATGTTCCATCCCATGCATTTTTTAAAAACTCCCTTGTTTATGCATAGGTTTATCGGCAATCTTGACCTTTGTGGGCGGCAAGTGCATAGGCCATGTCGAACATCAATGGGATTCCCTGTTGTGCTACCACATGCTGAAAGTGAAGAAGCTGCAGGCAAGTTTTGATCATGATTTCTTGGATTAGTCAGTTGATGAGTTGTACATCTAGATCTGGTCTATGGCTCTGTAAATCACTTGATTATATTGCAACTAGATATGTGCATAAGGTAATCCTGGTTTATTTATTTTGGAGCAGTCCCTAGTAAGCGATCCTCTCATTACATCAAAGGAGTGTTGATTGGCGCAATGTCTACAATGGGTGTTGCACTTGTTGTTGTCCTTGCTTTGCTCTGGGTTTGGTTACAATCAAAGAAGGAAAGAGCTGCTAGGAAATACACAGAAGTCAAAAAGCAAGTTGACAAAGACGCAAGTGAGCTGGATGTTTCTTCAAATCTAAGCATTTCATTTTATTATTTTTTTTTTGGGATGGTGGGGTTATTTTATCATTTTTCAATAAACCATTGAATAATGAACAGGCACAAAGCTTATTACTTTCCATGGTGACCTGCCATACCCATCATGTGAGATCATAGAAAAGCTGGAATGTCTTAATGAAGAGGATGTTGTGGGGTCGGGTGGATTTGGTACTGTATACAGGATGGTTATGAATGATTGTGGAACATTTGCTGTTAAAAGGATTGATCGGAGTCGTGAAGGATCAGATCAAGTATTTGAGAGGGAGTTAGAGATCTTGGGTAGCATCAAGCACATAAATCTAGTAAACCTGCGAGGTTACTGCAGACTCCCAGCTTCAAAGCTTCTTATCTATGATTATATGGCTATGGGAAGCTTAGATGGTTTCTTGCATGGTATGCTTCACAGTTTTGAATTTTGTGGTTTTTATTTACATGCTGAAACAAGGAGTGCGTGGCCATGAAAGAAAATCAATGTGTGAACAGAATGATAGAAATAAACTCTCATGTTGGTGGTATATGTGTCTGTGTTTTAATTTCAAACTCTTGGAGCAATTATTTATAATCTCTATTATTATTTCCAAATAAAGATAGAAGAAAGCTATGTAAAAAATAACTAGCCGGTAAGGAAATTTTGCTGCCCAAAATCCCTGCCAAAGGTTCTTAAGCGTGAGAAGGTATATCCTGTACCTGCTGCAGCAGGTCTCTCACATGTGGTGGGGCCCACTCGTTGTGAGAGGGCTCGCTGTATACAGTGGGTACAAGATACTTTCACCTAAAGTGCTGTCCCTTTATTGTTCTACATACATTTAATTATTCTTTGGTGTCTGAACTTCTGGTTTCATTTTCTTTTTCTATTTGGTGTATTCAGTAAATTACAATATTTTGCTAGTTATGGATCCAAGTTAATATTTCTATCTAAAATTTAGCAGTTAAAATTTGAAGTGTAATGCAAATTTGATTTCTATCCTTTTTTTTTTCTTTTTTGGCTCTTCCTTAGAACATGGGCCTGAAGAGCAGTTATTGAATTGGAGTGCTCGCTTGAGAATAGCTCTTGGTTCAGCCAGGGGTCTGGCATACTTGCATCATGACTGCTCTCCAAAGATTGTGCATCGTGACATAAAGTCCAGCAACATTCTCCTTGATGAAAACTTGGAGCCTCGTGTCTCAGACTTTGGTCTTGCCAAGCTTTTGGTTGATGAGGATGCCCATGTCACAACCGTGGTTGCTGGCACTTTTGGCTATTTAGCACCAGGTGCGTATTTTGAATCTTCCCATTTATTTTGCTTCTCTTTAATTGTGGAATATTGGAATACTGATTGAATAGATCATGAGAGGTTGGGAGTCGAGAGTACTTTTAGGGTGGGCTTGGGGTTTACACTTGTAAGGCCTTTGTCTACTCTTGTTCGCCTAAAAAAAAAATCCCCTTTAAATGATCCACTTGTGGGCTTTGTCCCACATTGTTAAAGGAGTGAACGTTGGCTTTATAAGTGCCTAAACTACCTTGGGTGTTATTTGGGGAGGGCTTGAGTTTTACGCTTACAAGTCATAACCCATTCACGGATCTGAACAATCCAAGGTACTTAATTGTATAATTGTATCCCAGACCAGTCTGGCAACACAAAACTGTTGTAATATTTTGGTAAGCTTAGGTTGGCGATACGAGGGATAATGGGTACTTGGTTGGCGATAGAGGGATAATGGGTACTTGCTAGTGTATTGGGCAATGGAGAGGAAATCTATTGTTCATGGGACTGCCTAAAAAAATAAGTGGTCCAAACCAACAGCAAATATAACAAAATGATGCTATGTTAGTTTTCTTCACACATTGCAGTATTACTACGGGCTAAAAACAATGTAGCTTCCATAATAAAAAATGTGATATTTTTTACTCGATTTGATCCCAATGGGTATTTTTGACTAACCGATTCATTGCTAATATTTACTATCATAGAGTATTTGCAAAGTGGGAGAGCCACAGAGAAGTCAGATGTATATAGCTTTGGAGTTCTCTTGCTAGAGCTTGTAACTGGGAAGAGACCTACTGATCCGTCTTTTGTGAAAAGAGGCTTAAATGTTGTTGGTTGGGTATGCTCGCTCTTCAAAAATTTTGTTCCTTCATTCTCTCCTTTCTTGTCTCCAGATTATGCAATGATTGTTAGGTTCTTATAACTTATCACTTACAGATGAATACACTGTTGAGAGAAAACCGACTGGAAGATGTAGTGGATAAAAGGTGCAAAGATGCAGATATTGAAACTGTAGAAGCAGTGCTAGAAATAGCTGCCAGATGCACGGATGCGATCCCAGATGATCGACCATCAATGAACCAGGTAGTGCAGTTGCTAGAGCAAGAGGTCATGTCACCATGCCCAAGTGATTTTTACGAGTCCCATTCAGATTATTGTTAATGACGATGCATATGTAGCAGTCAGCATGTCGTGAGTGCTAAATCTAAAGCCATAAATTTGGCTAGGATGTAATGTTATTAAGCATGTTTTGTGAGTGATTTGCCCCTATCTGTGGGGCCCTGTATATTGTATTCTCGCCAGTGAATGGATGTCTTTATTTGATTTTGTATGATTTTATTACTAAAACCCCCCCACCCCCCAAAAAATATAACTTCCCATTGCTATCCCCCAAAACATTATAGCTGGACGCTTCTATCTTGACACGTAGTAACTTGTCAAGAGCCTTGTCACGCAGTGCAACTGTTGTGAGGAGAATTACCGTTCAAATCTCCAATACTCCATTGTTGAAGTTGAGTTATAATAAAAATTCTTGTTTGGTTCCATTAAATTCTGTATGAGAAATGTATAGCTAATACAAAAAAAAAAAAGAAAAAGAAAAAAAAGTGTTTTTGTTTATAGTTGGGAATGGGAGGAGAAGGGCAAGCAAGTCTCTAGAATGGTCTCAGAATACACACACACGCAAATAGTGTTTTTATTTATAGTTGGGAATGGGAGGAGAAAGGCAAGCAAGTCTCTAGAATGGTCTCAGAGTACGCAAGTTCGATTGGAGAAAGAGGTAGTTCCATTTTCAGTTCCCTGTACTTTCTGCAAGGGAAGCCTAGTTTTAAGTCGTTAAGTTGAAACTCTTTTATATTGAACTCTTAATGTTTTTATTAAAAACATTAGGAAGTGTTAATAAATTGAGTTACAAAGCTTTTGAAATTGTGGGGTAAATTGACACAATTAAATTTAAACTTTTTGTTTGGCATTATTATGATTTTGGTTTTTTTAATTTTTAATTTTTTTTATAAAGATAATTTTAATTTATAGCGTTCTATTTGGATGATTATTTTTTATCATTAAACTAATACATTATTTAGTTTTTGGTATAAACAGAGATTAAAATTCAAATCTCTTATTGGACAATAATAAACTTTACTAGTGAGCTCATTGTAACCTCCTATTATCTAGGTTCGTGAGCATCCACATTCGGATGCTAAATCTCATCTTATTTTATAATCTCAAAAAATTACTTTATCTATTATACCATCCCATTTTACAAAACACACAGAGAACCTGCCTGTCACACACACCTGCCAAATTTTTTTTTTCTTTTCAAGTTCTTTCCAACACACACATACACACACGTTCTCTGCCTATCACACACACCTGCCAAATTTTTTTTCTTTTCAAGTTCTTTCCAACACACACACACACACAACAGAGGAGACAGAGAGAATGGAGAAAGAGAGACCGAAGAAAGAGAAAATATGAGAAATAATGAAGAACCTGAGAGATATTCTCGGGGAAAAAGCATTAAAATATTATTATTATTTTTTTTAAAGATTCAGCTACAGTACTATCTTACATTTGAGATGGTATTGTAGCTAAATCTCATTTTTTTTTTTTTTTTTTTTTTTTTTTTTTTTGCATATGGGATATACCTTCCCGGTTGTTGATGGATTTTGGGGCTGAAATACCAAATGCTCCTAGCATTTGGCATATACAACCCCCAATGTGGATGCTCTAAGGTTTCAAATTTGTTGAGTTTTTCTACACAATTTTTATAAATTGGTCACTGTTCATTATTCATTGAAACAGCTAATTTAACTCCAACAACACGCTTAAAAAAACAAAATCTGACACCATGTCACCTTTTTTGTTTTGCTTTTGTCCCTTAATTTTTTATACTAAAAAATTTTTGTCAATAAACACTCAAATTTGCTTTTTGCCATTTTGATCGGAAAATACTAGAATTATAACTTTTGCCATAATTTTTACCATAATTTGCTCGTATGACAAGTTGAGAGTAATGGAATAAAAGTAGTGAATTAGGCTTACATTTATACCATTTACAATTCACCACGTAGATAAGTTGTAGTAAAAGTTGTAGTTCTAATATTACTCATTGTGTTTATTTCCTCCTCCACAACCACCCCACAAAGACATAAAAAGGACTTGTGGTCATATTTGTTTGTGGACCCTACCAAAACATTTTATCATTAAACTAAGACACTAATTAGTTTTTGGTATAGACAAAAATTGAATTCTAAATATCTTATTTAACTATTAATGACTTAGACCTATCCAATGTCTTTATTGTTTCGAAAGGCCAAGTACAATATTTCACATAATACACATACCAAAGAGATGATATGGTGCGACAGAATGTAAACACAAACACCGTTTGTGAAACAAACAATCAATGGCCAATCTTTTAATCACTTCAACACTCTAAAGTGAATATTTTGTTTCATTTCATTTCCCTCCTATTTTCAAAGCATTTTTACGCATGATCACATAGAGAGGACACTTCATTATTATTAGAGATTTCAAACATAGTTCTCCAAGTTATTACTACCTCCATCCCACTTTGTTTGTCCTCTATTTCATTTTGGGATGTTTCAAAATATTGTTCTGTTTTTAAAAATAAAAGTCATTAATTTACTAATGTTCTTATTATACCTCTATTTTATTAATAATTCAATATTTTGATAAATTTATTTAAGGGCAGTTTTGGAAACTTATACATTTTTTAAAGATCTGCCTTTAAAAAGTTTGACTTTTTAAACATGACAAATAAAGTGGGACGGAGGGAGTATTTCATACTTGTATCTTTTAACTCATGTTTATTCTGCAAGAACAATTTGGCCATGATTCTAATTGATTATTAGCTAAACACTAGGCTTATACCCACCATCCACTGCCAAATTATGGCCAGTGATGAACTCGGAATCCTCAGAAGCAAGAAACACCACAGTGTCAACCACATTTTTGGGCCTCAAAGCCCCACCTTTCAAGTATTGATTCGACTCTACCACCTTATCCTCTTCCTCATTTTCATACCCGAACAACTCCTTCAACAATGGTGTTCCCATAGGCCCTGGTGAAACACAATTCACGCGTATCCCATACACCCCCAGCTTCAAGCTCGCGCACCTCACCAACCCCAGCACCGCGTACTTCGACATCACGTAGTCCACAAAATTCTCGGAACTAACGCTCGTCGCTATGCTTGCCGTGCAAACTATGCTCCCCCTCCAGTGCCCTTCCACCATGGCCGTCGCCGTGTGCTTCACACACGCTGCCATTCCACGAGCGTTCACCGCCATGAGCTTGTCGTAAGCTGACAGGTCCATGTCCAGCATTGTCTGATCGCACGTGAGGGTTGCTCTCCCTATGCTCGCGTTGCTGAACATAGGCTGTGTTTGTTTTGACTTCAAAGTACTTCCGGAAAACCATTTCCGTAAAATTTGAGTGTTTGGCTGACTAGGAAAATTCGGTCAACTGAAAATGAATTTACCTTTGACCGTAAAATAGACCTCCCCAGGCGGAAATCATTTTCCGTCCCTATTTTCACTTCAAATTGTTTCCGGAGAGAGAGAGAGAGAGAGAGAGAGAGAGAGAGAGAGAGAGAGAGAGAGAGAGAGCAAGAGGAAGAACCCAGCACCAGATCAAGCCAGAGACGTCGCTGGCGAACCCCGAGCACTGCGCCGATCTCGCCTTCGATCGTACCGCGCGATCTCGCCACGAACGGCGAACCCCGAACCTAGAACCCATTGAGGCGCACCGTCGATCTCGCCACGAACCCAGAACCCATTGTCATTGTCGATCTCACCACGAACCTAGAACCTATCGCCTTCGCACCGGTGAGTCGCATCGGCGAACCCAGAACCCAGAACCCATCGAGTTGCACCGTCGATCGTCTTCGATGCAAACACAGAACCCATCGTCATCGTCGATCTCACCACGAACCTAGAACCCATCGCCTTCGCACTGGCGAACCCAGAACCCAGAACCCATCGAGTCGCACCGTCGATTGTCTTCGATGCGAACCCAGAACCCATCGCCTCTGACCAGATTTGATATATATTTTTTCTTTGGTTTTGTTTCTGCTTTTGATTGCGTTTTCTGTGATTTTGAAATTTTTTGTAATAAAATTTGTTTGGATGCTGAGAAAATAACCGAGAAAATGTGAAAAATTTTCTGGAAAATAGCATTTTCAGTATACAACCAAACACATAAAAATATTTTCTACAACAATTTTCATAATACAATCAAACACTTGAAAATATTTTCATTTTCCGGAAAATAGCATTTCCGGAAAATATTTATTTTCCGGAAAACGTTTTACGGCAACCAAACACAGCCATAATGTCGAGGCTTCCGTGCGCTTTCATCGTGGAGTCTACTAAGTTCTTGACTTGTTCCCCATCGCTGACATCGCAGTGTATGTAGGTGCAAATGTTGGAGCCGATTGATGCGGCCACTTTTTGGCCCTTCTCATCTTGGACGTCGGAAATTACAATGGCTCGTGCGCCATGAGTGGCAAATTGGTGCGCCGTGGCCTCACCCAAGCCGCTTGATCCTCCAGTGATTATGGCCACCTTGCCTTAGAGCTTATTCATTTTGTTTTGTTTCAGTTAGGAGAGTGAAGACAATACCTTGTTAATTTTGGCAAATTAATATGAGTATATGATAAAATTTATATTAGATAGAATCATAAGAAAGGTCAATAAAATACTCCATCCGTACCACTTTGTTTGTCCTCTATTCTATTTTGAGATGTACCAAAATACTGTCCTATTTCTAAAAAAAAAAGTCATTAATTTACTAGTGTTCCTATTATATGCCTATTAATTTACTAGTTCAATTTTTTGATAAATTTATTTAAGGGTAGTTTTGGTAATTTATACATTTTTAAAAGGCACACAAGACAATAAATGATATTTTTTTAAAAAGTTTGATTTTTCAAACAGGACAAACAAAGTGGGATGAAGGGAGTACTATTTTTAATCCTTATATTTCGAGATCATGATTCATTTGCTCCATACATTTTTGATAGCAATGAAGTGAATATGTTTAATTAACTAAAACTGGCCTGGTCTATTTTGTAATAACTCATGTGAAAAATGTATCAAAGAGTTGGAAATTAAATCCAAATCCTATGTCATAACCTACTTGTAAATGGCCGAGATGATCGATAAGTTAAGAATCTCAACCAAAAGTTCAGTTAGTAAGAGTAGCTTTTTAATATTTAAAATTTTTATCTTCTTAGAATGGATAACTCAAATTTGTATCGATCTAGATTCTTTGAAATCAAATTTGAATTTGTTAGATTTCTAGGTAGGAACAAGGGCAGTTGCACATACAAGTGAGCGTGTTCCTGTCGCCACCTTGACTTGCTAAAAACAAATTATACCTACAAATAGATAAATATAAATATAGAAATATATATATATATATATATATACATATATATATATATACATATATATATATATATATATGTGTGTGTGTGTGTATGTGTGTGTGTGTGTATAACACATTTATATTTAAATTAGATTTTTTTTATGTTAAAAAAATAATGACCACCTTGAGTTGATAATCTCTAGAATTCGGATTCAATAAAAATAAGAATAATGCCAAGAACACAATAAAATGTCACATGACAATATTTTGAAATTAACATACCAACTCACACATAGGCCTTTTTTAATCTCTGATTTTATTTTTTTAATGCTAACACAAGAATTGTTGCGGCATTTTGTTGTATTTCTAGCATTACTCACAAATAGAATCTTAACCCTCCAACCATAATCCTTAAGCCCTTAAACAAAAACATAAATAAAAGTTCAAATAATAATAAAAATGGAGAAGTGATACGTTTACAACATTTTCACAATAAATCATAGGTGATAAGTTGTTCTTGGTTCTAATTTGAATTGACTACTTAAATTTTATTTTTGCCCACTCGTAACAGTATTAATTTGCTATTTAAGATTTGTTGTGAAAGTGTTATGAAAATGTTGTGGACATAACATTTCTCATAAAAATAAGCCCAAATAACATAAAAAGTTAGCCCAAAAAACAAGAAGATTAGACAAACAAAAACAAATGAACAAAATATTCTATAAAAGCTCATTCAAAAACAAAAATAAAAACTCCTAATCATTCAAACTCATAACTTGTTCAACTCATTTCATAAAGATAATAAAATAATCTCTAATTTCATTTTCCTAACAAATAGTATCAAGAGAGAGAGATTATGGCCATGAGTTCACATTGGTGACACTGGAAGCCTACTCCTTAGTGGCTTGGCTCGTAGTTGTAACATGTATCATTCATTGCTCTCTCTCACTTTCTCCATTATTATTTTTTCTATCATTATTTTTGGTCTCTTTCTCACATTATTATTCTCATCTTAGTATTTTCAGTTGTCACTTAATTTTTCATCACTCTCTTTTTGCTTTTTAATTTTGTTTATAGAAAGAAATTGTAAAATTTCATATATTTGATTTTTTTTTTTTGTGATGTTGATATATTCAAATTCTTTTTTTATTTATTAGATTCTATATAATTTATGTTTCTTAATATCCATCTTAGAACAATTAAAAATATTCACTTTGTTGTTTTATCTTCAATTTTAGACCCTCTTATGATTTGTTAAAAAATGGATTGACTTGGGTTTGCATGGGTCGAGTTGGGGGTTTTATCAACACAATCCACCATGGTGGATTAAAAAAATCCAACCCAAGCTAAACGCATTAATTGGGTTGGACATATATATATATATATATTACTATTATTAATATTAAATTAAGAATTAGAGAAACACCACTGCGAATTCTTAACCAAATAATACTGACCATAACATCAAATCGACAAAAAATATATGAGGAGAACATAAGGTTTAGGTTTTATTTAGGAAGATGGGTAAAAATGTAAATAATAAAATTGTATAATATATTTTAAAATTATATTAAATATAGGTAGATCAGGTCGGATTAGGCACGTATAATGCTTCACATAACATAGAATGCCAAAAAGTTAATATGATGTGAAAGAGTGTAAACACCGTCAGTGAAACAATCAGTTCTTTTAAATTTTAATCACTTCAGTAATTTAGAGTAAATATTTAATTCCATTTCAACACCGGTGCTTCATTGATCATGCCTCTTCATTCTTACCTTTATGATTCCCCCTATTTTTAAAGTGTCTAAGCATGATCACAGAGAAAAAGTTATTTCAAAGTCGCGTCTTCAACTATCATAAACGATCACAACAACAACAAAAAAAAAAATAAAAAAAAAAATAAAAATCCATGAACAAGAGAAGGTATAACCTGCATTGGGCATAATGGGATCTACTCATTATGAGAGGAAGGAAACATATATCTGGTGCAAGGTAGTTTTTTCCCATGAACAATTGGGCCAATCTTTAAATTACTTCAACAATCTATAGTGACTATTTTATTTCATTTCATTTTAACCCGTGCTTCCTTGATCATACCTCATCATTCTTGCCTTTATGATTCCCTCCTATTTTCAAAGCGTTTTTACTCATGATCACTCAAAGAAAAGACTTTATTATTATTAGAGATTTAAAAAAATAGCCCCCCCTAATAAATAAAAAAAATTTCCCCAAATTATTATTTCATAATTGCATCTTCAACTACAGTTTATTCTGCAAGAACAATTAGCCCATGATTCAAATTAATGGATTATTAGCCAAACTCTAAGTCTTACAACCACCATCCACCGCCAAATTATGGCCAGTGATGAACTCAGAATCCTCAGAAGCAAGAAACACCACAGCGTCAGCCACATTTTTGGGCCTCAAAACCTCACCTTTCAAGTACTGATTTGACCCTACCACCTTATCCTCTTCCTCATTTTCATACTCCAACATATCCTTCAACAGTGGCGTCCCAACTGCCCCTGGTGAGACACAATTCACGCGTATCCCATACGCCCCAAGCTTCAAGCTCGCGCACCTCACCAACCCCAGCACCGCGTGCTTCGACATAATGTAGTCCGCGAACTTCTCGCTACCAACGCTCGCCGCCACGCTCGCCGTACAAACTATGCTCCCCCTCACGTGCCCTTCCACCATTGCCTTCCCCGCGTGCTTCACGCACGCCGCCATCCCACGCACGTTCACCGCCATGAGCTTGTCGTAGGCCGGCAGGTCCATGTCCAACGCGGTCTGATCACAGGTGTGGGTCGCTCTCCCTATGCCCGCGTTGCTGAACATGATGTCAAGGCATCCGTATGATTTCACCGTGAACTCTACTAAGTTCTTGACCTGTTCCTCGTCTCTGACATCACAGTGTACGTAGGTGCAGATGTTGGAGCCGACTTCAACTGCTACTTTTTGGCCCTTCTCATCTTGGACGTCTGCGATTACAATGGCTCGAGCGCCGTGAGCAGCGAAGTGGTGTGCTGTGACCTCGCCCAGGCCGCTTGCGCCTCCGGTGATTATGGCCACCTTGCCTTGGAGCTTATTCATTTTGTTTTGTTTTAGTTAGGAGAGTTAAGACAACACCTTCTTAATATTGGCAAATTATTATGGGTAATTGATAAAATTTATTTTAGATACAATTATTATAAAGGTCAACAAAGTACTATTTTGTTCATTAAGAGTAAATTACAAATTTAGTCTCTATACTTTATATCATATTGCAATTTAGTCCTTAATATTTTAATTGTGTCAATTTATTTCTTAACTTTTTTAATACCATGTCAATTTAGTTCCTATAATTATTATTGGATGAAAAAATCTAATGTGTAAAATGAAATGATAAAAAATTACTATTTATCATGCCACATCAACGCTAATTGTATCACCATTTACCACATTAAATTATTAAAAATAAATCCCTAACACACACACACACTCTCTCTCTCTCTCTCTCTCTCTCTCTCTCTCTCTCTCTCTCTCTCTCTCTCTCTCTCTCTCTCTCTCTCTCTCTCTCTCTCTCTCTCTCTCTCTCATTAAGAAGTCCTTTGGGTTGGTTTTGGGTTTGATAGACCCGAAGGTTTTTAAGATTTGTTAAGTTTCTTTCTCAATTCAATGTTTTTTCTTGTAGAATTAGAATTGAGAGCAACCGAGTTTCTATTTATGAAAGAAACTAGTTTACAAAGATCCAGTCGTTATTGGTGAAGAAATCACGGCCTTTTCATGGTTCTGTTTTGGCTTTCCGTTCTCTTTGTTCTAACTTCTAATGCCTATTTCTTATTCATTATTTTTCAAATTAAAGGCTCTTCCTTAATTCTATAAAAAAAACACATTTAAAATTTAACGAGGAGCCATGAGGTGCGGAAATTTTATTGGGATCTGTTTCTTTGAGCAGAAAATTCAAACTTTTGAGGTTTTTGCTCCTGTTGTCCTTTTTCACGTGCTCTTATCTTGCTAATTTTCAATTTAGAGGCTCTTATGGGAAAAAAACCTAGGTGAAATTTTATAAAAAGAGCCATGGGATTACCAATAATATCAACCTTTTACGGTTTTTTTGCCTCTGTTCTCCTTTTTCTCTTGCTCTTTTCTTGTTGATTTTTTTCCAATTCAGAGGCTCTTATCCCAGCCGAGCTATACATGAAACAAACCTAGAAACACAAAAATTAAGAAGTCCTGTGTGCTTTGATTTGGGGTTTAGATGTGTAGTTTTTTAAGTAGATCACGGTGGCTTGCAATTATAAGTAGTTTTAGATGTGTTTGGCAGCCAAGAAACTGTAAGAAAAATTATATATACATTGCAAGTTGATTTATTTTGGGTAAAGAGATGGAGATGATATTGACTAAGACTAACGAGAGAGAAATATATTTTAGTGAGATGATACTGTGTGCATATTTTAATTCGGATTTTTTTATTATAAAATAATCTAATGTGGCGATCCAGTTGGCAATTGATGTGGTTAGGAAAATAATTTTTTATTATTTCGTTTGATGTGTCATTTTTTCCATCAAAGAGATAATGGCAGGGATCAAATTGACACGACACTAAAAATGTTAGGGAACAAATTGACACAATTGAAATGTTAGGGACCAAATTGAGATAGAGATCAATTTTGTAATTTACCCAACAAAGTACTATTTTGATCCTTATATTTTGGGATCACAATCAATTTGCTCCTTACATTTTTAATAGCAATCAAGAAAATATGGCTAACTAACTAAAAATGGAGAAATTATTAGGATTATCAGGAAAACTGCGGATGTGGTCCTCATTGACCTCCTAACCAATAAAATGTTGTTATTTATGCAAAATGTGACATCACTTGGTAATATTTTATTTTTTTATTTCTTGTGCTAATTAGGAAGTTCACTCACACATCTATATATATATATATATATATATACATATACATATAATATAATAATATGTAAAATTAAGAGAAAATCCAATTAGATTTCAAATTAAAATTTAATTAGAGTCTAATTTTACACCACGTGTCCCAACTAATCTAAAATTTTTAATTTTTGTGCCAAGTGAGTTAATTTAATGTAAAAATTGGACTTCAATTTGAGTTTAATTTTGCAACATGTGTCCCATCTAATTTAAGTTTTTTAATTTTTGTGCCAAATGAGTTAATTTAGTGTAAAAAAAGAGGAGTTCAATATAAGTAAATCATAAAATAAAACATAATTTTTGAATGATTTTATATTTATGAGCCCCCCCCCCCCCCCCTTTTTTTTTTTGAACTAAAAACAATTCAAGTTTATAAGTCATATATATATATATATATATATACTATTAGGTAAAACTGAGAAAAAATTCAATTAGATTTCAAATTGAAATTTAATTAGAGTCTAATTTTGCACCACGTGTCCCATCTAATAAAAAATTTTAAATTTTGTGCCAAGTTAGTTAATTTAGTGTAAAAATTGGATTTCATTTAGAACTTAATATTACATCATGTGTCCCATCTAATAAAATTTTAAATTTTTGTGCCAAATGAGTTAATTTAGTGTAAAAAACGAGAAGTCCAACATAAATAAATCATAAAAAAGTATAATCATATATTTAACACTATATATAAAATTAGAGGAAGAGAGAGTTTGAATGATTTTATATTTATGAGCCATTTTTTTTATAACTAAAAACAATTCAAATTTTATAAGTCATTTATATATATATATATATATATATATATTACTAGGTAAAGTTTAGAGGAAATCCAATTAGATTCTACAATTGAAGTCTAATTTTGGACTATGTGACCTAAAATATTTATATTTAGAGAGAGTCTTATTTCTTAATTTTGGAATCAAATGGAACCATAGCATAATTATCAATTCAAGTGAGTTATTGCGTATAAAAATCAAAGACTTTAGAATTAATGAACATAAAAATATTTAAAAAATAGACAATTTACATTTTTTGCCTAATAACATTCTTACAAGACTTTTTAAAGAGTTTAAAAAAACTATAAGAATGACTATAATAATATTTAAATTATATATATAAGAATTATACTATGTATCTTTTAAGTATATCCATGTATATGCATGAAATTATAAGCTAATTTACATAAATGACTGGTTGAGAGGACTAGATTAGTAGTCCTCTTAGTGGACCTAATAATTTTTCCTGAAAATGGTCTAGTCTATGTTATAATAACTCATGTGAAAAATTTATTAAACAGTTTGAAATTAAATCCAAATCCTATGTCATACCCGACTAGTAACTTTTTATCTCAGCCATACAGAAGGTATCAATATGGATTCATTGATATATATCAAGTTTGAATTTGCTACATCTCTAGGTCGGAGCAAAGGCGGCTGCACGTAAACAAATATGATTGCGAAAATAAATTATATAACACAATTATATTTAAATTAGCATGTTTTGTCTGTCCTAAAAAAAGTTGATCACCTTGAGTTGATAATTTCAAGAATTTGAATTCAATAAAAATAAGAATATTTTTAGGGACACAATCAAATGTTACAACAACTTCACAGCATTCCAAAATTAGAATACCAACTCATACAAGGGCCTTTTTTAATCTCTAATTGATGTAAGAATTGTTATGACATTTTTGTTATGTCTCTAGCATTACTCACAAAAATAATCTTAGCCCTCCAAACATGATCCTTAAGTCCTGAAACAAAAATATAAATAAAAGTTCAAATAACAATAAAAATTAGCCCAAATAACATAAAAAGTAAGCCTAAAAAATATCAGGATTAGACCAAACAAAAAAAGATGAACAAAATATTCAACAAAAGCTCATTCAAAAACAAAAAATAAAAACCCCTAATCATTCAGATTCATAACTCGTTCAACCCATTCTATAAAAATAATTAAATAATCTCTAATTTTATTTTCCTAAAAAAAGGTTCCAAGAGGGATATTATGGCCGTGAGTTGCCGGTGATGCTAGGAGCTCCACCCCTCAGTGACTTGGCTTGTAATTGCAACATGTATCACTCATTGCTCTCTCTTACTTTATCAAATTTTCTTTTCTCTATCATTATTTTCGAGCTCTTTCATAATATATTACTCTTATCTCAGTATTATTAGTTCTCATTTAATTTCTTATCAGTATCTTTTTGCATTTTAATTTTGTTTGGAGAAGGAAATTAAAACTTCATGTATTTGTATTTTTTTTTGGTGATTTTGATTGTGGGGTCATAAAGCCCAATGTTGCGCATCCACCTTCTATATTGGGCTTGAAGCCCATAATCATATATGAGGAAGACAATGGTAATAACAGCCGCCCAAAAAATTGTGCCAATGACAATCATGTCCTCGGCTAGACAAGGCCGAGGCTGATGTAAAGAAACTTACTAACAAAAATAATCTTCTAAAGTGCCCCAGAGAAAAAGATAAATACAGCAAGCGAGTGTACAGGAGCAGGGCGGTAGAGCAATTCTAGGAAAAGTTGCAGCCTTCACATTAAGTGCTCCACAACTAACACTCTGGCCGCATTAAATGTGGAAGTGATACCTGAGCAGTCGCTTTTTAGACTCACAGCTACTACCTACGAGCTTTGGGAGGGAGATTGATGTGACAAATATCAACAATAGAAGATTTAACATACACATGTACGGTGAGAATGAAGGATGAGGGGAGTATATAAGAGGGAAGGAGCCCTAATAATAGAGGATGAGAAGTCTGGAGAAAATACTTTAGCGACCTGAACTAATTCTGTAACCATTGTCACTATCATTAAAGAAGTAAGAAAGCTTAAGCTCCTCGGACTAGTACTGAGGACTGAACTACTTAATCAGGTCTATATTTATTTTACGTCCTCGTTTTTTCAATCGTACCCATTGTTGTTGCACTCATCAAAGCCCAATTCTTTTACCCATTCTCTACAAATTTATTGTATTGGGCTTGAGTCCATTTATCCTTATGGTTAGGTGCTCAAATTTGGCCCCTACAATTGGCACTGTCTGTGGGAAGGAATTTGTGTGTTCGTGGGTGCAACGACTAGAAATGGTAGGATCAGGTCCACACTAGGTAAACCCACGCCAAGTAGGTCCCTAACGGACGAAACTCATAGGATCCCAGTTGCTGGATAATTGTCCAGACCCTGAGCATAGACGAAATCAAGAGAACGAAAGGATTTGAGAGGGAAGTGTGCATACCACCCAGACGAGTAGAAGCCACTCCTAAGTGGGTAGTCGTGTGTCCCAGAGATCAAACAATAATCAAGCCATGCAGCAAGAGATAAATGACCTAAAAAGAAGGCTACGCCATGCACAACTGAGGCGATCTCCTCCCAGTTCTGACATATCCTTTAATAAGGAAGGGGACGGCAGTTACAGGCAAAGATCATGAACTCCCCCAAGCGAGACCTTCTCCTATGAAGACGAACACCATTATAGACAAAAACAAAAGGGCCCATCTAGCAGGGCTCTGGGTAATGATGCCATGAGAAAGGCTCTAGATCAAATCTCCAAGTCACCTTTCACATACAAGATAGAAGGGGCTAGGCTACCTTGGCGGTTTCATTAGCCTACATTCACCATTTATAATGGTCGGGCAGACCCCGTGGAGCATGTCAACCAGTTCAATCAAAGAATGGCCATCCACTCCAAGAATGAAGCTTTGATGTGCAAGGTTTTGCCTTCCAGCCTAGGACCTGTAGCGATGAGGTTGTTCAATGGCTTGAAAACGAACTCCAGATTCCTACAAGCAGCTCACCCAAGCCTTCGGCTCTCACTTCATTACAAACAGCAGGGCCCCACAGCCTCTGAGCTCATTATTGTCATTGTCCATGCAAGAGGGAGAAACTCTAAAGGTATACTCCGACAGGTATTGGGAAATGTATAATGAGTTGGACGGCAACTTTGATGACGTCGCCATTAGCACTTTCAAAAGCGGTCTTCCAACTAACCACAGCCTGAGGAAATCCTTGACTGGCAAGCCTATCACTAGTGTATGTCATCGGATTGATAAATACAAGAGAGTGGAAGAAGACCAGCTGCAAGGGAAAGGGAAAGAGAAGGTTACCCCTCAAAGCGGCAGAGATTTCAGGTTGGATCGATACAATAATAAATGTCCGAGGAGAGACTTTGTAGGACAGTTCGGGTTGGCCAACACGCGGATGGTCAATGCCGTATTCAGAGAACCGGTGCATTAGGGTTTGAAGAAAATTAAGAATGAGCCATTCTTCAAGCGGCCTAATAAGATGGATGGGGAATCATTGAAGTGCAACAAGAACCTGTATTCTCAGTACCACCAGGACCACGGGCACACCACAGAGGACTGTAGGAACCTCTGGAGCCACTTGGATTAGTTGGTCCGAGAAGGGAAACTGAGGCATCTTTTACATCCTTCCAGTGGCCATCAAGGCCAGGCAAACCAAGAGCCTCGGAGAGATGCTTCCTTAAGATCACCCATAGGAATGATAAATGTAATCTTTGTCGCCCCGAGGAGGACGGGCTCGTGTCCTTCTAGGGTGATGTATGTGGCTCGGCTACCCACCGATGACTCTGGCCTAGAGTCAAAGAGACACAAATCATATCCTCATTCGGTCTTGAGTTTCTCTGAGGAAGATAAAATTGGGACCCTCCAACCCCACGATGATGCACTAGTAATCACTTTTTGGATCGGAGGCTATGATGTGAAAAGGGTAATAGTGGACGATGGTAGTAGAGCTGAGATCATGTACCCTGATCTCTATAAGGGGCTAGGGCTGAAACTAGAAGATTTGACGCCATACAGCTCTCCCTTAATGAGTTTTGACGGGAAGATTGTCATGCCTAAGGGCAAGATTAGACTACCTGTGCAAATTGGCCCAGAGATAATGGAGGTCAATTTTGTTATGGTAGACACTTACTCCCCTTACATTGCTATCGTGGCTAGACCTTGGCTTCACACCTTGGGAGCTATTGCCTCCACCTTGCATCAGAAGGTGAAGTTCCATTTTGAAGGCCAAGTCTTGGAAATTTGAGGTTGCTAGGGTATGGTAAGAGAGTGCCTGGTGGCTGTTATCTCACATCGACTAAGAGTAGAGTCCTCAAACCCTGTTGAAGAAAGCTCATAGCAATCAAAGAATCTGGCATCACCTATTAATGCACCAGCCAAGGATACAAAATGCGAGGGTCTAGAGAAAGTAACCATTGGTGATGACCCGAAGAGGTTCTTTCAGGTGGGATCTTAGTTGCCCCCTTAGGAAAAAGAAGGGTTGATATTGTTCCTTAGAGAAAACGTTGATGTGTTCGCGTGGGATGCTTACGATGCCCCAGGAATTGATCCGAACTTCATATGCCACCACTTAAACGTAAATCCATCAGCCACTCCTAAAAAACAACCACTACGGCGCCCACACGCTGATGCTGTCAGGGATGAGGTGAGAAAGCTCAAACAAACGGGGGCTATCAAAGAGGTTTTCTACCCTGAGTGGTTGGCTAACGCCGTGGTTGTAAAGAAGAAGAGTGGGAAATGGTTGGTTTGTGTGGACTTCGCAGACTTAAATAAGGCGTGTCCGAAAGATCCCTTCCCCATGCCTTTAATAGACCAGTTAGTGGATGCAATTGTAGGCTATTCTTGAATAAGCTTCTTAGATGCCTTCCAAGGCTATCATCAGATACCACTGGCCCTTGGTGATCAAGAAAAAACAGTATTCGTGACTCCTATTCGAAATTACCACTACAAGGTGATGCCCTTTGGGTTGAAGAATGCGAGATCAACCTACCAAAAGATGATGACTAAAATGTTGGAGCCACAGCTAGGCAAGAGTGTAGAAGTTTACATAGATGAAATGGTGGTAAAAAGTAAAGTGGTGTTTGAACACGTGGGGAGACCTCGGGGTCATTTTTGGCATCTTAAGAAAATACCAACTGCGTCTTAATGCCTCAAAGTGCTCATTCGGTGTTGGGTTTGGCAAATTTTTGGGCTATATGATAACTCACAGGGGAATTGAGGTGAGCCCAGATCAAATCAAAGCAATTCACAATCTACAACCTCTTCGGAATCCCAAAGAAATTTAGAAACTCACTGGAATGATCGCGGCCTTGAATCGGTTTATTTCTAGATTAGTGGACAAGTGTCTGCCATTTTACCTCCTGATGAACAAATGGAAAGGATTTGAGTAGTCCGAGGACTACGTTTTAGCCTCCAACAACTTAAGGAATACCTATCCCGGCCGCTCATCATGTCTAGCCCTGAGGCCGACGAGGTTTTGTTTGCCTACATCACGGTAGCCCCCTATGTGGTAAGCTTGGTATTGATATGAGTTGATGGAGGCATCCAATGGCCAGTCTCTTATGTGAGTAAATCATTACATGAGACCGAGGTGCATTATTTACCACTAGAGAAGGCAATTTTGGCAATAATGCATGCCACGTGAAAGCTCCCTCATTACTTCCAAGAGCACATAATTGTTGTTCTAACTCAGCTTCCGCTCAAATTCGTACTTCGAAGGGCTGATTACATAGGGAGAATTGCCATGTGGAGCACGATGCTAGGAGCTTTTGATATCAAATACATGTTGCGAACCTCTGTCAAGGGTCAGATCCTTGCCGATTTGGTAGTTGAATTTGCTGAACCCTCGATAGAAATGCTAAAAGAGGAGTAGAGCATGGATGGAAAATTGGTTGGTACAATTTTCGCGTAAGGTCCTTCACCCTGGAAAGTGTATGTTGATGGCACAGCAAACTAAAGAGGATCTGGGGTGGGGTTGGTCCTAATATCTCCTGAAAATATTACCATAGAGAAGTCATTGAGACTAGGGTTTTCAGCCAAAAACAATGAAGCCTAATATGAAGCTTTGATACAAGGAATGTCCATGGTGCAGAAAATGGGTGGAAAGTCAATAGAAGTGTTCTCGGACTCGAGATTGGTTATGGGCTAAGTGAAGGGGAAGCTAGAGGCCAGCGATGTGAGGATGCAGGAGTACCTGAGTTAAGTCAGGCGCTTACAATCAGATTTGAGCTCTTTGACTTGTCACATGTCTCTAGGAGTGGAAACACACACGTCGATTTGTTGGCCACCCTTGCCACCTTATCGGCCCAGGATTTGCCTCGAGTCATCCTTATGGAGGATTTGCATGGTGCAAATGGAGTCAAGATGAACATGGTTTAGATTCGTCAGATCAGAATGGGTTCAAGCTGGATGGATCCTATAGTGAGCTTCCTTAAGGATGATACACTACTTGAGGATAAATCAGAGGCCAAGAAGATAAGAAGAAAATCTCCTCGGTTCTGGCTTTCCGAGGATCATAAATTGTACAAGTGCTCCTATTCTAGGCCGTATTTACCATGTGTACACCCTGAAGCATCAAAGTTACTGCTCGAGGAGTTACATGAAGGGATTTGTGGGAGCCACACAAGAGGAAAATCTCTGTCTCACAGAGCCATCACTCAAGGATATTGGTGGCCGAGAATGCGGAAGGAAGCCCAAGAGTATGTCAAGAAATATAATCAATGTCAGAGCTTTGCTCCAAACATCCACCAACTCGGAGGGTTCCTCAATCCTATCTCTAGTCCATGGCTGTTTGCTTAGTGGGGCTTGGATATTATATGCCATTTTCCTAAAGTAGCAGGAAATAAGAGGTACCTTCTGGTTGACACAGATTATTTCACAAAATGGGTCAAGGCCGAGTCTTTAGCTAACATTAGGGACGTAGATGCTAAGAAGTTCATTTGGAAGAACATTGTTACTTGATTTGGGGTCCCCCATACCCTTATTTCGAATAACGGCCTTCAATTCGATAGCAAGGCCTTTAGGAAATACTGCTGTGACCTGCGAATTACAAATAGGTATTACACTCCAGCTTACTCCTAAGGAAATGGACAGGCTGAAGCTGTTAACAAGGTCATAGTTAATGGACTTAAAAAAAGATTGGATGATGTGAAAGGGAGATGGGTGGGAGAGCTGCCGCACGTCCTGTGGACATATCGGACTACACCACGTCAATCAACAGGGGAAACCCCCTTTTCCATGACTTATGGGGTAGAAGCTGTCATCCTTATAAAAACTTGCTTCCCAACGCTGAGAACGAGCACTTTCACTCCGAGCAATAATAACGACTTGCTAAGAGAGAGTTTAGATCCAATCGAAGAGAGAAGAGAAAACAATGATCAAGTTAGCCTACTACCATCAGAAACTCAAACAAGGGTATGATGCCAATGTAAAGCTACGACCACTAGCACCAAGAGACTTGGTGTTGATAAAAGTTCTGGATAGTGCCAAAAACCCAGCGTGGGGAAAGTTGGGACCCAACTGGGAAGGACTATATCGCATCACTTTAGTGGCAGGGATAGGGGCATATTATTTGGAAGATTTAGACAAAAAAGCTGTACTTCATCCGGGGAATGTAAATAACCTAAGAAGGTATTATTATTAATGAAAGCAGTTTCATTTATACTCTGTCTTATTTTAATTACGTGTCATACGGTTCAGCAATTAACTAAGTGTTAGACAGAACCAAGGTCTTGCGTTGATCCTCGGACCACGAACCTTGGGAAAACTAATAACTTCTAGCCATTAACTAAGTGTTAGACAGAACCAAGATCTTGCATGGATCCTCGGACCACAAACCTTGGGGAAACTAATAACTTCTTGCAATTAACTAAGTGTTAGACAGAACCAAAGGTCTTGCATGGATCCTCGGACCACAAACCTTGGGGAAACTAATGACTTCCAACAATTAACTAAGTGTTAGACAGAACCATGGTATTGTATGGATCCTTAGACCATAAACCTTGGGGAAACTAATAACTTCCAGTAATTAACTAAGTGTTAGACAGAACCAAGGTCTTGTATGGATCTTCGGACCACAAACCTTGGGGAAACTAATGACTTCTAACGATTAACTAAGTGTTAGATAGAATCAAGGTCTTGCATGGATCCTCAGGCTACAGGCCTTGAAGAAATTAATTACTTTAAACATTTATCTAAGCAATAAACGGAGTCCTAAATGGAGCCTGGCTCCCCAGATCACCTGCCATGCCTATCCACGAGCATCACCTAATATCTTTCAATGTACACTTAGAGCATTTCACTTAAAACATTTCATTTGAATCATTACTTGCCTTTCGTTTGTTTGTAGTCAATACACGGTATTATCTCGAGATTAGCAAGTTTGCGGAAAACATGTGTTTGAACGACTTACCATAATTTATAAGCATAAAATATATATATATATATATATATATATATATATATATATATATATATATATTAGGTCAGTATTATAAACTGGGGTTCTCTTGTCGCTTGCTTGGTAGAGGGCAAGTCACATTACTAAGGTCACTCAGTTACCAATTAATACTTAAGTTGAAATTTACGTTACGGGCTTAGTATTTTTTGATCATCCGTTCAACAAAAGACATATCACACTGTTGGGATTGCTCAAACATCAGTAAAGATACAAGTCACATAACCAAAGGGCTGTTGGGAATTTAACCAAAATTCGAACCTGTGAGAAACAATAAAAATAGAGAAAACACACGCCAAAGAAAAATAATCACACGCACAAGACAGTATTTACGTGGTTCGGTAATTTGCCTACGTCCACGGAGTTGCAGGGATTTCATTATTATCAGGGAAAAAATACAAAGTGCGGCTACAGTGTTTTTCTCTTTCTCTAAAAACACAACAACAGTTGTAGTCACAAACCCTAATTATAAAAGCGGCTTTTATATCCTACTTACAGGGTTATAATGGGCTAGTTCAAAAATAAACTAGGCTCCACAAAGTCTAATAAATCTCCCACTTGGAGACTAGTTCAATCATCAACATCAGCCGCTATCTTCCAAAAGCAATCCCTCATCCCTGCAACTCATCCTCCTGTCCTCAAGCTAGAAGACCAATTGAAGCTGCACACAGTTTCAACTTCTCAATAGTGACACCCTTAGTCAACATATCTGCTGGGTTCTTAGATCCACATATCTTCTCAAGTGTTACCAACTTATCTTCAACAAGGTAATGGATAAAGTGGTATTTTGTTTGTATATGCTTCGACTTTGAATGAAAAGTCGAATTTTTGGCAAGAAAGATTGCACTCTGATTGTCACTGTGTAGAATGCCCATCTCCTGCTTCTTACCCAATTCATCTAAGAAACCATGTAGCCAAATCATCTCCTTTCTAGCTTCAGTTGCTGCAACATACTCAGCCTCTGTAGTAGACAAAGTAACAATCTTTTGCAGATTTGAAGCCCATGATATAGCTGTACCATTCAGAGTAAATACAAACCCAGTAGTACTCTTTCTACTATCAACATCACTAGCAAAATCAGCATCTACATAACCTTGCAGCTTCAAACTTGCACCTGTGAAACAAAGACATGTATCTGATGAACCCTTCAGATATCTCAGAATCCACTTGACTGCCTCCCAATGCTGCTTTCCAGGCCTACTCATGAATTTGCTCACAACTCCCACTGCATGTGCAATGTCTGGCCTTGTACACACCATAGCATACATCAAGCTGCCAATAGCTGAGGCATAAGGCACCTTGCTCATATGGTCCCTTTCTTCTTCTGTCTTCGGTGACTGTTCTTTGCTCAGTTTGAAATGACTACCCAAGGGTGTGCTCACTTGTTTAGATTCATTCATGTTGAACCTGCTGAGAACTTTCTTCACATACTTTGACTGTGAAAGCTTCAATGTACCATTAGCCTTGTCTCTAATGATTCTCATACCAAGGATTTGCTTTGCAGCTCCCAAATCCTTCATTGCAAACTGTTTTGACAATTGCTTCTTCAGATTATTAATCTCCTCAATGCTAGACCCTGCAATGAGCATATCATCCATATACAACAATAAAATGATATAAGAATTGTCAAAGAATTTAACATAGCAACAATGATCAGTTTCACATCTCTTGAACCCAATTTTATGCATAAAACTGTCAAATTTCTTGTACTATTGTCTAGGAGCTTGTTTTAGGCCATACAAGCTCTTTCTCAGTTTGCAGACTAGATTCTCTTGTCCTTGAACAATGAACCCTTCTGGCTGAATCATGTAAAGGTCTTCCTCCAAGTCACCATGAAGGAATGCCGTCTTCACATCTAACTGCTCAAGATGTAAATTTTCTGCAGCCACCATTCCCAGCACTAGTCTAATTGTTGACATCTTCACAACTGGAGAAAATATCTCTGTGTAGTCAATGCCTTCCTTCTGCTGGAACCCTTTAACAACTAATCTGGCCTTATAACGTTTGCTACCATCATGCTCATTCTTTATTCTGTATACCCACTTGTTGTGCAAAGCCTTCTTTTCTACTGGCAATTTAGTTAGTTCCCATGTCTGATTCTCCAACAAGGAATCCATCTCATCCTTCATGGCTAACTCCCACTTGCTTGAATTTTCATCTTGCAAGGCTTCATCATAACACTCTGGCTCACCACCATCAGTCAATAGTAGATAATTTAAAGCGGGTGAATAACGCTGTGGAGGTCTAATGTTTCTGGAAGATCTGCGGACTTCAGCTACAGGTGTACTCTGATCTATCTGTGAATCTACATTCTCCTTATTTTCTTCACCCCTTTTCTGGACAGTACTTTTAGTCAATCCATCTAAGTTGACAAACTCAGATTTCTTTTGATCTATCTCTGCAATATCTGAGACTACAGTTGACTTGTCCTTGTACATAACCTGTTAATTAAATATCACACTTCTACTTCTGATGATTTTCCTGTTTTGTTCATCCCAAAACCTATAGCCAAATTTCTCATCACCATAGCCAATGAAAAAACATATTTTAGACTTAGCATCAAGTTTACTACGAGCATCAGAATCAATATGAACATAAGAAACACAACAAAAAACTTTTAAATGGAAAAATTTTACCTCTTTACCGCTCCAAACCTCCTCAAGAAGTTTGAACTCCATGGGAACTGATCGCCCTCGGTTTATCAAGTAAGCTGCAGTGCTAATAGTATCAGCCCAGAAAGTTTTTGGTAGTCCAGCATGCAACCTCATACTCCTAGCACGCTCATTAAGAGTTCTGTTCATGCGCTCAGCCACACCATTCTGCTGTGGTGTCCCAGGAATGGTCTTTTCCATCCTAATTCCCTGTGCAGCACAATACTCACTGAACCCTTTATCTATGTACTCTCCTCCATTATCAGACCTCAAACATTTTAGTTTTAAACTTGTTTCTATCTCAACCATGGCCTTCCACTTCTTAAAAGTTTCAAATACATCAGATTTATTTTTTAGAAAATAAACCCATACCTTTCTGCTTGAATCATCAATGAAAGTGATGTAGTACCTGGAACCTCCAAGAGATGCAACCGGAGAAGGCCCCCATAAATCAGTGTGTACTAACTCCAATTTTTCTGCCTTCGGTGTTCTGCCAGTTTTAAAAAAACTCACCATTTTTTACTTTTCTAAGATGCAGCTTTCACACATGTCAAAATCAATGGACTTTAATTCTGGTAGTTTTCCTTTTGACAGTAGTATCTTCATCCCTTTCTTACTCATGTGACCAAGCCTGCGGTGCCATAGGCTTGTATCAGTACTTGCATCAGCAACTGCAATTGTGTCTCTTAGACTTGAGGTTATATAGAGAGTGCCAGTCTTCTTTCCACGAGCCAATACTCTAGCTCCCTTTGTAACCTTCCAAGTACCACCAACAAATAGTATTGCATGCCCTTCATCATCAAGTTGTCCAACAGAAATCAGATTCCTCCTTAGGTCAGGAATATGTCGAACCTTCTTTAGTAACCAAACAGACCCATTGGGTAACAATATCCGGACATCTCCCATACCCACAACATCCAGGGCTGAACCATCAGCCAAATACACCTTACCAAAATCACCTGCAGCATAGTTCTGTATGATTTCTCGGTGTGGAGTGGTATGAAACGAGGCTCCTGAATCCAAAACCCAATCCTCAAGTGGACTGTCTACTGCAAGAAGTAATGCATCCTGTACCTCTTCTATTACAGCATTAGCAGAATCATCTTCATTCTTCTTCTTAGGACTTTTGCATTGGTTCCTAAAGTGACCTGTTTTCCCACAATTCCAGCATTGTACTTGTTGGCCTGATCTAGATTTACTTCTGTTCTGATTAGTATTTCTGGATTTTGATCTGCCTTGATTTGAATTTCTGTTATTACCTCTGCCTCTTGTCTCAAGGTTTAGGGCAGAACTGGATCCTGAGGTTTTACCTACATCTCTTCTGCGAATCTCCTCAGCCAGAATTAAATCTCGTATATCATTGTACTTGAGTTTTTCCTTTCCTGTAGAATTGCTTACTGCTATCCTCATTGCCTCCCAACTGTTTGGCAAAGAAGCCAAGACGATTAAAGCACGAATCTCATCATCAAAATCAATTTCTACAGACGACAATTGATTTGTAATAGTGTTAAATTCATTCAGATGTTGTGTTACTGATGCGTTCTCTGCCATCTTCAGATTGAACAGTTTCTTCATCAGATGCACCTTGTTGTTTGCTGACGGCTTTTCATACATACCAGACAAAGCTTTCATCAGATCTGCTGTGGTCTTCTCCTTTACAACATTATGTGCAACAGACCTAGACAGAGTTAACCTGATAACTCCCAGTACCTGTCTGTCAAGAAGAGTCCATTCATCAGCCTTCATCGCCTCAGGTTTTGTCCCTAAAAGAGGCAGATGCAATTTCCTCCCATAGAGATAATCTTCAATCTGCATCCTCCAATACGCGAAGTCTGTGCCATCAAACTTTTCTATTCCAGACGCCTTTCCTGCTTCCTCTGCCATTGCTCCCACTCAAACCTAGCCCTAGGCTCTGATACCAGTTGTTGGGAATTTAACCAAAATTTCAACCTGTGAGAAACAATAAAAATAGAGAAAACACTCGTCAAAGAAAAATAATCACACGCACAAGACAGTATTTACGTGGTTCGGCAATTTGCCTACATCCACGGAGTTGCAGGGATTTCACTATTATCAGGAAAAAAATACAAAGTGCGGCTACAGTGTTTTTCTCTCTCTCTAAAAACACAACAACAGTTGTAGTCACAAACCCTAATTATAAAAGCGGCTTTTATATCCTACTTACAGGGTTATAATGGGCTAGGCCAAAAATAAACTAGGCTCTACAAAGCCCAACAAGGGCCACATCATTCAAGGAAATACACACATTTCATTACAGAAAGCAGTTTCATTACCATAACTCAAATACACATATATATATAAAATAAAAAAAATAAAAAAAAAAGACAACTACGGCAATGATTAAGCAAAAAAATGCCTACTTCTTCAACTTGATAGTTAGCTTGTTCTTGGAAGGTTTCTAGGAGGCTGTATCAGAGGCTTGGCTCAAAGGGGCAGTTTTGAGGGGATTAGAGGCTAATTCCACTTTCTCGGAGGCCTCCTTCTTGGCCGGTGGAGCTTGGGGTTCAGCTGCAAGCTTCATCACCTCTTATGATACACCCCGGCTCGTGTCTTTTTCTTTTTCGGGTACCTTGGCACCGTTTTGACCCACCTCCACTGCTACAAGGGTGGTATCAGCTTCAGAGCGAGTTGAAGCAGATTCTCAAAGAGTAGGGGGGTAGTACACGTTCTCCACCCTCTTTAGTTCAGACGAAGCCTTAACCTCAACTTGATTGAGGGTTTCGAACCAAACTTAGGAACAATAGAGCCTGCATACCCCTGGTACTTGGGATCTAAGGTTGGCCTCAGTCTCAGCCACCCCCAGATCGTAGGCATCTTGCTTAGCCTGTTCTTTGATCTCCTCCGCTCTCTCCTTGGCCTTCTCCACCTTTGCCTTAGCTTTCACCGCCTTGTCCTTCACTATTTCCACCGAGGCCTTGGTCTTTTCTACATTCTCTAACTTTTTCTTTAAGGACTCAATTTGTCCTTTGGTAGCAATTAGTTTCTCCTCAGCCTTGCGAAGTTTCAGCCTCTGATCTTTGGCCTGTTTGGTAACACCCTCTAAAGCCGCGTTTGTGCTCTTCCTTGCTTTCTCCTCGTCTTGCAGCTTGCTCTTCAGTCCTTGGTAGATTGATCAGTGATGTTGAAGCTCTGTACAGCCATAACATGCCTATTCCTTTCGTCTTCTAGTTGCCTGCTGCTGTTGTTGGCCATCTCCTCCGCCCTGAATATGGCCTATATAGGCTGAAAAAGAGAACAGATGCAAGTTAAATAGGAAATAAAGTTCAAGTTGAACAAAAAATGAAGTCTAATTAAGTTAGGAAACCTTACCATCCCTAGGTACCTCTCAAGGCTAAGGAAGACCTCTTGCCTCCTGAAATTCCCCAGCTCGGCCATGTCTAAGGGCAATAGCAGAGCCTTTTCCAAGGCATCATCCACGTGGCTGCCAGTGCCCCCCTAGAAATCTCTGATGGAAGCATTGTCTCTTAGAGGAGCCCCATTGAGCATGGGAGCTGGGAGCCAAGCCTGAGGCTTGGATGGAGGACTAACCCCCCTCTCAGGCGCCTCGTGCCCCACCTTCTGCTACTTGGCAGCTTGCTGGGCCTCCTTCTCTTGTGTGGGGTGAGGTCTCTTTGCCTTCATCACCTCTTTCCCCTTTGACTCCCTTTTTCGTTTGGGATCGGAGGGCTCAGGTCTCGACGGCAAGGCTGACTTCGAGGGAGGAGGAGGAAGTTTAGGTGTGGCGGAAGGGAGTTGGGTCTGAGCAGTGGAAGGAGATCTGCCCTAAGCTGTTTTCCCTTGTGCTTCCCTTCCCAGCTGGGACTCTATCAAGTCTAGCAGACTTGATTTTTGCTTCCTCTATATCCCCATATCCTCTTTAGAGGGTACCTCACCGAGATCACAAGAGGGGTCTTCAGGAGACTAGGCTCGGTTGAATACTTCAAATTCGTCCTCAGACGAAACCAACTCAACAATTTCTCCTTCCTCTCTCTCTCATTTTTCTTCCTCTTCTTTGACCTGAGGACGAGAGGAAGAAAAACCCACCAAAGGCATGCCCTCTGGAATTGAGACACCTTCCAGGAGAAGGAATCCCTCAACAGCAATGCTAATCCTATGGTGGCATGGATCGTGTGCCTTGATGACACACTTTGGAGCTTGGAAAGCACGTGATATTGGTGTATATCCCAATATCAAATGAGCTGCTCGAAGTTAGCCGTCGTCCTCATCTATGAACACCTTGGCTTGAAGAATCTTGTCCAAAATCTCCTTGTTAACTAGACTGCGGCTCGATGGCGTGCCTGTTTGCAAAACCATGAAGAGCAAAGTATTAGCAACCTCATAACATAGGTCACATTAAGACGTCGAACAGATCCCACTCCTACCCCTAGGACCCTACTTGGTTGCCTCTCTTCCATCGAACAAGGGATGCCATCATGCCATTCCCCAGACACGATCAGGAAATCCTTGTTTAACCCTTTGCTAGACTCTGGGAGACATTGTATGAGCCTGATTTCAGGCTTCCTTGTCTTTAGACAATACCCTTTCCCCTTCAAATAATGAAGGCTGTAGACCCAATTCACATCGTAATGGGTCAACTGCAGCCCCATTTTCTCGTTTAAGGTGTCTACACACCCTAGTATTCTGAAGATGTTTGGGGTGCATTGAGTAAGGTCTAACCTAACGAACCTAAGGTAATCCCTCATCATGGGCCCTAAAGGGATCCTCACGCCCCCTTTTATAAAGGCGATTATAGGTATCACCACTTCACCTTCTTCCCTTTGAAAATGCCACTCACCCTCCTTGCAATATCTCAGACCCACGTTGGGTGGGATCCTGTAGTCAACCTTAAATTTCTCCATCCCTTCCTCGAACTCTACCAAATCCTTAAATCTACCCATGCCTAGGAAAAATCTAAAGAAGCTAGAGAAGTTTGGAACAAAGGGGCACGAGGAGAAAGATACAAAGAAGGGAAAGTAAAAGAGTTTGTAAGGTTTGGAAGAACTTACAAGAATGAGGAAAGTATCCTCGGACAGGCTTTTGAAGGTACATGAGTGAGTAAGAAGTAGTGACAGGTTCAATGTATGTGTGCAAGAGCTCTTGAATGCAAAAGTAATTTGGACAAGTTAGTTTAAACGGGTATTTATACCCATGACTAAATGGCAGCGGGAATTTTCTCGCTTATGAGTCAAAAAAGCCCTCTCCACCGTTGGATCACCATCACACCGTAAAACGTGGGAGGGACAATCCGCCATAGGAATTTAATGCGGGCACGCCCCAGATGCTGAAGTGTCAGGAATGCACCTTGGGTAGTTAAAAAGGCACTGATGCCAGCAAAAGATAAAACGTGACAAGTCAACAGTATTTCCAAGGACATTAAAATCCTCCTCTCTGTCTGAGGGTGCAAATAGCAAAATTTTGAGCGGCTATTGTGGGGTCATAAAGCCCAATGCTGGGCCTCCACTTTCTATTTTGGGCCTGAAGCCCACGATGAGGCCCATAATCATATATGAGGAAGACAAGGGTAATCACAGCCACCTAGAAAACCGTGCTAAGGACAATCCTGTCCTCAGCTAGACAAGGCTGAGGCTGATGTAAAGAAACTTATCAACAAAAATAATCTTCCAAAGTGCCCTAGAGAAAAAGATAAATATAGCAAGCGAGTGCACATGAGCAGGGTAGTAGAGCAATTCCAGGAAAAACTATAGCCTCCACATTAAATGCTCCACAACTAACACTCTGGCCACATTAAATGTGGAAGTAATACCTAAATACTGGCTTTTCAGACTCACAGCTACTACCTACGAGCTTTGGGAGGGAGCTTGATGTGACAAATATCAACAACAAAAGATCTAACATACACGTGTACGGTGAGAATGAAGGATGGGGGGAGTATATAAGAGGGAAGGAGCCCTGAGAATAGAGGATGGGAAGTTTTACTGGAGAAAATACTGTAGTGACTTGAACTAATTTTGTAACCATTGTCACTATCATTAAAGAAGTAAGAAAGCTTAAGCTCCTCGGACTAGTGCCGAGGACTAAACTACTTTATCAGGTCCATATTTATTTTACGTCCTCGTTCTTTCAATCTTCCCCACTGTTGTTGCACTCATCAAAGCCCAATTCTTTTATCCATTCTCTACAAATTTATTGTGTTGGGCTTGAGTCCACTTATCCCTGTGGTTAGGTGCTCAAATTCGGCCCCTACATTGATATATTCAAATTTATTTATTTATTTAATTGTGTATAATTCAAGTTTCTTAATAACCACCCTTCTCACTTAATTTTTATTTTATTTTATAGATTTAGAAATTAAAACTTCATGTATTTGTATTGCTTTTTTTTTTTGGGTGATTTTGATATATTCAAATTTATTTATTTACTCGAATTATGCCAGTGTGATGCACGGCTTAATTAAGAATAATTGTAGACTGATGAAATTTGTTATTAATTTAATTAAAATGAAATAATAAAAATAAAGTAATCTTTTATGTTGGGTTATATAATGAATGCATATTGTTTTATTTTTTATTTTTTTTTGTTTTTTGTTTTGTTTTTTTTTTTTGTTTTTTTTTGTTTTTTTGTTTTGTTTTTTTTTTTTTTGTTTTTTTGTTTTGTTTTGTTTTTTTTTTGTTTTTAAAGAAATGAATGCATATTGTGTATAACTATATAACTCTTTTTCTTTTCTTTTTCTGAGGGAAAAAAAAAAGTGTTCAGGGAGTTTGCATAATATATATTAAGCTTTAAAGCTTAAGTTCTCACCATTGCATATATAAATGCAAAAACCTTGAATTCAATAATTATAAACAATCCAAAAATAATAATTGAAAGCATATTTAGGTGGTAACCTTAATTCAATAGTCAAAAACAATCCAAATTACTAAACTTTAAAAAATGAAAGTGGAGAAACTCACATGATAATTTAATTTTTTTCTTTGAAAGATGGGGAGGAGACACCAAAACTTGGGTGAGTTTCACCCTACAAAAGAAAAAAGAGGGTTTATATATACACAAAACTTCAATATTTTTTTAAATTAAAAAACTAAAAGTTAAAACCTTGGCAATAAGTTTGCATTGATAATTGAAAATAACTTTCAAGATATGATGAGAATTGAGAAGTAAAAAATGTTATAATAATTAAACAAAAACCTATTCAGTATGATTATAATAAATAAAAAAAAGTCATAATATACAAATACATACCTTTGTAGGTGCTGTATATAGAAGAATGGAAGACTAAACCAAGAAACCATACAGTAGGTTGAAGAATGAAAAAAACACCTAATAACTATGTATATATATACACTCCACCTAAAAGGAAACCAAGTAAAAATCAAATACCCTAAACTTCTTGAAGCCTATAAGAGTTTTTAAGAAACCAAATTGCAAAAAATTTTAGATAACAACAAAAAATTAAATATTACACTTGATATATATCACCATATGCTACATACCATTATGCGTGCTATTCAAACTCATTAATTAACGTGGTTTCAAAAAAAAAAAAAAACTCATTAATTTATGTAGGACTCTAATTCTATCATTTAAACTTTTTTATTTTTTTATGGGACGTTCAAAATTTTTATAAGAAAAAAAAAAACCTAATTTTATATCATATGTATCAAACTTTTCTTCTACATGTCAAAGGTAGAGTTTAAGGTTTATATATATTAAAAGAAAGCTGAAGTAGCCGTGTGTCTATCTAAATTGTTTTTTTTCCCCTTAAGAGAAGTGTATTTCTATCCAAAGAAGAGATTGATATATTATTATTAAATTATTAAGTTTTGTGTTTATCAAAATCTTTCCTTCTTTTTAGCATTATGTGTCCAATACTGCTGGTTTACTTGAGTGTCTAATATCCATTTAGAAAGTATAGGAGAAGAGAAAATAGTTGCTTCTCTTGGTGTTGGTGGTTTGATATTCGGACAAGTCCTACATATATTAGGACTTTTATTTATTATATATATATATATATATATATAAGTTGCTTCTAGAGATTTAAAAAAAGTATATTAGAAAACATAAATTTAAATATAATCAATTAAAAAACATTCAACATCTATACCCACAAAACACGAAAAGGAAAAGAAAAGTCTAGAAAAGCCTAAATATTAGCTATATTTGCCAAGAAGAAAAGAAAACCCTAGAAAAGGAAAAAAGAAAATATTGATTATATATTTTGTTGTTTTATTATGTTTGGACTCAAAAATTAATTTCTTAGTTAATTAGACATGAAAGCTCAATTTCTTATATAAGTTGTAAACAATCAAACTAACATTAAAAAAAAAAAAAAAAAAATCAATTGACAATCCATAACAATTCTCTAAATTGGATTAAACTTAAGGAAATAAACTTAAACAAATACACAAAAAATATATTCAATTTGATGGGGGAAAAAGAGAGTAGAGTCAACAAACACGTACTTGTAAAGTTGTAGGTAAAAGAAGAGACTAATAGAGATTGTAGGTAGATGAAGAGAAGAATAGCACAAAAGAACCATATGATGGGTATTAATTATGAGTTATTTGACACACACACACACACACACACACACACACTCCAAATTGGAGAATTTTAAATGAACAAAAAGTCTAAAGCTAATATTAATTGAATAGAATTTTATAAACTAAAATTTTAAACACTACTTTTTCCAAAAAAAAAAAAAAAAAAAAATCTAAACACTACGTTGCTTTGACACCCACTCCTATGCCAACACAATACCATGTGCTTGTCACAGTAATTTCTTTTATTCTAGCAAAATTGATAATATTGATGTCATGTGAAATTTGATTACATGATGGTACTATTCACATGATTAAGATTCGTCAAATTTGTTTTAAAATTCTAAACACTACGTTGCAACCTTAGACAAAATAAACTAAAGAAAATAACAAATTAAGCACGATTTTTAGCACCACGTGAAGCAATATTAATTGAATAGAAATTTATCCTATGAAGCAATTGATGGGGAAGGAAGTGTAGCTTGTCCTTGGGTTATCCACAGAAGGCAGGTTACCACAACAGTTGGGCTTGTCCCTACTCGTCCATTGTATCATTCATGGGTTGTCTTAACCTTTTATGAGAAGCTCGTCTAGAATAAGGAAAATCGTCTAGATATGGACGACCTTTCAACACTTGGGAATATTCCTAAATATAAGATTTATCTACAAGAGCTTGTGAATCGGACCACGTGTAACCATTTTAATATATGAGTAAGATCCTGATTTATCTCTATAACTTCCTATCAAGTACTTAACTTCCAATGATAGTTATAAAAGATGATAGTAGATATCATAACTTCTATAGCGGTTATAATAGTTAAGTTTAAACCTTCAGACTTCCACAAATATGGGAGAAGTTACAAGACAAATAACCACTCCAAAGCACACTATATAAAGACTCATCCTCATCAAACGAAAGTAAGTTCCACTATTTTCCCCAAAAAGAAAAATAAAGAAGAGCAATTCCCCCACTTCTATCAACACAAGGCACAATCAGACCATTTGCAAACCCAATTCTGTTCTTTATTTTTTCCATGCGATTCTTTTTTAGTTTTGTCTCCATAAGGAAGACAATTTTGGGGTTCCAACACCGCACAAGATCATGCAGTGCCCTAACTAACTGGGGATTTCCCAGTTTCTGGCAGTTCCAGCTTATGGGATTCATGGCTCCTAGCGGTGCTGCCTAGAAGACACCACCGATCTTTCATCTTTCTCATTGAAGAGCTTGGTAGTATCCAAACACTGTTTCTTCTGATTTGGAGCTTCTTCTTTTGTGAAAGTTATTTTTCCCCTCCGTTTGGCCCTTAGAATTTGAGTTTGAATTTCAGTAGTTGGGCTGTTATTCTTACCTTTTTCTCCTGCTATTTTTTTCCAGTGGCATATTGCCTTGCCATTTTCTTCACCCTTTGGGCTTGTCCTCAGCAAAATTCTTAGTGTTCGTTGGGCTTGTCTTTGGCTTTGATGGGATAGAAACATCCATCATCTCTTTTTCAACATTTACTTGTTGGCCCACATCAGATAAAACATAACCAACCCTCCTATCTTTGTCCATAATACCGAAGGGCCCATTTGGAGAGCTATCCAAGTTGGTACGTGGGAAAGTATTCTATTCAGGAGCACGTTCCATTTGAATTTGAATGGAGTTGCTCTGTCCGTCCAGTTTCTGTGCTGATTGACACATTGGACTTCCCGTGACTTCCCATCCCATCATGCTCCCTTTGTCACTTAGTGTTTGCTTCCTACCAATTCCAGAACTACCCTCACCACCTTCCGTTGCCGATGCTTAAGAATTTCTAGTTGTTGTCTGAACGTTTTTTGCATCTCTGTCCCCGCCATTTTCATCTCTATCCCCACTACTGGTAGACCACGACTTATCAAAACCCACCTTGCCATTTGCTCTTAACCAGTCACCGTATTGCCTTGTGGTGTTGCGCCAATCTGAAGTTTCTGGGCAATGTTTATCATCATGCCCCATTCTGCCACACAGGAAGCAAAAAGTTAGGAGCCTTTCATATTTGAAGGTTACCAAAAATTTTCCTCCCTCCATATTAGTTATCTTCCCCCCATGTCGGAGAGGTTTTTCCAGCGGAAGATCGACTCTAATCCTCATAAACTTCGCTTGATCAGCTTGCCCAAACCTTTTATCCATCTCAATGAACTTCCCCAAACTATTTCCAAGCTCCTTTCCCACTTCATCATCCATCATTTCAAATGGGAGCCCCCAAACCTGAACCCAGAATGGAGAGTGCAAAAAATCAATGTTGGATGTCGTAAGACCTCTTCTCCATCTGCTAGGTAATAAAAGGTTGTTTTCGAAATTCCATGGGCCATTTTTCTCAACCCATTTGAGTTGGTATTCTGAACCAAACTTGAATTGCAAAACATTATGTCCAACATCAACAATCTGAAGATTGGAACCCATTTTCCAAGCCGATCTCAAAGTATTTTTCAGCGCACGTTGGTTTTGTTGTCTATTCGACAAAAGTTTGTCGAAAAAACTCAATGAGCACTCTTCTAACAGGTCTGATCTATAGCACGTTGTGATGGTGATTTCCTTCTCCTCCTCTTTCGTTAGACAGAGATTGAGAAGACCATCCACCACCGCTTGCTCCATAGCGGCGCTAGAGAGAAGACCCAAACAGCGTGAGAGAGAGAGAGAGAGGGATGGACCCTAGAGAAGACCTAGTCAGCGTGAGAAGGAGAGAGATACTCGACTAGCTAGGCGAGAGAAAAAGACTCCTATAGAGGGAGAGAAAAATTGATTGATAGAATTGATGCCAAAGAGTTGATATATGATGTGAAAGAATGTAAATACTTTCTACCCAAAAACAGAAGAAGGTAAACATAAACACCATCATTTGTGAAACAAACAATCAACGTCCAATCTTTTTATCACTTCAACAATTTGAAGTGAATATTTTATTTCATTTCAACTAGTGCTTCATTGATCAAGCCTCTTTCATTCTTTCCTCTATCATTCCCTCCTATTTTCAACGAGTTTTTACGCCTGATCACATAGAGAGAACTTTTTATTATTATTAAAGACTTAAAATATAGTTCCCCAAGTTATTATTTCATAATTGCATCTTCAACTACTGTTTATTCCGCAAGAACAACAGGGCCGCTCTAATGGATTATTACCCAAACTCTTAAGCCTTATACCCACCATCCACCGCCAAATTATGGCCAGTGATGAACTCAGCTTCCTCAGAAGCAAGGAACACCACAGCGTCAGCAACATTTTTGGGCCTCAAAACCCCAGCTTTCAAGTAGTAATATGACTCTACCTTCTTATCCTCTTCCTCATTTTCATACCAAAGCATCTCCTTCAACAATGGCGTCCCAACTGCCCCTGGTGATACACAATTCACGCGTATCCCATATGCCCCCAGCTTCAAGCTCGCACACCTCACCAACCCCAGCACCGCGTGCTTCGACATCACGTAGTCCGCGAAATTCTTGGTACCAATGCTCGCCCCTATGCTCGCCGTGCAAATTATGCTCCCCTTCACGTGCCCTTCCACCATGGCCTTCGCCGCGTGCTTCACACACGCCGCCATTCCACGAGCATTCACCGCCATAATCTTGTCGTAGGCCGACATGTCCATGTCCAGCGCGGTCTGATCTCACGTGAGGGTCGCTCTCCCCATGCCCGCGTTGCTGAACATGATGTCGAGGCTTCCGTGCGCTTTCACCGTGGAGTCTACCATGTTCTTGACTTGTTCCTCGTCCCTGACATCGCAGTGTATGTAGGTGCAGATGTTGGTGCCGATTGATGCGGCCACTTTTTGGCCCATCTCGTCTTGGACGTCGGCGATTACAATTGCTCGTGCGCCGTGAGCGGCGAATTGGCGCGCCGTGGCCTCACCCATGCCACTTGCACCTCCGGTGATTATGGCCACCTTCCCTTGGAGCTTATTGCTTGAAGATGTGGAGTTTGAGTGTGCCATTTTGTTTTGATTCGGTCAAGTGAAGTGAATACCTTCTTAATTTTCACAAATTAATATGCGTAATTGATAAATTTTTATTTCGGATAGAGTAATAATAAAGAGATTAAATTCAATAAGGACGTGATGTAAAACCCATGTTTTACCCCTCCAATGCCAACATGCCACATTATCTTATCACATATTTAAGAATAAATACAATTACACTCAATCAATTCTAATACCCATATATAAATCCAACCAAATTGGGAATCTATCGAGATGTTATTAGGTGTGGTAGGATGTATTGAATTTTAATAAATTTTAAGTAAAATGCTGATGTGGCAATCACTTATTGGATGGTGTAAAACATAGGTTTTACACCCCATCCTTATAGAATTTAATCTCAATAATAAAGGCCAACAAAATACTATTTTTGATCCTTATATTTCGAGATCACAATTAATTTACTCCACACATTTTTAATAGCAATCAAGTGATTATGTCTAACTAACTAGAAGTGGCATAGTCTATATCGTAATAACCCATGTGAAAATTTTATCAAAGAGTTTGAAATTAAATCCAAATCCTATGTCATACCCTACTTGTTAATAAGAGTAGCTTTTTAATTTATTTTTTTTTTGGGTCTTAGATTGGATAGCTCATTGTTTAAAAAGAAAAAAGAAAAAAGAAAAGATTGGATAGCTCATAAGGAGAATTAAATTTCTAACTTTTTATCTCAGCCGTCCAGAAGGTATCAATTTGGATTCTTTGTAATCAAGTTTGAATTTGCTAGATCTCTAGATAGGAACAAGGGTGACTGCACATACAAGTCAGTGTGGTCCTGTGACCATCTGGACTTGTCAAAAACAAATTACACTTGCAAAATAATAATAATAATAATAATAATAATCATATCACACAATTATATTTAAATTATCACATTTTGTCTTTCCTAAAAAAAATGTTGACCACCTTGAGTTGATAATCTCAAGAATTTGGATACAATATTAATGAAAATAAGAATAATGCTTGGAATAGAATAAAATGTCATAACAATTTCACAACATTTCGAAATTAAAATGCCTACTCACACGTGGGCATTTTTTAATCTCTAATTTGATTTTTTTATGCTAATATAAGAATTGGTACAACATTTTATTGTGTCTCTATTACTCACAAAAATAATCTTAATCCTCCAACCATAATCCTTAAGCCCTTAAACAAAAACATAAATAAAAGTTCAAATAACAACAAAAATGGAAAATTGCTACGTTCACAATATTTTCACAACACTTTCGCAATAAATTATAGGTGGTAAATTGCTTATGGCTCTAATTTGAACTCACAACTTAAATTATTTTTTTGCCCACTTGTAACAACTAGTAATAACCTACCACTAAAATGTGTTGCGAAAATATTGTGAAAATATTGTGGACATAACATTTCTTATAAAAATGAGCCCAAATAACATAAAATGTTAGCCCAAAAAATAAGATTAGACCAAACAGAAATAAATGAATAAAATATTCAACAAAATCTCATTAAAAAACAAAAAATAAAAACCCCTAAACATTCATATTCATAACTCGTTCAACTCATTTCATAAAAATAATTAAATAATCCCTAATTTCGTTTTCCTAAAAAATGGTACCAAGAGTGAGATTGTGGCTATGAATTCTCGTTGATGACGTTGGAAATTCTACTCTTTAGTGGCTTGGCTTGTTGTCGTAACATTTATCATTCGTTACTCTCTCTCACTTTCCCCATTTTTATTTTCTCTATTATTATTTTTAGGCTCTTTCTCACTTTATTACTCATCTCATCATTCTCAATCTCACCTATTTTTCATCAATCTCTTTTGGCTTTTTAATTTTGCTTGTAGAAAGAAATTGAAATATATATATATATATATATATATATATATATATATATTGGTGAAGTCGATATATTCAAATTTTTTTTTATTAGATTATGTATGATTTAAGTTTCTTAATAACAACCCTAGAACAACTTAAAAAAAAACTCATTTTTGTTGTTTTGTCTTCAGATGTGGACCCTCTTATGTTTTGTTAAAAAACGAATTGACTTGTTGAAACTAGGGGCGTGCATGGCTTGGGTAGAGGGATTTTATCAGTTCAACTCACTATGATGGGTTAAAAAAAATTCAATACAACCAAACCCATCATAGGATCTAGCTAGGAGTGTGCATGGATTAGGCTGGATCGGGTTGAGGGGATTTTTTGACCCAACCCACCATGGTGCGTCAAAAAAAATTTGACCCAACCCACATAGGTCGGGTTGGGTTGGGTTGAACCCATGGGTTTGACAAATTTTTATTATTATTAATATTAAATTTAGTAGAAAAAAATAAATATTAATATATTAAAAAAAACCCAAAGATTAATATCAATGTAACTCCTTAAAGACAAACAACACTAATTACTAAACAACAGTAGTAATTTACTAAAATTTGTATGAACTAATTGGCTTTTATATGGGATAAGAAGAGCTGGTTATTTTAAAAAAAATTTAATTATATAATATTATATATATATATATATATATATAATTAGTATTAGTAGGAGGAACTGAGGAAGTGCTGCTCTACAACTGGTTTTTTTAAAAAATTATTAAATATATAATATATTTTAAATATATATTAAATATGGGTGGGTCAGGTCGGGTTTGGCGGGTTTATAATTTTATGACTCAAACCGAACTCGACCCACTATAAAATTTTTTTTTGTAACCCAACCCAACCCATCAAGCCCTAAAAACCGACACAACCCGGCGGGTTGGGTTAGGTTAGGTAGAGTCGGTAGGTTTTCTACACACCCTAGATCTAGCCTAACCCAACTCAACCCACGTGGATTGAGGTGGACATTTTTTTAATTACTATTATTAATATTAAATTGAGAATTAGAACAATACTATTACAAATAAAATCAAATTTATAACCAGATAACCTTAAGTATAACACCAAACCAACGTAAAATATATGAGGAGAACTTAAGGTTTAGGTTTATTTGGAAAGATAGGTAAAATAGTAAATAAAAAAATTGTATAATATATTTTTAATTTTAAATATCTATTTTAAATATATGTGAATTAGGTCAAGTTTGGCAGAATTATGAATCTTATGAACTAAATCCAACACACCCTAAAGACAAATTTCAGAATTTGACCCAACCCATCAATCCTAGTTGAAATCATCAATCTTCATTGTGTGATTATTCTTCCAGCCCACTTTGGCCTATCCAAGTCATTCTGAACCCCCAGGTAAACTTTAGGGCATTTATGTAGGGAAACTAAATTATTGTTTCAAATTGCCACTTATAATATTTCACATGACACATAATGCCAAGGAGTTTTTTTTTTTTGACTGAAAAGGTAGAGATGCCAAGGAGTTTGATATGACGTGAAAGAGTGTAAACACTGTTAATGAAACATTACGGCAATCTAAAGTAATTATTTTATTTCATTTCAACACCAGTGCTTCACTGATCATGCTTCTTCATTCTTACCTTTATGAATTCCTGAACACAAACACCACCCCACACCCCCCCCCCCCCAAATTTTTTTTTAAAGCGTCTACGGATGATCACATAGAGAAAAAGTTACTGTATTTCATAATTGCATCTTCGACTATTACAAACGAACCCACGCACAGTTGGGTCATTCTAACGGATTTTCTAAACTCTAAGAAACCCACCATCCATGGCCAAATTATGACCAGTGACAAACTGAGAATCCTCAGAAGCAAGAAACACCACAGCGTCAGCCACATTTTTGGGTCTCACCACTCCACCTTTCAAAGTATAATTCGGCTCTATCACCTTATCCACTTCCTCATCATTTTCATTCCCCAAAATGTCCTTCAACAGTGGCGTCCCAACTGGTCCTGGTGAAACACAATTCACGCGTATCCCATACGCGCCCAGCTTCAAGCTCGCGCACCTCACCAACCCCAGCACCGCGTGCTTCGACATCACGTAGTCGACCAACTTCTCGCTGCCAACACTCGCCCCTATGCTCGCCGTACAAACGATGCTCCCCCTCACGCGCCCTTCCACCATCGCCCTCGCCGCGTGCTTCACACAAGCCGCCACTCCGCGCGCGTTCACCGCCATGAGCTTGTCGTAAGCCGACAGGTCCATGTCCAGCACGGTCTGATCGCACGCGTGGGTCGATCTCCCCACGCCCGCGTTGCTGAACATGATGTCCAAGCGTCCGTAAGCTTTCACCGTGGACTCTACTAAGTTCTTGACCTGTTCCTCGTCGCTGACATCGCAGTGTACGTAGGTGCATACGTTGGAGCCGATTGACACAGCGGCGTTTTGGCCCTTCTCGTCTTGGACATCGGCGATGACGATGGCTCGTGCGCCGTGAGCGGCGAACTCGCGAGCCGTGGCCTCGCCCATGCCGCTTGCGCCTCCGGTGATAATGGCCACCTTGCCTTGGAGCTTGTTGTTTGAAGATGTGGAGTCTGCCATTTTGTTTTGTTTGAGTCTATTGACTGATCGGTGAAGCATTGACAAGCTACTCTCAACAAAGGTTGTCCATATATATAAAAGAGATCATTATTTTGTCGGCCACAAATTTATAATATTGTACACGAACGAATCAAAGTAATTGATGAATTAAATGAATATGTTCTAAAAAATAAATATATTTGTAAGATTAAGTAGTGTAGTTGATAAGGTACTCGCAAGAAAGGATGTCCATATATCCAAAAGAGATAATGAAAGTATGGACAAGTAGATTGGTGGCTCCTATTTTGTTGGCCACAATTAAAATTTATACGAATTTTATCGCATAGTTTTCACAAATCAGAGTAAATGATAAATTTTAGATAAATATAATAAATGAACGTGTTAAAAATTGATGAAATTAAGTAAAAGGCTATGTTATATATATATATATATATATTTTTTTTTTTTTCATGACTCTTGAGATAGAAAGAGCGCCACCTGTGCAGTGGCATTGGAAGATCATTATTTTTTCATGCCTTGATTTTTGGAAGGTTTAAAATTCCTCCAGTAATATATATTCATTAAGTTAATAGTGTGCGAATGGCGTGCAGGAGGGGAAAAGAGAAACGAGAAAAAAGGAATGAGATTGTCTTTTTGTTTTGAGAGAGATGAAAAGTAAATGGAAAAAAAAAAATTTACATGGGACAAACGATAAAAAGTATATAAAAAGAGAGATAAAACCAATGTGGTTGAGAGAGTTAGAGATTAAGAATAAATAAAAAAGAAAAAGTAATGCTCATGACATGGAAAAGTGCACAATTTTGTACTATAATTTGCCACGTGAGGATTTATGATTATTGGTGGTGGCCATGTGAGGAACACACCTGCACCAATTCTACATATTGATTTAGAATTTTCAAAGTCTATTACAAACTCCTTAAGAAATTGTTAAACATAGACTAGGTCTTCCAAGCCAATTAACACATTCCCTTACACACACACATATACATATGTATATGCACCACTTTGAACCGCCATCTTAAACAAATTAAAAAAATTGTGAGAGCTATATCTTCAACTCCTAGTCCTACACAAATATATGATCTAGTAATTTAAAATTAGACTTCAAACTTCTTAATACATTTTAACATCAGTTATTGAAGAATATACCCTCCTAATCAATTAGGCATATTCCTTAATGCCCCAACTTTGTTTGAATCGCCAACTTTGAATAAAAAATTGCAAGGATTGTTTTCAGGATGACAAAGCTAATTAATAAGCACCGGCCCATTTAATCCAAATGAGAGAGTTCTAGTGAAGGGAGAGAGAAAATAACTATAAGAGCATTAGCATCCGGAGATGCAAAAAAGTGTCTATTTTGCATATTCAAACATCACTTTATTCATTTTACCAACTTATTTTATAACTCATCCTACATTCCAGTTTCTATTTTACATACAACCCAATAAAATATTATAAACTACTTAATAAAGTAAAATAAAAGTGTAAAATAACAGAGAATGAAGAAAACCGTTTTCTTATTAATCTTTGTTAACCAAAATATATTGAATTAAATTGAAATGAAAACACTGCACCTATACTCTTTATATACAATCACAAAACAGAGCTTTGAGGCCCAGGCGCCAAAAACTAACTAACTGTAATTTAACAAACTAACTAATTATATCTTTACAGCTGTCCTTCTGCTCTAACTGATTCTGTATTCTTTCACACGTGCAGCCCGCGTGTCTTCATTAATCAAAACACTGCGTTTTGCCTCTGTCGTTTTTATTCTTCAAGTCTTCTTTTCTTCTGTCGTTTTTAGTCTTGCCACTTCTGCCGTTTATAATACTTCTAACTTCAACACTCCCCCTCAAGTCCAGAGTATTAGGCTCTGAGACTTGAACTAAGGAAGCTACCTGTGAATGCTTAGATTGCTCCTTTAGCAGCTTGGACTGAAAAATGTCTTTTAATCCTAGTTTTTCTGTTAATCTTACAAAAGAGGAAAAACCCAAAGCCTTGGTGAAAATGTCTGCAACCTGTGAGTTTGTATCAACATGGAAGGTCTTGATCATTCCCTCCAAAATTTTGTCCCTCACTAAGTGACAGTCAACTTCTATATGCTTGGTCCTTTCGTGGAAGACTGGGTTTGCTGCTATATACAATGCAGCTTGGTTATCACAAAATAACATGGCAGGTCTTGAATGCTCAACCTTCAAATCTTTCAACAATTGCAATACCCAAGTAATTTCACAAGCCACACTCGCCATGGCTCTGTACTCGGCTTCAGCTGAGGATCTGGACACAACCCCTTGTTTCTTTGATCTCCAAGAAATCAAGGAATTTCCCAAGTACACTGCATAACCAGTGAGAGACCTCCTTGTATCTGGGCATCCAGCCCAATCCGCATCACAAAAGGCCTTAATGTGCAGCTCTGTGTTGCTGGGAAAAAATATGCCTTTACCTGGAGACCCTTTAATGAATTGAAGTACCCTGTGTGCTGCCTGCAAGTGTGGTTCTCTTGGCTGTGAAACAAACTGACTCAACCTATGCACTGCATAAGTCAAGTCAGGTCTTGTCAATGTAAGATATAGAAGTCTTCCAATCAACCTTCTATACTTGCCTGGCTCTTCCAACAGCTTGCCTTCATATTTAGATAGCTTCAAGTTTGGTTCCATGGGAAACTTGACTGGCTTGCTACCAATGAAACCAGTGTCCTTGAGGATTTCCAAAGCATACTTCCTCTGATTTAGACTGATTCCTTGATCAGTCCTAGCCACTTCTAAACCCAGAAAATACCTCAAAGAGCCTAAATCCTTCAAACCAAACTTAGCATCAAGAACTTTCTTCAAATTGTTGACACAATCAATGTTGTTTCCTGTCAGGAGTATATCATCGACATATACCAATAAAATTGTGAATGAAGCCCCTTGTGTATGAGTGAACATGGAGTAATCAGACTTGGATTGGACAAACCCCATTTGCAAAATAGTTGAAGAAAACTTTTCAAACCACTGTCTAGAAGCTTGTTTGAGGCCATAGAGACTCTTATTCAGTTTGCAAACCAACTGATGATGATGATGCTCCCCCTTGCTGTGAAAGCCAGGTGGTAAGCTCATGTAGACATCTTCAAGCAATTCCCCATGGAGAAAAGCATTATTAACATCCAGCTGATGAAGAAACCACCCTTTCACAGCAGCTAATGTCAAGACAATTCTAACTGAGACTGATTTGGCAACTGGAGAGAAGGTTTCTGAGTAGTCCAGCCCAAGTTTTTGAGTGAAACCTTTGGCAACAAGCCTGGCTTTGTACCTTTCAATAGTGCCATTAGGTAAATATTTCACTCTATAAACCCATTTGCAACCTATGGCTGACTTACCAGAAGGCAAAGGAGTTAAAGTCCAAGTGTCATTCACCTCTAAAGCCTCAATTTCCTTGTCCATGGCAGCCCTCCACTCAGGAAATTGCACTGCCTGCTGAAATGAGACAGGTTCTGAGGGAGTGGAGGAGACAGCCAAGACAAAGGAATGAAATGTAGATCCAAGGTGTGAATAATTCAAATGATCTGAAAGGTCATAAGGCAAACCTGAACTGGGTTTGCTGCTAGCAAACTTGCAAGTGTAATCAGACAAGTATGAGGGGGGGTTATGAGATCTAGTGGACCTTCTAAGGGGAACAATGGAATCAGAAATACATGGAAGAGAATTACAAAGCTGGGAAGAGGTAGGGTTATCAGGAGAAACATGAGAAATTGGATTAAGAACAATTTCTGCAGAAATAGGGTCTGCAGAAATTGGTTCTGCAGAAACTGGTTCTGCAGAAACACATTCTGCAGAAACAGGTTCCACAGGAATGGGGTTAATCATAGGAGATGAAGTGGGATGAGGAATTGATGAAGAACAAGGAACAAATTCAGAATCAGTGGGGTTTAGAGTAGTGTGAGGGAAAACAAAATCATTCAAGTAAGAATTTGAAGGCTGAGAACATTTAGCATAAGGAAAATTGGATTCATAAAAAATAATGTCTCTGGAAATATAAATGGAATTGGTTTGAATATCAAGAACTTTATATCCTTTAATGCCATGGGGATAGCCAAGAAACACACATTTTCTAGCCCTAGGTGCAAACTTGTGCCTATTGTGTGATAGGGTAGAAATGAAACACAAGCAGCCAAAAGTCCTCAAATGATGATATGATGGAGAAGAGTGGAAAAGCATTTCATAAGGACTTTTATTACCTAAAGCTTTAGAAGGAATTCTATTAATAAGGTGAACAGCAGTTAAGATGCAGTCACCCCAAAAGCATAGAGGGATTTGAGATTGAAATTTCAAGGCTCTTGCAACATTGAGAATATGCTGATGTTTCCTTTCAGCAATGCCATTTTGCTGGGGAGTATCAACACATGTAAGTTGATGCAAAATTCCATGAGACTGAAAAAAATCTTTTAAGAAAAACTCAGTGCCATTGTCACTTCTAATAGTTTTAATTTTTCTGTCAAATTGGGTTGAAATCATTGAAGCAAATTGAGGAAACAAAACCTGAGTTTCAGATTTGTGCTTTAGTAAGTAAACCCATGTGCATCTTGTAAAATCATCCACAATAGTCAAAAAGTATTTGTAACCCTCAATAGTACTAACAGAAAATGGACCCCATAGGTCACAATGAATCAATTCAAAAGGCTTAGTGGTTACATGAGAACTAGAAGGAAAGGAAAGCCTTCTTTGCTTTGAGAAATGACATACATCACAGCATGTAGTCTTATTTTGAACATCAATATCTACAAAATGCTTCAACAATTGAAGTTTATACAAAGAAATGTGTCCTAGTCTAGAATGCCACAAATCTGAAGGAGAAATGTGACTGACATTATTTGCAACAGCAGCTGATCTGGATGGAGGAACTGAATCTTGAAGCAAATATGAACCGTTGCTTTGCTTACCCAGACCAATCATGCTCCATTGAGCAAGGTCCTGGATAACACACCAATCACCAAAGAACATGAGACAACAGAGTTTATGCTTAGTGAGTGTTCTGACAGAAATGAGATTGAAATTAAAAGATGGAACACATAGGACACCAGTGAGTGTGAGTGTAGGTGAAAGTTGCACAGTGCCAATGTGTGTTACTACAACAGTTTCCCCATTTGGCAAATAGACACAAGAATTGATATTTGAGGTGATTGTGGTTAATTGTGATACTGAGTGTACCATATGATCAGTAGCACCAGTGTCAAGAATCCAAGAATTGGACTTAAAACAATGTCTATCAATGACTTGGGCTGAAAAAATAGAATGAGATAGATTGGGGGCAAACCAAAAAGGATTACCTGAGAAATTAGAAAAGGATGATGAAGCTGAAGTAGTTGTAGGAGATGAAGTGACTGGAGTAAAGGGAAGTACAGGTGCCATCACTGAAGCAGCCTGTGGAGGAGCAGTCTGAGTACAAATGCTATTTGGGGCACCAAAACCTGAACTGGATGCAGTATGACCCTTTAGAAAATTGAGGAGTTGTTCACATTGACCCTGAGAAATTGGGCATTGAGGCTGGGTGGTTTGTTGACAATTCTGAAGACCAAAACCACCAGGAAAACCTCCAAAATTCTGCTGTGAAACACCAAAAGAAGGCTGAAAACCATTCTTGAACTGATTAGTATCACAAGTTTGAACATGAGGAAGACCATCAAACCCAAAACCTCCTGTAATTTGATTAGCCATAGCCTTATTTCCACCCTTTTGCTTGTACCCTGGAGGATATCCATGAAGTTTATAGCACTTATCTGCTATGTGACCAGTGAAGCCACAGTAAGTGCAGACTGGTCTCTCTTTCTTGAAGTGACCTCCTTTACCTCCATTGTTTCTGGCATTGCCTTGATTACCTTGAAATGGCTTGCTGCCATTAACATACATAGCAACAGGATCCAGCTGTTGAACCATAGTCTGAACCACATTAACAGTGTTGCCTATGTTCCTCCTTTTCTCCTCTTGTAAAACCAGTGAGCACACTTTACTGAGAGGAGGAAAAGGCTCAATGAGGAGGATTTGCCCAATCAAGGTTCCATAATTGTCATTCAAGCCCATTAAAAACCTGAAAACGTGTTCTTTGTGCTGTGCATCTAGCTGAGATGACCTAGAACCACAAACACAAGCACAATTACACACTGTGAAGGGTTGATTATTCACAAACTCATCCCATAGAGTTTTGAATTTGGTGAAGTAGGAGCTCACTGAGAGCGATCCTTGAACCAAATGCGAGATTTCCTTTTGAAGCTCAAACAGCCTTGGAGTGTTGTCCTGAGAAAACCTGTTCTTGAGATCAATCCACAAATCTCTTGCTGAATTAATGTACATCACACTAGCCTTAAGATCAGGACTGAGTGAATTGGTCAGCCATGACAGGATCGTTGTGTTGCACCTATTCCAGGAATTGAACAGAGACGAAGTTGGATCTGGTTGCGAAATTGCACCATTGACGAATCCAAACTTATTTCTAGAGCTTAAAGCCAGAAATACAGATCTCGCCCAGGTCATGTAGTTCTCAAGACCAATGAGGGGCTGTGATGTAAGAATCAAACCAGGATTTTCATTCGCTGGTAAGAAGAAAGGGTTATTGGCAGATTCATCTACCATAGCTACACTTCCAGTTGGTGCAGACGAAGAAGAAGGTGCATTCGATGAGTCTGAAGTCATGATGAACCGAGAAAATCAAGAAAATCAAGAGTAAATTTCTGTTTGGCAAGAGAGAAAAGAAAAGAAAACAGGCTCTGATACCATGTAAAATAACAGAGAATGAAGAAAACCGTTTTCTTATTAATCTTTGTTAACCAAAATATATTGAATTAAATTGAAATGAAAACACTGCACCTATACTCTTTATATACAATCACAAAACAGAGCTTTGAGGCCCAGGCGCCAAAAACTAACTAACTGTAATTTAACAAACTAACTAATTATATCTTTACAGCTGTCCTTCTGCTCTAACTGATTCTGTATTCTTTCACACGTGCAGCCCGCGTGTCTTCATTAATCAAAACACTGCGTTTTGCCTCTGTCGTTTTTATTCTTCAAGTCTTCTTTTCTTCTGTCGTTTTTAGTCTTGCCACTTCTGCCGTTTATAATACTTCTAACTTCAACACTTCTAACTTCAACAAAAAGCAATCCTCTCTCTCTTTCCTCTGGTCTCTTTTTCTCTTCACCCACAGCTAGAAACCCCACACCCCAACCATAGCCAACCACCACACCCACCCTCCACCACAACCAAAACCACCTCCACTACCACCACAATCACAATCAGTCCAAAAATCAATCTCATAGCACCCAAAAAAAAAAAAAAAAACTCACTTGCTGCACAGCAGCCACCACCACCACCTAAAATCCAACAACACCACCACCACCACTACTACCAAATCCATACCCACAAACCCAAACAGACCAGACTTCACCACCTAATGACCCACCAAAACCCAAACCCAAACCCAAACCCACACAACCCACAACCCACTCACCGTTTCCCACAACCCAATCACCGATACCTACAACCCAGTCACTGATTCCATAACCTAGTCATCGACTCCACAACCCAGTCATCGATTCTCACAACCCAGTCATCGATTTCCATAACTCAACCACTGATTCATCGATTCCAAAACCCAGCAACCACCGTGACCCACACCTTAACCTCAACCACAAATGCTAATGTCCACCATAGATGCTAATCTCCACAAACCCACACCCTCCACCATGCTGATCCCCACAAACCCACACTTTCCATGCTGATTTGAGAAGATGGACTGAGATAGATAAAGGAAAGAACAAAACAGAAAGTGGGGAGAGAGGAAGAGATAGGAGAGAGAGAGAGAGAAAGAGAGAGGCTGAGATATCAGACTTCAAAGAGTAAAGTGAGATATGGGCTCGGGAGAGAGAGAGAGAGAGAGAGGCTAAGATATCAGACTTCAGAGAGTAAAGTGAGATATGGGCTCAGGAGAGAGAGAGAGAGAGAGAGAGAGAGAGAGAGAGAGAGAGAGAGAGAGAGGCTGAGATATTAGACTTCAGAGAATAAAGTGAGATATAGGCTTGAGTGAGAAATAAAAAATATTAAACAAGTTTGCAACCGAGCTACAATGAGGTTGTACATTTACAACCTTACTGTAGATGGGTTGCAATTTTTTTTTTAGAAATAGCAACCCGAATGGAGCATGATTTTATGGGTTTGGTAGCTAAAATGGCAACTGGGGGGGGGGGGGGGGGGGTTACACCCCCTATTGCTAGTGCTCTAAGCACCCTCTAATAATTAAATATCACATGTACTATTAGGTGGGTGTGATGCTTCATTTGTCAATATGAGTACTTTGGGAGATAATGGATACTTACTACTAAATAAGGCAATGGAGAGGATATCTAGTGTTCTTTCAACTACCCAAAGAAATAAGTGGTTCAAACGAACAATAGTTCTATGATTGTATCTATTGGAGGATGTGTATCATGTATCGAATACCTGAGTCCTCCTCATGTACATGAGGGTGGACTCCACATTTGTGGGATCCACCCTCATGTGAAGGGGAGGACTCATGCATCCAATACATAATGTATTTTTCCATATCTAAAGGGGGTCAAGCCTTTCATCAACAACACAGAGCACATGTCTACCTGAAGTTGCTAATTTCGATCACCATCATTTCGATATAGTAAGAATAAGTGAGATCTTTCAACTAATTTCACCATATCATTAGATCCTTTGCCTGGAAAGAAGTGTTGGCTTTGTAGATTAACATTCTTCTCTGCATTTATTAAACCCCAACAACCCATACAATTGTTTCTTAGATGACACCAAACTAAAATTATGTGCATTAAATCAACTAGAAAAGCCCAACGAGGGAAGAAAAAGAGAAGCATTACACAAGTATAAAAGGGATCAATTAGAAGGAGGAGGTAGGTGTGTGTGGGGGTTTGATTGGGCGGATTGATATCAAATTTTTTACGTGTACCATGGTTAAGATTGGAAACTTTACCGATAGTAGCTCGGCAGAGTTGTTAAGCTTGAATTGGCAAACTGAAGTAACTTTCGGAACCATGGCGGATTGGAAAATTTTCAAACCGCAGCCAACCCACTAATTTACAAAAATGGCAGGTTGATAGAAAATTTGGGCAACTTCAACTAAGCCGATTGGGAAGGTTAGGTGGATTAGTTTTAACTAGCTGCAAACTCCTTTAGAAATTGTTAAACATAGACTAGCCTCTCCAAGCCAATTGCACATTCCCTTACATATATATGCACCACTTTGAACTGCCAACTTAAACAAACTAAAAAAATTGTGAGAGCTATGTCTTCAACTCCTAGTCCTACACAAATATATGATCTAGTAATTTAAAACTAGATTTCAAACTCCTTAATACATTTTAACATCGGTTGTTGAAGAATATACCCTCCTAATCAATTAGGCATATTCCCTAATGCACCAACTTTGTTTGAATCGCCAACTTTGAATAAAAAATTGCAAGGGTTGTTTTCAGGGTGACAAGGCTAATAAGTACCGGCCCATTTAATCCAAATGAGAGAGTTCAAGTGAAGAGAGAGAGCTAATAATTATAAGCACCCTCTAATAATTAAATATCCCATAAGGCAATGACCCCCGAGTAATACCAAAAACTAAAAAGTAAAACAAGGAAAAGCCATCCCCATAAGATTTAAAGACGAAATTATTACAGGCGTATGATTGGCTATTTTTAAAAGAGTTTAGTCAAAAGGTAATACCAAAAACTAAAAAGTAAAACAAGGAAAAGCCATCCCCCTAAGATTTAAAGACGAAATTATTACAGGCGTATGATTGGCTATTTTTAAAAGAGTTTAGTCAAAAGACGTTTTTAGGACATAAATTAATAGTAAACTATTTAAAAAAAAAAAAAAATAGTTTCAAGTAGTGACAATTTCAGGAATTTTTTCAAAGTGTTTCTCAACAAATATAAATTACAAAATCTAATAAAAAGAAAAATTTGTATAGTGACAACAACAACAACAACAATAAAAAAAACACGTAAATACATAAAGTTTACAATTGTCTTCTACGTAGTTTTCTTATCAAATATTTGTCCATAATTCTAACAAAAAATAAACAATAAACTTTAAGTTCATTTGAAATATTAATAAAATTATTAATTATTGTTGTTTAGTTGTTTCATTAATTTGTTTGTCTTTTATAAACTATAATTTGTTATATTATTGTTTTATTAATTATAAAATTATTAATTGTTGTTTATCCTAAATAATTTAATTTATTTGTCTTTTATAATGTATTGGTTAATTAAATTATTATTTATTATTTATTAGTTGCTTCTTCTAATTAATTATTGATTAATTAAATTATTGTTTATTAGTTGTAGTAGCACATACCCCATGGACAAATAATATTTTTTTGAGAAACAATAATACAGATAATCTAATTTGACTCAAGCTATATATATATATATACATCAATCAATGAGTACCAGAAGAGAAAGTGACATGATGGGAAATTACTTGATAAAAGGAAATTGTAAATTCTTAAATTGCCCAAGCCCAATCCTGTTTTTTCTTGAATTTTTTCCTTTCCACCATTTTTTAATTCTCTCATCTTTATCTTCTTCTTCTTCTTCTTTTTTTTTTTTTTTTCTTCTTCCACTCTTGTCTAGAATGGTTCTCATCCACACATTTAAACTTCTCTTAGAGTATTCGCAACAGTGGTGCTAAAAAGCTATATTAGTATATTTTAGCTCCTCACACACAAAAAACTTGCTCCAGCAATGGAGCTATACTTAATTTTTTTTAGATGATTTGCTACAGTGCACATTTATCTATAGATGTGCACTGTTCATGAAAGCTAAAATATATATATATATATATATTTTAATAAATTTCTCTCTCCCATTTCATTTAAAAAATATTTTCTCCTTCTTTCTTTTTCACTGTTTCTCTCTCCAGCTTCTCTTCTTTCTTCCTTTTTCCTTCTCATTTCTTTTTTCTCTCCCTCATCTACTCTCCCGACTATTCTGGGTTCATCTTCATCGTTGATCCTTCATCGCCTAGTCCTTCATCGCCAATCTTCATCGCCGATCCTTCATTGCTGATCTTCATCGCCCAGTCCTTCATTGTTGATCTTCATCGCCGATCCTTCATTGCCTAGTCTTTCATCGTCGATCTTCATCGCCGTCCCATCTCTGGGTTTCGTGATGGCGGTTTGGCTGGATTTCATGGCATGGTGGTGGTTGTGGTTGTGTGGGTAGATCGGCGTCGATAGGTGGTTGGGTTCATTGGTGGGTGGCTGGGCTGTGGGCCCCGATCAGCACTTTTTTTTCCCTTGCTGTGGGCTATGGTGTGGTGGTGGTGTGGTAGGTGGTTGGTTGATATTTTTTTTCTTTTGTTGTGGGTGGTGGTGGTGGTGGTTGTGGTTGTGGTTGTGGGTGGTTGTGATGTATAAGTGTAGTGAATATATTATTTTATTGTAGTGGGATATTATTTTAATTATTGTAGTAGATATATTATTTTATTGTGATATTTATATTATTTTATTGTGTTGGTAGCTAAAATAGATCCACTGTTGCAGAATGTGTGTAGGTAAAATAGATAAAGTAACTTTTATTGGTTCTAAATAGCTAAAATTATAGATAAACTGCTGCAAATGCTCTTACTTTCCCAATGCCTTGACTTATACCTTCCCAGTTCCTAACTAATCATCTCTCATCTACACGTTCAAAGTTTTTTTTTTTTCTTTTTTTTTAGTCTCTTCCTCTTCGCCTTTTTGAGTCTACATTCTCTTCCTAACAAATCTCTTCCTCTCCCTCCTTCTCAGCCTCAGTTACAAAATAACAAAAATGCAAAAACATTGCATCGTCATTTGATATTGGGCTTGCCGTTCATTGTTTTGTTTTGTTTTGTTTTGTTTTTTTGTTTTTTTTGTTTTTTTTTTTTTTGAGAATCTGTGGGCTTGCTGCTTGCTCTGTTACATTTTTTTTTTTTTTTTTTTTTTTCAGATTTTAGTTCAATTTTTTTTTTGGGGTTTTTTTTTTGGGCTTGAAAGTAGAACAAATAATTTTTTTTTTTTTTTTTAAAAAAATTTGGGGGCATTCCTAATTTTGATTGAGGGTGTTCTTAATTTTTTTTTAAGGGTAAACAAATAATTTTTTAAATTATTATATATATATATATATATATATTTTTCATAACAACACCATGGGCTGAATGTAGTGCGGTTACTGGTTTCGAGGGAAGTATAAAAAATCATAAAACAAATTATTAATTTTTTTCCTTATAAAAAATTTTTATAAATATTTCTTACGCCAATTTATCAACTTTTTCCTTTCCAAAAAGTCCTTGGGAAAACCAAAAAATAAAAAAAAAAAAAAAAAAAAAAAAAAAAAAAAAAAGGTCAATTGTTACTCAGAATTGGACGATCTTTCATATAAGGCATAGTAGTTGATTACCGTTTGATCTCTACACATGGGACCAGAATGGTTGGCGAATATAGTATCACATAGAAAGGTATTCACTTCCCTGATTGATACAAACAAAATGACAAGACTCCACACCATCAAACAAGAAGTTCCAAGGCGAGGTGGCCATTATCACCGGAGGTGCAAGTGGCATGGGCGAGGCCACGGCGCGCCACTTCGCTGCTCACGGCACAAGAGCCATTGTCATCGCCGACGTCCAAGACGAGAAGGGCCAAACCATCACCATATCAATAGGCTCCAACATCTGCACCTACGCTCATTGTGATGTCACTCACGAGGAATAGGTTAAAACATTGGTAGACACCACAGTCAAAGCACACGGACGCTTGGACATTAGGTTCAGCTACACGGGCATGGGGAGAGCGACTCACACATGCGAGCTGAGTGTGTTGGACGTGGACTTGTCAGCTTACGACAAGGTCATGGCAGTGAACGCTCGTGGAACGGTAGCGTGTGTGAAAAACGCGGCGAAGGCGATGTTTGAAGGGCGCGTGAGGGGGAGCATTGTTTGCACGGCGAGCGTGGTGGTGACTATTGGCGGCGACAAGTTCATCGACTATGTGATGTCGAAGCATGCAGTGCTAGGATTGGTGAGTTCCGCAAGCTTGCAGCTGGGAGCTTATAGGATACGAGTGAATTGCGCTTCACCAGGGATGGTTGGGACGCCACTGCTCAAAGACATGTTTGGGTGTGAAAATGATAAGGAGGTAGATAAGATGGTAGAGTCATTTGGCCAAAATGGCCAAATACCACATTTTTTTGGAAATTTTTAGCAAAAAACCACTGTTTCAAAAATAAATGGTAATTTACCACTTTTTCTAGTACTTGAGTTTGGTGAACTCGAGTACCCTATTTTATAGTTCCACCGTGGCACTGCTGAGCTAGAAATTGCGTGATTAAAAAAAATAATGTGGTACTCGAGCTTGGTAAACTCGAGTACCATGCAACACAATACTCGAGTATACCAGGCTCGAGTACCTTTTATAAATAAAATACAGAAAATTTTATTTCTACAGTATTGAGCTGAAAATTTTCTGCATTTTATTTATAAAAGGTACTCGAGCGTGATATACTCGAGTATTGTGTTGCATGGTACTCAAGTTTACCAAGTTTGAGTATCACATTATTTTTTTCCATCACCCAATTTCCAGCTCAATAGTGCCATGACGGAACTATAAAATAGGATACTCGAGTTCACCAAACTCGAGTACTAGAAAAAGTGGTAGATTGCCATTTATTTCCGAAATAGTGGCTTTTTGCTAAAAATTTCCAAAAAATGTGGCATTTGGCCATTTTGGCCAGAGCCATTTTCCATCTTGAAAGGCCCAAAAATGTGTCAGACGCTAGATTTGGACTTCTCTTTTTAGATTCTTAGAGCACTCACATTAGCTCTTTTATAAATGTGTAAAATATTTTGACCACTTTTACACATTTTGAATAAAAAAAACACTCCACATCAGTTCATTTAAAAGTGTGTAAACTTTTGTAAAATTATCAATGAGCTACAGTGCCTGTGTAAATTTACACGAGCACTGTAGCTCGTGTATTTAGTTTTTTAATAGTTTTTTTTTCTCTACTCTCTATCTGACTCTTACCTCCCTCTCTGCACTGTGCCCTCTCTTTTTCTCTCACAAAAAACCCACTCCATTCTTTCATCCTCAGTTCTCTCTCCCTCTCTCACATCTCTCTCTCTCTCTCTCTCTCTCTCTCTCTCTCTCTCTCTCTCTCTCTCTCTCTCTCTCTCTCTCTCTCTCTCTCTCTCTCTCTCTTAAAGCATGCCACCAGAGTTCACAGTGTGGCAAGATCGGTGTTGTGGGTCATAGTGTGGCGAGATCGACGCGTGGCGTGTGGCATGGTTTCGATGGTGGTGGTGTGGGTTTGGGTCAATGATTGATGGCGGTGATGTGGGGGGGTCTCAGTGGTGGTTTAATTTGAGTTTATGGTGTGGGTTGGTCTTGGTTTGTGTGGGTTTGCTTGGTTTGAGTTGATTTGGGTTGTGGGTTGATCTGGGTATGTGTGGAGGCGTGGAGGCACAGAGATGATGGCATTTTGATTGGTGTTGATTTTTCTTTGTGTGGGTTGATCAGTGTTGGTTGATCTGATGTTGAGTTTCCTTTGATTTTGGGTGGAGATAGAGTAGGTTTTGATGGAGTTTTGATCGGCGTGTCTGGAGATCGGTTTCTGATTTAATGGCTTTTGGTTTCTGATGATGGTGGTGATGGTGGCTGGGTGGTGATGGTGGTTGTGGGTCTGCGAGAGAGAGGGGCAGTGAGGGAGTGAATAATAAAAAATTGTAAAATAATGAATATTTTATTGAATAAATGTGTAGAATAGATAAACGGATGTGGGTGTTTTGTAAAAATGGATGTGTAAAATAGAAAAAAGTAGGTTTTTTCGTGTAAAATAAATAAAAAATTTAAAAGAACTGATGTGAATGCTTTTAGTTATGTAACCGTTATTCTATTAGACAAATCATGTCAGCTCAATATACTTTAAAAGAGTCAAAAAGAGAAGATTTTGGGCCATTTAAAACCCAAATTTCATCCAATAATCACGTAAATTGGCGCTTTTATTTGAAATTTTTTGGATCCGGATCCTCTATATTCCAAAGTGAAATGGAGAGGGCTCAGTCATAGCTAAGATGTATTTAAAATGGATCCTAGTTGATTTTCGTTCGTTAGAATTTACCATACTTGTGGGCGATTAAGATGTTTTGTAGAGTCAATTCCATTAGTAAACATGTTTTCACCTTTGTTCGGGATTCTCTATGCCTTTCGAGGGATTATCGAAACATTTTTTTTTTTTTTTTTGGAGAAGCAGGTGCATGGGAATCATACTTAGTTTTACATTATGAGTATTTTAGTGAATGACGCAGTGGAAATCTAGTGTTCTTAGGACGGCCGAAAGACATAAGCGGTCCAAACCAACAACAATTCCATCTTTTATTAAAGTTTAGTTTTAAAATAATATCTTAAAAACTTTATTAATTTTTTTTTATAATAAATTAATCACATGTCATGACCATTTATATATTTAGATGATGAAATTTAAACTTTAACCTTTATTTCTTGAATACGTGGAAATTAAGGGAGAATCAATAATGGAAATCTAATTTGGATGTGGCTATAATGGTTCTAATCTATTGAGAAGACAATAATGGTCTCAATAATTGAGGAGCCCATATAGATCTATATGGTGTGGGATCAAGTATCTATTGAGAAGACAATAATTGTCTCAATAATTGGGGAGCCCATATAGATCTATATGGCGTGGGATCAAGTGAGAAATTATGAATAGTTCCTCAAGTCAATTGTGATATATCTTTAATTAGGGGTGTGCAGAATATATGCTTAACTCGCCAACCTGCTCGATCCATAGCCGACCCGTCCATTCTATGTGAGTCATTAAGTTAGGCAGTTTGGGTTGGGTGGGTTAGACACCCAAAATATTGAATTGGGTTGCATAACGGATTGAAACATTGTCAACCCGCTACAACTTGACCTGCTCATTTAATTATAAATAAATAAATAAATATATATATATATATATATATATATATGATGCTGCACAGAATTAGTAGGCTGAATGCTTCGGTTTCGATGGGATAATAATTGCTGTGAGAGACTGGAAAGATGAACACACTATCAAATGGGACTGGAGTGGACCGGCCAAACATTCTCTGATGGCTAAGTTAGTTTCTTGCAAAAGAGCTTCAACATTTTTAGAAGAAAAATCTCAGAATGCACTTACTTTAATTTGACTCAGACCGGTCCTTATATAGAGAACCTTGGAGCAGTTACAATCTTAGTAACTTCCCCAAGATTCGTGGAAATTAGTGACATAACTTCCTTAACGGTTATAGGAGTTATAACGGCTAGTGGAAGTTAAGTACTTATGAAGAATTTGTGGTGATAAATATGGGTTGGGTAACCGCTACAAGGTTTTGTGGCTTGAATCCTCCATACAGGGGTGAGTCTATTCTTGAGGGTTTTCCCAAGTGTTGTATGGTTGTCCATGTGCTTTGCCCATGGACGACTCTTTTGTTCATAGATGGTGTTAGGTGATCGTCCATGTGCTTTGCCCATGAACGACTCTTTTGCTCACAGTTTATTTAAACATTTGGCTAACTAGATCCTTATGGACGAACTAGAGATGGTCATTTTTGCTATCCCATTAGTTACCCCCTTGTCCAGGGGTCGTCTAAGGATAGATTTAATTTACACCTTTATGGCTCTGACCTAACTTTTTTTTTTTGGGAACACGTGTCATGACTTCGTTGGTTGACTTGTCACGTCAATTGTGTTTTTCAAAGGGACAGCCACGTGTCTTTTTTTGAATGGCTGGCATCACTTTGTTGTCCCTGCTTCTGGGCCCTACAAATAGGTACATTATCTTTCTTGCCCTTCACCTTTCTCATAATCTCTCCTCTGCCATCTCGTCCAAGAGCCTCTTCTAGCTTTTCATCCTAGTTCTGTTAGGTATTTCCTCTTCCTTTTTAGGTTTTTTGTCTTAATCTTTATTTTAGTCATGTCTTCGTCTAGTTGTAGTATAGAGAGAGAGATGAAAGAGTACCAGGAAGTTTCTTCTGGGATATATAAGAGTGGTAAGAGTAGCACGAGCTACAGTAGTAGTTCCTCGGACGAGCATTACTCGTCTAGGGTCCCTGGCATTCCCTTTGAGGAATTCATGCAATGCAGGATGGCATTTGGAGCTGGGACTAGCTCATCTAGAGAGCCAATTGGCATTTCTCAAGATGAGGTTGTGCCCTTGAAGTAGCGTCCACCCTAGACACCTCTAAATTGAAAACCCTTATAGATAGATACCAGATCCCCATTGAGTTCAAACCTCGTCTACCCAAGGAAGGAGAAAGGTGTTATTCTCCTTCTTCTGGTTTAGGAGTATATACGTCTTACCTTTTAGTTGGCTTTAGGTTTCCTTTAAATTCTTTTTGTAGAGGTCTTCTCCATAGGTTAGGTATTGGACCTAACCAGCTCAACCCTAATGGATGGAGGATGGTAGTTGCCATGCAAGTGCTATGGCGTGAGGCGTTGGAAAGAGATTGTCCTATCACAGTTGATGAGTTCCTCTATTGTTATAAGCCCTCAGAGATAAAGAAGTCTATTGGTTTTTACCAGTTCTCATCCAGAGGCTCCTACTATAGTTTAATAAAGGGCCGTAGCTCATTTGACAGGCTTTGGAAAAAAGAATTTTTTATTATTTCTAGAAATTGGGCTAGGGACCCAGTTGATGTGTGTAATGCCCCTTTCCCAGCTTTTACCGGCCTTCTAGGTCGTTTTAGTCCTGAGGGTATGTCTCCTTCCATTTTATTTTGTTTCTCTTTACATATTTTCTAACTTTCAGTCATTTAACCCCTTTTTCTTTTTATTGATGTAGCTATTGTTCATCCACGCTTTGACAAATTTTACTTGGATTGAATTGACCAAGTACGTGCCTTCCCTAAGAGAACCTTTCACGATCTAGTGACTCTCAATCGTCTGGCTATGTGGGGGCTTGGCCTAGTACCTACCAATGAGAATCTTGGTCACGAGGAAACTACCTATCGAAGTAAGTATCGTCCATTCTTCTCTTTTTTTTTTTACTTGATTTTCCTCATCCCAGGAATGACTACAATGAGGGAGAACAAAGAGAAAACCATAACTAGTGGGGATGAGGATGTCATTGCACCATCAGTTGTCCAAAAAACTTCTGTCTAGACAGGGAAGAGAAAGTCTAAGTCTATATCTAGTGCTATGGATTTGGATGACCTCCCAAGTCATCGAGGTCCTAAGAAGCAAAAACCTGGCAAGGCTTCTCTTCCCAAGGTTCCTAAGTTTACACCCCCGACGGTAGATTTGGATGATCCTCTAGCAAATGTGGAGCCCATCCAAACAGTTCATCTTGTCCAAACTAATCCTACTCCCCCTCCAGCCAAGACTCCTCGCTAGCCTCATCCGTCAGAGCTATCTGATCGTCCTTCCAACCTGGTGCTGGACGAGAGCTACACATGGAGGACATTCAAAGGAATAATCATTGATAATGAAGTCAATGAATGCTACAATATGTCAGTGAAGGAGTTTGAACACTCTGGTATCCATAACCTCTTTAAGGTATGAGTTTCATTCGTCTTTGTGTGTTTTTAGTAAGTTTTTTAAAATAAAATGTCTAATTTTCCTTCGTCCACACATAGGCTATGTCAAAGTTTTATACAGCGACGTGTCAGGCCAAGGAACTCTGTGGGGAGGCCAAGATGGCTAAGGAGCTGAACAATGAAATTCTATTAAAAAGGGGGGGGGGTGATTAGGTTGACTGATGATTTCAATTGTCTGCAAGGAAGTGAGATGAAGCTGAAGAACGAGGTGGAGGAGCTCAAAGCAGATGCCATCAAGAAAGATACTCGCATCGCTCATTTGGAGTTACAAGTTTCAGGGTTTGCCTCGTCCTTGGAGAAAGCATGTGAGGAAGCCATATCATCCTTCAAGAAGTCTAACCTGTACAAGAATTGTCTAGACAGTCACTATGCTACTGGTTATGAGGACTTCTGTGCTGATGCCAAGGAAGCATTTCTTGACTTGAACTTTGATACATTTAAGATTCTCCTTGCTACAGAGAGTTCCTTGTTTGCAGCGAGTTTTGAGGACGTCAACGTGGTGGATGACACTAATAACGAGGTGACCCAAGACGATCTAAAGACTGACAATGCTCCTAGTGGTCTATGCAAGTGATTTTATCTTTCTTGTAGAAAATTTATTATTTAATTTTGTTGGAGGTGCCTGGTGTTTTGGGCTTTGTTTATTTCTTTTAAAATTTATTCAAGTACAATTATCTCGTCCAAATTTATGGACAAGCTTTATATACAGTCAGTTATATTGTCTTTATAGAACTTAAAAGGGTTTTTGGACGTTGGTCATCCCCCTTTCTTTGAATTCTTTGAATGAATGAATGAATGTTTTCCATTTTCTCATTTCATTATGTTTGAACACGTTTAAGAATTTATGGACATACTATATTAATATCGTCCATGTCATTTCTATGACTGTGTGGTTTGTCCATTTAGGAAAAAATTTTATCTCATCTTAAGCATATGAACGAATTTCTTTTTTCATTGCCAAAATAGAGTAAAATGAATCCTTAATGTTCCATTCAAGTACAGCTCATCTATGAATGACGTTTGTTTTCGCCAGCTTTATATGTTATTCAAACTTGGAACGATTATTTATTCGTCCTTAGCGAAATTATTCCCAGCGAATGCTCATCCATGTGTTGGATTGTTTGGCTGGTTAGATTTGTCTATGGGCTTATTGTGTTTTTACACGCACATTATTCGGCCATGATTTAGTTGATCATACCTTAGGTTTTATCTCGTCTTAAGATTGGTCGGATATAACTTCAGTGCCGATGCCACGTTATGGTCAGGGTGTTCCCAGGAACACCCTGACCTAAAAAAAAAATTTATATATAATAAGTAAAATTTTTTTATTTGTTTACCCTTCAAAATAAATTAGGAACACGCTCAATAAAAACTAGGAACACCTTCAAATTAATATATATATATATATATATATATATATATATATATATTTGTTCTACTTTCAAGCAAAAAAAAAAAAGAAAAAAATTTGAACTAAAATCTAAAAAAAAAAAAAAAAAAAAATGTAACATAGCAAACGGCAAGCCCATGAATTCTCCAAAAAAAAAAAAAGGGGACGGCAAGCCCAACATCAAGCCTAACAGTAGCAAACCCATGAATTCTCAAAAAAAAAAAAGAAAAAAAAAGAAAAAAAAAAAAAACCCAATACAGAGCACTAAATCAAAAACCTCAAATCACTTAATTAAAAATCGCTAAAGGCTAAAGCAAAACTTAAGCTTCCAAAATCTCCTTCACAGTCCCACTAAGATTCTTCACCATAGAACTAGGATTCATCACCTTAGCAATCTCGATGACATTGTCGAGTGGGATGTTACCGTTGTGCTTGATGTTCTTTGTCTTCTTCAGGTCATGCTCCAACTCCTTCAGCGCCTTGATGACTAGTGCGGCCGCGGAGGGCACCACAGATACCTTGGCTTGATGGTTCTGGACTGTTCGCTTGACCGCTATGCGGAGGCCCTTCCAGTCCTTTGCAGTTTCCTTGGCTATGTCTTCTCTGATCTTCTTCAGGGAGAGACCCAATGGACCGATTGCCGCTTCGACCTCACCTCCGATGACTCGGACGTACATGTCCACCACCTGTGAGGGATCGAGCTTTGGAGGCATCTTTTGGGTCTCTGGTAGTGGAGCTTAGGGTTTGAGGAGCTTGTATGAAATAGCTATGAGGGCGCTGTGAAAGTGAGTCGGAGAAATTAGAGGAGTGAGGTATTTCATTTTTCTTAATTTTCTCTCTTTTTCTCTCTGACTCTCTCTCTCTCTATATGAAATCACTAAAATGAAATGAATGAGAGTCTCTCTCTCTCTTTGTTCTTTAAGACTAACTTTTATCTGTGATTGGCTGAAACTTTAACTTTATTAATATTTTGCATGGTTTTTGACTTTTTGAATTTGGCTTTATGTTATGTGTTGGTGTTGGTATGATATTAATTGTCTTTTAGTGTAATGTGTATTGTAATTTGTGATTGTGAAATTTTCTGATTGGCAGCGGGCTCTTGTGATTGGGGGTATCAGGCATGAAGCTTGTTTGTTGAATGGGATATTTGACTTGGGGGAAGTAAATGCACATGAGATAGTGCAACTAATAAATAATAATTTAATTAACTAATAATTAATTAGGAAATCAACCAATAATTAATAATTAATAATTAATAGTTTAATTAATTAATACATTATAAAAGAAAAACAAATTAAATTATGTTAGGTTAAACAACAACAAATAATTTTATAATTAATAAAATAACAATATAACAAATTATAGTTTATAAAAGACAAGTAAATTAATGAAACAACTAAACAGTAATAATTAATAATTTTATTAATCTTTCAAATGAATTTATAGTTTATTGTTTATTCTTTTCCTACCCTGGGAGAAATTCTTAGGAACTTATAGGAACACCTTAAGAAAAATTCTTGGAGTCGCCACTGCCTTGGGTTTATTTTTCTTGCTTTACCCTTATTTGGAGGAAAGCTTATAGACGATATGTCCTTGCATCCAAGGATTTTATTTGTCTTTGGATTTTTGCCTTCTGTGGATCATTTTTAATGAAATCACAAAAATGGAGGATTCCTATGCAATCATACATATACTTGGAAATACATCATATATATATATATATATATATATTTGGAAATCCACACTATGTAAACATTCGTCGACAGTTATGGCACATGCTTTATAGCCAATGCCTTTAGGGAATTAAAAATACTTAATACAACACAACTTTGTCCATGAGTAACATAATACTTATACATCTAAAACACATAGTAATAATAGTAAGGAAACACGAGAAAATAACACTGTAAGCAACAAATTACTTTAGACGTTCATGGCTTTCGTCCAATGGCAATGTTCGTCCATGGTCACCCTTTATTGATAGTACCTTCTTAGATGTTCAACATTCCAAGGGTGTTCCAACTTCCGTCCATCCAAGGCTTTCAATTAGTAGGATCCTTGCCTCTTGCAGTTGATAACCCTGTAAGGTCCTTTCCAATTTGGTCCCAACTTCTCGTGGGCCAGGTTTTTGGTGGCTAAAGAAACCTTTTTTAGGACAAGATCCTCAATGCTGAAACATCAAGGTTTGACCATGGTATCATACTGCTTTGCCATAATATTTTTGTACCTTGCTGTCCTCTGCTCTGTGTCTATATTTATCTCGTCTATAAGATCGAGGTTAAGACGAAGCTATTCCTTGTTTTCTTCATCTTGATGCTTCATCACCCTATGGTTGGCCATGTGCACTTTTGTAGGTATGACTGCTTCACTCCCATAAGCTAGTTTGAAAGGGGCTTCCCCTGTAGGTGTCCTCACTATTGTTCTGTAAGCCCATAAAACACCTGGTAATTCATCTGGCCATACTCCCTTTGCCCCTTCAAGCCGAGTCTTGATGATTTTCAATAAGGATCGATTTGTCATTTCTACTTGTCCATTGGCTTGTGGGAGGGAGGGTGAGGAGTAATGGTTCTTGATTCCAAGTTATTCACAAAATTCCCTAAAAGGTGTGTTGTTGAACTGTCATCTATTGTCAGACACTAGAACCCTAGGTACTCTAAATTTGCATACAATACTTTTCCAAATGATGGTTTTGACATTCTATTGTGTAATCTTTGCTAGGGGTTCAGTTTCTACCCATTTAGTGAAATAATTTATTCCTACTACTAAAAACTTCATTTGTCTAGTTCTAGTTGGGAAGGGGCCTAAAAATCCAAACCCCATTGTGCAAAAGGCTAAGGGGCCATTATTGGAGTAAGATACTCTGATGGCTGTCTAAGAATTTTACTGAAATGTTGACATTGATCACATACCTGAACATATATCTTAGCATCAGCTTGGATGGTTGGCCAATAGTATCCTACACGGATGACCTTATGGACGAGTGATCTAGCTCTGAGTGGTGACCACATGCTCCTTTATGAACTTCCTTCAACATGTAATTTGTCTCATCTGGAGCTAAACACCTTAGATAAGGCTGGGAAAAACCTCTTTTGTATAACACTTCGTCCATAAGGATGTACCTGGCTATTTAACTCTGAGCTTCCTTAATTCATCCTTCCCTTCTAGAAGCCTTTTGTCCTTTAGGTATGATACTATCGGGGTTATCTAATTTTCCTCGCCTTCTATCTGTAATATTTCTGGGAGGTCTATGCTTGGCATATATTGTATTTCGTCAAACTCGTCCCTTGCTTTAGTCGCGGAAGCTTCCTTTGCCAGAGTATCTGCTTCTATGTTTTTTTCCCTTAGGATTTGAATGAAATCAACCTCTTCGAATTTGTTCACAAGGCGCACCTCCTTTTTCAAATATCTCTTCATTCTATCTTCCTTGGCTTCACATGTCCAATTTATTTAGCCTATGACCAACTAGAAGTCTCCTAAGACGAGTATTGAGTATGCTTCTACAGATTTAGCCAACTCCAACCCTTTAAGAATGGCTTCATACTCCATTTCATTGTTGGTTGTTTGGTATTGCAAGCGAACCTTGTGCTTCAATTTATCTCCTTTTGGTGATTGCAAAATAACTCATATACCTCCTGCATGCAATGTATACGATCCATCTACATGGATGACCCATTTTTTATTGTCTTATCTTTCACATAAGTCCTCATAACTTGGAGTGAACTCTGCAATAAAATCTGCCAGGGCTTGAGCCTTAATTGCATTTCTCGGTTGGTATCGGATGTCAAATTCGCTAAGCTTGGCTACCCATTGAATTAGTTGTCTTGCAGCTTCTAGCTTGTTCATTACCTTCTTGAGTGGATGGTTCGTCATGACATTGATGACATGAACTTGAAAGTAATGTCTTAACTTCCTAGAAGCTGTTATTAGTGCGAAAGCTAACTTCTCTATCAGTGGGTACCTTCCTTCTACTCCTCTCAGTGCTCGGCTAGTGTAATACACAAGCTTTTGCACATTCTCTTCCTCCCTAATCAATGCTGAACTCATGACATGTGGGGACACTGCTAAGTACAAATATAATTCCTCTCCTAGCACGGACAGACTTAACAATGGAGTCGTGGTAAGATAGTCCTTTAGATCTTGGAAGGCCTTTTGACACTCGTCCATCCATTCAAATGCCTTCTTGAGAAATTTGAAAAAGGGTAAACACTTATATGTGGCTTTTGAAACAAATCTATTCAAAGCTGCAACTCGTCCGGTGAGGGATTGGATTTCCTTGATGTTCTTCAGTGGTTCCATGCTTAATATAGCTTGGATTTTGTCTGGATTTGCTTCAATTCCTCTCTGTGAAACTATGAATCCTAGAAACTTTCCTGACGATACTCCAAATGCACATTTACTCAGGTTTAGTTTCATCTTATATTGCCTAAGTGTTTCAAAGGTTTCTTGAAGATCGTCCAAATGGCTTCCCTCATCTAAGCTCTTCACAAGCATGTCGTCAATGTACACCTCCACGTTCTGTCCTATTTGTGGACAAAACATGTGATTCACTAACTTTTGATAAGTTGCCCCTGCGTTCTTTAGACCGAAGGGCATCACCTTATAACAAAATAAATCTTGATTGGTAATAAAGGAGGTCTTTTCTTGGTCAGCCTTGTCCATCTTTATCTGATTATATCTTGAGAAGGCGTCCATGAACCTCAACAACTGATGGCCAGCTGTAGAATCCACCAATTGATCAATGCATGGCAAATGATAAATATCCTTAGGGCAAGCCTTGTTAAATTAGTGAAGTCTACGCATATTCTCTACTTGCTGTTTGCCTTCTTCACCATTTCTACATTGGCTAACCAATTCGGGTAATAGACTTCCCGGATAAACTGTGCTCTGGTTAGTTTTTGAACCTCTTCCTTAATAGCCTTATCTCGTTCAGGAGCAAACACTCACTTCTTCTGACGAACAGGCTTAGAAGAAGGGTACGCATTCAATCAATGAATAATTACACTCGAATCAATTCCTGGCATGTCGTCATGACTCCACGCAAAAACATCGACACTCTTCCTCAGAAACTGGACGCAGTCTTTTTTTGCCTTCTCCTTCATACATGTTCCAATCTAGTGAACTTTTCAAGATCATTTTCTTGTAATAAAATGTCTTCCAATATTTCAGTAGGTTCCACGAAAACTCTTCTTTCTTCAATATTCATCGACCACACCTATTCGTCCAAAGCCAACATGGCTAGGTAACATTCTCTGTTTGCCAACTAATCTCTTTGAGCTTGTCCTATTCCGTACTCCGTAGAGAATTTGACTAATAGATGGTAGGTAGAGATTACTACCTTCCAACTATTTAAGGTTGGCCTTCCAATTATGACATTGTATGAGGATGAACAATCCACCACTAGGAAATTCACTTCCTTGGTTATCTGTTATGGGTATGATCCCACCACTACAGGTAATGTAATGGTGCCCACGGGCTGCACTTTCATTCCTTCAAATTCTATCAGTGGTGAACATGTTGGATGAAGTTGATCTTGTCCAAACCTCATCTGCTGGAAGGTGGGGTAATACAATATATCTGCTGAGCTTCCATTATCCGCCAACACCCTCTTAGTTGTGTAATTTGCAATGAGTGGGGTAATGACAATTACATTGTCATGTGGATGATGGATTCTCTCAGTTTCCTCGTCTGTGAAAGAAATGGTTAGCTCGTTTGTCTCTCTCGTCCTTGGAGATCGTCTAGAGAGTTAGATGTTTTGCACTACTTTGAGATACATCTTCTTTGATTTGAAAGATTTTCCTGTAGAAGTCCCTTTTATGATAACCCTTATTTCTCCAAGTGGAGGTCGTGATAATTCCTCAATCTTCCCTTTCAACTTCTCATCTTTATGATCCCTTCCAATGAAGTGCCTCAATTTTCCTTTCCTAATGAGATTCTCGATCTACTACTTTAAGTCATAACACTCGTCCATGTCGTGCCCATGATCTCTATGGAAGCAACAATATTTATTTTTATTGTGCTTGTTAGGGTCTCCTTTCATCTTCTTTGGCCACTTCAAGGAAGGATCATCCTTGATTTGCATGGGCACTTGATCGAGTGGGGCATTTAAAGGTGTATAATTTTGATTCCTTACTAAAGGGCCTGCCTTCTTGTTATCTCAATCCTTCCTGTCTTCTGTTCGTCCCTTTTTTGGACGAGGCCCTTGTTCAGAGTGATGTGTGGGGTTTGCTTTCATTCTCTCAGCTCTTTTCCTTTTCTTAGCTATGATTGCTTCTTCTGCATTTATAAAGTTTTGGGCTGAATGGATGAGTTCAGCCATGGATTGAGGTTCTTTCTCATAAAGCTTGTTAATGAATAAGTTCGAGTTAACCCCATTGTGGAAGGATGCCAATAATATCTTGTCGTCCACCTCGTCTACTGTCAGGGCTTCCCTGTTGAAACAAGTGATGAAGGATTGCAGACTTTCATTCTCTCCTTGTTTTATAGTTAACAGGTTGGACAAGGAGCGCTTGTGTCTTTGTCCTCCGATGAAGTTATTGACAAACAACTTACTCAACTCTTCAAAAGAACTGACTGTGCTTGGAGGTATCTTGTTGAACCACACTCGCGCTAGTCCTTTAGGGGTGGTAAGGAAGGCTCTACATATAATCTCGTCTGGAACCCCTTGGAGGTGCATTGTAGTCTTGAAAGTAGCAATATGATCGAGAGGATCACGCGTTCCATCATATGAATCCAATGAAGGCATTTTGAACTTTGTGGGCAAAGGATGACGCTACCTCTTTATCTCCCTAGTCAACTCTTGGTTCTACCATGTTAACTCCGCCATGGCGGTTGCCATGGACTGTATGTGTTGGATGGAAGGCGGCTGTGTGATAGGTGCTGATTGGCGATCTTGGTTGGGATTGCTAGAAGCATCCCTACTCTCTTGGTGGCATGGGCTAGTGGTCCTTGATCTTGTCTAAACCATACAGCCTTTTGTCAGAGAAAGATAAACTGCAAAACTCAAAGTTTCTCCTCCTCACAGACGGTGCCAATTGATGTTGCACAAAATCAGTAGGCTGAATGCTCTAGCTTCGATGGGATAATGATTACTGTGAGAGACTGCAAAGATGAACACACTATCAAAGGGGACCAGAGTGGACTGGCCCCAAACACCCTCCAATGGCTAAGTTAGTTTCTTGCAAAAGAGTTTCAACTTTTTTAGAAGAAAAATCTCAGAATGCACTTACTTTGATTTGACTCAGACCGGTCCTTATATAGAGAACCTTGGAGCAGTTAAAATCTTAGTAACTTCCCCAAGATTTGTGGAAATTAGTGACATAACTTCCTCAACGGTTATATGAGTTACAACCGCTGGTGGAAGTTAAGTACTAACGAAGAATTTTTGGCAATAGATATGGGTTGGGTAACTGCTATAAGGTTTTGTGGCTCGAATCCTCCATATAAGGGTGAGTCTATTCTTGAGGGTTTTCCCAAGTGTTGTATGGTCGTCCATGTGCTTTGCCCAAGGATGACTCTTTTATTCATAGATGGTGTTAGGTGATCATCCATGTGCTTTGCCCATGGACGACTCTTTTGCTCAAGGTTTATTTAAACATTTGGCTAACTAATGCTCATGGACAATCCCTATGGATGAACTGGAGATGGTAATTTTTGCTATACCATCAATATATATATTAGTTCAAATTGATCAACAATATTATTTTGTATATAAAGTTAATCAATTCACCAAATCAATTTTTATATATAATCAATAATCAATTCCTTATACAAAATATAAAAATTTAACATTGAAACCCTAAAATTATTTCAATCATATACTACATACACTCTGTATTTAACCTTTGCCTTTAGCCACTTCCTCTCTCTCCCTCTTTCAAGTTTTTTGTCTTTTTCTTCCTTAACCTTTTTGAAACCTTTTTTTTTTTTTTTTTTTTTTTTAATCCCGTCAATTCTTCACCTTCCATCAACCGTGTAATCTCCTAGACAACCGCAAAGGTAGTTGTTTTTATGTCTTATATTGCTTAATGTTTGTGTGCGCACCCAGAATGGGCTTAAAGGACCAGCTTACTCTTGGGCTCACAATATATTTGTAACGTGGGCTTTGGTTTTCCAACTTTGGGCGATCCTAGCCAAGAGACCCAATTATATCTCTTAAGCTTCTGTATATCCCTTTTTCCTTTCTTAGTCACTCTCTTACTCTTAAGTATAAACTGTTTTCAGTACCCCTTTTTCCAACCATTTTCCTTCCTTTGTTCCTCCTATTTATAGCCAAGCGTGAGTGGAAAGGTGATGATTGCTATCAAAACTAGTGCAGCTAGAGGTCCAATGCTATTAATCGTAAGTGGGTGTTTAGGTGGGGTTGGCTTTAGAATTGGTTCCCACTTTAGTAGAATTGCTCGGCAGCGGTACACCCTTAAATGTTATTAGGTGGCTGGTAGATGGCACCTGGTCAATTCCATCATTGATCAGGGGGTGGTTCGCTAAGCGCGGTCCAGGTGATGTGGTGTAGCATGTGTTGATGTAAACCTCCAAGGGGTGAAATGGACAAAATGTTGGGTTGACATATAAGGCCCATATGGGCTTGGACATCATGGCAGCTTAAGGCCCAAATAGGCCTGGGTATACTAGTGCTGTACATTAGCCCCCCCTTCATTCGTGCTCCATTCTCAGGGACGAATCAAGGAACTCAAGAGGCAGTAATCACCTGGGACGCTGGAAGGGTAAATATTCAGCAGTTGAAGTACCCATTAATGCGCCCTCAAAAGATGCGTTGTATCTAATTGATGGCTTAGCTGTCATTATTATTTAGCAGTTCATGAACCGAGGCGGCACGCATGTGGCAGTTGAGGTGGGGATTCGTAAGGTTTCCCGCCAATTGCTTATTTAATGCTATTTATTTTTCCTTTAGCCCCTATAAATAATCACTTCAAACTCTTTTCCTCACTTTCGCATTCTTCATCTTCCAAACTTTTCACTCTACCAAGCATACTATTTCCATGCATTCATCTTCCAGCCTAGAACAACTTTCCTCCGTAGAGCCCACAGTAAGTTCCTTTTTATCTTCTTCCTATTTGTTCTATTTCATTCCATTCCACAGTATTCGTAGTTTTAAAATCCTAGTTTTAGAGGATGGGCTACTCTCATCTCCTTTCTTCTAAAGCTACTTTGGCTACCTTTAGGGCTACTTACAATGTCCCTGGGGATGTCGATATTGCCTACTGCCATGTGGGCAATATTGACTTCCAAAGGCACCGTGGCGTAAATACAGTTTTCTTTCTCTTGATGGCTATTCTTGAGGGCGAGGTTAGGTTCCTGGTTGACCCCCTCATCCTAGGTACTCTTAGATTCTACGGCCTCTGTCTCGACCAACTCCCCCCTAATTTTTACAGAGTGGTGAGTTGCGTTAGTAGGTTGAATTAGTTGTTTAGGTTGCAATTGAATCATCATGACATTAATTTTATGTACAGTCTGTGCGGCAATATCAACTCGGATTATTACTTGAAAACTAGTGATATGAGGGTACGGCTTATTTCATGCTTACCTGACTTAAATAGAAATTCGGTTGGAGACTTTGTATGGGTGAGTGGCAATTGGTTTGCCGAGGAACTCCCCTGCGTGTTTTCACCGTGCGATATTGGTCGGTACCAAATGCATTTTACTTAACTGTATATATAGATATATATATATATACTTTTAAAAAAAATTCTGATTTGAAGAAAACAATCACTAACCAGCCTTTATGTTGCTTTTGTGCAGAGAGTAAAGGATTTAAGCCGGATCTCAGGGTAGTACATGTTCGGGACCTGAATTTTTTGCTCAGGTCAGAAATTTTTGTTCACTAGGATGGACAACTCTGAGCATCTCATTTAATACTCAGCATTGACCCCTTGTATTCCACTTAGCAGGCATTTAGTCAAGCTCTGTTAGTTGATAGCCCCCTACTTTCCTACATTAACGTTCGGCATGTGAACTTCCTCCCCTCAAAATTCATAGTAGGCGAGGCCCGCAATCTCGGTCCCTGATACTTTTGCTCTAATGAGCATCAACCCATATGTGACGAGACAGCTGAGCGCATGTCACAACGCCGTTGGGAGCAGGCCCACGAACCAGTCCAGCTTGAGGCTCTCGCTCAACCCGAGGCTTTTGTAGAATTCAAAGCTCTTGTTTAGGAAGCCGAGGGTGTAGCAGCTGAATAAGTTATTTCTTCAAAAACAGAATCTGATCACGACCATGCCATAGTGACTAGGAAGACAATGACAATCAATTGTTTTGTATCGGGTGCCTGGCTAGCCGCTTAACAATAAGAAACTCTAAGCCAAGATCTTACATCTCTTCTCGCTCTAGTGAGTCATACCCGAAAAAGGCAGTGCACGGCCGAGCAAACACAGACAAGCTTGGGCAACGTGCCCACTAGAACGCCTCCCCGAGCGTCAGTTGGCATTGTCATCCGGGAGCCGGTTGCGCAAACCGAAGTGAACGTGGCGTCCAGTTCTCGGGCCTTAGTGGATTGGCAGCCCTCCTTCCATCTAGATGGTGCGCCCCTCCCTACATTCGCCAGTGTAAAGGTTTGGGATAAGGGCCATGGGGGTCGTGTTGCCTAGAGTTTGGTGCATGGCCTCCTTCTACTCGAGGACATGCACGCCTTCACAGAAGGGACGGACGAGTCATTAGGGAGGCGGCTGCAATGGCACACTATAGAGGTAATACTTTTATTTTATTTTATTTTGATTTGTGTCCTCGTTTTCTATTTGCTTATACATGCGCACATTATTTTCTTTTTTACATTATTGTTTGGACAGGCCACACAACTATCCCACATCGTGGATAGGAGGATGAAGGAGCTTTCTGAAGATGCCAACTAGGAAAAAGCTTTAAAGGACGTTGTCGAGTCCACCATGAATGAAAAAAAATGAAAGTTGCTGAGGATGCAGAGAAAAAGGCTACTTTGGTTGAGAAGGCAAGGGATTTCAATGAGAAGGCAAGGGCTTTAACTGAGGGAAAATTCGCGAAGTTGGAGGTGCAGCTGGGGAGTACCGAGCTCAAGCTAGTAGAGGCCCAAAGTTTGAACATTACTTTAGGAGAAGAACTGGCTGATTTGAAGGCAGCATTGAAAGCTTGTGAAAACAAGTGGTACAACGAAGTGTTTGCTGATGTCGAGAATTCTGCGGAGTCGGCTGTTCATCAAGCCCAAAAGCTTGACTTTGAGGAGGGGTGGTTGGCCACTGTACAAGCTATGGGGGTCCTCGAGGACTCTCCTTTGAGGAACCACAGTCAAATCCCTTTACCAAATCCTCCATATGCTGTGCAAAATGCCCCCAACGTCATCGATGAAGAAGAAACCACTGGCATAAGGGAGTTGGTGGAGGCCCAGTTACTATCTTCTCTAGCTGCCTAGCAGCCCCCCAAGGATATTTCTCACTTTCATATTGCGGACCCCCCAAGTTGATTGCCGAACTGGATTTCTCATACTTTAACTTTCCTTTGCTCAAATAACTTTTCCTTTTTAGCTGGTTTACTTATGTCATCGGGTTATGGTGACAGAACAATTATCTTTCTTAACTTTTTATTTTTCTGGTTACTGCGTTTTGGTAACTAAACATTAGTTTAAATTTTATACACTATTTTAAATTATGTTTATGAATGTTTTGCTGTGGTATTTTTATTTTTTATATGTTTGTTTATTATTTACCGTGTTTGTGGACTGTTTTATGTATGCACTCGACATAGTCGGGTGGGTTAATCTCGAAGTAGGTTAGATTGCCTTGGGTGGTGTGTGCTGATTCGTGGTGATAACAATAAAACTTGGCGTGTGTTGATTCTCCTATACTTAGATAAACTCTGATAGCATCGAGAAGCAGGCATCTACCCTAAGGAACATTTGGTGTCTTTTAGAAATTTGGTGAGGCTTCCACCTACTCAGCGACAGGGTTCGAACCGAGAAATAGGCTTCTGCCCTTAGAAAGTTGTGAGGTTACCACTTGCGCGGCAATAGAGATTGAACCGAAAGACAGGCTTCTGTCCTTTTAGAGGATTTTGTGAGGTTTCCACTTGCTTGGCAATAGGGATTGAACTGAGAGACAGGCTTCTGTCCTTAGAGGATTTTGTGAGGTTTCCACCTGCTCGGCAATAGGGATTGAATCGAAAGACAGGCTTCTGTCCTTAGAGGATTTTGTGAGGTTTCCACCTACTCGGCAATAGGGATTGAACTGAGAGACAAGCTTCTATCCTTAGAAAATTTTCTCAGCTCGTTTATCAGTGCTTTACAAAATCGATAATGGTGTTAAACACATCGACATGAGCAGATAGCACCACATTCATTAGTTAAATACGTGTACAATACTACATTCAATTTACACCTGAGTGTGCAATAGATTAGTGATAAAACTTCTTTAAATTGTGAACATTCCATGGACGAGGGAGCGGCCTTTTATCTAAATCCTCCAAGTAGTACACTTCTGCACCTGCGATAGCAGTCACTCTATAGGTTCCCTCCTAGGTCGGGGCTAATTTCTCGGCATTAGCATCCCGCATGTTCCCTACTGCTTTTCTCAACACCAGGTCCTCGGTGCTGAATTCCCTTACCTTTATGCCTTTGTTGTAGCGTTGGGTAAGTTTTTGTTGGTATTGGGCTAACTGTCTAGTTGCCAATTCTCGGTATTCTTCTAGTGAATCCAGATGCTCTACCCACATTTGGTTATTCTGTTTAGGGGCAAATCGAGCGACCCACGCACTGCATAAATTTACCTTGGTCAGAATAAGAGCTTCTGTTCCGTATGCAAAAGAGAATGGAGTCTCCCTCGTGGACCTCCTAGATGTCATGCGGTATGCCCATAAGACGTTTGGCAGCTCTTTAGCCCATCTTGCTTTTGCTCCATCTAGCCTTTTCTTTAATCCGTTCACAATCACCTTGTTAATGGCTTCGGCTTAGCTGTTGCACTGTGGGTACGCTGGGGTTGAATGCCTATTCTTAATTGCAAGGTCACCACAAAACTTATGAAACGCCTTGCTGTCGAATTGCAGTCCATTGTCAGATATTAGTGAGTTCGGCACCCCAAACCTCGTGGTTATATTTCTCCATACAAACTTTTTGACATCCACATCCCGAATGTTGGCTAAGGCCTTTGCCTCTACCCATTTGGCAAAGTAGTCGACAGCCACCAACACAAACCTACGATTACCCGTTGCACGGGGAAACAGTTTGAGAATATCCATCCCCCATTGCATGAAGGGCTAGGGATTGCTGACCGGATTCAAGTGACCTGTCGGCTGATGGACTAATGGGGCATGCCTTTGACACTGTTCACATTTACGCACGTACTTGGCAGCGTCTTTCTACATTTATGGCCACCAGAACCCCTAAGTCATCACTCGGTGTGCCAATAAACGACCTCCAACGTAACTGCCACACACCCTGTCGTGCAATTCGGCCAACAGTTCACCCACCCTTTCGGGGTGCACATATATAAGGTAGGGCCCCGTAAAAGACCTTCGGTATAACTTACGGTTTGACGATAACCAGTACCGAGCATCCACGTGGCGAACCCTGTTAGCCTCGTTTTCATCATCCGAGACTCGATCTTCGGCTAGGAAATCAATGATCGGGTCCATCCAGCACGACTTGGTCATCAAAATCGTGGCCACCTTAATCCCGCTAGTATCAGCACTGATTGTTGTACCAATGCTCGGCTCTTCTATGAGTTCCATTTTGATTAACTGAGGCACTTCTCATGTTATCAATGATGCCAACATCGCCAAGGAGTCAGCATGTCGATTCTGTGTTTGAGATATTTGGGCCACTTTCGCTGTACAAAACTTGTCCATAAATTACTTCACCACCTGTAAGTACGCTTTCATTCGTGAATCTCGAGCCTCAAAACTGCCCTGCACTTGGTTAACAACTAGTCGGGAGTCTGAATATACTTCCACATCCCATGCACCTATAGCCAGAACGGCTCTTAATCCGGTGAGTAAGGCTTCGTATTCAGCTTCGTTATTAGAGGCCCTAAACCCCAGCTGAAAAGAATGCTCCAACCATATTCCTTCATGAGTGATAATGATGATTTTGGCACCGGAACCCAATGCGCTTAATGCCCCATCCACAAATATCTTCCATGGGCAACTCTCCACACGACAGACCATCTCCCTGTTGTTTTTAGAAGAATACTTTGCAACAAAATTCGCAAGAATCTAGCCCTTCACTGAATTCCTTGGCCTATACCTTATATCAAAGGACCTTAGTCGGGTTGCCCACTACGCTATCCGACCCGTGAAGTCAGATCTCTTTAATAACGACTGTAAGGGATGCTCGGTCAGAACGTAGATAGTGTGGGCTTGAAAGTAGTAGGGCAGTTTCCTCGTTGCATATACAAGGGTCAACACCAACTTTTGCAGGGGTAGGTACCTGGTTTCAGTGTCGACCATGGTCTTACTAACATAGTAGATGGGTTGTTGCTTTCCCTAGTCCCTTAAGAGCACGATGCTTACAGCATGCTCAGACACAGAGAGGTACACAAATAAGTCCTCCCTGGGATCTGGGGCTGCCAACATGGGTGCCCGCATTAGATATTCTTTCAAATCCTAAAAAGCCCTTTTGTACTCCTCATTCCATTGAAACCCCTTCCATTTCTTGAGGAGCTAGTAGAATGGACGACAACAATCTGCAAATTTAGAAATAAATCGATTAAAGGCAGCTAGAATTCGGTTAAGACCTATACCTCCTTTGGATTGCTTAGCGACATAAGGCGCTGCACGACGTCAATCTAATCGGGGTTAACCTCTATCCCACGGCTAGTGATCAGATAGTCTAGGAACTTGCTAGCTCCTACCTCGAAGGCACACTTGTCCGCATTTAGGTGCAGCTTGTGCTGTCGAAGCACCTCAAACACCCCTTAAAGATCTTCAAGATGTTATGCTTCCTGTTTACTTTTCAACACCATGTCGTTGATGTACACCTCTACCGTTCGCCCGATCTTGTCTCGAAACATTCTGGTCATCATTCGTTGGTACGTTATCCCGGCATTCTTTAGTCCAAAGGGCATCATGGTGTAATGGTAATTTGCATCTGGTGAGATGAATGTCATCTTCTCCTGGTCGCCTTGGCCCTGAAAGGCATCTAGAAAACTCATCCTTGGGTGCTTGTAGGTCGCGTCTACCAATTGATCTATTTTTGGCATAGGGAATGGATCCTTTGGGCATGCTCGGTTCAAATCCGCGAAATCCACATAGGGAAGAAGATTTCCCTTATTGCCCCAGCTTCCTTTAACTTTTCGACCTCCTGCCTTACTACCTTCACGTGCTCCCTGGCCGATCTTCTCAGCCTCTGTTTCCTCGATGGAAACGACGGGTCTATGTTAAGCTTATGAATAATGAACTCGGGATCAACTTTGGGCACCTCATACGGGCTCCATGCAAACACATCTACATTTTGCATAAAAAACAGCAACGTTTCTACTTTGTCCTTGTCCCCCATGCTCGCTCCTACCTGAAAATACCGGTCAGAGTCCGGCATTATCTTCACTCTAATTAATCCCTCAGCACAACTAGCCTCTGTTCTTTCTCAAGAATTCTGTAATTGCTATAAAGGTGCTGTTTCCTTCTGCTTATCTTGTTTGTTCTTCTAGCTGACTGCAGCCACTAAGCATTGCCTAGCCGATTGCTAGCTTCCCTTCACTACGGCAATACCTTACTTGGTGGGGAATTTGACCTTCATATGTAAGGTGGATGGAACAGCCCCCATTGTGTGAATCCATGGCCTACCCAGAATCGCCGTGTATGGCAAAAATGAATCGACTACTATGAATGTCACCATCACCTCCTTACCTTCCATATTTATAGGAAGGGAAATTTGTTCCTCAAGAATCACCACCCGGCCATCAAATCCGACCAATGGTGTATTGTACTTATAGGTCCTGATTTTTTAACCCGAGTCCTTTGAATAGGTCCAGATACATCACATCAGCCTTGCTTCCTTGGTCTATCATCACCCTATTTACCAGGAAGCTGCTTACTTGGGCCATGACTACCGACGCGTCGTCATGCGGTTGGATCGTTCCTTCTAAGTCGTCTTCATCGAATGCAAGGATCTCCCAAGCATGTTTCGCTTTCTTCGCTGGATGTCTTTTCTCCAGGGATTCTTCTACAGGCACAATAGTCAATACCCCTTTTTGGTCACAGCTGCACCCCTCAGGGCGGCATGGATCATTTTAATTACTCCCAACGGTGGTGGGAGAGGGTTACCTCTCTACTAGGCACCTTGCTTGGCACCCCAATCATCGAGATTCACTAAGAATTACTTCAAATGTCCTGTTTTTACCAACTACCATAGATGGTCTTTCAATACCCGACACTGCTCAGTGGTATGCCCCTTATCTTTGTGATAGGTGCAGTACAAATTCTGGTTTCTTTGAGAGGGATCACCCCCCATCTTGTTTAGCCACCTGACGTACGGCTCGTTCTTGATTCGGTCTACAATCTAGTGCACTGGTTCCTTAAATGTCACGTTCACCTCCCCTAGCCGCCACTCGGGCTCCTATATCTCAAAATCCTTCTGAGGCCTTGGTTGATAACCGCTCTGCCAAGGATGATTTATCAACGGGGCCTTACCCTTGCTCTGCAACCTATCATCCTCTAGGCGCTTATATTCCTCGATACACCTCATGAGCTGCCTCATGTCCTCAGGAGGCTTCTTCATCAGTGACTCTCGTAGTTCCGAATCTTTGGGCAATCCCATCTTGAAGGTGCTCACCGTAATTTTCTTATTGCCCCCTCCTATTTCATTATAAAGCTCCCAATACCAACTATCGTAGCTACGAAGGATCTCCCCAACCTTCATCCTCATTGACAGTAAAGCATCTACTGGTTGTGGCACTCGGCTACAAGTTACAAATCAGATACCGAACTCTTGGATCAACTGAGCAAAAATGTGGATGAAACCCTTCTATAATCCATTAAACCATCTTAGAGAGGTCAGGCCGAGGCTTGAGGGAAACACCTTGCACATCAGTGCATCATTGTGAGAATGCAGAGACATCATGTGGATATAATGGTTGGTGTGCTCAATCGGGTCTGTCTTCCTGTTGTAGATATTGAACGATGGGCGCGTAAATCTGCTTGGCATTGGGGCACGTTCAATATTGTCTGAGAATGGAGACCGAGTAGCTCTGCATAAGGCACGACCCATTGCTAGCTGCTCACGATGGCAGGATCTCTGTGAATTTGAATGATCCCAGCGACAACGGGATTCCTGTGAGCATGAGCGTTCCCTTCATCGATGGGAACTAGATCAATTGGACCTTGTCCTGTAGCAATCTCTGCTTGTATTAGACCTTCTCTCTCGGTTATCTCCGTCCTTTCTCTGGCATCCACTCCTTGCATCTAACTCCAGATCTCTCACCAATTTGCTAGCCACTCAAGCTCCTTGTCTCTCTCGTCAAGTTGTTTGTGCCCAGAGGTGCCAGAGATTGTCCGTTGTGTTTCGTATGACCCCTCCCTGAGGTTGAAACACTTTTTCCTCTTGCTCGCGATCCCTATCCTCACACCTCTTTTTCCTTTTCTCTCGCCAAGAAGACCACCGAGAAGACCCCACAAAACCACTTGTAGCATTGCTTTCTGAACATCTATTAGACATCCTCCCGGGATTGTGTCTCGATAGAACCACAATGTTGTAGGAGATTCCCACAGATGGTGCCAATTGTGCGCACCCAGAACAGGCTTAAAGGACCAGCTCACTCTTGGGCTCACAATATATTTGTAACGTGGGCTTTGGTTTTCCTACTTTAGGTGATCCTAGACAAGAGACCCAATTATATCTCTCAAGTTTCTGTATATCCCTTTTTCCTTTCTTAGTCACTTTCTTACTCTTAAGTATAAACTATTTTCAGTTCCTCTTTTTCCAACCCTTTTCCTTCCTTTGTTGCTCCTATTTATAGCCAAGCGTGAGTGGAAAGGTGATGATTGCATTCAAAACTAGTGCAGCCGGAGGTCTAATACTGTTAATCGTAAGTGGGTGTTTAGGTAGGAATGGCTTTGGAACTGGTTCCCACTTCAGTAGAATTACTCAGCAACAGGTGTAGCATCACTGATCGGGGGGTGGTTTGCAAAGCACAGTCCAGGTGACGTGGTGTAGCATGTGTTGATGTAAACCCCCAAGGGGTGAAATGGACAAATTGTTGGGTTGGCGTATAAGGCCCATATGAGCTTGGATATCACGGCAGCTTAAGGCCCAAATAGGCTTGGGTATATATACTAGTGTTGTATAGTTTGTATCTATATTTTTATTGATTATGTTGTTTGTCTTTTTGATTTGGGTCCCATATTTTCTTATAAATATTGAGACCATGCATACCATTTTGAAGTTTATTTCTTATGTTGGTATGTTATTATTTTGAATCTTTGATGTGACTTTGGAAATGTTAAGACTTTGGGTTTGTTAATTCAATTTTCCTCAGTTGTGAGGCAACAACCTACTATTTTTTCTTTTTCCTTTTCCTTTTTTGTGGAGAAAATGTCTATTAGAGATGATATCTCTCTTTTTATTGACCCTATGTTTGTGTTAGAATTGAGATTATTCAATAAAATCTACCTTTAATTTTTTGTGTGCATTAGTTATATTTTGAGATTATGCAATAATAAATTGTAGATTGTGATAATTCTTTTAAAGAAATAACATTGTTAATGCCAACCCACACAACCCGCCTAACCCACCGAGTTGCAACCGCCAAAATTTGTAACAAATCCGCTGAATTTTGACTTTGGTGGGTTGGTGGTGGATTGAAATTTTTTCAACCCGCTGGTGATGGATTGGAGGCTTTTACCAGCCCAATCCGACCCACACACTCTCCTATTTTCAATTACTGGTCTCAATATAGATCTTGTGCAATACTCTAGATGCAATATCTTATAGATGGTCGAGATAAAAAGGTAAAAAACTTAACTTTTCATCTCAGTCGTCTAATCAAAAAAGATAAAAGTAATTTAAAAAAAAAACTACTATTTTTGTTTTGATCGGCAATGAAGACTTTTCATTTTGACCATCTATAAGCAGGATGTTCCATGGGATCTGGATTTAAATTCAAGTTCCTTGATAAATTTTTTCGCATAATGCTGATAGTCTAGGCCCCTTCTAGTCAATTAGATGTGCATCACCTTGAACTCCTAGTCCTATACAAAGATCAAGAAATTTTGAAACTAGATTTCAAATTCCTTGAAACATTTTAACATATCGGTTGTTGTAGAATATACCTTCCAAATCAATTAGATATTTTTCCTGATGCGCTATTATGTATGAATCGCCGACTTTGAATAAAATTGCAAGGGTTGTTTTCAGGATGACAATGCTCATAAGCACCTTTCCATTTAGTCCACAACCATAAGGTCATTAATGGTCCTCGAGTAATCCCAAAAACCAAAAAGTAAAACAATCAAAAGCCATCCTCATCATAAGATTTAAAGAGGAAATTACTATAGGTATATGATTGATTTTTTTACGAGGGTCCCGGTGCTCTTGGGATATAAATTAATTTATAGATTATCTTAAACAAAATTTAATTTTAATTTTATGAAAAATAGAAAGAATAATAAAAAAAATTAATAACTTTTTTTTATTATTAAAAATATTTCTAAAAAATAAAAATAAAATAAGGGCATTCATTAATTTTTCTTATCCAAAAACCAACAAGAAGCGTTCAAAACTCAGAGTTGGATGATCTTTCATGCAAGGCATGGTAATTGATTACTGTTTGATTTTTCTACATATGGGACCAGAGACCAGAGAGGTTGGCAAATATTGTAGCAGATAGAAAGGATTCACCATTCAGTTCACTCCCCTGATTGATACAAACAAAATGAGAGACTCCACACCATCAAACAAGAAGCTCCCAGGCAAGGTGGCCATTATCACCGGAGGTGCAGGTGGCATAGGCGAGGCCACGGCGCGCCACTTCGCTGCTCACGGCGCCAGAGCCATCGTCATCGCCGACGTCCAAGACGAGAAGGGCCAAAACGTCGCCGTATCAATCGGGTCCAACATCTGCACCTACGTTCATTGCGATGTCTGTGACGAGGAACAGGTCAAAGCATTGGTAGACACCACAGTCAAAGCGTACGGACGCCTGGACATCATGTACAGCAACGCGGGCTTGGGGAGAGCGACTCACAAGTGCGAGCAAAGCGTATTGGAGGTGGACCTGTCGGCTTACGATAAGGTCATGGCGGTGAACGCGCGTGGAATGGTGGCGTGCGTGAAGCACGCGGCGAGGGCGATGGTTGAAGGGCGCGTGAGGGGGAGCATTGTTTGCACGGCGAGCGTGGTGGCGACTATGGGCGGCGACAAATTCGTGGACTACGTGATGTCGAAGCATGCGGTGTTGGGGTTGGTGAGGTCCGCGAGCTTGCAGCTGGGGCCATATGGGATACGAGTGAATTGTGTTTCACCGGGGGTTGTTGGGACGGCACTGCTCAAAGACATGTTTGGGGTTGAAAATGAAGAGGCGGAAAAGGTGTACGAGTCGAGTGCCGTCTTGAAAGGTGGGGTGATGGCACCCAAAAATGTGGCCGACGTTGTGGTGTTTCTAGCTTCTGAGGATTCCGAGTTTGTCACAGGGCATAATTTTAAGGTTGATGGTGGGTATAGTCTCAAAGTTAGCCAATGATCCATTAAAAGCACGATTTCAGCCCACATAGTAGCGTGTACGAAAAATATGTAATAATCATTAACTAAATAATATTTCTGCATATTTGTATATCTTGTCCTCGTAATTTTACTGGTATGGTGCGTGGGCTCGTTAGTTGCTATGTTGGTGACTGCAAAATAGGCTGTAGTTGAAGATGCAATAAAGAATTAACTAACTTGAACTATTTAAAGGTCTCTAATAATGTGTTCTAGTGTTGTTTATCGAAAAAAAGAGGTGTTTTTGTGCTATTTCTATTTGAAAAACTGACAAAGTTTTAGCAGTTTTTTCTTTTATTCCAAATCGGGAATGCTCTGGTGGTGCTATTTTTCCCATTCAAATGTGGATGTTTGAGTTTTGGACTGGTCATGACTTTTATGGTTGTTGGACACAAGAAGGACGAGGGAAAGGGAATCACAAAGGTAGGCATCACATCACCAACAGACAGTAGCAGTCATTGAAAGAGATTTTTCCCTGCCCAAGTGATTTTTTACTTCATGATAAGATTGAGAGATATAGAAAGAGATTAAAAAAAATCAAGAAAAAATCAGAAAAGAGGAGGGAAAAGTTCAAAACAAATGAAGAGAGTATTTCACCCAAAATTAAAATACCGTTGAAATTGGCTGGAACAAGATAGAATACATAGTGGATATGCATCAAATTCTACTAGAATTTAACTAGAGATGGAATAAGGGGGGTTTAGTGAATAAGGCAATGGAGAGGAAATCTAGTGTTCATTGGACTACCCAAAGAATAAAGTGGTTCAAACCAACAAGAGATATTGGCGGGTTGATAGAATATTTTTTAACCAATTAGCTATTGACAGGTTGGAAAATTTTCAAACCACGGCTAATCCACCAATCTAAAAAAATGGTAGGTTGATATAAAATTTGGGTAACTTCAACTCGGCAGATTAGGCAGGTTAGCTGGATTAGTTTTAATTATATGTTGTATAGTTAAAATTCAAAATTTATTTTACCATTTAGCTAGGAATAAATTTAAAAAGTACTTACTCTAAATCCTTGAAGGACTTGCAAGAAAAATATAAACCAACCAAAGAAATTATAAGAAGTGTCTACTTTCTCATAGATCTATAAGGTGTGGGATCAAGTGAGAGATTTATAGATACTTCCTCAATTCAATTGACCTATATCTTCAATTACTGGTCTTAATCTAGATCTCATGCAATACACTGGATGCAATATCCTATGTATGGTCGAGATAAAAATGTAAAAAATTTAACTTTTCATCTCAGATGTCTAATATAAAAAGATAAAAAGAAAAGTAAAATTTTTATAAAAACTGCTCTTTTTATTTGATTGGACAGTGAAGTTCTTAACTTTTCATCTCCACCATCTATAAGTAGGATGTTGCATGGGATCTGGATTTAATTTCAAGCTCCTAGATAAATTTTCCATCAAATAATGCAGAATAGTCTAGGCCCCTCCTAGTCAATTAGATGCATCACCTTAAACCGTAAACAATAAAATTGCAAGAGTTATTTTTACTTTCTATGATGATAAAATGTACAAAATAAAAAAGCACCTGATATTAAATAAATGAGAGAATTCAAGTCAAGGGAGAGCCAACCTTTATCAAATAGCCCATTAGTTCAATGGCTCTAGAGTAAACCCAAAAACAAGAATCAAACAAAAAAAAATCAAGCAAATTGTGCCAAGCAAAGACTTTAAGACCAATTATTATATGTGTATGATTGATTACTCTTAAAAATCCTTTGAACACAAATAATTAGGTACACATTATTCTTGTTCTGTATGATTGATCCAACAACCCAAAACCTTTTTTTTTTAACTCTTTATTTTATTTTATTTTATTTTCTCTTTAAGTTTTTTAATCTATATGTTTTACTTTTTAGAATTGTCTTTGTCTTCTTTTTCTTAATTTAGATCTTCTGCAATACATTAGATGCAATACCTTATGAATGGTCGAGATTAAAATGTAAAAAACTTAGCTTTCCATCTCAGTTCTATAATAAAAATAAAGATAAATAGTTAAAAAAGTGAGAAGTCAAAATTTTAAAAAACTACTTTTCTTGTGTGATTGAATGATGGTGAATTTGGTGATTCTTAATTTTTCATCTCGACCATTTATAAACAGAATACTACAAGGGATCTAGATTTAACTTTAAAGTCCCTGTTAAATTTTCACATCGAATATTGCAAAATAGTCTAGGCTCCTCCTAGTCAGTTAGATGCACCATCTTGAATCATAAACAATAAAATTGTACCAACTATTATATGTGTATGATTGATTACTCTTAAATCCTTTAAACACAAATAATTAGGTACACATTATTCTTATTCTGTATGATTGATCCACCAACCCCAAACCTTTTTTTTACTCTTTATTTTATCTTCTGTTTAGGTTTTTTAATCTATATGTTTTACTTTTTAGAATTGTCTCTTTCTTCTTTTTCTTACTCTAGATCTTGTGCAATACACTGGATGCAATACCTTATGAATAGTCGAGATTAAAAGGTAAAAAACTTAGATTTCCAACTCAGTTCTGTAATAAAAATAAAGGTAAAAGTTAAAAAAGTGAAAAGTTAAAATTTTAAAAAACTATTCTCCTTGTGTGATTAAATGGTGGTGAATCTGGTGATTCTTAACTTTTCATCTCAAGCATCTATAAACATGATATTACAAGGAATCTAAATTTAACTTTAAACTCCTCGATAAATTTTTCACATCGAATATTGCAAAATAGTCTAAGCCCCTCCTAGTCAGTTAGATGCACCACCTTGAATCGCAAACAATAAAATTGCAAGAGTTGTTTTTACGTTTACAGATGATAAAAGGTAATAAGTAATAAGCAACAAACATTAAATTCAAGTGACAGAGTTAAAGTCAAGGGAGAGTAACCCTCTATCAAATAACCCATTAATTCAATGGCCCTTGAGTAAACCCAAAAACAAGAATCAAACAATTCTAATTCTTGTATGATTGATCCACCAACCAAATTTTTCTTCTTCTTGTTCTTTATTTTATTTTTCTCTTTTCTAAAATTTTTTAAATCTATATTGCGATTTCACTTTTTAGAATTCTCTTTCTTCTTTTTCTTTTTTCTTTTTTCCCTATTTTTTTTCCTCCATACACGTATTCCTAATTTCCTATTCTTATCCTCTCTATCTTCATTTTTACTTTTATTTTTCCACCTCTTCATCGTATAGTTATCTCAAGACCTCAGAGGGAGAGGGAGAGAGAGAGAGAGAATAGGCAAAGAGTGTAGGCCTTTCGGTCCAATCACCCATATGGATCATTTTGTGGGGTTAGATTCTCTTAAATAAAGAGGAGATGCTCATTCATAGAAAGTTGTAGTGCTTTATTACTATTTGATTTGTAATATATGGGACCAGAGTAGTTGGCATAGTATCACATAGAAATTAAAGGTTTTCATTCCCAGCTTCACTCCCCTGATTGATACAAACAAAATGACAGACACCACACCATCAAACAACAAGCTCCAAGGCAAGGTGGCCATAATCACCGGAGGTGCAAGCGGCATGGGCGAGGCCACGGCGCGTCACTTCGCCTCTCACGGCGCAAGAGCCGTCGTCATCGCCGACGTACAAGACGAGAAGGGCCAAAACGTCGCCGCATCTATCGGTCCCAACATATGCACCTATGTCCACTGCGATGTCAGTGACGAGGAACAGGTCAAAACGTTAGTAGACACCACGGTCAATACGTACGGACGCCTCGACATCATGTTCAGCAACGCCGGCGTGGCTCGAGCGACACACACGTGCGATCAGAGCGTGTTGGACATGGAGTTGTCGGCTTACGACAAGCTCATGGCGGTGAACGCGCGTGGAATGGTGGCGTGTGTGAAGCACGCGGCGAAGGCGATGGTTGAAGGGCGCGTGAGGGGGAGCATTGTTTGCACGACGAGCGTGGCGGCGAGTATTGGTTGCCCCAAGTACGTCGACTACGTGATGTCGAAGCATGCGGTGTTGGGGTTGGTGAGGTCCGCGAGCTTGCAGCTGGGCGCGTATGGGATACGCGTGAATTGTGTTACACCAGGTGCGGTCGGGACGCCACTGCTGAAGGACATGTTTGGGTGTGAAAATGATGAGGAGGCAGATAAGGTGGTAGAGTCATGTTCCATTCTGAAAGGTGGGATGCTGAGACCCAATAATGTGGCCGACGCTGTGGTGTTTCTTGCTTCTGGGGATTCGGAGTTTGTCACTGGGCATAATCTGGTGGTGGATGCTGGGTTTTGTGTCAAAGTTGGCTAATGATCCATTAGAAGCACACTTGTGTGAGTTCTGTCACAAAGATTTTAGAATTTTCCATCTTTGGCTATGTGTTGTGCCCGTAATTAAGTGTTCTAGTGTTGATTATCGAAAATAATAGAGGTGTTTTGGTAAAGTTTTAGTACTAGTTTTTATTCCAAATCGGGAATGCTCTAGTGGTGCTATTTTTCCCGTTCAAATGTGGATGCTTGAGTTTTGGACTGGTCATGACTTGTGGTTGTGGGATACTGAGACGTAATATTAGCTTTGTGATCGTGCCTAAACATTTTTACATGACCTTTTTACTGTTTGAGAATACAAGCGGATAAAAGATACTGTTTAAAAACCCGCTTTTTTTTTATTATTTTTTTTTTTTTGATGAACAGAAAACTTTATTAAAGAGGAAGACAAAACTACAACACCCTATTGTACTATTCCAAAATAACTGAAGAGAAACAGTACGGGGCTATAATCCCAGCCAAAAGAACCAAAATAATTACAAGGTAAGCACCATTTAGCTAAGGTGTAGGCTGCCTCATTACACAGCCTAGGGACCCAGATTACAGAGACATTACCAGAGAGAAACAAAAAGGTCTACAAATCAGAGCATAGAGACTTGATTCTCCATGGAGGGGGCACTGCCAAATTCGAAAGAAGCTGGACAACAGATTGAGAATTAGACTCCACAATGAAATATTCGCCAGCTAGAGCAAGGGCTAAGGAAATCGCCCATCTAATTACTTTTGCTTCAGCCTGGAGAGGGAGGGTGGTGTACACTTTCATGGAGCCAGCAAATACCAACTCTCCTCTCTAGTCTCTCACAACCGCAGCGATGGCAGAGAAGCGAGGACCCACTGCTACATCAACATTTATTTTTATGTCCAGCCTGGAGGGAGGAATCCAAACCTGAGGAGGGGCAGAAACTAGATGTCTTGAGGTGGAGGCTCTTGAATTTTTATGTTCAGCGAAGAGACTAGAAATCCTTGATGCTACTCCATCAAAATTAAGTGCAATGTTTTCAAAGAGGGATTGATTTCTCTGCTTCCAAATAACATCACAAAGGACGACACCAAACAACAAAATTTTTTCTTTTGACCAAGATTCAGATTGTCCACAAAAGGAGGGGATATGAGGAAACAGAAAAAAATTCGATGGGGACCCAAACTGAATGGTTTACATTCTCAACCCCCCACTAACTCTCTTTAGAAGGCAGCACGGATTATATTCACAAGTTTTTGCTCTTTATTTGTGCGAGGTGAAACGACCATCCTCAAGATGAAGCTGAAGCAGTTAGTTGAACTATACGACAAGAATTTAATCACAACATTAGTTAGGCCATAATGGAAAGTGAAGAATTTTTTTAATCTTGAATTTAAAACTCAAAATATTAGTCAAAAATCAAAATACTTACAACTCAACTGGTTTGTGCTTTCTTGTGTTTCTAAAGGAGACATCAAACGTATAAATCTTCCTCCCCTAATTATTGAATTATATATATATATATATATATATATATATATATAAAAGAAAAAAAATTTAAAACTCATGAACAGACCTTCTCCCAAAAAAAAAAAAAAAAAAAATATGGGCATTAACAAGGCACGTGGGAGGCTTAAAAGAGAATATGCGACTGGCTCAATTTTTCATTAAGGATAAATATTAGTGCACATAAGTCATGATTTCATTCAGCAAAAAAAAAAAGTCATGATTTCATGAGTTTACAAAATATGCACTGTGTAACACATCTGAGTGAAGTGTGACTAAACTCAACCCTTTCATTAAAGTCTTCTAACACTCCATTTCACTCCAAGACAAAATAAAAGGATAATAAATAAGCAAACACCCCTTTTCAATCCAAGACAAAAAATAATAATAAATGAGTATACATTCCTTTTCAATCCAAGACAACAAAAGAAGAAGATATACATGACCGAACATTCCTTTTCAACCAAAAAAAAAAAAAAAAAAAAACGATGATATAAATGAGCAAGTAGGGCTGTCCACGGGTCGGGCCGAGTTAGTTTTGGGCCCAAATCGGACTCAACCCGCCGGCGTTGGGTGGGAGGGTGGAGGAACCCAGAACCTACCGCCGGAAAAATCGGTCGAGTCGGTTTCAGGTGAGGGTGAGCGTCGGTCGGGTTGGTCGGGCGCTGGAGTAAAAAAAATCTTTGAAATCTGGAAAAAAAAAAAAAGAAGTCGCCGGAATCTGGAAAATATAGCTAGAATCTGAAAAATCTCGTCGGTATCTACATTTTTTTCGTCGGAATCTGAAATTTTTCACTAAAAATTGCTGGAATTGGTCAGATCTGGATAAATCCCACTAGATCTAGCCAGATCTAGTCGAGATTTCCTTGGATTTGGTTGAGATCTCCTCGGATTTGGCTTGATTTTGCAGGTTTGGCCGGATTTTTTATACATCTCCGGTCGGGTTCGAGTTGCTCAGGTTTTGGAGAAGCAAACCCGCCAGTGTCGGTTCTTGAGAACGAAAACCCACCGCCGACCGACTAGACCTTCGATTCAGGCCAGAATCGGGTCTCCGGTGGGCAATTTGGCCGGGTTGTGGGGCTTCGGTCGAGTCTGGACAGCCCTATGAGCAAGGGTTGGTGATGTGAAGGCTAAAATCTTAGCTTTCTTTAACAAAGAAAAAAAAAGCCTTATTTGTCGAGTAGTGTAACACCTGAGTCTTTGTGACACAGTAGCCAGTAATTGGTATTTGTAGTCTTTGTGACACGGCTAGTAGCGCAACACCAAAGTGACACGATAGATTATATTATGGCACACACTTGAATCCTTCTCTCACTACTGTTTAATTATGAATTTTTACAGAGCAAACAACAACATTTTGAGTCAAATGTTATGGCTTGTAGTAGTTAGGCAACTACTTTTTGGAGGCTTGACTTTTGGTATTATAGACCTTAGCTGTATGAGTCTCCTAACCTAGTGTTGGAGCTGCACACACTAGGGATATTTTGCACAAATTTTTTTAACTGATTTTGGTGATGACTTTTATCCCATCTTAGAAACAAGATGGTTATATATAGTTAATTTAGATCTTCATTCTTTTGTGGCCAATGATCCTTGTAATTATTGCATAAAACTCTGACTTACTTTGGGAGTATTTTTAATAAAATTATTATGAAAATTCTTGATGTTGATACTTGGATTGAATTGTCAAAAAAGAAAAATCTACAGGTACCTTTGGGTTGTATTTCTAATGTTTTTGACTCTTTTGAGTTTGTGGTGTAACAATACTTGTGGCCAATTATGAAGTTTTCTAGAGTCAATTCCATTGGCAAACTTGTTTTCACCTTTGTTCAAGATTCCCTTACCCTATCCAAAGATTATTGAAAGCCCTTTTTAGTTGAAATTTTTGACATTTATTGCTAGTTTCATGCTCTAATTTCTCATTGCTTTCTTGGTGTTGAATCCCAATCAAACCTTTTCATATTGGTTCTTTTGATTGAATTTTAATATTCGAGGATTTCAAGTATAACTATTTTGGAGTTAAATTTTATAATCTTTCACACACACACACACACACACACACACATATATATATATATATATATTTTAATCCAAGGATCTGTGGACCTCGTCTAGTTTTGGGTCCATCCTTGCAATATGTGGGAATCACGTTTAGTTTTACAATATAAGTATTTTGAGGATAGTACTTGCTAGTGAATAAAGGTCCGTTTGGTAATGTTATTCTAGTAACATTTGATAGGCCAAAAATGTATTGACTCCTTTGGTAAATTAATCAATTAATTATCTAAGTGAATTAATTAGAATTAATTACATGCAATAAGCGTGGTAGCACAAACAAATCACCAATTAAGTTCAATGTAGCAAAAAATAAATTTAATACAAGCGATTTGTTTACGAATGGGGAAAACTACTAAGGCAAAACCCCACTGGGTGAATTTAAGGTCACCACTCTTGAGAATTCACTATTATCAAAACAAGCAGTTACAAGTAAAAGGAATCCCAGTACCTAATACCAACCTACAATTGAATCCTTACCCTAATACCTAATTAGACTTATGATGTAGTGACAATCTCTTCGTTCAATGCACGACTTCCAGTACGTGACTAACTAATGATACACGGATCCCAATACATGACTAACACACCAACTTAAGGAAGATGTTAGATGCAAATTTCTTCAGTTCATCCAACAATGAAGATTAGGAAACTTCTTGGTTACAAAACTCTTGGCGCAAAGATGCAGTAGCTTCTACAGAGAATGTGATGAGCTAAGACAATTTTGTCTCCGGTTATAATATGCGTTGTAACAACAATTGCAACAAATTTTGCATCACTTTACATCACTGTGATAGCCCTTAAAATAATTCTTATATATGTCTAGAGTTATGAGAAAAGAAACCCTACACAAATACTCATGGATATGCGTGAAATCAAATCTGAAAATTTTAATTTCATAATTCTCAACAGATTCAACTTTTGTCGAGCTTCTATTGAGCTTCAACATTAAACCTTGATAGAAAGGATTCTGTCGAGACATCTATTGAGCTTTAATGAACAACACTTCTTCACTTGTTTCTTGATCAGACTTGCATGGCTTCAATAGTAAATTTGAACATTTGTTTCTTGAAGTACTAAACTCATCTTAGATCTACCCAATTATAATTAAAGTGTGTTTTGTCAAAGGATTAACCAATATACATCACATATGTTTCTAACAATTCCCACATATGTCTAACAACGTTGTTTAAGTGTTATAGAAATACATGTGCATGAAAAGTGTTATGAAAATACGTGTTGAAAAAATTTAGTGTTTAAGAATATAATTATTTAGCAATGGTACTAGCTAGCGAATAAGGCAAAGGGCATCTAGTGTCCTTAGGACGACTCAAAGACACTTATAGAAATAAATAAATAAGGGACGACTCAGAGACACAAGCCGTCCAAAGCAACAACTATTTCTTTTATTAAATTTAAGTTTTTAAAATAATATATATATATTATATAAGATAGAAATTTCATTCTGTTAGGACATATGTGATTCACTTGTTAGGAACATATGTCACTATTTTATGTAATTGGCTAAGCCTTTGACAAAATGCACTTTACTTGTATTTGGGTAGATCTAGGATGTGTTTAATGTTTCAAAAAACCTTGTTTCAAGATCAAGTGTTAAAAGCTATGCAAATCTGTCCAAGATTCAATTGTAAAAAACGCTGTTCATTAAAACTCGATAGTTAGCCATCTATCGAGAGTTAAGAGCTGTTTGAATCTCGTGGCTTGACAGCAGCTCGACAGATAGGGTATCTGTCAAGGTTTATGAAAAATAGAGTTTTGGTTTTGTTTGACTTCAATTTGTGATTTTATGTTTGGGCTTTCTTTTCTCACAACCCTAAATATATAAAAATGATTATTTTAAGGGCCGTCAAAGGTTACATAAGTTGTACAAGTGTTAAGCAAAGGTTTTTCAAGCAAATTGTGACCGGAGACAGAATTTGCTCTAATTCATCTTTCTTGTGAAGAAGTTGCTGTATTTGTACACCGTAGGGTTTTGTGACCAAGCATCTTCTCGATCTTCATCGTGTGATGAACTGAAGAACTTTGCAGCCAACAACTTTCTCTAGTTGGTGATTGAAGCTGCGTATTGGGATTCGTGCAATTGGTTAGTCACATACTAGGAACCGTGCATTACAAGGAGAAATTGTTACTACAGAACAAGTCCAATTGGGTATTGGGGTAAGGAGTCAACTGTAGGTTGGTATAAGGTATTAGGATTCCTTTACTTGTAACTACTTGTTGTGATAATAGTGGATTCTTCGAAGTGGTGATCTTAAAATCACTCGGTGGGATTTTTACTGTGTAGGTTTTCCCCATTCGTAAAAAAATCACCGTACCAATTTATTTTCCACTACATACTTAGTTTAATTGGTGATTTGTTTGTACTACCACGCGTTTGCATGTTAATTTGATTAATTAATAAACTTGGCTAATTAATCAACTAATTCATCACAAGGGGTTAATAGGTTTTTGGCCTATTACATTCTAACTTAATTTAAGTGTATGTATGTGTGAAATTTCCTCTTAGAGACTTGAACCCTAGCCTTTATGCCCCCCACTAAAAAAAAACACCACAAACCGATAAATGGCACAATCCACAGCCACTACCAACCAAGAATACCCACCTAACAACAACTAGCAAGCCAAGAATAATCACCCACAACCACTGCCAAAAATCCAAATTAGTCAAACACCACCACACAAATCACCACCAACACAGGCACACCACCACTCCTTCTCCGGCCATGTCTGTGGCTCTCATGACTCCTTCAATAAGTACAAAATATACAAAATTTTATAAAACCCATTTGAGTCCGAAGACTTGGTTTTGACTCAATGCACAACCATTAATGGTGCTTTTGCTTTATGGAGGGAGGGGGAGAGTATTTGAGTTCGAAGACTTGGTTTTGACTTAGATTTGGGCTTTGATTAAAAAGGAAAACTAAGGCCAAAACAAGTTGGATCCATAAAAACCAATCTCTCCCTCACTCAATTTCTAGGGATCAATTTGGAGACAACGAATTCGGCGATGGAAGCTAAGCTTATTCATGGGTTGCGTATGGTGTTTGGTTCGGATGGTGAGTAGATTCCTCCTCTGGTATGACGGTATTTGGTTTGTGAATGCGGTATTTGTGCTTTGGTTTCTACAAAGCCTAGATCAAGAAGAAACACAATAGCCATTTGATAACGAAGCTTGGGCGAGATGGGTCTCAGCAATGCGGGAGAGAGAGAAAAAAATGATAAGGAAAAAGGAAGAAAGAAGAGAAGCCGGAGAGAGAGAAAACGAAAGAAAAGATAAAATATTTTTTTAATGAGAGAAGAGAGAGAGAGTTTAATAATATATATATATATATATATATTTAGGTATAGCATCATTGCTGTAGCATGTATTTTAAGTATTAGTGGTGCTAAAAATAGCAATATAGCTATTTAACACCACTATTGCTAGTGCTCTAAGTTATGAGGCTAAGTGAAAGATTTATAGACACTTTTTTAAGTCAATTGAGCTATATCTTTAATCATAGGTCTTAATCATGGATCTCATGCAATACACTAGATGCAATACCTAATGGGTGGTTGAGATAATTTTTTTTAGAAAAAGTATGAAACTTAATTTTTAATCTCAGTTATCTAATAAAAAAAGTATAAAAATTTGAAAAAGTACAACTTTTGTTTTTTTTTTAATTGAAAAAATATATATTTCTTTTGTTACGGGGAAGATTTATAAATTTTTATCTCGACCATCCACAAATAAATATTGTATGGAATTTGGATTTAATTTCAAACTCCTTGATAAATTTTTCACATCAATATTGCAAAATAGTCTAGGCCCTCCTAGTCAATTAGGTGCACCGCCTTAAACAATGAACAGTAGGTTATAAGTAATAAGCACGTTATATTAAATTCGAATGAGCGAACTCTAATCAAAGGAGAGCTACCCTCTATCAGATAACCCATTAGTTCAATGGCCAAAAGAGTAAACAATCAAAAACTTTAAGACCAATTATTGTACTTGTATGATTGACCATTCTTAAAAATCCTTTAAATACAAGTAATTAGGTACACATTATTATTTTTTTCTAATTTTTTTTTCTAGTCATTAGAGAGCTACCCTCTATCAGATAACCCATTAGTTCAATGGCCCAAAGAGTAAACAATTAGAGGCTATTCTAAAAAATCCTTTAAATACAAGTAATTAGGTACACATTATTTTTTTTTCTTGAGAAAATTACACTATACCACTTTAAATTATACACTAGATTATATTTTGCACCATAAATTATTCGAATGCACACGTTATCTCCTAAACTATCACACTTATCACATTTTGCACTCCAACATTACTTTTACTGTTAAGTTAAACAGAAATTAATAGCACATGACTTGCATATGATTTTTGTTTAGGAGACACATTATTTAAAGACCAAAACACCATTTTCACAAACAATTAAAAAAAATGTTTTTTTTTTTTTTTTTTTATCAGGTATCTCACTCGCCCAGCAGCACTTCCCCGCTCTCTCGCCCAACAGCTCTTCTCCTCTTTCTCATTGTTTAGTTGCTCCTCTCCCCCAAATCAAGCATACAAGTTATCTCTAAGTCCAAAACGAAATCATCAATGGTGCCAAAACAAAATATGATGTACAAGAAACGCTCCATAACACAGATCAACATAGTTCCGTTTTGGGTAAAAGCTTTAGTTGTTGGGCCATGCTTGAAAGGTCAAATAGTTGCAACATCAAGATCAAATACGAACTGGGCCACTACGAGTTCAACATGACGAATAATAGGAACTGATTAACTGAAGAATGAAGATTGAATCGCTACGTTTATTGAGACTATTAAAAGATTATACAAGTTGTATTTGAGAATGACTATACAATCAATCAAGTTGTGATGAAAACAAAATTTTTTAATCATAAATTAAGATAGAAGAAGGGAAAAAAATGTGGATAAAAATATAAACTTAATGTTATTTAGCTGTTTAATCATAAAATAAAATAGTGATGAATACACACGCCCAAAAGGAAGGCTGATTAGTAACACAGAAAGAACATAGAAGCAGGGAGAACTTGGTTCATGTATTAACAGTCCTAGTGGTTAACTTGATTCCCAAACTCATTAAGGCTTTGGTATCTACCTGGTTGACTAGTAACCTGCTGAACAATATGTTTTGGATGGTTTTTCTATAATGCTTCAGCTACTATCTGGCCATTACGAAATTCAGATATAAGGCAGCCATGAAAGGTCATATAGTTTCATCAACTACTGTGCTTTGAAAGGGTCCAATTTTATTGGGCTTAGAGATAACTTGTATGTTTGATTTGGGGAAAGGAGCAACTGAACAATGAGAAAGAGGAAAGAGCTACTGGACGAGAGAGAAAGGAAGACGCAAGAGAGAGAAAGACCTGTGGAAAAAAAAAAGAAAAAAATGAAGCATTTGTTTTTATTGTTTGTGAAAAGGGTGTTTTGGTCTTTAAACAATGTGCCACCTAAGCAAAAATCATGTGCTATTAATTTTTGTCTAAGTTAATGGTAAAAGTAACACTGGGGTGTAAAGTGTGATAAGTATGATAGTTTAGGGTGCAAAGTGTGCTTTTAAATAAATTAGGGTGCAAATTGTAATTTGTTGTATAGTTTAAGGTGGTAAAATATAATTTTTCCTTTTATTCTTAAGTGTTAAGATATAATTCTTATGAAATATTAACCATACTGTCTCACTTTTTGTTTACTACTTTATATTTCACAAATTATAACTTGACATCTATTTGTTTGACTTTCCTTATAAAATAACAAAAAATAAAAATAAAAAATAAATACATAATATAATATAATTAGCGAAACATAAAGTGGAGACACAAAAAATGAGAGAGAAGATTTGCATTCATTTAAAAATATGTGTCTACTATTGATACAGTTTTTATTTTACACAAATTAAGTTGAAAAAAAAAATGTTTCATGGTATTTCAAATTTTGAAAACATACATTTACATATCTGCTATTGTGCGTACCCAATATAGGGATAACGGGCTCTACCTATAATTGGGCTCACAATCTATTTGTATTGTGGATTTTGGGTTTCCTACTATGGGTGGTCCTTCGCCCGGAGACCTAATCACTCACTCTAGATTTTGCAAGCCCTTCTCTCTCTCACAAAGTCACTCCCCCTTTTCTTGAACTAGTCACTCTATTCTCTATGTGTTTTCCCCAGAATTGTCAACCCACATTCCTCATTCTCTTCTCATATTTATAGGTTAAGATAAGTGGAGGTGTTATGATTACTCCCCCTTATTAGTGTGAATGGGGGTCCAATTCCATCATTTCTAAGTGAATGTTTCGTCCGGAAATGTGGTAATGGCATTAGAACTGATTCCCACCTCCAAAAGCTTGCTCAGCAGCAATATTCCAAAAAGCACTACCAAGCAGCTGAGTAAAGGGTGTCTTTGAGCAATAACACCTCTGACAAGGTTAGAGACGATCGGGAAGGGCTTACTTTAGGTATCCAGGACAACGCAGTCTCATTTCAGCTTTTGGGCCCAGATTGGGGCTTAAGGCTTTTGGATCGAAGCTAAAGGTTCGGAATGGGGACAGGGTCATATAATGTATTGCGAGTCTTGGGTCATATAACCCCATTTGGACCCTATAAATAGTTCCCTTTGATTTCCCACATCATTCTTTACATCCTTTCTCCTTTAACTTCCTCTCTATTGAGCATTCTCCTCCTGTGCGTAAACACTCCACTCCATATCATCATTCTCTAGAGCCCAAAGAAAGTTTTCTTTACTCTTTCTTCCTTTCAATTTTTCTTCATTCCAGAGTTTAGGGGAAGGGGATACTCTCATTTTTTTTGCACCTAGGGCTGCCTTGGCCAACTTTAGAGAAGCCTATGGCATTCCTAGGGATGTCGATATTACCTATTGTCATGAAGGTGATATTGCTCTCGAGAGGAGCTTGATGTGCATGAAATATATACAATAAAGTACTCACATATCTACATATTTAGCTTTACTTTTATGTTATTTTGTGACTGATTATATAATATCTTTGTGTTGCAGGTAACAAGGGTTTTACATGCAAAGTGGGGCTAGGCCAATTGAATTAAGCCAACTTACATCCAAACAGGCATAAATTCAAGAGAAGACCAACACAATTAAATATAAGTCCATTTGGAGCAAGGAATCAAAGGAAATTTACACCAAATCCAAGTCCAATTCGGATTAGAATTCTAGCTTGCACATCAGTTAGTATTTTCAGCATAACTTTTAGTTCAGATGTCCAATCGAGATTATTCAAGTTGGGCTAGAAAGTTAACTTAAAGGGCTACAACTTTAAGGTTACCAAAAGTCCTAATTCTGATGCTAAATGGGCCAAAATCGTCGGTTAAGTGAAGCCTAAAAATCTAGGATTTTCTCCAAACGGAAATTCAACTTATAATAGGATTCCTTGACCTATTTAAAGACTCTTTAGGGCAAAATTCAGGGAGGCTAGTGCTAGGGCCGAGGGCTGAATGTATAGAGAGTGCAGCTACTTCTTTGGTTCTCTTCCATGACAGTTAGTTTTATTTTATTTATCTAGTTTAATGTTTAGTATTTTATTTTTGTGTTTTCTTTCAATTACCATGAGTAGCTAAATTTATAATTAGGGTTGAAGATGAAACCTTGTTAAGGATTACTAGTAATATTTATGTTATTTAATTTTTCTCACAATAGTTGTTCTTTAATGATTTAAATTGTTCTTGCTTCATATCAATTGACTAAGATGAGATTCTAGATATGAGTTCAACCATGTTTTTCTCATGATTTAGAATTTATCTTAATTAATTGAATGCTTGGTTTATTAATTCTTGATTATAAAATTGGATATCGCTTGTGATTTGTTTGTCAATGGATACAATTTATGATTTGATTTTTAGAATTGGATATATCTTGTGATTTGTTTGGCTACGGATACAATTGATAATTTGATTTTATACTTAAGAAGCGAAGAAGAACATGCTTTAGATTTTTAAACATAAATTTTAATGATGATATTTTCAATGATAGCAAGATTGATTTTTAGATTATCATGTAGTCGTTGAAAAAAATTAATGATCATAAATATATGCTGATATGACTTACAAGGCGGATTCCAAAATTTTAATTCCTTTCTCTAGATTGTTTACATCTCTCTATTGCTTTATATCTTTTTCTTAGTTTAACTATTTGCTTAATTTTATTGTTTGCTTAGTTTATTTAATCTCAGAAAAACCAATTTTTATTAAACTAGATTAGGATTAATTTAGTTAAGATCTGATTAATTTTCCTACGTTCATCCAAGTCCTTGTGGGTTTGACCTCGTTCTTTTCAAACTATACTTTGGTATAGTCTGTACACTTGTGAGTACTTTAAAATTTTACAACAGAGTTCTGGCCCAAACGTAGTATTTTTTCCCTTGATGGCTATACTAGAGGGTGGGGTTGATGGAAATAAATGTGAACGCAGAGGAAAAATAACGGATCTACATCGTTTGAAATTGACAACATACATTAAGTAAATTTCAGAATTTGAGAACAAGAGGGTGTACCTTGAAGCGGTGAATTTCAAAGCTGAAGATTGAAACACTTAGGAATACTTTTAATTTTCACTCCAATTCCACTAATGCCCAAGAAGTGTGGACTCTCAATTGGTTACAAAGGGATGGTTAGATAGTGACATACACTCACTTCCACACCATTACAATGTTGTTTTCTCACTTACAAAATTTTGTACATTTTTCCCTTTGTATCTAACCAATTATCTAATTGAGCTGGCCTTTTGGGCATAAGTGTATGGCTTGGAGTGGGACCAAAAGGGACAAATAAGACACTAGCTCCAATGGGCTTTGGGCTTTTCTGTCAACTCTTGACAAGTCCAAAGTTACCATTAACTATATTTAATACCACTATATAAATATAGTTGCACTCTAGACCTTATCTATAAATTATATCCCAAGACTTTATTATACATGCAATCCTTTCATAAAATATTCGTAGTAATACAAAATCATTAATGTAAACTACCACTTTGTAAATTACTACATCTTAATCCTTAAGTACCTAGTTTAATCCTTTAATGTTATTCATTATATATTTATGAAATCCAATTCCATAAATATATAATTTAGTCTTACTAAAGTGGTTAGGCCTAACTTTCTGAATAACAAACTCATTAAACTTATCTCAAGGGAATACTTTATATTTCTGTTAAGAGACTATGAATTTCATCTTGAGAATACATGCTCCATCAACACTAAATGTGGCTGCCCAACATACTGAGGTTTTGACCATTACTATAGATCTCACTCCCGATATATCAAAGCAACCTACACCTCATGATCAGGTCCATTATTCTCTCAAGATTAAGAATTCATGCAAATACAAGTCGTGAGATTTATTATTCATATGACAGTCCTTAGGAAAATAATAAATCACACAGCGGTCTAGTTCAATATGTCTTAACTCTTAAAACATATTAACACATCAACCAAAAGCCTCCACTTCCATGATTAAGATAAATCACCGTGGTTGATATGTTATGGTATTTGTTGATAAAATGCCCAATTTCATCACCGACTATGAACTATAATTTTGAGTTTACAAAAGAACTTGTGATTTATATCTTCTGTAACTTTTCACATAAATCATATACTACGCATCTTATGGACTAAATGATAATGTTCGAATATTCATGTTACCATTATTTCAGATAATAATAAAACAAATTCATTAAACACAATATTAAGTCATACATAATGTCATACACAATGTCAAACTTAATATCATACATAGTATCATACAATAGGATTTAAGGGCACCAATCTTAACAAGGGCTAGGTTTCCTGTGGGCCCTCTCATTGTAGGTACCTTTAGATTCTATGGCCTATGCCCCAACCAACTCCCCCCCAATTTTTACCGAGTTGGGAGTTATGTCAGTAAACTAAACTAAATATACGAGTTACAACTAAACCATCATGAGATCAACTTTATGTATAGTTTATGCGGAAATATTAGGTCTGATCATTATTTAAAAACTAGGGACATGCGGGTATGGCTTATATCATGCCTTCCCAACTCTAATAGAAACTTGGCTGGAGAATTCATCCAGGTGAGTGGCAATTGGCTTGCCAATGAGCTCCCATGCCCACTTTCGTTGTGTGATGTTGGTTGGTACTGAGCATCTTTTGCTTGTTAATTGTGTTTATGGCTTATATCATGCCTTCCCATGATTATTTTTCTTAAATAGGCACTAACTAGCTTTTGTATTATTTTGATGCAGAAAGCAAAAGGTTTAAGCTAGACCATAGAGTAGTGCATGTGAGAGACGTGAATTTCATACTCTGGTCTGAAATATTTGTGCACTTTGACGGGCAGCTCCAGGCATCGCACCTTATTCTTGGCTATAATCCCGTTTATACTACTTGGTAGCCTTTTGGGCCAGCTTTGTTGGTGGATAGATCGCTATTGTCGTACATCAACACTCGGCATGCCAATTTTCTGCTGCTCTCCTTGACAGTTGGTAAAGCTCGAGACCTCAGCCCCAGGTATACTACAGTAGAAGATCTTGCATTAGTGATAGACAAATCGACTAAACGTGTGTCTCAATGCCATAGAGTTCACGTACTCGCCAAGGAGCCTAAAGCTCTAGTGCAAGTTGCCAAGTCGACAACAACCAAATCTGTACATTCTCCAAAAGCTGAATCTAATCCTGGCGAAGAAGAAATGGTGACAAGATGGACAATGAACATTGACCGATTTATGCTCGGCACCCAGTCAGTAGCTTGACGATAAGAACCTCAGGGTAGGGACCCAACTCCCCCTCCTTCTCCTCCCCCCAGCCGCTCTCAGAAAAGACAAAGCAAAGCAGAGCAACCTGTTGTAGGTTCAGGGTGAAAGTTCAAATAACGTTGAAAACGCTTTGAACGTTTAGACCCCCAAACAAAAAATTACTAATTCAAGCTTTATATCAAACAATGTATGTGTGGAAAATGATAACAAGCTTATAATAGAATTGATAAACAATCTAAACCATAAATAATTACAATCATACCAGTAATTAAATGGTAAAGATAAAGAGAAGAGAGATGCAAACACAAGGATAACACACGATGTGTTATCGAAGAGGAAACTGAAATCCTCGGCATAAAACCTCTTCGCCGTCCTCTAAGCAGTCAATAATCCACTAGAAAACATAGTTGGGATACATGAACAACAACAGACCCTCCAAGCCTGATCTACCCAAGTACCTAACCCCTCCAAACTTCTTGCTCTAACGAGGTTGGGCCAAACCTTTTTCTTCTCTAGCTTACCAGATTCTGCTATAAACCATAGCATCAACCAATAATCATTGGTCCCTTCCAAACTGCTTCCTTTAGCACCAAAAGAACCTTTTTACAGACGTGATATGGTGATAAAAGGATTTGGTCAAGAACCTCTCAAGGATGTATTAATGGAGAGGAAGGAGTAAAGGAATTTGAAGAGTTTTTTAGATGAAGATTGTGGATGAGGCAATCTTGTTTTCTCTAGGGTTTCTTTCTCAAAATTCTCTCTGGAAGCTCTCTACATTTCGTGGGAATGAGAGATATTTATACTAGGGTGAGAATGGAATGCGAAGAGTTAGTTTTTCCCAAACGGGGTTTTCTGGTGACTTGACCTCGCGATTAGGTTGAGTTGCGAGTTCAAGCTGTGAGCTAACGGTCTGGCCAGCCTGGAACTTTTGTCCTGTAGTGCAACAACTGGCGTGACTCTTCAGCTTTTGGCACACTTGGCACATGTGCAACTTCTAGCGACTTGCAAGTCGCGAGCCACCCGCGAGATCCAGTCGCAAGTCCCTGTTTCTTTGCACAATCTTGAGCATTTCTTCACACTTTCTCACTCACTACCCTTACAAGATTCCCACCTAAATACAGGGTTTCTAAGTGCTAAAATACAAGCAAATTGGCACAAAATAAAGCCAATAAGATGGTTGATTAAATTCAACCTTACATAGGGGAAGCACCATCAAGGACTCCCTCCTGAGCATTTGGTGGGATCTCTATCTGAGAGCCCCATGGTGATGCCCAGCCCACCACATAGGTCGAGTCTCATGTTGCCTCATTTTCATGGCAAGAGCCAGGCTGGCAAACCACTTTCATGCTCGGCGATGAGCCGTTGTCAGTAATGGCTGGTGTAAGGACATGGGCATAGGGAGAAGGGGGGTGAGTGGCCCAAAGCTTTACCCAAGGACTGCTACTGCCCAAAGACATCCATTTCTTCTCAAGTGCGAACGATGAATCTTTAACCAAGTGTTTACAGTGGCATACTATAGTGGTAACACATTTTCCTATCCCTCTTCCATTTACTATAAAGTGTATGTATTCTCCTTTTTCTTTATACTTACGATCTTTAAGCAATCAGGCCTTGCAGTTGACCTACTTTATTGATGAGAGGTTGAAGGTGGCTACCAAGGATGCTGAATGAGAAAAGGCTCTCAAGGATGTTACGGTGGCCACGGCGAAAGACCAGAACAAAGCTATTAAGGTTGTTGAGAAAAAGGCCCAAGCATCTGAGAAGGCCCGAGCATTGGTAGAGAAAAGAAGGACGGCGATGGAGAATAAGCTCAAGGGGACAGAGCTTAAGCTAGCGAAGGTAGAGAGCCTGAACCTCGCACAAGCTGATGAGATTGTTGACTTGAAGGCAGCTTTGGAGGCTTATGAGAAAAAATGGTACAATGAAGGCTTTGTTGATGCGGAAAACTCCGCAGAGCCTGTCATTTACCAAGCTCAGAGGAGGATGGGTGGCTGGCCACCCTGCTAGCTATGGGGGTTTTTGAAGATTCTCCATTAAGGAATCCTGACCAAATCCCTTTCCTGAATCTCGCTCCCCTCATCCAAAATCCCTCAAATGTCGATGGCGAAGAAGAAACTCCTAGCATGAAGGAGTTGGTGCAGGAAATTGATTCCCACGTGAAGTTAGTTGACCTGGAAGTCACTAGCAAGCTCCGTGCTGGCAACCACCCCAAGGGCACTCAAATCCAGCTTCCCACAACAGTTCAGCCAACCAAGGACATAACTAGACAGCAAGCCAAGGACGTAGCCCTTCTCTCACCCACAAATCCTTCTGCTTAATATTTGGATTCAAAATCTGCCTTTTTTTACTTTTCCTTAGCTAAATTTCATTGCATTTATTTGGTTTGCCCATAGTCATTGAGCTGTGGTGACAAAAAAATGGTTTACTTTTATGTTTGTCTTATTTAATTAGTCTTCTGAGTCTGATGACTAAACATTTGTCTTAGCTATTTTATAAATAATTACTACATTGTTACTGCTGTGCCATGCCTTATTTGTTTTTATTTATTATTATTCCGAATGCCCAGGTAGTCTAATCAAGGCCTGCCCCTATTTAGTGGCCGAGACCGGGCCGAAAATGGTTTTCTAGAACCTTCCATGCTTAGGGAAAGTTAGTACTAAGATTGAGCCTACTCGGCAATTATGAATGACTTAGGTGTATGCTGGTGTACTTAATGAGAATGAATGTCAAACTGTCACATTTAAAAAGCCCAAGCATTAGGTTCCTAGTTGCTGTATGAAACATGAATGAGACAGGCCTTCGTCGTTAAGAAAGCTTATTATATAGTTCCCATCTTCCTAGCGATTAAAATTAAACTAGGTAACAGGTTTTAACTTGAGTAAACTAGGGAAAAGTTTCCACTTGCTCAGTTATTTGGATCAAACCAGGGAACAGGTTTCTATCCTTAAGCTCCTTAGAGTAACTTGATATAAGATTTTCACTTGCTCAGTGATTGAGATCAAATCGAAAGGTAGTTTCTGTCCTTAGAGTAATTTGATATAAGGTTTCCGTCTGCTCGTTGATTGAGATCGAACCGAGAAGCAGGTTTCCATCCTTAAAGTAATTCGATATAAAGTTTCTACATGCTTGGTGATTGAGATCGAACGAAGAAGCAAGTTTTCGTCCTTAGAGTAATTCGATATAAGTTTTCCGCCTGCTCGGTGATTAAGATCGAACCGAGAAGCAAGTTTTCTTCCTTAGAGTAATTCGATATAAGGTTTTCGCATGCCTAGTATTGAGATTGAACTGAGAAGTAGGTTTCCATCCTTAGAGTAATTCGATATAAGGTTTTCGCCTTCCTGGTGATTGAGAATGAACCAAGAAGCAGGTTTCCATCCTTAGAGTAATTCGATATAAGGTTTTCTCTTGCCTGGTGATTGAGATCGAACCGAGAAGCAGACTTCCATCCTTAGAGTAATTGGATATAAGGTTTCTGCCTGCCCGGTGATTGAGATTGAATCGAGAAGCAGGTTTTTGTCCTTAGAGTAATTCGATATAAGGTTTCCGCCCGTTTGGTGATTGAGATTGAACTAAGAAGCAGGTTTCTATCCTTAGAGTAATTTGCCTTAGTTCTCCTCTCGTTTGTTGATTGAGGTTAATGAGTTAACAACGATGGAATTATAAGTACAAATACACCTGCATGGATAAACTTCACCTTCATATTAATTAATAATATGTACATATAACATTATACTTAATTTGTACCCCCGTGTACTGATAATCAGTGGTAAAATTTCTTTAGATTATGGGCATTCCATAGCCGGGGAAGTGGTTTTTTGTTCAAATCTTCCAAATAGTACGGCCTTGCACCTGCAATGGTGGTGACTCTATAGGGTCATTCCCAAGTCGGCAACTCTATAGGGTCCCTCCCTAGTCGGCGTTAACTTCCCTGTGTTAAAATCTCGTGTATTCCCTACTACCTTCCAAAGTACTAGATCTCCCACTTCAAATTCCCTTCTTCTCACGTCCCTGTTGTATCTCTGGGCAAGTTTTTGTTGATATTCTACCAGTCGTATAGTCACCGATTCCTGACACTCTTCTAACAAGTTCAACTATTTCAGCATTAATTCCGAATTCTTGGCGGGGTTGAATCCTGAAACCAGGGAATTGCACAAGTTTATTTTTGCCGGTATAACTGCTTCCGCTCCGTATGTTAGAGAGAATGGAGTTTCTCCTATAGACCTTCTCAGAGTTGCTTGGTATGCCTACAAAACATTAGGCAACTCCTCTACCTACCTACCCTTGGCACCTTCTAATCTCCTCTTTAACCTGTTCACAATGGCTTTGTTGGTAGCCTTGGCTTAGCCATTGCTCTGTGAATATGCTTGGGTAGAATATTGGTTTATGATGCCGAGATTGCCACAAAACTCACGGAAAGCTCTACCATCGAACTGCAATCTGTTGTCTGGCACTAAGGACTCTAATACCCTGAACCTCATCATTATGTTTCTCTATACAAACTTCTTAACATCCACATCCCAGATGTTCGCCAATGCCTCTACCTCCGCCCACTTGGTGAAATAATCTATAGCTACTAGAACAAACCTTCAGTTTTCTGTAGCCCAAGGGGTTGGACCAACGATATCTTGCCCCCATTACGCAAAGGGCCAAGGGCTACTAATAGGATTTAAGCTCCTTGCTGGTTGGTGGATCATCGGGGCATGCTTTTGACACTGCTCACATTTTCGTGCATACTCGGTAGCATCCTTTTGCATTTACAGCCACCAACATCCCTGAGTCATTGCTCGGTGAGCTAATGAACATTCCCCAATGTGACTGCTGCACACTACCTCCTGTAGCTCGACCAGGAGTTCTTCAATCTTGCTAGGGTGCAAACACTGTAAGTAGGGTCCATCAAAAGATCTTCGATACAGCTTACAATCAGCTGATAACCAATATCGAGCAGCTGTTTTGCGTACTTTTTCTACTTCCTTCTTATCAGCAGGCACTCGATCCTCAGCTAAAAAGTCGATGATCAAATCCATTCAACATGGTTCAACTATTGTTACCAGTGAAACACCTACCCCTACATTGATACTAGGTTCTACTACTAACTCCACTTTTATTAATCAAGGAATTTCCTCGGTTGATGATGACGTCAATGTGGCCAAAGAGTCAGCGTGCCAGTTTTGCCCCCTAGCTACCTAAACCACTTAAACACTTATAAAGCGGTCCATAGTTTGTTTTGCCAATCGTAAGTACTCCATCATCCAGGGATCCTTGGCCTCAAAGCTTTCCTACACCTGATTGACCACCAACTGAGAGTTCGAGTAGACCTCTACTTCCTTAGCACCTATATTTAAAACAACTCTCAATCTAGCAAGCAGTGCCTTTTATTTGGCTTTGTCATTAGAGGCCTTAAAGCCTAACCTAAAAGAATGCTCCAATTTTATTCCTTCTAGGGTGATGTCCACGATTCCAGCCCTGACTCCTAATGCGCTAGACACACTGTCCATAAATACCTTCCATGGGATTACCTCTGTAGGGCAAACCATCTCCTTCTCCCCCTCAAGGAAAACTCTGCAACGAAATTGGTGAGGACCTAACCCTTCACCGAGCTTTTAGGCCTGTACCTAATGTCAAAAGAGCCCAGCTGAGTTCCCCACTTAGTTATTCTTCCCATGAAATCAAATCTCTTCAATAACGATTGTAGGGGATACTTGGTTAATACGTAAACGGTATGAGCCTGAAAGTAATGGGGTAGCTTCCTCGTGGCATGAACTAATGCCAACACCAACTTCTCTAAAGGCAAATACCTCGTCTTGGCATCGACCAAGGTTTTACTGATATAGTATACATGCTATTGCACACCCTGATCTCTCAGTAGCACGGCACTCACAGCATGTTTGTACACCGAGAGATACATGTATAAATCCTCTCCAGGCTTTAGGGCTGTCAGCATAGGACCCCACATCAAATATTCCTTCAAACCCTGAAAAGCCCTTTCACACTCTTCGTTCCTTTGGAATCCCTTCCATTTTTTTAGAAGCTGGTAAAATGGACATCACTGATCGGCAAATTTGGAAATAAACCGGTTAAGGGTAGCTAACATATTGGTCAGTACTTAAACTTCCTTTGGATTACTCGTTGGTTTAAGGCGTTTTACTGCTTGAATCTATTTACGGTTGACTTCTATTCCTCAGTTTGTGATCAAATACCTTAGGAACTTGCCAACCTCCATTGCATGAGGGGTTAACTTCTATTCCTTGGCATTAAGGCATAGCTTGTGCCGTCGAAGTACCAATATGTTGCATCTCCCATTTGATTTTTACCACCATATCATCAATGTAGACCTTGATTGTGCACCCAATCTTATCTTTGAACATTCTCTTTATCATCTATTGATATGTGGCCCCAACATTCTTTAACCCAAACGGCATCACAGTATAATGATAGTTTGCATCAGGGGAAATAAATGTCATCTTCTCTTGATCCTTAGTAACTAGGATGATCTAATGATAACCTTGAAAAGGGTCCAGAAAGCTCATCCTCGGGTGTCTATAAGTGGCATCTACCAGCTGATTAATCTTTGGCATGGGAAACGGATCCTTTGGACATGCTTGGTTCAGGTCGATGAAGTTAACACACATCCTCCATTTGCCATTCTTCTTTTTTACCATCATGGTATTCATAAGCCACTCCAGAAAAAATATCTCCTTTATAGCCCTAGCTTCCTTCAATCTCTTAACCTCTTCCCTGATAGCTTCGATGTGCTCCTTAGCCGATCTCCTCGGCTTTTACTTCTTAGGAGGGTACAAAGAGTCCATATTGAGTTTGTGAACAATGAACTCAAGTTTCACCTCAGGCACCTCATACGGACTCCAAGCAGACACGACTACATTCTGTACAAGAAACAGCAGCATTTCTACCCTCTCTTTGTCCTCCACACTTGCTCTTATCAGAAAACTCCTGTCATCATCCAGTAATATCCTTATTCTTACTAAGTCTTCAGCACAACTAGCCCTAGCTTCCTCTTGGGGTTCCTGTAATTGCTACAAGGGAGCATCCTCGGTTGACTCATTTTGCTTGATTCCCTGGTTAATTACAGCTAACAAGCATTGATTGGCCACTTATTGATTACCCCTTACTATGACAATACCTTGCTCGGTGTGAAACTTGACCTTCACATGTAGGGTGGACAGTACTGCCCATATTGCAAGAATCCACAGCCTTCCAAGGATCATTGTGTATAGAGAAAACGAAGAGACCATTATGAATGTTACCATCACCTCTTTACCCTCCATATTCATGAGAAGCGCAATCTGCCCTTCTGGGACCATCATTCGGCCATCAAACCCCATCAGGGGCATATCGTTCTTAAAGAGATCTTCATTCTTCAGGCCATGCCCCTAGAACAGGTCAGGATACATCACCTCAGCACCACTCCCCTGATCTATCAATACTCTCTTTACTATGAAACCATTTATTCGGGCTGTAACCACCAAAGCATCATCATGTGGTTGAATCATGGCCTCTAGATCATCATCATTGAAGGCAATGGGCTCTCGAGTGTACTACAACTTCTTCTCGAAGGGTTGCTCACCCGCGTAGCTTTTCGCTGTTACCACAACCAGCACCCCTCTTCTCTTGGACCCATGAGTGCCCTTTGGAGCCACGTGGATGACTTCTATTACTCCTAATAGGGGTGGGAGAGGATTCCCATGAGGCTAAGCACCCTGCTCGGCTTCTTGTTTCCTAGGGTCTACCATGAACTCTTTCAAATACCCTGGCTTCACTAATTGCTCCAGATGATCCCTACAGTAAGTACAGTACAGGTTCTGATTCCTCCTTGAAGGGTCACCCCCTCATATTGTTTGGCCATTAGAAGAACAACTCGTTCTTAATTCGATTAACAATCCTATGCACTTGCTCCTTGAATGTTACATTCACTTCCCCCATCTGTGGCCATAGCTCTTGAATCCTCAAATCCTTCAGGGGCCTTAACTGGAAACCGCTTTACCGAGGATGATTTATGACTGAGGCCTTACCTTTGCTCTACAACTGGTCCTCCTTTAATCATTTATATTCTTCAATATGCCTCATCAATTGCCTTATATTCTCAAGAGGTTTCCTTCTCAATGAGTCTTGCAATTCGGAATCCTTGAGCAATCCTAACCGAAAAGTACTTAACGCAATTTTTTTGTTTCCTCCACCAATCTCGTTGTACAACTCCCAGTTCCAGTTAGCGTAACTACAGAGGGTTTCTCCAGCCCCCATTTTCATTGATAGCAATGCATCCACATGCTATGAAACTCGGTTGCAGGTCATGAACTAAACACCAAACTTTTGAATTAACTCAAAAAAACTGTGAATCGAGCCTTTCCTTAACCCATTGAACCACCTCAAAACAGTAGGACCAAGACTCGAAGGAAATACCTTACACATCAGTGCATCATTATGAGTGTGCAAAGACATCATTTGAATATAATGGCTTATATGTTCTACTGGGTCCATCTTTCTATCATAAAAATTAAATGGTGGCTGTGTAAATTTGCTCAGCATAGGGGCCCGTTCAATGTCCCTCGAGAATGGTGATTGGGCAGCTCAGCATAATGCGTGGCTCATAACGTCCATGGGAGCATTCTGGGGCCATCGCTCCTCCAAGGAAATCGAGTCCCAGTCTACATATTCCCATGAGCAATCCCAATGTTGATAAGATCAGGATTGGTAGGACCCTGCTCCATAGCGACCTCCCACACTAGTCGACCCTTCTCCTTGCTCTTCATGGTCCCTTCTCTGATACCTACCTCTCACTTCTAACTCCAAATCCCTCACCAACCTACGTAGACATTCATGTTCCGCATCCCTTCACTCAAGCTATTTATCTCTTTTGTCGAAATGATTGTGCCCTAAAGCACCAGACATTGTCTAGTACATTTGAAATGACCCTTCTCCAAGGCCAGACAACCCTTCTTCCTCATACTCCCTATGTTCACATCCTTTCTACCTTCTTTCCCACCAGGTGGATCCCTGAAAAGACCTCCTAGAGCCACTTTCTGCATAACTCCTTGATTGACCTCTAGACATTTTCTCATTCACATCCTAGTAGAACCACAGCTTCGTAGGAGATCACCATAAACGATGCCAATTGTGCGTACCTAATATAGCGTTAAAGGACTCTACCTATAGTTAGGCTCACAATCTATTTGTATTGCGGGCTTTGTGTTTCCTACTATGGGTGGTCCTTTGCCCAGAGACCTAGTCATTCACTCTAGATTTTGCAAGCCCCTCTCTCTCTCTCATAAAGTCACTCACCCTTTTCTTGAAATAGTCACTCTTTTCTTTGTGTGTTCTCCCCAGAATTTTCAACCCCCATTCCTTATTCTCTTCTCCTATTTATAGACTAAGATAAGTGGATGTGTTATGATTACTCCCCCTTACTAGTGTGAATGGGGTCCAACTACATCATCTCTAAATGGATGTTTCGTCGGGAAAGGTGGTAATGGCATTGGAATTGATTCCCACCTCCAGAAGCTCGCTCGATAGCAATATTCTCAAAGGCACTACCGGGCAGGCGAGTACAGGGTGCCTTCGAGCAATAACACTTTCGACCAGGTTAGAGACGATCAGGAGGGGCTTGCTTTGGGTATCCAGGGCAGCGTAGTCTCATTTTAGCTCTTGGGCCCAAATTGGGCCCTAAGGTGTCAAGATCGAGGCTAAAGTTCCAAAATGGGGACAAGGTCATATAATGTATCACGAGGCTTGGGCTCAAGGCCCATAGGGCCTGGGGCCCAGCCCTGTACAAGGCCCGCGAGGCCTAAGGCCCAGCCCCGTACAATTATCAATCAAAAAAAAAAGTTACATATTTATTTATAATTTTTAAAACATATTTATTTAATTCATCAATCAAGTTGATTCGTTGGTGTACAATGTTATAACTTTGATATGATCTCTTTTGTATATATGGACAAACTGTCAGAAAGTAACTTGTCAACAGTACTACATAAGAAGTTTATTATTCACTTCACTGATCATTTAATTGAATAAAACAAAACAAAATGACAAACTCCACATCCTCAAACAACAAGCTCCAAGGTAAGGTGGCCATAGTCACTGGAGGCGCAAGCAGCATAAGCGAGGCCACAACTCGCGAGTTTGCTGCTCACAGCGCACGAGCTATCGTCATCACCGACATCCAAGACAAGAAGGGCCAAAATGTTGCTATGTCAATCGGTTCCAACATATGCACCTATGTAATTGCGATGTCAACGACGAGGAATGAGTCGAAAAGTTAGTAGAGTCCTCGATGAAATCATACAGACGCTTAGACATCATGTTCATTAATGACGACATTGGAAGAGCAACTCATGTGTGCAATCAGAATGGGCTAGACATGTACTTGGTGGCTTACGACAAGTTCATGGTGGTGAATGCGTGAGGAATGGCAGCGTGCGTGAAGCACGCAGTGAAGGCAATGGTGGAAAGGTGCGTGAGAGGGAGCATTGTTTGTATAATGAGCATATCGGCAAGTGCTAGTTACCACAAGTTCGTCGACTACGTGATGTCAAAGCACGCAGTGCTAGGGTTGGTGAGGTGTGTGAGCATGAACCTGGGTGCGTATGGGATACACGTGAATTGTGTTTCACCAAGGCAGGTTAGGATGCCATTATTGAAGTACATGTTGTCGCCCTTCCTCACGTCACGCGCCACAAGCCCCCCCCCCCCCCCTTTATCTCTTTCTTTTTCTCTCTCCCCTTTACCCCTATTCTTACGGTTCATGCCCCTTGCACACCTCATCTTTGCATCAACAATTATCTCTCCTTCTTCTCTTTTCTCCTTTATCTTCTCAAAACCACAAAAACCCCATACACACCACCACCACCACCAACATAGATTCATCCATATCTCGCCACCACCACCACCACCATGGGCGACTGAACAGACACTTTGATTCCGTCAATGACTCCTTCGCTTCTAACCCTAGCTTCAATTGCGCCTAATGCTACTGCTTTGCAATCCTTGTATTCGTTACTTGTTCGTAAAGATTGTTGGAGTGAGGACCCCACGTCGATGCTCATTGATGCTTGGGGCCGCCGTTACATGGAGCTTAACCATGGGAATCTCTATTAGAAAGACTGGTAGGATGTGACTGACACTGTTAATGCCCTTCATGGCCATACCAAGAAAACGCACCGTACTGACGTTCAGTCTGAGAATTGTATCGATACAATTAAGAAGAAGTATAAGATCGTGAAGGCTAGGGTTTCTTCCTCGAATGGAACCTTGACTTTGTCATGGATTTTCTTCGATCGTCTTGACTATTTGAACGAATCTAATGTGATGGTTAAGAAGTTGACTTCAACTCCGGTTCCCTTTTCTTTCTCAATCTATCTATGTATGCTTGTTATTTCTTAATTACTCTTTGCTACCTATGCTATCCAATTTTTTTTTTTTGGATAAATTCCATTGTTTGGAAGAAAAGATTTAAGATTAACACATAGTCAGTTAAGTTATAAGACTCTTGAACTATATATACTGTGCAAATTAATGCTTTAACTAATATATATATCTATATATATGTGTGTGTGTGTTTCATGTTCATTTTTTGTTTTGTTTTTAGCACTAGTTTTTGTGTAATATTAGCTGGGTTTAATTTTTCTTTTCCGTGAATTATTTGAAACCACAGAATAGGTTGACACCATTAAAGACTCTGCTCTTTTATCTTCATTTCTCTCTCTGTCTTGAGGACACAAATATTCCTTTCATAGTGCAGAACATTGAACGGTGACAAAAAATAGTGGATGAGGGAGAAAAGGCACTGAGTGTAAGCAGGGATCAGCACTTTTCAACGAATGTGCGGATCAAATCAACTCTTTTTTTTTTTTTTTTTCTTTTTTTGTTTTTTTTGCTGAACAGGATCTAATCAACTCAAAGAATCAAAATCAAACACTAATATAATTAGAAGATTGTCCAACAATTATATATACTTTTTTTCTTTGGTGGGTAAATCGATTATATATACCATGTAAAACGGTATAAATATAACTGTAAGTCTTATCTTAGTTTTATTAGTTTACTTAAGATTTTGTTATTTTTTATTTTTTATTTTTGTCCTCCATATCATAAAAGTGAAACCCTTTTAGCTTTTATTTTTTGGCTGTGGAAAAATCCTTACGTGAGATTAGGAAAGCTGTTCATATGTAGAAATATTGTTGCTACACTCTTGTTGAACCATATTAGCGGTCACACATCATCCACCAATTTCCAACATTTTCTCTCTTATTTTTAACTTTTTTTTTAATATTAATTTCTCAACTTATCATTATACTTTCTCCAATTTTTTCTCTTCCATTTATTTTTTTACCTCTCCACTACTATCGACCTTAATATCACTTTTCCTTTATCTTTTTATTTTCCTTTTATTTTTGACTTTTCTTATTCCCTTTCTCTGATTATAAATTTACAATTCTTTCTCTCACTCTATACATCTCTCTCTCTCTCTCTCTCTCTCTATTTTTTTTTTCATTTTTTGGTGGATTTTTTATTTTTATTTTTCTTGCATCTCTACTAATTTAGGTTGATGAATTTTTATATTATTTGGAACTCTACTTTGAGTTAATGTGATCAAGTTGTTATCTTTTTTATTCTCTTTGATTTCATAGATGTTATCCTATTGAATTATAAAAATAGTATATAAGAGTATAAGGTTCTTTTATTCCATAACATAACATGACTTGGATAATTTGGTGTTTATTACTATATTTTTTATTTTTACTTTTTTTCTTCTCATATTATTTTCTATAAATTTCTTATATTATTCTCTCTCATATTCTCACTTGAAAAAGTGTTTATTCTCTCTCTCTCTCTCTTGCAACTCTACTTTATATTGATGAATCATTATGATTTTTAAATCTTTATTTTGGGTTCATATGTTTTGGTGTTATATTTTTTAGTTCCCCATCACAGGTAGTATTTCTCTATCTCTCTTATAGTTTCAATTTAATTTTTGTTTGAGTTTGTATGTGCAAGTTAGATTTGAGCTTGTATAGAGAAGTGAAATAAGTTATCTAACAGTACATCTACATGAGAAAGCTCGAAAAGATGCAAGTTTTGACATGACACTCAAACAAGAAAAAGAAAGTGATGATAGGACATGAAAAAGATGCACATTTAAACAAGAAGAAGAAACTAACTGCTAAAGAAACACCAGATGTATGTGGAAAACCCTAAAGAAGGGATAAAAAACCATGGTTCAAGCAAGAAGGTAACATTCTTGCTCGGCTCTGCTTGTATTATATGTGAAAAGATCAGTTTATAATTAGGTTGTCTTTCTTTCCTACCAACTCTCTACTTTCATCTCAAAATATCTTCTTCAGTTCTTGCCTTAATAGCACAGCTACATGTTCCTTTTATACTATAATGAATATGGTTGAGTACAAGGACAGGTGTCAAGTCATCATTTTCGTTGCTATAGATGTTGCTTTGAAAAATGTTAGCGACAAAACTCATTTCGTCACCAAAGGTAACCAATAGTGACGAAACTAAATCGTCGCCAAAAGTACAACGCATATAAACCGACAGCTTTAACGATGAAATCATAATTCGTAACAAAAAAGTTAGAAACAGTGACAAAATAAATTTTGTCACTAAAGAGTACAGCTTAAATGGGTTAAATTTCAGTAAAAAAAACTTTCCTTTCCTACATAAAATTTCATTTCTCCCACCTACTCACTTAAAAAATTTTCAGCCCTCCCTCTCTCACTATCACTCATGATAGGCTAAGAATGTATTGATCCATTATGATGAATTAACAAATTAATTAGCCAAATTAATTAATTAATTCAATTAGCATGCAATACGCCTAGTAGCACAAAAAATCACCAATTAACTAAATGCAACAGAAATTAAAATTGACACGGTGATTTGTTTATAAATGGGGAAAACCTACATGGCAAAAATCCCATCGGGTGATTTTAAGGTCACCACTTCTGAGAATTCACTATTATCACAACAAGCAGTACAAGTAAAGGAATACCAATACCTTATACCAACCTACAGTTGAACCCTTACTCCAATACCCAATTAGACTTGTTCTATAGTGAAAATCTCTCCTTTTAATGAACAACTATCAGTATGTGACTAACCAATAGATGCACGGATCCTAGTACGCTACTTAATCACCAACTTGAGAAAGATGTTGGCTATAAAATTCTTCAGTTCATCACACGATGAAGATCACAAAGTTCCTTGGTCACAAAACCCTATGATGTACAAACACAACAACTTCTTCAAGAGAAAGATGAACTAGGGCAAATTCTGTCTCCGGGCACAATTTGCACGAATAAAACTTTGCTTCACATTTGCGCAACCTTTGATAGCTTTTAAAATAATCCTTATATATGTTTAGGGTTGTGAGAAAAACACGCCCAAACATATACACACAAATTGAATGAAAATCAGCTATGAAAAAACTGAATTTAATAAACCTTGATAGATAGGGTACCTATCAAGCTAGCTGTCGAGCTTTAAAATCCAACACTTCCTCACTTGTTTCTTGGACATATTTGCATGGCTTTAACACTAGAACTTGAAACCTTGTTCCTTGAAGCATTTAACACATCCTAGATCTACCTAATTACAAGTAAAGCGTGTTTTGTCAAGGGATTAGCCAATTTTAAATTTACATATGTTCCTAACATCAAATCACATATGTCCTAACGACCTCCCCCTTTGGCAATCCGTGAAAAAACCACAACAAACAGATGAACATATGAGAGAAGTCATAAATCACTCAACTCATACTCACTTGTTGAATATAATAAAATCTATCCTAACACAAACTCTTGAAAAACTTTGTAAGAAGAGAGTTCATGGTAAAAAGACTTTGACAACTTGTATTTCTAAAACACTTTAAACAAAACTTGTTAAGGCATCTTAGTGTGAACTAGAAATAAAAGATTGCATACAAGATATAAGAATCATTTGCATAAAGAGAGAAAAGAAATAACACATGTAAAGACAGGTGAAAGAAAGTAATAACAACCTCAATATATTTATCAACATAAGCACAAGGTTTGCTGTCACTAAGTGGTCATAAGACCAATGTACAAAAAAAAAATGTATCTAAAATGAAAAGAAAAGAAAAGTCCTCACTACATCCCTTATAAACACTCCCCCTATCACAAAAATCTCCTATACTAACCCTCCCCCTATGTATGACTACTCTCATATCAAAACTACTCTCCCTTTTTGTCACGAGTGACAAAGGATAAGTACATCAAGTAGACATCTCATCATCGTTGGGCAAGCTAGCACCATCGTCTTCATCAGCAGCATCACTACCAAAGCCATCGTCACTCTCATCCTCAAAAGCCAGTAGAGATGGAGAAGAAGCAACAATGAAACCACCCATGACAGCCTGTCGTCATATGATACGATCAACATGGGTGTTAACTTGACACAACTCATCACTGAGTATGTCAAGGCGAGCATCCATGCGTACAAGCTATGCCATGATGGCCTCAAGTGTCAATCCACCCACAGAAGATGAAGAAGCGGAGGTGGATGGAGTAGTAAAAGCTAGAGGAGTCGCTGTCTCTATCTAAGGCCACCTCGGTCTGAGTTGTGCCTTGCTCCGTTAAACGGTAGCTACATCTATGGCACACATAACTGTGAAGCGAGGAAACTCGAAAAAGGAGACAGAAAAATGGCGAAGGATCCGCGTGATAGCCAAAGGAAAAATGAGCTTATCACGGGTCGCCATATCCCTATAGACATCTATAAGAGATAGAATGAAGTGAGAAGGGAAATCAATAGAGATATCCTCTAAGGAGGATAACAAAAATTAAGCATGAGGCTCTGAATAAATGTCATCACCATATTCAGGAATCTCGGACCTTTTGCAAAGCTCGAGCAAGGGGTGTTTTGATGGTTACCCTAAGATGAAAGTGTTTCACAAAAGAAAGACGAGAGTTTGTCTTTGGACACAGTTTGCAGACGAGCACAACTAGGGTAGTTAGGATGCACTACTCTAGGAACGTGTAGTACCTTAGATACAATATTCAGAGTAACTACTATGCACGTACCTCAACACGAGAGAAAAAATCAGGTACAGAAGTATCAATTCCGTGCTTATTTGAGTAAAACTCCTATATGATCATGGAGGGACAAGTGACTGAGATGTCACATAATGACCCTCAACCCCTACTGTAAATGATAGTGGGTAGGCCAGTATCGGAAAAATTCGATAAGATGACTTGGCGTTCCGAATGAATGCCTAGTCGAGAAAAGTTCTCCAAAAAGTCCTTTTGGCCTTTATCATCACGAAACTATACATAAGAAGGTGTAAGGTCAGAAGAAGAATTGGGTGCCCCAGAACAAAGAGGGTTCTGGGATGGAGTGGATTTTTGTTTGGGTGTCATAGAGCATACTAACGCAAGAAAGAAAGAGAGAGGAAGCGACAGACAATTAGAAAAGCACTAACAAGACAATATATAAGAATATAAAAACTTGAAGTTACGTATGCATGAAAAATGCATGAACATGTGACATGCAAACTTAAATACATCATGGGCTTAGCTCAATCCAAACCTAACAGCACACAATCATTGTAACAAAGTAAATACACATCTAAAATGCATGAAACATTGTTATAATGCAAATGAGATGCAGTGCATGATGATTTAAAACAATTTCACACAAACCAACCCAACAATTTTGTGAAAAAACCCAACAATTTTGAAAAACCCCAAATTTTCAACAAAAACCCCCAAAAGTTATGTCAAAAACATGAAATGCATAATGAAAGAATGAAAAAGAGACATACCAAAAGCATAAAATGCACACAAAGGCCAAAGAACACTTGGGTTGAAGGTTTGGAGTGTGAGAGACAGGTTCTGAGGATTAAAACATGTGAAAAAGTTGTTGAAGAGCTGTCTAGAATCTGTCGAGAGGTGTCCATAGTTAAAGGATCTCGATGGATCAAGGTAGCTATCGAGCACCCAGAAAGTTTCTCGATGGATCGAAGTAGCTATCAAGAAGCTGTCGATAGTGCGATAAAAAGCAGCTGAAGGTCTCAATAGATAGCCTAGCTATCAAGAGGTGTCTAGTAGTTGTCGAGATTGCTTAAAAACAGTTTTTCAAGAAAAGAAAAACACAAACATAAATGCAATCAAGCTTGCTATACAACCAAAGATCCAAACAACATTTTAAGCTCTCAAAATCATCTCTCAATAAGAAAAATGTCAAGCACACGGACTCAAAAAAAAAGCACACACACACACACACACACTAAACAAGTCTAACCAATTTTATATTTCAAAAACAAGATAAGACAGTTTAGTGAGCAGACATTAACACAAGTATTCCTTGTGATGGCCAAATCACACTGTACCTACACATGTATCAAAGGTAGCAAAGAATATTACGTGTTGTGTGTGAAAAATATCGAAAGATTGCATTAGTGTCTATATGTTATGACAATTTGAGATATGAGAAAATCACTTTAACTCACACACAATCATAACTGTTTGATGGGGAATATCACCTTTAAAGTACATCATATAACTCTCACATCTCCTAGAATACATGCTTGCAATCATATGTATTTTGGTTCTTTTTGCTTTTTATTTTTCTTTGCATCTTTTTCTTTTAAGCAAACCATGCATGGGCATATAAGAGATAGAAAAGAAATAATCAATGATATTAAGCATTTGACATTCCACTTTTGCTATGCCAAAGCATACAAATGTCATTACATGATTGGTGGGCAATAATGGTGAGATGGTTATTTATACCTTTCTTTTAAGATTTTCTAGTCCTTCTCATAAAAAAGAGTAATATGAGTGTTAAGTACAAGAGTTACTTAATTTTACTTATCAAGCTCACTTGCTTAGTTATGCATAGAGATGCTCATCTAAGTTACAAATGATACAAAGTTTAGAAAACTTTGTTTCAATGGCCATCCAAGGTACACAAGTACCAATGTACATGAGCATATACTGTTTTTGTATTTTTCTGATTTTTCAATTTTATTTTTTTATTTTTTATGAAAAACAAAATAAATCAAAACTGAAAATGAACAAACACAAACATGTTAAGCAAAGCAATGCATAAAACTAGACTAACTCAAAACAAGAAAGCAAAACACACAAGTAATGCAAAAACAAAAATAAGAAGAGGAGAGAGAGAAAAAAGTGACTAAATCACTTAGAGCCTTTTTCCTTCCACACCTTGGAAGAACCTTTCCATTTAGAAGGCCCTTGTTCCGGCAGTGAGGGGGAAGAATTCAAACCATTCAAATTCGAAAAGAACATGAGAGTTTTGAGAAGATCTCCAAGAAGAGCAAAGGAAGATGTAAGCTGATTCTAGTTTCTCGACAAGATCATGCTATTGCTTTGTTAAGTGGCTAACCACTTATAGCAATTTGGTTGAGTATGTCCAACTACTCCATAGTAATGACAAAAATGCTGCTTTTTCTGTTTGGGCTTTTAAATATTTCCCTTCTTAGCCCTAGGGTTCTTAATCTCTTTCTTATCAACCTTAAGGGGTGCTCCTAAGATAGATTTAGCCTTGTCTATGTTCTCACTAGCTAATTCATTTTTAACATCATTGTTCTCAATTTCAACATTATTAGTAGGAGGAACAAAAATAGTAGTACTAGATGTAGCAATACTAGGAGAAGAGAAATTATACCCTAAACAGATTCGATCGGAAGCAAATTATTGAAGATTAAGTATCTCATCAAGCTTTTCACTAGAAGTCCTCCCCAACTGAGCTCTAACTTGGAGCAGTTCTGCCTCAAGCTTCTTGGTCTTCTTAGCTAAGAAATTATTCTCAAATCTCAATGCTCCAATGGTCTGATTGGCTTCATCAAACTTTGTGGAAATTTATTCTCATTCAAGCTCCACTTTACTAAGCTTCTTGGTGGAAAACCTATACATTTTCTTATGCATTTTTGAGACCTTGTATAACTTTGCATAGGTTGTATGGATGTCATCTTGCTTATCCATCTTTTCAAACTTAGTCTCCACCAATTCATCTTCTTCATCCACATCTTCAACAGTCCCTTTAATAGGATTTACAATGGCAGTGAAGGCATTTAGGATTCCATCATCCTCATTATCAAAATCATCTTCTGGCTTAATGTCGCTCAAGGTAGTAGTAAGTGTCTTGCTTTTCCCAATGGTCTTGAGATATGTAGGGCATTTTGTTTTATGTGTCCAAAGCCTTGACATCCAAAGCATTTTGGTCCTGAGGGAATAGTATACTGACCATCATCCTTAGCATCCTTCTTTCCTTTGTCCTGGTTCTTGAATTGAGACTAGCTGGACTGCTTGCAGTCTTTGTCAAATCCTTTAGCATTGGCATTCTTTGTAAACTTTTTGAATTTCCAGGTGATATATTATTTCATCTTAGAATCTTCATCGTCTAAAGACTCATCAATGTCGCTACTCTTGGCCTTCAATGCCATGCTCTTGCTCTTGCTTGATTTCCTTATCCCTGTCAACCCCAACTCATAGGTTTGTAGATTGCCAACTGCTCTGTCAAAAGAATTTTGTCAATATCCTTCAATTCCTTAATTGCTGTGATTTTGGCATGAAAGCTCTCAGGTAGAGATCTAAGGACCTTTCCAACAATCTTGGGTTCATGAATGGTTTCCCCAAGATTAAAAGCTGAGTTCACTATGTCCTTAAGCTTGTCATAAAACTCATCAAATGACTCATCCTCCTCCATTTTAATCTCTTCAAAGCTCGTAGTAAGCCTCTAAAGCTTTGAATCCTTGATAGCCTTAGTTCCTTCGTAGGTTGTCTAGAAAATGGTCCATGCTTCCTAAGTAGTTTCAGTAGAGGATATCTTCTTGAACTCTTCATTCATGACTACACTGAATAAAGCATTGAATGCCTTACTATTGAAGTTTGCTGCTTGATCTTAGCATCGTCCCAGTTAGCCAGTGCTTCCATAGGCTTGGTCCAGCCTATCTCCACAACTTGCCACACCTTTTCATCTAATGACTGCAAGAAAACTTTCATGTGTACTTTCCAATATACATAGTTAGTGCCATCAAATAAAGGAGGTATAATAAGAGACTATCCTCTATCCATGACAAATAGGGATCAATGGATCATACAGCAAAGATTAACACCTAATCAGAATGTGCCTACTCTGATGCCACTTAATAGACTAGGAATGCATTGACCCTTTATTATGAATTAACAAATTAATTATCCAAGTTAATTAATTAATTCAATTAGCATGCAATACACGTGATAGCACAAACAAATCACCAATTAACAGAAAAATCACCAATTAAGGTTGCTGTTAGGTTCTAAAGGTTTAGGAATTTATGTATTTAGAACTCTAATTTGTAATATTGGCAAACCATGATCAAAATGATATGTTTAGTCTTGTTATAGTGTGCTCAAAGTTGTTTAATTATTGTAAAGTTTGAATCGAGAGACTGTAGATGCATTAGGGTATTTGGGTTTGATTCGATCGATCGAAGAATAGATTCGATCGATTGAAAGTCGACCAGATTGCGTTTTCTGCAAAATTTCCAACTCAGCCCTAACTCATTAAACATTTAGGGTTTTATGTTTTTGCCCTAAGTATATAAGGCAAAACCCTAGCCACGTTTTAAGAGTCACTCCAGTTGTATTGTTGCTCATACATTACTGTTTTGTGTAAATCTCTTGTGAGATCTAGAGGAGCTTTCCTTTACACAAAGCTTAGGGTTTTTAAGTTAAAGATAGTATCAACATCTTGATGATCAACTTGGTTGCTACCATTGAAGTTTAAAGAATATCAAGCGTGGGTGCTTGTAGCTGATTGAAGAGTCCAAGAAAGAAGGAGTCCGTGGATTCGGAGCTTGCACGTGGTCATGTCAGTAAATTCTACTGGTGGGTAGCATTAGGAAGTCAAGCAGGGAGCTTATAGTCCTTCTGTATGAACTTCGATTCTTTCATACAGTGGATTCAGATTTACCTTGAGGATAGTTAGGTCAAATCTTCCCTAGGTTTTTACCGTGTGGTTTCCTAGGTGATCATATCATTGTGTCTTTTATTATTCCGCTGCTTTATTATTTTGATATTATTATTTGATTGCTTTAACCTAGTATTACATAATTTGACTAAGTAACAACTTGGCTAATTAATCTAGGCTAACCAATCTGGTTGTGTTTTAAGGGGTCTAAAACCGTTCAAGTGGTATCAGAGCAGGTAGCTCTTTTGTTTGAGATTTTTTTGATCTCTGAGCTGATCCTTGACCCCTGTTGTCATGGATTCTTGGAAAATCTTTGTGCTTAATTTTCAACTTGTCTACTTGCAGTCTTTGCTTTTTGTTGTTTTTGTTAAATCCTTCCTTAAGTATCTTGGCATAATCACATGTGATAAGAATTATGTATGTTATACTGCTTTAACCGCCTTAAAGGCACGTGATTCTTGTCTTTGGTATTTGGATAGTGGTTGTTCCAGGCACATGACAGGAAATAAAGGCTTATTCAAAACACTCTTCGAATGAAAGATTGGGACGGTCACTTTTGGAGATGGAAGTAAATCTGTGATCAGAGGCATTGGTACTATGGACATTCTAGGATTGCCAGTGTTTGAAGATGTTTGGTATGTTGATGGATTGAAGGCCAATTTACTCAGCATAAGTCAGATTTGCGACAATGGACTGAATGTTCTTTTTACCAAGTATGAATGTGAGATACTTGATGGAGGAGGTGACTGTATGTGTGTTGGTGTAAGGATAACTGACAACTGTTATGGCATAACACCAAGTGCAAACAACAAGTGTTTTAGTGCAAAGATTGATCAAGTTGATTTATGGCACCAACGGTTGGGGCATGCCAATCATAAGCAGTTAGAGAAGATTTCCAAGTGTGAGGCAATTATCAATTTACCTAAATTTGAGAAGATTGATAAGTGCATTTGTGGACCATGTCAGATAGGTAAACAAGTAAAATCTAAGCATCCCTCTGTGACTAGTGTTCAAACTTCAAGACCTTTAAAGTTATTACACATTGATCTCATGGGTCCTGCCAGAGTTCAAAGTTTGGGTGGAAAGAAGTATATTCTAGTTGTTGTGGATGACTTTACTAGATATACTTGGGTTGTGCTTTTGAAGGATAAAGCTGAGGCTCCTGAGAAGATAATACATCTACGCAAGAAATTGCAGGTTGAGAAAGATACTGTGATAGCTAGAATCAGAAGTGATCATGGAAGAGAATTTGAGAATACCAAGCTGGCTACTTTCTGTAATGATCAAGGCACTCACCAAGAGTTCTCATCACCTAAGACACCTCAACAGTATGAGATTGTGGAAAGCAAAAATCGGGTTGTACAGGAGATGGCACGAGTCATGCTACACAACAAAAATTTGTCAAAATCCTTTTAGGGAGAAGCAATTAACACTGCTTGCCATACACTCAACCAGGTGTATTTTAGACCTGACTCCAAGAAAACTCCCTATGAACTCTGGAGAGGGAAGAAACCTGTTGTCAAATATTTCAGGATATTTGGCAGTGACTATTACATTCTGCGTGATAGAGAGAACCTAGAAAAATTTGATGCAAAGAGTGACAAATGATACTTTCTAGGATACTCTTCCATCAGTAGAGCTTATAGAGCGTACAATCTGAGAACCAAAACAGTCATGGAATCTTCAAATGTTGTGATAAATGATGAAGTGTGTTCAGAAGCATCTTCAGAAGGCACTGTTCCTGCTCAAGATAAGTCCCTAGAAGTTAATGATTCATTTCCTACTAAGTATGTTGGGAAACATAGTGAGGAAGAGCTGTTGGTGTTGAATGATACAGTCTCAGTACCATCAAGTTCAAAACCATCAATTCCGGTTCGTGACACTTGACAGATACAAAGTGAGCTCAGTCCTCCATCTAAACAGAAAGGGATCACAACATCTCTTATCAAATGTCCATCCTCTAGAGTGAGATTGAATCATCCTTCCATAAATATATTTGGTAGTCTGAATGATAACATGAGATTGAGATCAAAAGCCTTGAATGTGATCACTCACTCATGTTATCTGTCCCAATTTGAACCGAAGAAGGTAGATGAAGCACTTCAAGATGTTGATTGGGTAAATTCCATGCATGAAGAACTTCATCAATTCGTTCGGAATGATGTGTGGGAACTAGTTCCTAGGCCAGAAAGTGTATATATGATTGGAACTAAATGGATCTTTAAGAACAAGTAAGATGAACATGGCACTGTGATCAGAAATAAATCAAGACTTGTTGCACAAGGGTACACACAAGTGGAAGGAATTGATTTTGATGAGACCTTTGCACCAGTGGCTAGGTTAGAGTCCATCCGGATATTGTTAGCCATAGCAAGTCATCTAAACTTCAAGCTATATCAGATGGATGTCAAGAGTGCTTTCTTGAATGGAATGCTACAAGAAGAAGTCTATGTTAAGAAACCTAAAGGCTTTGTTGATCCTCACAGACCTGATGATGTCTACAAATTGAAGAGAGCTCTCTATGGTTTGAAGCAAGCTCCTAGGGCTTGGTATGACAGATTGACTGCATATCTCACTGAGCATGGATTCAAAAGGGGATCTGCAAATACAACTCTCTTCATAAGAAAGGATAAGACTGATTTTGTTGTAGCTCAAATTTATATTGATGACATTGTTTTTGGTGCTACTAATGATTCTCTTGCTCATTCTTTTGCAGATGAAATGAAGGCAATGTTTGAAATAAGTATGGTTGGTGAATTGACTTATTTCTTGGGATTGCAGGTGAAGCAAACAGAGTCAGAAATCTACATTAATCAAGCTAAATATACAAGAAATTTAGTCAAGAGATTTGGCTTGGACAAGGCTGCTCATGCTAGAACACCAATGGCTGCTAATGCAAAATTAACAATTGATCCATTAGGTGAGTCTATTGATATTACCTTGTATAGAAGCATGATTGGATGTCTGTTATATTTGACTACTAGTAGGCCTGATATATCTTTTAGTGTTGGTGTTTGCTCTAGATTTCAGTCCAACCCTAAGGTTTCTCATTAAAATGCTGTTAAGAGAATTATAAAATATGTGAGTGGAAACTGTGATTATGGACTTTTTTATAGTAAGGAATCTAATTTGTCTCTTGCTGGGTTTTCTAATTCTGTCTGGGCTGGGAATGTCGATGACAGAAAAAGCACCACTAGGGGGTGTTTTTATGTTAGATCCAATCTTGTGGCTTGGATGAGTAAGAAGCAAAATTCTGTTTCTTTATCCACTGTTGAGGCAGAATATATTACTGCTGGGAGTTGTTGTTCTCAGCTCATTTGGATGAAAAAGTTGTTGAGTGATTATGGGATTCCTCAAGACACCATGGTTATCTATTGTGATAATTCAAGTGCTATAGATATATCTAAGAATCCTGTTCAGCATTCTAAGACCAAACACATTGAACTTAGATATCACTTCATTAGCGATTTGGTTGAAAAGAAAATTGTTGTTCTTGAGTAAATCCCTACTGATCGTCAAAATGCTGATATCTTAACCAAACCGCTTGATGGAAGTAAGTTTGAGACACTTCGTCAAGTGATTGGTGTGCTTCGGTGTCCTTTGTCTCTTTTGGCTTTCTTGGTCCTTATGCTTCATTGCTCATTTCTCTGTGACCATTGTTCTTTGTTTTTTTTTTTTTTTTTTTTTTTGTTCTTTTGTTTTATTTCTAGGATTTGCATTGCATTACATTCATGCGTTTCATTTTAGGATTTTTTTTTTTTTGTTTTCTCTTAAATAAGTAAAAAAAAAAAAAAAAAAAAGAAGGAGAAAAGGAGAAAGCAAAAATGTGTTTGACGTTATTTTCTTGGTTTTTATAAACAAGGTTGGTCAATTTATTTACACATATCATGTCCTATGTACCTTGTTTAGTTTTGATGAGCTTATTTATTGCACTTGACTAGTTGAAGTTTTGTAGTGTATGTTGTGTGGGAAATATGTGTATGGTTTTTAATCATTTTGTCTTGATCTTGAAGTCACATGCTATTTGACTAAAGGGCTTGATCCTTTTGAGAAAGACATAAATAACCATCTCACCACTGTTCACTAGTCAGTCATGAACACCTTAATGCATATCATAAGATTTTGTGCTCGAGAAAATGTAGCATATGTACAAAAAGAACATAAGGCATTGCCTTGGCTTAATTACTTAATGTTAAAACTGGTGTGTACTATTAGGCTTGATGTCATCTCACATAAATAAAATTGGTGTGTACTATTAGGCTTGATGCCATCTCACAAACAAAAATAAGGCAAAAATACAAGAAACTTACATGATTGCAAGCTTTTGTTCTAGGAGATGTGGGAGTTATAGGATGTAACTCTTAAGGTGATCGTCTCTTTTCAATTCTATGTGATGGATTTTGTAGACTTTGTGTTTGATAGCTATTCACATATCACCTCACATGTATCTCAAGTTTATGCTAGTTGCACACACTACACAAGTTACTCTTTACTAAACTTTGTACATGTTATTGTGTGTGTTTTTGGTCTGACCAACCAAGTTTGACGATTCCTTGAGAATTATGCAAAACATTTTTTTTTCTTGTGAATTTGAAAGGAAGAATGGCTGAAATTATCTTTGAAGAAACTGGGATTAAAAATTGGGTTTTTGAAAAAGCATTCCATCTCATACTCATGCATTTTTTTCTGTAATTTAATGCTTTGAGGAGTTATTTTCAAAATATGGTTTATGCCTTTCAAATCTGTGGATTTTTCAAAAACTTTGTGAGCCTCTACCCATTTCGATCGATCGAGTCTGATTTTCGATCGATCGAAAAAGTGCTTTATTTTGTTGAAAATTGACTGTCTCTTTCGATCGATCGAATGTATTTTTCGTTCAATCGAAAGTCACGAATTAGGTTTTTAAAAACACTGTTCTTGACTTTTTCAAATACTTTTTCAAAACTTTTCAAAAGTCTTTTCTCTCTCTCCGACTTGGCAAGCTCAACTATTCCAATTTTTTGTCATTTTCCTCTAGATTTTTTGCAAAGAATCTCTTTCCTCAAGCCAGTAAGACTCTTTTACCCTTCTTTTTGAATTTATTTTCATTATTTCATGCATAAATCCATGCATTTGAGGGAGATTTTCGGACTTAGTATTTTTGGGATTTTCTGTTGATTCAAGCTCTATTTTGTGCAATTGATCATTAGGTTTTTGTGGGGACACATCATAAACATGATCCTTACTTGTTAATTTGATCAATTTTGAGTTTGGTGAAAAATTGAAAAATCTAGGGTTTGTTCTTGATCTGATTTGGGGCTTTTGTTAAATTGAGTAGAATTTGATGAAATTGGCTTGTTATGTTGATGTAATTAATCATTATAATCTATGTGCTGTATTTTGTAATGCTCAATTCATCAATTTGTTTAAAATTTTCAATAAGTGTTTTTCAATTTTTGGGGTTTTTGATAGAAATTCCCTATTCAAGCCAATTTTGTCAATTTAATCTCAACTGAACTTAATTGTTTACTGCATTAGTACATGCATCATGGCATTGTATTTGTTCATGCATCATATAGATTTTCATTCTACTAATTTTTGTGCTAATTTGCAGTCTGCCCTTGGTTTTGTTTTCTTGTGTTCTTTTGGTTTTCTCTTTGTGTCTCTGTCCTTTCCTTAGCATCATGCCTAAGAAGACTAGAGGCCATAGGACTATTCACTCTTCTTCTCCATCCCCTCCTTCCTTTGACCGTGAGAAGTTTCCGAGTGAGAAAAACCAAGAGCTTTTTGAGAAGCTAAACCTTAGGAGAAAGATTTGGGCTAAGCGTTCTGTTTTGTTAGATGAACTTGATCCTGCCATTAGGGCAAACTTTAAGCGTCGAGGCTGGTTATCCTTGTTGGATGTTTCTGATCCTCCTCCACTATCTACCTTGATTAGAGAGTTCTTTTTGAACATCTCTATCCGCATCTATGATTCCAACACTTTAGTAAAAAGTTGGATACGAGGCGTAGAGTACACCATTACTCCTCAGGTAGTGGCTGATGCTCTAGGTAGTGACAAGTCTCCCGAGTTGAGCGACGTTTTGTCTTACATCACTGGGACTTCTGTCTAGTGGGGTTTTGATCCTAGGATCACTTCTGCTGAGCTCTCCGGGTTGCACTATCTGTTCTTTAGGATAGCTTGTCATTCAATCTGGCCCATTTCTCATGTTCACACCATTCCTCTTGAGAGGTGTGTATTTTTGTACGCTCTGGTTACTGATGCTCCTATTTGTTTTCCCCATCTCTTTCTTCGTTCTTTGAACGATGTTTATAGAAGTTCATCTACCTCTCATGCTCTTGTACATCCTATTTTCATTCATAGGATTTTGCTTTATCTTGATTTTAGTGGCTTCCCTTCCTCTAAGCCCGTTCATGTGATAACTCCCATTGGTGCGTCTTTTCTTAGACAGAGGGCCGCTCATTTTCGAGCTGGTTCTAAACACCCTAGGTCTGAGCCGTCTAGTAGCGTACCTCCTCCTTCTTCTTCTACAGGTCTTGCTGGTGAGGATGTTCCTGATCCAGTTGGTGATGATGCTGCTACTGCTGATGTTCCTCCACCTCCTTCGGCCGACTTTGATGTTCGTCGTACTCTGGAGACTGTCATGACTGTTCAGGCGGCTCATAGTCAGATTTTGATGGACTTACTAGATGTGATTCGTGCTCTCCGAGCTGACTTTGCGCGTCTTCATTCACCTTCACCATCTCCTTTTGATGGCGACTTTTGATTGCCCTTTGGCATTCCGTCACAAAAAGGGGGAGTGGCATTTTGTCTTGTAGAGGAGTTTTGTAGTTAGGGGGAGACTTTTTTGTTACTTTTTGTTTTAGAGGAGCTTGTGGAGTTTTTAGATTGTATCTAGGTGCTTCACTTTGTATATCATTTTTGGGGATATTCATGTTAGGGGGAGTAACATTGATTGATTTACATGTTATATTCATTGATTCTTGTTGCTATGTGATTCACTACTTATTGATTTATATTTATGAGTTGTTCATTCATATATGTCTTTATTTTGTGTTGTGTGAATCTTACAAGAATGCTATACCTGTTGTTTTACTCTTTTCTGTCACACATATGTTTATGCATTTGTTGAGTATTTCAGGAATATACAAGTTGATTCAACTAAGCTGCTGTCTACACTTGCAACTGATGGATAGTAGTTAGGGTTGAATTTGAGTTTATGAGCATTAACTTTGTAAAGGGCTTTTTACTTGTAAAACTTTGAGCTTTTAATTAGGGTTTTGTCACAGATTGCCAAAGGGGGAGTTTGTTAGGTTCTAAAGGTTTAGGAATTTATGTATTTAGAACTCTAATTTGTAATATTGGCAAACCATGATCAAAACGATATGTTTAGTCTTGTTATAATGTGCTCAAAGTTGTTTAATTATTGTAAAGTTGGAATCGAGAGACTGTAGATGCATTGGGCCATTTCGGTCTGACTCAATCGATCGAAGAATAGATTCGATCAATCGAAAGTCGACCAGATTGCGTTTTCTGCAGAATTTCCAACTCAGCCCTAACTCATTAAACGTTTAGGGTTTTATGTTTTTGCCTAGGTATATAAGGCCAAACCCTAGCCACGTTTTTAGAGTTGCTCCAGTTGTATTGTTGCTCATACATTGCTGTTTTGTGTAAATCTCTTGTGAGATCTAGAGGAGCTTTCCTTTACACAAAGCTTAGGGTTTTCAAGTTAGAGATAGTATTGACATTTTGATGATCAACTTGGTTGCTACCATTGAAGCTTAAAGAATATCAAGCGTGGGTGCTTGTAGCTGATAGAAGAGTCCAAGAAAGAAGGAGTTCGTGGATTCGGAGCTTGCACGTGGTCGTGTTAGTAAGTTCTACTGGTGGGTAGCATTAGGAAGTCAAGCGAGGAGCTTGTAGTCCTTCTATATGAACTTCGATTCTTTTGCATAGTGGATTCAGGTTTACTTTGAGGATAGCTAGGTCAAATCCTCCCCAGGTTTTTACTGTGTAGTTTCCTGGGTGATCATATCATTATGTCTTTTATTATTCTGCTGCTTTATTATTTTGATATGATTATTTGATTGCTTTAACCTAGTATTACATAATTTGACTAAGTAACAACTTGGCTAATTAATCTAGGTTAACCAATCTGGTTGTGTTTTAAGGGGTCTAAAACCGTTCAGTCACCACTTCCGAGAATTCACTATTATCACAACAAACGGTTACAAGTAAAGGAATCCTAGTACCTTATACCAACCTATAATTGAACCCTTACCCCAATACCCAATTGGACTTGTTCTATAGTGACAATCTCTCATTTTAATGCATGACTCCCAGTACGTGACTAACCAATAGATGCGCGGATCCCAGTACACAACTTAATCACTAACTTGAGAAAGATGTTGGCTACAAAGTTCTTTAGCTCATCACATAATGAAGATCATGAAGCGCCTTGGTCATAAAACCCTACGGTTTACAAACGCAGCAACTTCTTCAAGAGAAAGATGAACTAGGCCCTTAAAATAATCTTTATATATGTTTAGGGTTGTGAGAAAAGAAAACTCAAACATATACACACGGATTGGATAAAAATCAGCTTTGAAAAATTGAATTTCATAAACCTAGACAAGTAGGGTATCTATCAAGCTAGCTGTCGAGTATCGAGCTTCAACAACTTTTTAAACCTTGATAGATACTAGCTATTGAGCTTTAAAATCCAACGCTTCTTCACTTGTTTCTTAGGCAGATTTGCATGGCTTTAACACTAGAACTTGAAACCTTGTTCCTTGAAGCATTACACACATCCTAGATCTAAATTGACATATGTTCCAAACATCAAATAACATATGTCCTAAAAACTCACTCCCTAACACAAACACAAACACACACGTACACATCCCTCTATCTCTCTCTCTCTACCAAATCTCTCCTCCCTCTTGGTCTCTTGGTTATCTTCTACTAGATTTTCAGTCATCAACCCTTATCCATGGTTTGACTTCTCCTAACATGAATCTAAGGTAAAATCTCCATGACCCACCTTCTAATATCTTTGGATATTTATCCTATATTGTTAGGATAGTTCTTTATGTTTTGGGTTTTGTTTTAGGAGTAGTTTGTTGTGTTTGTTGGTACATTTAAAATCTTATTGGAGGTTTTTAATTTAATGAAGTGAAATGGATTTTGTTGTTTGACAACTATGTGAGTTGGGTTTCTTAAGAAATCATTTGGGTTTTTGATTTATATGTGAGATTGGGTTAATTTTAGAAAAAAGATTTCCTTGCATTTTGAAATGTCTTTGGCATATGTGTTTGTGATTGTGGTGTTAACTATAAATTTGTGCAAGTAATATGAGCATGTGTCTTTTGCTTCCAAGTGTTTGATAAATTCTCTATATGAGTTATGAGATTGAATTTCTTGACTTGTGTTGTGATGATTGTTATATGAGGTTATGGGTTGTAATTCTTGTTGTTTATATTTACTAACACATATAGCTTTAAGGTTTAATCAAATCTCAAAACTTTTGGCATAGGATTAAAATTATAGTATTTTTCTTTTGTAACATTATACAGATTTGAGTTAGATGCACTACATGATTTTTAATAAATTATAAAAAAAAATTATTTTCAACTAAAATTTTGATGGTACATATTAGAAATATAAGGGCTTCTCCCTATTCAATTTCAAACTTTTTGGATAAAACTAAGTGGACCAAACGAATTTTTAAAAAGAGCTAACCTACTGCAAATTTAATCAGAAAAGTATGATTAGAATGTTGAGACTATAAGGAATTTACTACAAGCTTTTGTTGTGTGGTCTATCTTGTAAGTTCATATGTGCTTTCTTTGACAAGTGTTTTACTTTGACTAATTTTATCATGGTTTGGTAATGACATGCTTTGTATTAAGTTGGTAAATGCACATTGTTTGTGGTAGGGAAATAAAAGGTTTTGGTTGTGTTAAAGCCTATAAGTTTCTTGTATGCTTGCTTGGTTCCTGTTTGGGTAGGGGTATTCGTCTTAGGATGGTAAAGTTAGGCTTTAGGGCCTTAGTTTAAGTTCTTGAATTGTGTTAGATCTGGTAATTGGGACTATTTTTTATTTGTCTTTGTAGTCTATGGCTCTATGCATTAATACCCAAATTGGGTTTTTGTTGTTTACTTTGATTGAATTATAGAGCAAATGATTTATTTCTAGCAAATATGTGGTAATTGAATTATGCAATGTGAGGTTGACAGCCAAATTGGGTTTGAAGTTTGTGTCTTGGATGAACATATATATATATATATATATACAATATTCAATAGAGATATTTCTTATAACATAGTTAATATTTTTACTTTACAATTTTAACGTAATATTGTTTTACCATTTGTGCAAATTTCTTAATGGTGGCTTTTAGGGCATTTTCTTTTGGCACTACTTGAAGATGTTTAAGAACATCTTCTTTTAGCCCTTAGTATTTTAAGTTATAAAACATCTTGTATTATTGTATGTGTTAGAAACAATTTGTATGGATGGATTGAATAGAATACTTGTTTTATTTTTACATTTTGAATGTATGGATCATTTTCTTATAAATGCATAGTTGACATAAATGTGTTATTCAAGTGTGAGGAGTTAATAATGTAATTACAGGTTACATACAATAAAAAAAAAAATGAAAATAGATAAGTAGCTTTAGTGACGAATTTTTCCATAACATTTAGTTACATTTAGTGATGAAATTTTTCATCACTAAATGTAACTGAATTTATAAAAAACACTTTCAAAGATGAATTTTTTTTTTCGCTAAATATAGTTGAATTTTTCAAACAATAGTTTTGGCGACGAAAATATTCGTCGCTATAAGTGCCTGAATATTCTTAAAAATAGTTTTAGCAAGGAAAATATTTCGTCGCTAAAAATTATCTAATAAAATAAGGTACATGTAGTGACAAAATAGTTTTGTCACTAAATAGTTTTTTTAACGAGGAAAACATTTAGCAACAAAATAATTTTGTTGCTAATAGTGTTTTTATTTTAAAACAACTTAGATCTTTAGCAACAAAATTTGTTGAAAGTTTTTGTCGCTAATGCTTTTAGCGATTGAGCTATAGCGACGAAACTAATTTCGTCACTAAAAAGAAGAATTCATCACTAAAGGTACTAGGCAACAAAATATTGGACTTTTAGTGACAAAAATTTTCATTGCTAAAAATACATTTTGTTGTAGTGGGTGTAAATCTTACTTCCTTCCCAAGGCAGTCACACCTTTAGCACGGACCAAGACAAAATCTCTTAGCCAATGCTTCCTCTCCCCTTTCTCATAGTCACTCCACGTGTAAGGTCGAGATTCAACCACTTGTGCATTCCCCCATGCCTTAGTGGTGTTATGTACAGAGTTAATACTTGATTATTTAGGAAGTAAGAATTTGAGTTTATATCAAAACAAAATCTTGACTATGCTAATCACAAATCGGCATTCGATCCATTTCAGTGTATTTTGGTCTATTTCAGTCCACTTCATGTATCTGGTCTGGTTTGGTCTACTTTATTCCACTTTGGTCCATTTTGTTCCAATTCGATCTACTCCGGTCAATTTAGTCCAATTTAGTCTATTCGGTTCAGTTTGGTCCATTTGTTTCACTTAGGTCTATTTTGGTCCATTCAATCTACTTTAGTCAATTAGGTTCTGTTCGGTCCATTTTGGTCCATTCCATCCAATTTGGTCCATTTGGTCTATTCAATCTACTTTAGTCTATTTGGTCTAATTTGGTCCACTCAATTCACTTATGTCTATTTGATCCACTGCGGTCTATATCAAACCACTTCAGTCTAATTCAATGTACCTACTTAAGAATGGAAAATACAAGTTTGGGTTGAGAATATTATCAATTATTTAATATCAATTGTAATTATATAGTAAGTTTTTGGTTATCATAATAATCTCCTTATAAGAATGAAAATTTGAATAATAACTTTGAAACTTAAAAATTTTAATTGTACCAAAAGAAACTAGGAAAATATAATGCATAATAACAATAGGTAGAAGAATATAGACCATTTCAAAAAAAGAATAATATCAATAAAAATTATAAAAAATTTCGAAATTATATATTTGTAAAAATAGAGTGATGGAAATTACTTTTTGGAATTGTTTGATTTTTAGGAAGAACAAATTATATACAATAAAATTTAGAGAATAAATTATACATATTCAATATAAGTTTGTTATGTGTTTGATTATCATAATAATATCTTTTAAGAGAATGAAGAATTTAAATTATTTATTTAAATAACAATCTCTCTCTCTCTCTCTCTCTCTCTCTCTCTCTCTCTCTCACACACACACACACACATTTTTCTTAAATGTATAATCAACCTCATGCAATTCATTTAAAAGTAATGGCTTTAAAACAATTGAGTAACTACCCTAAAGATTATATTTGTATATTCATAGCTTTCATATTTAGAAAGACTATCACTTAAATTTAATTGAACTAAAGCGGATTGAAATGTTAAGTTAATGTGGCTCAAAAAAAGTATAGCAACAATAAATGTTATGCTTAAGATTTTAGATATTATGAGTTTGAGATTTATATATATTTTAATAAATTTAGATTTAGAATAGGTGCTCTCAACCTAAACATATCTTTTCTCTATATGTAAGTGCACAAAAAATGGACACAAATGGAACGAATTGGACCAAATGGAGCGAAGTGGACTGACTGGACAAAATAGGACCAAATGGGAACAAGGTGGACCAAATTGGATTGAATAAGAATGACATGGACCGAATAGAACATAGTGGACCAATGTGTACCGAAGGAGACCAAATAAGAATGAATGGATAGATTAGGACCAACGTGGACGTAATGGACCTAATAAGAATAACTAGGATTGGATAGGATCAAATTGGACCGAATAGAATCGAAGTGGATAGAATGGACCAAATATGACCAATGTGGACCGAATAGAACCAAAGTGGATAAAATAAACCGAATAGGACCAAAGTAGAACGAATGGCCTAAGTAGGACTAAAGAGGACCAAAGTGGATAAAATGAACTGAACAGGACCAATGTGGTCCAAATATGACTAAAGTGGGCAAAAAAGGACCAATGCGGATCGAATAGGACCAAAGTGAACCAAAATGGACCAAAGAGGACAAAATGAGCCAAATAGGACTGAAGTGGACCAAATAGTACTTTTGAATATTTATCATTTTTGGGCTCATATTTCTAATTTTTAATGTCCATCTTGTTTGTGTGTTTTAACTCAAAACTAAAGAGTTTAGCCCAAATATAATAAAATTTCATACTTTTCAAAACAAAATTTCAGTAAGGGGAAAAAAAGAATTTTTGAGCTAAACTTGAAAATGAAACTTACCCAAAAAAAAAAAATCAATTTAAGGCCAAATTAGTCCAAAATGGACCGGAATTGACCAAGTGGACCAAAGTAGACCTAATTGGACCAAATAGAAATTGTTTAATTTTTAGGAAGAAAAAATTATCTTTAACAAACTTTGGAGAAAATATTATACATTATATTATAATTAAACAATAATTATTTACTCCCACAAATCGTGCGGGTCTGCGACTAATAATTGTTTAATAGGAATGAGATTGTATTTATGAAGGGACAAAATTGCAAAATGCCCCTTTTGGGCAAACTAAGCAGTGTTTTGCCCTTTTTCTCAAACTAATTAGGGAAATGCCCCTCTTTTGAAAATCGAGTTTCTCAAAATCGATTTAGGCACTATAGTAGTGTTTTTAAGGAGCCTATAGTGACGTTTTCAGGACCTATAGTGGCATTTTGTAACTCGATTTATATAAAATCAAGTTATAGGTAAAAAAAAATTTAAAAAAAAATTGCCTATAACTCGATTTATTGGAAGTCGAGTTACAAAACGTCACTATAGGTCCTGAAAACGTCAATATAGGTCTTTAAAAACGCCGCTATAGGGCTCCAGAATTTTTTTTTTATTTTTTTATAACTTGATCTTAAGAAAATCAAGTTTCAAAAGAGGAACATTTCCCTAATTAGTTTGAGAAAAGTGACAAAACGCTACTTAGTTTGCCCAAAAGGGGCATTTTGTAATTTTGTCCATTTATGAAGTGTTAAGAATTTTCCATATCAAATGATGCAAATGAATAATTATTAGGCACCTTTAGAGTAAGACGTGGTGCTTCTTTTTCTTTGGACAAAGTTTGGCTCCAAACATATTTGGAGCTTTGGGCTCTAACCATCGATAGGAAGATGACATTTATACTTGTCATGTGCATTGCACATTACTCAATTAACACAACCAAGTGAGTTATGTGCATTACACATAACATTGTGCAGGTCATCTTTCTATTGATGGTTGGAACCGAAGGCTCCAAACATATTTAGAGTTAAACCTTTTCCTTTTCCCTTTATCAAAGCAGAGCCTTCTATTTTTTTTGTCTTTCATGTATGAGCCTTCTATATATATATATATATATATATATATATTGTCTTTCAGGTATGTTACTTGTTCGCAATAAAATTCTTTGTTGATTAAAAAAAAAAAAAAAAAAAAATGTGTTGCCTAAATTTTCCATCTATATTATTAAGATAATATTTCATATTTGTTAATTTTAGTAGAAAATTGTTTTTTGAGTCCTCTTTTTAGGTTCTTAGTTATGTGACCGTTATTCTATTAGACAAATCATGTCAGCTCAGTATATTTTTAAAGGGCAAAAAAAGAGAAGATTTTGGGCCATTTAAAACCCAAATTTCATCCAATCACATATATTGCGCTTTTATTGGAAATTTCTTGGATCCGTATCCTCTCTATTCCAAAGTGAAATGGAGAGGGTTCGTTCAAGTGAAATGGAGAGGGTTCGTTCATAGCTAAGATGTATTTAAAACGGATCCTAGTTCATTTTCATTTTCGTTTGTTAGAATTTACCATACTTGCGGGTAAATGTTATGGGCAAGACTTAGATTCAATATTTATGTGCTATTTCTTAGGTTTTCCTCTTAAAATTTTGCCATATGGATTTTTTCTCATGGGATGAAAGTATATTTTTCAGTTAAGTAATCACATGACTGAATTTTAAAAGGAAAATTTAAGAAATAACATCTAAGGTACCATACCTAAGTTTTGTTCAAATGTTATAATCTTACACAAATATAATTATTTCCGAGCTAAATGTTATAATTTTTAATATTTGAGGGTGCCAAGTATAATTATTTCGAAGTTAAATGTTATAATCTTACACAAATATATAAATTTATAATTTTTTTTTAAAAAATTTAATCCAGGGAACGATGAACCCCTGGTCTAGTTTTGGGTCCATCCCTGTAATAGGTGGGAATCCTACTTTTCTTTTTTGAGAAGCAGGTGGGAATCATATTTAGTTTTACATAATGAGTATTTTAGCGAATAAGGCAGAGGAAATCTAGTGTTCTTAGGACGGCCCAAAGACATAAGCGGTCTGAACCAAAAACAATTCCATCCTTTATTAAAGTTTTGTTTTAAAATAATATTTTAAAAACTTGATTGAAACAATTTTTTTAATAATAAATTAATCAAATGTCGTGACTATTTATAAATTTAGATGATGAAATTTAAACTTTAACCTATATATCTTGAATACGAGGAAATGGAGAATCAGTCATGGAAATCTAATTTGGATGTGGCTATAATGGTTCTTATCTATTGAGAAGACAATAATTGAGGATCCTCTATAGATCTATATGGTGTGGTCACTATCAAACAAACTAGTATTACTATTTTCATATATGTTTTAATTAGCATTATTACTGTTTATAAAAAAAAATAGAGATGTTTATCTCACATTGGTTGTATGTGTCTAGTGTCTGTTGTTTATTACTCCAGTCCACAACTACAAAGGTTAGGCCCTTTTGTAATTATACTCTGGTTGTATAATGTATTATAAATCCGGTTTAAAATATTAATATTACTATTTTCGTGTGTGTTCTAATAACTATTACTATTTACTATAAAAAAAAAAAAAAAAAAAAAAAAAAAAAAAAAAAAAAAACAAAACAAAACAAAACAAAACTTTAAGACCGACTATTATATGTGTACAATTGATTACTCTTAAAAATCCTTTAAACACAAATAATTAGGTACACATTATTCTTGTTCCGTAGGATTGATCCAACAACCCAAAAACTTTTTTTTCACTCTTTATTTTATTTTCTCTTCTCTTAAGTTTTTTAATTTATATGTTTTACTTTCTAGAATTGTCTCTATCTTCTTTTTCTTAATTTAGATCTTGTGCAATACATAGGATGCAATACCTTATTGTAAAGTTGTGATTTCCAACTATATTGTGTTGGATTTAATTCCGTGTCAAATTTGATTGTAATTTTTTTAATCATTTTCCCTGTATGTATGTGGGATTAATTGTAAGGGATGAGTGTGAGAGATCAATGAAGAATCAAACTTTAAAAAATTGAGCAAGTGGATTTCCTAACTAGCTCACGATTGTCTCGTGAGAAGTTTACCCGCGAAAAGAGCCATGTGTAAAGCACATGACTAGAAGATGAAGAGTTGTGCCAGACTAGATTTTTCGTGACTGTCTCATGGGTAAGGCTAACTAGCGAAGGACTTGCAAAAATACTATATATAAATATTTAACATCTTAATTATTAGCCTACAAAAATGGGACTCGGCCCCTCCAAATATTTGAGCTAGTCCAATGATGTTCTTAAAAAAATTGTTCAATTGATCTACTAGTTATTGAGAATTTTTTTTTCTCACATTTATTTTTTATTGTAAAATGTGTTCTCGTGTCTGTTAAAGTTTTGGATCATTCATATATTTGAATACTTCATTAGTTCAATTGAAATTTGTTAACTCACTTTGGTAAACAAATTGGTAACTTATATTAAAAATGAAAACTTTAAGGATTTACTATGAAAGATACTAAATTATATGTGTGTGTAGATATATGTGTTTGTGTGTGTTTATGAAAGTTTGTATAAACTAATAAATTAGTATCATAAGTTGGCCCCACTAAACAAAAATTTTTAGCTACGCCCCTGCCTAGAAAATACACTTGAGAGTTAGATATTGTTATACCTACAATCATCTACATATTTCCTTGTGGCTTTCCTCAACTCCTACCTTTCCATCTCTATATCCTTGAGAAGTTGCTAGCCCAAACACTTACCATACCCATTCTGAGTGTAAAGTGAGATTTTGATGCTACTGGGAAGTATTGGAAGGAGCAATTCAATAGCGGATGCAATCGGGTTGAATTACAGGATCCAAAAAGTTAGAGAAGATAAGACTCTAAGAATTCAGTTGATAGCAGGAGATTGGAGGGCTCAAGCACATGGGGTAAACTAGGCTTGGAGGGTTTTTTATTATTCGTGCACTTCAACTTTATTCTTTGGTGGAATAATTTCTACTTGGAGGATCGCGGAGAGGTTTTTAGTTGAGTTCTTTGATTTCCTCTTTGATAACACGTCTCGGTGTTATCTTGTATTTGCATCTCACTTCCTTACTCTTTAAGCTTTTATTTTATTGTTGATAATAAATGAATATGGCTTAGGGTAGTGTTAACAGTTCTTTATGCTCATTTACTCTTGTTCCCCACTTAATATAAGTTAGAGTAAAAGCTATCTAGCCGTAATTTTTATTTGGGGGTCTAAACAAACTCTTGTGTCTTTGCACAAATCCGAGCTTTCACTTATGAATGGTCAAGATTAAAAGGTAAAAAACTTAGCTTTCCATCTTAGTTCTGTAATAAAAATAAAGATAAAAATTTTAAAAAGTGAGAAGTTAAAATTTTAAAAAACTACTCTTCTTCTGTGATTGAATAGTGGTGAATATGGTGATTCTTGACTTTTTCATCTCTACCATCTATAAACAGAATATTTTAAGGGATCTAGATTTAACTTTAAACTCCTTGATAAATTTTTCACATCGAAATATTGCAAAATAGTCTAGGCCCCTCCTAGTCAGTTAGATGCACCACCTTGAACTGTAAACAATAAAATTGCACCAACTATTACATGTGTATGATTGATTACTCTTAAAAAATCCTTCAAACACAAATAATTAGGTACACATTATTCTTATTCTGTATGATTGATCCACAAACCCAAAACTGTTTTTTTTAACTCTCTATTTTATTTTCACTTCTCTTTATGTTTTTTAATCTATATGTTTTACTTTCTAGAATTGTCTCTATCTTCTTTTTCTTAATCCAGATCTCATACAATACACTGGATGCAATACCTTATGAATGGTCGAGATTAAAAGGTAAAAAACTTAGCTTTCCATCTCAGTTCTGTGATAAAAATAAAGACAAAAAGTTTAAAAAGTGAGAAGTTAAGGGCTTGTTTGTTAGTGTTGTTCAAAAAACAGTTTTTGTTGTTTAAACAACACAATACATATTTCCACAGTACCTTTTTACCCACATGTATTTTCACAGTACTTAAAAAACGTTACTAGAATAGTGTTATCAAACGGTGCCTAAAATTTGAAAAAACTATTCTTCTTGTGTGAATAAATGGTGGTGAATATGGTGATTCTTAGATTATGTTTGGTAACAGTTTTTATTTTATATTTTAAAAAAAAAAAAAACTTGTTTTGGGGAATATAAAGGAAAAATAATTTTCTTGTATTTTTGAAATAAAAAACATGTTTGGTTAGTTAAAATTTTTAAAAAAAAATAGTTTTTTGAAGAAAAAAATAAAAAAAAATACTAAAATATATTGTTATTAGGATTTGAACTCTAATGCTAATTCATTAAATAAGATAGATTCATTAAATCAAATGTGTATTTTCTTTTACTTTTGAAAACTAGAAACTGAAAACAGTTATTTGCATGTTTTCAGTTTCATTCACAAATTGAATTTTGAGAACATTTTTGTTTTTTATCCATTTTGAGTTTCTAAACAAGTATTTTAGTTTCAAAAATAGAAAATTGTTTTTAAAAATAGAAAATAATGAGAAAAAATAGTTACCAAACATACCCTTAACTTTTCATCTCAACCAACCATAAACAGAATATTACAAGAGATCTAGATTTAACTTTAAACTCCTAGATAAATTTTTCACATCAAATATTGCAAAATAGTCTAGACCCCTTCTAGTCAGTTAGATGCACCACCTTGAATCGTAAACAATAAAATTGCAAGAGTTGTTTTTACGTTTCGGATAATAAAAGGTAATAAGTAATAAGCAACTAATATTAAATTCAAGTGAGAGAGTTAAAGTCAAGGGAGAGCAACCCTCTATCAAATAACCCATTAATTCAATGGCCCTTGAGTAAACCCAAAAACAAGAATCAAACGAAAAGAAAATCAAGGAAATTGTGCCAATCAAAAACTTCAAGACCAGTTTCATACCAAAAAAAAAAAAAAAAAAACTTTAAGACCAACTAATAATACTATTATGCATGCATGATTGATATTACTCTTGAAAATCCGTTAAACACAAATAATTAGGTACACATTATTCTAATTCCTGCATGATTGATCCACCAATCAAAAACTTTTTTTTTTCTTATTCCTGATTTTATTTTTCCCTTCTCTTTAATTTTTTAAATCTATATTATGATTTCACTTTTTAGAATTTTCACTTTCTTCTTCTTCTCCTCACCCCCCCCCCCCCAAAAATCCCTTTTTTCCCCTCCATACACATATTCCTATTCTTATCCTCACTATCTTCATTTTTACTTTTATTTTTCTACCTCTTCATCTAACAGTTATCTCTAGTTCTTAGAGAGAGAGAGAGAGAGAGAGTGTGTGTGTAGGCTTACGATTTCACTTTTTAGAATTGTCACTTCCTTCTTCTTCTCCCCAACCCCCCCCCCCCCCCAATCCCTTTTTTCTCCTCCATACACGTATTCCTATTCTTATCCTCACTATCTTCATTTTTACTTTTATTTTTCTACCTCTTCATCTAATAGTTATCTCTAGTTCTCAAAGAGAGAGAGAGAGAGTGTGTGTGTAGGCCTTTCAATCCAATCACCCATATGGATCATTTTGTGATTAGATTCTCTTAAATAAAGAGGAGATGCTCTTTCATAGAAAGTTATAGCCCTTTATTTCTATTTGATTTTTAATATATTGTATTAGAAATACTAAATTCAATAGTATTGTATTTGATAGTAAAAGAATATACATGAGTGCTTTTATATATAGGAGGCAAATGTGTACAGTACAAGTAAGAGTATAGTGCAAGCATGTGTGCTATAAAAAAAATCTAGGTGGGCCTAAAGCCCATAACACTATACACGTTAACAAGTCCCCTCAAACTCAAGGTGGGTGTGAGACCAACTTGAGGTTGTTGACCAAAGCACGAAGGCATCCCTTAGAATGTGACTTGGTGAAGATATCTATAAGTTGATCTTTGGAGGAGACTGAGAAGAGCTTGAGAGCACTATGGACAAGATGATAACGGATAAAATGGCAATCAATCTCAATGCGTTTAATCCGTTCATGGAAGATATCATTGTGAGCAATATGAATAACACTCTAGTTGTCACAATAAAGAGGAGTAGCAGAGGATGTGGACACACCTAAGTCCTTAAGAAGCCATCGTAGCCAAAGGAGCTCAGATGTGCTATTAGCAAGGACACGATATTCTGCTTCAGTACTAGAGTGGGCCACAAGGGTTTGTTTCTTGCTTCACCAAGAAATCAAAGAGGAACCAAGGATAAAGCAATAACTAGTGGTGGACCTGCAATCAGTAGAATCTCCTGCCCAATCAGCATCATAGAATGCATGAAGAACAAGAGGAAACTGAGTTGAGTAGAAAAGGCCATGGAAGAGAGTGCCCTTCAAGTATCGAAGAATGCGTAGAACAACAGTGTAGTGAGTCGATCGTGGAGTAGACAGATACTGGCTCACTTGATGAATAGCGTAGGAAATGTTTGGATGAGTAACAGTGAGATAAACTAGGCTGCCAACCAATCGTATGTAAAGAGAGGGATTAGACAATGGTTTTCCTCCGAGGGAGTCAGATGTTTAAGATCTTTAATCTCAAACTGCTAATTAAGAAAATCCTTGAGTTTTTGAATGCCACTAAGGTCATCACCAGTTATAATCAAATCATCTACATATAGGAGAAGCAAAATGGTGCCTTTGTCAGTGCGACAAAGAAATAAGGCAAAATCATAAGGACTGGTAGTTTAACCCAAGTGAAAAATGGTAGAGATAAACTTGCCAAACCAAGCTTGTGAAGCTTGTTTAAGGCCATAAACTGCATGTTGCAAGCAACAAACCTTGTTTGATTCAACAGAGAGACCAGTAGGATGTTGCATATAAACTTCTTCTCTTAAATCCCCATTAAGGAAGGAATTTTTGACATCCATCTAAAAAAGGTCTCATTTACTAGCAGCGACAACAGCTAAGAGGGCATGAACAGATGAGAAACGAGCAACTAGAGCAAAGGTCTCTTCATAATCAATCCCATACTCCTGTGTAAAACCTTTTGCAACAATACAAGCCTTATAGTGCTCAATAGACCCATCAGAGCGAGTCTTGATCTTTTAGATCCACTTACAACCAACCACAAATTGTCCAGGAAGGAAAGTAACCAAATCCCAAGTATGGTTTTTGGATAATGCATCAAGTTCTTGTTTTATCGCAATCGCCATAAAGGGTCAATCGCAGGATCATAACACTAATACCTCTTTTGAGTTTCGCCATAGCCAAGGAAACAAAGTTGAGATTGAGGCTCAAGTTTGTCATGTTCATGAGGTTGAAGAAGAACGAAACAAGCAAAACCGAAGGAACGAAGGTGATGATAGTCAGGGGGTGACCCAAAAAGGCACTCATATGGAGTTTGATTACGGATGACAGTGCTTGGAATGTGATTAATAGCATGAAGAGCATGAAGAGCAGCTTCACCTAAAAATGGAGTAGGAACTTTGGCAGAAAGAAGAAGAGCAAGAACAATGTCAAGAATATGACGAAGATTTCACTCGGCTCGAACATTTTGCTAAGAGGTACTTGGACAAGTTAGATGATGTACAGTGCTATAGGAATGCAACAAAGTTTGAAAAGCATATTGAGTATATTCAAGAGCATTATTAGATTGAAAAATTTTGATACATTTGGAGGATTGTGTTTCAACCATTTTTGCAAAGTTACTATAGATTGGTAAAATTTCAGAATGAGATTTTATAGGAAAATCCAACTATAACGAGAATAATCATCAATAAAAAAAAAAACAAAATATCGAGATCCACCAATACTAGCAACAGGAGAAGGTCCCCTAACATCAGAATGAATTAACTCAAAAATACTATTAGAGATAGATTCACTATTATTGAAAGGCAAAACTAGCTGTTTTCCTAACTAGCATGAAGTACAATCAAAATTGTATTTAGACACAAAACCTAACAGACCCTTAAAAGCTAACTATTGTACCCGAGAAGAGGGTGCATTACCAAGATGAGAACGCCAAAGTGTGAGAGAAGGTAAGGAAGAAACCACAACAACCGTAGCAACAACGGAAATAGGAGCAACTGGTGGAAGATGAAGATTGTCCACGAGAAAACTCTAGGGCTGGTCCCAAGCTCTTGTCCCGTCCTCAAATCCTACACAGTTCACCTAGAATAGTAAAAAATAAGGTGATATCCTAGTTCAACTAATTTTCTCACAGAGAGTAAATTATAGGATAGGTTAGGTATATGGACGACCCTAAGAACAGAGAGGTTAGAGGTTGAAATAGAACCTAGACTATTTCCATGCATAGTGGAACCATTGGCTATATGAATATTAAGAGGATGTGGTGCAGGGTCAAGTTTGGAGAATAAGGACGAGTGAGGTGTCATGTGATTGCAACAGGCAAAATCAAAAAGCCAAGTGTGAGACTTTCCCGGTAAAACTGAGAGAACAGTGGAAAGTGATGCATTACTAGCAATATGAACAGCCTGAGCTATGATGTCTTGTAGTTTAGTGGGGGAGAGGTTGATAGTGGATCCAAAAGATTGTGACTCAACTAAAATGGAAGGCATCGGCGAAGTAGACTTAGTATTAGCAACAACAGCAGTAGATTTGTTATGATAGTAACAAGTCTCAATAGTGTGGCTAGGACGCTTGCAATAGTTGCAGAACTTTTTGTTCATCTGCTTGTGATGATTGCTAGAGCTAGAGGACTCAAACCTTGATTACAGAGGTTGCTCTATGGGTGAAGTAGAAGGAGCAATAGCCAGAAAATTAAGCTTATTCTAGGCTTGAAGGGTTGCAAGATGAGCTTCTTCTCCAACCAACTCATTTATAACAGTATCAAGAGAGGGAGGACTGCAATTAAGAAGCTAACCTCGGATGGGCTCATAATCCTTGTGAAGTGACATCAGGAATTCATAGAGATGAAATTCATCTCTAACAGTAGCATATTGCTGAGCATCCTTTAAGCAGGCCCAAGTTGGATTAGAAAGGTCAATTTGGTCCCAAATGAAGTGAAGTTGATCATAGTAGTCATTGATGGATTGCCTTAGTTCTTGCCCAAGTTGATGTAATTCAACCACTAACTGATATTTCATGGATCTCTGAGTAGTGGAGTATCTTTTGGCCAACATATCCTATGCAGATTTTGTATCATCAAAGCTGCCCAATAGATTGGAGATCGAGGAAATGGAAGTGTTTCGAATCTATGTGAGGATCATGTGGTTGTGACTATCCCATTCAATCATGCAATCGATGAAGACAACATCTTCTTCACTTGCCCCCTTGACAGGAATAGTGATTGCACCAATACAATATTACTAGAGCATGCAACCATTAAGAAAATTGCGCATAGCTTGAGACCAAGATAAGTAATTCTTATTCACCTCCAATATAGTATTGATGGGGCAAGGAAGAAAAATATCATTTTTATCCATTTAGAGACACAAAATACAAAAACAAATTGCAAAAATGAAATCCACGCGAAAAACTAGGTAAGGAGAACCTGGATTGCAAAAGTCAACCTTGGAGAAAAGTCAACATTTGGTTAAAGTCAACAGTCTGGTCAACGGGGGTCAACGGTTTGGTCAATGATGACGTCAACTAACATGATGGACTATGACATGGCAATGATGACATCAGCTAGGGTTGTCATGGCAGTGATGACGTCAGTAGCAATAGAGGCTAGCACATGAGGCACGTGACTAAGGCCCAGCTTCTTTGGGCAACGCGTGAGGGTGCGTGCAAGCTCCAATGACTACAAGACTTCCACGATTCAATAGATCGAGGCGAGATGATCACTGTGGTACTTGCAAAATACTTATCGGAGCAAGATGCACAGCGAAGACGGTAAGTGCAGTGATCTGTATAGTGCGGGACTCCTTAACGATGGTGGCTGCAAGTCTAGAATCCTAGGATGACAGCTGGAAGATGTTAGAGGTTCTATGGTGAAAGGCTGAGGTGGCTATTGTGAAGCGATATTGAGAATAAAGTGATACCAATAAAGACAAGACTGCTAAGAAAATGTTAGAGTAATGGCTCTGATACCATGTTGGAAATATTGAATTCAATGGTATTGTATTTCATAGTAAAAAAATATACATAAGTGCCTTTATATATAAGAGGCAGATGTGTGCAGTACAAGTAAGAGTGTTGTGCAAGTATGTGTGCCATACAAGAAATCTAGGTGGGCCTAAAGCTCATAAAACTAAACACATTAACATATTGGACCAGAGTATATTAGAAAGGTTTTCATTCACTGCTTCACTCCCTTGATTGATACAAACAAAATGACAGACTCCACACCATCAAACAAAAAGCTCCAAGGCAAGGTGGCCATTATCACCAGAGGTGCAAGCAGCATGGGCGTGGCCATAGCATGCCACTTCGTTGCTAACAATGTAAGAGTTATCGTCACCGCCGACATCCAAGACCAAAAGGGCCAAAACGTCGCCGCATCTATTGGTCCCAACATATGCACCTATATCCACTGCGATGTCAGTGACAAGGAATAGGTCAATACGTACAGACACCTCGACATCATGTTCAGCAACACAAGCATGGCTCGAGCAACACACGCGTACAATTAGAGCGTGTTGGAGATGGAGTTGTCTGCTTACAACAAGCTCATGGTGGTGAATATGCGTGGAATGGTGGCATGTGTGAAGCACGCTGCAAACACGATGGTTGAAGGGTGTGTGAGGGGGAGCATTTTGTTTGCACGGCGAGCGTGGTGGTAGCTATAGCCATCGACAAGTTCATGGACTTCGTGATGTCGAAACATGTGGTGCTGGGGTTGGTGAGGTCTGTGAGCTTGCAGTTGGGGGCTTATGGGATACGAGTTAATTGTGTTTCACTAGGGGTTGATAGGACGCCACTACTCAAAGATATGTTAGGGGTTGAAAATGAAGAGGTATATAAGGTGGTAAAGTCATGTTCCATCTTGAAAGGTGGGATGCTGAGACCTAATAATGTGGCAAACGCCATGGTGTTTCTTGCTTCTGAGGATTTGTAGTTTGTCATTGAGCATAATCTGGTGGTGGATGCTAGGTTTTCTCTCAAAGTTGGCTAATGATCCATTAGAAGCACACTTGTGTGAGTTGTGTCACAGATTTTACAATTTTCCATCTTTGTCCATGTGTTTTGCTCGTAATTTAGTGATCTAGCATTGGTTATCAAAACTAATAAAGGTGTTTTGGTAAATTTTTAGTACTAGTTTAATTTTATTCCAAATCAGGAATGCTCTAGTGGTGCTAATGTTTGAATGTTTGAACAACAGATTTTGTTATGTTGGTTATGTTGTTTAAACAACAATTTTCATTTTTTACACAACACAATACGTATTTCCATAACAGTTTTTCACTCACACGTATTTTCACAACATTTAAACAATGTTACTAGAACAATATTTCGAAACGGCCTGGGAGTTTTGGACTAGTCATGACTTGTGGTTGTGGAACACTGAAACGTAATATTGGCTTTGTTTGGTTCACTAGGAATTGGGAAACGTAAGCACAAAGATAAAATGAAGAGGCATCTTCAATAGATAGCAACAATATTAGAAGCTGTTTGGTTCACTAGTTTTTATGACTCAATTCTCTATTTTCATAACTCAATTCTAAAAAATGGTGGGACCCATGGCAAAATACTTGTTTGGCTGCATAATTTCTTTGTTTTCATAACTCTATTTTCAACACTCAATTCTATACTTTTTGAGTTATAAGTTGTGGAAACTGAAAACAACTTCTGGCTGTTTTCAGTTTCCAATTTTCTGTTTTCAATGGCAAACTTGTAAATAACATTACACACCCGGTCCCATAGTCAGAGGCATTCACGTGAGGCGCGCCTTTTGATGCTCTCCTCAACGGCTCTCTTCAGCTCTTTCATCCCAGACTTCTCTCTTCAGTTGGCAGAGCTCTTTTATCTCCATTGTTCTTCCTTTTTTTTTTTTTTTTTTTTCCTTCTTCTTTCACTGGGTTCAGGTTTCTAGGGTTTTTTTTCTTCTTCTTCTTCTTTTACTGGGTTCGATCTTCAACTCTTTTTTTTTTTTTTTTTTTTTTTTTTTTTTTTTTTTTGTGTTCTTCATCATTTGTTCTTCATCACAGAATTTTTTGGTCTGAAGCTACACTCCATGACTGGGTAAGTATGGGTTTGGATTTAGATTTGGGGTTTCAAAATACTCACATGAATGGGTTTCAAAATACCCAATCCTTGAACATGACGGTTGATGGATGAAGATCTCGCATCGGTTCTGTATTGGTTGATGGACGAAGACCGTGGACGAAGACCATCGCTGTATCGTTCTATATCAGCTCGTCCTTGTCGTTGGCGGCTGAGGTGGAGGTGGAATTAGCCATCTGATTGGCCACATTTTGTTGTTGTTGTTGTTGCTATTGTTGTTGTAGTTGTTGTTGTTGCTGTTGTTGTTTCTGTTATTGTGGTTGAAGCTTAGCTGGGTTCGGGTTTGTATTTTGGGAGAGTAATAGGGGTGAAGAAGGGGAAATGAGAAAAGAGAAAATGGTAGGGCCCACAAAATAGCTTTGGTCTGACAAGGGATAGTTATGGGGCCCTCAAATAGTGTGAAAAATATTGAGTGATGGCAATTGGGAGATGGTGTCCAAACGGGTGTGTTATTTAAAGTGATGAGTGACAAAAATTGAGTGATGAAAAAAAAGTAACCAAACAACCTCTTAATGTTCATCGAAAAGGAAATAAAAAATTCAATTGTGATTGCTGAAGTGATTAAATAATGTTTACATGACCTTTTTACTGTTTGAGAATACAAGCTAATAAAAGATACTGTTTAAAAACACGCTTTATATTCACTAGTTTTTGCTCTTTATTCATGCGAGGGGGAAGCCACTATCCTCAATATGAAGCTGAAGCAGTTAGTTGAACTATACAACAGGTATTTAATCACAACATTAGTTAGACCATAATGGAAAGTGAAGAATTTTTTAATCTTGAATTTAAAACTCAAAATATTAGTCAAAAGTCAAAATACTTACAACTCAATTGGTTGGTACTTTTTTTGTGTTTCTAAAGGAGACATCAAAGGTACAAATCCTCCTCCCCTAATTATTGAATTATATATAATAATAAAAAAATTTAAAACTCATGGAAAGACCTTCTCCCAAAAAGAAAAAGAAAAACATATGGGCATTTACAAGGCACGTGGGAGGCTTAAAAGAGAAGATGACTAGCTCAATTTTTCAGTAAGGATAAATATTAGTGCACATAAGTCATGATTTCATAAGTTTACAAAATATGCATTATGTAACACATCTGTGTGAAGTGTAACTAAACACTAACCTTTCATTAAAGTCTTCTAACACTCCATTTCACTCCAAGACAAAATAAACAGATAATAAATGAGCAAACACCCCTTTTCAATCCAAGACAAAAATAATAATAATAAATGAGCATACACTCCTTTTCAATCCAAGACAAAAGAAGAAGAAGATATTCGTAGGCAAACACTCATTTTCAATCAAAAAAAAAAAAAAAAAACCCTCTATTTGTCAAGTAACACAACATCTGAGTCTTTGTGACACAATGAATTATATTATGGCCCCTGAGTTTGTGTGACACAGTAGCTAGTAATTGGTACTTGTAGTCTTTGTTACACGGCCAGTAGCGCAACACCTAAGTGACACGGTGGATTATATTATGACATCTAAGTCTTTATGACACGGTGAATTATACTATTCCACCCGAGTCTTTGTCTCACTACTGTTTAATTATGAATTTATACAGCGCAGGAAACAGCCTTTTAAGTCAGATGTTTTAGGTTGTACTAGTTAGGCAAATACATTTTGGAGGCTGGATTTTTGGTATGAGACTCCAAACCTAGTGGTGGAGCTGCACACACTAGGGATATTTTGCACAATTTTTTTGTAATTGATTTTGGTGATGACTTTTATCCCAATCTTAGAAACAAGATGTTTATATGTAGTTAATTCAGACCTCCATTTTTTTGTGGCCAAGGATCTTTATAATTATTGTATAAAACTTTGACTTACTTTGGGAGTATTTTTAATGATATTGTTATGAAAATTCTTGATGTTGGTACTTGGTATGAATTATTTGGATTGAATTGCCAAAAAGGAAAAATCTACAAGTACATTTGGGTTATATTTCTCATGTTTTGGACTTTTTGAGTTTGGGGCGTGACAATACTTGTGGCCAATTATGAAGTTTTCTAGAGTCAATTCCATTGGCAAACCTGTTTTCACCTTTGTTCAAGATTCCCTTCCCCTGTTGAATGATTATCGAAACCCCTTTTTAATTGAAATTTTTGACATTTATTGCTAGTTTCATGCTCTGGTTTCTCATTGCTTTCTTGATGTTGAATCCAAGTCAAACCTTTTCATATTAGTTCTTTTGACTAATTTTTAATATTTGAGGATTCCAAGTATAATTATTTTGGAGTTAAATTTTACAATCTTTCACACACACACACACACACACACACACACACACACATATATATATATATATATATATATTTTTTTTTTTTTTAAATCCAAGGAACCATGGACCTCATCTAGTTTTGGGTCCATCCCTGCGGTATGTGGGGATCACGTTTAGTTTTACAATATGAGTATTTTGAGGACGGTACTTGCTAGTGAAAAGGCTGAGGAAATCTAGTGTTTTACAATATAAGTTGTAGGGGCTCCTTTTTCAGAGGTGGGCCCCCGACAATGAATTTGTAGAGAGTGGGCAAAGGGTTTGGCTCCGGCCGGCCTCTCGCCGGTCTTCCTTGAACTTTTCGTCAATTGTTCTTCGCCTGGGGTTGCTCCTCGGCTGGCGTCCGAGGAGGCCCCCTTTCACAAGGGGGGTTCTTTGCTTTATATACGCCCTTTAGCTCGATCCTGGCCTTACAGCTGTTGGCCATCCGGGCTACTGGTCCAGGGCTTGTCCCATCAGACAGGTTCCTCACCATACTGGGGGTTGCTGCTTCCAAGGTTTTCCTAGTGAAGGGTCTTGTCATCATTAATGTAGCCTGGAGGGTCAGGCATACTCGTTAAGTGTGGATGTGACCACCTATTCTGGGTCTGCCCCCTACCTGGATTAGACTAGGTGTGCCGAGGAGGGGTGTGTCCTCGGCTCGGGTCTGAGAAGGGCTAAAACCCTTTGGCCGACTATCTGGGATGATTGCCCTCCTCGGCTTGGGCCTTGGGCCAGCCTAAAGGTGGGCCGGGGGTTCTGGGCCCTCGGGCCCCACATAAGTATTTAGTGGTGGTACTAGCTAGCAAATAAGGCAGAGGAAATCTAGGCCCCATTTGATAATGGTGTTTAAACAATAAAAACTGTTGTTTAAATACCACAATACATATTTTTACACATTTTTTCACTCACAATTATTTCTATAAAACTTAAACAACGTTACTAGAAATCTTTTATCAAACGGGCCCCTAGTGTCCTTATGACGACTCAAAGACACTGTTAAAAAAAAAAAAAGAGGACAACTCAAAAACACAACAACAATTATTTCTTTTATTAAATTTAAGTTTTAAAATAATATATATATATATATATATATTTTATACAATATAGAAATTTTACTCTATCCTAATTTAAGTATATATGTGTATAAAATTCTTGTTGGATATATATCAACAATTAAATTTTGTGATTAACCAAAAAGAACTACATACAGATCTAAATATAAGTAATAACACAAGTAGATGTGATAGCAGAAGCAAGAAATAAATATTGTACGTATATATAAAAAGAAATCTACAAATAATTAACAACTCACTGACCAAATGCGTGAATGATGAATAATTCAAATCAAGTCTTGTATTTGACACAATCTCCTTAAAGCAAATTTTGCCCCTTACACAATCTGTGGTGCTTTGAGACACACAGACGTCTACCTCTTAAGATAAAATGATCTACAGCAAGGAGAAGAAGCACATAAGGTCCGTGCTCTGCGAACTACTCTATGTCTCTTTCTCTCTCTTTGATTCAAATGAATGCACAAAATAAAATCTCTCTAGGAGAGTTTTTCTAAAAAAGTTCTTTTTCATGAATGAGGGACTATGAATTTATATACGTTAGTGAATAGACACACTGTCCAAATAATAACTGCTATGCACGGGCTAATTGATTCAAAAAAATAAAATAATAAAAAATTATTTTTTGGACAAGAGGGGCCCAGTCCATATATGCCAAAGCCCAACCCAATGTGCAGCTCATGAGCATATAAACTCATATACTATCTCTTTCATTTCCTATGTGGGACTTAGGATTTTCATTACTTTTAATAACATCTTCAAGTGAACAAATTACACGTCAATTTCTTATTCACTCAATACTATTTTTCCAACAATCCCCCATATAAATGAAAATTGATAAAACACAATGCAAATGATGATGCAAACACAGAGAGAGTAGAAGAAAAATTACTATAATGGGAGAAGTAGCTTTTGGCTTTGAACTTTCCTATGTAAAAGACTACTGGATATACTGGTTAACCATTGAACATGATGTCTTGAACTGTTTAGCCATCTGTGTATACAAAGACAATAGAATTCACACAATTCCTTTCCAAACATATTTCGTTCATATAGTTGTGTTCATTTTGGCCCTGAACATATCTTGGTAAATTCATGAAGTGCTTTTAGAGAATTCAGCCTTAAAACTCTTGTGGAAGCGGCCCACTTCACACTCATATAGGTGACTCTTATTAAGAGTATCCTCCTATACCCCACTTAGATTTACAAGATATAAAAATCATTAAAAGAAAAGCTTACCCTGAACATTGCTTACAGGCATCACTATTTCATCATAGGAATAGGTGGGAGATTTTATCTCCATAGTGATAAAACCTAGTCTCCACAATTTTATTGTCCCTTTGAAAACCTAGATCTTGGGATCTCTAGTCAACTAGGTGGGGTTATTGTCATGGAAACTTTAGGTCTTAGGCTTTAACCCCATTCCCCTCGATGAGCAATTTACTTGCTCTCCACTCAAACAAATGATTACTGATCCGTTTTATAATTTGGAACTACTTCCATTTGAGGGCAACTGTCTCATGGTATTATATCTTTAACAAATATGTCAAGACCTACCATAACTTTGTGTACTACCTAAACACTAATTGGTAGTTACACATCTAGAAATAGGTAGCACATTTCTCATGTCATTGTTTTGTAACTCAATCAAAACTCTCTTTAAATAAGCCTACATATTTTCATATTTTCTTTGAGGCAACTAGATGGAGAATATAATTTTAACAAAAGGAATTCTTCCTTTCACACGTAGGAATATCTTCCCCCACATCTTAGTCCTTTTTTCAATTCATATTCAACTTCGTTTTGTTTTAACAGAGCACTTCTAATGCCTCACTTTGATACTGGGCAAGTACACATGGCTTACTTAGAGCAACCACATCGGTGGTTGCAAAAATGTGTAAAATGCAAAAAGTACTCAATTTTACACATTTTAACCCAAAAAACACCCACATTAGTCTTTGTAAAAATGTGCAAATATACACTATGGCTTTGTAAATGAACAATAACTGTGTACATATGCATGGTTACTATTCATGTGTAAATGATTTTTTTATTATTTTTTTTTCTCTCTCCTTTATCAAACTACTTCTCTTCCCCAACGTTTACAATAACCCAATCCGGCAGAATAAGAAGAAGGAAGAAGAAAATAACCACCCAACCACCAAACCTAGCGCCACCACTAAACACTGCAACCTAGCACAAAAAATTAACCCAAAATCAATGGAGAAGCAATTAGAAAATCCAACTCAAAACCAAGACAAACCCATTGGAAAACCCAACTCAAAATCAATCAAAACTCACTGGGAAACCCAACCCAAAATGCCCGATTTGTTGCCACTTCTGCCACTCGATCTACTGCCGTCAGGTCTTTTATTACTATCGTTGAATCTTTCATTGTTGTCGTTGGTTGAAGGTGGGAAGCAGAGGGTCGTCAGTTGGAGGTGGGAGGCGAAGGGTCGGTGGTGGAGGAGAGAGGGAGGGGTGAAGGAAAGAGGGAGGGCGAAAGCGAGAGGGAGGCCAAATCGGCAGAGGGCGGCGGCGGTGGCTAGCTAGATTGGTGGCAATGGTGGGCTAGGTGAGGCGACTGTGAGGGAGAGAGTGAGGGAAAGAGAGGAACGGGTGAGAGAGTTGAAAAAATAAAATAGATTTTGAGGGAAAGAGAGAATGGATATTAATAAATAATAATGATAAAATAATAAATAATATTATTTAATTATAATATATTTGTAAAATAGATAAACTAATGTGCGTGATTTGGAAATGTAGTAGTGTAAAATAGAAAAAAGTAGACTTTTAGTGTAAAATAGACAAAAAATTTTAGACGGATTGATGCGGTTGCTCTTAGGCATATAAAATAAATTGACAACTCTAGCATGTCAATGTAGACATCTAATACAATTAAATAATTGTCCTTTTCCAACGATAATATCCCAACACAGCTTTTCCAAGTTGCAGTAAAAAAGAAAGTTGCAAAGAAACATATGCATAGATAAAGATAAACTGAAAATAAGGGTCTAGTTGTGTTTTGTTTGGTTCCAGCTATTTCTTTCTTTGGTTTGGTGGTTGTCCAAATTGTGTTTATCTCGTTTCAGTCTAGTTTGTGTGTTGATGTTGTTCCATGTACTGTAGTCCTGTTGTAATATTTTTGTTCATCTAATATATTCCCCATTTACGCAAAAAAAAAAAAAAAAAAAAAATGAGGAAAAGTGAGAAGAAGAAGAAGAAGAAGAAGAAGAAGAAGAAGAAGATAAACCGAAAATAATAATAAACTAATTCTATTTTATATAACATTAAACACAAATAAATCTCCTGAAGTATTATATATACTTTTACAATACAAACGTATATAATACTACAAACTATATAATATATAAAACTCACCTCTATATCACACAACTACAATATCACACTCAAATTATTACAAACCAAATCCACACTAGCAATAATACAAAATCACTCTATATTAATTTTGAAAATCCCATTACTCATATAACCCTTTCCCACATACATGCCATTCTTTGTGAATACAAACTTGTCAGATTCAATGACCAATTTGAAATCATTCTTACTCAACAGTGAGCAAGAAACAAGGTTCTTACGAATATCTGGCATATGCAGCACATTATTCAAAGTAAGTTCTTTCCTTGAAGTCATCTTCGATATTACCTTTCCTTTTCCTACAACCTTAGAGGTTGAGAAAATACCCATGAATATTTCTTCTCCATTATCCACAGGATGGTATGAAGAAAACAAATTCTAATCTAAACATACATGGTGAGTAGACCCAATGTCCATCCACCACTCCTTGGTATCTCCTTCTACCAAGTTCATTTCAGAAATCACTGCAGAGAGGTCTATATCATTAACATCTTTAGAAAGTTTTTCCACTTCAGTAATGTTGGCTTGAGAGCCTTTCTTGGTCCCTTGATCTTTACGTTTATGGCAGTCCTTTGTGATTAACCCAAAAAAAAAAAAAAATAACATACAAATCTAAATATAAGCAATTACACAAGTAGATATGATAGCAAAAGTAATAAATAAATACTGTTCATATATATAAAAAGAAATTTGCAAATAATTAACAACTCACAGACCAAATGCATGAAGGATGAATGATTCAGATCAAGTCTTGTGTTTGACACAATCTCCTTAAAGCAGATTTCGCCCTTCACACATTATATGGTGCTTTGAGACTCACGGACATCTACCTCTCAAGATAAAATGATCTATAGCACGGAGAAGAAGCACACAATGTCTGTGCTCTGCGAACTACACTATGTCTCTTTCTCTCTCTTTGACTCAAATGAATGCACAAAATAAAATCTATTTGGGAGAGTTTTTATAGAAAACTTTTTTTTTTCATGAATGAGAGACTATGAATTTATATACGTTAGTGATTAGACACATTGTTCAAATAATAACTGTTGTGCATAGATTGATTGACTTAAAAAATAAAATAATAAAAAATTATTATTTGGACAAAAGGGTCAGGTCCATATATGCCAAAGCCCAACCCAATGTGCAGCCCATGAGCATATAAACTCATATACTATCTCTTTCCGTTCCTATGTGGGACTCGGGATTTTCATCACTTTTAATAACATCTTCAAGTGAACAAATTAAAAGTCAATTTCTTATTCAGTCAATACTATTTTTCCAACAATTCCCTCCTAGAGACTTGAACCCCAGCCTTTACCCTCCACACCTCACAAGCACTTATAATTGTAAAGTGACCATCACACCAAAGGTGTACGATGCTTAAGAATAATATTATTTTTATGATACATGATATAAATTCTATTCTAGCATAATCTAAGTCTATATGTGTGTGAAACTCCCTCCTGGAGACTTGAACCCCGACCCTTGCCCCCCACAGCTCACATCTCACACCCCACAAACACTTATACTTATAAAGTGACCATCATACCAAGGGTGTGCAGTAGTGTTAAAAATAATATTATTAAAAGTTCATTAAAACAAATTTTTTTTCTATAATAAATTATTCACGTGCCATGACCATTTATCAATTTAGGGAATGAAATTTAAAATTTAACCTTCATATCTTGAATATGAGGAAAGGGAGAAACATTCATAGCAATCCAATTTGGATGTGACTATAATAGTTCCTATCTATTGAGAAGCCAACTGAGGAGCCTATGGCTTATCAAAAAATAAATAAAAACCACTGAGGAGCCTATATAGATCTTTAAGTTATGGGGCTAAGTGAAAAGATTTATAGATGCTTTCTCATGTCAATTGAGCTATATCTTCAATTATAGGTCTTAATCATTAGGGCTGTAATCGGTTCGGTTCGGTCGGTTTTTTTTTATTCGGCCAACCGAAACCGAAATTTTCGATTTTTAAAAATCTCAACCGAAACCGACCGAAATAGTTGAAAAACCGTCGGTTTCGGTTTGTTTCGGTTTCGGTCGGTTTCGGTTTTTAGGTCTGGAGTTTGGGTCAGTTGGGCCTTCAGTTTTTTTTTCCAAAAATTTTCTGTTTGGGCTTTTTAAAAAAAAATGCAGTATTCAAGCCTCTTATTTTATTTGCATATAAAACATTAAAACTTAAAAAAATAAACATCTTGATCTATGTTGTTTCTACAAAACAGAGAGGGGGTACAAAATCAACATTATATAAAACTAAATTACACTAACTCAAATCATTCACTAGCTCAACAAAAGAAGAAAAAAAAAACCCCTCAAATCATTCACATATATACACCTTGGATGGAATAAATAAAAAAGTGGCATTTTGTCATGTTTTCAACGTGTTTGAATTCCCCTATTTACTTATCATCATGCATCAAAAGAAAAGAAGAAAAGAGCATCAAAAGAAAAGAAGAAAAGAAGAAAAGAGAATCAAAAGAAAAGAAGAAAAGAGCTTCAAAAGAAAAGAAGAAAAGAGAATCAAAAGAAAAGAAGAAAAGAGCTTCAAAACAGAGACTCACTGTGAGATTACTAAGATGAGAAGCCGATGATCAAGTCGGCGTGGGGAGGGTGGCGTGTGGAGGCAGCGGCAGAGGATGATTCGGCATGAGAGGACTATGGAGTGGATGAGGCTAAAGTTTGAAGTGAATGTGAGAGAGATGAGAGAGTAGAAAGTGTGAGAGTGAAACTGAAAAAGTGTGGGTTGGGTACGTAGGATATGGATTTCCAACTTTTGCTTTTATACTCTAATTAGTTTTAATTTAATTAGTTTAATTAAATATTAACTTAGTTTAATTATAGATGATTAATCTAATGGGTTTTAAAATATTATGTTTAAAAAATGTTATGATTAATCTAGGCCGGATCATTTGTTTAAATTTTGAAATCTTGAATCATTGAATTGTCACTGAATGATTGAATGACTGAATTATTTTAATATGAAAAGATGGCTGAATTGTTTGAATATGAAAAGATAGAAGTCCACTGCCCCACGCAAAGTTGGCTGCCAAAGGCCAAAAGCATATCTCTCTTTCTTTGAAAAAAGTAGATCTCAAAGGACAGAGGGTCAGTCAGAGTCAAATTAAATATTTACAATATATATATATATATATATATATATATATATTTAATATAAATTATAATATAATATTATAATAATATATTTCGGTTCGGTTCGGTCGGTTCGGTTTGTTAAATTTGCAATCGAAAACCGAACCGAACTGTTCGGTTTTTTATTTAATAAAACCGAAACCGAACTGAACCGAAACCGAACCGAAATTTTTGCATCGGTTTGGTCGGTTTGAATCGGTTTTTTCGGTTCTTCGGTTTTTTGCACACCCCTATTAATCATGGATCTCATGCAATACAATAGATGCAATAGTTAATGGATGGTTGGGATAAGGGAAAAAAAAAAGTATGAAACTTAATTTTTAGTCTCAGTTGTCTAATAAAAAAAAGGATAAAAAGTAAAAAATTTTAATTTTAAAAAGGTACTCCTTTGGTTTTATTTTTAATTGAAAAAAAAAAATTACTCTTGTTATGATGAATATTTTTAATTTTTCATCTCGACCATCTATAAATAGATATTGCACGGAATTTGGATTTAATTTCAAACTCCTTGATAAATTTTTCACATCAATATTGCAAAATAGTCTAGCCCCTCCAAGTCAATTAGGTGCAACACCTTTAACCATGAACAATAGGTAATAAGTAATAAGCACCTAATATTAAATTCAAATGAGCGAGCTCTAGTCAAGGGAGAGCTACCCTCTATCAGATAAGCCATTAGTTCAATGGCCAAAAGAGTAAACAATCAAAGACTTTAAGACCAATTACTGTACTTGTATGAGTGACTATTCTTAAAAATCCTTTAAATACAAGTAATTAGGTATACATTATTATTTTTTTGCTAATTTTTCTATTCTAGTCAATGGAGAGCTACCCTCTATCAGAGCATCTCTAGCAGCTTCTCTAAATTCTTGTACTGTTTAGAGAATGAACAGTACATTTTACCTTTTGTCTAACATATTTTCTATTATTTTTCTATTCTATTTAAATATTATTTCTTCATTCTTTCTTTAATATTTCTTAATTCTCCTTTCAATTTTCCTTCATTCATTCCTAAAAATTACCTTCATGATATTTTTACAACACTTTCACAAAAAAATCATTTGTGATAAGTTGATATTGATTATAATTTGAATATACTATTAAAATTATTTTTTCTCTTTCTAAAAAAAATATATATATATTTTTCTCTCACCAATATTAGCTAATAATAACCTACCATTTAAGATTTATTGTGAAAATATTATAGTAGCATTTCCCAATTTTAATTACTTATTCTTTATTTTATTTTTCCCTCGTCTGAGTTATCTCTACACTTTTTTTTTTTTTTATCCACACGTTTCTTTCTTTTCTTTTTCCCCTTTTTTTCTCCTCCACACACGTAATCATCTTATCTGTTATCTTCATTTTCATTCTTTGTTTCTACCTCCAAACATACAGCTCTTTCTCTCTCTCTCTCTCGCTCTCTCTCTCTCTCATAGAGAGATCGTCAGCAAGAGAGAGTCAGCCTTAAATCGGTGTTATTAAAGAGACTGTTGGAGCACCATTTTGGGGGTTTACTATCTAAATTTTGTGTTTAGATTAGAAAGCTTGTTGGAGATGCTCTCAAATAACCCATTAGTTCAATGGCCCCAAGAGTAAACAATCAAAGACTTTAAGACCAATTATTGTACTTGTATGATTGACTATTCTAAAAAATCCTGTAAATACAAGTAATTAGGTACACATTATTTTTTTTTTCTAATTTTTTTTTCCTTAAGTGTTAAGATATCATTTTTATGAAATATTGACCATCTGTTTGACTGTATTACTTTTTGTTTACCTCTTTATATTTTACAAATTACAATTTGACATCTACTTCTTTGACTTTTCCTATAAAATAACAAAAGTAAAAAAATAAATAAATACATAATATAGTATAATTAGTGAAACATATAAAGTATGATTTTGAAACCCGGACTGTTCAATGAACTGTAAAAGGGAGAGGTTTAAGGTTTTTAAAAGTGGATTGAGGTCCAACTGAAGTCCAACTGTGATGACGTTATAATTAATTTAATAATTAAATAAAATAAAAAATTATTTAAAATTAATATAAATATAAGAAATAACTAAAATAATTAAATTAAATATAAAAATCTATCTTTCAAATGTAGTTTTTATATCATAACTTTCACAAGGCAAATAAGAAATATCAAATACTAAGCAAAGATAGATATAGTATTTATTTATATGTTGATTAGTTAAACTTGTGATAGCAATAATAATATACAAATTTTAAGGACACTTATATTATGTAAGTAAAATAAATTTTTTTAATTATTTCATAGTTTTAAATTAAAATTGTAGAGGCTGGATTTGAGCACTTCTACTGTTGAGTGAGTGGACTCAAGCACAACTAACCCAATACAATGAATTTGTAGAGAGTTGGTTCAAGAACTGGCCCTAGTAAGGGATACGACGGCTAGGCATGGTTGCATATGGATTGAATAGAATGGACGGGGATTAAAATATGCAATGATGTTCCTCGGCCCTCATCGTGGGAGCTTGAGGTTCTTCTTATTTCTTTAGTGATTGGTTACAGGTTGTTGCAGTGCTCTATATTTCTTAATTCTCTCTCCCTCTTTGGCGGTCCCCTTTCAAGAGGAATTCCTTACATTATATATCCCCTTTCCGTTGATCTTAGCTCTACATTTATTGATCAAGCAAGTCACTACTTGAGTGCTTGTCCCATCAACCACCTTCCCATTCTTTTTATGGGTTGCAGCAACTAAGACTACACTATTCAAGGGCCAGTTCCCCATTAATGCAGCTAGAATGTTAGTTGTGGGCATTTAATATGGAGGTAACAGTTCATCTCGGACTTGCTCCTCCACCATGCTTCCATGGTTGATACGTTGTACTTGTTCCTTCTTTTTAGATGCTCGGGAAGGCTGCTTTTGGTGGCCCGTTACTTCCTCCTCCCATGGTCTTGGTTTGCCAAGGACGGCTCCTGAGCAATTTAGACTTTCACACTTCGTCCTCGGGCGTTTCTTCCTTCTCGAAACGCGCCTTGGGCTTAGTATAAAGTGGGCTGGGGTTGCCAAATTCTCTAGCCCCACAATAGCTTCTCAAAATCCTATTGTCCAGGTCCTTGAGCGGAAAAGAGGATTTTGACATTCTTAGGCTGTCGTGATGGCTTGTTACGTCTTATCCTCCATCAGTGCCAGAGTTTTTTCACTTGTCCAAGGCATGTTCCTAGCGCTTCGGTATACGAAGCACGCCCTCATTAAATTCTAGCGGCTCTGTGCTCCCCACGTTCAACGGCGTGATGCGAATCCAATGGCTAGGCTTTTCCTAGCTTTATAAATGGGGAAACTTGCATGGTTATCTTTAATTGGGGGTTTAAATACCCGTTCGATCCAATTGGCCTCTCTACTTTTGCACTAAAGAGTTCTTGCGCGTGTACATTGAATTCAGTCAAATCTCCAGCTACATTCACGCCTTTTTCAGCACAAAAATCATGTCCAAGGAGCTTTTCCTCATTTCTGTAAGTCTTCTTCTCTTTCTAGCTCAAATTTCCTCTCTGAGTCCTTTCTTTCCTTCGCCCTTTCTTGAGTCTCTTAGTTGTTGTTAGGGATAGGTAGATTTAAGAAGTTAGTTGAGTCTGAAGAAGCGATGGAGAAATTCATCACCGATTATAGGATACCCTATAACATGGGCTTAAGGTACTATGAGGAAAGGGAATAGCACATTTGGAGGATGGAGGGTGAGTTCATGATTCCCATAATCGCCTTCTTTGAAGGCGATATGAGGATCCCCATGGGGCTAGTAATGAGGGGTTACCTTAGATACTTTAGGTTGGCTCCCACTCAGTGTGCCACCAACGTGTTCAGAATCTTGAGTTGTATGGACACCTTGAATGAGAAAATGGGGTTGAGGTTAACCCATCACGATGTAAATTGGTGCTATAACCTCTAAAAACTAAAGGGTAAGTCTTATTACATGAAGACAAGGGATGACAAGGTTCAGCTTATCCAGTGCCTTCTTGAGTCCAGCAAGGGGTTGAATAAAGACCTTCTCATCATGTCTGAGGAGTGGCACGATGACCTTTACTGTTCAATAGAGGAGGGGATACCAGGTGGGGTACTTTAAGTAGGAGAGGGTCTAGTCTTTTAGGTTATAGGTCTGCTTTGTTTAGTTGCTGACAGAAACATGTTTTATTTTCTACAGATCTGCATGCTTTTAAGTGTCATTTTAACCTGGTCAACAAGGAGGACTTGGAAAGGGTCCACAGGGCGAAGATCTTTATGAACGAGGCTGACAACCAAGTTAGAGCTGCCCATTAGATCCTCGGGTACAAACCAATCCAGAAGTCGTTCCCAGCTCCAAAGCACATGATCAGAGCCAAAGATCCTCGGCTTCGTAGTATAACTGTAGCAGAGCAGGGGTTTCTGTTTCCTAAAGGGTCTCTCGCTCCTGAAGGTATTCCGTTAGCGGGTCCTTCTACCTCCACCCAACCTGCGGAAGCTAAGGAAGAGGAGCTAAGAGAAAAGGAAGAAGTTGTTGATTTGGGTTCATCCGAGGACGAATTTGAAGCTTGTGACCAAGTCCACCTAGTTGAGGATCTCTCTGGTGACTTGGGCGATCCTAATCTGACCGAGGTAGACCTCCTCCCTGTAAGGATTTCTCCCCAGGTCGATATGGGCTTTAAGAGGAAACCCCAGACCCACTTACTTGAGGGTCAGCTGGGGAGGGATGAGCCAGGAAAGTCCCAATCCAAGCTTTCTCCTCCACTACCCAAGTCTTAACCTGTTTAGACTAAGTCGTCCTCTTCCCAGTCTAAGCTTCCACCTCCTCCACCTCAGCCGAGTTTACCACCAAGGCCCAAGCCTATTGATCCCTAGCATAAGAAGGGCCCTAAGGGCAAAAGGCCTATGGGACCTAATAGGACTCGTTCTTCCTAGGAGGAGGACGAGGCTCAACAGCCTCCTAAGCAGCAAAAACCTGGGCACCAAGGCCAAGGAAGAGAGGTGGCTGTACAGTCCGAGGCCCAGGCTTAGCTCCCTGCCCCAATGCTCTATGAGGAGCCTTTGCTGGATAACACCTCCCTTAGGAACTTCAGAAGGGGTGAAGGCGCATACGTGGCCGATGCGCTAGAGAGGTCCTTGCTATTCCCTACCGATATGACCTAATTGGAGGACTTGAGGAAGCAGGAGGTCATCCTCAGCCTGAAGAGGTACTTAGGCATGGTAAGACATCTGACGATTGAGGCTTCGTTGATTTTTACTCTTCGGTTCCCAACTTATCGTCTGTTTATTTCGATTTGCAGGCTGTTTAGACCACTTATAGGCTAGAAGAGGAGGCCAATAACCAAAGCAAGGCCATGGACCAGGAACTCGACAAGCGCCTAGAAGCCACATGAACCCTTATGAACTTTGAGTCTGACATCAAGAAGGAAAGGGAGGATCTAAAGGAGGTGATGAAAGCCAGAGATAGCGTTGTGTTAGGCCTAGCTGGTGCTCAAAAGTAGGCCATCGACCAGATGAGGCGCCTTCTTGAAGTTGAGGGCCAATTGAAGATTGCCAAGGAGCACATCACTGACTTAAAGTAGAAGTTGGCCGAGGTAGTGGGGGCTAAGAATTCTGCAAAGTTCGCAAGGGATGAGGCTTTGAGGGCCAAAGTAGAGGCTGAGTATGCGAGGACAGAGGTTGAGTGCTCTAAAGAGCAAGGGGAGGAAGAGGCCTTTGCTGAGGGAGTGGCTAAGACCGAGGCTGCCTTCTAGGCTTAAGTCCTTAAGGTATACCAATGCTACTGTTCCTAGACTTGGAATGAGTCCCTCAACCAAGCAAGGTTCGAGACCTCGCTTGAGCTTAGAAGGGTCGAGAGAGTGTACTACCCTCTTGCTATTCGAAAGGCTGCCTCTGCCAACCCTGAAGTTGACACTGCCCCCTAAGTGGTAGACGGGGACCAGGCTGATGTTAGCAAAGATCCCTCTTTTGCTGATAGGCCTACCAAAGAGGCTGAGCATCAAGGGGTGCCAAAGGAAGAAGAAACTAGTAACCGGAAAGCATCCCTGGATGTGCGAAGCCCCCTGTTGGTCCTCAAGTCCTTCCTACTGACTCCCAAGCTCTCCTTGCCGAGGAGGACCTCCCCAAAGTTGCCCCTCCAGTCAAGGAGATAGCTCTCACAGAGGTGCCTCTGCAGGCTGTTCCCCTAGGTCAGAGCTCTGAGGATCCCGAGGACACCCCTAGATAGCCTCCCAAGGGGGAGTGAAGTTCAAATTAAAGATATAGGCTGTCTTAGCTGGCTTCTATCTTATGTTTCATTTTTTTCTTTTGTCGTTTTTGTTCCTTCTTTAGCACTGTACTACCACTTTCAAGTTGAATGCATGAATCCTCTTTTTTACTTGGCGTTTATTTTTATTAAGATGAGTTTTGCTACTTAGATAACCTGGGCTTTAATTATTAGCTACGCGATCTAAGAAGCTTGGCATGTTTTTCATTCTAAATTGGTAGCCAAAAAATGTAAAGCCCATAGTGATAGTTCCCACTTGGACCTTGGTCGATAATTGAACTACCTTAACACCACGACCAATTTTTGTTGGATTGAGTACTGAGGGAACAACTTCACAATATTGGTTCTACATCTCATGAATTGTCACTATAAACAGTAAGAAATGCTTAATCAAGCCATTAGTTGCTGATTATGATAAGGGGTTAGGTTCAATGTGCCTCAGAATACCTTAAGTGATGCTCATGGGCTTGTGTTTGTTTACGCCTTTGCTGAATGTAGCCAGTCTCTCCAGAGACTTGAGTTTGAGGGCCATGTAAGACCCTGGTGCTGCCGAACCCTTAGGTTCTTCTCTAAGTAGCTAGTTTCCCTATAGGTTTGAGTCTGAGGACCATACAAGGCCTTGGTTCTGTCTAACACTTAGATTCTCCTGTAAGTAGCTAGTTTCCTCATAGGTTTGAGTCCAAAAACCATGCAAAACCTTGGTTCAATTTAGTACTCAGGTTTTTTTTGAAGTGATTAGTTTTCCCATAGGCTTGAGTCTAGGAAACATGCAAGACCTTGATTCAGTCTAGTAATTAGGTGGCCGACAAAATACAAGATATATAATCATAATAGACATAAAATTTGAATAAAAAAGGGGATTCTTTCATTAATAATAATACCTTCTCAGGTTATTTACATTCCACAGACGAGGTACATGTTTTTCATTTAGGTCTTCTAAGTAGTATGCACCTATCCCTGCCACCGAGGTAATTCGATATAGCCCCTCCTAGTTGAGCCCCAGCTTCCCCCAGGATGGATTCTTGGCAAGCTGCACAACTTTCCTCAACACTAGGTCCCCCGGTGCTAGTGGTCTTAGTTTCACATTGGTATCATATCCCTACTTGAGCTTTTGGTGATAATAGGGTAGCTAGATCATTGCCCCTTCTCTTCGTTCACCAACCAAATCTAGACTCCTCTCTAGTAATTCGCTATTACTGCTTGGAGTGAAAGAGCTTGTCCTTAGCATTGGGAAGTTTACCTCCAAAGGGATAACAGCCTCAACCCTGTAAGTCATGGCAAAAGGTGTCTCCCCCATTGACCACCGTGGTGTAATCCGGTACGTCCAAAGAACGTGTGGCAGCTCTTCTACCCATCTTCCCTTGGCATTATCTAGTCTCTTCTTAAGCTCATTGACGATGACCTTGTTAATAGCCTCGGTCTACCTATTTCCCTAAGGGTAACCTAGAGTTGAATACCTGTTAGTGATCCCAAACTCACAACAGTACCTTCTGAAGGCCTTACTGTCGAATTGGAGTCCATTATTCGAAATGAGGGTGTGAGGGAGGGACCTCGAATAGCGTGACAATGTTTCTCCAAAGAAATTTCTTAGTGTCCAGATCCCTGATGTTGGCCAACGGCTCGGCTTCAACCCATTTGGTGAAGTAATTTGTGGTAACTAGCAAATATCTCTTATTTTCTGGTGCCTTGGGGAAAGGGCCTACAATATCTAAGCCTTACTGGGCGAATGGCCATGGGCTGGATAAAGGGTTGAGGACCTCTCTAGGCTGATGAATATTTGGGGTGAACCTTTGGCATTGGTCATACTTCTTAAAATACTCCAGGGCCTTCTTCTGCATCCTCAGCCACCAATATCCTTGTGTGACAGCTCGGTGAGATAGGGGTCTTCCTCTTGTGTGGCTCACACAGATCCCTTCATGCAGCTCTTCGAGCAGTAACTCTGATGCCTCGGGGTGAATACACAGTAGGTATGGTCTAGAGTAGGAGCGCCTATACAACTTGTGGTCCTCGAACAACCAGAATCAAGAAGCGTTCCTTCGTATTTTTCAGCCTCTAACTTGTCCTTAGGCAGAACATCATTTTTAAGGAACCTTATTATGGGGTCTATCTAGCTGGAACCCATCCCAACTTGATGGATATGGACCGTGCCCTTTGCCACCTCATTTGCTCTTTCCGATGCTCTACAAAAATGATCTGGGGCAAGTCCCCTGCCGAGAAGGTGGCAAGTGTGGCCAATGAATCGGCATGGGTGTTTCCACTCTTAGAAACATGTGACAAGCTGAAAAGGTCGAAATTTGACTGCAAGCACTTGACCTGACTTAGGTACTCTTGTATCCTCGAATCTCTGGCTTCCAATTCTCCCTTTACCTGGCCTACCACCAATCTCGAATCCAAGAACATCTCTACTACTTTTCCTCCCATTTTCTGCACTATGACCACCCTTGTAACAGTGCTTCGTACTCGGCTTCATTATTGGTGGCCGAGAATCGGAGCCTTAGGGATTTTTCTATGACAGACTCCTCAAGGGATACTAAGACTAGCCTCACTCCAGACCCCCTCTAATTTGCCACACCATCAACATATACCTTCCAACATGGTGGCCTTGAGGTGGAGATTGCCCCAACCGATTTTTCATCCATGCTTACCTTCTTGGTTGACATCTCTACTGGTGGTTCAGTGAATTCGGCCACCAAATCAGCCAGGACCTGGCCTTTTATGGACGTCTAAGGCATGTATTTGATGTCAAAAGCCCCCAAAATTGTGTTCCACTTGGCGATCTTTCCTGTGTAATCAGCTATTTGAAGTACAGACTTCAAAGGTAATTGGGTTAGGACAACTACTGCATAAGCCTGGAAATAATGAGGCAGCTTTCATGTAGCATGGACCACGGCTAGTATGGCTTTCTCTAAGGGTAGGTACTTGACCTCAGCTTCATATAGTGATTTTCTAACGTAATAGACTGGTTTTTGAACGCCATTGTCGTCCCGAATTAGTACCAGGCTCACAGCGTGGAGTGCCACAGCAAGGTATGCGTATAGGACCCGTCAGCCTCAGGATTGGACATGATAGGTGGCCGGAATAGGCACTCCTTAAGTTAATGGAAGGCCACAACACAATCCTCGGACCACTCAAATCCTTTTCACTTGTTAATCAGGAGATAAAAGGGCCTGCACCTGTCGACCGACCTGGAAATGAATCGATTCAAGGCTGCGATCATTCCGGTAAGCTTTTGGACCTCCTTGGGGTTTTATGGAGGCTTTAGATTATAAATAGCCTTGATTTGGTTAGGATCAACCTCGATTCCCCTATGGGTAATAATGTATCCTAAAAACTTGCTAGATCCTATGCCAAACGAGCATTTGGAAGCATTCAAGCATAGCTTGTGCTTCCTCAAGACATCAAAGGTGCAGCTAAGGTCCCTTAAATGTTTAAACACCGCTTTACTTTTTGCCACCATATCATTAATGTAGACTTTGATGCTCTTGCCCAACATCGACTCGAACATTCTCGTCATCGTCCTTTGATAGGTGGACCTTACATTCTTCAGGCCGAACAGCATTACTTGTAATGGTAGTTCCCAATGGGCATCATAAAGGCTGTCTTCTCCTGATCCTCCAAGGATAGTGGTATTTGATGATAGCCTTGAAAGGTGTTTAGAAAGCTCATCTGAGGATGGCCTGTGATTACATTCACTAGCTGGTCTATCCGAGGCATGGGGAACAAGTCTTTTGGATATGCCCTATTTAGGTCAGTGAAGTCCACACAGACCCTCCACTTTTCGCTTTTCTTCTTGACCACCACAGTGTTGGCCAACCACTTGAGGTAAAAGACCTCTTTGATAGCCCCTGCACACTTAAGCTTGTTCATCTCTTCCCTAATCGCATCAGTGTGCTCTCTCGATGGGCGCCAGGGAGGTTGTTTCTTGGGAATTATGGACGGATTGACGTTGAGATGGTGACAGATGAAGGATGGATCAATCCTTGGGGCATCACAGGCATCCCATGCAAACACATTAATATTACTTTTGAAGAACTCAATTAGCTCCTCCTGCTTCTTGGGAGGCAGCCGAGCCCCGACTCGAAAGAACTTCTTTGAGTCGTCACCAAATACCACTTTCTCCAGATCCTCACATTTTGCTTCCTCGGCAGTTGCATCAGGAGGCGCTGTTGGGGTCTTTGATTGCTATAAGCCCCCGATTCTAAAAGTGATCACCAAAGCATCATCATGGGGCTGGGTGGTTCCAATCTTGTCTTCCTCTGAAAAACTCAAGGTTGGGTGAAAATTCCTTCTAGCCCTCTTCGGCTCTGGTTGGGAATCCTCAGTAGGCATCTAAGCTACGACAACACTCGTGAAGGGCGTGTGCCTGTTCTTACTGCTGCGGCCAAGGTTATATTGATTGTCCCTGCGGGCGCCCTTAGGGCGTTATCTATCCGGGGCTTCTGATGGGTCTAGCCATGATGGTCACCGAGGTAGTGTAGGAGGTTCTTCAGCTTTCCTTCTCAAACTAACTGGTCCAGATAGCTCAAGAGATTCCTGTAGTTCTCTATAGTATGTCCGTGGTCCCTATGCTATTGGTAATAAAGGTTCTGATCGCACTTTGTGGATTGCCTTACCATCTTACTCGACCACCTAAAGTGTGGTTCATTCTCGATTTTTGCCAACACCCTGTGTACTAGCTTTCGGAATACGGCATGGACTGTCTGTGTGTCAGCTGCTCTAGATTGCCCCGCGATGTCCCTCCTCGGGCGAGTGCTACTGTATCGATCAGACTTGAAATCCCTCCTTTCCTGAAGGATAGCCTTCTCCTTTCCTCTACCCTGCAGCTGGTCTTCCTCCACTCGTTTGTACTTGTCAATCCGATCCATCAGTTGGCGCACACTTGTGGCAGGCTTGCCAGTCAAGGACTTCCTTAGGCCATGTCCAGTCAGGAGACCATTTTTGAAGGTACTGATGGTCACATCATCAAAATTGCCCTCCAGCTCATTGTACATCTCCCAATATCGGCCTAAGTAGTCCTTTAAAGTCTCTCCATCATGCATGGATAGAGACAGTAGCACGCTCAAAGGTCGAGGGGCTATGTTGTTTGTAACAAAGCGGGAGCCAAAGGCCTGGGTTAACTATCTATACGAATCTATGGAATTCGTCTTCAAGCCATTAAACCACCTCATTGCCACTGGACTTAAGTTAGAGGGGAAAACCTTGCACATCAATGCCTTGTTCTTAGAGTGGACAACCATCCTTTGGTTAAACTGGCTCACATGCTCCACGGGGTCCGTTTTGTTGTTATAAATGGAGAAGGTTGGCTGCTGGAACCACCGAGGAAGGGTAGCCCTTTCTATGTGGCGCGTGAAAGGCGACTTGGATATTTGATCCAGTGCCTTGCTCATGGCGTCATATTCTAATCCCCTAGGAGATGAGCTCTTATGTTTACACTCCCGGTAGTGCTCTTCTTCATGAGAAAAGGTCTCGCTTAGAGGAGTTCTCAATCTTTGCCTATAGTCATCATCGCTTTCATCATCAGAGGGCAAGTCGGTGTAGCTTGAGGTCGCCTTTGTTGTGCATGGCTCAGCCTCCACTTCAAGTCATCTATCTTTCGCTACATGGCCTGCTCATCGTTCTACCCCTGGGTCACGCGGCTCCCGACCTCCTTTGGTTGTGTGGCCCGGTCATTATTTTGTCAATGGAACACATGACTGTCCCCACGCGAGTAGCTTCTGTTGGTTTGAGTGGTGTGCACACTTCCTTCTCGAAATCTCCCATTCTCTTCATTTCGATCGCGCTCAGGGTTGGTGAAGTTACCCTGAGGTTGGGATTTGACCGGTTCAGGCTGATGAAAGCCTACTTGATGAGGGCCCAATCTTGCCATGCTTGGTCATTATCCTTATTAACACACGAGTTCTTCCCACAAACAGCGCCAATTGTAGGGGTTGGGTTTGAGCACTTCTACTGTTGAGTGAGTGGACTCAAGCCCAACTAGCCCAATTCAATGAATTTGTAGAGAACGGGTTCAAGAACTAGGCCTTAGTGAGGGATACGATGGCTAGGCATGGTTGCATATGGTTGAATAGCATGGATGTGGATTAAAATGTACAATGATGTTCCTCGGCCCTCCTCATGGGAGCTTGAGGTTCTTCTTATTTCTTTAATGATTGGTTACAGGTTGTTGTAGTGCTCTATATTTCTTAATTCTCTCTCCCTTTTTGGCGGTCCCCTTTCAAGAGGGATTCCTTACATTATATATCCCATTTCCATTGATCTTAGCCCTACATTTGTTGATCAAGTAGGTCACTACTTGATTGCTTGTCTCATCAGCCGCCTTTCCATTCTTTCTGTGGGTTGTAGCAACCAGGGCTGCACTGTTCAAGGGTCACTTCCCCATTAATACGGCCAAAACGTTAGTTGTGGGCATATAATGTGGAGGTGACAGTTCATCCTGGACTTACTCCTCCACCATGCTTCCATGGCTGACACATTGTACTTGTTCCTTCTCTTTAGATGCTTGGGAAGGCTGCTTTTGGTGGCCCGTTACTTCCTCCTCAGCAAGGCTCCTGGGCAATTTAGACTTTCACACTTCATCCTTGGACGTTTCTTCCTTCTTGGCACAGGTCTTGGGTTTGGTATAAAGTGGGTCGAGGTTGCCAAATTCTCTGACCCCACAAAAATAATTATATACTCAATTATATCTATTGCTTTTAAAAGAAAGTAATTTTAGAATCGTACAATTTTATATATATATATATATATATATATTTTGGCACAATTGTAAATTTGATTGCCTATCATTTACATATAAACTCATTATTTTTTTTTCTTTATTCATTACTCTCTATTGCATCACAATTATAGTAAAAAAGGTTATGAAATAAATTGTAATATTAAATCTTTTTCTTTAAAAATAATTGTAAATATTAATTGAAACTTTTTTTGAGAAATATTAATTGAAACTTGAAACTTGAAAGTACTTTAAGAATTAAGATATTTGTCACATCACGTTGGACAAGGTGAAAAAATAGAATGGTTGAAACTTGTCTACATTCCCAATGTAATCACGTGGAGGGGTTTTGGAAACACAAATAAAAAAAGAATACAAAAACTAAAAGAGAGAGTGGAGACGGTCCAATGAAAAAAACAGGGGGGGGGGGGGGGGGGGGGAAAGGAGAAAACAGCAGCAGAAGATGAAAGCGTGACCGACTTGTGTGGGCAACCTACTGTTTTAAGTACTTGGTGCATCCCCTGCTTAGTCATCTTCTTCTTTCCTTTTTATTATTATTTTTTTCCCACCAATCCTTTCATCCCAGATCTGAAAAAAGTTCAAAGTGTATGTTGGTGTTAGTTGAAAAAAAAGATCGTGAGAACTATTCACAATTCTAAGAACTGTGCAGTTTGACCGCAATTCATACGGTTCAATGCTTTTTCTTCATAAAGTGGTTCTTAAGGATAAAAGAACCGGAATAAGGAGAGGTTCGTGATTAATCCAGTCGGACTATATAGTTTGGTTCGGATTTTATAACCATAATATAAAGTAGAGGTATAAAAAATGAAATAGAAAATTTGTATTCACTTAAAATTATGTGTCTACTATTAATACTGTTTTTATTTTACACAAATTAAGTTGAAAAAAAATGTTTCACGTATTTCAAATTCTGAAAACATACATTACCGTATTTGCTATAAATCAAAAAAAAAAAAAAAACTTACATGTTTATTTATATATTTTAAAACATATTTATTTAATTCATCAATCCGGTTGATTCGTTTGTGTACAAAGTTGTAATTTTCGTATCATCTCTTTTGTTTATATGGACAAACTTTGCCGAGAGTAGTTTGTCAACAGTACTACATAAGAAGTTTATTATTCACTTCACTGATCACTTATTTCTCAAAAAAAAAAAAAAAAAAAAAAAAAAATCACTGATCACTCACTTGACTAAAACAAAATGACAGACTCCACATCTTCAAACAAGCAGCTCCAAGGCAAGGTGGCCATAGTCACCGGAGGCGCGCGCGGCATGGGCGAAGCCACGGCTCGCGTGTTCGCTGCTCATGGCGCACAAGCCATCGTCATCGCCGACGTCCAAGACGAGAAGGGCCAACACGTGGCCGTGTCAATCGGTTCCAACGTATGCACCTACGTACACTGCGATGTCAGCGACGAGGAACAGGTCAAGAACTTAGTAGACTTCACGGTGAAATCGTACGGACGCGTGGACATCATGTTCAGCAACGCGGGCATTGGAAGAGCGACCCACGCGTGCGATCAGAGCGTGCTGGACGTGGACTTGGTGGCTTACGACAAGCTCATGGCAGTGAACGCGCGTGGAATGGCGGCGTGCGTGAAGCACGCGGCGAAGGCGATGGTGGAAGGGCGCGTGAGGGGAAGCATCGTTTGTACGGCGAGCATAGCGGCGAGTGCTGGTTACCACAAGTTCGTCGACTACGTGATGTCGAAGCACGCGGTGCTGGGGTTGGTGAGGTGCGCGAGCATGAACCTGGGCGCGTATGGGATACGCGTGAATTGTGTTTCGCCAGGGCAGGTTGGGACGCCATTGTTGAAGGACATGTTGGGGTATGAAAATGAGGAAGAGGATAAGGTGGTAGAGTCGACTTACACCTTGAAAGGTGGGGCGATGAGGCCTAAAAATGTGGCGGACGCTGTGGTGTTTCTTGCTTCTGAGGATTCCCAGTTTGTCACTGGCCATGATTTGGTGGTGGATGGTGGGTATAGACGTTAGAGTTGGCGAAGAATCCATTAGAAAGGCCCAATTGTGTGAGTTCTGTCATCATCACCAAGTTTTAATGCATGGGCTCTTTGTTGCAGGATTCAAGTTGTAATCGAAATCTTCTAATAAGTAATAATGGTTGTAAAGCTGGACTACCAGCTAAGGAATAAATAGATTAGGCTGCTATACAAACTGCCTAAAAACTATGAATGAGAATGTAATCTGCATAATTGCAAATTTGCAATCCATATAGACAAATAGAATTGTCTTTTAATACTCTTTTTATCATCACCTTGCACCCCGACACCTTGAGGATACAGGAATCGGAAGCACAAGTGGGGGAGGTAAATCTGGCCTTTAGAGAGCCAGTGCATAGGATTGTTGACAAGATTAAACACGAACCATACTCAGGTAGCCGAACAAGATGGGAGGAAACCCGTCTAGAAGGAATCAGAGTTTATATTGCACTTACCATAAGGATAAGGGCCAAACCACCGAGCAATGCCGAGTGTTAAGGGACCATCTCGGACAGCTAGTCAAGGCTAGACACTTAAAAGAGTTCGTAACGGACGGAGGAGACCAAAGGGCGGGGCAGGGCACCCCACAAAGAGGTAATCTCCTTCCACCTCCTCTTGGGATAATCGAGGTCATCCACGTTGCCCCTAGGGGCCTCACTGCAACTGGAGGAAATGGGATGTTGACCGTGGCCTCCATAGGAGGAAGCCCAGTCACGCCCCCCGCGAAGAGGATAAAACTGACTCAAGAGCTGATCGCTTTCGACGATAACAATTTGGAAGGGACGATGCAGTCGCACGACGATGCATTGGTGGTCACGGCCCACGTAGGAGGGTTCGTTGTGAAGAGAATAATGATAGACCAAGGAAGTGGTGCAGAGGTTATGTACCCGGACCTATTCAGGGGGCTTGGACTAAAGAATGAAGATCTCTCGAAGTATAGCACGCCGTTGGTCGGGTTCGATAGCAAAGTGGTGGTTCCTGAGGGGTAGATATCCTTGCCCATCAATATGGAAGGCAAGGAGGTGGTGGTGAAGTTTATAGTGGTTACTTCGTTCTCTCTATACACGGCGATACTGGGAAGGCCGTGGATTCACATGATGGGGGTCGTCCCGTCCACTTTACATATGAAAGTGAAGTTTCCTACCGATCATGGTATCACTGTGGTACGAGGAAGCCAATGGGCAGCCAGGCAATGTTTAGTCGCCGTAGTTAATTGCAAGAAAGAGCAGACCAACCAAAAGGAGAAGGCTGATAGTAACGGCCCTTCGTTAGGAGAGCCCTTATAGCAATTACAGAATTCACGGGAGAGGGGGGAGGCATGTGCCGAGGAGATGCTCAAGGTGAAGGTATTGTCGAATGGAGACAAGTACTTCCACGTTGGGGAAAGCATGGATGATCGGGAAAAGGTAGAAATGCTGTTGGTCCTAATACAAAATGTGGACATGTTTGCATAGAGCCCGTACGAAGTACCGGGAGTAGACCCCGAGTTCATAGTCCATAGACTTGGGGTCGATCCCTTGTTCACTCCTAAGAAGCAGAGGCCGAGAAAGTCATCCTGGGAGCACATGCAAGCAGTAAACGAAAAAGTCCGAAGGCTAAAGGATGCCGGGGTAATAAGGAAAATCTTTTTCCCGGAGTGGTTGGCTAACACCGTGGTGGTGAAAAAAAAGAACGGCAAGTGGAGGGTTTGTGTGGACTCCACAAACCTGAATCGGGCATGTCCAAAAGATCCTTTCCCTACGCTAAAAATTGATCAGCTGGTGGACGCCACGTATGGGCATCCGAGGATAAGCTTTCTGGACACTTTTCAAGGGTATCACCAAATCACCTTGGCTCCTGAGGATCAAGAGAAAATGACATTCATCTCCCCAAAGGCTAATTACCATTATACGAGGATGCCTTTTGAACTAAAGAATGCTGGGGCCACGTATCAACGAATGATGACAAGAATGTTCCGGGACATGATAGGGCGAACAGTCGAAGTATATGTTGACGACATGATGGTAAAGAGTAAGCAGGTAGCCCGCCATATGGAGGATCTTCAAGAAGTATTCGGGGTTCTTTGGCAGCACAAGTTGCGTCTTAATGCCGAGAAATGCGCATTCGGTGTAGGGGCCAGAAAGTTCTTAGGATATCTAATCACTAGCCGAGGAATTGCAATCAACCCCTGTTAGGACATATATGCTTTAACTTGTTTAAGAACATATGTCACTTAATTATATAAATTGACTAATCCTTTGACAAAATGCACTCTGCTTGTAATTGGGTAGTTCTAGGTGTTTTTAATACTTCAAGAAACAATGTTTCAAGGTTAAGTGTTGAAGTCATCAAGTCTGTCCAAGAGAAAGCAAGTTGAAGTGCAGAATTTTTAAAACTCGACACCTCTCGATAGCTACCTCGACACCTGCTATCTGTCGAGAATTAAAAAGTCAGAATTCCAATCTAATTTTCTTGGGATCCGTGAATATGTTTTTGGGCTTTCTTTTCTTCTAACCCTAAACATATAAAAGGATTATTTTAAGAGCCGTTTTGGGTGACACAAGTTGCATATTCATTAAGCAATCTCTGTTTATGCAAATTGTGATCAACAGACAAGGTTCTTGACCTAGTTCATCTTCCATCAAGAAGTTGCTGTGTATTTGCACCATAGGGTTTTGTAACCAAGCATCTTCCTGCTCTTCATCAGAAAGGATGATCTGAAGAACTTTGCAGCCAACCATTCTTCCTCAGTTGGTGTTCTGAAGTCGCGTACTTGGATCCGCGCAATTGGTTAGTCACGTACTTGGGAGCCGTGCATTAAAGGTGGAGACTGTCACTACAGATCAAGTCCAATTGGGTATTGGGGTAAGGGTTCAACTGTAGGTTGGTAAGGTACTTGGGATTCCTTTACTTGTAATCGCTTGATTTGATAATAGTGGAGTTTCGGGAGTGGTGACCTGAAAATCACCCGGTGGGGTTTTTGCCATTAGGGTTTTCCCCATTCGTAAACAAATTACCGTGTTATTTATTTTCCGCTGCTCATCTAGTTGATTGGTGATTTGTTTGTGCTTCCACAAAATTGCATGATTAATTGATTAATTAATTACTTGGCTAAATTAATTAATTAGGGTTAATCACAAGGGGTCATTCAGATTGTGACCTATCAAGTGGTATCAGAGCGGGCACACTCTGATTAGGATTTAATCTTTGCTGTGTTTGATCCATTGACCCCTGTTTGTCATGGATAGAGGACAATCCTTAATTATACCTCCTTTATTTGATGGCACTAACTATGCATACTGGAAAGTACGCATGAGAGCTTTCTTGCAGTCTTTAGATGAAAATGTGTGGCAAGTTGTAGAGATTGGCTGGACTAAGCCAACAGAAGATCCAGCCGATTGGGATGATTCTAAGATCAAGGCGGCTAACTTCAACAGCAGAGCGTTAAATGCCCTATTTAGCGCAGTCACAAATGAGGAGTTCAAAAAGATATCCTCAACTGAAACTGCTAAGGAAACTTGGACCATCCTCCAGACTACCTATGAAGGCACAAAAGCTGTCAAAGACTCAAAGCTTCAGAGGCTCACTACAAGCTTTGAAGAAATTAAGATGGAGGAGGATGAGTCATTTGATGAATTCTATGCCAAGCTCAAGGACATAGTGAACTCAGCCTTCAATCTTGGGGAAACCATCCCTGAACCCAAGATTGTAAGGAAGGTGCTCAAATTTGTACCTGAGAGATTCCATGCCAAGATTACGGCTATAGAAGAATCAAAGGATATTGACAAGATTCCTTTGACTGAGCTGGTAGGTAACTTGTAAACCTATGAGATAGGACTATCTAGGATTGGCAAGTCAAGTAAAGGTAAAAGCATGGCCTTGAAGGCAAAGAACAGTGATACAGATGAGTCGTCTGATGATGAAGACTCTAAGATGAAGTCCTACATCACTCGGCAGTTCAAGAAGTTTATGAAGAATGCCAATGAAAGGAGCTTCGACAAGGACCGAAGGCAGTTCAGTTCTTCACAGTCTAGAAGCCAAGACAAAGGGAAGAAGGATGCTAAGGATGGAAGTCAGTACACTGTTCCTACAGGACCAAAATGCTTTGGATGTCATGGGTTTGGACACATGAAGCATGAATGTCCTACATATCTCAAGAGCATTGGGAAAAGCAAGGCACTTGCTGCAACTCTAAGTGACACTGAGCCTGAAGATGATTTCGACAATGAGGATGATGGAATCTTAAATGCTTTTACCGCCACAGTCAATCCTACTGAAGGGATTGTTGAAGAAATGGATGAAGAAAAAGAATTGGTGGAATCAAAATTTAAGAAAATGGATGATCAAGATGATATCCATTCAGCCTATGAGAAGCTTTATAAGCTCTCTGAAAAGCATGAGAAATTATACAGGCTGGCCACTAAGAAGCTCAGTGATGTGGAACTTGATCGTGAAGAGTTGTCCACAAAGTTTGATGAGGCGAATCAAACTATTGGAGCACTGAGATTTGAAAACACCTTTTTGGCAGAGAAGACCAAGAAGCTTGAAGCAGAGTTGTTTCAAGTCAGAGCTCAACTAGAGAGAACTTCAAGTGCAAAGCTTGATGAGATGCTGAGAAATCAGAAATCTGCTTCGGATCGAATTGGTTTGGGGTATGGTATTTCTTTCTCAAATACTGCTTCTACTAGCAATACTGTTTTTGTTCCTCCTGCTAATAATACTGAAATTGAGAATATTGATGTCAAAATTGAATTAGCTAGTAAGAACTTAGACAAGGGTAAATCTATCTTAGGAGCACCCCCTAAGTAAGATAAGAAAGATGATAAAAACCCTAGGGCTAAGAAGGCAAACTCTTAAAAGCCTAAATAAAAGAAGCAGCATCTCTGTCATCATTGTGGAGCTGCTGGTCATACTAGACCAAATTGCTATAAGTGGTTAGCCATTCAACAGAGCAATGGCATGATAGCATCTGAAAACCATAATCAGCTTCAATCCTCTCTTGCTCCTCTTGGAGATCTTCTGAAAGCCCCCATGTTCCTTTTGAACTTGAACGGGTTAAACTCTTCCTCCTCACCGCTGGTTCAAGGATTTAATCAAAGGAAAGGCTCTTCCAAGGTGTGGAAGAAAAAGGACTTCAAGTGATTTAATCACTTTCTTCTTTCTTCTTGTTTTTCTGTGTTGTGCATTCCTTGTGTGTTTTGTTTTTCTGCTGAGTCAGTCTAGTTTTTGCATTATTTTGTTTAACATATTTTGTGTGTTTACTTTCAGTCTATTTATTTTTTTAATAAAAAAAAAATTGAAAAATCAGAAAAATACAAAAACAATGTGTGTTATGTGTACTTTGGTACTTGTGTACCTTGGATGGCCAATGAAACAAAGTTTTCTAAACTTTGTATCACTTGTAACTTAGATGAGCATCTCTATGCACAACTAAGCAAGTGAGCTATGTGGCTCTTGTTTGTGATGAGTAAGATTAGGTTATATCTTAAAACTTAACACTCATATCACTCTTTTTGACGGGTAGGACTAGAAAATCCTAAGAGAAAGGCATAAATAACCATCTCACCACTGGTGCTCGCCAATCATAATATGACACTTGTATGCTTTGGCATAGCAAAAGTGCAGTGTCAAAGACATTCGTATGCTTCGGCATAGGAAAAGTGCGATGTCAAATGCTTAACATCTTGGGTATTTCTTTTCTCTCTTTTATATACCCATGTATGATATGCTAAAATAAAAGAAAACATGCAAAGAAAAATAAAAAGCAAAAAGATTAAAAATGCTTTATATATGGTTGCAAGCGTGTATTCTAGGAGATGTGGGAGTTATAGGATGTACCTCGAAGGTGATAGTCCCCATCAAACAGTTATGATTGTGTGTGAGTTGTAAGTTACTTTCTCATATCTCAGATCGTCATAACATCCATACACATATGCAATCTTGCGATGTTTTTTCACACACAACACGCAATATTCTTTGCTACTTTTGATACATGTGCAGGTACAATGTGATTTGACCATCACAAAGGTTATACATGTGCTAATGTATGCTGACTAAACTGTCATAACTTGTTTTTGAAACATAAAATTGGTTAGACTTGTTTAGTGTGTGTGTGTGTGTTTTGCATGATCCTTGTGCATATTTTCTTGTTGAGAAATGTTTTGAGAGGTTTATCACTTAAGTGGATCTTTGGTTGAGATGTGTGTTAAATTGCATTCATGTCTGTGTTTTTCCCTTCTCGAAAAACTACATTTTTCTGAAGGCTCGACACCTCCCTCGACACCTCCTCGATACCTGGTCATCTGTCGAGCTTCTCTTGTTGTTTCTTATCGCAATCTTGATACCTCTTCGACACCTGATGGATCGATCAAGAAAATCTATGTCCCCTCGATAGATGCTCGATACCTGTTGGATTGATCAAGGTTCACTTGTGGTGTTTTGAGTTTTCTTTCTCGACACCTGTCTCGACACCTTGTGGATCGATCGAGATTTCTTCTGTCCTCTCAACAGCTCCTCGATACCTTGTCGATCAATCGAGTTTCATGTATCTGATTTTGGCCTTGCTTCTCGATACCTCTCGATACTTGCATCTGTCGAAGGCACAATTCCTCGATACCTTCCTCGACAGCTTCTCGATACCTCTCGACACCTCTGCTGTCGAGATTTAATGAGAGCTCTATTTAAGTGCAGATCGCGATTTTTCTCTCATTCTCTCGATCTCACTCGATCTGTCCGAGGTTTTTCAACTTCCCAACTCCTTTTTCTCACTTAATCTTCAACCCCACTTAGATCTTGCTCATTCCTTGCTTCAATCTCGAGGTAAGATCACTTTTCCCCTTCACTTTCATGCATTTCATGTTTGAAAACCTAGTTTTTGGGATTTTTCATAAAAATTTGGGGTTTTTCAAAATTGTTGAGTTTTTCTTCAAATTGTGGGTTGGGTTTGCACTTAAATGATTTCAAAATGTCATACATTGCATTTCATTTGCATTATAATGATATTTACATGCATTTAGATGTGTGCCTTATGGTTGTGTGCTGCTAGGATTGGATTGGGCTGAGTTTATGATGTTTGTCTCTTTACATGACACATGTCCATGCATTCCCATGCATACGTTCTTGTTGTTCAACATATTTGATATATTTAAACTGTGTTTGGGACTTTTCTGATTGTTTCCTCCCTCTATCTTTTTCTCATTCTTTTACGTTAGTCGTGTCTATGGCACCCAAACGTAAGTCTACTCTTTTTAACATCCGGTTCCGTGATGGAGATACTCATAAGGCATTTTCGAAGAACTTTTCCAAACGAGGTGTTCATTCGGAACGCCACGTTATACTGGCAGACTTCGCCGATACTGACCTTTCCACTGTCATTAACAGTAGAGGATGGGGGTCACTGTGTGACATCCCGGCCACTTGCCCTCTCGTGCTGATACAGGAGTTCTACTCCAACATGCACGGGATCGATCTTTCAGTACCTCATTTTATCACTCGCGTTCGAGGTACGCGCATTCCTGTCTCACCGCAACTTGTTGCGAAGGTGCTTAGGGTACCTAGGATAGAGTTTCCTGATTACCCCTCTTGTGAGCGTCTGAGGACTGTGTCCAAGGATGAGCTCATCTCTGCTTTTTGTGAGTGCCCTGCTGATTGGGGTGAGCATCAGTTCACATCATGTAGGCCTTTTGCTAAAGGTCCTAGATTCATTAACATGGTGATGACCTTTGTTCTCCATCCTCTTTCTCATTATAACTCTATCACTGAGCCTTGTGCTCGATTTTTGCTTTCCCTGCTTGAGCATCTTACTATAGACTTCCCTTCTCACTTCATCCGCTCTATCATAGAGGTCTATCTTGACTCAGCGTCCCGTGATAAGCTCATTTTTCCTTCTGCTATCACGCGGATTCTATGCCATTTTTCTGTTCCCTTTCTTGTGTCCGACCACTTCACACACATATCTGCCATAGATGCCGCTACTGTAAAACGTAGTGAGGCACAGTTCAGGTCGAGACAGCCAGGTGCCACTCCTCCCTCCCGTTCGGCGCCTTCTAGATCCACTCCATCTACATCTGCTCCTTCTTCTTCTTCGAGCGATGTATCCCTTGGTGATATCATGGCACAGCTGCAGCGCATGGACACTCGCCTTGATACACTCTCTGCTGAGTTGTATCAGGTGAATGTTCGTGTGGGTCGTATTGCACGACGGCAGGCGATCATGGGTGGATTTGCTCCAGAGGCTACTCTTTCACCATCTACTCCAGCAGCGTCAGATTCTGAGGATGATGAGGATGATGATGGGGATGCTAGCTCTGTCGATGAGATGTCTACATGACACTCTACCCTTTGTCACTCGTGACAAAAAGGGGGAGTAGTTTTGGTAGTTTTGGGCTATGAGAGTAGTCATCTTAAGGGGAGAATTAGTATAGGACATTTTTGATAGGGGGAGTGTTGTTATACTTGAGGGATGTGGTGAGGCTATATGTATTTTTTTTTCTTATCTTTTAGATACATTGGTCTTGTATATGAGGTCCTTTGACTATTTTTACTGTGGGGCCCAAGAGCCCAGAATCCCCGGCCCACTTTTAGGCTGGCCCAAGGCCCAAGCCGAGGAGGGCAATCTCCCCAGATGGTCGGCCTAAGGGTTTTAGTTCGTCCAAGACCTAAGCCGAGGACACACCTCTCCTCGGCACACCTAGTCTAATCCAAGTAGGGGGCAGACCCAGAATAGGTGGTCACATCCACACCTAACGAGCCTGCCTGACCCTCCAGGCTACATTAATGGTGACAAGACCCTTCACTGAAAAGCCTTGGAGGCAGCAGCCCCCAGTATGGTGAGGAACCTGTTTGATGGGATAAGTCCTGAACCAATAGCCCGGATGGCCAACAGCTGTAGGGCCAGGATCGAGCTAAAGGGCGTATATAAGGCAAAGAACCCCCTTGTGAAGGGGGGCCTCCTCGGACGCCAGCCGAGGAGCAACCCCAGGCGCAGAGCAATAAACGAGAAGTTCAAGGAAGACCGGCGAAGGGCCGGCCGGAGCCAAACCCTTTGCCCCACTCTCTACAAATTCATTGTCGGGGGCCCACCTCCGAAAAAGGAGCCCCTACATTTACATACATTGTACTTATCTCATATCTTATATATGTTGATGTATGTTTCTTTCACCTCTCTCTTCATTTGTTGTTTCTTTTCTATCTTTATACACATGTTCTTTATATTTGTATACAATCTATTATTTCTGTTTCACACTAAGATACCTTGATGAGTTTTGTTTAAAGTGTTTCAGAAATACAGGTTGTCAAAGTCTACTTATCATAAGCTCTCTTCTTGCAAAGTTTTTCAAGAGTTTGTGTTAGGATAGATTTTATTGTATTCAACAAGTGAATATGAGTTAAGTGATTTATGACTTCTCTCATATGCTCATTTGTTTGTTATGGTTTTGTCACGGATTGCCAAAGGGGGAGATTGTTAGGACATATATGTTTTAACTTGTTTAAGAACATATGTCACTTAATTATGTAAATTGGCTAATCTTTTGACAAAACGCACTCTGCTTGTAATTAGGTAGTTCTAGGTGTTTTTAATATTTTAAGAAACAATGTTTCAAGGTCAAGTGTTGAAGTCATCAAATCTATCCAAAAGAAAGCAAGTTGAAGTGCAGAATTTTTAAAGCTCAATACCTCTCGATAGCTACCTTGACACCTGCTATCTGTCGAGAATTAAAAAGTCAGAATTCCAATTTGATTTTCTTGGGATTCGTGAATATGTTTTTGGGCATTCTTTTCTTCTAACCCTAAACATATAAAAGGATTATTTAAGAGCCGTTTTGGGTGACACAAGTTGCATATTCATTAAGCAATCTCTGTTTATGCAAATTGTGATCAACAGACAAGGTTCTTGACCTAGTTCATCTTCCATCAAGAAGTTGCTGTGTATTTGCACCATAGGGTTTTGTAACCAAGCATCTTCCTGCTCTTCATCAGAAAGGATGATCTGAAGAACTTTGCAGCCAACCATTCTTCCTCAGTTGGTGTTCTGAAGTCGCGTACTTGGATCCACGCAATTGGTTAGTCACGTACTTGGGAGCCGCGCATCAAAGGTGGAGACTGTCACTACAGATTAAGTCCAATTGGGTATTGGGGTAAGGATTCAACTGTAGGTTGGTAAGGTACTTGGGATTCCTTTACTTGTAACCGCTTGATTTGATAATAGTGGAGTTTCGGGAGTGGTGACCTGAAAATCACCCAGTGGGATTTTTGCCATTAGGGTTTTCCCCATTCGTAAACAAATCACCGTGTTATTTATTTTCCGCTGCTTATCTAGTTGATTGGTGATTTGTTTGTGCTTCCACAAAATTGCATGATTAATTGATTAATTAATTACTTGGCTAAATTAATTAATTAGGGTTAATCACAAGGGGTCATTCAGATTGTGACCTATCAACCCCAACCATATCGAAGCAGTAAGAAGATTGAAGCCACCGAGCAACCCAAAGGAAGTGTAGGTGTTAACCGGGATGCTGGCCGCCCTGAACCGATTCATCTCCAAGTTTACGGACTGCTGCCGATGTGAGAGACCGCGCCCCCGACCCGTTTTAATGAATGTTGGGCCAAACCCACGTGAATGGGTGGAGTCGTGTTATTGTCTCTCAAAATGGAGGTTCGACTAGTTATATTTTCCCCTTTAGATTAAGGGTTTTACAATGGAGTCGCCACTTATTTAATTGTTGGAAAAATAAGAAAACCATAGTTGAAAAATTCCTCATTTTATTAATTTGAAATTTGAATTTACATTGATCATAGGAAAATTACATGGCTTTGGTCCTAGATACAATCTAAGATAAATTACATGGCTTTGTTTCCTAGTTACCATCTAGAAATTGAAAATTACAAGGATAAGCATTTGATCTACTAATCCTTGATCTAAGTTCGGAGGCTATGTTACAAGGTGGGAAGGTGTTAGGCACCCACCTTGCCCGGTGAAACCGGTCTTCTAGACTATGGTGGCCAACAATCATATCATATCATCCAATATGTCAATCAATTTACATGTTGCATTTAATGTGTGTGCATGTGACAAACCCTAATTAAATTTATTGAACATTGCATTTGGATTGAAAAATAAAATTCTTGTGAATGTGTGTGCATGGTGACATTCTAGATTCAAAGATTTGAAAGAATTATTAAACAAACATGTTTTTTCATATTTTTGATGTGGATTTAAGATTAAAACTAGTGATATGCATGAACATGTGATGAACAACTAAGAACATATGAAGAACATATAAGAACAATTAAGAACATTCAAACATATTCGAGGGAATTTAAATAGTTACTATCATGCTTTAATCTTAAACTCTCATCATGGCAATACAAAAAAAAAAAAAACAAGTTAGGGAAAGAGATTATACCTTCATGCAAGATCCATACGGTGGAGGAGGAGATTCTTGGTGGAGGTCTTAAGGGCGGAGGAAAGAAGAAGAACTAGGAGAGGGAGAGTGAGTCTCACTCAATACCTTGAGTCTCAGGAAGACCAAGATATGACAAGACTACTCTACTTCACTAGAACTCAAGAGAGGAGAAGAGAGGGGATTCTTTTGGTCTTTTGGAATGAAGGAGGGGGAGGGTTTATATAGTGGTAGTGGAGGGAATATGAATGGAAGGCCATTTAATGAGGGTTGACAAGGATTATGAACCTAGACCTCATTTTAGCCTTGGAAAAAATCTGGTGCATTAAATGGAGAGATTGGTGGGAGTGGGGAGCAAGCCAAAATTCGGTTTTCCCGTAGCTGCTGTAACAGCTTGTAGAGCTAACTTCAAAAAATCATATCTGACCCAATTCTGATTGGAATTGTCTCTTTCCTATGCTTAAATTGAAGCCCCAGATGTCTAGTTTCTGGTAAAATTAACCTCATTCACAGATTCAAAATATTCTGAGAGATATTGATGAAATAGTGAGCAGAGGTCATTTGTTAGAAAATGGTTTCAGCATAATTAACATTAATAGGTCCCAAATTAGCTCCCAATTAACATTAAATGGCTCCAATCACTCCCATTTCAGAATTAATTGGTTCCCAATTTACTCTAATTAAAAGATAATTACACAAATTACTCATTGAATGAATAATGTTTAACTATCTAATTAATTAGGTGTATGCAACCTCACCATAAAATGTAGTCCTAACCAATTAAATTATGACACATCATTGTTCTCAAATTGATTACACCTATAACCAATTGAAATCAATTGTTCATAATCACATATAGTCGGACTCAATTTGTGATAGTACATCTTAGCCATTAAAACTTGATTTGATAATAACTTTCAATCTAGTAGTCCGATTAGGGCTTATGACCAGTCGATTTGATCGTTACAACATCAAGATCATTTTGGTGAAATGAGTCTAATGATCTAATGGCTATAATCAAGATGCATATTTTCAAGGCAAAATTACCCTTTTACCCTCCATGTGAGGTTAAATATGGGTTGCAAAATGGGGTGTCAACAGAATGCCCCTCATTGGCAGAGCTTGAAAAGCGAATGTTAATGTATGAAAGAGACACCTAACTTTGCAATCAGTATTTAACCGTGATGAATGTATGATGCATGTAGATAAAAATGTAGATGGTCATGTTACGGATCAAAATATGGACCGAATCTCAAGGGAGATTGCCTACGTACCTCTTGGTGAGAGGATCAGGTCCAAACGTAGTTCATACATGCAATTTTTTTTTTTTTTTTTTTGGTGTAAAAAATGAGTACAAGACATGCTTACCAATGGTTATGACGAAATGAGGATTTTGGACATGCTTCCTTCGATGGATTTGAAGTTTGGACGTGCTTCTCAGAGGTCCGTGGATTGAGGTTTGGACGTGCTTCCCAGAGGTCCGATGATATTGGATTTGGACGTGCTTCCCAGAGGTCCGATGGATTGATGTTTGGATGTGCTTCCCAGAGGTCCGTTGAAATTGAATTTGGACGTGCTTCCCAGAGGTCCGTGAATTGAAGTTTGGACATGCTTCCCAGAGGTCCGATGGAATTGAATTTTGGACGTGCTTCCCAGAGGTCCGTGGATTTGAATTTGGACGTGCTTCCCAGAGGTCCGATGGTTTGAAGTTTGGACGTGCTTCCCAGAGGTCCGATGGAATTGAATTTTAGACGTGCTTCCCAGAGGTCCGATGGATTGATGTTTGGACGTGCTTCCCAGAGGTCCGATGGATTGATGTTTGGACGTGCTTCCCAGAGGTCCATTGAAATTGAATTTGGACGTGCTTCCCAGAGGTCCGTGAATTGAAGTTTGGACATGCTTCCCAGAGGTCCGATAGAATTGAATTTTGGACGTGCTTCCCAGAGGTCCGTGGATTTGAATTTGGACGTGCTTCCCAGAGGTCCGATGGTTTGAAGTTTGGACGTGCTTCCCAGAGGTCCGATGGAATTGAATTTTGGACATGCTTCCCAGAGGTCCGATGGATTGAAGTTTGGACGTGCTTCCCAGAGGTCCGAGGATTTAAAATTTGGACGTGCTTCCCAGAGGTCCGATGGATTGAAGTTTGGACGTGCTTCCCAAAGGTCCGAGGATTTAAAATTTGGACGTGCTTCCCAGAGGTCCGATGGTTTGACTTTGGACGTGCTTCCCAGAGGTCCGATGGAATTGGATTTGGACGTGCTTCTCAGAGGTCCGATGGATTGAAGTTTGGACGTGCTTCCCAGAGGTCCGAAGGATTGGAGTTTGGACATGCTTCCCAGAGGTCCGATGGTTTGAAGTTTGGACGTGCTTCCCAGAGGTCCGAGGATTTGATTTTGGACGGCATTATTCCTGCCGATGTGTATGGGCCTTTTACCTTAGTACCTGCAGAATAAATACTTTCAATTAGTAACAGAGGTATTTATTGAAAAGACTTTGGCATACCTAGCGAATGCCTCTAGTTTAGGACATATTTCATGCTTCGATGAATGCTGAGGGTAGACAGTCAACTTGATGTTGCACCATTGGAGAATGTGGAAGAGGTTCATAGCTTTTTGTTCCTGAAGAAGAATTTAATGATTTTTTTTTTTTTTTTTTGAAAAATTTTGAAATCTTGCTTTTTTTTGAATTTTTTTTTTTTTGAAAAATTTGGAAATCTTGAATTTTTTTTTTTTGAAGGAATTGAAAATTTTGATTGGTAAATTTTTTTTATGGTAACCTAAGAAGTACGAGCCCAATGCCCCTAGTCCCAAGGCTTTTTGAAAATTCTCTCTTTTCTTTTCTTCTCTCTTTTTTTTTTTTTTTTTTGAGATTTGAAGATTTTTTTCATTATCAAAAAGTGATAAAGATTTATTCATGATAATTTTTTTTTTTTTTTTGAAAAACCTATCCTTTGAATGAATTAACTTTGGCTGGAAGTTGATGCAGATCGCTGGATAAGTCCTTTCTTAATTCCTACAAAAAAAATAATTTCAATTAGTAATGGATTTATTTATTGAAATGAATTGGAAGTACTTACCCAATGCCCCTAGTTTGGGGCATATTCCATGTTTAGATTGAAACTGAATTTATTTGATGTTGTGACCATTGGGGTGCATGAAAGAAGATCATGGTCCGCCATCCTTGGTTCCTGTAAAAAGACTTTCTTTCTCTAGTTTGTTAGAAACCAATTATTGTGAAAACTTGCACACAATATAAATAGGCCAATACTCCAAGTTTAAACATGTTTAATGCAAACAAATAGGCATAACCTAACATGCACCCAAACAATTTTGTCACATTATTTTGATTTTGCTTCACAAGGTTGTTTGGATGATTGGGACCGGGCCTTTGCAAGGCTGCCTACGTACCTCTCTCATAGAGGATCAGGTCAAAACGTAGTTCAAGAGAACTAGATTTTGAAAAAGAATGATTTTTTTTTTTGGAAAAACAAATTTTCATTTTTTTTTGGAACAAGATGTGATCCATTGAACAACCATTTTAGAAAATCATAGTGTTTAAGAACCAAACAAATCTCTTTGATTAGGAAGGATCAAGATCATTAAACTCATGTAATCAAATTTGCTTCATCCTTTTGAACATCATCAGATTAAGTCTCCAAAGGCAATCAAGAAATGAAATGTGATAATATTTATGAATCACATTGTTGGGTGCAAACAAGTAGAATGCTCCAGATTTGAAAGTTCTTTTGAGTCATTTTGGGGATTTGAGAATTTGAGAAATTTTGTCCTCAGACATATCATTCTGTGGGGTTTGACAATTTTAAGCATTTTTCTTTCTTAATTCAAGAGTAAAATAATATTAGAGCTTAAGATGTGCCTACAACTAGCAACACTTCAAGGAGGTCTTTACTCATGGGTTGTAATGTAGGCCGGGTTTGGGTTATGAAATGAAAGATATAAAAGGCTCAAAATTCCCTATGTTGTTTCCCCCAAGTATGCATTACTCAAAAATCAAGTATTGGAGGAGTTTTACCATTTCTTCTTTGTCATCTTCTCACTAGTCTTCATTGGTCACTTGTATCAACAATCATTTTTATGCTTATTCCTCTAGACTTTCATCTTGTAAAATTCTTCTCTTTTTAGGTTGCATCTTCAAGTTTCCAACTCGGTAGGATTTTCCAATTTTTTCTTTTCTTCTTCTTCATTTTTTTGGCCCTAACTTTTGCCTAGACCGCCCTTTTGGGTTTTCAGCCCAGCGGGCTTCCTTCTTTTTTTTTTTTTTTTTTTTTTTTTTTTTTTTTTTTTGGCCCTAGCTTTTGCCTAGACTACCCTTTTGGGTTTTCAGCCTAGCGGGCTTTTCCTTTTTTTTTTTTTTGGCCCTAACTTTTGCCTAGACTGCCCTTTTGGGTTTTCAGCCTAGCAGGCTCTGTTTTTTTTTTTTTTTTTTTTTTTTGCTATTTTTCATCTCTTGATTGAATGAACTATTGCCTTCCTTGTATTTCTCAGCTTAATGATTTTCGATCATTTTGATGCACTCTCTAAACTTCTTTCTTGCCACAATGCACTTGCACCTTTATGTGCTTGATGAATCTTTTCCTTTTTTGATGAACTTTCTTTTGGATGAACCTTCTACTCTTCTTGGCATGATGAATTTTAGGTTCTTCAAACTTGATGCACATTTTGTTTTCTCTCACATTTATGAAATTTCATTTCTCTTTCCTTGATTGAGTGAAAACTCCTTTTACTTTGATGATCTCTTATCTTTAGCTTAATGAATTCTCTACTTGTCTTTCATGTCCTCTAGGAGAGCTTTGTGAATTAGTTTCAAAGTTCAAGGTCGACTCCTCCTTAACATGAGATTTAAGCGTGTATACTTTGAATTTCCCCACCCTAGGTTTAGATTTTAGGGGGTTCATGAAAAAAAGAGGTTAAGTGTTTAAAGGCTCAAATAGGCTTGCAATGGATAATGATCATTCTAGGTATTAAGGTATAATCTTGTTTTACCAAAGACAGCCTCCTATCCCTAGTAATGCTTGCTTGTAGGCACAGTGACTTGAGCTCTTTTAATAAATTCCTCTTAAAAGAAAAAGTATGAATGCTCTATCGGAGACACAAAAGTTTTCAGAAATTTGGAATGAATGCATGAGCCTTTTGAATTTTCTGATGGATAGATTTTCTTTGATTGCCTTGTAAGACCATTTCTTCTTTTATTCAAAGTAATTTAGCAAAAGTGTTTACACGAATCAAATGAAATCAATCCTTTCTCAGTACAAGTTGATTGTTCAAGTCTTTAAACATCATAATTTAGAAAAAGTTTTGTCCAAAGGATCCTCATGTACCATTTTGAAAAGAAGACTTTAAAAAATCTTGAAATCTTTGAAAGAAAGAAAAAATGGATCTTTTTGAAAAAAACCACTAGGAAGTCCAATGCCCCTAGTTCAAAGAATTATTTTTTTTTTTTAATGACTTAAGGGCTCAATGCCCCTAGTCCAAAGACTTTTTTTCATTTGAATTTTTTTTTTTTTTTTTTTTAATTTTTGGGAAAGATTTGAAAATCTTGATTTTTTTTTTTTTGAAATTTTTTAAAATATATACATGAACAAAGTACATCAAATGCTACATGGATTTTTAGAATTCAAAGAAACATAGAAACATGGAATAAACAAACAAACTTTAAGCTTAACCATGATGTCACAAACCAAATGTGGAGTGAGGCAAAGTTGGGTCACTTGCTTCTTCTTGGTCCATTTAGGATGCTTGAGGCTTGGTGTGCTTGATCCTTGATTATGATGAAATGGCTTGGGCTTGCACTTGGAAGGCTTGAACCTTGATTATGATCTTTTGATATTTGCTTGAAATGGCTTGGGCTTGCACTTGAAATGCATGCATCTTGTGAGCTTTTGGCTTTTGATGTTGATCATGCATATACACCTCCAATGGGCTCAAGTATTGGGCTTAGAATGATTCAAGAAACAATTTTCGGTTTTCATATCAAGTAGAGTTCAAACACAAGCCTTTGGGCTTGAGCTCATTCATAGCATACAAGGTTCAAACAATTATGATGGGATCAAGTGTTGGACTTGAGTCATCATGGTTCAAACAACGGCCAAACAAATGCATGATGAAATGCAATTTACATGGACCGACCTAAAGGTAGGTTCTATGGGTCATTATAACATGGGTTGAAGGTAGGTTAAAGGTTCCCACAAGCTAGGACGTCGTACCTCCCAACTTGTGACGCCAGGAGCGTCACGTTGGTTCGAACGGTACAGTTTGTCCTTATGAACCACTATGGCGTAACCATGATGATCCTTGTCGCGGTGGGTGGTAGGTTCACCGCTGGGTATGTGAGTCTCAGGAAGACCACAATCCACGGCTAATACTACCGGGCTTCCGGGCTAGCACACAAATAAAATAAATTTCATTCAAGCAAATGATGCATGACATGCAAAATAATGACATATTAGACATGTTATATACAAAAAAAATAATAAACAAACAATGACATGGTTGGCCACCATAATCTAATTGAAGCTTAGCCCTCAATATCCCCAGTGGAGTCGCCACTGTGAGAGACCGCGCCCCCGACCCGTTTTAATGAATGTTGGGCCAAACCCACGTGAATGGGTGGAGTCATATTATTGTCTCTCAAAATGGAGGTTCGACTAGTTATATTTTCCCCTTTAGATTAAGGGTTTTACAATGGAGTCGCCACTTATTTAATTGTTGGAAAAATAAGAAAACCATAGTTGAAAAATTCCTCATTTATTAATTTGAAATTTGAATTTACATTGATCATAGGAAAATTACATGGCTTTGGTCCTAGATACAATTTAAGATAAAGTACATGGCTTTGTTTCCTAGTTACCATCTAGAAATTGAAAATTACAAGGATAAGCATTTGATCTACTAACCCTTAATCTAAGTTCGGAGGCTATGTTACAAGGTGGGAAGGTGTTAGGCACCCACCTTGCCCGGTGAAACCGGTCTTCTAGACTATGGTGGCCAACAATCATATCATATCATCCAATATGTCAATCAATTTACATGTTGCATTTAATGTGTGTGCATGTGACAAACCCTAATTAAATTTATTGAATATTGTATTTGGATTGAAAAATAAAATTCTTGTGAATGTGTGTGCATGGTGACATTCTAGATTCAAAGATTTGAAAGAATTATTAAACAAACATGTTTTTTCATATTTTTGATGTGGATTTAAGATTAAAACTAGTGATATGCATGAACATGTGATGAACAACTAAGAATATATGAAGAACATATAAGAACAATTAAGAACATTCAAACATATTCGAGGGAATTTAAATAGTTACTATCATGCTTTAATCTTAAACTCTCATCATGGCAATACAAAAAAAAAAAAAAACAAGTTAGGGAAAGAGATTATACCTTCATGCAAGATCCATACGGTGGAGGAGGAGATTCTTGGTGGAGGTCTTAAGGGCGGAGGAAAGAAGAAGAACTAGGAGAGGGAGAGTGAGTCTCACTCAATACCTTGAGTCTCAGGAAGACCAAGATATGACAAGACTACTCTACTTCACTAGAACTCAAGAGAGGAGAAGAGAGGGGATTCTTTTGGTCTTTTGGAATGAAGGAGGGAGAGGGTTTATATAGTGGTAGTGGAGGGAATATGAATGGAAGGCCATTTAATGAGGGTTGACAAGGATTATGAACCTAGACCTCATTTTAGCCTTGGGAAAAATCTGGTGCATTAAATGGAGAGATTGGTGGGAGTGGAGAGCAAGCCAAAATTCGGTTTTCCCGTAGCTGCTGTAATAGCTTGTAGAGCTAACTTCGAAAAATCATATCTGACCCAATTCTGATTGGAATTGTCTCTTTCCTGTGCTCAAATTGAAGCCCCAGATGTCTAGTTTCTGGGAAAATTAACCTCATTCACAGATTCAAAATATTCTGAGAGATATTGATGAAATAGTGAGCAGAGGTCATTTGTTAGAAAATGGTTTCAGCACAATTAACATTAATAGGTCCCAAATTAGCTCCCAATTAACATTAAATGGCTCCAATCACTCCCATTTCAGAATTAATTGGTTCTCAATTTACTCTAATTAAAAGATAATTACACAAATTACTCATTGAATGAATAATGTTTAACTATCTAATTAATTAGGTGTATGCAACCTCACCATAAAATGTAGTCCTAACCAATTAAATTATGACACATCATTGTTCTCAAATTGATTACACCTATAACCAATTGAAATCAATTGTTCATAATCACATATAGTCGGACTCAATTTGTGATAGTACATCTTAGCCATTAAAACTTGATTTGATAATAACTTTCAATCTAGTAGTCCGATTAGGGCTTATGACCAGTCGATTTGATCGTTACAACATCAAGATCATTTTGGTGAAATGAGTCTAATGATCTAATGGCTAGAATCAAGATGCATATTTTCAAGGCAAAATTACCCTTTTACCCTCCATGTGAGGTTAAATATGGGTTGCAAAATGGGGTGTTAACAGCCGACCATTTTACCAACTTTTGAAGAAATGGACTGGATTTCCCTGGAGTGAAGAGTGCGACAAAGCCTTTATGGACCTTAAGGACTATTTGGTGAGGGCACCCGTCCTTACGGTACTAGAGCCCGGTGAGGATTTGTTCATATATCTGGCAGTATCCGAGCATGCCATAAGCGCCGTGTTACTGAGGGATAAAGGAATACAGCAACCCATGTACTACATCAGCAAGACTCTAGTCGATGCAAAAACGAGGTATTTACCCCTGGAAAAGCTTATATTGGCCCTAAAATACGCCACCGGGAAATTGCCACACTACTTTCAAGCACATATCGAGTATCACTTACAGTCATTATTGAAAAGATCAGACTTCACGGGTCGAATAGCAAAATGGGGGATTAAGCTTGGTTCGTTCAACATATGGTACAGACCACGGAGCTCAGTGAAGGGCCAGGTCCTTGCGGACTTCATCGCCGAGTTTTCGCCAAAGGGGAATGGGGAGATAGTATGCCAATTGGAAGTTCGCCCCTGGAAGGTGTTCGTTGATGGTGCATTAAACTGCACGAGGGTTGACGCAAGGGTCGTAGTGATCACCCCAGAAGGAATACGGCTGGAACACTCGTTTAGATTGTGTTTTAAGGCATCCAACAACGAGGCAGAATACGAAGCCTTTTTGGCAGGGCTGAGGACAGTTTCGAGCTTGGGTTCACGGGAAGTGGAGGTGTACTCAGATTCGCATCTGGTGGTTAATTAGGTGCAAGGCAGTTTTGAAGCCCGCAATCCCCGGATGAAAGCATACCTTGAACAAGTAAAGCATGCCATAGCTAGCTTCAGCACAATAAAGGTATCCCAAATAGCTCGGACGCAAAACTGACATGCCGACTCACTCGCCACGATGGCATCATCTGTGGCCGAAGAGATACCTCGACTAGTTAAGGTTGAGCTTGCTTGTGAGCCGAGCGTAAAGGTGGTGAATAGTCCGGTAACTGCGAGAATCAATGTCTCAATAGTCACAACCTTCGGGCCATGCTGGATGGACCCTATCATTGACTTCCTTGCAAAAGACCGGCTCCTAGATGATGAAAAGGAGGGCTGCAAGGTACGTAGAGTGGCTCCCCAATATTGGCTGTCTGAGGACTAGGTTTTATACCAAAGATCATATGGAGAATCGTACCTATTGTGTTTACACCTCGAGAAGGTGGGCGAGCTTCTAATGGATCTACATGATGGGGTGTGGGCAGCCATGTAGGGGGATGTTTATTGGCGCACCGGGCAATGACTCAAGGGTTTTAGTGGCCTCAAATGCAGAAGGACTCTGCCGAGTACCTACTTAGGTGCGAACAGTGTCAGAAACATGCACTTTTAATCCATTAACCTGCCGGACATTTGAACCCGATTAGCCGTCCTTGACCTTTTGCACAATGGGGGCTGGACATCATCAGCCCATTCCCCTGAGCGACGGGAAATCGAAGATTCGTACTTGTAGCCGTCGACTATTTCACCAAATGGGCGAAGGCGGAAGCTTTAGCCAACATACGGGATATCGATGTGAAGAAGTTCGTGTGGAAGATTATAGTGACAAGGTTTGGGGTGCCGAACTCCCTCATATTTGATAACGGGCTGCAATTCAATAGTCGGGCGTTCCGAGGGTTCTGCCGTGAACTTGGTATAAAAAACAGGTACTCGACTCCAGCTTATCCCCAGAGCAACAGTCAAGCCGAGGCAGTAAATAAAGTGATTGTGTACAGGTTGAAGAAAAGGCTGGTGGGGGCTAAAGGGAATTGGGTCGACGAGCTACCCAAAGTCTTGTGGGCTTACCGAACAACTTTTAGAAGGTCCACCGAGGAAACTCCTTTTTCTCTCGCTTACGGTGCGGAAGCCGTTATACTAACTGAGGTAAGCCTGTGCAGTGCACGAGTCGCAGGGTTTGACCCCGCTCGGAACGATGAGATGATGGTGGGATGCCTAGACAAGTTAGAGGAATGCCGCGAGATGGTGACCATACGGCTTGCTGAGTATCAACAGAAGCTCGCCCAGAGATACAACCGAGATGTAAGAACAAGGGAATTCATAGTCGGGGATCTGGTTCTTAGAAGAGCTGTGGGGAACATGCGAGATGCTAACACCAGGAAATTGGCACAGACGTGGGAAGGGCCCTATAGGGTGACAGCGGTGGCCGACGTCGGGGCCTACTACTTAGAAGACCTAGATGAGAGACCATTGGCCCGACCGTGGAATGTTCGTAACTTGAAAAAGTACTATCATTGAAAGTGTGGTGTCTTGTGTGTATGTGCTTTGTTAATAAAAGAAAACGATGTTTGTCCATACATACTGGCATTATCCTACATTAAAATCTCGGTTCGATCTCATCACTAAGCAGGTGGGAACTTAAACTAGTCCTGAGGACAGAAGCCTGACTCTCGGTTCGATCTTATCATTGAACAGGTGGAAACCTAAATTATTCCCAAGGACAGAAGCCTGACACTCGATTCGATCTCATCACCGAGCAGGTGGAAACCTAAATTAGTCCCAAGGACAGAAGCCTGACTCTCAGTACCTAAATTAGTCCCAAGGACAGAAGCCTAACTCTCGGTTCGATCTGATCACCGAGTAGGTGGAAACCTAAATTATTCCCAAGGACAGAAGCCTAACTCTCGGTTCGATCTCATCACCGAGCAGGTGGAAACCTAAATTATTCCCAAGGATAGAAGCTTGACTCCCAGTTCGATCTCATCACTGAGCAAGTGGAAACCTAAATTATTTCCAAGGACGGAAGCCTGACTCTCGGTTTGATCTCATCACCGAGCAAGTGTGTCACACCCCAAACCACAAAGGGTCCAAGGCATGAAAAAGACATCTTAAAGAACCTGTAGATTTTCCTTTTTGACAATCTAATCCACATAAATCATATCAAGAACCAACATTAAGAATTATCATAATAATTTCATTGAATATACTCTCAAAGTAAGTCAGAGCTCTAAGCAATAATTACAAGGACCATTGGCCACAAAAGAATAGAGGTCTGAATAATTAATTACATATCACAGCTTGTCCCATCAGTGGAAATAATATCACAACCACTTTAATATACAAAAGAATGAGTCAAGCCTATTCTAAGATTTATGCCATCTAATATACCCATTACAAAAGTTCAGCCTCCATCAGTAGTTAGTCTAACTACTATTAGCCACCAAAAAGCTGTCTCAAAAGACTGTTGCCTACTCTGAAAAGGTTATAAAATAATGGGATGAGACAGAGCTCAGTAAGTAGCATATTTAATGGGGGTGGGGGAAATGCAGGATTCATCAATTATAGTAATAATAATATGACAATAATGATTTAATAATGAAATACAAGTTCCTTAAAGTAAATATCTTGAAACTATACATTATAATCTGTGAGCATCAACAATGTAATTTCCAAAGCTATAATATCTAACATAAGATAAATTATCACAAATCTACCATACTACCACATAAACCGGTCAGGGGATCCACTCATTCACAACTGGCATGATATTGTCATCTCTAGTATGCAGACTCTTGGCCCCATGAACAGCAGCCTCACCCATACCTTCAAGGTTTTTCTCTCCCCCCATGGGCAGCAGAGAGAGCACGTCAAGTAGGACCTCTCTTGCATGTGGTCTCTTGGCCCCATGGACAGCAGCCTCACCCACACACAATCAAGGAACCTCTTCCCCCCATGGACAGCAGGGAAGAACGCGTCATCCAAAGTAAAAGGGCACTGACCTTGATTTGATTCCGTTGTCACAAAGACTACGGAAACCAAATCGGGTGATTACCGGGAAATCACATATGGCATGGTGTTAAAACATAAACTCACAGGTTACCTTACTTTGAAACATATAGTTCATATCCAGGTAGTTTCAGAAAACCTTAAATAATCTAACTTCTACAAAGTTTGTAAGGTTTTCAACTTCATTCTTGTCAACAAGATTTTCTATCAATTTCCCAAGTACTAAGACAAGATAAGCATCTTAAATATTCTAATACACCATAAAACCCAAGATTTTCTTATCAAGATTAAATAAAAGATGCTCATTTATCCATATCACAAATTCATGCATTTCCCCAAATGCAATACCAAATATGATGCATTTTCATATATATATAATCATATATATATATATATATATATATATTAAAGTTAGGACACAATAGTTTTTAGAAAAGTATAATTTTCACAGGTAGTTTCCAAAAGTGTGTCTAACCCAAAAACATTTATATAGCATGGTTATTTTTCAAAATCCCATTAAAAAGCTACTTACCTTGCAACGGCAAAATCCTAATTCTCCACGCTCCAAGGAGATTAGCTAGAACCTAACAATATCAAGTAAACCTATCACAATAAGTATAGAACTTGAAATTGCATCTAGCCACAATTTAGGAATTTTCCCAATAATCACTTAATTAGGCAAGCCTAGTATTTAACCTCATCAATAATAACCACTTCCCTAGTTTCTCAACAATTTGATTTACAAGGTATAAACTCCAATTTACAAAGTTAACCCATTAATATCATCTCCAACATTATAACTAGCTTCCATAAAATTTACACTACATCATTAAGAGACCCATGAAAGCAAAATCAATATATCCTCAAAGATAAGAAATTTAGAACTCCCACTAACTCCAAATAAACCCAATGGCAATGAAAAAAAATTAAATTTACCAACCATCACATGTTATAACTTAAACCCCTAAATTTTTCCATCATACATAAACCTTAAGTAGTCATCAATAGCACAAAATTCATACCCACTCATCAATTAATTCCACCAATACAAAACCCATACATAAAAACACATAAATATCACTTCTATTGCTCATAAATCATATGGGTATCATCATTAATGCTTAGATAAAAATAACCTCAAGCAAAATGCAAAACCCACAAAAAAAGATGAGAAATTTTTACCTCAAATAAAATGATGAAGATGCTTTGGGGTTTCTAAGTATTTTTCCAGTGATCTTGTTGGAAAAATGATGGTGAGATGGTGTGGTTTGGAGTGGAGGCTGGCGGATGAGTGTGGAAGTGAGTGTGTGTGTGTGTGTGTGTGTGTGTGTGTGTTTCGGTAAAGAGAAAAGAAGGAAAATGAAAGAAAGAAAATGAAAGAAGCTAGCCAAAACAAGAGACAAAAGGGAGTGGGTAGTGGGATTAGGTGGAGCTTGGCACGTGGGAATCCAAAATAAAAGTCTGGTTTGACTTTTTTTTTTTTTTTTTTTTTTTTTTTTGACTGGGACGTTACAAGGTGGAAACCTAAATTATTTCCCAAGGACAGAAGCCTGACTCTCTGTTCGATCTCATCACCGAGCAGGTGGAAACCTAAATTATTTCCAAGGACAGAAGCCTGACCCTTGGTTTGATCCCATAACCGTGCAGGTGGAAACCTATATCATTTCTAGGGTAAGTTCTCGACTCGATTCCTATCACCAAACCATGAGATAGGTCGCTCAGCCGAAATGAAAACATCAGATAATAAAGCATTCATAAATATAACTCGGGATAATATTTAAAGATTAAACTGATGTCTAATTGCCAAAAATCAGGCAACTCAGAACACAAGTAAAAACGTAAAGGAAATAAATTATTCCATCACCACAACCCGGTGACATAGGCAATTCCGTTCGCTTAAAAACAGGTAAAGGAAAAAGAAAACAAAATGCAAGAAACTCAGTACGGTTGTTCACGTCATAGATCTACTACTTGAACAAAAGATGGATCATCGAGAGCTGAAGATGCTTGCAACTGGGCATCCCTTCCAGCCTGAGGGTGGCTAGTCACCTCCATGTCATCTGGCTCTGCATGAGAATCGATGGCGTTCACCAGTTCCCTCATGCTGGTCGTCTCCTCCTCATCAATCACCAATGGGGCGTTCTGCGCGGCAACTGAGGGGTTCAGGAAAGGGATTTTGCCGTGATCCCTGAGGGAAGAATCCTCGGGAACTCCCATGGCTTGGAGGGCAGCGAACCAGCCCTCTTCAAAACCGAGCCGATGAGCCTGGCAAATGACTGGCTTTACCGAGTTCTCCATGACGGCGAACCCTTCGTTGTACCACTTGCTTTCGCAAGCTTCCAACGCCACTTTCAAATTGGCTAGCTATCCCTCCAGCATGATGTTTCAACTCTGGGCTTCGGCCAACTTAAGCTTGGTCCCTTCCAACTACACTTTAAGCTCCGTGGACCTCCCTTCAGCTAGAGCCTGGGCCTTCTCTATAGCAGCAACTTTTTCCTCTGCGTTCTCGGCAAGCTTTATTTTCTCCTTGGTTATGGCCTCGGCAACATCTTTCAACGCATTCTCTCGTTCGGAATCTTCAGCAAGCTCCTTCATCTGTGTGTCCACAATATATGATAATTGCGCAACCTACCCATAATATCGATATTAATAAAGGGAAAGAAAAAGTGCAAGGATGAGTAGCAAACCGGGGACAACAAAAAGGACAGGACGGTTACCGCTATGGTGTGCCACTGCAACCGCCTTCCTAAAGACTCGTTCGTTCCTTCCGAGAAGGCGTGCATGTCCTCGGGCAAAAGAAGGCCGCGCGTTAGGCTCTGAGCAACGCGACCCCCGTGACCTATTTCCCACATACGAACGGAGGCTATCGTATGAAGGGGCTTGCCGTCTAGGTAGAAGGGGGGTTGCCATTCTGCCGAGGCCCGGGACGAAGATGCCAAGTTCGCCAAGGTGGGTGCTGTCTGCTCTCGAATTATGATGCCAGATGACGGCCGAGGAGGTAGCTTGGAAGGCGTATCGGCCAAGCTCATCTTAGTTTGCTCGGTTGTGCGCTTTCGGGCACGGCCCACGGGGGCAGGGGGAGGAGTGGGATATAGGCCAAGGGATTGTTGCTGCTACTGCGCTAGTTGGGCACTCGGGATGAAGCGGTTGATTGTCATTCTTCTCCTGACCACCATTGCATTGCCCTGGTCGGATTCTGTTTCGGATGAGCTTATTAATTCTGCGGCTGCAACTTCAACCTCCTGAGCAGGAGCCTTGACTTCTATAGGGTCCTCGGGTGGAAGGGGGTTTTTGTTGCTGAACTTGCTCGTGAGCGCTCTCTCGATGCGCTCGCGAAACACGTTCGGCCGATTCGTCACGAATGGACGGTCGTTTGTCCGAACAAATAAAGCTGGGGCCAAGAGCACGTGCTTCGCCGATGGTAAGCTTGGGAGGGAAGAAGTTTGCGTGCCGTATGTCAATGTATGAAAGGAGCGGGTTGTCCACTAGCAAGGCTTGGCTAAATCCCTGCCAAGTCGAGTAAACGGGATCTACACCGAGGATAAGGTGAGATGCCTGGAGTTGCCCATTGGTGTGAACAAAAATTTCTGACCTGAGAATAAAATTCAGGTCCCGAACATGTACCACTTTGAGATCTAGCTTGAATCTTTTACTGTCTGCACAGAAAATCAGTGTTAGGCGGTAGTTATACACTGAAATCAAGAGATAAAATAAGTAATGTAGGGTACCGACCAACATTGTGTGGCGAAAATGCGCATGGGAGTTCCTCGGCAAACCAATTGCTGCTTACTCGAACAAAGTCTCTAGCCGAGTTTCTATTTGAGTCCGGTAGGTAGGAAATGAACCGTACCCTTACGTCTCTTGTTTTTAAGTAATAATCCGATTCAATATTGCCACATAAACTATACATGAAATTAATGTCATGGTGATTTAGTTGTAACCTGTACAACTGGTTCAACCTACTCACACAACTCACTACCCGGTAAAAGTTGGGAGGGATCTGGTCAGGGCAAAGGCCATAAAACCTAAGGGTACTAAGGATCAGGAGGTCAACCCGGAACCTAAGTCCGCCCTCTAAAATAGCCATCAAGGGAAAGAACATCGTATTTACGCCACGGCGCCTTTAAATGTCAATATCGCCCATTTTACAGTAGGCAATGTCAACATCCCTAGGAACATTGAAGGCATCCCTAAAACTAGCCAAAGTATTGGCAGAAGAAAGGAGGTGGGAGTAACCCATTCTACAAGCAAAGATGCTAGGAAGAATAGAAATAGAGTATTGAAGAACAAAACGAAATAGAACAGGGCTCTAAGGAGGAGGTGTGTTCTAGGCTAGGAGATGAACCTCGAAGGAGCATTGCTCGACAGAGAAGAAGGATGAATAGTGAGAGATGCAAAAGTGAATGAAGCAGACAGGAGTGGTTATTTATAGGGAAGAAGAAGCAAGGCGAGATGCAGTAAATGATCCACTGACAGGGAAACACGTGAATCGCCGTCTTAATTGCCACACACGTGACGCCTCGGTTCACGAACTGTCAGACAATAATGACGACTATACCATCAGTTAGATTCGGACACATCTTTTGAGAGGCGCATTAACACGTTCCTTAGTTGACAAACGCGGACTCTTCGGTTTCCTGGGAGGGTCGCCACCCCTTGGGATCCTTGATTCTCCCCGAGAACGGGGATGAATCAAGGGGGGCTAATGTACGGCACCCTACAGCAGAGCCCATTTGGGCTTGGGGATCTAGTATGGGTGAATGGCCCATGGGTCGTGCCCCTTTTTGTTGAAAATCATGTCCTGCAGCCACACAGGTCGCAGGCCCGTAAGGTTTCACTTCGGATTTTCTCAGCAAGTTGTCCGTCCTATTCCCCGAGCATATGTGGACCATCGACGTTTGCCCGACCATTGAGTGTTCGGCAGTTCAGACAGCACCTCCACCGAGGACACATGTCGATGGGGAAAAACAAGTTCCCAGGTCACTCGCATCGCCTCCCACTACCACCTAACCACCCACTTATGAACAATAGTATTGGACCACTTGGGGCACTAAATCCGAAATTAATTATAGCCACCCCACTCAGTAGGAGCTATAAATAGAATGGACAAAGGAACGAGAAGGGGTTGGGAAATGAGAGCCAGGTAGAGAAAGAGAGAAAAGTGATCTCATTGGATCTACGTATTGAGAACTACCCCATGTAGGAAACCCAAGCCCACCACACAAATAAGTTGTCAGCCCAAGTGAGCCTTAGCCTAGTCTAGTGGTCTCGCTTTCAGTGTGCACAGTTGCATTGAACAAAATATTATCTCGTGGAAAGCAATAAATAAGGAGAGAGAGAGAGAGAGAGAGAGAGAGAGAAAGAGAGAGAATGCTAGTATTAATTAGGTAAAAAGGTGGAAGCAATCATATTTAATGATGTTTTTTTTAACCGTTAGATTTTTTAAAAATTTATGGTCTAAAAAATGTGTAACTTTTGTAGAGTTACACCAGGTGTAACTTGAACTCATCTCATATATATATAAAGAATACAAAAATTGGTTGGAATGGGTCATAAAAAAATAAAAATATAAAGATGATACATTTTGTTTATAGTATTAATTATTTAGAAAAGATGCAGGTAAATGAAAGATTACTTAGTTATATACATTGAAAAATATGCAGCTAATAGCATTGATAATGAAGTTATTATACAATGATTTCAAGATGTGAAAACTTGTAAAATGAAAATTTTAAATTTTAAGTATTTGCATGTTTTTTGTGATGTTAATATATTCAATTATTATTATTATTATTATTATTATTATTATTTTTAAATTTAAGTTTCTTAATGACCATCTTGAAGAAAATTCCGAGAGAGAGAGAGAGAGAGAGAGAGAGAGAGAGTTGTGATGTTAATATATTCAATTATTATTATTATTATTATTATTATTATTTTTAAATTTAAGTTTCTTAATGATCATCTTGAAGAAAATTCCGAGAGAGAGAGAGAGAGAGAGAGAGTTGAAATTTTATAGCTATCTAGATTTAGAACCAATTTTGTGTGTAATTTGTTAATTTTTATTAAATAAAGATAGGAAGAGTCGGATGTAAATGCTAATAGTATTTTTTGCTTTAAAAAATGCTAAAAAATGCTAACATAGTAAGATGCAACAAATGAACCTCTAACTTAATTTTTCGGCATTATATATTACATTTTTCAAGTAGCCATTGATTAAAGTGATATAATATCACTGATATTTTCCTATCAGTCATTTCTTGGCAACTCATAAGGGGGAGACCATTATGATTTCACCCGCTGTTGTGAGGTAACACAGCAAATCATTGCAAAACTCTCGTCTTTACTCTATATTTGGAGTGAACCAAGAATCTGACGTGGCACAATTGGAGGGTCTAAACCCTTACACTTGGAACAACCTTTCTTGGGAGTAGTTGGCTAAAAGTAGCACATAACAAATGAAAGATTAATATGTATATAATTAGCCTTTTTTTTGACATAGCAAAGATATTCAATCACCTGATTTACACAAACAAACGAAATGACAGACTCCACAACGCCAAAGAACAAGCTCGAAGGCAAGGTCGCCATAGTCACTGGCGGATCAAGCGGCATAGGCGAAGCCACTGCTCGCCATTTCGCCACCCACGGCGCAAGAGCCATCGTTATCGCGGACGTCCAAGATGAAATGGGACAAAGAGTCGCTGCATCTATCAGCCCCAACATTTGCAGCTATGTTCATTGCGATGTCAGCGACGAGGAACAGGTGAGAACGTTGGTAGACTCGACAGTCAATAAGTACGGATGCCTCGACATCATGTTCAGCAATGCGGGCATTGGTCAAGCGACCAGCACGTGCGTGCAGAGCGTGTTCGACATAGACTTGTCGGCTTACGACAAGCTCATGGCGGTGAACGCCCGCGGGATGGTGGCGTGTGTGAAGCACGCGGTGAAGGCGATGGTGGAAGGGCACGTGAGGGGGAGCATAATTTGCACAGCAAGCGTGTCGGCAAGTGTTGGTTCCTATGGCGGTGTCGACTATAGTATGTCGAAGCTTGCAGTGATAGGGTTGGTGAGGTCGGCGAGCCTTCAGGTGGGTTCATATGGGATACGTGTGAATTGTGTTTCACCAGGGGTAGTTGGGACGCCATTAGTGAAGGACACGATGAGGTTGGAAAATGATGAGCAGGTGGGTAAGATGCAGGAGTTAAGTTCGTACTTGAAAGGTGGGTTGCTAATGCCAAAAAATGTGGCGGACGCTGTGGTGTTTCTTGCTTCTGAGGATTCCCAATTTGTCACTGGCCATAATTTGGTGGTAGATGCTGGGTTTAAACCTAACTTTTAAGAGTTGGCTAGTAAACCATCACCAATGTTTTAGAATTTAGAATATTACTATATGTTTGTTTGTTTGTGTATTGTGTCCTCTTAATTTTACAGGTGTGGTGGCTGTGGTGTCTTATACGCTGGGTGTATCTGCGGGTCCAATATGTCAGGGCGTCATTATAAGTCTCATACACTGGGCGCATGCAAGAATATCTCGGTGTGGTTCGAGGCTTGTTTGTTGCTTAAGTTGGTTATCGCATGGTGACCTTATTAGATGCAATAATGAAATAACTTGAACTATTTTAAAGTCTGAAATAAATGTCCTGGTGTTTTTATCGAAAAAGAATAAGAAGTGTGTTTGATGTTATTTTTTTATTTTTTATTTTTTTATAGCAGAAATGATAGTAAACTTTATGGATATATATCACTTTGTATAATGGGAAAAAGAAAAGAGAGACATTTTTCTAACCAAATAATGACCCTCTTTTTCTTTTTTGTAGCATTAGCTAAAGCTAGTGCAACATGATTACATCGTAAAGGAATATTAGAAAAAAAAAAATTTAAAACTATCCTTAATAATTGCAATATTTTTCAAAATCCAAGCCACCTCTAAAGAGCATATTCAATCAAAATTTAGCAAGTCCACCAATTCTGCAAAATTACTCTCCACTTGCACATGGGAAAAGCTGGTACTTTGACAAAACAATAAAGCTTTACTCAACACACAAGCAGTTGTGCACAGTGGATTCAACTCCTTCACAACTTTATCACAAATAGCAGCTAACACTTCTCTACCGTTATTTCGGATAATTAGTCCAATACCAATTGAAGATGACTTTTTTATTGTGAAAAAGCCACATTAAGTTTGTAAATACCATTTGGCTGAGGAGGACTCTACCTTGCTGCTTTCAAACTACTTTCCTATGAGTTTTTTTGTTGGACTTCCACGAACTCAAGTTTTTTTGCTGCCCGAGCCCATAGCTCATGATAAGAAAGAGCAATGTTATTAAAAACAGCTCTATTCCTGCATTCCCAAATCATCCAACAAGCTATGCACAATGTATCAAAGACAGAAGCAGGTAGTTTCTTGAGGGCATCATTCATTGCATCAATGAATTTTATCTTTGGATAGAACTTGTAATCATTCAATAGAGGAGATTGCAGCCAAACGGCTTGAGCAAATGAACACTCCAAAAAGAGATGATCACAAGTTTCAGTTTCCTCATTACAGAGCACGCGAGAGAAAGAATGCAACACCTTCCTTTCAAACAGCTTAGTATGAGTTGGTAAGCTGTCATTACATGCTCTCTAGATAAATGTTTTGACCTTGGGTGGAACTTGAGCAAACCAAATGCCATTTCAAAATGAGTGAAGCCGAGCTGGGTTGGGTGATGAAGCTTCATTACCTATGGACTTTCTTTCAATCTCAATTTGTAAAAAGTATGCACTTCTGACAAAGAACACCCCAAATTTGTTCCTAGTCCAAACTAGAAAATCTTCGAGTCTTCGTGGACTCAAAGGAATGGCTTTTATGCTTTAGGCTTCAAAATGATAAAAAAAATAGTATCAATGAGCATGGTTTTCCATCTAGGCTGAAATGATGCAAACTCAATGAGATCTACAACTCTTGCTTTAGGTGGTAAAATTGTACAAGGAGAGTGGACTCTTTGATTGGCTTCAGATGGCAGCCACTTGTCAGCCCAGATGTTGATCAAGGAACCATTACCAACCCTCCAACGACTCCTTTGCTTGATAAGTTCTCGCCCATGAGTAATACTTCTCCAAGCATAGGAGGAGTGACTAGGAATAGTAGCTTCAAGAAAGGAATTATTGGGAAAACACTTGGCTTTGTAGATCTTATAGAGCAAAGAATCTTGATTGTGGAGAAGCCGCCAGCACTGTTTATCTAATAAAGCTGAATCGAAACATTTGAGATCCTGAAACCCTAAACCTCCATCCTTCTTTGCTAAACACATGTGCTTCCAACTCAGCCAATCTATTTTTGTTTCCTCATTTTTCTAGCCCCACCAAAACTGCCCCATCATGGAATTGATGTCATCACACAACCCCAAGGGAGGAAGGAAACAGTTCATAGCATAAATTGGGATGGCTTGGGCCACGGATTTTATAAGAACCTCCCTGCCGGCCTGTGATAATAGTTTATCCTTCCAACCACCAACTTTAGATTGAACTTTACTCTTGATGTCTTCAAAGGCTTGCTTCTTTCCTCTGCCAATTATAGGAGGTAACCCAAGGAATTTTTCCAAAGGCACATTGGAAGGCGTCCCTAGTCACCTTTAGGCAGGATTATAGCTAGTGTTCCTGATGATGTGGAAGTAATGTATTGCCATGAAAGTGAAATCACTCTCCACAAAGGGGCAAACACTGCCTTTTTCCCGCTGATGTCAATTCTAGAGGGTGGGGTTAGGTTTCCCATTGACCCTCTTCTGCTTAGCACCCTTAGGTACTACAGGTTGAGTCCCGACCAACTCCCCCCCAATTTTTACTGGGTAGTGAGTTGTGTAAGTAGGTTAAATCAAATATTTGGTCTACATTTAGACCATCATGATATAAACCACATGTATAGCCTGTGTGGAAAGAAGAAGTCCAATTACTATTTCAAGGTTAGAGATATGAGAGTACAACTAATTTCATGCCTGCTGGACTCTAATAGAAATTCTGCTGGGGAATTTCTCTGGGTACGCGGCAATTGGTTTGCCGATGGTGTCCCTCCTCCCTTCTCATGGTGTGAAGTGGGTTCGTTCCAATCTTTAATTTATTTTCTCCTCCTTTTTATTTATTTATTTTTTAATTTTTATAACTACTTTACTTACCTGAATACTAACTTGTTCCCTTTTTACTGCAGATGGTTCAGTGTTTACCCAAGACATCAGAACAGTTCATGTACGGGACCTGAACTTTGTACTTAGGTTCGAGATTTTTGTTCATTAGGACTGTCAACTCCGGGTGTCCCATCTCATTCTTGATGCATAGCCCATGTATTCTACTTGGCAACCCTTTGGCCAAGCTCTCTTGGTGGACAGCCCCCTTCTCTCATATATAGATATTAGGCACGTGAATTTCCTACCTCCAAGGTTCGCAGTGGGTGAAGCTCGGGATATTGGCCGCCAACATACTTGCTTAGATGAGCTCGAACCTATAAGGGACGAATCAGCAGAACTAACGTCTCAACATCTTCGGGAACGTGCTCACGAGGCCGTTCAATGAGAAGCCCCAGCTGAACAAGAGGTTCTTGTCGAGTAAGAGAATCCTATTCAAGAAGCCGAATATGCAGTCGTAGAATCTAGTGACTCCTCTAGAACGAACTCTATCCGAGGTGAAGAAATGGTGACCCGTAGGACCCTAACAGTTAGTCGCTTTATTCCTGGCACACATCAAATCATGCAACAACAGCCACCTCAGGGACATGGCTAGACTCCCCCTACTCATCCTCCTCCTTCTCCTTCTGGACGAACTCATAAAGGACAACGATCGGCTTATCAAACCTTCACCAGTGTCTTTCTCCAGACTAGTACCAGCATGGCAGCCCACCTTTGAGCTGGATGGTTCACCTCTTCTTGCGAACGCTAGCGTACAGGTGTGGGAGAAAGGCAAAGGGGGTCGCGTTGCCCAAAGCTTGGTGCACGGCCTCCTCCTACCTGAGGACGTGAGCTTCTTTGCAGATAGGACCGAGGAGTTTATAGGGAGGAGACTTCAGTGGCACACTATTGTGATAAGCTCATTCCTTGCAATTTTGTTTTTACACATTTCCTTTATTGCCATACCTATTGTTTCTTTACATTGCCGTGCATGTTGCCTCTTTATATTGTTATGCCGATCGTTGTTGTTTCATCAGACCGCTCAGTTGGTTCACGTACTAAATGAACGGTTGAAGGACATTTCTGATGAGGTTAATTGGGAGAAAGCCGGTAGGGAGGCGGCCGCCAAAACCGCGAAGGACAAAGCAAAAGCTACTGGCGCTATCAAGAAGAGAGTTGCAACCACGGAGAGTGCCCGAGTGTTGGTGGAGAAGAGATAGGGCAAGTTGGAAATGAAACAAAACGAAACAAATCTAAAATTGGCTGAAGCGGAGAGCGTTAAAGTTGCCCAAGCCAGGGAATTAGCCGATTTGCGAGCGGCTTTGGAGGCTTCCACAAACAAATGGTATGACGAGGGGTTTGCTAACGCCGAGAGAAGCGTGGAACTGGTTGTCCAGAAGGCTCAGCAGATATCTTTCAGGAAGGCTGGATGGCCGCCCTGAATGCCTTAGGAGTGCTTGAAGATTCCCCCTTGAAGGATCTTAGTCGAATCCCCTTTCCAGGCTTTTCTTCAGCTATGCAGAACCCTACGAGGCCAATTGATGAGGATACGGATAGACTAAGGGAGCTGGTGGGACAAATTGATGCTCATGTGGAGATGATCGGGACAGAAGCTATGAGCAACCCCCTTATCGATGACCAGTCTGGTGAAAATGCTCAATTCCAACCAACTGCATCCGATCACTTACCTTCTAAGAAGCCTGCGTAGAAATAGCTCGTGAAACTCATCGTTTTGGTTGCCAAACTTATTTTATATTCAGTCATTTTACATCGTTTTAATAACTTTTTATTTGGAGTTAATTTACCTATGTCATTAGGTTGTGGTGACAAAACAGTTATTTAATTTTTTGGTTTCTAACTTTCATGTTGTCGGGTTTTGGTGACAAAACAATTGGCTTTTTTATATTTAATTTTGATTGAGGCTCATTTGTTGAACAATTGCCTTAATTGTTTTCACAAATGCTTAGTAATATGTTAGCCTCTGTTATATTTCCTTTTCCGTGCTGGTTAGCTCTTCAGCACCCGCTGGCTTCCCCCAAGCAAGGTTTAGGGTGACGATAGCCAAAAGTCAGGTTCTTGTCTCGAGAAACCATTCGGTTTGATGATTTTTGATTGAAGTGTGCCTAGTTGTAGAGATCGTGCCGAGCAACATGCTTCTGTCCCTAACGAGAAATTTCAAAATAAGGTTTCCATCTACTCGACAATAGGGATAGAACCGAGAAGCAGGTTTTAGCCCTTAGAAATTTTCAGGATAAGGTTTCTACCTGCTTGGTGATAAGAATCGAACCGAGAAGCAGGTTTCAGCCCTTGGCAAGAATTTTAGAATAAAGTTTTCACTTGCTTGGTGATAGTGATCGAACCGAGAAGCAAGCTTCAGCCCTTAGAGTTTTTCGAGATGAGGTTTCTACCTGCTTAGTGAGAGAAATATAACCGAGAAGCAGGTTTCAGCCCTTGGCGAGAATTTTAGAATAAGGTTTTCACTTGCTTGGTGATAGTGATCGAACTAAGGAGTAGGCTTCAGCCCTTAGAACCTTTCAGGATAAGGCCTCTACCTATTCGATGATAAGAATCGAACCAAGAAGTAGGTTTCAGCCCTTAGCGAGAATTTTAGAATAAGGTTTTCACCTGCTCGATTATAGTGATCGAACCGAGAAGCAGGCTTCAGCCCTTAGCAAGAATTTTAGAATAAGGTTTTCACCTGCTTGGTGATAGTGATCGAACTGAGAAGTAGGTTTTAGCCCTTAAAGCAATAAATTGCTTGAAGTTTCTTGAATTCCTGTGTTCATTGGTCGGCTGTGCTTAGTAAACAATGGAGTGAGTCTGCATGAATGGGTATCATCGTTGTCATATTAGTTAGTTCAAAGTACATTTTTTCGTGCATGTATAATCACTGGTAAAACTTCTTAAGATTATGAACGTTCCATGGTCGGGGCAGTGGTGTCCCATCCATGTCTTCCAAATAATACGCTTTTGCGCCCGCAATGGCCATGACTTTGTACGGTCCTTCCTAAGTCAGGGCCAACTCTCTGGCATTCGTATCTCGCATATTTCCCATAGCTTTCCTTAGCTCTAAATCTCCGGCACCGAACTCCCTTGTCCTTATGCCTCGGTTATAACGTTGGGCAAGCCTTTGCTGATATTCAACTAATCGGATGGTTGCAACTTCTCGGTATTCTTCTAGCAAGTCAAGATGCTCTGACAGTAAACCGTCATTTGGGACATATTAAAATTTGTGACACGTGCACTACATAGATTGATCTCGGCTAGTATTACAGCTTTTGCTCCATATGTGAGAGAGAATGGGGTCTCCCCTGTGGACCTTTGGGGTGTTGTCCTATACGCCCATAAGACACTGGGTAGCTCTTTGACCTAGTTACCCTTTGCACCTTCCAGCCTCCTCTTCAACCAATTGACGATCACTTTGTTTACAGCCTCAACCTGGCCATTACTTTGGGGATAAGCTAGAGTCGCATACATATTTTTGATGAAGAGATTGCTGCAAAATTCACGAAAAGCTCGGCTGTTGAATTGCAGCCCATTGTCTAATATAAGGGAGTCCGACACCCCAAATCTTGTAATTATATTCTTCCACACGAATTTCTTCACATCTACGTCCCAAATATTAGCCAAATCTTCTGCTTCCATCCATTTGGTAAAATAGTCAACAGCCACCAAAACAAATTTTTGATTGCCTATCGCCCGAGGAAATGGACCGAGAATATCTAGCCCCCAGTGTGTGAATGGCTAGGGATTGCTGATGGGGTTCAAATGGCTAGCCGGCTGGTGGATTAGAAGGGCATGCTTCTGACATTGCTCACACTTACGCACATATTTGGCGGCATCTTCTGCATTTAGGGCCACCAAAATCCTTGAGTCATTGTTCGGTGAGCCAATGAACGTCCTCCTACATGACTGCCACACACTCCATCATGAAGATCAGCCAAGAGTTCTCCCGCTCTTTCCGAGTGTAAGCATAGAACGTATGGCCCCCTAAAGGATCTGCGATATAGCTTCCGATCTTTTGACAGCCAGTATCGAGCAGCTACCCTTCAGATTTTGTAGGCCTCCTTTTCATCACACGGGACTCGATCCTTGGCCAAGAAATCGATGATGGGGTCCATCTAGCACGGTCCGAGTGTTGTGATCGCTGCAACACCAACCCCTATCTCACCTAGATGACTTGCAACCATAATGCTCTGTTCTGGTACAAGCTCCACCTTAATTAGCTGAGGTATCTCCTCAACTATTGATGATGCTAAAGTAGTAAGGGAGTCAACATGTCTGTTCCGCGCTCAGGCAACTTGGACCACCTTTATTGTACAAAAGTTGTTTATAGCTTGCTTCACCAACTCTAAGTATGCTTTCATCAGGGAATCTCGGGCTTCAAAACTACCCTGCACTTAGTTAACTATCAGCCGTGAATTTGAATAAATTTCTATGTCCTGGGCACCCAAGCCTGCAACTGTCCTCAATCCTGCAAGTAGAGTCTCGTATTCAGCCTCATTGTTAGAGGTTTTAAACCCTAATCTGAACGAATGCTCCAATTATATTCCCTCTGGGGTAATTATAACGATACCCGCACCGCCACCAAATGTGCTAGAAGCACCGCCCACATACACCTTCCACAGACGACACTCCAACTGACAGATCATTTCCCCTTGGTTCTTAGGAGAAAATTCTGGTACAAAATCAACCAACACCTACCCCTCTATAGAATTTCTTGGCTTATACCTTATGTCAAAGGTGCTGAGCCGGGTCCCCCACTTTGCTATCCACCCCGTGAAGTCAGATCTTTTCAGCCACCATTGTAAGGGGTACTTGGTCAACACATACATGGTATGAGCTTGGAAATACTAAGGTAACCTCCTTGTGGCGTGTACTAATGCCAAAACCAACTTTTCTAAGGGCAAATATCTGGTTTCCGCGTCGACTAAGGTCTTGCTGATATAATACATAGGTTGTTGCACCCCTCAGTCTCTCAAAAGTACGGCACTTATGGCATGGTCGAAAACCGATAGGTACATAAATAGGTCCTTCCCCGGTTCCGGGGCTATCAGCATTGGTGCTTGCGTCAAGTACTCATTCAGATCTTGAAAAGCTTTTTCACATTCACCATCACGGTATAATGGTAGTTATTGTCGGGAGATATGAATGCTATCTTCTTCTGGTCCTCGACAGCCAGAGCGATCTAATGATATCCCTGAAAGGCATCCAAGAAACTCATCCTCGGGTGCCCGTAGGTGGCATCTACTAACTGATCAATTTTTGGCATCGAAAATGAGTCCTTCGAGCATGCTCGATTTAAATCCATGAAGTCCACACAGACTTTCCATTTGTCATTCTTCTTTTTGACAACCACAGTATTTGCCAGCCACCCTGGGAAGAAGATCTCCTTTATCGCTCTGGCCTCCTTCAACCTCTTAACCTCCTGCCTTACTGTCTCGGCATGTTCTTTCGCCGACCTTCTCGGCTTCTGCCTCTTCAGGGGAAATGACGGGTCTACGTTAAGTTTATGAACAATGAAACCAAGATCTACCCCGAGCACTTCATACAGGCTCCAAGCAAAGACATCTATATTTTGAGTAAGAAACAACAACATCTGCACTCTATCTTCATCCTTCATACTTGTTTCGATCTGAAAATACCTATCAGTATCTGACAATACCTTCACTTTTATCAGTTCCTTAGCAAAGCTAGCCCCCATTCCTTCTCGGGGCTTCGGTGATTGCTATAAGGGACCCCCTAGGATGGGTCCTTCCACCCAACCGGCTATTGTTCGGATTGCTCATTCTCCTTGGTCTCTTTTTCATGCTCTGCTTGTTCTCGTCGACCGGCCTGACTCTTTCGTTCACCTTGTTCTCTCTTCCAATTAACCACAACAATAAGGCACCGTCTTGCCACTTGCTGGTTTCCCCTCACCACGACAATCCCCTGCTCGGAAGGGAGCTTGATCTTTACATGCAGGGTAGTTGATACAACCCTCATTGAATGGATCCACAGCCTTCCTAGGATTGCCGTATATGGAGAAAATGAAGCTACCTCCTTGCCTTCCATATCCACAAGAAGTGAAATTTGCCCTTCTGGAATTACTACCTTACCATCAAACACAACCAGGAGAGTGTTATCCTTCGCAAGGTCCTCCTTTTTTAGTCTGAGCCCTTTGAATAGGTCCAGATACATTACGTCAGCCCCACTTCCTTGGTCTACCATCACCTTTTTCACCAAGAAGCCGCTTATTCGGGTAGAAACCACTAACGCGTCATCATGTGGTTGGATCGTCCCTTCCAAATTGTCATCATTAAAAGTGATAGGCCCCTATGTAAACTTCATCTTCTTTTGTGGCGGTTGTACGCCCGAGCCGCCTCCTACTAGCACTACCGTCAATACTCCCTTTCTTCCTTCTGCAACGAGCCTCTCGGTAGTGGCATGAATGACTTCAGTTATCCCCACAGGGGGAGGAAGGAGGTTCCCCCTTTGCCAAGTGTCCTTCCCCGCACCCCTGTCCCCTGATTCAAGCACTAATTCTTTCAAATACTCGGCCTTAACCAATTGTCCAAGGTGGTCTTTTCGCACCCGGCATTGTTCGGTAGTATGGCCCTTATCTTGGTGATAAGTGTAGTACAAGTTATGGTTCCTCCTTGATAGGTCTCCGACCATCTTATTCGGCTGCCAAAAGTACGGTTCATGCTTGATCCGATCAACAATCCAGTGCACCGGCTCTTTGAACGTTACATTTACCTCTCCGATCTATGTTGCCGATTCTTGAATCTTCAAGCCCCCTCAGGATCAAGGTGGAAAACCATTTTGTTAAGGGTGATTTGTCATCGACGCTTTGCCCTTACTTTGCAACCTTTCATCCTCCAATCGTTTGTATTCCTCAATGCGTCTCATTAACTGCCTCATGTCCTCGAGAAGCTTCTTCATCAATGATTCCCGTAGTCCGGAGTCCTCAAGTAGCCCTACTCTAAAGTGCTTGCCGCGACCTTCTCATTATCCTCGCCTATCTCATTGTATAGTTCCCAGTACCTGCTAGCATAACTACGGAGGGTTTCTCCTATTCTCATTTTCATGGATAATAGCGCATCTACCAACTGTGGTACACAGCTATAGGTCATGAATCGAACGCCGAACTCTTAGATCAACTCGAAAAAGCTATGTATGGAGCCCTTCTATAGCCCATTAAACCACCTCAAAGCAGTAGGACCCACGTTCGATGGAAATACTTTGCATATAAGTGCATCGTTATGAGTGTGTAAGGACATCATCTGAATATAGTGACTGACGTGTTCTACCGAGTTTGTTTTTTCGTTGTAGGAATTGAACAGTGGGCGGGAGAACCTACTCAGCATTTCAACCTGTTCGATATTGTCTGAAAACGGGTAACGAGCTGCTTTTTGCAAAGCATGACTCATAGCATCCATAGCAGCATTACGAGATTGCCTCTCTCCTGGAGAGGCTGAATCCTGGTCCAATTGTTCTCGTGAACATGAGCGATCTAGTTGTTGCCTTGACTCGTGGAAGTGTGACCGTTCCTGATGCCCCTGAGAATGTGAATAGTTTCGGTGCTGACGAAATTCCCAGGAGTGGGAATGACCCTGCCGTTGATGGGAACCGGACTGATTAGATCCCGCCCCGTATCTATTTCTTCCTCCGTCAGCTCTTCCATCCCAGTCGTCCCCATCCCATCTTTGATGCCTGCCTCTTACCTCCAACTCCAAGTTTCTGACCAGTCTGCACAGTTGTTCAAGCTTTTCATCTCTTCCATCCCTCTGCCTATGTCCCATAGCGCCGGACACAGTCCGTTGGGTTTGGTATGATCCCTCCCCCGCGTCAGACATTTCCTCCTAATGGTCGTGCTCTTTGTCCTCTTGTCTTTTTTGCCTGCACTATCGCCAGCTGGATCCTTAAGAAGATCCTACGGATTCGCTTTCAGCATGACTCCTCGAATGCCTTCCAGACATTTTTGCCTAGCTTGAGTCTCTATAGAACCACAACATTGTAGGAGATTCCTACAAATGGTGCCAATTGTGCACGCCAAAAATGAAGTTACTAGGCTGGGCCTCACTCGGGCTCACAACTTATTTGTATAGTGGGTTTGGATTTCCTACTTTGGGTCGTTCTCGGCACAGAGACTCAATGGGATCACTTTTCTCTCTCTCTCTCTATGTTGTTTCACTTTTTCTCTATTCTCTCTTGAAATTTTTTCACCCCCCTATTCCTTTCTAGTTTCTCCTATTTATAGCCAATTGTTGGTGGGGTGATTATGATTACTTTCATAACTAGTGCGATGAGAGGTCCAATGTTGCTAATCGAAAGTGGGTGTTTACATAGGAGTGGCTTTGGAAATGGTTCCCACTTCATCAGATGTGCTCGGCAGCGATGTTCCCAAAGGCACTACCGAGCACGTAAAGGGTAGCATGATTGGACTATCGTAACCTTTGCCCGGGGATGACATGCCGAGCAATTACCACGTGGTAGGGCAAGACGCAAGTCAGCGTCGACTGCCTACTCCTTAAGCCTTCGAGTGGCATTCAGCTCTGGGCCCATAGCCTCTGAGGGTTTAGGCTGGAATCCTGAGCCGAACAGGGGTTGGGTCCTTGGGCCTGGCTGTTGACCCATGGTCCAGGGCCCAACTGGATTTGAATGTCATGAGTGCGACCAGTATTAATAAACTATCAACTAAGACAAATACCCAAAAATCATTATTTCTTAATAAACTATCAACTTTTTGAAATTGTGTTTGAGAGATATTTATTTTTCAACATTTTTTATTTACGTGGGTAATGGGCTTAGTGTTTTTTTTTTTTTTTTTTTTTGGCCTAAGGGGTCTCGGGCCCCCTTAGGCCCCCACTTAGGTCCGTCCCAGTCTCCATGTTGTTATTATTAGTATTAGAAATGGAAAGCAACAAAAATGAGGGTGGTGGCTATGAGAAGAGAGTGAAAAATAAATAGCCCATTGGTTGGTGTATAAGTTATTCAATGGAGTCGAGATAATAAGTTTGAATCTCCACTCAGTTCAAGAATATAATTAAGAAGTAAGGAGACACTTCTGGAAATTAGGGCCTTATTTAGTACGCAAGTTTAAATACATGTTTTCAATTTTTAAACAATATTACACGTATTTTCACACACTTTTTCATACACACGTATTTTCAAAAAAACTAAAAATTGTTGTTTAAACACACATACCAAACGAGCCCTAAGTTTTAAACATAGATCATAATTGAGACTCAAATGGTGTGAATATAATTAAGAAGTATTTTATAACAAGGACAATTCAAGAAAATTGATTGAAATATACTATTCCCTTCTTAGATTCAACATTAGTCCTTGACCTGGCATATTATATATATATATATATATATATATATATATATATATATTTATATATCTTTTTCTTCAAAAGAAGAGAACATTGAGCAATTTCTAGACTAGGTCAAACAAGATATAAACAACTTCAAGACCAGTGGTGGAGTCATAAATTTACCTTTGGAAGGGCCATATATATATATATATATATATATTTTGTTTTTTGTTTTATTTTTTTATTTTTTTTGTTTTTTGTTTTTTGTTTTTTGTTTTATTTTTATTTATTTAATTTTTTTTTTTTGTGTGTATGAAATGTAAAATAGTATTGTAATTTGTTGACATATGTATTTATGGCAATGTTATTAATTTTATTTCGGATCCCATTCTGATTTGTCCAATATAACAAAATATTTGACACCTAATTATTTTATATATATAACCTAAAAGTATCAATTCAAAAAAAGTGGGATATAGATATAAAATAATAAATTTAATTTAATCATATAAAATAATGATTTTAATTTTCACTATTCATTCTAGGGGTGTGTTCGGTTTGGTTTCGGTCGGTTTTCATGAGTATGGTCAACCGAAACCAAATATTTCAGTTTGTGAAATTCTCAACTGAAACCGACCGAAATGGCTGGAAACCAATCGATTTCAGTGTATTTCAGTTTCAGCCGGTTTTCGGTTTTCCAAAGAGAGAGTTATTGAGATTTTCAAAACCCTAAGTCCCTAACTTTAATCACATATAAAAAACAAAGCAATAGAGCAACAAAGAGAGAGTTGTTGAACAAATCAAAACGACAGAGAAAGAAAAACTTCCAACAATATTTGTTCAACAATTTACACACAGATTCCAACATAAAATTGAAAATATCTTGAATTAGCAAAAGGTCCAAACAGAAAATTACTGTTGCTGCACCATAACAAGAGCCTAACACCATGCTTGAGCCTACAACCATGTCTCTGAAGTGATTTTTCAATAAAAAACAGAGATATGTGACTTAGAGAGAAGAGAGAGGCACAGTCATGGTCCATGGGCATAGAGAAAGGGGGGGAAAAAAAAGAATGACGAGGCGCTAAAGCGAGAATGGTAGAGAGACACACAGAAAATTGGGGAAGGGGGCGGCTGAAGAAAGGACCATGGGACTCAGAGAAAAAAAAAATTATGAGGAGGCACTGAAGCATGAAAGGTAGAGAGACAGAAATTTGGGGAAGGGGACGGTTGAAGAAAAGAAAAGAAAAGAAGGCTATTTATATCATGCTACTATTAGGGTTTTAAAACATTAAATAGCAAAAATGCACGCGCAAAGGCTTGAATTGAGGATCAGTTAGCCAAAACATAGGAAGCATACCACTAAGCTACTGATCATTTACTTCTTAAAGTTACATAAATATATACATATATATAAATTGATTCGGTTCGGTCAGCTTCGAGTGAAAAAATTTAGCACCGAAACTAAACCAAAATATTTCAGTTTTCTAAAATTCAAACCAAAACCAAACCAATCTGAAACTGAATCGAAAAATTGAACTCGGTTTGGTCGGTTTTGGCCCATTTTTTCGGTTCATTGGTTTTTTACACACCCTTAATTCATTCATTTTCTCTAACCGACCCCACTATTGCCATATCTTTTGATTCATTTCTTTATTTTTCTTTCTTCTCTCACATGTTTTGTTATTCTCTTCCTAAATTTTCATCTTTCTCTTTAAGTCCCATCTATCACCAAATCCCAAAATTCCCACATCCCAAACTTCATCACAACCGTATATTCAAACCTCATCAAACCATACTCTCCTACTCAGAAAGATTGATACTCTTATCTTCTTGTGAAACTCGGATACTCTCATCTTGTCTCTCTTACCTCCTCTCTCTCTCTCTCTCTCGGCTTTGTTCAACTCCAAGGATGCCTCTTCAAGTCTACTACTTTATGTAAATTTCATGAAACTATCTCATCTTATCTTTTAATTTCTATTCTCATCGTTAGACTTTCACTTTCTTCGTTTGTTGAGGTTTTTTTTTTTGTTTTCTTATTTTATTTTATTTTTATTTACATGGGTCATGGGCTTAGTTTTTCAAAATATGTGTAAATATATAGGCTATAAATATATTTCATGAGGGGGCCGGCTGGGCTAGGAATTCATGAGGGGGCCTGAGCTAAAAACTAAGGGGGCCAAGCCTATATATATATATATATATATATTTTAAAAAAAATTAGGGATAATTACACTTTGCCCACATATGGTTTGTCTCTAATTCCATGTGCCCACCCGTGATTTAAATTTTGACATTTTATCCACCTGTGATTTTGACTATGAGTGCTCCGTAACCCACCTTAATGTTTTCCGATACTCTAACACCAAATAAGTAAAAAACACATCCCAAAACGGATCAAAACTCACTCTCACTCCCAAAACTCACTCACTCGCACTTGGCTTGCTCACCAAACTCACTCACTCCCACTTGCTTGAGACAACTGTGGTAGATCTGAGCTAAGGAAGAAAGACACAGTTGCTCCTCTGTTCAGCTGTGGCAGATCCTACAATGGGCTTCGATTTGTGCATGCTCTTGGGGTAGATCCTATAAGGAGAATTTCTCCAAAGATATGCATGGAATAAAATTTTAAGGAAACAACCATGATAAATAGAACAGATCAACTGCTTTATTCATTAGTCTGACCACAGCATATGTAGGAATCACAGACAGAGGGAAAAGCCCAGTGTGTCTGTGTCCACGGAGTGTCTGGCAAGAACAATTTTTCTTTTTTTTTCCATTTTTTCCACAGTCAAGAAAAGGCTGGGACACGATTGCAACACGGTCCCAGCTGTGTCTTGAATGAGAATACAGGACCATAGATCAAATTCACTTCTAAGATGAATCTAGATGCATTAGTTTCATCTTGGAGTATCATTGTTACCTTACCGTCAGACATCTCAGCCTTCACTGATCTGTCCTAACTAGGTCTTGAATATGAAAGCCAGAATATCAAGATCCAACTCTCAACCTAAACTTGATCACCACCTTCACCAAGAAATACTCACTAACCACTTCCAAATAGGATGCTTGCTCAGTGTTTCCAAACAAAAAAAATAGATGTTGAACTCAAGATCCAACTCTCAACCTAAACTTGATCACCACCTTCACCAAGAAATACTCACTAACCACTTCCAAATAGGATGCTTGCTCAGTGTTTCCAAACAAAAAAAATAGATGTTGAACTTCCTTTAATTTAAAATCAAGGTTGTTTTCACTCACTATCCTCTATAGGATAATTTCCTTCCCACATTTTGAGTGTTGTCTACAGCATGCGGCACAACCACATGTATCGTATGCTCCTTACTAATTTATAATTAATTGTCCTCCTAATGCATTAATGTAATTGGTGAAATAGTGTAAAATCCCTACAAAGCTCGAGCGCACATAATTGAATCATTACGGTTATCAGAATGTATACTCTTTATGAAAGACGAGGCCATTCAAACAGTAATCATAGTCCATCATCATAGGACTACCAAATTTGCAGAGGGTTAAACTATGATTGATATATTGAATGAAGTAACCATATTGTTTGTTTTTAGACCCCTTAAAATATAACCGGATTAACCTAGTAAATTAGCCAAGTGATTACTTAGTCCAAATTTCAGATCTAGGTTATCACAATCAAACAATCATATCATGTATAGCAGCGGAAAGATAAATAACACAAAGATATGATCACCCAGGAAAACCAAACCGGTAAAAAACCTGGGGAGGATTTAACCTAGCTATCCTCAAGGTAAACTTGAATCCACTATAGAAAGAATTGAAGTTTTACAATAAGACTTAGATCACTAACATCTTATTGCTACCCACCAGTATAAACTTACTGACACAATCACGTGCATATTTCGAGACCACGGACTCCTTCTTTCTTGGATTCTCCAGCAAGAACAAGCACCCCCGCTTGCGTATCTTTAAGTTCTTTAGTGCAGCAACTGAATGATCATCAAGTTCTTGAAGAAATCTCCTCCTTGATAATCCGAAACTTGTATGAAGAAAAGCTCCTCACAGATCTCACAAAAGATTCACATAAACAATAATATGAGCAACAACCTTTAAAGAGCCTTTGGGTACAAAACCCTAAAAATAAAAAGAGACACACATGGCACTTTAATCTCTCTAAAAGCTCTCAAAAACGTTTTAGGGTTTTTCTTATATATAGGAGTGTTTTACTTGAAGCCCAAGACGTTTAAGTAGAGTTTAGGCTGAACTGGAAATTTGCAGAAAAAAACATTCTGCCCGATTATTGATTGATCGAGCCTAAGTTTCGATCGATCGAGATAGGCCGAAATGCATAGTAACTTCTACATTAGCTCAATTCCAACTTTACATAAAAGACACAACTTTGAGCAAGCCTAAACAAGACTAACCAACCTGTTTTGATCATGATTTGCCAACATTACACATTAGAGTTCTAAATACATAAATTCCTAAATGTTTAGAACCTAACAAACTCCCACTTTGGCAATCCGTGACAAAATACAAACTAAAAGCTCAAAGTTTACAAAATAAAGCCCTTTACAAAACAAATCCAATCTTAACTACTATCTATCAGTTACAAGTGTAGACAGCAGTTCAATTGAATCAACCTGTATATTTCCTAAAACACTAAACAAACGCATAAATACAGGTGTGACAGAAACACAGTAAATCAACAAATATGCAAACTAACTCTCCCCCTAAGTTAGATACATCAAAAAAATTTCAACTCCTCCTAAACAAAACAGACAGGATTCCCACATATCAACTATTTCTCCTCCTTTTTGTCATGTATTAACAAAGACTACCCAAGCAGAAGGTAGACAGAAAACATATGCAACAGAGTAAGAAAAAATAGAGAATTAAGGGAACACAAAATAATCTCTATAGAAAATAGAGACAACTCCCCCTATGAACAAAAAATGTTAAAAACAAGTTTCTCCCCCTATAAAAATAGGAAAAACACAACGAGTTTTGGGAAAATTCTAGAGGTGGAGAAAATAAAGACACATAAACCAAAGTTAAAAACTTAGGTGAGGATATACATGAAGAAAAATATTCTCTCTTTCAATAAATGCAAACTTGACACTATGTGACCCATAAATAGTTGCATGAGTAGAGAAAATATTTACACATTGATTATCCATCATATCTCTTAAGAAAAATATTTTCTGCAGTTCACACATAAAAATAGCATATACTAAAATGTACAAAAGACTCAAAAATTAATCAATCAATTTTTAAATCAAGTTGAGTACCAAATTTAGCAAAGTGTATGCATGTGTGAAAACAATGAGAAATATGACTGCAAAACTGCAAGATGGATACAGTAAATAGTGCAATGCATGTAAATCCTAAACATACATGATGCATGAAAAAATATGTCATGATGCATGCTTTATTGCAGTGAAACTAAGTTCAATATAAATTCAAATTCACAAAATTGGCTTAAGCATATAGTTTCTAACAAAAACCCCAAAATTTGAAAAACTACTTGCTCGTTTTTATAAAAAATTGACCAATTGATCATCACACAAGTTAGAGGACAAATAATAACGATCAATTACATCAAATCAACAAGCCAATTTCATCAATTAAACCCAATTTGAACAAAATCCCCAATTTGGGTACATTCAAGCTCTAGAATTTCCAATTTCTCAAACTTTAAACACATTTTGCATTAAGATCAAGGAACTTTTAATCTTGGATAGCCACAACAAGATCAACACAATAAAATGTATCAAATTTAGCAAAAAGTAATTCGTGTAGTGTGTGCAACTAGCAAAAACTTGAGATACATATGAGGCAATATGTGAAAAGAAATTAAACACAAAATCTACAAAATTCATCACATAGAATTTGAAAGAGACTATTACCTAAAAAGTTACATTATATAACTCTCACATTTCCTAGATCATAAGCTTGCAATCATGTAAGTTTCCTGATTTGCCTCATATTGTACACACCAATTTTAATTGTTCAGAAACTTATTAAAATAGCCGGGATAATGTACACACCAATTTTAATTATTTGATTGAGCTTTAAGTCCAATAATGTACACACAAATTTTAAGCATTTAAACCAAGGCTATATTTTATGTTCTTTTCGTGCATGTGCTACACTTTCTCGAGCACAAAATCTTACGATATGTACTAAAATGTTCATGATTGGCTAATAAACAGTAGTGAGATAGTTATTTATACTTTTCTCAAAAGGTTCAAGTCTGTTAGTTAAAGACATGTGACTTCAAGCTTAAGACAAAGTGATAAAAAACTATAAACATCTTCCCACACAACATGTACTACTTAGCTCAAACTAGTAAAGTGCAATAAAAGAAGCTCATCCAAGCTAAACAAAGTATATAAACCTGTTATGTCAAGATAATATGGTCAATCCTTGATTATAAATCCAAGATGTGAAATACAAAATACAAAAATCTTTTTGGTTTTAAAAAAATTTTTTATGACCAAAAACAAAAAGCACATATTATGCTAAATGAACAATGCAAAAGCAATGCATGATAGTGTTAAACTAAGTTATAGAGAATACACAAACAATAAATATCAATTTCTTAATTAACCCTTAAGTACATGTACAAATTAGTACATGCTCACACAAAATCAAAAATAGCTTAGCACTTACTATTCAAGTTTCTCCACAATGTCAAGCATGTTTTAAATCAATAGAGAGATATTATAATTCATGTAATCCTCAAGAAAAATAAAACTAGACACAAAATAAAATTAGAGGTAAATCACAGGTAGACAAAGTGTAATTATCCCAAAAATTTAAGTTTCTAATTTTTTTTTTTTTTTTTTTTTTTTGGGCCCGGGGGGCTCGAGCCCCCTTAGGCCCCCACCTGGGTCCATCCCTGCTTGAACTTAATCCGCAATACAAGAGATACACGAGGCATAAACCCATTCCATGATATGGATAAGAGACAAATTATGAGTCCAATACATGATGTTAAAAATTGAAAGAAAAAAAGAAAAAAAGAAAAAGAAGGGTAAATTACAAAGTTAGTCTCTATCTTTTACATTATATTTTAATTAGGTCCCTATACTTTTAATTATGTCAATTTGATTCCTAACTTTTTAGTGTTGTGTCAATTTAGTCCCTACTGTTATCTTTTGGATAAAAAAACTAATGTGTCAAACGGAATAATAAAAAATTATTTTTCATACTACATCATCTGCTAACTGTACTGTCACGTCAATTCAAGAAATAGAAACTAAATTAAAATATGAACATGTGAGAAACGTTTGGGGAAACTAACAAGTTCTAAAATCCCTAAAATCAATACTCCATCTCTTCTTCCTCATCTCCATCCCTAAAATCCCTGAAGTTGTAGACGGGGAAGCTACTTTGCTTACTTGTTTGGAGTCAATCTTGTTTGCTCCTCAATTTCTCATAGGTTGTTTGGTTAGGCGAAATAAAGCCATTATCCTATTTTAAGGAATGTAGACGCTTAGCATGGTGTACTACATCTACATCGATGAGATCACATGGATTTTCCATGGCCAATTCCAAGATTTTTTTACAACTAAATATCAACTAAAAACTGAAAAGTAAATAAATTTAATCTGGGTTTTAGACCCATAAACTCAACCACTATTTTTTTTTTTTTTTTTTTTTTTGAGATAGCCATTGAAATTTTAGATCTAAATTTCAATGTAACCAACGAAACAATGACAACTAAAGAAAAGAGAGAAATGAAAGGTTTCCAATCTTCCACCAACAAAATCAGATCTTTGACCCATTGCCAACAATTTTCAAGATTCAACACTGCTGCCGTTGTGAGGAAGAATTTTGGTACCATCAATCTCTCAATACCGTGAAGAAGAGTTGAAGAAGATAAGTTTTCTTGTGAGCTCATGTTTTCTAACGAGTTGAACAACAAGTAATGGTGAAGAGGATGCATTTGTTATTTTGCAGTTTGAACAACTCAATGCCAATGCTTCTGAGATTGTTGATAAACTTGGCCTATACTCACTCAATTAGCGTCCCTAGGAAGCATTTGCTTTCCCTATACCCATCAAAACCTATAACTTGGATGGGTATAAAACACTTTAAATTTCTTTATTTTTAGAGTTTTCTTTTTCCTTTTATTTTTAATTAATCTGGCAGTATATGGCATCCTCGTTGGCATAAATATTAATATTTAAATATCATAGTTTGACACATTAGCTTTTTCCATCTCAGGGATAACGATAGAGACCAAATTGACACGACACTGAAAAGGTTAAGGACCAAATTAACACAATTGAAAGGTTAGAGACTAAATTAAAATATGGTATAAAGGATAAGGACCAAATTTGTAATTTACCAAAAAAAAAAAACATCTTGTCAAGTGTCAACCCATTCCAAAAATATGACAAAAAATGTGAGACGTAAATCCAACACATTAGGTATGAGGAATTTTAGGCAAATGACTGATTAAAATGGTAGGATTAAATTTGTTTGTTTGTTTTTTTTTAGAGTATATTTGGTATACTATAATAAGCACTCTAATGTGTAATACATATTCTTATAGTTTAGGCTATTCTGTACTTTTGTTATATTTTTATTATATGAAATAGTCATTTCTTATGAATAGTTATTTATTAAAATAAGAAATAATTATTTATCTTTAAAATAATTGTAATAATTATCCCTTATTAGTTATAATAATTTATAAAATTAATATATTTTTTTTAAATAAAGAAACTTTCCCCATGGACGTAGTAATTATGAAAAAAAAAATCATCAAAAAATAACTTCTCTTTCAAATTAAAGTATATATATATATATATTCCAGAAACTATAATTATATAAGAGATTTTTTAAAATAGATTTTAAATTTTATTTTAATGTTACAACTTACGACCAAATTTATGAATATATTTAGTCATTCCATTACAACACATTTTATTTTCAGTAATAAATCCACGTTAAGTATAGCAAACCTAGTCTTACTTTACAAAATAAGGCTGATGCACTACGACTTGCCTAACCATTTGTGCCATAGGACATGAGAAAAAAATTCATGTGTATAGTTTCATATATATTTCAAAACACATAACGGATTCATTTGCTTAGTTGTTTGAAGATCTGACGAGCCATACAATACTGATGGGACGTTCAAAGGAGACCAAAGCATGATCATCGCCTACATTGACATTATATAAATATATTTATAAAGTATTATAAAACATTGATATTATGATTGAATAGTAATGAAATTTAAGTTATGTTACATGGAAAATATTTTTATAATTTTTTCCGTAATTGTTAATGTAGTTTATTGTGATTAAAGTAACAATATTTTCACTTGAATTCAACATTGACATTTTTTTTTTTTTTAATTTGATATTTATAAAAATGGAAGAAGGGAATTTGAATCATGGATCTCCTTAAGAATGAGAGCAAGTAATACCATTGAACTACAAAACTTTTATTATCACTTGTAGTCTATATGGATGATATTGCATTTACAAGGATTTCAAGAAACCAATTTTAACACTTTCTACTTATGAAGCTATGTATTTGCAACTTCAATTTTTTGTCATGGGATTTGGCTTAGAAACTTATTGAAGAAGCAGCACAATGTAAGAAGAAGCCAACTAGATATTTGTGGACAATAAGTCAACGTTGACAATAGAAAATAATTAATTATTTAGTGACCAAAGTAAGCATATTGATACATACAAGGTATCAATTTATTTGGGAATGTAAGGCCTTGTTTGGTACGTGATCTTAAACACATATTTTTAATTTTTAAACAAAATTATACATATTTTCACACATTTTTTCACCTACACGTATTTTCAAAAAAATTGAAAATTGTTGTTTAAACACATGTACCAAACGGACCCTAATTAAGCTAAAAAGAAAGATCAACTTAAGTTTGAGTTTGCCAAACACCACCGCAGCCACCCACATCTAGATCAACATAGCCCCTTCCCCATGACAGTGACTCAACACCAAATCCACAAAGGATGTCGCACGCCAGTGATCCATGGCTATGCTCTCTGGCCAACGAACATTAAGAAAGAGTAGGGGTGGCTCTATGTGTTGGTGTGGGTGGTCTTACTTGAGGAAAAAAAATTATATACCTTAAAAAATTAATTTTAAATTAATATAGCTTATATATTGACCACCCTAAAAAAAAAAAAAAAAAAAAAAAAACCTTGAACACCCTAAACAAAAATTTGAGTTCATCAAAAATAAAATTTGACCATTTTGTTTCATTAAAGGTTAATTTTAGTAATTTATAGTGAAATAGCAATTTTAGATCAATAGCTTGACTGTCAAACCGCAATTTTATCAAATATTTAATTGTGACTTTTAAAATTGTATTTTCAAAAGGCATATTTTAAAATCACTATTTTTTTAAAAAATAAACACATTTTTTTCGAACATCTAGTCTATTAGTGCTTGCTTTTGTCTTTAATCGAATTTGTAGCATTTATGTAGTGCATTTTGTACGTAATGCATATGCTCTAAAGTAATGTCTAAATGCTTTATTAAATATGATTAATGTAATGGTTGAATTCCTAAGTTAAGTATATTGAATGAACTTATAATTTATTATTTTTTTATTTTGCTAGTACTATGAACAAATTTCTTATTAGAAAATAAATTGTATTGCAAGATTTATATTCTTAGCAAATTTGAATTGACTTGAATAATTTACACCTGATGTAACTTTACAAAAGTTACACATTTTTTAGAATGCAGATTTTTAAAAGATTTAACAGTTAAAAAAAAAAATTTAAATATGATTGTTTCCACCTTATTACCTAATTAATACTAGCATTCTCTCTCTCTCTCTCTCTCTCTCCTTATTTATTACTTTCCAAGAGATAATATTTTGTTCAACACAACCTAAACAAAAAATCTAATTTTCTGGTTAGATTGCGTTAAAGCAGCAAATAATTTTTTTTTTTTTATCAGATAACTTTTTCTCATCAGATAATTTTTTTTTTTTTTTTAATTTACGGTGAAGATAGAATTATATATTTGTGTAAACTAAAAACAAAGAAAAAACTAAGTTTGAGCACAGGTGGCATGTAATCTCAGCCGTGAATGTAGACCCCGCGTAACAGTGAATGAATCTAACCCAAAATTTGCTTCTTATTGACACTCCATATTCTCTATAAATTACCACCTAAAACCCCAACGCTGGACTCGTACTGCTTGGCAAGGCAAACCCCTTTGGTCCACATTTTCACTCAGCCAAGCACAACCCATTCTCTCTCTCTCTCTCTCTCTCTCTCTCTCGGTAGGCCTAGTTCTTATATTTCTTGTTAAGATTTGGTTTGCTCTATTTGTAATCTTATAATAGCAATGTGCATTAAGGTTTCAGATCTGGTGGCATTTTTAATTGCATTTTTAGCGTGTGTAAATATGAGATTATGATAAGTTGGGTATTGGGCGTTTGAGGAAACCCATGAATCAACCATTTCTGATTTGGTTTTTTTTTTTTTTTTTTTTTTTTGGTGTTTGTGTTTGTGTAAAGGGTATTTCTGTTGGATTGTGAAATGGACTCAGGTTTTAATTCATTTATGTTATTTAAATCAGTTTGCACTTGTGGGTACTTTTAAGGTTGCTCTAGCAAAGTTTTGAACGATTGTCGATTGTCACTTGAGTTTATTCACAAATAAACTCAGTTTTTTCTTTGTTTTTTTTTTGTTTACACAATTATATACTTCTATCTTCACCGTAAATTTATATATATATATATATAATTTATCTACTGCTTTAACGCAATCTAACCAAAAAATTAGATTTTTTGTTTAGGTTGCGTCGAACAAAATATTATGTCTTGGAAAGCAATAAATAAGGAGAGAGAGAGAGAGAGAGAGAGAGAGAGAGAGAGAGAGAGAGAGAGAGAGAGAGAGAGAGAGAGAGAGAGAGTGCTAGTATTAATTAGGTAATAAGGTGAAAGCAATCATATTTAATTATGTTTTTTTTAACCGTTAGATCTTTTAGAAATTTATGGTCTAAAAAATGTGTAACTTTTGTAGAGTTACACAAAATGTAATTTAAACCCATCTCATTATATATATATATATATATATATATATATAGTGGAGCGTTGCATCAATTCAACCCTTATTGGTTTAAAGAAAACAAAAATTGGTTAGAATGGGTCATAAAAAATAAAAATAAAAAGATGATACATTTTGTTTATAGTATTAATTATTTCGAAAATGTGCAAGTAAATGAATGATTACTTAGTTATGTATATTGAAAAATATGTAGTTAATAGCATTGATAATGAAGTTATCATACAATGGTTTTAAAATGTAAAAACTTATAAATTGAAAATTTTAAATTTTATGTATTTGCGTGTTTTTTATGACATTAATATATTCAATTTTTATTCTTAAATTTAAGGTTTTTAATGACCATCTTGAAGAAAATTCCTGGAAAGAGAGAGAGAGAGAGAGATACAAAAAATTGAAATTTTATAGCTATCTAGATTTAGAACCAATTTTGTGAGTAATTTGTTAATTTCTATTAAGATAGGAAAAGTCGGATGTAAATGCTAATAGTATTTTTTGCTGAAAAAAATGCTAACATAGTAAGATGCAACAAATGAACACCTAACTTAATTTTTCGGCATTATATATTACATTTTTCAAGTAGCCATTGAATGAAGTGATATTTTCCTCTCAGTCATTTCTTGGCAACTGATAAGGGGGAAACCATTATGATTTCACCCGCAGTTGTGAGATAACATAGCAACTCATTGCAAAACTCTCGTCTTTACTCTATATTTGGAGTGAACCAAGAATCTGACGTGGCACAATTGGAGGGTGTAAACCCTTACACTTGGAACAACCTTTCTTGGGAGTAGTTGGCTAAAAGTAGCACATAACAAATGAAAGATTAATATGTATATAATTAGCCTTTCTGACATAGCAAAGATATTCAATCACCTGATTTACACAAACAAACGAAATGACAGACACCACAACGCCAAAGAACAAGCTCGAAGGCAAGGTCGCCATAGTCACTGGCGGAGCAAGCGGGATAGGCGAAGCCACGGCTCGCCATTTCGCCACCCACGGCGCAAGAGCCATCGTTATCGCGGACGTCCAAGACGAAATGGGCCAAAGCGTCGCTGCATCTATCAACCCCAACATATGCAGCTATGTTCATTGCGATGTCAGCGACGAGGAACAGGTGAGAACGTTGGTAGACTCGACAGTCAATAAGTACGGATGCCTCGACATCATGTTCAGCAATGCGGGCATTGGTCGAGCGACCAACACGTGCGTGCAGAGCGTGTTCGACATAGACTTGTCGGCTTACGACAAGCTCATGGCGGTGAACGCCCGCGGGATGGTGGCGTGTGTGAAGCACGCGGTGAAGGCGATGGTGGAAGGGCACGTGAGGGGGAGCATAATTTGCACAGCGAGCGTGTCGGCAAGTATTGGTACTGACAGGTTTGTCGACTATGCCATGTCGAAGCACGCAGTGTTAGGGTTGGTGAGGTCGGCGAGCCTGCAGGTGGGTTCATATGGGATACGTGTGAATTGTGTTTCACCAGGGTTAGTTGGGACGCCAATAGTGAAGGACACGATGAGGTTGAATGATGAGCAGGTAGGTAAGATGCAAGAGTTAAGTTCGTACTTGAAAGGTGGGTTGCTAATGCCAAAAAATGTGGCGGACGCTGTGGTGTTTCTTGCTTCTGAGGATTCCCAATTTGTCACTGGCCATAATTTGGTGGTAGATGCTGGGTTTAAACCTAAAGTTTAAGAGTTGGCTAGTAATCCATCACCAATGTTTTAGAATTTAAAATATTACTATAAGTTGGTCTGTTTGTGTATTGTGTCCTCTTAATTTTACCGGTGGTGGTGGCTGTGGTGTCATGCGCTGGGTGTATCTGTGGGTCCAATATGTCAGGGCGTTATTATAAGTCTCGTACACTGGGCGCATGCAAGAATTTCTCGGTGTGGTTCGAGGCTCGTTTGTTGCTTAAGTTGGTTATTGCAGAGTGACCTTATTAGATGCAATAATGAAATAACTTGGACTATTTTAAAATCTGTAATAAAGTGTCCTGGAGTTTTTATCGAAAAAGAATATGAAGTGTGTTTTGGTGTTATTTTTTTTATTCTTTTTTTTTTTAACAAAAACGATAGTAGACCTTATTGATGTATATCACTTTGTACAATAGAAAAGAGAAAAGAGGGGCACTCTTCTAACCAAATAATGACATTGTTTTTCTCTTTTGCAGCATTAGCTAAAGCTAGTGCAGCACGATTACATTATAAAGGAATACTAGAAAAAGAAATAAAATTAAAACTATCCTTAATAATTGCAATATCTTCCAAAATCCAAGCCACCTCTAGAGAGCATATTCGATTACAATTCAGCAAGTCCATCAATTCTGCGAAATTACTCTCCACCTGCACATGGGAAAACCTGTTACTTTGACAAAACAATAAAGCTTTACTCAACACACAAGCAGTTGTGCACAGTGGATTCAACTCCTTCATAATTTTATCACAAACAGCAGCTAACACTTCTCTACCATCATTTTGGATAATTAGTCCAATACTGACTGAAGATGACTTTTTTTATTGTGAAAAAGCTACATTAAGTTTGTAAATACCATTTGACTGAGGAGGACTCCACCTTACTGCTTCAAACTACTTTCCTGTGAGTTTTTTTGTTGGATTTCCACAAACTCAAGTCTGTATAGATTTGCCCGAGCTCATAGCTCATGATAAGAAAGAGCAATGTTATTAAAAACGGCTCTGTTCCTGCATTTCCAAATCATCCAACAAGCTATGCACAATGTACCAAAGATAGAAGCAGGTAGTTCTTGAGGGCAGCATTCATTGCATCAATGAATTTCATCTTTGGATAGAACCTGTAATAATTCAACAGAGGAGATTGCAGCCAAATGGCTTGAGCACGCAAGAGAAAGAATGCAGCTTCCTCATTACAAAGCACGCAAGAGAAAGAATGCAACACCTTCCTTTCAAACAACTTAGTAAGAGCTGGTAAGCTGTCATTACATGCTCTGTAGATAAATGTTTTGACCATGGGTGGAACCTAAATAGACCAAATGCCATTCCAGAATGAGTGAAGCCGAGCTGGGTTGGATGATGAAGCTTCATTACCGATGGACTTTCTTTCAATCTCAATTTGTAAAAAGTAAGTACTTCTGACAGAGAACACCCTGAATCTATTCCTAGTCCAAACTAGAAAATCTTTAGGTCATTGTGGACTCAAAGGAATGGCTTTTATGATTTAGGCTTCAAAAGGATAAAAAAAATTAGTATCAATGAGCATGGTTTTCCATCTAGGCTGAAATGATGCAAACTCTATGAGATCTGCAACTCTTGCTTCAAGTGGTAAAATTGTACAAGGAGAGAGAACTCTTTGATTGGCTTTAGATGGCAGCCACTTGTCAGCCTAGATGTTGATCAAGGAATCATTACCAACCCTCTAACAACTCCCTTGCTTGATAAGTTCTCACCTATGAGTAATACTTCTCCAAGCATAGGAGGAGTGACTAGGAGCAGTAGCTTCAAGAAAGGAATTATTGGGAAAATACTTGGCTTTGTAGATCTTATAGAGCAAAGAATCTTGATTGTGAAGAAGCCACCAGCACTATTTAGCCAATAAAGCTAAATCGAAACATTTGAGATCCCGAAACCCCAAACCTCCATCCTTCTTTGCTAGACACATGTGCTTCCAACTCAGCCAATGTATTTTTGTTTCCTCATTTTTTTTGCCCCCACCAAAACTACCTCATCATGGAATTGATGTCATCACACAACCCCAAGGGAAGAAGGAAATAGTTCATAGTATAAACTAGGATGGCTTGGGCCACAAATTTTATAAGAACCTCCCTACCAGCCTGCGATAATAGTTTACCCTTCCAACCACCAAGTTTAGATTGAACTTTACTCTTGATGTCTTCAAAGGCTTGCTTCTTTCCTCTGCCAATTATAGGAGGTAAACCAAGGTATTTTTCCAAAGGCACATTGGAATTGGCATCAAAGAACCGCTTGATCTCCTCCTATAATGAGTAGGGGTATTGAAGCTGAAGAAAATGGAGCTTTTATCACTATTAATCTTCTACCCAGATGCAATTTCATAAGCATGAAGAATTTTCTTGATAATATGACACTCTAATAAAGAAGCATTGCAAAAAAGCAAACTATTGTCTACAAAGAGGAGATGGGTGATTGAAGGTCCATTCCAAGAACAACTCACTCCATGTAGATCCCTATGATGTGTTGCATACCTTAATAATGCTGAGAATCCGTGCATAATAAAAACAAGTAAGGAGACAAAGGACCTCCTTGGCGAATGCCTCTAGAGGGTCTGATAAAGCCTGAAGGTGCTCCATTTACCAACACTAAGTAAGAAACAGATGAGATCCCAGCCATGATCAAATCAACCCATTTTTTATGAAACCCCATCTTCAACATCAACACCTTTAGATAGTCCCATTCAACCTTGTCACAAGCCTTGCTCATAGCAAGCTTTATCACCTTATATGCGGTGTTCCTTTGACGCTTGGATTTCATGTGATGCAAAGTCTTGAAAGAGATGAGAATATTATCTGTGATCATTCTATTTGCCACAAAAGCACTTTGACATTCAGATATGATACTCCCCAGAATTAGTTTCAGCCTGTTAGCTAAGACTTTAGAGACAATCTTGAAAATGACATTGCAAAGACTGATTGGTCGGAAGTGAGACATAATCTCCAGATTTTTTCTTTTTGGGATCAGAGTTATATGAGAGAAATTGATACTATTTAAGATATTACCAGAATTAGTACAATCAAGAACTGCATTAGAAACATTAGTACATACAATATGTCAATATTTCTGGAAAAATAAAGGATTCATACCATCAGGCCCGATGCTTTTGTAGGACGCATTTGAAATAAAGCTCTCTTTACCTCATCATGAGTGAACTCAGCCAATAAAATGTCGTTCATGTTTAGGATAACTACTTCACGAACATGATTAATTACATGCTGGATAGAAATAGTAGAAGCATTAGTAAACATTGTCTAGAAATAATCACTTGCCACCCTCTCTAGATTAGACTGTTGTGAATACCATCTAAATCTTGTAACTTTTGAATCTCATTACCCCTCTTTCTTTGGGAAGCCATTGTATGAAAAAATTTTGAATTCTGGTCTCCATCTTTCATCCATGAAATCTTTGAGCGCTAATGCCAATATGTATTTTCCTGAGCCACTAATTCCTTAATTTCCAATCTAATGCATTTCTTACATTAGATAATTGCAGATTTGCAGGATCCAAATGACACTCTAACTCCAAATTGGTGAGTAATTCCCACTTTGTGTTGATAGAACGTATGAATCCCCTTGCATGACCACCTCCCTTTGCATCCTGTGTTTTCTAATGGGAGGATTTGCAACATTTGTTTGGAGTTTCACCAACAGTGCCAAATGGTCAAAGAAACCGAATGGGACATGGGACAACTTAGATTGAGGAAACAGTTGCACCCATTCCAAACTATGTAAACCCCGATCTAGTCTTGCATAAACCAAATTCCCCTCAAATATTTTGTTGTACCAAGTGAATTTCAAACCTTTATAGCCCAAGTCAATCAATGAACAATCATCTACTACTGGTAAATTTTGCTATCTTATTGAATGGTCGAGAGCCACTACCCCAGTATTCATCACTATTTAGAATTTGAAAAACTATCATAAAGTATTAGCAGTTTTTGTTCCAAACCAAGAATGTCCTAGTGGTTCAATTTTTCCAGTGGCAACTTAAGGAATTATTTTTAAGATGGTTATTAAGAAACTTAAATTTAAAATAATAATAATAATGATGATGATGATGATGATGATGATGATGATGATGATGATTATAAAACTTGAATACATTGATGTCTTAAAAAAAAAAAAAAAAATCTTGTGAGTTTTCATATTGTGAAATTGTTGTATGATAACTTTATTGTCAATGCAATCAGCTACATATATTTAAATGTACACAAATAATTAAGAAATCATTCATCTACCAACATCTTGTCTAAATAACCAATTTTTGTATATTTTAAAAAACCACATGGGACTTAAACCCATTCTATGATACAGATAAAAACAAATTATGAGTCCAATACATGACATTAAAAAATTGAAAAAAAAAAAAAAAAAAAAAACACATGGGTTGTGAACCCATTCCAAAATTGTGATAAAATGATAAACATAAATCCAACCAATTAGGTATGAGGAATTTTAGGGAATGATTGATTAAAGTGGTTGGATTTAATTTGTTTGGTTGTTTTATTTGCCTCAAAGCATGTTTGGTAATTTGTAATAAGCATTGTAATGTATAATAGCTATTCTTATAGTTTAGATTATTCCATAGTTTGATTACGTTTTTATTACAGGGAATAATAATTTATTATGAATAACTTTTTTTTTTAAATGAAGAATAAATATTTATTTTTAAAATGATTGTCATAGTTATTCCTTAATAAGTGTAATAATTTATAAAACTATATATTTTCAAATAAACAAACTTTCCATATACACATAACAATTATGTAAATAAAAAATCTTCAAAACATAACTCATCTCTCTCACAAATTTAAAAAATATTATTTTCTAGGAAATATAACTTATGAATAGGGTTTAGTTATTCCATTATAATACATTTTATTTCCAATAATAAAGATTATCATTTATATCATAATTCTCATTCAGTGTATCAAATGTGCCTTTACTTTATAAAATAGGGTTGATCTGCTATGGCCTACCTAATAAGTTGTGCACTTTAACCTAGTCAGTTAGTCCTTGTTTGGGTGTAAAAAAAAAAAAATCACTCATCATTCATCACTCAAATATCATCATTCATCACTCTATAACTCATTTCCTATCACTCAAAAATCTCCAAAGCCCAGTTTGGCACCTAAACATGGTTCTATTTTCAACTTCAAGAACTCAAAAAATTGGGACCCACACTCTGGCCTATGCTACTAGTGCACCAGAATCCCTACCCGTGTTCTCTCATTTTTCTACTCTTCCTTTACTTTCATCTTCTCCTATCAGAGAACCTAGAAAAAGACCAAAACCCATAAGCCAAAAACTCTTCCTCCCACTTCGGCATACTCTAACTAGAACTAGCTTGATTTTTACATTTTTGTTATAAATAATAATTACTTTTCTTATCAGTGGTCCACCTTACAACAATTAGAAAACATGTTACATTGTCACTATCCCTTTAGTTGGGTTCGACTTCACTGCACATTTTTTTTTTTTTTTTTTGGTGGTGGTAGAGGTAAAGATGAGTCATAGGATCTTACCGTTCTATTTTACCAAAGAAAATGTTTTTTGGAAAAACCTGTTTGAATAGATCAGCTCCAATTAGCCTTGAATAGAAAAACTTTGCATTTTTTAAAATTTGTCTTAGTACAATAGAAGCACAAGTGGAGTGACAGCTCACCGGTGACAGAGTAGGCCTCGTTGATGAAGAGGTTGGGTTTGGGGGGGGGGGGGAGAGAGAGAGAGAGAGAGAGAGAGAGTGGTGGATCTACCTTGGTGTTTCTGACAAATGACAAATGAAGTGCTTGGGGTTATGGTCAAGGTCTCGTTGTGGTTATTGCCAATCTAAGCAGCGGCCGCCTTTGGGTTGGACAATGATGACGTTGACGTTGTCGTTGGATCGGTCAGCATGACTGGGGTGAAGGATGAAGAATGAAAGGAAGATTGGAGAGGAAAGGTGAGATAGATGCTCATAGGGATTTTTTATGCGTTTTTTCGCATGAAGGGGAGGGCAGTGGGATTAGCCGTTGGGTGAAGTGTTGGTGTGGGAAAAGCTCTGAATTGGATTTGACAAGTCTTTCCGTGGGTCCTTGTGTTTTGATGGAAATTACCAAAATGCCATCGTTACTCAGTTTCCATAACTCAAAAACATCTAAAACTTGTTTCTAGTTTCCATAAACCATTACTCAATTTAGTGAGAATTGAGTGATAAAAACAAAATCTGAGAACAAATCCAAACAAGTATTTGCTCCATGGGACCTACCATTTTTGAGTGATGGGTGATAAAAATTCAGTGACGAGTGATGAAAACACCAAAATCCAAATAGACCCTTAGTGACTCATTTAGTTTTTCTCTTTCTCCATACCCATTTATGTATTTTGTCTATATCTTGGAATCTCTCTCCATTCTGATTTACCCATACAAGGAGAACTAATGCCAAGTTTGAGCTTCTACACATATTTCTTCTTTCTTCTGAAGAGTTGGGGGAGGGATAAATGAAAGAGGAATGCGAGAGAGAGAAGAATTTAGACGGGTTCTAAATAAAAGAGGACTATAGCCGTTTTGAAGCAATTAGACTAGTGGGCTCCACTATTTTGAGTTGAGTTATAGATGTTTTCTTAAATGAAAACTAAAGCTAAGTTTTCAACAACATTCATTTAATTAAAATGAAATAAAATATTCACTTTGAGACCTTTGAAGTGATTAAAAGATGTTGTTTACCTACCTTTTTACTATATGAGAATACTAAAGATTAAATACATTAATTTTGCTTTTATTTAATTCAGTATTCTAATTTTCAATTTTGTTAAATCCAATCCTCTCGTTAGTCTTTGTCAAAATTTAGTCATTAAGTACCCCCTAAACGATGTAGATTTGTTTTGAACAAAGTTAAAAGTTAATGGTGCAATTCTGACGAAGACTAATGGGAGAACTAAATTGAACAAAAGTAAAATTAGAGGGCTAAATTGAATTTTGGGCAAAATAGAGGGCACAATTTGTGATTTAGCCAATTTTAATAGAAACTTAAAGCTTGTGACTTTCAAGAAACATATGTGGGCCTCATGTTTTTAGTGGCCCAAATGCAATGTTTTACCCATCAAGAATTGAGTTTTTAAGATTTATGTATGAGCCTCATGATTGTAATGGGGCAAATAATTTAGCTATTTTGTGATTGGTATTTTCACTCCAATACCCATTTTCTATAAATATGGTTTATTATTGGGAAAACCCATCTTGTGAGACACGAGGGAAATGACAGAAGTTATGAGCCCTAACCCTTTGAAGGAAAAACACGAGCCTTGACCTTGAGCCCAATTTACGGTGCAAGAGATACATGGACCATGGACCCAATCCTTGATGGAAATAAAAGACTAGTTAAAATGAGTCGAATACATGACGTTAACATTTCTTTTTTAAGAAATGTTTGTTTTAAGCCATTCCCAAAAAAAACAGAAGTGACAAAAAATGTGAGCTATACATCCAAACCATTAGGTATGAGTAATTTTAGGCCGAGCCTGATTTATGTGGTTGGAGAATATATATATATATATATATATTCCTGCAAACAGTTTGTTTCATATATTTTTTCCAATTAGGATTACAACTTTTATTACAATTTATTCATGTGACAAGTCACAAGTGGTGGAGTTGTAGACACACCACTTTTACTCTACCTCTCATAATTTGTCACGTAAGTAAATTATAACAAAAATTGTGGTCTTAACATTTTCTTTTTCTTTCAAATCATATAATGGATTCATTTGTTTAATTTTATGAAGATCTTATCAGTTGTATAACACTGATGTCACGTTCAAACGAGACCAATGCATCGTCGCCTATTTTTGCATTATATATATATGGTAAAAATAAGGAAAAATTGATATTATGATTCAATCATAATAAATTTTGAGTAATGTTAAATATACAAATATTTGCATAATATTTTTCATAATTATTGATATAAAACTTTCACCTGGATCTAATATTGACATTATTTTATTTATTTATTTATTTATTTATAATTTGATAGTTATAAAAATGTAAGAGTAGAAATTAGATCATGGATCTCTTTAAGAATGAGAGCAAGTAATGCCATTAAACTACAAAGACTTTTTTCATTACTTGTAGTATATATGGACGATACTGCATTTACAAGGATTTTGAAGAGACAACTATTTTGACTTGTGAAGCTAAGTGTATTGTTGCAACTTCAAGTGTTTGTCACAGTATTTGGCTTAGAAACTTATTGAAGAAGCTACATATAAGGTGTCATGCCCCAAACCCGATACCCGAATTTGTGACCATGACTGGCATGCTAATATCAAGTTTAAACCTGATATTAACAAGAACCAACTTAACATTTTTCGAAACTTTTAAAAAGCTTCTCTTTTTCTTTTCATTCTTGGTTCTTTACTTAAATAATATAACCTTTCACTTGACATTCAGAGCATTTACACTGTACTTGAAGAATAATATAATCCACTAGTTACTCAGATTCTGAATCTCACATAATACATCTCTTAATACTATATAGTACACAACTTTCTTTAGATCCTCAAATACACAATACTACAAAACTAAACATCGAATTGCTAATTTGGAATCTAAAATTTTAAAACTAAAACTAGCTCCTTTCAAAACTTGACTAAGGCTCCCTCTACTCCAAATTAAAACCTGTTGACTGAAAGAGTTGAAGGGGTGAGCTACACAACTCAGTAAAGGTAAGATATATGAGAATTTAATAAGGATGCATGTAAATTAATTCATTTCATTTTACAATTATTCAGATACGAGAACCCCTTTTCATACATAGTATTTTATACTATTTATAATAATAACTTATACGCTCTTCATAAAAATAATTGTTCTCCCTTTTCTTATCAGAATAATATTATCAAAGCATTTCGGATTGAATTTCTTTCATTTTTTACAAAGTTACTATATATATACATATATATATATTTTTTTTTTCATTACAAAATGATCATTTCAATTTAAAATCAGATAACTGGTAACTTTGTCTTAAACTGGAAGCATCTTAAAGAATAATAAAACTTTCCTTCATAAACTCCTTCTTGTAAAATATTATAATTTTCATAATTATAAAACTTAATGTTTCATAAAGAAAAACAAATATCTGATAACTTCTTAACATAAACTTGTACTTTTTTCAAAAACTTTATCTTTATAGCATAACAGAACTTTAGAAATTTTTATCTTTGATGAACAGCTTTCTTTTCATTAGAAACTTTTTATTTTCATGAGAGATCTTAACTTTCCACAATGCATTTAACAAAATAATTCTCTCATGATTACTAACATAATATAGCTGTTCATAAATAACTTATTGGTTAGTCCATAGCTGATAAGTCTGTACTTATTTGGGAGGCTTCTAGCACCACGGTGCTAGGCATCCAGCATTCCCCACAATGCCAGGTATTCTCGAGATCACATCATAATACATATCTTTCAACCATATGGGTAGGTTGACTTCCTCCACAAGTTGGCCGAAACCAACAAGGGCGGGTACAGCAAAACCAGTCCCACTTAATGGCCAATCATATAATATTTTCCATGGAGAGCCAGTAATTAACCCCTACTGACAGAGTTCAAATCACTAGAAGATATAACCTGAAAACCTTTCATACTTATACATCATACTAAAATTTCTTATTTTGCATAACATTTCATAATAATAGCATTTCCATTATTTTCTTTAAACATCATGTTCATGGAATCAGTAATAGCATCAATATGCTTAAATCGTATATATAAGGTTTTGAAAGCTCACGAACACATCTTTGTCAGAATAATGATTATATGCCATATCTTTAATTAAAAAACCTTTTAATGCATAATATACTTTAAAGTAACCTCATGACTTACCAAATACCCATAAAACTTATCCCTTACCTGAAAGCAAAGGAACAGAGAGCCTACAGTTGAAGGAGCTTAAACCTGGGGAACTAGTAACACCTAAACCAAATATCAAAGCTTATTACTTACTATCAATTAATTCCTTATCATAAACTTACACATTCATCTCAAAGCCTATCTCTTAAAATCAAGAAAGTCCTAATCCCACCTCAAAGAGGTTCCCACAAATACAAAATACATTCATCAGACAACATGATGTACTAAATCACAAAGAAACCAATTCATAAAATTTATATATGATTCTAACATACCAAAGGATGAGCATATTAAATTATAGCTCAAAACATTCACCCTAACTTGAGAATTAAATCCACAAAGTCAGGTGTAGCATATGTTGTTCACTGCTTATTTCAGCAGAAAATACTCCATTTGTAAAATACAAACGGGCTGTCCACACACATCCAATTGTCATGAAATTTTAAATAACTACTCCCCTGTATGTCCAGTATAAACCATAAAAATTTTGGTGTCAAAGAATAAACCCATGATTTACTAAAAATCACACAAGACAGCATACTCAAATCTGTCCTGACAGAATTCTTTGCAAATTAAAAATTAAACCATTATTGTTATGTTCATCCAAATTCTGTGAGACCACTTCCATAACAATCATGTGTGTCTTAGAATTCATAAAAAATACTCCTAGCATCCTAATTCATGGAATATGATTTACATATTTTTCTTGTTGTAAACATCAAATCTGTCACAAAGACAGCTTCAGTACATATTCTTACAAAATCATCAACAAATAGCAATAGGCCTTAATTTCATTTGGGTATTTATATACCTATAATAAACATACTAAAATATGTTATTAAATATTCAATAAACCATAATATCATCAAACCTTCAAATCACTAAAACAGAATCATAATTCAGCCTATAACATCATGATAGAGGTTAAAGAAGTAGAAATAAACAAATGAAGTTTCGATTACTTACCCCCAACAATTTGAAGCTGAAATTTTACTGTTAACCCTTTAATTTCTTCTTTAGAGAGGGATATTTTGTTTTGGTGAGAGAGGGAGGGCTGCCATGTAAGAGGGGGAGAAGAAAGAAACAAAAAACAAGGAAAAGAGTAGGGAACGAGGGCTGGACTTTCTGGTTTGATGCAGCCAAGAAAATAGGATAAGGAGAAGGCTTTTGGGGCAGCAAAAAGGAGATAAGAGATAGGGACTTTGGGTGGAATACGTGTATGGCTAGAGAAAGAAAAATCACACCCACTTTCCACTACTTTTCTACAAAAATAATATCACTTTGCATATATATATATATATATCCTTACCTTTATAAAGTTATATCCATCACATTAAAAGAGCATATATGTTCTATAATATCACAATATCAAAGCTTCATGCACTTAAAAGTAATTAAGATAATGACATGCATATAAACCCATAAGATTAATTATGCAATTAGGTTGGGGTGTTACATAAGGTAAGAAGAAGCTAATAAGAAATTTGTGGACATAATCTAGCATTCCATGACCGAAGTAATCATATTGATACATACAAGGTATATATCATTTTATTTCAAAATGTATGCTAAATAGAAAGTTCAACTTGAGTTTGTGAAATTATATGATGAAGTAACAGTACTCATCATGCCATTCAAATACAACACCTTTTATAAGTTACAAAGGCATTGTTGGGAGTGATTAGAAAAATTATATTATATTTGAGAGTTTACAAAGGAATTGATGAATCGAACATAATAGATATTATAGAATACAATATAAAGAAAATAGGTATGTGTTTGGATTCACTGAAACTGCGTCCATTTTTGCGCGTTTTACACCATTTTTTTTTCACATGTTTTAGGAGCTGTAATCCTTGTGCAACTACTGTTCATGCATTGTTTATGAATAGTAGCCGCACTCAGGGGTGGAACTACCCTTGGACCTAATTTTAAAAAAATAAATAAATATATATATATATATATATATATATGTGTGTGTGTATTAATTTTAGCAATTTTGTTTTATAAAATTACATTTTATTTCTCTTTAACAATATCATTGATTCTTTTAAGAGTAATGCTATACTCACAAACTTTTTTATAACATTTTTACAAACCTTTTTAGTAGCAAATTTTTATTGATTTGCATATGGACACACTATTTACATCATTTTTTTACTTACTAGTAACCACTTATTACATAAGTAATTTATATATAAAAAAAAAAAAAAATTGCAACTCTAGTATTTTCCTCATTTTAGTGACCATAAAAAAATTTATAGATGTAAAATCTAAAACAAAATATTCAAGCCAAAAAAAAAAAAAAAAAAAAGCTCAACAACAAAAATTACTAGTAAAATTTAAAACAAAATTAAGCTTAATTAACTAATTTTATCCAAAATAAATAACCCTGTCCTTTAAAAAAATTCTAAACAAAAATAATTTTGTTCTTATAACTACAAAAAAAAAAAAAAATCTTAGCAACTTTGTAGTAGAATTAAAGGTTGAAATCACCGCACATAGCCAACAGTAAAACCTTCCCCCCTAACTCAAAGTTATGGCACTATCCCTGAACGCATTTTTTGACTTTCAACTTATTTTCAGCCACATCAATGGGTCCCATGCACTATTAACAGGACCTACAAACTCCACTTTTCAGTAATTTTTTTATAAAAAATAGGTCATACGGTACTATTCACACATTTAAAATTTATTTTACTATAATATTTTCAGTTTTCAGCTTTTAACAAAATAAGTTATACCCAAATGGACCCTAAATATCTATTTGTATACTATTTAGATGTTTGAAAGAAAAGATATGAAATATATATATATATATATATATATTTTTAGAGTGGAATGAAAAGGAATTGAAAGGAAATTTTTATAACAACATTACTATTATTCCATTTATTTAATAAAAATAGTGGAATGAAAATAAATTGAAATGAATGAACTACCATGTGAGAAAGTAAGAATTGACCAGGTGTATTGGATAATTTTTCATGTGCGCCAGAGCCTACCTACTTCCAACACTTGTATCTCAGCCATGAGGGTTGCACACACTTGCATTTATAAATGCAAGCCACTTTGTCAGATTCTTTGTAAAAACAATTTAGAGAACTCATGTCCAGTTTTGCAAAATTTGACATTCTGAAATTAAAAGGCATTTTTTCTCTTTTAGCCTTCCACTTTTCCAATATACAACACATCCCAATCTTCATATTGCAATAGATCCATTTACAATAATCTAAAATAATTATTTTTATAGGTTTGTTTCTACAACACCTAACCCTCATGCCTAACTTAGCCCATGCCAAATAGGGGCCAGATCAACCCATTCCCAATTTCCCAGCCCCCCGCCATAGTCACCGCAGCAATCAACCACCCATGACCTAATTAACATTGCCCCATCCTCCATGATAGTGCCCTAACAACACCAATCGATCCATTACTGTTGTAAATTGCAAAAACTCTATTACCAAATAGTCATAGGAAATGCCTCTAGATAGCACTTCCACACAAGATTGATTGTCAAAATATTATGAACTTTCAAAAGACCTCACCTAATAATTAATAGGAATGAAGCAAAGTTGACAAGAAAGTAGACACAAACAAACACAAAAGAATACCAATAATTTACATGGTTCGGCTTTTAACTTATGTCCTCACGAATGACAACGAGGAGAAAATTTCACTAATAAATATGAAAAATACAAAATGGTGTAATAGTACTCTCACAATGCCCACATCCTAATACATCCAATACTATTCTCTCACACAAATACAAAAGTTCCCTCACAGTACAAAGGTTGAGACTCAATACAAAGTTTGGGGTTGCATCTAATACAAAGAGAAGTTTTCTCTTCCCTACACATCCCCCAACAAGCCCCTTCATTTTTGCCACACCACTAGCTCACATTTTGCTGCTCAGCCACACCACTTTTGAATAACAAGCTCCATATACATAGAGCAAAACAATACCAGAGTGTTGGCATGCAAACAAGAAAGCCATGCAACAATGAAGTCAACAACTTCGGCCAAGACCATGAAGCAAATCTAACACATTTAATGTAGATGTGATACCAAATCTTGACAATGCACCAAAATCAGAAAATTCTGGAGACAAAGCATACGAAAGAGAGAAGTGATCACATGCAAGTACTATTTGGCTTATAGTACTTTTCCAATCAGCAATTCCATGGTCAAATAAAGTGGCTACAATCAATTCAAGCCATAGCCACCAAAACTCTTGTCTTCACTCATACATGCAGAGTGAACTAAAAATCCGAAGTGGCACACTGCTATTGGAGAGTGTAAACAGGACCGGTTAGAATTCAAACCATACAAGTTCCTAAAAAAAAAAATTCAAACTATATAATATTAATATTACCTATCTCCCATATATTCTGTCCTTTGTGGGTGATATCTGCATTCCATGCTATTACCGAGCTGAATCTTCACAAGCTCGAAAGGTCAGCAAAATATATATTAACCCATAATTTCTTTCTAGTAAAGAATGCGAAGGAATCTATACAATATTGAATTAGATCGAATTATACTAATTCGTAACAGCAATAAGTATTGCAGACATGTCATTTTTCTTATCTAATAAATTAAAACTAACTTGACTTATTTGCCAGGCTCTTTATTATAAGGGTCCGTTAAAATTAAAAACTAAAGATATTATAACAAAATAACTTTTAAATGTGTAAATAATATCGTAGAACTAATTTTTAATATATATGTTTTTTAAATAAAGTAAGTATAGATCTTATAAACAAGTGTAAATAGTAACTTTGTCTCTTGTACATTATAATCACATGTATAAACCATATCAATTACTGTTTATAAGCGCTGAAAAAAGAAAAAAGAGATGAGAAAACGCAAAACGTGCAAATGCAGTCAGTCAATCCTCGTGCCCATACTTTTGTATGTATGGGACCAGAGTCGGACAACCTTTCTTGGGAGTAGTGGGCTAAAAGTAGCACACAGTATAATCACATGTATAAACAATATCAATTACTGTTTATAAGCGCTGAAAAAAAGAAAAAAAGAGGAGAAAATGCAAAACGTGCAAATGCTGTCAGTCAATCCTCGTGCCCATGCTTTTGTATGTATGGGACCAGAGTCGGACAACCTTTCTTGGGAGTAGTTGGCTAAAAGTGGCACATAACAAATGAAAGATTAATATGTATATAATTAGCCTTTTCGACATAGCAAAGATATTCAATCACGTGATTTACACAAACAAACGAAATGACGGACTCCACAACGCCAAAGAACAAGCTCCAAGGCAAGGTGGCCATAGTCACTGGCGGAGCAAGCGGCATAGGCGAAGCCACGGCTCGCCATTTCGCCACCCACGGCGCAAGAGCCATCGTTATCGCGGACGTCCAAGACGAAATGGGCCAAAGCGTCGCTGCATCTATCAGCCCCAACATATGCAGCTATGTTCATTGCGATGTCAGCGACGAGGAACAGGTGAGAACGTTGGTAGACTCGACAGTCAATAAGTACGGATGCCTCGACATCATGTTCAGCAATGCGGGCATTGGTCGAGCGACCAACACGTGCGTGCAGAGCGTGTTCGACATAGACTTGTCGGCTTACGACAAGCTCATGGCGGTGAACGCCCGCGGGATGGTGGCGTGTGTGAAGCACGCGGTGAAGGCGATGGTGGAAGGGCACGTGAGGGGGAGCATAATTTGCACAGCGAGCGTGTCGGCAAGTGTTGGTTCCTATAATGGCATTGTCGACTATACTATGTCGAAGCATGCAGTGTTAGGGTTGGTGAGGTCGGCGAGCCTGCAGGTGGGTTCATATGGGATACGTGTGAATTGTGTTTCACCAGGGTTAGTTGGGACGCCAATAGTGAAGGACACGATGAGGTGGAATGATGAGGAGGTAGCTAAGATGCAAGAGTCAGTTTCGTACTTGAAAGGTGGGTCGCTAATGCCGAAAAATGTGGCGGACGCTGTGGTGTTTCTTGCTTCTGAGGATTCCCAATTTGTCACTGGCCATAATTTGGTGGTAGATGCTGGGTTCAAATCTTGACAGCTTAAGAGTTGGCTAGTAATCCATCACCAATGTTATAGAATTTAGAATATTACTATTTGTTTGTTTATTTGTGTGTTGTGTCCTCTTAATTTCACTGGTGTGGTGGTTGTGGTGTCTTATACGCTGTGTATCTGTGGGTCCAATATGTCAGGGCGTCATAATAAGTCTCATACACTGGGCAGATGCAAAAATTTCCCGGTGTGGCCCGGGGCTCGTTTGTTGCTTAAGTTGGTTATTGTAACACCCAAAATATTTTTTTTTAGAGCAATTTTTCTAATGAGAATAATATTTAAATTTGATTTTTTTTTTAATCAATGTGGTTAACTATTTTATGGGGGAGTTTTGAATATTTGGGCATGTGATAGTATTTAGTTAATTTTGGAATGGGCCAATTTAAATATAGAGAAACTTTACGAGTAGAGTTGTAATTTTGATCCCAAGATATTTTGGAATAAATGGTCCACAATACTTCCATCAACACAGCCCCTTTCTCTCATCACCATACGTATGCCCTACTCTTTGTTTCTCTTTTTTCCTATCTCACTTAGCCACCGAAGCCCACACGCATAAACACTCCAGCTCCCTCTATTTCTCTCACTCCCTCACCAGTAAACCAACCATCCACCACCACTTTTGGCAGATTTCATCGGAGAACCCCATTAGAAACACCATACACTCCGTTCTCTCAAAGTTTTAAAGGTAAAACTCTTAATTGTTTGGTAGCTTTTCAAGTTTTTCTAAGATTTCTTTCTAATCTAAGCTACTTGAGTGGTATACATGTGATTGAGTACATGGATTTTTGATTTGGTGGATTTATTTGTTAAATGGTTAAAGGCTTTTACAAATGATGATCATTTGGAGTTTCTTCATGGTTAAAAACTTGGGTCTCCTTGAGCAAATCGTATGAGTTGATTTTGTGGGAGTTTGAGGTTGATTTTTGTAAGAGTGTTAACTTTGAATTTCTGAAATTGGAGTGTGAACATGTGCCCTTTTATTTATTTATTTATTTTTTTGCATACCTAGTGTTTGATAGGTTGTTTATATGAGATTTTGGGTTTGATTCCTTGTTCTTAATATGCTTTAAATTTGGTGGTTTTTAATGTGAGTGAATTCTCAAATAATTTGGGCTAGTCTTAGAATTATAGCAATTTTCTAAGGTTGTCACGTCAGATTTGAGTCAACCGCAATGCATGATTTTTAATAAATTATAGAAAAATCCTTTTAGCTGAATTTTCTTTGGTATATTGTATACATATAGGGGAATGTTCCCTTAAAGTTTTGAATTAATCGGATAACATTTCATTGACCAAATAATTTTTACAAAATGGCTGCCCTGCTATGTACTAAATCTAAAAGCAGGACAAAAACGCTGAGAAATTGTGGAATAAATCCCAAACTTTGGTTGATCTTATCTTTAGCTTATATATATTATTTAGTACCCAAAGAGATTCATGAGTATGCTATATTATCTTATGATGAACATTTTTGCGGCAATGAATTTAAAATGTTTTGGTTGTGTCAGCACTATGAGTTTTTTGGATGCTTGTTTGGTTCCCGTTTAGGCAGGGGTACTCGTCTTGGGATGTTCAAGCTAGGCTTTGGGACCTTAGGTTTGATTTTTGAGTGAATATTCTCGGATTTATGGAAACAAATTTGATAGCATAATTTTGTTGTAAGCCTTCTTTTTAATAGGTTTGATACTTGTGTTTCTAGGTTCTAAAGTACTTGGTGATGGAACGAGTAACTTGATTTGTTGAAGGAGGTGCCTGGTTGAGGTAAATTTGGAATGGACTACTAAGGCAAGTAATTTTTTTAATGGGATTTTTGGAAAATAACCATGTTTCATAAATATTGTTTTTAGGTCAAACCCATTTTGGAAAATTATATATGGATATGTGTTTTCTTAAAAGTGTAGTGTAGTAACCCTATTATATATTATTATATATGAAAATGCATTATATTTCGCATTGCATTTGGGGAAATGCATGAATTGTTGACAAGGAAAAATGAGCATCTTTTATTTAATCTTTGATAAAGAAATCTTGGATTTTATGGTATATTAGAGAATTTAAAGATGCTTATCTTGTTTTGTTACGTGGGAAATTCATAGAAATTTCTTGACAAGAATGAAGTTGAAAATCTTACACACTTTGTAGAAGTTAGATTATTTAAGGTTTTCTGAAACTACCTAGATATGAGCTATGTGTTTCAAAGTAATATAACTTGTGAGTTTATGTGGTTTTAACACCATGTCATGTGTGATTTCCTAGTGATCACCCGATTTGATTTTCGTAGTCTTTGTAACAACAAAATCAAGTCTAGGTCAGTGCCCTTTCACTTTGGATGACGCGTTCTTCCCTGCTGCCCATGGGGGGAAGAGATTCCTTGATTGTGTGTGGCTGAGGCTGCTACCCATGGGGCTAAGAGACCACATGCAAGAGAGGTCCTATTTGATGCACTTTGCTGCCCATGGGGGGAGAGAAAAACTTTGAGGGTATAGGTGAGGCTGCTGTCCATGGGGCCAAAAGTCTGTATACCAGAGGGGACAATATCATGCCAGTTGTGAATGGGTGGATCCCCTGATCGATCTAAGTGGTAGTGTGGTATATTTGTGATAATTTATCTTATGTTAGATATTATGGCTTTGGGAATTACAGTGTTCGTGCTCATAGATTATAGTATATAGTTTCAAGGTAGTTAATTTGAGAAACTTTGTGTTTCATTATTAGATCATTCTTGTCATATTATTATTATTGAAGATGAAACTTGCATTTCCTCCACCCCCATTAATTATGCTACTTATTGAAAGCTCATCATATTCTCCAACAGTTTTTTAGATAAATTAGTTATACCTCGGGTATGGAGCTTGTTTTATTGGTGGTGATTGGAGCATCATGCTAATTGAGAGATTTATGCTATGACTGGTTGGTGACTCGACTTTCTAAATTTATCAAGGCCATACCTAATGCTACTGGAGATTGGGTTCTTGAGGTTTGTTAGCCTTGAGTGTGGTAGGCCTAGATTTTTGTTGAGGTTGTGTACCTTTGAGAGGATCATGATTTTGTGTTTATTTTTATTTGGAGTGTTGGATTGTTAAGTACATTTGGAGACACATGATTTGTAGTTTGTATTGCTTGTAATTGTGTCATTGAGCTCTGACTTGTATTTTGGAGAGATCAATATATTTATTTACTTTATCAAATGGAAAGAAAAATAAAAAGAAAAAAAATTTCCACATAGTCTTTCGAAGGCTTGGTTTCTCATGCTTTGAAACCTTTTGGGTTTGGAGTGTGACACTTATTGCACAATGACCTTATTAGATTCAATAATGAAATAACTTGAACTTTTTTAAAGTCTAAAATAAAGTGTTCTGGTGTTGATTATCCAAAAGAATATGAAGTGAGTTTTGGTGTTTTTTGTTTGAAAAACTATCATAAAGTTATAGTAGTTTTTATTCCAAACCGAGAATGCCCTAGTATTATCTAATTTTTACATCCACAGTATTTTCATAAAAAATTTTAAGTAAAAAATTATTATTAATTTTAAAATTATGGATTAAAAAAAAAACTAACAAAAAGACAATACAAGAAAATTATGCGTGAAATGTATAATAAATTTTGGCTCACTAAATTTGACTATATATACCAAAAAGTAAGTCTAAGAATATAACAAAATATTAAAACATTTTCACAATACTTTTATTTGTAGGATCCGAATAGATACATTTTTATTTTATTTTAGAGAAATGCTACATCCATAATATTTTTAGAACAAATTATAAATGACAAGTTGTTATTTGTTTTAAATTGAACCCACTACTGATATTAGTTTTTTATCCTTCAAAAATACATTGCCACATAAAATTTGTTACAAAATTGTTGTGAACAACATTGTGTACATAATATTTCTTTTTATTTTATTTTATTTTGATCTATAAGGAACTAAGATCTCGTGATTGTGAAAATATTGTGACAAGAAGAAGACATTATAACATTTTCATAATGCATTTATTTTTAGTTGTGATTGGTATCAGTCTCTTATTTTATTATTTTATTTTGACCTTTAAAAAATTGACACTTTAATAATTATGAAAATATTGTAAAAATTTGTTGCGTCAACGTAATTATGTATGCACACATAATATTTAAAAGCACAAGCAAAACTAGCGTATTGTGAAAAAAAAGGGCTAATGAACAGTGCAAATTGTCAGTAATTGTAAAAATATTGTAAGAATTTGTTAAGTCAGTATAACTATATATACACATATAAATATTTAAAATAAAAGACAAAAATAGTACAACCAAAATTGGTGTACCGTGGTTTGTGGGAAAAAAAAAAGCCTAATGAACAATGTTGTGAAAGTGTTGCGAAAAATGTTGTAGATGTGGCACTTCTTTTTTCATAATACCTTTAGTTTTAGTTATGAATGATTCTAGTATGATATTTTATTTTAACCTATAAGGAATTAACATATCATCAATTGCAAAAATATTGTGACAATTTAATGTTAACTAACAGCTTTATATATAAAAAAAATTAAAAAAATAAAATAAAAGAGTGGACAAGACGACATTACCCCAAACAAAAACAGAGAAAAAAAAAAAAGAAAAAAAAAAAGAAAGCAGCGAAAAAAAAAAAAAAAAAGGAAAAGAAAGCAGCAACAATGCAGAGGTTGAAACCAAAGCACTGTAGCTACAGTGCCAATCAAACAAACCAAATTGGCACTGTAGCAACTATTCAAACTAAAAAAAGGATAAAAGAAAAAAAAAAAAAAGATAAAAGGGACTCAATAAACCAAAAATACTGTTCAAAACACTGTGCTCTTGTAAGAATTTGTTAAGTTAATGTAACTGTACATACGCATATAAATATTTAAAAGAAAAGACAAAAATAGTACAACCAAAACTGGCGTATTGTGGTTTGTGGGGAAAAAAAAACCTAATGAACAATGTTGTAAAAATATTGTGAAAAATGTAGTGGATGTAGCACTTCTTTTTTCATAATACATTTAATTTTAATTGTGGATGATTATAGTATGATATTTTATTTTAACCTATAAAGAATTAACATATCAACAATTGTAAAAATATTGTGACAATTTATTATGTCAACTAACAGCATTATATATAAAAAATAAAATAAAATAAAATAAAAGAGTGGACAGGATGATATTACCCTGAAAAAAAAAAAGTAGAGAAAAAAAAAAAAAACAAGAAAGAAAAGAAAAGAAAGCAGGGGAAAAAAAAGGAAAAGAAAATAGCAACAATGCAGAGGTTGAATTCAAAGCATTGTAACTATAGTGTCAATTGACAAACCAAACTGACACTGTAGTAACCGTTCAAGCTTGAAAAAAAAAATAAAAATAAAAATAAAGATAAAAGGGACTCAATAAACCAAATGTGTACTGTAGGGACATTGGTGCTTTTTATTAGCACTGTACAAACTGTTCAAATTCCTCCCAAAAAAAAAAAGTTTAAACTTAAAAAATAAAAAATAAAAAAAATAAAAAAGATGATAAAAAGGACTAAATAAACTAAATGTGTACTATAAAGGTATTGGCGTGTACTGTAGGGGCATTGGTGGTTGCAACGGTTCAAACTTGAAAAAAAAAAAAAAATTTGTAATGCAAAGTTTTATTGTGTGAGTTCTGTCATCATCACCAAGTTTTAATGCATTGGCTCTTTGTTGCAGGATTCAAATTGTAATCGAAATCTTCTAATAAGTAATAATGGTTGTAAAGCTGGACTACCAGCTAAGGAATAAATAGATTAGGCTGCTATAAACTGCCTGAAAACTTTGAATGAGAATGTAATCTGCATAATTGCAAATTTGCAATCCATAGAGACAAATAGAATTGTCTTTTAAAACTCTTTTTATCATCACCTTGCACCCCGACTTCTTGAGCTAGTTTTGACTGAAAGGGGCCACTAATTTGGTTTGGGAAAAATTATATTATGTAGCGGATATATACGTTGCCTCCCTCTCATGTTAGTGAGGCCCACCTACTGTGAGAGGGATATCAAAATTATCCAGGTCCAAGACACCAAGAGCAAGTTCATTTTGTGTCTAGTTACTGTACAGAACGACCTGTAGTGCATTAATTTTGTGTCTATTTTTTTGTTGTTTTTGGTATATTTATTATTATTATTATTAGATGAAAGTTTTGAAAATGAAATAAATATTCACCTTTTTTCGATAATAGGGTTAACATAAGAAACAAAGACAGTGTATCAAGTTCATTTGAGATCTCTTATGTGATTAAAAGATGTTGTTTATCTTCTTCCTCAAAAAAAAAAAAAAAAAAAAAAAGATGTTGTTTATCTACCTTTTTACTGTTTGAGAATACTGGCTGATTGAAATATGCCACTTGGTATTAACATTGTATTTAGCTGCCACACTTTTTAATTTTAATAACAATTTATGTTGGGTTATGTGGAGCTTAATTTTGTGTTTGATTCAAGTTGTGATCTCACTGACTTAAAAGCATTATAATTTTAAATTAATGAGATGTTTTGTGAGGCTTAGTTAACCATGATGTGAAGGCTTGGGCCAATAGAATAAATTTTGGCTCATTTTGGGATTGATGAATTGAAAATTGCACTATCGCCTCCATATTTTTGACTCTGACATAATAAAAAATGTTGCATTTTCGTAGACGTAAGCACATTGTAAAGCCACATAAAACTTATATGTGGTGTATTGTTTGTTTGTGCAAGTTTTCTCTATTTTTGCATTTTACAAGTTCAAGAAACATAAGTGGGCCTCAAGAAACAATTTTAGTGGCCAACCCAAAATGAAAATTTTTTCCATCAAGAATTGAGTTTCTAAGATTTTTGTATGAGCCTCATGATTGTAATGGCCGGAATAATTTACCTATCTTGCAATTGTTATTTTCCCCCATGACCCATTTTGTGTAAATATGATCTTTTTTATTTTTTATTTTTTATATATTTCGATGGAAGATGACAAAAATGGTGTAGGCTATTAGCCTGATTCTTTGAAGGGATAGCAAGAGCCTTGACACTCGAGCTCAATCCGCAATACAAGAGATATGCGGGACATAAAAATAAAATCTCATTTTTCTAACTTTACAAAATGGGGGAAATATAGGCTTGCCTAATGACTTGTGCCATAGGACATGTGGCTGAAGTTGGTGTTTCTTGCTTCTGAGAATTCCTAGTTTGTCATTGAGTCACTGACCATAATTTGGTGGTAGATGATGGGTTTAGAGTTTAGAGTTGGCTAAGGACACACTATCCTATTACCAGGGATGGACCCAGGTGGGGGCCAAAGGGGGCCCGGGCCCTCTTGAGCCCAAAAAAAATAGCAAGTAAAATTTAAAAAAAAAAAAAAAAAAGAAAAAAAAAAAAGAAAAAAGAAAAAGGGGGCTTAGGCCCCCCTTAGTTTTAGCTCAGGCCCCCTCCCAAAAATCATGAACCCTTAGCCCATCATTCGGCCAGCCCAGGAGCCCATGACCCATGTAAATCTAAAAAAAAAAAAAAAAAAAAAAAAAAGGAAAGTGAGAGCACTGAGAGGCGAGACAGAGAGTACTCAGAGAAACCCATTCACTCACCCCGTGACGCTGCTGCCCACACCCACGCCGTGTCACCGTGACACTTGCGAGACCCATCTTGATCTTGCTACCCAGTACCCACGCCCATGAGACCCACTTGCTGTTGTCACCGCCAGTTGCTCAATCTGCCTAGCCTTCACAGTCCACAGATATTTACTCTTATCTTTTCCTTCAAAACCTAATAAAATGTTTTTTATCTAAGAATTTGAGATTCACATAAACTGTGCTTGTGCCTTGTGGACTTATGGTATTTCATGTTTGTGTTTTTATTGATGAGTGATGAACTGAACTGATGTTAGTGATTGTGAATTGAATCTGTGTTGTATGTGGATTTTTTTTTTTTTTTTTTTTTTTTTTGCTTTTTGGCTTTGTGACTCTCTCTCTTGTATTATATAGATAAGAGAGAGAGAGAGTAGAGTTTGTAGAGATTAGTTTTTTCTTTGTTGAATGGTAGTTGGGCATAATAGGGACAAGTGGATTTGGGCAATGGATAAGTGACAGGGGGAAAAAAAAGGGGTAAAGTTAAGAAAAGTTTTTGTTAGTAGGGCAGAAAGCAAAATAAATTTATAGTGTCGGTAGTGAGATTCATTAGGTTAGTGGGTTTGTGTCAGAAAGATGGGGACAACACAAAAACATAAATAAAGGCAGACCAAAGACAAAGAAAAAAACAAATCATATAATATAGAAAATTGTCACACAAATTTAAGAAAATAACAGTGATTCTTATTTTATTTGTAGGTCATGAAAAAATCGACTACAATGCTTGATTTTTTCAAAAGAAAATGTTCAAATTCTTCCGAAGTCAATGTGGGATTGCCAACAATTAATGTTGCTATTCCAATTCTAGAAAATGTGGATGTTCCAATTCTAGAAAATATGTATTTCCCAATTCCGGAAAATGTTGATGTTCCAATCTCTCAAACACAATTTCAAAGAGTTGATCTTGATTCTTTGGATTATGATCCCAAAACACGCAAACAAATATGGGAATATTATGTTAATCAACGTGATGAAATTCGATGGCCTTACTTTAAAAAAGATCTGCACCAACCTCCTCTAACAACATACAAAAATAGTGGAAAGCACAATCATAACTTTCAACCTTCTTGGTTTGGATATAATTTAACATGGCTTGAATATTCTCCTACGACAAATGTTGCTTATTGTCTACCCTACTTTGTCTTTCATAATTCAAATGGGGTTATGGGACAAAATACATTCACTGTTGGTAGATTTAGAAATTGGAAAAAGGTTGGGGGCAAAGATTGTTATTTTCAAGGTCATAGAGGAAAAGATCCTAACTCAGCTTATAGAGTTGTCGAGCAAATGTGTAAGGATTTGATGAACCAATGGTAGCATTTACAAAGGGTAGTTGATCATTTCACTACTGAACAAATTGCAAATAATCGGTTGCAACTAAATGCCACAGTTTTTATTGTCCGATATCTTGCCTTTCAAGCTATAACTTTTAGAGGTCGAGATGAAAGTTTTAGTTCATTAAATCGTGGGAACTTTTTTGAATCATTGGGTATTATGACTTTTTGGAATGAGAAGATTGCTGAAATAATAGAAAAAACTCCAAAAAATGCAACCTACATATCACCTAGGATTCAAAAAGAAATTCTGCATGTTTTCTCAGCCAAAGTGAAGAAGGCCATTCGAGAAGAAATTGGTGATGCAAAGTTTCGCATAATGGTTGATGAAGCTTGTGATGAGTTCATGAAAGAGCAAATGGCTATGGTTTTTAGATATGTTGATGTAGAAGGCTTTGTGAAAGAATGTTTTTTTGAGCTTATTCATGTTGTTGACATTGCAGCTTTGACTCTAAAGAAGAGGATATATTCTTTGTTATCTCAACATTGCTTAGATATAAAAAATATTCGAGGGTAAGGATATGATGGAGTAAGCAACATGCGAGGTATGTGGAATCGATTATAAGCTTTGATTTTGAATGATTACCCATATGCTTACTACATCCATTGTTTTGCACATCGTTTACAATTGGCATTAGTAAAAGCATCAAAACAAGTTGTCCCCATTAGTCACTTTTTTCTTAATTTTCTTTTTCTGATCAAAATTGTTAATGCTTCATGCAAGTGCAATGAAAAATTGAAAGTTGCCAGTGCTAATGAAATAGCATGTTTGATTGATCTTGAAGAGCTTGAGACGGGAAGTAGACTTAATCAAACTGACATTTTACAATGACTTGTAGAAACACGTTGGAGTTCACATTTTAGATAAGTTTCTAGCTTATTAAGGATGTTTACTTCAACTGTTGAAGTTTTACAAAATATAATTAATGATGCAATTGATGGAGAACATCTGGTAGAAGCAAAGTCAGCTTATGATGGTTTAATTTCATTTGAATTTGTCTTCATCTTGCATCTTGAGAAGGAAACTATAGAGATCACTGATAAACTTTGTCAAACTTTACAAAGCCAATCTTAAGACATTTTAAATCCCATGCATTTAGTTTCATCCACTAAAGCACTTATCCAAAAATTTAGAGATAATGGATGGGATGGCTTACTCACCACTGTGATATCATTTTGTGAGAAGCATTGCATTGATGTCCTAGATATGAATGCTTATTATGTTGCGAGGTGAGATCGAGCTCGTAATCAGCAAGATAAAGTTACAATTGAGCATCATTATTGAGTAAATATTTTTTATGCTACAACAGATTCTCAACTACAGGAACTAAATTATCGATTTAATGAAGATGCAATGGAGTTACTTAGACTTAGCTTAGCTTTAGAACTTCGAAAGGCATTAAAATCTTTCAGAAGTAGTGATCTCTGTTTGTTGGTAAAGAATTTCTATCCACACAATTTCACAAATTATGACAAACAAGTGTTGGAGAAGGAGCTTTATTATTTTGAGCATAATGTAGTCCAAGATCCAAGGTTCAAAAAATTGAAAAGTTTATCTGAATTGTTTCAATGGTTAGTAAGAACTGGAAATTCAGAACACTACAAACTTGTTTATAGAATGGTGAGATTTGTGCTTACTCTTCCAGTTTCTACTGCTACTACAAAGTGAGCATTTTCAACTATGAAAGTTGTCAAAATTAACCTTCGAAACAAAATGAAAAAAAAATTTTGGACGGACTCTTTGATGTTATACATTGAAAAGGATATAGTTTCAACATTTAGTTTGGATTCAATTGTAAATGATTTTGAAGATTTGAAAGAGCGTCGAGTTCCCTTTTCATAAATGATCATATTAAGAAACAACAATGTTTCGTGTCTTTTGTTTTTGTTGGTAGATGATTGTATCTTAATATATAAAGAAACAATGATTTTTGGGTATTTGTCTTAGTTGATATTTTATTAATATTATATGGATGTGTATTTGAAAATTTTGTTTTTGCTTATCTTCAGCCCCTCAGCTTGAAATCCTAGGTCCGTTCCTTCCTATTACTCTATATGTTGGTATCTTTGTGTGTTGTGTCCTCTTAATTTTACTGGTGTGGGGTACGTTTGTTGATTTAGCTGGTTATTGCATAATAGATCGCAATGCTTGTGTTGTAATGGCCCAAATAATTTGACTATCTTGTAATTGGTATTTTTTCCCATGATTCAATTTGTGTAAATATGATCTTTTACTATTGGGAAGATCCATTCGATGAGAGATGACAGAAATGATCAATGTAGGCTATGACCCTTGATCTTTGGAAGAAAAAGTATGGGCCCTGAGCTTAATCCGCAATTTAGGAGATACACAGGTCTTAAACCCATTCCGTGATATAGATAAAAACAAATTATGAGTCCAATACATGACATTAAAAAAATTGAAAGAAAGAAAAAAGAAAAAGAAAAAGAAAATGTGGGTTGTGAACCCAATTCCAAAATTGTGACAAAATGAACCATTAGGTATGAGGAATTTTAGGCAAATGACTGATTAAAGTGGTTGGATTAAATTTGATTGTTTGTTTTATTTTCCTTAGAGCATGTTTGGTAGACTTTAACAAGTATTGTAATGTATAATGGCTATTCTTAGAGTATCTTCAATAGCTTATTTAAATTTTTGTACTATTTGAACAGTGAACAGTAACATTTAGTTTTTACCTACTTACTTTTTCAAATACACTTCCCAATAAATTCTCTATCCTTTTCTCCATCTCATTTAAATATTATTTCTTCATTTATTCTTTATTCTTTTTTTATTATCATTTATTCTTCCTATATTCATTCCCAACAATTATATTTTTCAATGAAAAGTGTTTTATCTACAACATTTGTTTGCAATACTTTCACAAGAATCACATCAAAGTCTTATATAAAGAGTTGTTACTAGTTCTAATTTAAACCTATAACTGAAATTATTTTTTTACCCACTAATATTAGCAGATAACAATTTATTACTTAAAATTTATTGTAAAAATATTATAATAGCATTTCTTAATTTTTTTTATATTGTTTTTCCTTTCTTAATTACATCCGTACGTTTGTTTGTTTGTTTGCTTTTTTTTTTTTTTTTTTTTTTCTCCTCCTCTTGGTTTTTTCTCCACCACAAACATATTGTCTCTATCTACCCTTCTTTTTCTTTTTCTAGTTCATTCTCTCTCTCTCTCTCTCTCTCTCTCTCTACCTTTTCTATTTCTACTTGATTCTAGAACACTCTCTAGCAATGATAAGAAACAGAGAAAGAACAAGCGATTACTTGCTCCACCATTGATCGAAGGACTCAAGTAGGCGCAGAATCGGCGTTCGTTGTGCCAAGTTGCACCTTCCGCTCCACCGCCGCTCGTCTTCCTCCCCATTGGCCATCGCAGCCCAGATGGGTTAGATGACTTCTATCTTTTTTTCTTTTTTTTTTCTTTTCTTTTTTGTGTTATGATTTGATTAATTTTAAGATTGTGTTTTCAAGTTTGTATTTTGATTATGCTTGAATTTAGAGATGTTTAAGAGAAATAATATTGTGTTTGTAGCCGTTGTGAATGTTTGGAGTTGTTGTGAGAGGAAAGAGAAAGAATTGTTTTTTATTGAGTTGTATGATTTTTTTAAGTAGAAAAATTCATATGGAGTTGCTACAGTGTTTTCTATATTTAGAGAAACACTGTAGCAACTTCAAAAAAAATTTGGAAAAGTTTTGTGTTTAGAGAATCTATTGGAGTGTGAACAGTGGGGTTTTCTCTCCAAAAAATAGATATAGCTAATCTATTGGAGATGCTCTTATGGTTTAGACTATTCCGTAGTTTGATTATATTTTTATTACAGGGAATGATTATTTCTTACAAATAACTATTTTTGAAATGAGGAATAATCATTCATTTTAAAATGGTTGTAATAATTGTTACTTAATACATAGTAATAATTTATAAAATTATATATTTTCATATAAACAAACTTTTCATAAGCACATAACAATTACAACAATAAAAAATCTTCAAAACAAAACTCATCTCACTCTCAAATTTAAAAAAATATTATTTTCTAGGATATATAACTTATGAATAAGGTTTAGTTATTTTATTACAACACATTTTATTCTCAGTAATAAATGTAAGGTTGAATTTAATCAATCATTTAATTGGCTTTATTCCGTGACCAATTTGCTTGTAATTTAGCACTTAGCAACCTTGTATTTAGGTGGAAAAATTGTAAGGGTAGTGTGTGAGAAGATGTGAAGAAAGCTCAAGAGTGTGCAAGAAAAACAGAGGCTCGCGGCTAGGGCTCGAGGGTGGATCGTGACTGGCAAGCCGCGAATGGCTGGCACGTGAGAGGCACACTAGGAAGCTGAAGGGTCGCGCCAGCTGTCACGTTACAGGACAAAAGTTCTAGACTGGTCAGGCCGTTACGACGCGACTTGAACTCACGACTTGGACAAGCCGTGAGACCAAGTCGCCAACTTGCCCTGTTTGGCAAAAACTGACGTTTTGCATTCCCTTCTCACCCTAATATATATACACCCTTATACCCATCATATTGAGAAAGCTTCTAGAGAGAATTTTGTGAGAGAAAACCCTAGAGAAAAACAAGATTGTCTCATCCTTAATCTTCATCTAAAGAGACTCTACAAATTCTTCTACTCTCTTCCTCTCCATTGTCATACCCTTGAGAGGTCATTTACCAAACTCTTATCTCACCACACCCACATCTATGAGAAGGTCCATTTAGTGCTTTGGGAAGCAATTTAGGAAGAAACCAATGGTGATTGGTTGATGCTATGGTCTATAGCGGAATCCGGTAAGCTAGAAAAGAAATAGGCTCGGCGCAATCTCGTTGGAGCAAAAAGCTTGGAGGGCTTAGGTACTTGGGTAAATTAGGCTTGGAGGGTCTATTGTTGTTCATGTATCCTAACTACATTTTCTAGTGGATTATTAACCGCTTGGAGGGCGGAGAAAAGGTTTTACGCCGAGGATTTCGGTTTCCTCTTCGATAACACATCGAGTGTTGTCCTTATGTTTGCATTTCTCTTCCCTTTATCTTTGCCTTATATTTACTGCTGTGGATGTGTTTATATTTGGCTTAGATTGTTTTATCAATTCTGTTATAAGCTTGTTATCATATTCCACACATTAATTGTTTGATATAAAGCTTGAATTGGTATTTTGTATCTGGGGGTCTAAATATTCAAGGGTGTTTCATACCCATATTAAACTTTCAATTGGTATCAGAGCGGGTACACTTGTTGTGGTTAACCTAAGTGTGATCTTTGACCCCTTGTGTGTTTTGCCATGGATAATGCTTTGTATGCTTTTATGGATGTTGTTGATTGTAATATGCCATATGCTTGTGAAAATGCCTCTATGAGTGTTAATCCTCATAATTGTGATAACATGTTACTTGAATCTATTGATGTTGTTGACAAACTTTTGAAGAAAGGAGCTAAGAAGTTTCAAAAGAATTTGAGCAAGTTTATTTGTGAAAATGATGATTTGATTGCTAAGCTCAAAGAATCCAATAAATTGGTTGAAAAATATAAGAAGCTTGCTGAAAATTCTCTTGAAAAGATGAAAGAGTTTGAATGTTTAAATATGGACTTGGATGCTAAACTTGTTTTGTCTAACAAACTTGTTGATGATCTTAAATCTGAAAATGAATCTCTTAAGATGCATGCCAAGTGTTTGATTGCTGAACCTACTGTTAAAAATGGTGAAAATATTTGTTGCAATCATGCTGTGGTACCCAATTTTGTGCCTATTTTATGTTCTACCTCAAAGGACAAATTGGTGTACATTCCTCCACATAAAAGAAACCAAAAGGTAGAGAGAAAGATTGTTAAGTCAAAGCCTCCGTTTAGATCTCAACCTAAAGTTTTGAAGGGATCTAAGTTTATTCCAATTTGCCACCATTGCGGTGTAATCGGTCACATAAAACTTCAATGTTATAAGTTGAAGAGAGAACAAAACCTTGTTGCTAGATCCCTTCCCAAAAAGCCTAGTGGACCTAAACACATTGTGTCTCACCATTGTGGTGCTTTTGGTCATCTAAGACCACATTGCTCAAAGTTTCATGCTCTCAAAAGAAAAGAGAAACTTGAGCCTCTTGGAAGTTGTGCTAAAAAAAGTAAACCTGATTTGAGTGAAAATAGCATGTTGTTAAAGAAAGTATTTAATGCTCTTAACTCCTTGACTATGTGCATCTCAAGTTCTCATTCTTCCAATCCTTGTCTCACTTCTCATGAGACACTTATTCCATTCCGTTTGGATGAGGAAGGGTTCCTATGGTTGAGCTTTTGCTCTTTTGGTCCTTAATCTAATTCTTTCGATCTTTGTGGGACCCCTTATGCATTGCATGTTATATCTTCATGCATTTTGTGCATCTTGCATTTATTCATATGCATTGTTTTTGTTTTGATCTTACCTTTTTGTTTTAATTTTTTATGAGTAAAAAATCCAAAACCACATAAAAAGTGAAAAATTCAAAAAGTTTGATCGTATATGTTTGAGCACTTATCACATGTGAGTTTTGCCTTGTACCTTTGTACTTATAGCTTTGTGCATTTACGAGCTTAGCTTGTTCTTTATGCACTTATATCTTTGTGGGAATAATCTTGACATTTTTGTGTGATTGTTGTAAATCGATCTTCAAGCTTGTCATGAATGATTAGTCAATAGTCATGTTGGTCTTGATACATGCGTAGACTTGTGTCTATATATCTTCCCACTCTTTATTTTGTTGTTTTAGCTTAAAGATCTCACCAAATGTAAATCTCCAAATGAAAAGAGATATTGAGCTGTAAAAACCTGTCGCACATACTAGTATTTGACTAGGAAAAAGGAAAAGTGACCAAAATAAAATGTATGATGCCCCAAAAGCCATAGACTTGATCATTAAATTGAAATATCAAAAATTTCAAGCATCAATCTCAAAATGAGATGTACTGATTCAACATGACTAAATGTTATGATTTGTAAAGAAGCCAAATGAAAAGTTTCAAAGATATGTAATCATTTTCTTGTGAGAGGTCATATATGCTCATTTTTATAATTGAGATAGACCACTTGTCTTAGTACTAGTTGTGTATGATTTGGTTGAATTAATCATTGAAGCTTCATTCTAGACTAAGGACTTTTCCACACTTGATACACAAACACACAACACACATGTCTAATGTTCAATGAATGCCTTATTCATTTATTCGATTGTACTTGTCTAAATGTGATGTGTGTGTGCTCAATTATATAAATCAATTCAAAATTTTTTTTGATCATTTTATATGTTTTTGGAAGTGATTTTTATCACTCTTTGTGTTCTTTTTGGGTGCTTACATTGTTTTTCAGTGTTTAAACATGTTTTGTGTTGAAAAACAAGTGTCAGAATTTCTTGCAACTCATTTTGGCGACTTGACCAGTCGTGAGTTACAGTCGCGAGTTTTGGCCACTCGTTTTGGCAACTTGCCCAGTTGCGAGCCTAGTCGCGAGTTCATCCAGAAGTTTTGGCGACTCACTCGCGACTCGCTCCGCGACTCGCCTAGTCACGAAATGCCTAGAAACAACCTTTTAAAGGGCTTTTCATCTAAAACTTGTTTTTAACCTTTCCCATCCTCTTTTAAACTCCTCTTTCAATATTTTTACATCAAAACCCAACCAATTTGAATGGTTTTTCATTTCTTTAACATCACTAAGGTAATTTTAAACTCTTTTCATTGATTTGGATCCTTAGATTATGTTTTAGTGAGTTTTGTGCTCTTGGTTGGGATTTTCATCATAGGGGTTGGGAAAACTTAATTTTTTTCTCAAGATTTCTGTATGGGATTGGTTTCTTTTGATGATTTTCTTTGAATGTTGGCCCCTTGTGGCAAAAAGAGCATGTATTAAGGATGGATTTCATGATGTTCATGCATTGTTTCATATTGTTGTTTATAGTGTGCATGCTAGGTGTTTGATAAAATGTCTCTTAGGCATTTTCTCACTTATTTGGACTCCGATGAGTATCAAACTTTGGGGTTTCTCATGTTTTCTCATTAGGAACATGTTTGGTTCATTGGTTTTGTATTTAACACACCTTGCCCCAAATGTGCATTTTCCATGCATTAGTCATGCATTACACTTGCCACCTCTTGCACACACCTTGCTACCTTTGTCATGCATTGGTTCATACATTGTTTCTTCATCCTAGCATGTCATGTCTTAGGATTGACCTTCATTTTCTCTTTCATCTCGCACCCCTCATGCATCATTACACCCTCATGCATTATTATCATTGTTCATACTTTCATCTCTTGCCCTCTTTTCTCCTTGACCCCTTTGTCTATTTGTGTCAAAAAGGGGGAGAGTATGCTCTAGAGTAGTATACCGGAGAGTGTTGTCATTTCTATATGACTCTTGTGCACATTCTTAGGGAGAGAAATTCCATTTCTCATGCACATTCGTAGGAGGAGAGATATTCCATAGGGGAGATGCATATACCAAGGGGGAGAAGACTTTGTTTGGTTAAGTTGCTCACATATTTCTTGTTATGTTTACTTGATCGTAATTTACTTGTTACATTATACTTGTCAGTTTATTGCTTGCTTTACCTTGAGGGTCTAATGTATTTTGTGCAAGTGTTTCAGGTTAAAAGTATATATGTTCCAAGTTCATTACAGCTCCTATGATTCATGACAGGGGGAGTGATATAATAAGGAAAGTACTTCATAGTTTGTACCTGCTACCTTTGTAGGTTTTTAAGGTTTATGTTTTTGTTTTGTACCCATTGATGCTTTTGTAAGTTTTGAGGGTTGTTTCTTGTTCTTATGCACTGTTTGTAGGCTTGTATGGTTTGTGCCATGTATTTGCAAAACTTTGCATATGCAGCCTTTGTGCTTTGTGTTTTGATACTTGTTAATGCCTTGCATTATCTTAAGTGCAACACTCTTGTGCCCGTGTAGGATTGTTCTTAGATGCATATATGTTTGTATGCATTGGTTGAGTGTTGGACTTGCAAATGATACTCTTCAATTGAATTTATCATTTTTGCATGTTCAGATGTTCATTCCTTGTGTGAATGAACATAGTAATCACTTTTGCTTAAGTGACTACTGGTGTTGATCTTGCCATGAATTATTGCTTTTATGCTTATGTTCATATTTGCTTGATCATGCTTATTTTGCTCCATATGCATATTAAGTTTTCTGCATACAATGATATTGCTATGTTATTATGTTTCAAGAGTTACTTATTCATGTGTTCAAGAACTTTACAGAATCTAGAGTTAGGTGTGAGTGAGTTTTCTAACTGTTCCCAACTCACGTTTAAGTCTAGAGTCTGTTGTAGGGTTTTGTCACGGAATAGCCAAAGGGGGAGATTGTAAGGTTGAATTTAATCAATCATTTAATTGGCTTTATTTCGTGACCAATTTGCTTGTAATTTAGCACTTAGCAACCTTGTATTTAGGTGGGAAAATTGTAAGGGTAGCGTGTGAGAAGATGTGAAGAAAGTTCAAGAGTATGTAAGAAAAATAGAGGCTCGCGGCTAGGGCTCGCGGGTGGATCGCGATTGGCAAGCCGCGGAAGACTGGCATGTGAGAGGCACACTAGGAAGCTGAAGGGTCGCGCTAGCTGTCACGCTATAGAACAAAAGTTCCAGACTGGCCAGGCCATTACATTGCGACTTGAACTCGCGACTTGGACAAGCTGCGAGACCAAGTCGCCAACTTGCCCTGTTTGGCAAAAACTAACGTTTTGCATTCCCTTCTCACCCTACTATATATACACCCTTATACCCATCATATTGAGAGAGCTTCCAGAGAGAATTTTGTGAGAGAAAACTCTAAAGAAAAACAAGATTGCCTCATCCTCAATCTTCATCTAAAGAGACTTTACAAATTTCTTTACTCTCTTCCTCTTCATTGTCATACCCTTGAAAGGTCATTTACCAAACCCTTATCTCACCATACCCACGTCTGTGAGAAGGTCCATTTAGTGCTTTGGGAAGCAGTTTGGGAAGAAACCAATGGTGATTGGTTGATGCTATGGTCTATAGCGGAATCCGGTAAGCTAGAAAAGAAATAGGTTCGGCACAATCTCGTTGGAGCAAGAAGCTTGGAGAGCTTAGGTACCTGGGTAGATTAGGTTTGGAGGGTCTATTACTGTTCATGTATCCCAACTACATTTTCTAATGGATTATTGACCGCTTGGAGGGCGGCGGAGAGGTTTTACGCCGAGGACTTCGGTTTCCTCTTCGATAACACATCGAGTATTGTCCTTGTATTTGCATTTCTCTTCCCTTTATCTTTGCCTTATATTTACTGCTGTGGATGTGTTTATATTTGGCTTAGATTGTTTTATCAATTCTGTTATAAGCTTGTTATCATATTCCACACATTAATTATTTGATATAAAGCTTGAATTGGTATTTTGTATCTGGGGGTCTAAATGTTCAAGGGTATTTCATACCCATATTGAACTTTCAATAAATATTACTATCTATGTCATAATTCTCATTTATTGTATTAAATGTGTCCTTACTTTATAAAATAGGGTTGATATGCTATGGCTTGCCTAATAATTTGTGCACTTTAACCTATTGAGTTAGTGACTCATTTGATTTTTCTCTTCCTCCATACTCATTTATGTATTTTGTCTATAACTTAGAATCTCTCTCCTTTCTGATTTATATAATTTGTGTTTATGTGTGTGGCTGTACTGGTTTTTTTTCTTCTTCTTTAGAAAATGTTGCAAAACTTTGTAGTGTACAGCGTGTGTGAGTCTGACCTATTATAACTTATAAAGAGAGTAGATAGAGTAAGTAATTAATTAATGGTACATTTAGGGTATGTTTGTTTGAAAAGATTTTAGGAAGAATGAAAAATCTAGGAGAGAAGTGGAGAATTGACATTTTTAGTGGTTGTTTGGTTGGGAGGGAAGAGGGAAAAAAAGTTGTGGGGCACAAGTGTTTTCTCCCCAGGCCCACCAAAATATTTTTTTTCCCCTAAAATGGAGAGAAAACTGGGTTGATTTATGAAAAATGTTGCTTCAGCCATGCTTTTATACACTTATACCCCTCTTTTAAATAGCAACCAACTACACAGTAGTGCCCCGATCACACATCTTCTTTCTGTTTTCTCTCTTTCCACTACATTCTAGTATTCCACAACTCTCCCTAGCCAAATCTTCCTAGTTTGTTTGTTTGTTTGGTTTTTGTTTGTTTTTTTTTTTTTTGTTTTTTTGTTTTTTTTTTTTTTTACACACACACACACACACACACACATATATATATATATATATATATATTAATAAGTACTACTTTAATTATTTAATGAGTGTAATATAAATTATTTCTTACATATAATGTAATAAGGACATAAGATCAGATTTATATAAACTACATTTTCTATCTTCTCACTTTTCTCCACAACAAAATAAAAGACTTTTTCGTCCCTCCATTTTTTCATCCTTCTAACTAAACACAAATGAGGGAAAATTATATCTTTTCTATCCTCTCACTTTTTTATATATCATTCTACCATTTTTTATCTTTTTACTTTTCTATCTCTCCAACCAAATAGACCTTTAGTAAAATCATCTGGCTGGTTAATTGGTAGTAGGGTAGCAGTTGATATGGAGAAGAGGCTGAGTGTGGTTGAATAATTGCACAAAAACAAATACAAAGAATATCACATTAAATGTCAGACAAGCCTAAAAAAGGTAAAATTGTCCCTAGTGCTATAACTAGCTAATGATATTAAATAAATTTATAATTTGAAACTAATAAATTATAAATTGATAGTTTTCTTTATTTAGTATTATCTCCATCCCACTTTGTTTATCCTCTATTCCATTTTAAGATGTCCTAAAATATTATCATATTTCTAAAAATAAAAGTCATAAATTTACTAATGTTCCTATTATATCCATATTTTATTAATAATTCAATTTTTTGATAAATTTATTTAAGAGTAGTTTTGAAAGCTTATATAATTTTAAAATGTAAATAAAATAATAGATAATGCTCTTTTAAAAAGTTTGACTTTTCAAATAGAATAAGCAAAGTGGGATGGAGGTAGTAATAATATGATTTCTTGCCAACTCATGAAGGAGCAAACCATCATGATTTCACCCATAGTTGTAAGATAACATAGCAACTCATTGCAAAACTCTCTCGTCTTCACTCTATATTTGGAGTGAACTAAGGATATGACCTGGCACAGTTGGATGGTGTAAACCCTAACACTTGGAACAACCTTTCTTAGGAGTAGTTGGCTAAAAATAGTAAATAACAAATGAAAGAGTAATATATATAATTACTGTGGTCTTAGTATTTTTGACATAACAAAGATATTCAATCACTTGATTAACTCAAACAAACGAAATGACAGACTCCACAACTCCAAAGAACAAGCTCGAAGGCAAGGTGGCCATAGTCACTGGCGGAGCAAGCGGCATGGGCGAGGCCACGGCTCGCCTTTTCGCCTCTCATGGTGCAAGAACCATCGTCATTGCTGACGTCCAAGACGAGAAGGGCCAAAATGTCGCTGCATCTATCGGCCCCAACATCTGTAGCTATGTCCACTGCGACGTCAGCGACGAGGAACAGGTGAAAACATTGGTAGACTCCACAGTCAAAACGCACGGACGCCTCGACATCATGTTCAGCAACGCGGGCATGGCTCGGGCAACCCGCACGTGCGAGCAGACCGTGTTCGACATAGACTTGTCGGCTTACAACAAGATCATGGCGGTTAACGCACGTGGGATGGTGGCGTGCGTGAAGCATGCGGTGAACGCGATGGTGGAAGGGCATGTGAGGGGGAGCATAATATGCACAGCGAGCGTGGTGGCGACTCGTGGTACCAAAAACGCTATCGACTATACCATGTCGAAGCACGCGGTGTTAGGGTTAGTGAGGTCGGCGAGCTTGCAGGTGGGTTCATATGGGATACGCGTAAATTGTGTTTCACCGGGGTCAGTTGGGACGCAATTGATGAGGGACATGTTGAAAACGGAAGATGAGGAAGAGGTGGATAAGGCGGTAGAGTCGACTTCAAACTTGAAAGGTGGGGTGCTGATGCCAAAAAATGTGGCAGATGCTGTGGTGTTTCTTGCTTCTGAGGATTCCCAGTTTGTCACTGGCCATAATTTGGAGGTTCATGCTGGCTTTAAATTTGGAGATGACTAGTAATCTATCACCAATGATTTATAGTTTTGAATATTACTATATGTTTGTATGTATGGGTGTTGTGTCCTAATTTTTCTAGCGTGATGGAGGTGGTATCTTATACGCTGGGTGTATCTATGGGACCTATAAGTCTGGGGATCATAATAAGTATTATACACTTGGCGCATGTAAGAATTTCCTGGTGTGGTACAGAGATCATTTGACCGTATTAGATGCAATTATGAATTAACTTGAAATGTTTTTAAATCTGAAATAAAGTGTTTTGGTGTTGAAAATGGAAAAAGAATCAGTAAGTGTGTTCTTTTGTTATTTTGTAACTTTTGTTTGAAAAGCTACTATAAAATTTTAGCATTTATCTATCTATCTATATATATATATATAAGCTTTTGGAACTCTCATATTTTGCCACGTTACCACTATTTTCTTTTTCTTTTTATTTGCCTCATTGTTTTTACTTTTTTGCTCCAATTCCAATAAGAACACGTCTTTATTTCTCTCTTTTCGTAACCCTTCTTTGCCAAAACCCACTCTTCATCATTAACTCAAATAAAACTTGTCTCCATAAACCCTAAACCTTCAACAAACCTAAACGTTGTAGTTAGCGTCTCCCTTTGCCTCAGAGAAAGCTACTATGCCTTCTAGAGGGTTTATTCTCTCTTTGACTACAATCTCTCCAAGTATATAATCCACTGTATACATATATTTTTAATGTTTGCAATAGAGACTAAGGGATCCTATTGTAGCAACAAGAGAGAGTGCAAAAGAATAAACAACTAGGAAGAAAGAAGAAGCTGAGAGAGATTTGGAGGCTAGAAGATTAGCCGAAAGAAAGGTATGTGTGTACCAAAATTATATATTTACTATTGCATAGACCTTCAATTATATGACCTTTTGAACATGAAATTCTACATTTTTACCTTCACAGCTTCACAACACTAAATTGATGTTTGTAAAAGTAGATCATTAATTTAAAGATGCCACAAGACATTATACATTTATTTAGAATTTCCAAAGACTAATGTAGTATTACACTGTATAGATGCATAATATGGATTATGAAAACATGTAGCATAGGAAGAGGAGTCTTGGCAATAATTTAGATTGAATTTAGTAGCAGTAGCCAAAATTAGGCTACAGTTAATTACTGAAGCATTCATTGGTTTGTTGTAGTTCATCCTTCAATAGTGTATAAATAAACATTCTCTTTGTTTGTGTTCATGACTAATCTAACATTAGAGACTTTTTATTTGAACTATTTATTTTCTGCTCTATATTTATTCTTCAAACATATTTATTCATTTGTTATATTTTGCTCTATGGGTATTTATTGTAAAATATAGGTTAATGCACTCTTCTTAATTGGAGGCTTGGAGTGACTAAACTTATTGAGAATTTCTATTGAGACCTTGCATTGAAGATAAGAATATGGGCCTGATCCCTTTGTGATATTCAAGGTTTGGTCTTATCAAAATGAAATTTTTTCTAAGCAAGGTATGCTTTAGTTTCCCCACCTATCAACTAAAATCCAGCTGAAATTAATTAAGTCTTTTACTATCTTTTTATGTTAGGGTGTGCTGTTAATTAGGGGTTTCATTGTACTTTTTTTTTTTTTTTTGCAAACTAATTATTAATGTAACTTCAAGCAAATTAAATATATATGATTATTGACGAGACTGATAAGTACTGACGAAACTGGCAAGTTTATCCTATGTGGAGGAGTCCTTCAATATGGACGAGTATACCCTCAGGACAGATGACATGGAAGACAACACTACTGATGAGGGTATCCAGGCCATTTAATACAATCAACTAAACGGTTATACCTCCAACTGTATGAACCGTTTGAAGACATTGATGCCTCATTACAGAGCCCCAAAACATTACCCAAAGGAGCGTTAAGACCCCCATAACTCCTCCAATGGCTAGAGACCATGAGAGCATATATAAAGCCCACACACTCCCACGAAGAGGGGGGAGAGAGATATACAAGTAAGAAATGAGATTTTTTCTTTGATTTCTATTCATCTTATATTGTTTTATTTTGAAGAGAGTTTCATATACTGACTTTGGCATCGAAGAAATTGTGGCAGGCACCACACCGGTGACCATATGTGAAAGTTGAAGGATCACCTCCATCCAACGAACATTACTGATGAGCTTACACTCATCAATTATTATTGAATTATCCCATGCATCACACAAGTTAATGACTAGTTATTCCAAACAAGGAATGCCTTAGTATTGCTATTTTTCTAGTGGTGGCTCAAGGAATTTTTCTGTAGGGCGATCACTAAAAAAAATTTATTAAAAAATAAAATAATAAAACTTGAATATATCAATGCAAAAAAAAAAAAAAAACACACACACACACACACACACACACACACAAATACATAAAGTTTGAAATTTTCATTTTATGAGTTGTCATATTTTAAAATCAAGGTGTATGATAACTATGTTATCAATGCTATCAGCTATATTCTTTTTATTGTGCACAACTAAGCAATCATTTATCTACTAAAATATTGTCTAAATAAGTAACAATATAATTAAACGAAATGCATCATCTTTCTTTTTTTTTTTTTTTTATTCATTTGAACCAATTTTTGTTTTCTTTAAATCAATAAGGATTGAATTGATGCAATGCTCCACTATATATTTTTTTTAAGGGAAATCATGGCTAAGAGGTTAACAACAATCTATTTGTAAATATGCTCTTCTTATTTCTCAAGATCATTAAGATGAAAATATGAGAAATTTTCTTATATCCTAGAATCTGAAAGAATATTATTTAATTCAATATGAATTTAGTTAGAAGATGAATTTTGCAATACAATTTATTTCCTTATAAGAAATTTGTCCATAGTACTAGCAAAATAATAAAGGATAAACTATAAGGTCATTCAATATATTTAACTTAGACATTCAACCATTACATTAATCATGTTCAATAAAGCATTCATGAATTATCTTAGTGCATATATGTTATGTACAAAATGTATCACATAAATCCAACAAATTTAGTTAAAGACTAAAGCAAATACTAATAGATTAGCTGTTTGAAAAAAAATGTGTTTAATTTTTAAAAAATAGCAAATTTAAAATATGCCTTTTGAAAACAAAATTTTAAAAATTAAAATTAAATATTTGATAAAATTGCGGTTTGGCAATTGAGCTATTGATCTAAAATTACTATTTCAATGCAAATTACAAAAATTAACCTTCAATGGACCAAAATTCTAGAGAGGTCAAAATTTATTTTTAATGGGCTTGGATTTTTATTAGGGTGTTCAAGGCTTTTTTTAGTGTGGTTAAAGTTTTTTTTTTTTTTTTTTTTTTTTTTTTTTTTTTTTTTTTCTATAGTGGTTAACGAGTCATATTAATTTAAAATAATTTTTTTAAAGGTATATAAGATTTTTTTTTTTCTCAAGTGACACTCACCAACACAGAGTTTTCCCATTCAAATGTGAATTTTTGAGATAAATAATGACTTATGTTGTTGCACACGACAGAAAAAATAAGTCATGAATTTTTGAGATAAGCATGACAAATGTGCTATTTTCCCCCATTTTCAAATGTGAATTTTGGAGATAAGTAATATTGGCAATGTCATCATGCACACTCTAAAAATAGGTGGGAATCATGTTTAATAAACATGTAGTAAGCTTTAAGCAAAGCCAAATGGTGGGGAGTAAATAGTGATTGTTCGTGGGCATCTTTTATCTTCTTGTTAACCAAAAGATAAAAGTATTCCAGATTCTGTTTTTCTATCCTAGTGCTCTAAAAGGCTCCTTAATTATTGGGATTGTATTGATGTTTTGTCCTATGATATGGTCTTTTTCTTTATGTTTGTCTCTTTTTTTTTTTCGTTAGCTGGTTGCTGTTGTAGTAGTTAGTTCATCTTAGTTTTTTTTTTTTTTTTTTTTTTTTTTTTTTAAATATATATATATATATATGTATATATATTTATTATTATTATTATTATTATTTTTAGATGAATGTTTTGAAAACGAAATAAATATTCACTTTTTTCGAAAATAAGGTTAATACAAGAAATAAAGACAGTATATCAAGTTCATTTGAGATCTCTGAAGTAATTAAAAGATGTTGATTATCTACCTTTTTACTGTTTGAGAATACTTGGAGATTAAAATACGCTGCTATTGTGAACAAGTTTTATTTACACTTCCTATACCTAGAGTATTAACATTGTATTAAGTTGTCACATTTGTTAATGTTATATGGAGTCTAATTTTTTGTTTGATTTAGTTTGTGATCTGACTTGACTTGAAAGTATTATAGTTTTAAATTAATCAGATGTTTTGTGAGGCTTAGTTAAACCATGGAGTGAAGTCTTGGGCTGATAGAGAATTTTTTGCCTCATTTTGGTTTGGGAAAAGTCTCTCATGCGCCAGGCACATGAGATACCAACACTTTGATTTGATGTAATGAAAATTGTACTACCGCTTTTTTATTTTACTCTTTGACATGGTAAGAAATGTTGTATCTCCATGGGCATAGGCACATTGCCAAATCACACAAATCTTTTATGTGGTTTTATTTTTTTCTTTGCGCAAGTTTTCTCTATTTTTGCACCTCACAAGTTCTATGTAGAAATTAGGATAAATTTCTAGTTTTCTCTCTTTTAGTGGTTTATGTGAGCCTTATATTTTTAGTGGCCAACCCAAAATGAAATTTTTTACCCATCAAAGAATTGAGTTTCTAAGATTTATGTATGAGCCCCATGATTGTAATGTCCCAAATAATTTAATTATCTTGTAATTGGTATTTTCCTCCATGACCCCTTTTGTATAAATATGATCTTTTATTGGGAAAATCTATTCGATGAGAGATGACAGAAATGGTGTAGGCTATTAGCCTGCCTGATCCTTTGAAGGAAAGGCACGAGCCTTGAGCTTAATACGCAATACACAAGAGATACACGGGTCATAAATCCATTCTGTTATATAGACAAAAACAAATTATGAGTCCAATACATGACATTAAAAAATTGAAAGAAAGAAAAAACATGGGTTGTGAATCCATTCCAAAAATGTGTCAAAATGAGACGTGAATCCAACCCATTAAGTATGAGGAATTTTAGGCAAATGACTAATTAAAGTGGTTGGAGTAAAATTTTTTTCTTCTTTCCTTAGAACATATTTGGTAAACTTCTGTAATGTATAATAACTATTTATATGGTTTAGACTATTCTGTAGTTTTGTTACATGGAATTATCATTTCTTATGAATAGTTATTATTTAAAATGAAGAATAATTATTTCTCTTTAAAATGATTGTAATAGTTATTTCTTAGTAAGTGTAATAATAATTTATAATATTTATATATTTCCAAATAAAAAAATTTTCTCTATGCACATAACAATTATGAAAAAAAAAAAAAAAAAAACTAATCTCTCTCTCAAATTTAAAAAATATTATTTTCTAAAAAATAATATTATATGAGTAAGATATTTCTTAATATAAATCTTAATTTTTATTTTAATATTACAACTCACGACTAAATTTATAAATATATTTAGTTCTTTTATTACAGCCCATTTTATTTCGAAAAATAAAAATCTTTATTTTTGTTGTAATTCAAATTCATTGATCAGACGTTCCCTTTATAAAATAGGGCTGATGTGCTATGGCTTGCCTAAAACTTTGTGCATTGGGACATGAGAAAAAAAAAATTCCCGTGAACAGTTTGTTTCATATATACATATATATTTGAAATCATATAATAGATTCATTTGTTTAGCTGTATGAAAATCTGACCAGCCATACAATACTGATGGGGCGTTCAAAGGAGACCAAAGCATGATCATCGTCTACATTAACATTATATAAATGTATTTATAAAAATAATAAAACATTGATATTATGATTGAATAGTAATAAAATTTAAGTAATGTTACATGTACGATATTTTTATAATTTTTTTTTTCATAATTGTTGATATCATTTATTGTGATTGAAGTAACAATATTTTCACTTAGGACACAACATTTACATTTTTTGTATTTTTAAATTTATTTTTAAAAATTTTATAATTTGATAGTTATAAAAATGAGAGAGAGAGAGAGAGAGAGAGAGAGAGAGAGAGAGAGAGAGAGAGAGAGATTTGGACTATAGATCTTTTTAAGAATGAGAGCATGTACTATCATTGAACTACATCTACAAGACTATTATTATCACTTGTAGTCTATATGGATGATATTGCGCAGTTACAAGAATTTCAAAGAAGCAACGAATTTTGAGACTTTCTACTAATGAAGCTAAGTATCTTGCAACTTCAAGTGTCTGTCATGGGATTTGGCTTAGAAACTTATTGAAGAACCTACGTCTAGTGTAAGAAGAGAAGCTAACTAGATATTTTGGAAAGTATGTCAACATTGAAAATAGCAAATAATCCAATATTTAATGATCGAAGTAAGCAAATTGATACAAGGTATTATTTTATTTGGGAAGGTAACGATTAACTGACGGATATATTCATTAAGCCACTCAAATACGACACTTTTTATAAGTTATAAAGGAATTTCTATGAGTGATTAGAAAAAGAATATTTTATTTGAGAATTTATAAAGGAATTGGATAAAATATAATGGATATGATTGAACGGAATGAAAAGGAAATAGATATCTATCTTTCTTGTATTTGGATGTTTGAAAGAAAGAAATGAAAAAATAACTTTTTCTTGGAGTGGAATGAAAGGGAATTGAAATAATTTTTTTTTAAAAATTACTATTATTCTTGTTTCTCTAATAAAAACAATGGAATGAAAAGAAATTGAAATGAGTGATCTACTTATATGTGAGAGGAAGAAGAATTGACTCTCGAGTATTGAATAATTTTCCATGTGTAAGAACCCACCTACTCCAACACGTATTTCTTAACCAAGAGGATAAAACTTGAAATTGCAAACAACTTTGCTGGATTCTATTGTGAAAACAATTTTGATCACTTACATCCAGTTTTGTAAATTTTTGCAAAAAATTTGAAATTAAGAGTGACTATTTTAGTCATCTACTTTTCCAATCCACCTTTCATCCCAACCCTAGATCCTTTTAAAATAATCTAATATATATATATATATATATGGGATGGGTTCAAGTTACACCTGGTGTAACTCTAAGTAATGTTACACCACTCAATATTTTTCAATTGGATGCAAATATTGACAAATCCACCGTTAGATTACATTATCTTTGTATATTCTTTATGCTTGCAAAATTTCAAGGTGATCAAAAATTAATATCCATGTTATCAATTAATTATTAAAATTCAAATTTTTGTAGTTTAAAATAATGCATAAAATATGAGTTTATTGATCAAATGGTAAATAGTATCCGATTGATATGAAAACTGACATGAATGTTAAGAAGATATAGAACATGTAATTCAACAGTTGGATTTTCAAAATATTAATTTAATAACAAGTTATTGGGTGGTGTAACATTACTTAAAGTTACACTAGGTGTAACTTGAACCTAACTCTATATATATATATATTATTTGTTTTCATAGCATCTCACCCTTATACCTATCTTAGCCCATGCCAAACTGGGGCTAGATCAACCCACGCCTAGCCCCACCACAGCCACCACAACAATCAGCCACCCACGGTTAGATAAACTTTAACGTTAAAAAAAATTGAAATGTTATAGCTAGCCAGATTTAGAACCAATTTGTGCGTAATTTGTTATAATTTGATTAAAAAATGATAGGAAGAGTCGGATGTAAATGCTAATAATATTTTTTGCTGAAAAAATGCTAATAGTTATAAGACGCAACAAATGAACATCGAACTTAATTTTTCGGCATTATATATTACATTAGTGGCTGGCCATTGATTAAAGTGATATTTTCCTATCAATTAGTCATTTCTTGGCAACTCATGAGGGGGCAAACAATTATGATTTCACCCTCAGTTATAAGATAACATAGGAACTCATTGCAAAACTCTCGTCTTTAGTACTCTATATTTGGAGTGAACTAAGAATTTGACGCAGCACAATTGGAGGGTGTAAACCCTTACACTTGGAACAACTTTTCTTGGGAGTAGTTGGTTAAAAGTAGTACGTATATATCTAATAAAAGATTTATATAATTAGCTGCGGTCTTAGCATTTTTGACATAAAAAAGATATTCACTCACCTGATTAACACGAACAAACGAAATGGCAGACTCCACAACTCCAAAGAACAAGCTCCAAGGCAAGGTGGCCATAATCACTGGCGGAGCCAGCGGCATGGGTGAGGCCACGGCTCGCCAATTCGCCGCACACGGAGCAAGAGCCATCGTCATCGCCGACGTCCAGGACGAGAAGGGCCAAAACGTCGCCACATCTATCGGCCCCAACATATGCACCTATGTCCACTGCGATGTCAGCGACGAGGAACAGGTGGAAACGTTGGTACACTCCGCAGTCAATACGTATGGACAACTCGACATCATGTTCAGCAACGTGGGCATGGCTCGAGCGATCCACACGTGCGAACAGACCGTGTTGGACATAGACTTGTCGGCTTACGACAAGCTCATGGCGGTGAACGCACGTGGGATGGTGGCGTGCGTGAAGCACGCGGCGAAGGCGATGGTGGAAGGGCGTGTGAGGGGGAGCATAATTTGCACAGCGAGCATGGCGGCGAGTATTGGTACTGACAGGTTTGTCGACTATGCCATGTCGAAGCACGCAGTGTTAGGGTTGGTGAGGTCAGCGAGCTTGCAGGTGGGTTCATATGGGATACGCGTGAATTGTGTTTCACCAGGGGCAGTTGGGACGCCACTGCTGAAGGACATGTTCGGGTTTGACAATGATGAGGAGGTAGATAAGGTGTTAGAGTCGAGTTCAAACTTGAAAGGTGGGGTGCTTATGCCAAAAAATGTGGCAGATGCTGTGGTGTTTCTAGCTTCTGAGGATTCCCAATTTGTCACTGGCCATAATTTGGTGGTAGATGCCGGGTTTAAATCTTAACGGTTTAAGAGTTGGCTATTAATCCTTCAACAATAATATCTTTTACGCTGGGAGTATTTGTGGGGCCCATATGTTAGGGGGTCTTAAGTCTTACACGCTGGACGCATGCTAAAAATTTATTACCTGGTGTGGTGCGGGGCTAGTTTGTTGCTTCAGTTGGTTATTGCAAAATAGACTGTATTAGATTGGTTTATGAATTAACCTGAACTATTTTAAAGTCTGTAATAAAGTGTTCTGGAGTTGATTATCGAAAGAGAATAAAAAGTGTGTTCTGATGTTATTTTGTTTGAAAAACTATCATAAAGTTTTAGCAGTTTTTGTTCCAAACTAGGAATTTCCTAGTGGTGCTATTTCTTACATTTAAATGTGAATTTTTGAGATAAGGCATGCATGGCTTATGCTGTTGCATACGACTGAAAAAATAAGTCATGACCACTGAGCTATTTTTCCCATTCAAATGTGAATTTTTTAGATAAGTAATATTGGCTATGTGAATATGCACAAACACTTTAAAAATAGGAGGGAATCACGTGAAAAAATACACATGCAGTAAGCTTTAAGCAAAACCAAATGGCCGGTGGGGAGTAAATAGTGATTGTCCTGGCCCCCTTTTATCATTTTTTTTTTTTTTTTTAACCAAGAAGATTTAACTATTTCAGACTCTTTGTTTCTATCCTAGAGCTCTAAAAGTCGCCTTAATTATTGGGATTGTATTGTTGTTTTTGTGCGCTGATATTACTTAAATAATTGATAGCACTATTAACTCAAATTTGTATTTTGTCATTTTTAAGAGTATTTTCATCAAGAATCTCAAAAAAATTAGTATCTTAAAAATCTACTTTATTTATTTTAACAACTCACTTTACAATACACCCAGCATCAAAGTTTTATATTTTTTACCACTTCATTAAAATATTAATATTTTTATTATTTTATAATTATTTTTATTCTCAATCTCATCTTTCCTGCTACCCACAAATCCATAACCACTACCCACACCCACGGCTACCATCCACCACCCACCGCCCCCACCACCCAACCCCTAACCACCAAAATCACAAACAAAAATAAACCCACAGCAAACCCACAGTCACCACCAGCCAACCCAACCCACAAGAAACCTAACCCAGCAAACACATAGTCACCACCAACCACCAACCACCATCACCCACCCACCTACCAGCACCATAAACCCCAACCCAAAATTAACTCGCCACTGGTCACTACCACTACAAACCGCATCCACCCACCATTAACCACCAAAAACCAAAACCCACTGACCCACCCATCTGCTAGCATCGTAAACCCCAACCCAAAATCAACCCACCACTAGCCACCACCACCACAGACCATACCCACCCACAACTAAACAAAACAAACCACAACCTAGCCACCACCTTCAACCTTCCTCCTCCAAATCACAAAACAACTACCATCACAAACACAAAAGCCAGCAATCACAAAATTTCAACCACCACCAAATCTGATCCACCACCAAAATGTGACCCATGACCCATCATAACCAGGCGACCCATAGTGCCGCTAGTGCACTGTGACTCACCCATGAGAAACTAGTGAGAGAGAGAGGGACGAGCAAGAGAGGGCAAGGGTGAGAGGGCTGGATACAGGAAGAAAAAGAGAGAACCAATGAGAAAGAACGGAAAAAGAGAGAGAAGAGGGAGACCGGTGAAAGAGGGAAGAAAATGAGAAAGAAGGTGAGAAGAAAAGATGAATAGTAAGAGAGAGAAAAGATATTTTAATTAAAGTAGTATTATAATATTATTATATTTATAAGATTTTAGCTACAGTGGACTGTCATAGATAGTAGTCCACTGTAGCTCAGATACTAATAATTTTAAGAATAACATCTTTGTTGTAGTATGCTTTTTTGGAATAAGATGCTAAAAAATAGCATTTTTGGCTTTTGAGATACTTGATGAGAATGCTCTAAGTAGATACACTGAATTGGAGTGAAGTAATTTGAAATGGACCAAATAGACCAAAGTGGACCTTATGGACCCAATTGGATTAAATAGACCTAAGTGGACTGTATGGGTCAAATTGGACTGAATAGATCGAAGTGGACTAAATTAACTGAATGGGTCAAATTGGATTGAAGTAGAAAGAATGGACTGAATTGACAGATTGAATGGACCTAATTGAATTGAAGTGGACCTAAGTAGAGTGAATTGGACCAAAATTGACTGAAATGGATTGAACCGGACCGAATTGACGTAGTTGACCAAAATAGATTGAAATGGACCAAATGCTGGTTTGTTATTAGCATAGTCAAGGTTGTGTTTTGATATAAACTCAAATTCTTACTTCCAAAATAATCAAGTATTAACTCAAACAAAATTAGACCAACCAAAACTATATTAGAGAGAGATATGCTACTTGTAATGGAGAACTAAAAAATATAACACCAAAATGTATGAACCTAAAATAGAGTTTTAAAAATCACAATGATTCATCAATATAAAGTAGAGTTGCAAGAAAGAATAAAAAATGACAAGAGAGAAAGAGAGAGAATAACCACTTTTCAAGAGGGAATGTGAGAGAGAATAATAAGAAATGTATAGAAAATAAAACGATAATAAAAAAAAAGTAAAAATAAAAAATAATGTAATAAACACCAAATTATCCAAGTCATGTAATAAAATAACATATTTTCTTGTATATTATATTTATATATAATGCAATAGGATAACATCTATGAAATCAAAGAGAAGAAAAAAAGATAAAAATTAAAAACACAACTTAATCACATCAAACTAAAGTAGATATGTAAGATAAAAAAAAAATGCACCAAAAAGTGAAAAAGAAATTGAGAGAGAGAGAGAGAGAGAGAGAGAGAGAGAGAGAGAGAGAGATAACCTTTTGTGTGTGGGAAAACTATGTATAGAATGAAATAGAGAATTGTAAATTTATAATAAGTGGAGGGATTAAGAAAAGTAAAAAATAAAGGAATAGAGGAAAATAGAGAGAGAATGTTGGAAATAAGTGGATGATGTGATTTAATAGGAGTGTACCTGTCACACTCCAAACCCGAAAGGGTCAAAAGCATGAGGAAAACATCTCAAAGGTACTTGTAGACCTTTCGACAATTCAATCAAAATAAAATCATATCAAGTACCAGCATTCAGAATTATCATAATAATTCCATTAAATATACTCCAAAAGTAAGTCAGAACTCTATACAATAAATACAATGACCATTGGTTACAAAAGAACGAAGGTCTGAATAAATAATTACATATCATCAACTTGTCCCATTAGTGGAAATAAATGCATAACCACTATTAGATACAAAAGAATTGGATCAAGCCTACTCTAAGATATGCATCATCAATTATCTCCATCACAAAAGTCAGCCTTCATTAGCAATTAATCTAACTACTGCTAGCCACCAAAAAGCTGTCACAAAACAATATTTGCCTATTTTGAAAAAGTTTGTAAAATAATGGAATGAGATAGAGTCCAATAAGTAGCATAATTAATGGGGGTGGGGGAAATGCAAGTTTCATGATAATAAAAATTTACAAATCATGTTTTAATTTGGGAATTTCCAAATAATTTCTACAAAACCATTTCCAAAAATAATATGACAAGAATGAATAAAATGACATGGCACAAAGCTTCTCAAAATGCCCTCATGAAACTACATACTATAATTTGTGAGCAATAACAATACAATTCTAAACCCAAGGCCACATGACAATGCTGTCACAAAGACGGAACTAATTTACCATCACAAAGACGGAACTCATCTCCGTCACAAAGACGGAACTCAATAACCATCACAAAGAGGGGTGCTAAGATTCCAATGTCACATAGACTATAGTATCTAGCTAGGTAATCACCGGGTAATCACATGTCATGGCACATGGGCAGAACATAAGAGCTCACAAATTACCTTTAATTCAAAATGCATAATTCACTTTCAAGTAGTTTCATAAAATATTTGAATGACCAAGATATTCACAAGGTTCTCAAAGCCCTCAACTCATTTCTTGTCAAAAAGATTTTGTATTAACTTCCCAAATAACACAGGTCAAGATAAAACATCTTTATACTTTGCAAATAATGCAATAAATCCATAAAATTCATTCTCAAGAATTTAATCAAGATGCTAGTCTTTTCCATTCTAACAAATCATGCAATTCCCCATGTGCAATCAGAATACGCACTTTCATATATAATCATAAATAGTAGGGTCACAACACAACACCTCTTAGAAAAAAATAGTTCTACCATTAATTTTCCAAATGTGGTTGGCCCAAAAATAACGTTTATGCAACATCGTTATTTTCCAAAAATCTCATTAAAAGCTACTTACTGCGCAACCACAAAAGCCTAATTCTCCTAAGCTCTAAGGAGATTAGCTAGAACCTAAACAATATCAAGTAAACTTATCACAATACATATAGAGCTTGAAATTGTATCTAGTTAAATTGTACCTAGTATTTAACCTCATCAATAACAATATATTCCACTTCCAAAGTTTCTCAACAAATTAATTCACAAGACATAAACTCCAATTTATGAAGTTAACCCATTCAATATCATCTCCAACATCATGATTAGCTTCCATAAAATTTACACTACACCAAGACAAGAAATTTAGAACTTCAACTAACTCCAAATAAACCCAATGGCAATGGAAAAAATTAGATTTACCAACCATCATATGTTATAACTCAAAACCCCTAAATTTTCCACCATACATAAACCTTAAATAGTCATCATTAGCACAAACCATATACCCACTCATCAAATAGTTCCACCAATACAAAACACATACATATAAACACATAAATATCATTTCCAATGCTCACAATCACATGGGTATCATTATTAAAGCTTAGATAAAAATAACCTCAAGCAAAAGTGTAAAACCCACCAAAAAGATTAGAAATTTTTACCTCAAAAAAGTATGTGAAGGTGCTTATAGGTTCTCAAGAATTTTTTGGTAATCTTGTTAGAAAATGATGGTGGAAATGGTGGTGGTGGTGGTGGTGGTGGTGTGGAAGTACCGATGAGAGAGGATATAAGAGTAGCAAAGAGTGTATGAAAAAAAAAAAAAGTGAGTGAGCTAACCAAAGAGGGCAGATAAGGTGGAGTGAAAGGTGTGGTGGGAATGGGTGGGGTAGTTGGGAGGCACAAGTCTCAAAAAAATCTAATTGTTTTTTTGGGCTGATTGGGACGTTACATTCTTCCCCTCGTATAAATATTTCGTCCTCGAAATTGTACTTATTAAACTTAGGTTCCTTTCCTGTATGCATCCTATCCATATCAATTGAGAGTCATTGTCTTGCAACAATTTCATTCTCTTTACTAGAGTTGGTTGAACTCTTAACTAGCCAAGTAGGCTTTTAAACAACCTATACGACCTCAACTCCCAACCTTTTCCAAATCAATAATATTTTTCCTTAAGTAGTATGAAAAGCATTTGAAGAACTCGAGGACTTTCTACTGAGTGCATCAACCATGACATTAACCTTATGAGGATGATAGCTTGTAGAGAAATCATAGCCCTTAAACAATTCAAGCCATCTCTGTTGTCTCATATTTAGCTCATTATGGTCAAATAAATACTCTAAACTTTTATGATCCATAAAAATACCATGTTTCTCATACAAATCATGTCTCCAAATTTTCAAGCAAACACAACTGCAATCTACTCCAAGTCATGTGGGGAAATCTTCCTCATGATTCTTACATCTTACTAAGATCCAATATAATTCCATCCTTAGAGATCACATAACCTAACAACATTACATGATCCAACCAAAATTCACACTTCCTCAATTTAACAAACCGCTTACTTTCTCTTGGTATTATTATTTTCTTTTAATAATCCTCAAGTGTTCCTCATCTCTTCCAGACTCTTAAAATAAGTCAAAATATCATCAATGAATACAATGATAAGATGATCTAGCTAATCATGAAATGTCACATTCATTAAATCCTTAGAGGTAGTAGGGGCATTAATTAATCCAAATAGCATCCATAAGAACTCATAATGACCATACCTAGCCCAAAAGGCTATCTTTGGTATTTCCCAAATTTCTTCTTGTATTTAGTTAGAATTTCCCAAATTTTTGACTAGCGGTAACCAAAACAAGATTAATCTTAGAAAATACTTGTGCTCTTTGCAACTAGCGCAACAAGTCATCAAAGCAAAGCAAGGGACATTTACTCTTAATGGTAACTCAACTTAGATCATGGTGGTTGGTACATAACCTCATAGACCCATTTTTCTCCCTAAATATGCGTACAAGCATGACAAGAAGCCAACCGATACATGCCTACAAGAACATAAAAATCACACACATCTAACAACACCATTTTTGCCAATAACTCTCTACCCCAAAAAGATACAACACTTGAGCACAAACTATTCCATATAATATCACCAATTAGGGTAGAAGCTAATAACTTAAAATCAAGTAGTTCCAAACTCTTACTACAACTTTTATTAAGGCACTAGAAACTAAATAATGCATGGAACCAAGATCAAAAGAACTCTAGCATGTATGGAGAACGGAGGAAGTATACCTGTCATCATTGCATCCGTGGCTTGAGCATCCTGAGTAGTCAAGGTGTACACTCTACCCTGCACCCTTTTCCCATCATCACTACCCTTAACAAATTGGGGTGTGGAAGAGGAACCTAAGCCCTTGGTAGTTGGGCATTGCCTAGCAAAGTGTCCGGGTTGCTTACAAGTGTAGCATAACCTAACTCCATCCATACAAGTTTGACCCTCATGGGTCTTACCACAATGAGTGCAAGACCACTTCTTACCAAACTGAGGAGAGCTACCCTTGCCTTGCCCATTATAATGACCCCAATTACTAGACCTCTTAAAGAACCCCTTCTTGGAATTTTTCCCTTGACCATCTACATGCTGATAATTAGAGGGTTTTGGCTTCTTTTCATCCTCCTTGGAACTGGGGTTGCACTTAAAGTTCTCTTCAAGACTCATTGCCCACTTCACAATTTCAGTAAAAGTGCCTACTCCAGAAGCTATAATGTGGGGGCAAATCCTATCATTAAGACCTTTCTGAAATTTACTTACTTTCTTGATCTCATCCAGAATCAAGTAAGGAGAAAGGCAAGAAAGCTCCGCAAACTTTACAACATATTCTTCTACAGTCGTAGTCCCCTGAACCAAATTAGAAAATTATTTTGCCTTTCGATCTTTCACTACATCAGGGAAATATGTCTCATTAAAAACTTCCATAAACTTCTTCAAAGTAATAGGAGTGCTCTCTCTCAACTCCATCCTCAACAATTGCTCAGTTTCTAACCACCATCTTTTAGCAAAACCCTGAAGAGCAAAAGTGGCATACACCACCTTTTGAGTATTAGTGCATTCAAGGGCTCTCAATAATTTTTCCATCTTTAGTAGCCAATTTTCTGCTGCAATAAGATCAGGCTTCCCATCAAATGTTGGAGGGTTTTGCTTATGAAACTCTCCAAAAGAGCAACCCTCCTTCCTACGTTCACCACCCTGGACTACTCTAGCAATCCTAACATAAATCTTGTCTACCACCTCATCAATCTCACCACCATCAGGAGTGACAGATCTGTCCCGCTCTTGGCATTGCTTATGGCCATGCTTTGGATCTATAACCTCATCTACATGCCTTACTTTACGTGCTTTCTTTTTAGGTGGCATACTGTACAAAGGTACTTATACCTATACCTAAGAAACAAAGCAAGTAAATCATAAGGCAACATAGAAGGTTAGCATAGAATAGCAAGTGGAAGTCGAAATAGATGTACAAAATAAAGAATTCATCAAACCCTAATGCTCTGACTTATATCAAAATCAATTCCTATTTTCAAAGTCTACAAAATTATAACCTAAAATCTGATACCATAATTGTCACGCCCCAAACCCGAAAGGGTCTATAGCATGAGGAAAACATCTCAAAGGTACTTGTAGATTTTGTTCCTTTCGACAATTCAATCCAAATAAAATCATATCAAGTACCAACATTTAGAATTATCATAATAATTCCATTAAATATACTCCCAAAGTAAGTTAGAGTTCTATACAATAAATACAATAATCATTGGTCACAAAAGAATTGAGGTCTAAATAAATAATTACATATCATTAACTTGTCCTATTAGTGGAAATAAAGGCATAACCACTATTAGATACAAAAGAATTGGGTCAAGCCTACTCTAAGTTATACATCATCAATTATCTCCATCACAAAAGTCAGCCTTCATTAGCAGTTAGTTTAGCTATTGCTAGCCACCAAAAAGCTAGCACAAAATGATAGTTGCCTATTCTGAAAAAGTTTGTAAAATAATGAAATGAGACAAAGCCCAATAAGTAGCATAATTAATGGGGGTGGAGGAAATGCAAGTTTCATGATGATAACAATTTACAAATCATGTTTTAATTTGGGAATTTCCAAATAATTTCTACAAAACCATTTCCAAAAATAATATGACAAGAATGTATAAAATGACATGGCACAAAACTTCTCAAAATGCTCTCATGAAACTACATACTATAATTTGTGAGCAATAACAATACAATTCCAAACCCAAGGCCATATGACAATGCCGTCACAAAGACGAAACTCATTGCCGACAATCAACCGGAACTAAATATGCCGTCACAAAGACGAAACTCATCACCGTCACAAAGATGGAACTAATATGCCGTTACAAAGATGGAACTCATCTCCGTCACAAAGACGGAACTCAATAACCGTCACAAAGAGGGGTGCTAAGATACCAATGTCACATAGACTATAGTATCTAGCTAGCTAATCACCAGGTAATCACATGTCACAACACATGGGCAGAACATAAAGAGCTTACAAATTGCCTTTAATTCAAAATACATAATTCATTTCCAAGTAGTTTCATAAAATATTTGAATTCCCAAGATATTCACAAGGTTCTCAAAGCCCTCAACTAATTTCTTGTCAAAATGATTTTGTATTAACTTCCCAAATAACACAGGTCAAGAAAAAGCATCTTTATATTCTGCAAATAATGCAATAAATCCATAAAATTCATTCACAAGAATTTAATCAAGATGCTAGTCTTTTCCATTCTAACAAATCATGCAACCCCATGTGCAATAAGAATACGCACTTTCATATATAATCATAAATAGTAGGGTCACAACACAACACTTCTTAGAAAAAAATAGTTCCAAAAATCCCATTAAAAGCTACTTACCTCGCAACCTCAAAAGCCTAATTCTCCAAGCTCCAAGGAGATTAGCTAGAACCTAAACAATATCAAGTAAACCTATCACAATAAGGATAGAGCTTGAAATTGTATCTAGTTACAATTTAGGAATTGGCAAATGAGCACTTAATTAGGCAAGCCTAGTATTTAACTTCATTAATAATAATATATTCCACTTCCAAAGTTTTTCAACAAATTGATTCATAAGACATAAACTCCAATTTATGAAGTTAGCCCATTTAATATCATCTCCAACATCATGACTAGTTTCCATAAAATTTACACTACATCATTGAGAGACCTATGAAAGCAAAATCAAAATATCCTCCAAGACAAGAAATTTAGAACTTCAACTAACTCCAAATAAATCCAATGGCAATGGAAAAATTAGATTTACTAACCATCACATGTTATAACTCAAAACCCTTAAATTTTTCACCATACATAAACCTTAAGTAGTTATCATTAGCACAAACCATATACCCACTCGTTAAATAGTTCCACCAATACAAAACCCATACATACAACCACATAAATATTACTTCCAATGCTCACAAATCACATGAGTATCATTATTAAAGTTTAGATAAAAATAATCTCAAGCAAAAGTGAATGGTTTTAGACCCCTTAAACCAATCAGATTAACCTGGTTAATGAGCCAAGTGATTAACTTAGTCAATTTATGCAATTCTAAGTTATCACAATTAAATAATCATATCAAGAATATAAAGCAGCGGAAAAGTGAATAACACAATGATATAATGACCTAAAAAACCACACAGTAAAAACCTGGGGAGGATTTGACCTAGTTATCCTCAAGGTAAACCTGAATCCACTATGCGAAAGAATCGAAGTTCATACAAAAGGACTTACAAGCTCCCCGCTTGATTTCCTAATGCTATCCACTAGTAGAACTTACTGACACGACCACGTGCAAGCTCTGAATGTACGGACTCCTTCTTTCTTGGATTCTCCACCAAGTACAAGCACTCTTGCTTGTGTTTCTTTAAGCTCCAATGGTAGCAACCGAGTTGATCATTAAGGTATTGAAAATATCTTTACCTAGAAAACCCTAAGTTTATGTAAAGGAAAGCTCCTCAAGGATCTCACAAGAGATTCACACAAACCGCAAAGTATGAGCAACAACACACCTAGAGCAACTCTTAAAAACGTGGCTAGGGTTTTGCCTTTTATACCTAGGGTAAAAATAGAAAACCCAAAACATTTAATGAGGTAGAGCTGAGTTGGAAAATTCTGCAGAAAAACATTCTGCCTGAGATTCGATCGATTGAGTCTAACTTTCGATCAATCGAGCTAGGCTGAAATGCACCAATGCATCTGCAGCCTCTCGATTCCAACTTTACATAAAATAAATAACTTTAAGCAAGCATAAATAAGACTAAACATATTGTTTTTATTATGGTTTGCCAACATTACAATTTAGAGTTCTAAATACATTAAATCATAAGTCTGTAGAACCTAACAAAAAGTGTAAAACTCACCAAAAAGAGTAGAAATTTTCATCTCAAAAAAGGATGTGAAGGTGCTTATAGGTTCTCAAGAATTTCCCGATGTTCTTGCCAGAAAATGATGGTGGAAATGGTGGTGGTGGTGGTGGTGGTGGTGGTGGTGGTGTGGAAGTACTGGTGAGAGAGGATATAAGAGTAGAGAAGAGTGTATGAGAGAAAATGAAAAAAAAAAAAAAAAAATGAAAGAAAAAAAAGAAGGGGAGTGAGTGAACCGGCCAAAGAAGGTAGATAAGGTGGAGTGAAATGTGTGGTGGGAATGGGTGGGGTAGTTGGGAGGCACGTGTGTCTCAAAATTTTTATTTTATTTTATTTTTTGTGACTTGGACATTACAGTACCAATAATGAATACTACTCTTCAGCTTTTATATATACATAGTTAGATTCCTTACAACTTAGGGGGTGTTTGGTGGGGGTATTTAAGCAAGAGTTTTCGTTGTTTAAACAATATAACACATATTTCTACAATACTTTTTCACCCCACACGTATTTTCAAAAAAATTAAACAACATTACTAGAACAATATTACCAAACGGGCCCTAAAGTTTGAGTCATTCAAGAAACATATATGCGCATTATGTTTTTAGTGGCCAACCCAAAATGAAATTTTTTACCCATCAATAGTTGACTTTCTAAGATTTATGTATGAGCCATCATGATAGTAATGGCCCAAATAATTTTACTATCTTGCAATTGGAATTTTCCCCATTATCCATTTCGTATAAATATATGATTTATTATTGGGAAAATCTATTCAATGAAAGATGATAGAAATGATGTCCACGAAGAGCCTTGATCCTTTAAGGAAGAAGCATGGGCCTTGAGCTCAATCCACAATGCAAGAGATACATGGGACAAAAACCTATTCCTTGATATACATAAAGGACAAATTATGAGTCCAACACATCATGTTAAATACAGAAAAAAAAAGGGGAGAGAGAGAGAGAGAGAGAGAGAGAGAGAGAGAGAGAGAGAGAGAGAGAGAGAAATTACACTTTGCCTGAAAGTTCACTTGTGTGTAAAACACTAGTAAATATTTAGACCCTCAATTTCAAAAGAACCAACACAAGCTTATACCCAAATAAACAAACTACTCCAAACCATAATTAATCACATCTACAACAACAATTATAATGCAAAAGTAAGGGTTAGAGGGATGTAAACACAAAGATAACACTGGCACGTGTATTGAAGAGGAAACCAAAGAATTCGGTGAAAAACCTTTCTACTGCCCTCCAAGTGATAAAATGATCTACTAGAAAATTAGTTAGGATACATGAATAGCAATAGACCCTCCAAGCCTAATCTACCCGATGCACCTAAGCTCTCAAAGCTTCTTGCTCCAACAAGGTTAAGCTTAACTGTGTCTTCTCTAACTTTTCATATCCCGCAATAAGCCCATTACATCAACCAAATGAATTGATCCTCTCTAAACTGCTTCCTAAGTACCAAATAACCTTCTCACTAATATAGGTATGGTAAGGTAATGATTTGGCTATGTATCCTCTCAAAGGTATGACAATGGAAAGGGTGAGAGTAGAAGAATTTGAAGAGTTAAATGTATAAGATTGTGGATGAATCAATCTTGTTATTTATAAGGGTATTTATAGCAGTATGCGAGGAATGTGAAAAGTCATTTTTTTTTTTTTGCAAAAGGGGGGGTTTTAGTGACTCACTTGCGACTGGGATAAGTCACAAGTTTTAGTCGCGAAATAACTGACTGTCTAGACTGCCTTTTTTGTCCTATAATGCTCTAGCTATCATGACTCTTCAACTTCCTACATGCTTCACACATGTGGTACTTTGGCGAGTCATCAATCGCGAGTCACTTGCGAGTTCCAGTTGCGAGAATGCTCTTAATTGTACACACACTTGAATTCTTCACACTCTCTCACACACAACCCTTACATAATTCCCACCTAAATATAGGGTATCTAATTGCTAAATTACAAGCAAATTTGGCAAGAAATATAGCCAACACATGGTTGAATAAATTCAACCTTACAATCTCCCCGTTTGACTATTCCGTGACAAAATCCTAAAATAGACTCTAGACTTAAAATGTGAGCTAGGAATAGTTGCCAAAACTCACTCACACCTAACTTTAGATTCTGTGAAGCTGTTGAACCATACAGACAAGTTTTCTTGAAAACAATATCACAAGAAGTTCATTATAAGTAGAAATCTTGAAATGCATATGGAGCAAGCACAATGCGATTAAGCAAGTATGGATATGAGAATTAAACATGGCTTGACCAAACAAGAACAGTCACTAGAAAATAGTGACCACAATGAACATTCACACGGTGAATGAACATCTGGACATGTAAGCTAATAAGTTTAATGCAAAAGATCATTTGCATGTCCAACACTAAACCGATACAAGAACACTAAGGTAATTGCATCAAGGATACAAGATTCAACAAGGGCACAAGAGTACTAAGGAGAATGCAAAACATAATCTAAAAGTACTAAATAGTTGCAAAAGAAAAGGTACAAAATAAATATAGATTAAATAGCTAAAACATTCAAGCATCCATAACACACAATATCCAAGTATTTTAAAACCAAAGTATTAGTCATAGAGTACTTAAAAACCAAAGTACTAAAACCATAGAGTACTAGAATAAGTGCTATGATAAACCATAAAAACTATGAAAAACCATAATAGCTTTAAAAACTTATAAAAGTCCCCCCCCCCCCCCCCCCCCCTCAAGAGCTACTCCATAATACTCCCCCTTTTTTACCGGAATGGCCAAAGGGTTATGGTTGGTTTGTGAAGCTATCAAACTTGGTGGTGAACAAGTTGATTTGATCCTTGATGGTTGTAAGTTTGTTGGAGTGCTTAGTTTGGACATCTCTTAGGCCATGGATCCTTTCAAGAATAATCTGAAAAGCGTCTGGAGGCATTGATGAAGATGATGAAGCTCTACTCCTTCCTTGACCACCACCTCTTCTTGAAGAAGATGGTTGTCCTTTCACTCTAGTCTGTGTCTGTAGGAGGTGCTTGTTTAGGTTCATCCACTTCCTCATCACCCGGAAGATGAACTATGCTCCTTAGGATTTTTTAAGGGTTGGTGGAAGGAGGCACACTCATTAGGATTATATCCTGCAGAGTTTCCACACCTTTTTCATGAAGGATCCTCATAATCAAACTACGGAGAACAAGCTTTGCCCTGAGGTTGTCCTTGTTGCTTCGGCAATGATGGTGAATGCATGAGCACCAATGTCGATGTAGACTCTCTCACAAAGCTCCATTAGGAAGATGGCTTTAGCATTGTTGATGGTGGTCAACTTTCTTACCGGATACAGGTTGAACAATATGATGTATGTAAGGCATCTCAAATTTGGAGGGAAGGTGGTTGTGTTAAGGCAATTTCCTTCCCTAGCACCACCAATACAGGATTGTATCGTTTCTATAGAAATCATCTTGTCCTTGAAAGGAGTGAAGTCATCATGATCCAGGTCTCCATGTCCAAGAACACCATTAATGTGCCCCACATCAAGAGTGAATTCATGGCTTCTAACCCAACAATCTAGGTAATCGTTTCTGAGTATGGGATTGGCATAGAATTCCTTAATCAGTGGTTCACAAACCCCGGGGAGATCACCAAGGAGCTTTTCCCAACCCCTTCCTTCAAAAAAGTCAGAGATGAAGGATTCCTTGAGGTCAACATGATCCACAAATCACTCCTAAATGATTGGAGCCTTCTCAAAGTGATGGTTGTATCGCTCAAAATGTTGAGTGGAGCGAAACCGGCTTTCATCCATGTGTTTCCTCTTGTCACCATGCTAAGCAGTGGTTTTTCATGGAGCCATTTGCAAAACAGAGCAAAAAAATACCACAAAACAAAGTACAAAATTTGGTAATAAACTTGATTAGTAACAAGTTAGAACCAAAACATAAACTTTGAATTAAAACCCTAAAAACTAGAATTTAAAGAGTAATTCAAAAACAAATTGACATGAGAGGATGCTAAATATTACATCATGATAGAATCATAGCATTAATCACTTAACATGTCAAAAGTTTTGTGTGTGTGTGTGTGCACGCATGCGCATCATATGCAAAAGTGTGCAAATTAGGGCAAAGTGTGAAAACACATAATCATTTGATATTTTAAAATCAAGAAAATGTGATTATCCCCACAATCTTTGTACTCAATGAAGTCCAAAGAAGCACACAAAAACATCTAAGAGATATTTTATCATGAACATGGTATGCACAACACAACACAAATCATAGTACAATGCAGAAATATAAAGAGCAAACATGTAAAATATGTATAACAAGCATTATACCAACAAAACCCATATGTCAAACTCATCGAAAACCCCTATTCAACAACCATATTTCAATATCTCAACATAAACAAAAAAGCCAAGAAAACTAGGGCTAGAAACTTGAAATAGAGTGAAAATAAGAGAAAACCCATATCTTTTCTTGAAGATTGATGAAGGATTGAAGAAGAAAATGGAGGTTTTAAGAGTAAGAATGGCGGTTTTGGGAGAGGGAAAGGCAGAGAAGACAAAGGGTTATGCACGTGATGCGAGGGAAAACTGAAAAGTTTTTTAAAACTATCTGAGTTTTAACCTTATTTGTGCAAAACATGCGATTTTTGCAATTCATATGACTCCTGAGCAAGTCGCCAAAACGACTCACCAAAAACCCTTGTACAAAAATTTGAAAATTTTGTCAAAGTCTTTTTCGTGACTGAGGCATCCACTCGCTAGTGAGTCGCGAACCTCTCTGTGTAAGCTCACGACCAGACTTCCACTCATGAAGTAGTTGCGAAATGAGTCACAAAAATGACCAAAACCTAGAAATTTTGAAAATTTTTCTAAATGTTTTTCATGACTGGAGGTCTCACTTGCCAGGGAGTTTGCAAAACCTTCTGAGTAAGCTCGCGACTAGGGTCTCACAACTGGAATGACTCACAAGTAAGTTGCCAAAAAGTAGAGTTGAAAATTTTTGGATTTTCTAAAATTTTTCAAAACAAAAACACTTTCCAAAAACAACTAAAATACTCAAAAATATTTTTGTGTTTGATCAACATATGATTGAGTATGTGCAACACATTTAATCAAATACAATCATACAAATGACTAAGGCATTCATTGAACATAGACGTGTGATGTGTGTGGGTATCAAATGTGAGATAGTCCTTAGTCTAATATGAAGTTTTAATAATCAATTCAATCAAGATATACACAATTAGCACAAAGTAGAGTGACCAATCTCAATTATAGAAATGGGCATATATGACCTCCTACAAAAATTGATTACATAACTTTGAGGATTTTCATTGGATTCTTACATTTCATTACATTTGATCTTTTTAGAACATTACATCTCTTTTTGATATTTCAATTTTGAGAGTAACCATTGGGCTTTTGGGCATCATACACTTTCAATATAAGTTGCCTTCCCTTTTTACTAGTCAAATATTAGTATGTGTGATAACTTTTGCAGCTCATTATCTCTTTTTGAGATTTCACATTGGATGAGCTATTTATGCAAAAAATAAAAATAAAAGAGTGGGAAGATATATAGGCACAAGTCTATGCATGTCTCAAGATCAACAAAACTATTGACTAATCATTCATGATAAGTTCGAAGATCTGTTTACAACAATCACATAAATGTCAATATTTTTCCCACAAAGATACAAGTGCAAAAAGAACAAGTTAAACTCATAAATGCACAAAGCCACGATTGAAGTTACATTTTCCTAATCAACTATACTCATTTCTTGGCAACTCATGAGTGGGCAAACCATTATCACCTCACCCTCGGTTGTAAAATACCATAGCCACCAGCGTGAACTAAAAATTTGAAGTGGCACACTGTTATTGGAGAGTGTAAACAGGACCGGTTAGAATTCAAACCATACAAGTTCCCCCCCCCCCCCCCCCCCCCCCAAAAAAAAAAAAAATCAAATTATATAATATTAATATTTACCTATTTCCCATAAATTCTGTCCTTTGCGGGTGATATCTGCATTCCATGCTATTACCGAGCTGAATCTTCTTAAGCTCGAAAGGTCAACAAAAAATATATTAACCCATAATTTCTTTCTAGTAAAGTATGCAAAGGAATCTATACAATATTGAATTAGATCAAATTATGCTAATACGTAACAGCAATAAGTGTTACAGACATGTCATTTTTGTTATCTGATAAATTAAAACTCAGTTGGCTTATTTGCCCGGCTCTTTATCTATATATACATACATACATACATATATATATATATATATATAACCGAAACTTCTGAAACTCTCACAATTTTTCACATCATCACTATTTTCTTTTTCTTTTTATTTTAGATTCTTTTTATTTTAGGTTTTATATCTTATATAGAATCCACTAGAAAAAAAAAAAAAAAAAAAGACAAAAGTTTGAATTTTTATTAATATCAATAATATTGAAAAACGTATACAAACTTGGAGGCCTATTTAAAGGCTTCATAGAACTTGATGGACAATAAAATATATTCTAAAATAAGCCCTAATTAATACCTAACCATAATAGGAACTAAATTTGACCTAAAAAACATTAAAAGAACCTAAAAACAAGGAAACCGAAGCTTCTGAAGCTCTCACAATTTTCCACATCATCACTATTTTCTTTTTCTTTTTATTTTAGATTCTTTTTATTTTAGGTTTTATATCTTATATAGAATCTACCAGAAAAAAAAAAATAGACAAAAGTTTGAATTTTTATTAATATCAATAATATTGAAAAACGTATACAAACTTGGAGGCCTATTTAAGGGCTTCATAAAACTTGATAGACAAGAAAATATATTCTAAAATAAGCCCTAATTAATACCTAACCATAATAGGAACAAAATTTGACCTAAAAACCATTAAAAGAACCTAAAAACAAGGAAATAAATCACCTAGACCTAAAATAACGTTTTTTGCATAAAAATACCAAAATTAAATAATTACAAAAATTAAATTGTAAATTCTATCCTACATCAACTTATCACAAAAATCATCATCCATATTTATTATTATTATATTATATTATATATATATATATATATATATAACCGAAACCTTTAAAACTCTCACAAAAACTCACATAACACTTTAGAATTTTAAATAAATAAATAAATAAATAAATAAAAAACTTTAGGATTAAGAAAAAAGAGAAAGACTCTTGGTAGGACTCTCTCTTCTCTCCTTAAAACCCTAGCAATTTCCATCTCCAAATCTTAAATTTAACTTCACTTTAAGATTAAAAAAATAAGAAGAAGAGAGAGTCATGTAAAAAAAAAAAAAAAAAAAAAGTCGGGTTTTTCTTTTTTATTTGCTTTCATATGTGCCTGAAATTTTCATTCTATCTTATTCTTTTGTTATGTTTAGAATTTAAAGTATTTGGATTAATCTCTATATTTTGATAGTGTTTTTGTGGGTTTGGTTTTGGGTTGAAATTTCTAATAATTATTTTATATTGTATATGGCAGATGAAACATCTCTATTTTTTGAAGAAAAATCAAAGCTGCAACCTATGTCTTCCAGTCCAAGGAGTGGTAAATTTTTATTTGGTATATTATATATGAATTTTTTGAATTTGAAGGGTTTTGTTTGGTTTTGAAATAAAATTTGGGGATTCTATAGAATTTGGAAGTTTCAAGTTTTGGGGTTTTTGGTATTTGCATCTCAGTAAATTGATCTTAATTCTTTACCTTACATGTTTTTACTTTATTGAGAATTTTTATTTGGGTTCATGTGATTTTTTTTTTTCTTAATTAAAACTTTGATTTTTGGTTGATTAATTATTTGTTTGGATTAATTTCAATTAATTATTTGTTTGGATTCAACGTAAAAGATAATGGAATTAGGTGTTATAAATTTGATAATGTTCCATGTTTTGAATTGTTTATATGGTATTAACATTTTATAAAAAAAATTTTTACAATTCAATAACATTTTACGTTAGACAACACTTCTAAACTATAGAAAAGCATAGAAGTTAAATATTTCTTCTCATTGTATTTTATTTAATTACGACGGATCTATTTTTTTTTAAATGCTAACTAGCAAAATGTCTATAAAATGCATATTATTAACTCAAATTTCTATTTCTAAATTTCTTAGATTTTATTATATTAATCTTTTTTCTTTTAAATTCTTAGTGGGTAAATCAATCTCTTATTAATTTTTACCTTAACATGATGTTAAATAATTGTATTTTTATTTAACTATTCTGATTAGCGACTAGTTATAAATAGTTTTATGAGTGTAGTCCATCCCCGTGCCCATACTTTTGTATGTAAAGTAAAAGCACGAGCACGAGGATTGACTACTCTCATAAAACTGATGTACAAAAGTATAGGCACCAAGATTGACTACTCTCGTAACCTTATATACAAAAGTATAGGCACCAAGATTGACTACTCTCATAAAACTGACTACTCTCATAAAACTTATATACAAAAGTATGGGCACGAGGATTGACCACTCTCATAAAACTACTTATTTGGGACACCAGAGTCGGACAACCTTTCTTGGGAGCACTTGGATATTAGTACTATATAACAATTAACAAATGAAAGATTAAATATAATGTAATGAATTGTGTTCTTAGCAACTTTTGACATAACAAAGATATTCAATCAACTGATTAACGCAAACAAACGAAATGACAGACTCCACAGGCACAGATCCAAAGAGCAAACTCCAAGGCAAGGTGGCCATAGTCACCGGAGGCGCAAGCGGCATGGGCGAGGCCACGGCTCGCGAGTTCGCCACTCACGGCGCACGAGCCATCGTCATCGCCGACGTCCAAGACGAGAAGGGCCAAAACACCGCCGCGTCAATCGGCTCCAACTTATGCACCTACGTACACTGCGATGTCAGCGACGAGGAACAGGTCAAGAACTTAGTGGAGTACACGGTGAAAGCGTACGGACGCTTGGACATCATGTTCAGCAACGCGGGCATGGGGAGATCGACCCACGCGTGCGATCAGAGCGTGCTGGACATGGACTTGGCGGCTTACGACAAGCTCATGGCGGTGAACGCGCGTGGAATGGCGGCGTGCGTGAAGCACGCGGCGAAGGCAATGGTGGAAGGGCGCGTGAGGGGGAGCATTGTTTGTACAGCGAGCAAAGTGACTAGTGCTGGTTACCACAAGTTCATCGACTACGTGATGTCGAAGCACGCGGTGCTGGGGTTGGTGAGGTGCGCAAGCATGAACCTGGGTTCGTATGGGATACGCGTGAATTGTGTTTCGCCAGGGATGGTTGGGACGCCATTGTTGAAGGACATGTTGGGGTATGAAAATGAGGAAGAGGATAAGGTGGTAGAGTCGACTTACACCTTGAAAGGTGAGGCGATGAGGCCCAAAAATGTGGCGGACGCTGTGGTGTTTCTTGCTTCTGAGGATTCCCAGTTTGTCACTGGCCATGATTTGGTGGTGGATGGTGGGTATAGAGGTTAGAGTTGGCTAAGAATCCATTAGAAAGGCCCAATTGTGTGAGTTGTGTCATCATGACCAAGTTTTTATGCATGGGCTCTCTGTTGCAGGATTCAAGTTGTAATAATCGAAATCTTCTAATAATGGTTGTAAAGCTGGACTATCAGCTAAGGAATAGATAGATTAGGCTGCTATAAACTGCCTGAAAACTATGAATGAGAATGTAATCTGCATAATTGCAAATTTGCAATCCATAGAGACAAATAGAATTGAAAGGGGCCACTAATTTTGTTTGGAAAAAATTATATTATGTAGCAGATACATACGTTGCTTCCCTCCATGTAGTGAGGCCCACCTACTGTAAGAGGGATATCAAAATCATCCAGGCCAAAGGCACCAAGAGCAAGTTCATTTTGTGTCTAGTTACTGTACAGAACGACCTGTAGTGAGTTACTTTGATCCTTTGTACTATAGGTCGTGCATCTCTATCTCTAATTACAAATGAAAATCTAGCTTAACTTTTCGGAATTAATTAAGTATTACATTTTTCAAGTAGCCATGATTGAAGTTATATTTTCCTAATCAAATATACTCATTTCTTGGCAACTCATGATTGGGCAAACCATTATGACCTCACCCTCGGTTGTAAAATACCATAGCCACCAAAACTCTCGTCTTCACTCATATATGCAGAGTGAACTAAAAATCTGAAGTGGCACACTGCTATTGGAGAGTGTAAACAGGACCGGTTAGAATTCAAACCATACAAGTTCCTAAAAAAAAAAAAAAAAAAAAATTCAAACTATATAATATTCATATTACCTATCTCCCATATATTCTTTCCTTTGGGGGTGATATCTGCATTCCATGCTGTTACCGAGCTGGATCTTCACATGCTCGAAAGGTCAGCAAAATATAAATTAACCCATAATTTCTTTCTAGTAAAGAATGCAAAGGAATCTATACAATATTGAATTAGATCAAATTATACTAATACGTAACAGCAATAAGTGTTGCAGATATGTCAATTTTCTTATCTAATAAATTAAAACTCACTTGGCTTATTTGCCCGGCTCTTTATTTTAAGTAGTTTATGACAGTAGTCAATCCTCGTGCCCATACTTTTGTATGTATGGGACACCAGAGTCGGACAACCTTTCTTGGGAGCAGTTGGTTAATAGTACTATATAACAATTAAGAAATGAAAGATTAAATATAGTGTAATGAGTCGTGTTCTTAGCAACTTTTGACATAACAAAGATATTCAATCACATGACTAACGCAAACAAACAAAATGATGACAGACTCCACAGGCACAGCTCCAAAGAGCAAACTCCAAGGCAAGGTGGCCATAATCACTGGCGGAGCTAGCGGCATGGGTGAGGCCACGGCGCGCCACTTTGCCACTCACGGCGCAAGAGCCATCGTCATCGCCGACGTCCAAGATGAGAAGGGCCAAAACCTTGCCACATCTATCGGCCCCAACATATGCACCTATGTCCACTGCGATGTCAGCGACGAAGAACAGGTGAAAACATTGGTAGACTCCACAGTCAATACGTACGGACGCCTCGACGTCATGTTTAGCAACGCGGGCATGGCTCGAGCGACCCACACGTGCGATCAGACTGTGTTGGACGTAGACTTGTTGGCTTACGACAAGCTCATGGCGGTGAACGCGCGTGGGATGGTGGCGTGCGTGAAGCACGCGGCGAAGGCGATGGTGGAAGGGCGCGTGAGGGGTAGCATAATTTGCACAGCGAGCATGGCGGCGAGTATGGGTACGGACAGGTTTGTCGATTACGTGATGTCAAAGCATGCAGTGTTGGGGTTGGTGAGGTCTGCGAGCTTGCAAGTGGGTTCATATGGGATACGCGTGAATTGTGTTTCACCAGGGGCAGTTGGAACACCATTGCTGAAGGAGATGTTGGGGTTTGAAAATGATGAGGAGGTAGATAAGGTGGTAGAGTTGAGTTCGAACTTGAAAGGTGGGGTGTTGAGGCCCAAAAATGTGGCAGACGCTGTCGTGTTTCTTGCTTCTGAAGATTCCCAATTTGTCACTGGCCATAATTTGGTGGTAGATGCTGGGTTTAGAGTTTAGAGTTAGCTAAGGACAGACTAGCCCCCTATTACTCTATATGTTTGTATCTTTGTGTGTTGTGTCCTAGGCTATTACTCGTTTCTTGCTTCACAGTTGGTTATTGCAGCATAGATCGTAATGATTGTAATGACCCAAATAATTAGACCATCTTGGTATTTTTTTTTTCCCCATGATTCATTTTTGTATAAATATGTTCTTTTATTATTGGGAAGATCCATTCGATGAGAGACGACAGAAATGATCGATGTAGGCTATGCCTATGAGCCTTAATCCTTTGAAGAAAAAGCCCGGGCCTTTGCCTATAGCTGTGAATAAGGGGAAAACTCCCGTAGAGGTATGGTCTAGATCTCCTACTACTAATTATGATTCCTTGCGCATATTTGGTTGTCTTGCATATTATCATGTGAAGGATTCAAAATTGGATCCTAGAGCCAAGAAAGCTATTTTCTTGGACTTTAATTTAGGTGTGAAAGGATATAGGCTTTAGTGTACTGAGACAAAGAAGGTAATTCATAGCTGAGATATTACATTTAATGAATCTGAGTTTGTCAAACCTATTAAGTTGGTGGAGGAGAGCATAGTTGAGAGTGATCTGCAGCAAGTGGAGTTTGAAACTTCTATTGTTTCTTCAAATTCTGTTAACATAGACAATGATATTGTGGTTGGTGAGAGAAATAATCTTGATGAGAGAAATAATCTAGATGAGAGTGAAGCTCTAGTTTTGACACCTTCACAGTTGACAAAGTCCATTGTAGTGAGAAGATCCAAACGGAAAATTCATAAATTAGCTAGATATGTTGATGCTGTAGCTTTTGCACTTCCCATTATTGACAAGGGAGTCAATTTCGTACTAGAGGCTATACCGGTTTGGCTAGCGGAATGATATATTTCGGTACCGGTTAATACCGGTGTATCGTTTCGAATTTACCGTTATTTTATATATTTAATATATAGATTAATAGAATATTTTTTTAAAAAATAATAACAACCTAAAATTTAAAATCTGTTATAAAAATGTTGTAAAAATATTGTGAATATAATATTTTTACTATTATTTTAGTACATGTATCTCAATTTTCAAGGACCACCTGCCAATAAATTGTTAATAACCCACCCTTTTTTTTTCACCTCCACTCATCTTCTTTTACTTTTACAATTTATCTTTCTTTATTTTTATCTTTTAATCTTGGTTTTATCCCCTCCACATGTTTACATCAACTGAGTCTTATCCCATTTCAAATTTCAAAAGGCCAATCATCTCCTTACCTTTGGTTAGAGACGTCAGTCATCACATGGGCTCCCAAAGCAAAACTCAAAATCTTTGACAAGCAGTAAAGACAAAAAAAAAAAAACAAAGAAGAAGAAGAAGATTCACACAGACATTGCAGAGACTATGAAGGAAAATGGAAAGCTAAGCAGAAAAGAGACTGCGATACGAGAAAAATGCATCAGATCGTGAAATTTGTTGAGAAACTATCTCAAGTGAGTGAAAAATTATAAAAAAAATTATGTTCTGTTTCAGGCCGGTACACATTTTCCGGCTGAAATCCGGTATTTCGGCCGGTACAGCCGGAACGCTCCTGGTACTACCAGTATTTTAACCGGTCTGAAATAAGGACCTTTTTGTACCGTTTCAGGCACCGGTACGGAAAATATTGACCGTACCGGCCGGTACGGTACGAAATTAACTACATTGATTGTTGAAGAAGACATTCTATCCACCTATAAAAAAGTTGTGTGCATATCTAAGAGTGGTGAATGGAAGAAGGCTATGGAAGAGGAGATGCAATCTCTTCACAAGAATTAGACTTGTGATTTGGTATAACTTCCTAAAGGCAAGAAAGAGATTGGGTGCAAGTGGGTCTACACAAAGAAAGAGAGACCTACAGTCAAAGATAGTGTGCGGCTCAAAGTTTGATTGGTTGCTAAAGGATATGCTCAAAAGGAAGGGATTGACTACAATGAGGTGTTCTCTCCTGTTGTTAAACATTCCTCTATCCGTATTTTGCTAGCTTTGGTGGCACAATTTGATCTTGAGGTAGCACAACTTGATGTGAAGACAACTTTGTTGCATGGAGATTTGGAGAAAGAGATTTACATGTCTCAACCTCATGGCTTTGAAGTTGCTGGTAAGGAGAATTGGGTCTACAAATTGAAGAAATCATTGTATGGATTGAAACAGTTTCCCCGACAGTGGTATAAGTGGTTTGACCACTTCATGATTCGGTAAAAGCACACTAGGAGCCAGTTTGATCGTTGTGTATATCTTCGTAGGCTTTCTAATGGATCCTTTATCTACTTGCTTTTATATGTTGATGACATGTTGGTGTCATGTAAAAACAAGGTAGAATTGTACGATTAAAGATTCAGTTAAGTTCAAAATTTGAGATGAAGGATCTCGGTGAAGCAAAGAAGATACTTGGAATGGAGATTGCACAAGATAAAGTGAAGGGCACTATTCATTTGACACAAAAACAATATTTGACTAAAATACTACAACGTTTTGGTATGAATTCCAATACCAAGTCTGTGAGTACTCCTTTGGCCCCTCATTTTAAGCTTAGTGCTTTGCTGTCACCGCTCACTGATGAGGAGTGTGAGTACATGGCTCATGTCTAGTATGTGGGTTTGGTTGGTAGCCTCATATATGCAATGGTGTGTACTCGGTTGGACATTTCATAAGCTATCAGTATGGTTAGTCATTATATGCATGATTCGGGGAAATGTCATTGGCAAGCGGCTAAATGGATCTTGAGATACATTTTGGGAACTGTTGATTTGGGTTTGAAGTTTGAGAGAGATGATTATGTTGGAAGCCACTTAATTGATTATGTTGACTCGAATTTTGCTGGTGATCTAGATAAGCATTGTTCTACTACAGGCTACATCTTTACACTTGCTAAAGCATCGGTGAATTGGAGGTCCACATTGCAGTCCACTATTGCATTGTCAACCACTGAAGCTGAATACACGGCTGTGACTGAAGCCATTAAGAAGGCTATTTGGCTACATGGTTTTGTTGAAGACTTGGGAATTTATCAAGAGCATGTCTTTGTATTTTGTGATAGTCAAAGTGTTATTTATTTAGCAAAGAACCAAGTCCATCACTCTCGAACGAAACATATTGATGTTCGCTTTCACTTTGTTTGTGAAATTATTGATGAGGGAGATATTCTTCTTAAAAAGATTGGGATTGCAGATAATCTAGCTGACATGATGACTAAACTAGTTCCTTTGCACAAGTTCAAGCATTGCTTGGATTTGACTGGCATTTGTAGTTTGTGATAGCCCTTAGGGGCTTTGGTGGTGATGATGAAGAAGTTTTGTTTGTGTGGTTTGATTGGATTCAAGCCAAGGTAGAGATTTGTAAAGTCGATGGCTTGAATTCAACTTAAGCTATGATTGTTTTGGAGTGCCGTACAAGGCTTGAAGGCTATTTCATTGCCATCACTATTTTCGTACAAGTCTTGATCATTTCCTATTTCATGTGCAACATTATTTCCTAATAGTTTTAGGACTAGTATTCATAGCAGTTTTGGTGCAAAGCAATCACACCTAGCCTGCTCACTCTAGTATATATAGGATATAGGAGTTGCGACAATTGAAGAGAGAATTGTAGAGTGAAATAGAGAGATTGGTTGCTGCATATTTGTGAGAGTTCTCTAGTTTAGAAAAGGATACAAGGTTTTCTCTATTCTTTGTTATTTGTGAGAAAGCTATTAAGTGTATTGGGAATTGGGTGTGTGTGAGAATACTGATACACCAACTTGTATATCTTCATATTTGATTAGTGGAAATTCTTCGCCGTTGCCCATGGATGTAGGCCAAAAGTCAAACCATGTAAATCCTTGGTATTCTTTTGTTTGTGTGCGTTTGTTTATTTTTTGATTTTGGGTTTGCTTTGTTCCTATTGTTTAATTCTTGGAGATCTTTCTATAGTCATAATATTTTTACAATCAATTCTAAGGTGAGAGTGCTATCTGGAGATGCTTTCCTACAGCAAGAGGAGCTGAGAGAAAATGAAAGGCAATTAAAAGGAGAGAGAGAGAGAGAGAGAGAGAGAGAGAGAGAGAGAGAGAGAGAAAAGGGTTACAGGTAGCTGGATTTTTAGAACAATTTTGTGTGTAATTTGCTGTGATTTGATTAAAAAAGATAGGACGAGTTGGCTGCTAATGCTATAGTAGGATGCAACAAATGAACATCCAACTTAACTTTTGGCCAAGTTATTCATTTTTCACTAGCCATTGATTGAAGTGATATTTTCTATCAACTAGCTAGTAATTTCTTGGCAACCCATGAGGGGGCAAACCATTATGACTTCACCCTCAGTTGTAAGATATCATATATAGCCACTCATTACAAAACTCTCGCTTTCACTCTACAAGTGGAGTGAACTAATTCTTATTCTCTTAAGTTGCAAAATAATAATTCTTACACATGTTTCACGGAGAAAAGAAGTACTACTAAACTAAAAGTCTAAAACATTTCTAATGATTATTAGTTCAGCCAGATGATTTTCCTTGTGTTGTAATAACTGCAACGGGGTGTAAATCTCAAGAAATTGGTAGCAACTGGCGCTGATTCTGCAATTAATGAAGATTGTTTTCCTAAAAAAGACAAACTAAGGTTTCTTAATAGGATTTTGTTAACAAATGTTTTGAGGTAGTGATTAAGATGTATTTAATTTAATACATTATTAAATTATATTTTGCTAGGAACAGGATCCACTTCTATATGATCCGAAGACTTCTGGACGCATATTAACTGAAAGATCAAAAGAAGCATTATTAATTGAAGAGTTCGCAATTATGGATGAAATAGTCTCTAAAAATTTATTGCACATGGATATGTCTCAACTCTCAACTGTGTTAATTGTAGCACCTTTATGAATGGACAAAAGGCAAATTACATTACCCTACAAATTTTTTAACAGTGAAAAACAGATCTGTACAATTAATGTTGGACTTTTCAACAAGGAAAATGTTATATAATGGTTAACTGGTTATCTTTAGAAGAATTATAGTTGCAGCTTAATTATTTCATCTCATTACAATTCTGTGGTAAACAATGGCTGAATCAGTGTTGTGCAAAAAGAAACTAGAGGGCAAGGTGGTCATAGTAACCGGTGGCGCAAGTGGCATTGGAGAGACAACCGCACATCTTTTTGCTAGTCATGGTGCACGTATGGTGGTGATCGCTGATGTTCAAGATGAATTAGCCCAAAGTGTTGTTGAATCCATTGGCTTGAACCTTGCTAGCTACATCCATTGTGATGTTACAGATGAAGAGCAAGTCGAAGCCATGGTGGAATGGACGCTCCAAAATTATGGGAAACTAGACATTATGTTCAGTAATGCTGGAATTTTCAGTAGGTCTAATCAGACCATTCTTGATCTGGATTTTTCAGCCTTTGATCACCTATTTGCAACCAATGTTCGTGGCATGGCAGCTTGTGTAAAGCATGCAGCAAATGCTATGGTCAAAGGGCACGTTAGGGGAAGCATTGTGTGCACTGCTAGTGTAGCTGCTAGTTGTGGTGACAAGAAGCACATTGATTATTTCATGTCAAAGCACGCAGTGCTTGGGCTGGTTCGATCGGCTAGCCAACAGCTTGGGGAGCATGGGATCAGAGTGAACTGTGTATCACCTTATGTGGTTGCTACACCAATGGCATGCCATGCGCTTGGGATGGATGCTGAGCAAGTGGGAAAACTCTTCGAGGAACGGTTAGTATTTAAAGGGGTTGTATTGAAAGCAAAACATGTGGCCGATGCAGTGTTGTTTCTTGCATCTGATGATTCTGAGTGTGTCACTGGGCATAACCTAGTGGTGGATGGTGGTGTCCTAGCTAAATAATCAACTTCCAAAACCCAGAGTTTCATAAGAAAAAAAGAAAGAATGAATAATTTAAGAAGCTTTGAACTCTATATATCTAGAAAACTTGTTTAGGTTTAATATTGTGTCCAGTCTATATCTATCGTTTAATGATTTCTTTCGAGCAAATGGATTGTGCAATTGGAAAATAAATATAAGTGTCCCTATTCCCCTTTTCTTTCTTGTTAATTTCCTTCTAGTCAATAAGCAATGCTACTTTGACTAGAATAATGTAAAATAGACTATTAAGGATTGTGATTAATGATTATCCCAGTGTACTCATATCCGTTTTCATTTTATTGTGGGTTCTAGCTACATCTCTTCCCTCCAAAGAAATGCAGTGGTTCTGGAAGTTTAGTGGGATTATGTTGTCATTCATTATAGGTTGTGTGGCATGAGACTTAGAGCTTACTATTATGGGAAGATTTAAAATTGGGATCTAAGAGCATTAGTATCAGGTGTGCCAAATGCTAAATGCTGAAATTTTAGCATTTGTCACACCAAATGCTAAAACTTATGCCTTATCATTGGCCAAATCCCAAATTGTTTTACAACATGCTACAGAAGTAACAAGTTGTAAATATATATATATATATATATATATATATATATATATTATCTCTTCTCTCTCTCAAATTCGTTCTCTTCTCTCTCATTCCCCTCTCTCTTTTCTTTTTTCTTTCGTCTATCTTCTATCTTCTCCCTCTCAAATAATCTCTCCTCTCTCTTGCCCCCATCTCTCCTCTCTTGTCCCTCTCTCACCGTGGTTATGGGTTTTTCTTCTTCTTCTTCTTCTTCTTCTTCTTCTTTTTTGTTGAGATTGGCTATTGTGGTGGTGGTGGGGTTGAGATCAATGACTATTGGTGCCTGGGTCTTGTTTATGAGGTTGAGATCGATGGTTGGGTCTTGTTTTTGCTCCACTAGTGGGTTTAGATCGGTGGTTAAGATCGGCGAATCCCCACCAATGGCAATCGGCCTCTTTGTCTTGTCTTTTTTATCTATTTTTCGTATTTTATTTTATTTTATTTTTTTGGTACTTGTTTTTCTCATCTAGGACTGAAGCTCTCTCTATTGGTGGGTTCCAATGGACAGTGGTGGAGGGTTGTGGGGGTGATGGATGGTGGTGGGATGTGGGGGGTGATGGACAATGGTGCTTGAGCCTTTTTTTTTTTTTTTTTGTAAATTTTTTAATAAAGCTAAGATTTTTTTAATTTTTTTTTTTTTAAATGTGGTGTAATTTTAAAATAGAATATGTGATATAAAGTGTATTGTAAAACTCTATGCTAAAATTGATAAAGTATGTTAAAATGATGTTTGACATAGCAAACCTAGTGCCAATACTCTAAGGGTGTTGAATTGAGGGTATATACAGGAGATGAATCATCTAGCTCTCAACTAGACATGGCGAAATGAGTTGGTATTTTTTGACTTGATTTGTACTTAAATTTATTGACTCGAATAAAAAATAGGTTGACCTGTGACCCTACCCATTTTTTGCCAATCAACCTTCACTCAACCCAATTAACCTGTGACTCAACCTTTTTTTTTTTTTTTTTTTTAAAAGAAAAAAAATTAAAACATAGTTGGCTTACTTTGGGCTTTACACTGCAAAATCCAAACTCAATTAACAAATATAATTCACATTATTTTTTATTTTTTATTCCTAAAAAACATCAATTTTTTTTTTTTTGGGGGATGATGCCACTAAAAAAAAAACACATTTTTATATTTTAACACCATTAAAATGCAATGGCCTCAAGAAAACAATTGAGATTTTTATTTATTTGCATGCAAATGAATTGATGATTGCATGCAATAAGTAAATACCAAAAAAAGTAGTAAATATTGAGACATTCTTCTTACTTGAATAACGCAATAAGTAAAGATTTTTAGATATGAAATGATAAAGTAAATACTAGGATAATTTGGTTACAGTAGACTTAAAAACATACATTTGAAACTATAATTATGAATGAGAAATATTCAAAAGTGTGAAAAGAGTAAAATTGAAGTATATTTATAAAATTGACATAAATTATGGATGCTTAGACCTATTTTTAGCCATCCATGGCCAAAATAAAAGGCTTTTACATTTGAAAGATGACAATAACCATGTATCCTATTTAGTTTAAGAATGTAAGTTCTCCTGGTTTATACTTGTACTTTGGACGTATTAATGAGTATGTAGCTATCTATTTGATTTCTCCTAAGCCTTTATCCTTTGTTAATTAAGAGAGAGAGAGAGAGAGAGAGAGAGAGAGATTAACAAAAGAAACTATTCTTCTCAAAAGCAAGGGTTGAAATAACAATCAATATTTTCTGATATGCTTCCATACATTCGCTAGGACTTCTAGACTAATAATAACTTACATTTCAAGACAAAAACATTTTATAAAAATAAAAAACTTGACAAAATACAACTTAAAATACCCTCTAACCAGGCTTTCATAAAATAATAATAATAATAATAATAATAAAATTAAAAAAAAAAAAAAAAAAACCCTCCAACCAGACATGCATGCATGATAATTGAAAAGGATACTTTGAAAAGCAAATAGACACAACTAATAACAAGATAATTTAAAATTTGTATAGTTTTCCGAATTCACTCTTTCAGTTGAAAAAGACTATTCAAAGTGCATACCGTTTGATGCATTTGTAAACTAGAAACATACATCTTTCCGGTGGTATATGGCTTGCGGATTAATTATTTTGGATTAATTCATTCTATTTTTGCAAGTTATTCACTTGGTCATGAGAGACTTCGGTGTCAAGCTCTCCTGGTTGGAAAACACTTGTCCTTTCCACTGGCTAGTTGGAAAAGACTCTCCCTCAAGTCTTTGCTTGCTTTTTTCTTCATTGGATGGTGAATGATAGAAACATTAAAACACTTGTCCGATGGTATATGCATTTTCACCAGTGCATTGAAGAAATTTAAGAGGACCATCAACCATAGGCATTAGTTTAGCATGACGCTCATTTGGTAAGCTCCTTCCATAGATGAATCCTCGTCAAATATCCTTAAAAACTACTAGTTTTTGTCTGTAAAAGTTCCCAAACGCTACCTTAACTTTAGAGCCGTGGCTATCATACTTCTGAACTTTTATTTTAGTCAATTTACTCCCTTAATTTTACACAAGTACCAAATTGATACTTTTGTTAAGTTTACCATTTAAATAAATTTAAGTCTCTCACGTGACACACATGTGGACAAGATTAACCAAACCCAAACCAATGAGAGAGAGAGAGAGAGAGAGAGAGAGAGAGAGAGAGAGAGAGAGAGAGAGAGAGAGAGAGAGAGAGAGAGGATCTTTCAATTGAACCACAACAAATCTAGTGGAGAGCCGTTTGTAAATATAGCAAAACGGGTTAGAATTTTCTGACCCGACCCAATCAGACCTGAAAAATACCTAACCCAAACCCGATTTTTTTAACCCAAAGCAAAAACGGATTGACCTGTGACCCGACCCGTGACTCGAATTGAACCCGAACCATTTTTTAAAACTTTTTTTCTTGGTTAAAAAAAAATTAAGACGATATTGGTTTAATTATTTGTTGTGAGCTTTAAGGAAATAATTGAGATATTTACATAACAGCATGCAAATTAATTGAAAGATGAATGATTAAGCATTTTGTAATGAGTAAAAATTTTTAGATATCAAATAGCAAAGTATATGCCAAGATAATATGATTACTAAACAATTAAAAATATAGATTTAAAAATGTAGATATGTGTGAGAAACATTCACAAGTATGAAAATAGTGAAGTTAAAGTATCAAATTAACATAAATTAAGAATGCCTAGACCTATTTTTAATAATTTATATTCAAAATAAATGGATTTTCAAAATAAATTATGATATTTTCTAGAGTGTGTCACTTAACAATGATATGATATTCATAAAAGAGATAAAGTCTAAATAAGTAAACAATCAAACTTTAATGTATATTTCAAATTGAAATAGAGTGCCAACCACAATTTATAATAGATTATAAAATTAATTTTCAAGATTGTAAATTTCTTACATGTTTTTACTCTTTGTCAAATGAATTATCCAATAAGTCATTTGTAATTTTATTTTATATTTTAGAATGTTGATATTGTGTAGAAATAAAATTTGTGTATTTGTTTTACTTATCTTTGTGTTATTTTATTTTAAATAACAATATTAGGATTTGTATAATTTTAAAATTATTGAATAAATATTAATAAGCGTAGTTCATTCTTAATTTAAGTGGTGAATTCAAAGTAATGAATTTTACATCAAGTGATTTATTGCATGACTTTCTAAATGGCAAATACATGTTGTTTTTTTTTTATTATATATATATATATATATATATATATATATATATTCATGTGAAAAATATGGGTCAACCCGACCCAACCCGACATGACTCGCAACCCAATTGACCCGAGCCCCTTTTAACCAGCTTAAAATGACTCATTTTGACCTGCAACCCGTTTGACTTGCAACCCGATTGACTTGACCTGCCCGTTTTGCTATGTCTAGCCATTTGACAGAAACAGCCACCTAGCCTGCTCTAATCTAGTGTGGTGAAGACTACTACCCGATGAAATCATGGCCATGTACACCATAGGGATGGAATTTTGAATGTTGTTCTTTAAATTTTTATTTTTATCTTCAAGCCATTTCTTTAAAACCAAAAAAAAAAAAGAAAAAAAAAAAAGGGATACAACAGGTCAAGCTACTGAAATTTGGTTCATGGCTAAGTTGATTTGTTGATAAGATAATAAGGTTTTATGAACATAATTTATTAGTGCAGTAATCTTTTCTTTTCTTTTTTCTGGATAATGGAATAATCCAGACTTAACAAAAGACTGGTCTTAGTTAACTTAAATGGTGAAATAAACAAAAGTATTAATTTGGTACATGTGTAAAGTTTAGAGAATAAATTGGCTATAAAAATTTGTATAGAGTGTGATGGCCATTACCTTAAAGTTTAAGAATATCACGGCATTTTTTCATATTTTGTCCCTTATGTGAGTCATAAATTTTTATTGACATTGCTTACCCGCATTAATCTTGCAAACTAAATTTGGATTAATTAATTACTCGGTTGAGTTAAAATTGATTAAATTCAATAGCTAGCCACATTAGGGTCTAAACAAGTAACTTTCATGTTAAATTCTCAAATTGAAACATAGACTTTGATTTGGAAATTAGTTCTCTTGGGACGTTGCTTTTGTATGGAACAAGCTTGTAGGCGATGTACACGTATGTACTAAAAGATTTCTTCCACTGCTCTTTTGGTGATACTCTTCGGTTCCAGCAAATTGAATCCCACTTGTGTGACTCAATTTATGTACTAAAAGATTTCATGAAAAATTTATTTGTATTGTTGGGTTTTGATACTGTAATGTAATACTATTAATGAAGGTTAAAGGTTGAAACTTCTGTTTGCTGTTTAAGAATGGCATGCCCGGTTGTGAAAATGCAAGCTCAGCCGTGCGAAATTAAAATTCAAATTGAAAATCTCGGTTGACTCTCAATCAACTGAAAGCCTATTACGAAAATTCCGAAATTTGCTCAGTAAGTAGTGTGTGTAGCCACCTCTAACCAAAACTATGCTTATATAAAAACCCAATTAGTTCGAGAAGGAATATGCATAAAAAATTCAAGTCTTTCATGTAAGAACTCTTTCATAATGGATGGTCCAAAATCAGAGGCAACTTGTCTGCATGTAATTCAATAATTCTAAATTTTTTTAGTAGGTCAAATCAGGCGATTCTTGATATTCATTTTTCAAGCTTTAACCACATATTTGCAATCATTGTTCCGGCATTGCAGCTTGTGTAAAGCATGCAGCAATTGCCATGGTGTATATGGCTGCTAGTTATGTGAGAAGGGGTGCATTGATTATTTTATGTCAAAAGTATATCTGCTGTGCTTGGGTTGCGGTTCAATTAACAAGCAAGCAGTTTAGAGTGGGGTGCATGTGATTAGAGAGCATTTATTCTCGCACACTTGTCAAAGTACGTCATCAATACACATTATTTATTTCACATTTTAAATGTAAACATTAATAAATAAAAAATATGTACATCACGCATGAGATTAAGAACATTGCATATATAGTGTTCAATAACCAAGCATGAGACAGTAATTTGCCGGTTTAGAGTGAACTACTATAATGATTAAATAGTGTGCTTGGGATCAATGGATCCGTGCAAGTTGAAAAACTTTATGAGTCACACTCAGTATTAAAAGTGGTTGTATTGAGAGCGAAACAAGTGGCCTTGACAAAACAAGCGTCCTAGTAATGGATATATGGTAGCTTCCCATTTTTTGTATAAATACTTCAGGTATAGTAAAACTCATTCAGCTTACATTCTCTGTCTATGCATGTTAAACTATGATTCAAGATCAGTTTAACCACCTGATGTTAGACTAACATGGCTTAATATTCTCCCATTCCTACAATTCATGCACTTGCAGATACAAAATAAGTTTTCTATTTAACAATAGCATAGTTGGATATATTCAGTAGGGTCTTGTTTCAATTTCCATGGCCAAATTCACAGAAAAAAAATTGTGGACCTCAAAAAAAGGAGATATATGAATCAGATTATCAAAAACCATAGTAATCATGTCTCTTCATCACAATTGAGGTAGAAATCAGTTCCTAGACATAGCAATTAACTACTTGAAACCAAGCTCCAACAAATAGAATTAAAAAACCCTAAATGTCTTTGTCCGGGGAAAAAAAAAAAATCTCTCTACTTCACTAATTTGCAAAGAACATTTAACAAAAAAAAAAAAAATGGAAATTATACCTGTGCTGTCAATAGAAGTGAACTAAGATGATGATCTCAACTTCTATTTTTTCAGCCTAATCGGATAATTCGCTTCAGGATACCTTATGACTTTCTCGTAGCAATAATGTAACCAAGCTGGATGAACCAAAATCATTCCGTCCAGCTTTGCCTCTTGACACTCCTCCTCTGTGGCAGCCAAAGTGATCACGTGTGTCCAGGAGGTAAAAACACTCGTAGAACAAATGGCTCCTAACTCCTCTGCCATCATCCAAAGACGCGAATTTTGGGGCTTGAAACCGGAAGGAAAAATACCTTCAAAGGTTAATTTACATCCTCGGAGTACCCGAAGGCGATCAAGTATCATTGTAACATCTCTATACGCAAGACTACCCTTGAATTTTGGGTTGAAAAACAGTCTGTGGATTAGTTTGAGTTTCTTGAGAATGGACGCAAGCTCGCCAGTGGTCTCACCTTCATCATTGTTCATTGCAGAAAGAGATACAAGGTCATGTCTTGCAACAAAGTAATCGTATCTCTTAACAAGAATCAAGTTATGTCGATGATTTCTCCACACAAACTCGGTATCATCAAGAACAAGAACCATGCGTTGGTGTCTCATCACCAGTAGAAGACTCTTTTCATCTGGGGCAAGTAAATCTTCACGTGCAATAATTCTTGACTTGAAGTAAACATTATCAGGGTCAAGAAACTCAGCCATTAACGATGCATAGCGTCGATCAGCACTTGTATATATGTACATCTCAAACAAGGTACTTGCTTCTTTAAGAAAAGTGTGGACGAAAGGCCTCAACTTGAGCATCATCCCGTAATGTTTCAGAGGGATTAGGCCATCCTCTTGGATATTATGTTGCAAAAGTTCTTGACGGGTTTTGAGATGTTTGCGTTCTCCTGTTGTATGAAGCAAAGTATGATCCAAATCAAGAACTAAAACGAGCTTTCTATCGTTTAACAGTCTCTCTGACTCTTCCTTCCGTATCCCATTAATTTCATCAGGGCTAAGCCACAAATCCTTGTCAATGTACATGAATACTCGACTGTTACAAACCATACACGCTCCTCTTTCGACACTAGGATGTGCACAAGTCTCCGTAGACTCTACCCTTTCAATCCCAATATTTGCTTTACGTGTATCAAGATTCAAGTTGCTGGATGAACTGGAAGCCATGTCTGATAAATCTTGTGGGAAGCCCTTCGCGGAAATGATCTTCATGATGAATCTTGTATGTTTCTTTAGCCCAAGATTGTTGCCAGCTCTCTCTCTCTCTCTCTCTCTCTCTCTCTCTCTCTCTCTCTCTCTTATATTTGTGTATAACAAATTAGAACCAAAACGTCACCTGTGATTTGTGAACGTCCGTACTCTGTAGTGTTATGGAGTTCAGAGAGCCAAGAACGCATTCTTATACCATCCTTTTCTTCCTTTATTTACTTTTTTTTTTTTTTTAAATCATTTATTTTAACCGTATTATTATTATTTTTGAGAAACGGCTTTATCCATATTGTAAATATTTTTTTACTCTTACCTCTTATTGGAAATGGATAGCACTATATTACCGTGCAATGGAATCAAATGAGGCTGAACAGAATATAGAGTCTGTAATTAAAGCAACTCTTGTATGTGAGTGTGACCCCTTTTTTTCCTTTTAAAAAAAAAAATTATTTTAATGATGAAAAGATTTATGGTTTAGGATACAAAACACTAAATAACCTTTGAGCTACGGGGAAAGATTTCAAGTACACTATATTAGATTCTTCAATTTTTGAAATTTATAATTATTAAATTTTCTAATTAAATTAACACCTTTTTTTTTTTTTTTTTTTTTTTTTTTTTTTTTTTTTTACAAAATAGAATTTTTACTTTAATCTAATCTAAGTATATATGTGTGTAAAATTTCTTCCTAGATACTTGAACTCTAACTTATATCTTTCACACTCCACAATCACTTATACTTGTGAAATGGCTGCTGCACCAAGAGTGCACGGTGGTAATTAACACCTAATTACATTAATTAACATTAATAAGAAAATAAATAGCAATCAAATATCTGAATTCAATTGAAGTATTATAATAGATAGATCTAAGGTATTGTAACTAATTTTTATGCCGAAATTAACCTTTTAATTTTTAAGCTAATGTTACGCATTACATAACGCTTTTTTTTTTTTTTCCTGAATATATTGTAACCCACTTTATCAGTTTGAGCCACCCGAGAGACTTCTTTTTTTTTTTCGTCTCTAAGAGAAACAAACACCCGAGACTTAATTAGTTATATAGGACATCATGGAAGCTAAAAAAATAATGCCAACACTACTGGCCACATAAAAAATCACATAGAGCCTATGAAATATATAGAAGTCCGATAACTACTCACAAGCTAAAATACGTGAAATGCTAATTAAGGTTTCCAAATGTAGATTATTATGTAGACAATGGTCCTGCTATTATATTATAATAAAAAATTGAGAAATGCTACGTCTACAACAATTTTACAATATTTTTACAACAAATCATAGGTGGTTAGTTATTATTGGTTCAAATTTGAAACTAATAGTAAGATTACTTTTTTGCCCCAACAATAATAACCAGTAACAATTTGCCACTTAAGATTTGTCGTAAAATTATTGTAAAAATGTTGTAGACATAACATTTCTCTAAAAAATTTCATATCATCGTGTTGAGAACCACGATCCAAGTGGGACTGTGTGGGAGTTAAATTTGACTTTTCAAAATTATAAAACTTCATTGATTATACTTTACCCCTTAGATTGAGGGTTTTAAGTTTGGAAATTTTTTTTTTTTTTTTTTAATTTTCTCATGATAAAATCAAGAAAAAAAAGAGGTAATAAAATTATAAAAATACATCTTTAATAGAATAAAATTAAAAATTACATTATATTCCATGAAAATACGTAAAAACTATATATTATTTTATCTTCTTACAATCTAAAAGAAAAATTACATTATTTTGACTCCTAAATACATTTAAAAAGAAAAAATTACATTGAAACGTCACTAATTTAGAAACCAAAATCTAAGCTTAAACGTTAAGTCACAAGATAGGATATTGTTGGATATTCATCTTAGCCAACTCAAAGATGATCTCCTTGGTTTTAAAGACCATATCATATTATAATCAAAGAAATATGCAATTTTTTTCATTTTCACTATCACGTGAACATACACTGAATATATCATTAAAAAGAAATTTAACATTATAAAGAAAAATCATATTCATCTTATTATTATGTTTTTTTTTTTTTTTAAACCAATGAACTTGTTGAAGGTGTATAAGTTGTAAGTTCATCTACCATGTAGGTATAAATATTTTTTATACTAGATTGTAAAAAATTCCTTAGTATAATGGATTGTTTTATTGGGGAGGGTTTCCTTCATAGTGATTTTTCTTCCGGAGTGTTGATCTATTGGTTTTCCGCTTCGTTGCCTTATCTAATATATGTCATATGCTTTACTATTTATTGCTTGAAAATATGGTGATTGCTGATTCCATTGTATTAATTTTATAACTAAATTGTTCAATAAAAAATACATAAATTAACCTAATAATCTGCTACATAACATATTCTAGGTTAAAAGGAATTCCTTTCAAAACATCAAGAAAAATATGTTGCGGATCTTCTTCACATGCATAATATGCTGACTGTAAGCCTTGCACTACTCCTTACACTACTACCTCATGACTTGAAAAAACTAAGGGCAACATTCTATCTGATCACACTCCATTTCGTAGTATTGTTGGTGCCATACAGTACTTAACATTCACATATCCAGACTTTGCATTTACTATGAAATAGATGTGCCTATTTATGCATTCTCATACTGATGTTCATTTTGTAGTTGCTAATCCTCTTCACCCTACTGCCTTCATAGTCTAATTGAGCGGAGGATCCCACAAACTGCAAATCTAGGATAGGTTATGTGAACGTTTGGATAAAGCTGAAAAGTGTTTTCAGCTGCGTTGTGTATTTTTTTGTGAGTCCTATGCAATATTCACAGAACTCACACGTACTTTATTCAGCAAAAAAAAATTTTAAAAATGGGTCTCACGGTACTATTCACACATTTAAAAATTATTTTATTATAGTATTTTTAGTAGTTTTCAGTAATAAGCAATATCCAAATAGACCCTATGTCATTTTCCTAGACACCTTTTCATAACTTGGACTTCCAAAACAGTCCATAATATCTAGATCACCATGTTCAGGCAGCTCGACTTCATGTTCAATAATGCTAGATTGTTTTTTGTAGGATCAAATCAGACCATTCTTGATCTTAAGTTTTCAAGATTTGACCACCTATTTGCAATTATTGTTCCTGGCATGGCAGCTAGAGTAAAGCATCCAGCAAGTGCTTATAAACACTTTTTGGCAATAGTAAAACTCTTTCAGCTTCCTTTCTCTGTCTATTCATGTTAAACTATGATTCAAGATCAGTTTAACCACCTGATGTTAGACTAACATGGCTTAATATTCTCCCACCCCAACAATTCATGCAATTGCAGATCAGTTTAACAGTAGCATTATTGGATATATTCAATAGGGCCTTGTTTCAATTGCCATGGCCAAATTCAAAGAAAAAAAAAATGTGGGCCTCAAAAAAGGAAATATATGAATATGATTATCAAAAACCAAAGTAATCACGTCTCCTCATCACAATTGAGGAAGAATTCAATTCCTAGACATAGCAATTGACTACTAGAAATCAAGCCCTAAAAAATAGAAGTTAGGAACCTAAATTTCTTTGTCCAAGGGGAAAAAAACTCTATTCACTAATTGAAAAGAACATTTAACAACAAAAAATTGGAAATTATACCAGTGCTGTCAATAGAAGTGAACTAAGATGATCTCAATTTCTTATTTTTCAGCTTAATCGGATAATCCGCTTCAGGAAACCTTTTGGCCAACTCATAGCAACTATGTAACCAAGCTGGATGGACCAAAATTATTCCGTCCAGCTCTGCCTGCCGAGACTCCTCCTCCGTGGCAACCAAAGTGACCACATGTGTCCTGGATGTAAAAACACTCGTAGAACAATTGGCTCCTAACTCCTCTGCCATCATCCAAAGACGTGAATTTTGGGGCTCGAAATCGGAAGGAAAAATACCTTCAAAGGTTAATTTACATCCTTGGAGTACCTTAAGGCGATCAAGTATCAATTTAACATCTCTATGCGCAAGACCACCCTTGAATTTGGGGTTGAAAAACAGTCTGTGGATTAGTTTAAGTTTCTTGAGAATGGTCGCAAGCACGCCAGTGGTCTCACCTTCATCATTGTTCATTGCAGAAAGAGATACAATGTCATTTCTTGCATCAAAGAAATAATATCTCTTAACAAGAATCAAGTTATCTGCAAGAAATCTCCACACATGCTTTGTATCATCAAGAACAAGAACCATGCGTTGGTGCCTCAGCACCAGTTGAAGATTCTTTTCATCTGGGGAAAATAAATCTTCACGTACAATAATCCTTGACTTGAAGTAAACATTTTCAGGGTCAAGAAACTCAGCCATTAACGATGCATAGCATCGATCAGCAGTTGTATATATGTACATCTCAAACATGGTACTTGCTTCTTTAAGAAAAGTGTGGACGTAAGGCCTCAACTTGGTCATCATCCCCAAATGTTTCAGAGAGATTAGGCCATCCTTGTTGATATTATGTTCCAAAAGTTCTTGACGGATTTTCAGATGTTTGCTAGCTTTTGTTGAATGAAGCAAAGTATGATCCAAATCAAGAACTAAAACGATCTTTCTATCTTTTAACAATTTCTCTGATTCTACCATCCGTATCCCAGCAATTTCATCAGGGCTAAGCCACAAATCCTTATCAATATACTTGAATACTTCACTCTTACAAACCCAACACATTCCTCTTACAACCCTGAGATGTGCACAAGTCTTAGTATCAACATCCAAGTCGCTGGATGAACTGGACTCCAAGTCTGACAAATCTTGTGGGAAGCCCTTCTCGGAAATGATCTTCATGATGAATCTTGTATGTTTCTTTAGCCCAAGATTGTGACAAGCTCTCTCTCTCTCTCTCTCTCTCTCTTATATTTTTGTATAACAAATTAGAACCAAAACGTCACCTCTGATTTGTGAACTTGTGTAGTGTTTTACAGTTTAGAGAACCAACAAACAAGGCACTCTTATATTACTCTTGCTTTTTATTGGAAATGGATAGCAACATATTGATTTTACTTAAATTTCCGTATAAGTGAACTAAATGAGGCTGAATAAGCATAGAGCTTGTAATTAAAGAAATTTTAATCTTGTATATGAGTGACCCTTTTTTTTACTTTTATTTATTTATCTATTTTTATTTTAGAATGAAAAGATTTATGGTTTATAGTATAAAAAACCTATATAACCTTTAGATTAAACTTAACTAAAATACCTTAAGTACACTTTAGATTCTCCAAAATTATTTATTTATTTATAATTGTAATATTTTTTCACTTAAATTCAAACACCTATTGCATTAATTAATATTAATAAGAAAATAAATACGCATTAATCAGTCATCAATAAGCAGAGAGCCTGCCATATGGCACACTAATTTTGTATTTAGCATTTTTTTACCTCTTTTTCTTAAGTTTTTTTTTTTTTTTTTTTTTAATGTTATCTAAAAGTTCACATTAACTTATTTTTATTTTTATCTCTTTAATTTCGTATTAATTGTCTGATCTTACAACATACATTTCTCTCTTCTTTATGTCTTTTATCATACCATCATTTTATCTTACACCACACATTGTCTGATCTTACACCATCATTTTAGTATTACAAACAAAAGCAATAATAATAATAATAATTAAGGATTAATAGTAATAACTAACCAAATAAGGCTTGGGGAGAGATAGAGAGATCCAAAAATGTTAAGGATTATTAAATGAAATGCATTTTTTTACTATTACCAAAATAAATTACCTGAGATTGACAAAATACTTGTAAGAAAGACAAAGAAAAATATGAGGGGTCATCACCTCTATCACATTGGCCTCCCATCAAGCTGCTGAAATCCCTGAGTATTTTTTTTTTTTTTTTTTTAAATTTGGGGCTTAAATATGATTTAGGTTTGGGTAGTTTGGTTAGATAGTTTTTATTTTGGGTATGTAAGTAGAGAAAATATTTAGTGCGCAATGTAAAGTCATATTCTACCATGATTTTAAATCATCTATAAGACACATATATACATATTTGACCACACCACATTTTAATGTTGTATTGTCGATGAGTGGAAGACGGTGAGAGAGTTAGGCATACTTTCATTTCATAATAAGTAATCTATGAAAAAAACACAAATTAGTTGATTTTCATAGTCCTATTATTTTTTTGTACTTATTTTTGGTTTCATTTTTTTTTTTTTTAAAGTAAGCTTAACTTGAGAAGGTTACAAATGTGCAATGAAACTACTAAAATAATTTTTAATATCTCAAAATATATATGTTTTTAACTTACCTTTTCTTTATAATATGTACAGCATGTTATAATTGAGGTGTTATAATTGATAGATCTAAGGTATTGTAACTTTTTTTTTTTGGGGGGGGGGGGGGGGAGCTGAATTGTAATACAATAAGTTTTCTATCTAACAATGGCAAAATTGGATATATTTAACAGGGTAGACTGATTTTGATTTCCATGGCCACATTTACAGAAAAAAAAAAAAAAAAAATTTGTGGAAGTAAAAACTTAAAAAAAAAAAAAAAAAAAAAAAAAAAAAAAAAAAAAAAAGGATATATGAATCAGATTATCGATCGAAAACCATAGTAATCATTTCTCCTCATCACAAGTGCGGAAGAATTCGATACCTAGACATAGCAATTAACTACTTGAAATCAAGCTCTAAAACATAGAAGTTAGAAACCTAATATCTAGTTCATTGATTTGCCAAAAACACAGAACAACAAAAAATTGGAAATTTTACCTTTGTTGTTAATATAAATTGAAATAAGATGATCTCAACTTCTAATTTTTCAGCCCAAACGGAAAATCTTTTTCAGATAGCCTTTGTAATGAATTGTAGCAAGCATGTAACCACTTTGGATGGCCCAAAATAATTTCTTCCAGCTCTGCTTCCTGAGACTCCTCTGCTGTGGCAAACAAAGTGACCATGTGTGAAGGGGATTATTAACATATCCGTAAAACATTTGGCCCCTAACTCCTCTGCCATCAACCAGAGACGTGAATTTTCGGGCCTAAAATCTTGAGGGAACATATGTTTGAAGGATAATTTACACCCTTGGAGTACCCTACTACAATCGAGCTAGTATGAATCTAACGTCTCTATACTCAAGACTAGCAGGTGCGGCGCCACGTACAGGCTAGGGTGTTCCCAGGAACACCCTAACCTGAAAATAATTTTAAAAAAAAAAAAAATATATATATATATATATATATATATATATATATATCTATTCTACTTTCAAGCCAAAAAAAAACCCAAAAAAAAAAAAAATTTTGAACAAAACTCTGAAGAAAAAAAAAAAAAATTGTTACAGAGCCAAGCCCACTACCCACGACAAGCCAAGCCCACTGCCCACAGCAAGCCCAACATAATACAGAGGTAGCAAACCCATCACCCATGGATTCTCACCCAAAAAAAAAAAAAAAAAACAGTACAAAGCAGATCAGAAATCAAACCATGATCACTTCGTTGGCAGAGAAAACCAAACCCCAATACAATCTATACAGAGCAAAATCAAACCAAACCCCATTACCCAATACTGCAATACAGAGGTGTTTATCAAAAAAAAAAAAAAAAAACCCAATACAGAGAGCAAAGTCAGCAAACCAAACCCAATACAGAGCAAAATCAAACCAAACCCCACGGTGAGATGGTCACGTCGCTCGCAGGCGCAGCTCGCTCCATTGTAGATCGCTCGCCCCTAGTTGTCGTCGCTCGCTCGCCCCTCGTCGTCGCTCGTCGCTTGCCCTTCGTCGTAGATCGTAGATCGTAGCTTGCAAATCGGTCTCGACTGCTCCGGTGCTCAGCCTCAAGGTATTTCTCTCTCTTTTTCTCTCTGACTTTCTCTCAGTCTCTCACACACACACACACTCTCTCTCTCTCACACACACACTGAGATGAAAAATATGAAATGAAAATGCAAGTCTGATGTCTCTCTCTCTCTTTTTATTTTAGTCTAACTCAGTATCTTTCTCTCTCTCTCATTGGCTGCCGAATTTTTACTCTTTTTTTTTTTTTTTTTTGAGAACCAATCTTTACTCTTTAAAACTTTACTTTTTAAATTTATTTTGCTTTTTGCCTGTATTTTTGGCTTTGTCTTATCCAATAATGTTGATCAGTGTGTGTTAGGTTGGTGATATTAATTGTCTTTTAATGTAAATGTATATTGTAATTGTGAAATTTTCTTATTGGTAGGTTGTGATTAGGGACAGCTTGTGCTTGTCTGTTGAGTGGGGTGGGGGTAGATGGGCTGATGGACACATGGGGCTGGGTAGTAAATAATAATTAAAGCAGTGTAATGTGCTGCACATTACACTGCTTTAATTATTATGCTGCACATAGGATGTAAAATGTTTGGCTCTTTTAGTATAATGTGCACAAGAAACTAAATAATATAACAAATTAAAACAATATAATTAATGACAAACAAATTAAAATAATATAGTTTATTGTTATGCTAAACAACAATAATTAAAACAGTATAATTAACCAATACATTATAAAAGACAAATAAATTAAATTATGTTGGGCTAAATAATAATTAATAATTTTATAATTAATGAAACAATAATATAATAAATTATAGTTTATAAAAGACAAACAAATTAATGAAATAACTAAACAACAATAATTAATAATTTTATTAATATTTCAAATAAACTTATAGTCTATTGTTTATTCTTTTGCCAGAATTATGGACAAATATTTGATAAGAAAACCACGTACCCAAGATTCAGCTCCTGTGCAAGATTCATCTTCATCTTTTAAGCAAATTCGTATTGACTTTGACTTAGAGAATCTTCCTTCAAATCCTGGGCTATGAGAAAAAATATCATCTTATCATCCTAATCATCATGATGAAATAAGAAGATATTATTTAACAAAAGGCCCTTGTCAACCTGTTTTACACAGTGATGATTACCCTATATCATATTTTTCTGGAAAGCCCCATCAATTTATATCTAAATGGTATACAAATAGATACTAGTTGGAATATAGTATAGACAAGGATGCAATATTTTGTTTTTATTACTACCTATTTGGGCAAGATGTTGAAAAGTAAGGAGGAGGTGGCACTTTTGTAATGAAGGGATTCAAACTTTGGAATCAGAAAGATAAGTTAAATTCCCATGTTGAAAGAGTTAATAGTGCTCATAACCAAGCTATCCAAAAGAGTGTAGAGCTATTGAAGGAAAAGCAACACATTCAAAGTGTTTTTGTTAAGCAATCAAGTCAAGATAAAATTGAATATTGGATTCAATTAAATGCAACAGTTGATTGAATAAGATTCCTTTTATGCCGGAGATTAGCTTTTCGTGGTCACGATAAATCTTAAGGTTCAAATGATAAAGGAATTTCCTTGAGCCTGTACAATTTTTGGGGGATAACAATGAATCTATCAATGAAGTGTTGCAAAAAGCTTCGAAAAATTGCAAACTTACCCACCATGATATTCAAAAAGACATTGTGAATGTAATTGCACGTGAAACATCCAAATTCATCATCAAGGATCTTGACAATGGGTTCTTTTCAATATTAGTTGATGAACCACATGATATCTCAGTGAAAGAACAAATGGCCCTCGTTCTTCGTTATGTGAACAAAGAAGGAATTATTATAGAGCAATTCTTTGGTATTGTACATGTAGCAAGTACTACCGCTTTGTCACTCAAACATGCTATTGAATGTTTACTTTGTAAACATAATTTGAGTTTATCGAACCTACGTGGGCAAGGTTATGACGGGGCTAGTAATATGCAAAGTGATATAAATGGTCTCAAAACTTTGATTTTGAAAGAGAACAAGTCAGCATTTTATATCCATTGTTTTGCTCATCAACTTCAATTGACACTTGTTGCTGTTGCTAAAATCACATTAACATTGCTGAATTTTTTTATGTGGTCAGTAATTTAGTAACTGTTGTTAGAGGCTCTTGTAAGAGACAAGATGCTCTTCGAGATATACAATTTGCCAAAATTAAAGAAGATTTAGAGAATGGTGTACGTAGAAGTGGACAAGGTTTGAATCAAGAGACAAATCTTAAACGTCCTAGTGATACACGTTAGGGATCATATTATGAGACTATTCTCAACTTGATTTTGATGTTTTCTGCTGTTATTGATGTATTAGAGATTATTGAAGAAGATGGCCTCTCCGACCAAAAAGTTGAAACTCGATCTATTATGAGGTCAATTCTCTCTTTTGAATTTGTCTTTGCTCTACACTTGATGAAAAATATTTTAGGGATCGCAAATGAGTTATCAATAGCATTACACAAAAAAAATAAATAAATAAATAAATCAAGATATAGTAAATGCTATGGATCTTGTTAAAGTATCTAAGCAACGGTTGCAAGTGATGAGAGATAATGGATGGGCATCTTTATTGGCTGAAGTATCTTTATTTTGTACCTCACATGATATTCCTATCTTGGACATGAAAGCGATATTTGTAGTTAGTGGGAGGCCGCGACGCAACACCCAAAAAAATTCAAATTTACATCATTATCATGTTGAGCTATTTTACACAGTCATAGATATGCAACTTCAAGAGCTTAACAACCGCTTTACTGAGGCGAATATCGATTTGCTACTTTGTATGGCTTGTTTGAATCCAAGTAATTTATTTGTGGCTTTCGATAAGGAAAAGTTGATACATCTAGCTAAGTTCTATCCTTCTGATTTTCTTGGGACAGATATTTTGGCACTTGACTCTCAACTGCAGAATTACATTTTTGATATGCGTAGCAATGACTTCTTTTTAGAGTTTCAAGGAGTTAGTGAACTTGCTGAAAAGTTAGTGAGCACAAGGAAACACGAGACTTATCTATTAGTCTACTTACTTGTGAAGCTAGCTTTGACCCTTCCAGTTGCTACTGCAACAGTAGAAAGAAGTTTTTCAACAATAAAATAGGTAAAGAATGAACTATGCAATCGAATGAGAGAACAATGGATGAATGATTGTTTAGTTGTGTATATTGAAAAAGATGTAGCTTGTAGCATTGATAATAAGACTATTATGCAACGATTTCAAAATATGAAAACTCGTAGAAGGCAATTATAAATTTTATATATTTGTGTATTTTTTTGTTGTTGTTGTTGTCAATATATAAAATTTTCTTTTTATTAGATTATATAATTTATACTTATTGAGGAACACCCTGAAAAAAAAATCTGGAGCTGCTACTGAAGACCAGCTTCAAATTTTGGGTTAAAAAACATTGTGTGTATTCGTTTAAGTCCTTTGAGAAGGGTGGCAAGAACCCCATTGATCTCACGTTCATCAGCATTCAATGCTGAAAAGATACAACACTTCTATCACGTCTAGAATCAAAGTAATGATACTTCTGAACATGAAACACGTTTGATTTATCATCATCATCATATCTCCATACATCCTCGTTATCATCGAGAATAAGAACCAGGCGTTTGTACCTTAGCACAAGATCAAGACTCATTTTTTCTGGGTCAACTAGATCGTCACGTGCAATGATTCTCGACTTGAAGTAAACTTCTTTAGGGTCAAGAAACTGAGCCATTATCGATGCATAATGTCGATCACCTGTTGTGTATATGTACATCTCAAACATGGTACTTGCTTCTTCAAGAAAAGTGTGAACGTAAGGCCTCAACTTGGTCATCATCCCCAAACTTTTCAGAGAGATTAGGCTATCATTGTACTTATTAGTATGTTTCATAACTTCTTCAGGGGTTTTCAGATGTCTCTTTTCTTTCGTTGTATGAAGCAACGTATTATCTAGATTAAGAACTAAAACAATCTTTTCATCATTCAACAATTTCTCTGAGTCTACCATCCGTATCCCAGCAATTTCATCATGGCTAAGCCACAAATCCTTATCAATGTACTTGAATACTTGACTCTCACAAACCATACAAGCATGGACACCCATGTTGCTAAATGAACTGGAATCCGGGTTATCTGATGAATCCTGTGGGAAGCTCATCTCGGAAATGATCTTCATTGTGAATCTTCTAAGTTACTTTAGCCCAAGATTGTGACTCTCTCTCTCTCAAGAACTGGGGCCATTCCACTTGATCGCATTCATCTAACCAGTTTGAATTCAAATCAAAGAGATAGAGATAAGGACATATCCGGCAGCCACATCAAATAGAAATCCTATATGTTTCATGTTTGTAGAAGTCTATTCTTAGCCCTAATTAGTGATAAGTTGAATTGTTAATGATAATCAGATTGTATCTTGTAATTATGAGTGTGACCCTTCTTTTTTTCTTTTCTTTTTTTTCTTTTTTTTACTGGGAATTGGCAGGACCTATGGATTACGTTTTATGGACCTATTTATTATTATAATATCATTATAAATTTTTTATACTATGAAAAAAGGTTTATGATTTATAGGGTATAAAAATAAAATTACCTTGAGGTAAAACTTAGTTACTACAATAAAAGTACAGCACATTAGTCATTAGATTTTTTAATTAAATTCTACATCTAGTTGCATTAACCAATTGACAACAAATAATAACAAAGTGTTTTTTTTTTTTTTTTTAAGTTTCGACATATGGCTGAAAATACTAATTAGTTTTTTATATAAACAGATATTGAATTTCAAATTTCTTATTCAACCATTAAAAATTTTAACAATTGAGCTACCTAGAATCCACAATAAAATAATTAAATTCAATTGAAGTATATAATGTAGTACTGTAATTCAGCCAAAATTGATCTTTGAGCCACCCGAGGACAACACCATGTATGTAGGACATCGAGGGAGCTACAAAGTAATTCCTACACCCCGGCTACATAAAAAATCTCATAAAGCCTAAGAAATACATGGAAGCCCAATAAGGCGTTAAGCCGTTAACCACTCACAAGTTCAAGTCCGTGAAGTGCTATAAGCATTCATACTTAAAGAATGCAAAATGTACTTTTATATATTTTTAAATGTTACCGTAGCATCAAATTGACAAAAAGAGTATGAAATCCGGTTATGCAAAAAATTATTTTGCAAGTTGTTACAGTAACATCTGAAAATAGATATCCACTTGTAGCAACATCAGATTGAGTAAGGCATGCAGAGAGTGCCATGGTTAAAGGGCACGTTAGGATTAATTTGTGTGCACACGGTGCTTGGGCTGGTTCAATTAACAAGCAAGTAATTTGGGTTGGGGTGCATGGGATTAGAGTGAACTACATATCACCTTAATTATGTGATTACTAAGTCTATGACATGCCATGCGCTTTGGATTGATGGATGCCGAGCAAGTTGAAAAGCACCTTGTAATAGTATTCAAGATCGATCAGTTTTACCTCCTAATGTTAGACTAACATAGCTAAATATTCTTCCGCTCCTACAATTCACGCAATTGCAGTCTTGCAGATACAAAATAAGTTTTCATCTAACATATAGTAACAAAAGCATAATTTGGATATATTCAGAATCGTTTCAATTTCCAAGGCCACATTCACATAAGAAATTGTAGACATCAACAAGGAGATAAATCACTGTAACTATGTCTCCTCATCACAATTGAGGAAGAATTCAATTCCTCACGTAACGACTTAAAATGAGGCTATAAAAATTAATACTAAAGAACCCTGAATTTCTTTGTCTAGGATAAAAAACCCTATTTCACTAACTGCAAAGAACTTTTAACCAACCAAAAAAAAAAAAAAATTGGAATTATACCTGTTCTGTTAATAGAAGTGAACAAAGATCATCTCAACTTGAATCTTTCGGATTAATCAGATACTTTTTTTCAGATACCCTTTCTGATGCAATGTAGCAAGCACGTAACCACTTTGGATGGACCAAAATAATTTCTTCCCTCTCTGCCCCCTGAAACTCCTCCGCGGTGGCAAACCAAGTGACCACATGTGTGATGGGGTTTATCAAATTATCCATAGAAACTTTGGCCCCTAACTCCTCTGCCATCAACCAGAGACGTGAATTTTCGGGCCTAAAATCAGAAGGGAAAATATGTTTGAAGGATAATGTACACCCTTGGAGAACACTAAGGCGATCAAGTATGTCTCTAACATCTCTATCCTGTAGTCCACCTTCAAATTTTGGGTTGAAAAACAGTGTGTGTATTAGTTTAAGTTGTTGAAGAACGGTGGTGAGCTTACCAGTGGTCTCACCTTCATCAGTGCCCAATGCAGAAAGAGATACAACACTCCAGTCATGATCTGAATCAAAGTAATGATACTTCTTAATATGAATCAAGTTTAATTCATGCTCACTCCACACGCTTATGGTATCATCAATAATAAGAACCATGCGTTCCTCCCTTAGCACATGATCAAGATTCTTTTCGCTTGTTTCAAGTAAATCTTCACGTGTAATGATTGACTTGAAGTAAACGCTTTCAGGGTCAAGAAGCTCAGCAACTTGCAACGCATAACTTCGTGTACTCATTGTACACATGTAAATCTCAAACATAGTACTTGCTTCTTTCAGAAAAGTGTGAACGGAAGGTCTCAACTTGACCATTATCATTTCCCAAGGTTGACTCAGACGGAATAGGCTATGCTTTAAGTTATTTTGCAAGAGTTCTTGAGGGGTTCTCAGATATCTTTCTTTTGTTGTTGAATGAATCAGGGTTTGATCTAGATCAAGAACCAAGACCATCTTCTTATCTTGTAACAATTTCGCAGACTCTACCTTCCGAATCCGTTCCATTTCATCTTTGGTAACCCACAACAACCGCATACCCTCATGAACGTACTTGAATGCCAGCCTCTTACAGCTGACACACTTTCCTCTAAAAACACGTAGATGTGCACAATTCTCCCCTGTATTTTCTTCTGGTGTATCATCATAGTCGTCATCGACTTCCATGTTGATGGATGAATCTTGTGGAAAATCTTTCTCGGAAATTATCTTCATGGTGAATCTTGGAAGTTTCTATAGCAAAAGATCGTGACAAGACGACCTCTCTCTCTCTCTCTCTTGTGTATAACGAATAATAACTGAAAAATGGGTTCACTTTTGTTTGGGAACGCTCTCTCAGAAAAACAAGCTGAAGGAAGCACACACAGATGAACATATATAGATGCAGTTTGAATTATACTGCATAAGCTGCAATCATTTAGTTAGTCCGTGTACTTGTGCTACTTGTCGTATTTCCTATGTAATATTGGTTAGCAAAGTTTGTTGTGACACGTGCAGTGCACGTGGGTGATTAGTCTAGCTGTAGTCATCTTATACGTTAGCCATCTAATTAATTCTGTTATTAGTTAGTTATTCTTTCCGTTGGTTAGATTTACAGTGTATGGGGTACACAATTGTGCACATTTCACATCTTCTATTTTTCAAATCCACTTCTATATGTTAAAATGTGGACATTTCTACACCAATTATGAATATGTATGTGAAATAGTCAATATGTATTAGAGTGAGAAAAAAAAAAAATTCCCCAATAGTAAATAACATTTTTAATTAAACTGTTGAGCTTGCTCAACTTTTTGTGTATAGGCTACAATTTAAACCTAAATTGTATTATCTTTCTCACGTAGAACTAGTTTCAAAGGAATTATATGTTTGGATTTAATTAAGAAATCTAAGGTATAAAACTTAAGAATCTGTACATAAGTTTTATTCATTAGTTCTATCACGTATAAAAATCTCATAGAGGCTACAAGATTTATATTTCAAAGCCCAATAACCACTCACAAACACAATTCTATGCAATGCTAATTTCCAAATGTAAATAATGGTCTTCCTTGTATTCTATAAAAAATTCCATATCATTGTGAGAAACTTTACCCCCCAAATTAAGAATTTTATATTTGGATTTGCCACTTGATTATTTAAGGAATATTTTAATAAAAACGAAGATTAATAAAAATACAATTTTATTTGAATAAGAGTAAAAACTACATTGTCTTTCATGAAAATACATAAAAACAAATAAGTATATGGCTTATTTTCCTATTTATAACTTAAAGAAAAAAAATTCACTCATTTTTAAGAACATAAATTTACTTTGGAAAATCACTAATCTATAACCCAAAATCTAATCTTATAGCCTAGGTTACAAGATGTGAATGGTTTACGCACTCATTTTGCCTTTTCCGAAGGTCAAACTTCTAGAATTTAATGGTCATAGCATGCAATGATCTAATAAACATACAATTTATTTTATGCCATCATTACACAAACATATCATTAAAGAGAGCTTCAACATTCATAAACAAGAATCATGTTTGTCATATTATCATGTTTGTCTTGAAAGTACTTTTCATACCCCGCGCGCAATCGTGGATTATCCCATTCCAATTTGGTCCAATCATGCATGTTCATCACATATCATCTTATCATATCATATTTCATCATGTCAGGTTCATAATCTAACTATATATTCATTATCATCAAATCCAAACGTGTTGCATGCATAAAATTAAATAATGCAAAAATGTTAGGGTGCTATATCCACCTTCACTACCTCTTGTAAAGAAACAAGTGGTGGATTATCTTCAAGGATGGATTTAGCTATACAAAAGATGGTGTTGCTACTTCCCCTATTACCAAATCACAAGCTCTTTCCCTACCTTTTAATGAAAGAATTGTGCCTTCACCACCTCATGTTGATTTGGTGGGATTTCGATCTGACCCAATTCAGAACTTTTTTGATTTTATGTTCAAGATGATCTTGACGTGTCTTGAAACTAATGAATTTGAGGAATTGATGATATGTTGAAGGATGAATTTCCTGAAATTTAGATGAACACAAAGCTAGGATGTGAACTAGAGCGTGTTTTGAGTGACTTTTCGATTCATGTTGTTAAAGCTTATGTTCGATGAAAATTGTGGTTTATGTAATAAGAAAATGATGCTATGAGGATGGGAAAATGGTGGTTTACTACCCTAAGGGTCCTTAGGGTCGTGGGTTTTACAAAGAGTAATGATGCTCAACAAACCCCCCACCACACCCTCACCCACCCCCCCCCCCCCCCCCCCCCCCCCCAACCACCAAAACACACAAAAACAAAGAAAGTTTCAGTTTTTCTATTCACAAAATTGGGTCTCTCTTTCCAAAATCTGATGTTATGTTTTTTGTTGGTTCTTGCCTTATATATAGATGGAAGAGGTCTCAAAGACTTAACTTTGATATAAACTCTTCCACCTCACGCTTATCCAAAAAATTGGTACGATCGCAAAACAAAAAATTGAACAACATCATCAAAATCAGGCTTCAAAAGCTCAGTGTCAATTTCCTCATTTTGTCTGCCTATCGAAATAATAATTTTGAGTTATAGCTTTTCAATTTGACATATAGTTATCCCCTTCATCTCAAACTGTTTTTTGCTCAAGTTTTCCAAAAATTTATAAGGAGTTTCATTATATTACTACTCAAATATATTATAATTTTTTGTTTTATAAGAAAAAAAAATTGGTCTTACACAGTTTCTTTTTCACCATATATATATAAACTAAAATAATATTTTTCATATTTTTATTATTTATTTTATTGTTCAATTTTATTTTTTATAGAAATATTTTTTTAAGTTTTAAGTTTAAGCCCTCTTCAACCAACCCTGCCCTTGATGAGTAGGATGATTCATTAGGGATGAGTGATTCAGAGCCTTTTTGTTTGACGACAAGGATGACCAGAGGCAAATTGTATGTTGTTCACCAGAGAAAACTTATATTTGCTTGGTCATAAGCCATAACATACTGGAGCACTACCAAAGCGGTATTGACGCACCACCAAATGTTTCAAATCAAGTAGAGCTCACTTGGGGAAGTTGGATGACAAATGTAATTTTTTGTAAAGTTGTAATTTACAATTATTTTTTATGTTGGCTTATTCCATGACAAAAAGTGTTGTATTTACTTTAATTTTGTTCCTTGTATTTTGTAGGATTTTATTGTATTGAGTTTAGTATTAAGTTGGTGAAAAATCGAGAATGAATTGAGGAATCAGTGTAATTTCGCGACTAACTCCAACCTGTGAGATACCCGCGAAACTCTCTGCCTTGAGGATTTTTAGGTGTAACTTTCTTATTCTTCACCTATACTATATATACCTTCATTACTCACAAAAACAAAAATAGGCTATTCAGAGAGGAAAACCCCAGATAAGTTTTCTACAACACAACATACTTATCTTTTAGAAAGAGAGCTACTCATCCTTAATGAGAAATCATTGTAACCTCTTCTCCTTCCCTATCCCATTGCCATACTTTGAGAGGAGATTTGTACCTAAACACAACCCACACATTTTCAGAGTGTAGTAAGTATTTTGGAGTTTGGGAAGTTTTGAGGATTTGCTAAAAGAAGCTAGTAAGGCTTGACGGATGCAATTGAGCTTATTGCGGGATTCAAAAAGCTAATGAAGACAAGACTCCGAGAAATCTATTGGTAGCAGGAGCTTGAAAGACTTAAGTACATTGGGTAGACTATATTTCGAGGGTCTTTTATTAATCATATACTCCAACTTTATTCTCTAGTAAATCGATTTCGACTTGGAGGGTCATAGAAAGGTTTTTCGCGGAGTTCTTCTTTTTTTTCTTCAATAACACGTCTTGGTGTTATCTTGTAATTGCATCTCTCTTCCCTTACTCTTGTGCTTTACTTTTATTATTTGTTGTTCATATTTATGCATTAGAGTAGTTATTGGTTCATTACGCTTCATTTATTCGTGTTCTACACTTAGATAAGTTAGAGTAAAAGCAATCTAGCTGTAATTTTTATTTGGAGGTCTAACAAGCTCTTGTGTATTTACACAAAACCGAGTTTTCAATTGGTATTAGAGCAAATACATTTGTTTAAGTTTCATTACCTAAGTGTGATTCTTGACTCCTTATGTTTATTGTTATGGATAGTGTTTTGTATGCTTTTATGGATGTTGTGGATGTTGTTGAGTGAAACTTGCCATGTGTTTGTGAAAATGCCTCTATGAGTGTTAATCCTCATAATTGTGATGACATGCTACATGAATCTATAGGTGTTGTTAATATTCCAAATGTCAAACTCTTGAAGAAAAATGCTAAAAAGTTTAATGAGAATTTGAGCAAGTTTATTTGTGAAAATAATGATTTGAATGCTAAGCTCAATAAATCCACCAAATTAGTTGAAAAATATAAGAAACTTGTTGAACATTCTCTTGAAAAACTAAAGGAGTTTGAATGTTTAAATGTGGACTTGGATGCTAACTTGTTTTGTCTAACAAACTTATTGATGATCTTAAATATGAAAATGAATCTTTTAAAATGCATGCCAAGTGTTTGATTACTGAACCTACTACTAAAAGGGAAGAAAATTTTTGTTGCAATCATGTTGTGTTGCCCGATCTTGTGCCTATTGTGAGTTCTACCTCTAAAGACAAATCAGTGTACATTCCTCTACACCAAAAAAAAAAAAAAATGTAAAAAAAGTGGAGAGAAAAACTCTTAAGCGTAAGCCTCTGTTTAGATCTCATCCTAGGGATTTGAGTAGATCTAAGTTTGTTCATACTTACCACCATTGCAATGTGATCGGTCATATAAGACCACAATGTTCCATGTTAAAGAGAGAACAAAATTATGTTATTAGATCCCTCCCTAAACAGCCTAGTGGACCTAAACCTACTGTTTGTCACTATTGTGGTGCTTTTGACCATCTAAGACCTCATTGCTCTAAGTTTCAAGCTCTTAAAAGAATAAAAAGAAAAGAGAAACTTGAGTTTTTTGAAAGTTGTTCTACGAAAGCAAAACCAGATTTGGGGGAAAATTGTATATTGTTGAAACAAGTTGTTAATGTTTTTGCCTCCTTGTCTATGTGCATTTTCAGTTTTCAGTCTTCCAACCCTCGTCTCAATTCTCATGAGACACTCACTCTAAGCAATCGTTCCGTTTAAATGAGGAAAGATTCCTATAGTTGAGCTTATGCTCTTTTTGGTCCTTGATCCAATTTTTTCGATCTTTATAAGACCCTTTATGCATTAGATGCTTCATTAACATGGATTTGTGTATCTTGCATTTCTTTATATGCATTGTTTTTGCATTTGATCTTACTTTTATAACTTTGTTTTGGTGTAAGTAAAAATCCAAAAACACATTAAAAGTGAAAAAATAAAAAAATAAAAATTGATCGTATATGTTTAAGCACATTTCACATGTGAGTTTAGCTTAGTACCTCTGTACTAATGACGTAGTGCATTTACGAATTTAACTTGTTATATATGCACATTTTTTCTAAGTGTGAATGACATCTAGAAATCTATGTTTGATTGGTGTAAACATATCTTCAAGCTTGTCATAAATTATTGTTCAATAGTCTTGCTTGATTTTGATACATAAATAAACTTGTGCTTATCTATCTCCTCACATTTTTTTTTCTTTTTCAAAAGAGCTCTTCAAATGTCAATCTCGAAAAGGAGAAAAAGCTGAAAAGACTTTACTTTGAAAACTAGTTTGACTAGGAAAATGTGGAGTAAATATGTATTAAAATGTATAGTGTCAAAGCCAAAGACTTTATTATCAAAAATTCATCAAAAAGTTGATGGCATCGCTTCTCAAAATTTGAGTTGTATTTGATCAAAAGTATGAAAAATTGAAGCCAAATGAAAAATTTTCAATTAAATGTAAACACGTTAATAAGGGGTCATATATGTTCATTTCTACAAGTAAGATAAGTCACTTGACTTCATATTAGTTGTGTATGACTTGATTGAGTTGATCATTGAAGTTTCATACTAGACTATGGACTAGTTCATACTTGATCCATACACACATCACACAAGTTTAATGTTCAATGAATACTTATTTCATTTGTGTGATTGTACATGTTTAATTATAATGTGTGTATTCAATCATATGTGGATCAAATCAAAAAGATTTTTGTTTTTTTTATTTGCTTTTGGAAGTGATTTGTATCACTCATGTTTTTCAAAGTTTTTCAAGTTGATTTTGTGTGAAAAACATGTTTTCTAAGATTTCTTGACTAGGAGTATCTATCTTCCCATCTCAACACAATTTGCTTCAAGTTTCTGACTTTCTAATTTCAATTGTCTCTGTTTTTGTTTCGGTTTCATTTTATTGTAGCTATTTGATCCTATTTTTTCTGGTAATCTGCAAATAAAGAAAAATTATTTTCATTTGCAATGTGCTTGCAGGGGTACATCTTGGTTAGGAAACCTGGGTGGTTCGTAGAGTATGGAACAAGAAAATAAAGAGGAAGCAGAGACTCCTAATAAGACATTACCGGAGTCTAACTTGGAACAAACAAGAGGAAAACAAAGAGGCAGTGGAGGCACCTGAAGAGGCATCTAGTAAACTAGATTCTAACAAGAACGAAGCAGGGACATCAAGAAATAAAACTTCAAGATCATTAAAGGCCAAATCCAAAATTTCAAAGAAGTCTCTTGCTAGTAACTCGTTGAACACAGGGAAAGATAATGTTGGTGCACATGTTCGGAGAAGATAAAGGAGGAGGAAGAAGAAGCAAATATGGAAGGGCAAAGAAAGTAGCAACAATGAGGAACAAGATGTTAATAATCTAAAGTCTAGAGAAGAAAGCAAAGAGAAGAATATTGTTATTGGAGAGCGTAATGATAAGAGGCAACGGCCTCAGAAGAACCAAGAGAAGATCTCTGAGTTGGAAAAGCGCAAACAAAAACAGAGAAACAAAGGAAATAGTTGTGGGTCCAATAATAGTATAAAGAGTCAAAAGAACAAAGAAAAGCATGATGACAGGGAAAGGAACAGAAATAAGGAGAAGAAAGTAGAAAAACTTTGTGGCTTGATCTTCATGTGCAATCCAAAGATAAAGCCAGATTGTTTCCGCTGTTAACAATATAAAGAGAGAGAGAATGACTGAATAGTCAGTATAATAATATGTGTAAAACAATGTACAAAAGAGAGCCTTATATAGGCTAGGTATGTGTGCAGTACAAGTAACATGAGTGCAGTACAAGTAATATACTGGGCCAAACCCAATGGGCTAATCTAGCTTAATCTATACACTAACATCCCCCTTCAAACTCGAGGTGGCAAGGAGGAAGCCAACTGGAGTTTGGATATAAGATCTCGAAGACGACCAGGCGGGTGAGACTTGGTGAAGATATCAGTAGGCTGGTCAGCTGATGAGATGGAGAACAACTTGAGATTGCCTTTCTTAAGATGCTGGCGAGTGATGTGGCAGTCGATCTCAATGTGCTTGGTGCGTTCGTGGAAGACATCATTATGAGCAATGTAGATAGCACTACGATTGTCACAATAAAGATGAGTAGCAGTGGGTTATGGAGCATCCATGTCAGCCAAGAGCCAACGAAGCCAGACAAGCTCGCAAGTGGTGTCGGCAAGGGCACGATACTCAGCCTCAGTACTGGAACAAGAAACAACATCCTTATTTTTGCTACGCCACGAGACAAGAGAGGTACCCAACAGGAAACAAAAAGCTGTGATAGAGCATCGATCAGTCGGATCACCTGCCCAGTCCGCATCTGAATAAGCATGAAGCTCAAGAGAAGACCGAGAGGAGTAGTGTAGACCATGATAAAGTGTGCCCTTGACATATCGGAGAATCCAAAGAACAGCAGCATAGTGGACAGAACGAGGGGCATCCATGAACTTACTAACCATACCCACGGCATGTGAAATATCTGGACGAGTAATAGTGAGATAGATCAGACTACCAACCAACTAACGATAGCGAGTAGCATCAGATATAGGTTCACCATCCAAGGATGTGAGCTTTGCATTATATTCCAAAGGAGTGGAAACAGTCTTGTTGTCAGTGATACCGGCTTTAGAGAGAAGATCAGAAGCATATTTAGCTTGGGAAAGATAGTATCCATCAGAGGATGAGGTAACCTCAAGCCCAAGAAAATAGTTGAAAGTGCCCAAATCTTTCATCTCAAAGTGTTGACTAAGGAAGTGCTGAAGAGAGTGGATACCTGCAAAATCATCTCCAGTAATAATCATATCATCAACATAGAGAAGAATAAGAGTGATACCAGCAGAGGATCTTCGGACGAAGAGAGCAATGTCATGAGGACTCGAAGTGAAACCCTGCTAAGCAACAACTGAGCTAAACTTCTCAAACCAAGCTCGAGGAGCCTGCTTGAGGCCATAAAAAGCACGGCGAAGGCGACAAACTTGACTGCCTGAGTGTGGATAGCCAGGAGGTGGTTGCATGTACACTTCTTCTTGAAGGTCTCCATTGAGAAAAGCATTCTTCACATCCATTTGATAAAGAGGCCAACGACGAACAACAGCCACAATAATGAGACATCTGACAGATGTAAGGTGAGCAACAAGAGCAAATGTTTACTCATAGTCAATGCCATACTCCTCTGAGTCTCCCATTTTTATTAATCTTTTCCTCCCTCTCTATCCTGAACTTGTAGAGGATTCTTCAACATCGGCTGCCTCTCCAGACGGGAGACACGAAAACGATGAGAAATGGGATCATAGCAGCGAAACCCCTTTTGAGATATACCATAACCAAGGAAACAACAGAGACGAGCATGAGGTTGGAGTTTTGTTCGTTCATGAGGAGGAAGAGAGACAAAGCAAGCATAACCAAAAACTCGAAGAAAGGAGTAATCAGGGGTTTAACCATAGAGAAGCTTAAATGGTGATTTGTTGTGTGTAGTTGGGGAAGGGATATGATTAATGGTGTATACAGCAGTGAGTGCAGCCTCACCCTAAAAGCGCTCAAGAAGAGAGGCAGAAATGAGAAAGGTGCGGACAACATCAAGGATGTGACGATGTTTTCGTTCTGCACGACCATTTTGTTGAGAGGTGTAAGAACAAGACCGCTGAATAAGTGTACCATGATTATCTAAAAAGGATAGGAAAGATTTATCATTATATTCTTGAGCATTATCTGATTGAAAAACTTTAACGTTGCAATTGAACTGTGTTTCAATCATTTTATGAAATGTTTGGTAAATAGACACAAGTTCAGACCTATGATGAAACAGATAAATCCAAGTATATCAAGAAAAATCATCCACAAATATGACAAAATATCTAGATCCCCCCTCAATAGGAACAGGTGTAAGACCCCAAATATCAAAATGTATAAGATCAAAAGATGCAGAAGAAAATAAGTCACTATTATTAAAGGGCAATTTTGTTTGTTTGCCAAAATGACAGGAAGTACAATCAATTTATTGAAACTAAACTAAACCTAAATGACCTTAAGAAACTAACAACTAAAGACGAGATAAGGATGGATGACCAAGACAAGCATGCCATAGATCAGGTGAGGATGTGGTAGTGGTAGCAGCTGCAAAAACAACTTGTGAAGGAATCTTCAAGTCATGAACCTCAAACATGCGACCAACCTTACGGCCTGTCCCAAGCACTTGACCCGTCCGGGGATCCTGCACATCCACATCATGATTAGTAAAGAGAAGATCTACGCCTAATTCACAAAGTTGACCAACAGAAAGCAAATTGAGGGATAACTTTAGGATATGAAAAGTGTCACTAAGGGATAAACAAGGAGAAGAGATTGTTCCTTTATGACTAACAGGCATAGGAGTTCCATCAGCAGTGTAAATGGTGATTGGATGTTCTAAGGGTGTCTTATCAGAAAATTGGGATTCATCAGGAGTCATATGGTTACAACATGCAGTATCAAAAAACCAAGGTTGTTTACCTGAGGTGACAAAAAGGGCAGTGGAAGTGCGAAATAAAACCTGTTGAACAACTGCCTCAATATCAGCCGTAGTAAGTGATGAAGTCAAAGATGGACCTGTAGGAACTGATGGATCTGAAGGACATACAGCAGCTGCTCGAGGAAGAGAAGCTTTATTCTGCTCTTGCACAAATTTCTCCAGTTTGCGACAAACTGAGATGTCATGGCCTTTAGCACGGCAAAACTCGCAGCGAGTACCTTTGGAAGACTGAGAGGTAGGACGCTCAGAGTTTATTCGTGGAGGAGCAGTGAATGCAGCAATGGGAGGCTGTGGAGATGGTGTAGCCAATACATGATCAGATGATGACATGTGATGAGTAGGCCGCCGATTCTCTTCAAAAATGAGCTCCTTAACTGCAGCATCAAGAGAAGGAGTAGAAGACCGACTAAGCAAAGAAGCCCTAGTAGGCTCAAAATCCTCACGCAAACCCATCATGAAGTGCATAAATCTACGGCGATCCCGATATTTGACAAAGAGCTCAATGTCCTTAGAACACACTAGTGGGGGATCTGCAGCAGAGAGTTGTTCCCACATAGTAGAAGTCTGAGAATAAAAATCAGAAATAGACTGACCTGTCTCTTGGCGCATTTGATAAAGTTTTGATTCAATGTGGAACTCCAAACTTGAATCATTAGTACAATTATAGTGATCGGCCAAAAACTTCCAAGCAGCCTCAGCAGTCTCAAGACGAGGAAGAAGATTATGAATGGAGGGAATAGAGGTATTAATAAACCAAGACAAGATCTTACTCTGAATACTATCCCATTCCTCTAGGCGATTTTCATAATCATCTGTTATAACAGTAGTCGTGGAAGACTCTTCAACAGCTGTGACTTTGGACTTAGGGTTTGGTACTGGCTTAGGAATTGAACCAGTCACATATCTCCACAGTTTACGACCCTTGCGAAAAACAGTCATATTCTGAGACCATGCATGATAGCTAGTAGGACCATCCAACATAATGGTGATAGGACGTATGATGTCGCGTTCATTTTGTTGAGCCATAATGAAGAAAATGACCAAAAAATGAGATTTAGAGACCTCAAATGCAGAAACGGAGTCCAAAATTGGAATCTATGCGAAAAACTGAGCAAGACAGGTCTTATTGAAAAATTTTGACTTTGGTCAAAGTCAACGGTCAACGGTCTGGTCAACGGTCAACGGCTGACGCTGACGTGGAATGCTGACGTGGGATGCTGACGTGGCAGAGTGACGTGGATGCTGTCGTGGGATGATGACGTGGCGGAGTGACGTCACCTAGGGCTGACGTGGCAGTCCGTGAAACGGAGCAGGGCGCGTGTGGCGCGTGGAAGTGAGAGACGGTGCGTGGTGGCACGTGGCAGCGCGTGGCGGCTCGTGCTCATGAGGCAGAAACTTCTGGCGGCGCGTGGAGGCGCGTGGAAGGTTGTTTCTGGCAGATTTTTGTTGGGTTTTGCTCAGGACTATCAGAACTGTCAATGTCTGCCTTTACTTTGGCGGTTTGATCAACAAACTAATGAAATCCAAGTGTTATAGTGTTGTGGGCGTGACGGCGGTGACTCGTTTCTGGCAATGACTACTGGATGAAGGCGAGGGCAGTGGAAGAACGCCGGAGATGTCCACAGGAACCAAAAAATCAGAGGAAAGGCTCTGATACCATGTTAACAATATAAAGAGAGAGAGAGAATGACTGAATAGTCAGTATAATAATATGTGTAAAACAATGTACAAAAGAGAGTCTTATATAGGCTAGGTATGTGTACAGTACAAGTAACATGAGTGCAGTACAAGTAATATACTGGGATAAGCCCAATGGGCTAATCTAGCTTAATCTATACACTAACATCCGCTATACTGTAATGGGTGTTTCAACAAGTAAAAATGATGTTGTGATGAGTATCAAACCCGAGCTTAAACTATTTCTCTTCGATTTTGATCTGAAGCTTCTGTATGGGATTTAAAAGGCATTGTCTTCTGGGCGCATGAAACTTGAGCCAAGAGCTTTTGGTGGGGCTTTTCCTGTTCAGGTCAGATTTTCTTGTGGCTGACTTCTCTTGATAATTTGTGTTTTTCTTCATCTTTCTAGCTACATGTGTGCTGATGAATTTTTAATTTTCAGGTGCGGCTCACAGTTGAGAAGGATTGTTTTTCACTATCCGAGGCTGCTTTAAGAAGGCAATCAAGGAAATTTATAATGAAATGAACAAATTCAAAACAGAACTTACTGTTAAACAAGTAAGATTTACTCGTTTCTTCAGTAGTTTGGGGTCATTGTTCCTGATAGTATTTTTAGCATTCATAATGTTCCAATTTTCCCCATCATGTTAGGAAGCTCACGGAACTTTTCCAACCAGCTGGGGTCCTCTCAAATGCACACTCTGTCCACTCTCCACAAGTTGCTAGAGTTTATGATCAAACTCAGGAAATTCATGGCAGAGGAAGAGAAGTGTGGCCCTATTCTCACAACGAAACACTCCCTAGGGATCCTTATTCCAGTGGTGATTTTATTAGTTATCCCTTGCTGTCTCATGAAAGAGATCAGCATATTGCACACAGGGATGTGACTTCTATACCGAGAAGGGAAATTCCTCGTGATTTATATCTAACTGAAAGAAAGTATCGAGCTTATGATCTTCAGGGAGAGAGAAAAAAATTTAACTCCCCCATCCCAATTTACGCCTGCTTTAGAAATGTACCAGAAAGGATATGAAAGAGAGCACCTTCTTAGACAGTCAGACTATCTATACAGGAATGCCGTCCCTGCGCAGAGAGAAACTCTTCGTGTTGACCCTCTCTACATTAATGAGAAAAGAGTATAAGGCTTATGGTCCTGGTGCTAGACGAGAATTGCCATCCGCAGTTCCCGCAGCAACTGTGACATCTGCTACTGCTTTAGGCTCCTATGCAAATGATCTGTATTACGCCTATCGTTATGGTGATTTATCAGGGGACCCATATTTACCATCTGTGAGGAGAGAGGAAGTCCCTTCCGGTTCTTATTCTGTTGGCGGAACGTTTCCAGGAGAGACTGCACATTTACGTAGGATAGAGACTGATCAAGGAGCGGATAGGTTATACTCCAGTCTCCACATATGTTGCCGATGCCCTACTGCGTTATAACCAGACACAGAACCGTCAGGTTGCCCAGCTTGAAGCTGTATCTGTGCCAGTTTCATCTCGGTACTGTTTTGCAGGTCCATCATTCTCGTTCCGCTGACTAAATTTGCATCTTTAATCCCTTTTCCCCTTCTCCCTAAAGCCTCTTTAAGTTCTTCTCTCACTTTCCTTTTGTTATAAATGATATTCAGATATCAGAATTAGTTGATTACCCCATGATGGTATTTAGGCTCCGTAATTTATTGGCAGTATGTTTTATCTTTGTTAGTTGTCACCAAGTGCCCTGCAAATGTAGCGAATGGCAGGCAAACTCATATTGCATAGGGTGGCACTGGACTCCAGGCTAAAAAATAGGCACTTGGGTTTCTGCTTGTGGGCTGGTGACATGCGTAGGTACATTTTTCACTAGCATTTTGTATGGATGATAGATTTGGGCTTAAGATCCGATGCAAGCTGAGTTTAAGCCCACATGATGTTGTCTTAATCGAAATTCTATGTTGGTATATAACTATTGCTGCTATATAAATTTACAAATATCATAACTATTGCTGCTTTATAAATTTACAAATGAGGAGCGGGGATTAGGAAAAAAAAAAAAAAGATTTGAGGAAATTCTTTTGGGTTTTCTTCTTATCACAATATTGCTTTTATGTCTTCGTTTTTGAAACTTCGTTTTTGGAAAAAAAATATATAATGCTTTTATTTTAGCAAAAAAATATCGATATATAAAATATTAGGCAACTATCTAACCATAAGTCAATTGATCTTTAAATTGTTGAAGTAACTTCGAGATGGTTGGATACAATTGGGCCAACAATTCTATACTCTGAACCTAGGCCAAAATGGGCTTTTACCCCTTTTTCACAAACTTTTCAGCAAAATGTCTCAGGTATGAAACTAATTAGGAAAATGCTCTTATTTTGAAACTTGATTTTTTAAAAATCGAGTTTCAAATGTAAAACTCGATTTTTGGAATATTGAGTTATAGTGAATGTAGACTTAGACATTTTTTTTTGAAACTCGAGTTCCATGAAATCAAGAGTTCCATGTAAAGTACTTGATTTCATGGAACTCAAGTTCCACTTGAATTTCTTCAAAGGTTGACTAACACTACAAAAAGATTTTCCTTATTTCAAGCCACTCTTTCTAAGGGTTAATTAAAAGTGTTGAAACAAACACTAACAAATTAGTTCGTGCCTTTTCTTCTTTATTATTTTTTTTTTTTTCCTTCAAGTAGCTTTATTTCAAAAGTCACTAATAACCCTCCAAATAAATTAATGTAATCTTCCTTATAATTTATATATGTGTGTGTGTATGGGTTGAGTTCAAGTTACACCTGATATAATTTTAAGTAATGTTACACCACTCAATATTTTTTAATTGGATGGGAATTTTGAGAAATTCACCATTAAATTATATTATTTTCATATATTCTGCATGCTTGTAAAATTTCGAGGTGATCAAAAATTAAGAGTTATGTCATCAATCAACTATTTAAATTCAAATTTTTGTAGTTTAAAATAATGTATAAAAGATAAGTTTATGGATTAAATGATAAATAAAATCCAATTGACATAAAAATAGGTATGAATATTAAGAACATATAGAACATGTAATTGAATGGTGGGATTTTCAAAATATGAATTCTATAACAAGTTATTGAGTGGTATAACATTACTTAAAGTTACACTAGGTGTAACTTTAACTCAATTATATATATATATATATATATATATATATATATATGTTAAAAAAAAGGTGGGTTAATGGGCCAATTTTAGCTAGTGGAAGGGGGAGGTACTACCATGTGGTTCTTCTATTATCATTTTATTCACCCAAAAATTGGAAATTGCAATTTTCCCATTATTATTTTTTCTTTTTAATATTGATAATCAATTGATTAATATCTCAACTTAATTAGCCAAAAAAAAAAAAACAGAGAAAAAAAAAAGGCTAATATCGACAACCTTTGCCCCAAACTTCAAGTCTATTCTTAGTTGTCACCATTATGGTCCAAGGTTAACTGACCAGTCCTTATAATTTGGTTTGAATTGTCTAATTTGTGAAGGAAATTTACAAATTTGGTATTAGAATTTTGTTGTATTAAAAATCTATAGAATGACTTCCATTACTATTTTTTCACCTAAAATTTGGAACTTTCAATTTTCTCATTAGTCTTCCCTTTCTTTTTTTTTTAATTGAAACTAATTAATATCTTTACAAGACAAAAAGAAAAAAGAAAAAGAAAAAGAAAAAGAAAAAAGATAATATTAATGCACTTTGCCCCTAACCCCAAGTCTATCCTACTTCCTCGTTGTTACTATTACAATCGAAGGTTGACTGACTAGTATCTTGAGTCTCCCTATAATTTTGTTTAAATTGTCTAATTTTATGGAAATTTACGATTTTGGTATCAAAATTTTTTAGTTGCAAGATTCTATAGAAAAACTCTTCTATTACTTGCTTTTTCACCCCCCAAAAAAAAAACAATGAACTTTCAGATATCCCATTAGTTTTTCCTTTTTCTAATATTGGAAAATGATTAATATCCTTACTTAGTTAAAAAGAAAAAGGCTATTATCAATTCCCTTTGCCCCCAACCCTAAGTTTGTTCTTAGTTGGCACCATTATGGTTAAATTGACGTTCACGACGGTTCATTCTATCGACATTGACCCAATGGTAGAAATTTATTTTGTTGGTAGCTCCACTCACCTATCACTTTGCCCCTAACCCCAAGTCTATCCTACTTCCTCATTGTTACTATTACAATCGAAGGTTGACTGACTAGTATCTTGAGTCTCCCTATAATTTTGTTTAAATTGTCTAATTTTATGGAAATTTACGATTTTGGTATCAAAATTTTTTAGTTGCAAGAGTCTATAGAAAAACTCTTCTATTACTGGCTTTTTCACCCCCCCCCCCCCCCCCCAAAAAAAAAAAACAATGAACTTTCAGATATCCCATTAGTTTTTCCTTTTTCTAATATTGGATAATGATTAATATCCTTACTTAGTTAAAAAGAAAAAGGCTATTATCAATTCCCTTTGCCCCCAACCCTAAGTTTGTTCTTAGTTGGCAACATTATGGTTAAATTGACGTCCACGACGGTTCATTCTATCGACATTGACCCAATGGTAGAATTTTATTTTGTTGGTAGCTCCACTCACCTATAAGTTATTTTAATTTAGCCTTTACGTCACCCTATTCGAGATTTGACCACAAACCCACTACTCATTTGATCTCATACTTAATGAGTTAAGTTCAATTAATCGGTGTGTTGGTTGGCTCTAATACCAAATGATACAAATCTATGGATAGAACTCATTCTTGAAAACTGGCTTGTAAGGGAAGGATGCATAAAAGCTTATATATACATGTAGAACACTAGGATCATAATAGTTTCTCATGTCCCTAAAATTTGGCTTAAATGATTTAATTGTGAAGAAAATGTACAAAATTTGGTATCAAAACTTTGAAGTGGAAAAAAAAAATCTATTGAATAAATCTTGGGAAAAGAGAAAAGAAAATAAAAAAGTTATTATGCTGCAATTTTTCTTTTCATAAGTTGACTTGGCCACCATTTCAACCCAATTGTCATACTTGGCCTTGATTCCAAAAGTATGAGAATTGAGAGGTTAGGTTGTCTAGTTCAACTTTTGATGAAGCAAGGTCCGCATAGCCCTCTCATATGAATTTTCACATGAATGGGGTGGAATGTGAGGTCTAGAATTTAAGTGTTCATTTGGTATTGTAAGAAGTAGATTTTAATTGTACAGTTTTTGTGATATATACTCTTAACTAAGAAGTTATATAGTGTTTTGAGTGTTTGGTAAAATTACAAAGAATAATGCTTGAAAATTTTTTATTTATGAGCATGAATAATGAACCCTAGATTTCTTTCCTAAAAGTTCTAAATTTTATTATTAACCTTAAATTTGAAAGCACTTTAGCAATATTTTGGCAATTTCTGCTTAGAGCTTTAAGGCCCTTAAAGTATTTTAACATCAATTGAAAAGCACTTAAAGTCTTGTAGCTCGGTAACACTATGTGGTCTAATCATTTATGAAAAGAATTAGGATTCAAATTCCTTATCTTTTATTTATTGCAATAATTAAATTATATATATATATATATATATATATATATATATATATATAACCCTTAAATAGCAACACTAAACGGATTCTAAGACTCAATGGATGTATGAATAATTTAATATAAAAAAATTAGGCCAATCTGTTTCCAAAGAAATATCCTTTTTTTTTTTTTTTTTTGGGTTTAAGATGGAATGGCCATATTGGTCTATTTATGAAACGGTCCCAACTTCTAGCTATTTATGGAACGTGAAAGCAAATAAATAAATAAAATGCAAAGAGTAATAATAGTCCCATCCTTTTTATTATGAATAATGCTAGAGTTACAAATATTTTTACAAAAAAAAATTTATAAACGGCTGATGTGGGGAGTAGAGTTTTTTTTTTTTTTTTTTTTTTGATATAGTGAGTAGTTATTAGTAAATAAAAATATGATATTAATAGTAGGCTTAAATTTAAACCAATTAAAAGTTAGTCACATCAACAATTTGAAAAATGTTCTAAAATAATTTGTAACTATAGCATTACACTTTTATTATACATTCATTGACATTGTACATATATGTCTTTAGTAAACAATAAAATTTAATTAAAAAATCATGTTTAAAAACTTGATTTCAAAAGGTATGTAAGCCGTGTGTACGTGACACAAATGTATATAATTTCTGTATAGATGTAGATCTCAAATTCTCAACCCACCTAAAAAGAATACTTAGACTTTTCGGATGGCTATAACACTCATAAAATCATTGGTGTAAGAACAATGGCAAAGGGAACAGGAAACCTTAGTTACATATATATAGTTGGTTCTGTTCAGTCTAAATGTCTAATGTTTATGGGCTTGCTTTTTTGAGTGAAGAAAACGAGGCTATATATATGAATTGTTACGTGCCTTACGTGCGTGCATTGCTAATGCTCAGCGGCAGCCTAAGGCTATTTCTTACATACGCAGGGAAAAGTCATTGACTATATGAATATTTGTAGGTTTAGCTCGAATCCACAATTTCCCAAAAGTGATTATTTTTTAAAGTCTATTAATTTTAAGGGAAAATTTAACTAATATTCTAAAAACATTTATTTATGAAATATTTTTAGAAATATTAATGAAAAAAGATAAAAAGAAATTTATTTTATTTGACAGTTTTCTATATTAAACTAATATTTCTTTTTATAATAATATTAAAACTTTTTAAAAATAATTTATTAATAAATGCCTTATTTTAATGGTTTGGAAAGTTTGGTTAACTCAACGGTTCTGGATAGTACAATGGATAAAGGTTTGGTTTTGGTGCCATGGAGCTTAATTTGTTGTCGGAAGTTGCACTTAAAGGCCTCATATATATATATATATATACACAGAAATTTAGTGGCGACACATACAAGAGTCTGTCTTAGCTTTCTAGCCATATTGATGCGTTCTCTTTTATTGATAAGATACTATTTGAATTTATGATGTCAATTTTATAATCATCCTAACACAATGAAGCTTTCTTTTTAATGTAGTTGAAAAGATCTAAATCATCATTGGATGTCAAAAAAGATTATCAGTTGGAGCTAGGCTTAGAGTTAGGGAGGCAGCTCTGTTGTTAGTTACATGCAGGGATTTTGGCCTCCAACTTTGCTGTATAGACGCTGAGGGTTTTTTTTTTCTTTTTTTTTTTTTTTTTTTTTTTTTTTTTTTTTATGTGTGTGTTTGTTGCTAGGTAAGGACAAAATTACTTTGTTTAAATTTTTTAAAAAACCTAGATTGTTTGTTTTGGGTAAACTTTGTTGGTTTGGCTTAATATATTTTTAGTTTTGCTTTTGGTATTTTTTGTTGTTGTGCTAAATTTTTTGGGCTTGTTTTTTTTTTTTTTTTTAAGATTTTAAATCCATAAATTTTTTATTTCCTTTAAAAGGAAGAAAATGTTAAAGATACAAAATTTTTATAAATTAATAATGTGGTGAATGGTTATTGGTAAGTAAAAAAATAATATAAGTAGTGGACCAAAATACGAACTAATAAGAATTTGTTATCCTAACAATTTAAGAAAATATTATAAAAAAGTTGTGGCTATAGTATTACTCTTAAAAGAATCAATGGTATTGTTAAAGGTGCAAAGTGTAATTTTATAAAACAAAATTGATAAAATTAATACTTACAAGTAGGGGTAGTAAAATCTGACACAACTAGTAAACCCAATATGACTATCTTGTTTATAAACATATAATAGGTTAAGGCTAAATAAGTTGAGGTCATATTCGGATTAACACGGCTAACCCATTTAATAAACAGGTTTGTATTCAACATGTGAATCTATTTGACCTGTTTAGCTTATAAGAATATTAGTTTTTGTCATTATTATTTTGTTATAATTGTTTAATTTATGGTTTTAAGTATATGTTTATAACTATATGTTTATAACTATATTTATGGATGTAATTGTATTTCAATTTTAGATATATGGGAATTAATAATAAGTTATTCAAGTTAGGTATAACCTATTAGTCAAACATGTTATTAAATGGGTTATTTGTATTGATCTTTACATGACTTGTTAATTAAATAGGTTAAATGTGTCGTGTCAGGTCGACTTGTTTAATAAAACAGTCGTATTAGGGTTGAGAATTTTTGACATGTTTACTAAACAAGTCAAGTTCAGGACAACTCATATAGTCAAATATTTATAGCTCGACACGACATGAACCCGACTCACGAATACGAATTGTCACCCTTACCTAAAGGTATAACCCACCACCAACACTCACAACCCACCAACCACACAAGCACTATAAACCCACCACCACCCAATACTACTTTCTTTTTTTTTTTTTTAAATCCCAAAAGCAACACAAAACTCCCGAGAAAGAAGAAGAATGAGAGATAAATAAAAAATCAACCAACTGAAATTAGCCCAAAACTACCAAAATAAATGCTAACCCACCAGAAAACCTAACGAACCACAAAACTTAGCAACCCATAGCCCTCAAATGACCAACAAAACCTATCACTGCCACCAATAAAGCCAATATACACAACCCAGCAACCTTAAACCAACTCCGACCCACCTATCACCGCCACTAGAGAGAAATGAGAATGAAGAGAATCCATGAGAATAGAGCCACCATCGAGATGATTGGCGCTTGGTGAGATTGATTGAGAGTGGCGATCATTGTGGCGGAGATCGACGACTTGAGAGAGAGAGAGAGAGAGAGAGAGAGAGAGAGAGAGATACGTGAGTGAGAATGCTCTTAATTGCACACACATTTGAATTCTTCACACTTTCTCTCACAAAATCTTTACATGATTCTCACTTAAATATAGTGTATCTAATTGCTAAATTACAAGAAAATTTGGCATGAAATAAAACCAACACATGGTTAAATAAATTCAACTTTATAGAGTAAAGAGAGCTTGCTGACAAGAGAATGATGACAAGAAGTCTCCAATATCATTCACGATCTCCGCACTGTTCCAAACTCACTTGTTGAACAGGATTTCATACCACTTACATAGTTTTTGTTTTGATAGTGTTAAAATTTCAAGTAAAGGAGGAAAAATAGTGAAAAGAAGCGAAAGCATAAGAAAATAAGAGATCATAGGAGACAGAGAATTACGTGGAAAGCACATATATCTTATCTCCCTCAAATGCAACTTGGTTTCACGCTTCTTTCTCAGCATTTACTAAGTGCTAATGCCTCAGTTGCCTCTGCTGAATTAGTCATAACTTTCTTCGTCATTTCATATACTCCTTCTTCCTTCCCCTTAGCACTCTAGCAGTTCCTTGCTAAATAGTCGTGCATGCATGCACGCAAGAACGTCAAACGTCTGGTAAGCTTCATAGTTTTGCCAAACTATTTAATGAAAGAATTTTGTTCTACGGCGTGTAGCTTTGTTTTGCCTGAATATGCACGCAAAGGCCCCATACTCAGAAATTTTGTGGTGACAAATGGCGGCTATAAAACTTCTTTGTTGCCATACAAGATATACGTGGTCCTCGTCCATCTTAGCTTTCTAGCCATATTGGTGCGTCCTGCTTTAATTTAAATTTTTTTTAGAATATTAACTATTTTAATATGAGAGAATACTAATTCTTTTAGATATACAACATTGTCAATACATTTTCTTTTATTGATAATGTATTACTTGAACTTATGGTATCAGTTTTATTATAATTATTTATTATCATATTTACACAATGATGCTTTCTTTTTGATGAAGTTGTAAAGATCTGTAAGTTTCAATTAGCTCAATTGATAAATTTTCTGATGATTGAATAAGAGATTTTGGATTCAATCCCCGCCTATACTAAAAAATTATTAGCGTCTTAGTCTGACGATAAAAAGCTATTATCATGAGCGAATGTCATAGATTGAAACTTTCTATAAAACAAAAAGTTCCAAATATTTAAGTCAACATTGGACGTCAAAATTTTTTATCAGTTGGAGCGCCCACGATTAATATTTTTGATGCATTTTTATTTAAGAAAACAGCTAAAATATTATTCACACCAAGTCAAAAATGACAGCGTTCATTTCATAGGTCCTTATGTTAACATTAATATTTGCTGATTAGTATTATTTGGCTCGATGAATAAGTTCAATTCAAAGAAAACCAAAGACAAAGGCAACTCCAAAAATTGTTAGTAAATTACACAACATACGTCAGTAGCTTAGACAAAATTGAACTCTCTACAGTGACGGCTTTAGAATTTTTTTTTTTTTTTTTTTTTTCTAGAGTGATCATTAAAAAACTTAAATTATAAAAAATATAATAAAAAAAAAACTTTAATAAAGTCTTATAATTTCTTTCTACGAATTTTCTTATTTTGAAATCATTACAAAATAATCTTATTATCAAAATGCTGTGCTTGCAAGGTAAATATCCAAAACAAAATTAGTTAAATGAAATTTTTCTTATATTTTTTTTTCTTTTTGTTTGTGAGGACCTAATATATTGGTTAAGGGACTAAAGTTAAAGGAAAAAATTTGGCTACAAACTTAGATGTAGCCTAAACAAATTAACATGTACAACTAAAGTTACAACTCTCACTAAACAAATTAATATGACTACATATTTTGAAAATCTAATCATTGAATTACATGTTTTTTTATGTTCTTAAAATGCATGTCAAATTTCAAGCCAATTGGATGTTATTTACTATTTAATCTATAAACTTATTTATGTATAATTTTAGACTAAAAAACTCGAAATTTAAAAATTTGATCAATGACATAACTATTGATATTTTGTTTTCTTTAAACTTTGCAAGTATGTATGATATAAGAAAAAAAAATGTAATCCAATGGTGAATTTGTTAAAATTCGACATCTAATAAAAAAAATATTGAGTGGAGTTGTAACTTTAATCTACAACCAACTTTGTTGCCAAAATTTGTCCAAAGTGTAATTATGTTAGGCCTAAAAAATTTTAGGGTGGTCACAATTTAGAATTGCTTGGTTGAAACATGGGGACAAAAATACAAAAAAAAAAAAAAAAAAAAAAAAAAAATTGCATTCCAAAGCATCTCAATGTTGAAGGAGGAACCATATCCATGGAATTAAAAATGCAAATGAACAGTGGGTGGAAGAGGTGGAGGAAATAGCTGAAGTAGCTACTAACTATTTTGATAGTTTGTTTAATGCAAGTGTATGTGATCAGATTCAGGAATGTCTTAATGTGGTGGCACATCGGATTACTCCTGACATGCATCAAATATTGTCCAATGAATTTACTACTGATGAGATTAAAACGGCGTTATTTCAAATGAGACCAACAAAGACTCCTAGACCTAATGGTATGAATACTCTATTTTACCAAAATTTTTGGTATATAGTGGGAGATAATGTTGTTTCTACTGTGTTGGATTATCTGAATTATGGTGCCATGCTTCCTGATATTAATCACACTAATATTGTGTTAATTCCTAAAGTGAAGAATCCTAAGAAAATGTTTGATTTTCCGCCTATTAGTTTATGCAACGTTATTTATAAAATCATTTCAAGGTGTTGGCTAACAGGCTGAAACAGATTCTCCCAGCTATTATATCACCTACTCAGAGTGCCTTTGTTCCAGGACACCTCATCACTGATAATATTTTGGTGGCCTATGAGACTTTGCATACCATGCATTCTAGGAAAAAAGGCAAAAAAGGCTCGCTTACACTAAAGCTAGATATCAGTAAGTCGTATGATCAGGTTGAATGACCTTTTTTACAAGGCATAATGCAGAAGATGAGATTTCCAGATAGATGGACTGGTTAGGTGATGGGTTGTATCACCACACCCTCCTTTTCTATTCTCATTAATGGCAAACCTTAAGGGAATCTCAACCCCTCTAGGGGGATTCATCAGGGTGATCCACGATCACCATATATGTTCCTTTTATGTGCATAGGGGTTGACTTCACTATTAACAAAGGTAGAGTATGAAGGGCGTATTAATGGGGTATCTGTTTGTAGAAGGGCACCTAAAATTTCAAATTTAATGTTTGTTGATGACTCCTTGCTTTTTTGTAGAGCTACATAAGGTGAGGTTGATGTGATTAATGAGGTTTTATAGGTATATGCTCATGCATCTGGCCAATGCATAAATATGGATAAATCATCGATATACTTTAGTAGCAATACCCTTAATCGACAAAGGAAGGAGATTGTGGCAGCTTTAGGGGTGAAACAGGTGGAGAGATTTGAAGCATATTTGGCGTTACCTACATTGGTGGGAAGGGCTAAATATCAAACCTTTTCTTTTCTAAATGATAGGTTTTGGAAAAAATTACAATCATGGAAGGGTATGATGCTATCAAGGGCCGGGAAGGAAGTGCTTATAAAAGTGGTTTTCCAATCCATTATAACATATACTATGGGGGTATTTCAATTACTGGTGAAACAATATGATGAGTTGAATGCAATGTGTGGGAACAGGTTGGCAATGAGAGGAAAATACATTGGAAAAATTGGAGTTTTTTGTCTCGGCCAAAAAATGAAGGTGGGATGGGATTTAGGGATTTGAGATTCTTCAACCTTACCATGCTAGCAAAGTAGGGGTGGAGGTTGCTGCATGATCAAAGTTCTCTTTTATTTCAATGTTTCAAGGTAAGGTACTTTCCTCGATGCAATTTCTGGGATGCGTTTGAGTCACAAAATTGTTCATATGCATTGCAGAGCATTGTTGCTGCATTACCTATTCTTAAGAGTGGGTGTTGTTGGCAAGTGGGGAATGGTGAGTCCATCAAAGTATACTTAGATAAATGGATCCCAAACTGCCTAGAAAATAAAATCTCCACCAGAGACACGATGTTGAGAGGGAGATGCTAGTATCGGAGCTTATTGATGCTGATTTACATTAGTGGAGGCGTGATGTGATTATGGGAAATTTTTGTAGAGAGGAAGCAGATGCCATCTACAAAATTCTTTTGCATACCAAGAATGGGAAGTATGCTGTTAAGTCAGGGTACCATGTTGCAAGGAAAGTATTGAGGAAAGATGATGGGTAGGAAGCTCTGGTGGTGTTGGTGGTCAGCAGGAGTGGAAGAAAATTTGGCAATTGCATGTGCCAAATAAAATAAAAAAATTTCGGTGGAGAGCATGCCAAGACATTTTACCAACTTGAGTGAACCTTGTTTGAAGAAAAATAATTGCTGAGAGGGGTTGTCAATGCTGCATAGGGGTACTCGAATCTGCATTACATGCAATTTAAGAGTGTGGGGTTGCACAGGACGTGTGGGCTGGTTGTGCTGTCAGTTTGTAGAAGTGTACCACTGTTTTCCATGATATTGTGGTTTTGTTTGAGTCTTTATTGGACAGGTTATCAACAATTGAGTTTGAGGTTTTCCTTGTTCAAGCTTGGCTTATTTGGAATCAGAGAAATGTGATTGTACATGAAGGATTGATAAAGGACCCGAAGTGGCTGAACCAGAGAGCAGTGGAGTACTTAGAAGAATATAGGAAAGCACAACAGCAGATGATTCTCCCAAGCACAGTGGCACAGCCCAAACAGAGCTGACAGCCTCCTTCTTCATCGATGTATAAGCTCAACTTCGACGCGGCTGTCCTTATAGGGATTCTGTGATCGGGTTTTGGGGCAATAATTCGAAATTCATATGGTGAAGTAATGGCTGCAATGTCTGTCAAAGGGCCTTCAGTCAGTAGCAGTGAAGAAGTGGAGGCATTGGCTTGTCGAAAGGCCATTGAGTTTGCTATGGAAGCAGGTTTTTCAAAGTTGATAATTAAAGGTGACAACACTGCAGTCATGAAAGCAGTAGCGGGCTCATCAGGTGGTTAATCATTGCAAGGACAAGTTTATGAAGACATCCACTGCAGCCATCGTGGGCTACATTTAGTTTCTATAAGCTACGTTAGAAGAAGGGGAAATAAGGTAGCGCATATTTTGGCTCAAGACGCTAGAAATATTACCGATGAGTTGTACTGGATAGAGGATTCTCCACCCCCTGTCCTAGAAGCCTTGTACCAAGACTGTTTAAACATTAATGAATAAATATTTGCATTGCCATCACCAAAAAAAAAAAAAAAAAAAAAAAGATAAAAAAATTATAGTATTTTAAAATTTGTATATAATTATTATTATTTTTTTGAGGTCATGGTAGTCCTATGACCACCCTAAACCCAATGTGGGCCGCCCCTGCCTCTCCATCTTAAATGAGCCAATTTGAACAATTCTACCTCCTGGTTAACAATATAAAATTGATAGTATAGGACATATGAGATCAGTTTACCGCTAACTAATCCAAACTCTAGGATCTTTTTACTCAATTTTTTAAAATATACATATATCAATAAATGAGAGATTTTAAAATACACATATATCACTAAATGAGAGATTGGAATTTCTTAAATTTTTTTATAAAATATTATGAGAATCTCTAGTATTTATATTTTATATAAGTTGAACTTCCAAACCCACGTTTCTTACAAAAAATTGGTATTCAAAATCTACTTCTCCTGATATTCAGTTTGAAGAAAGACCTTTTCAAACTCAATTTTCTGTTTTTGCTGATAAAATTTATGAATAGAATATTGATGGTTTTTCTGAACGAGAAATTATTAACAAAATGGGACATATGTCCATGGTTGGCATTGTTTATCAAAATAATCATGATCTTGATCAACCTGAAATTGTTGACTTGCTTGTTACTGGTTTTTCTGGTATATATATATATAATAAGCTTGCCACTTTTAACGTGCTATCTAGTTGGTAAAGCATATAATTTCAAGATAAAATTAGAAGAAGTAATAAAATATAATACATAGAACAGTGGGAAAAAAAAAAAATGTGATTGACCTTTGCAAATTAATTTGTTGAAGATTCATGCAATATATTTGAGACCAAGGCTTAACTGTTGTTGTGTTGTATTCCAATTCTAAAACTTTTTAATATATTAACCAGTCATCGTGTTGTATTCCAATTCTAAAACTTTTTAATACATTAACCAGTCGTCCTTGAAAAGTTAGCAACCTGCCTAGCCAATAGATAGGCCCACTTTATTTCTGTCTCAACGTAATAACTCAACCGAAGAGTGAAGACATCTTGCTGACAAAGAATGATGACAAAAAGCCTCCAGTATCATTCACGATATCCAGACTATTCCAAACAAACTTGTTGAACAGGATCTCTTAACACTTCCATAAGTTTTTTTTTTCTTTTTTGATAGTGTTGAAATTAATTAAAGGTGAAGGAGAAAAACAGTGAAAAGAAGTGGAAGCATAAGAAAAGAGATCAGAGGATAAGACAAAGAATTACGTGGAAAGCACATATATCTTATTATCTCGCTCCCTCAAATGCAACTTGGTTTCACTCTTCTTTCTCGGCATTTACTATGTGCTTATATATGCCTCAGTTGCCTCTGCTGAATTAGTTATAACTTTCTTTGTCATTGCCTTTACTCCTTTACTCCTTCCCCTTACCAGTTCCTTGCTGAATATAGCCATGCATGCATCCATGCAAGTACATCAAACGTCTGGTAAGCTTCATGGTTATGCCAAACTTTTTCATGCAAGAGTTTTGTTCTAACTTTACCATGAAGTCCCTCAAATTTAAAACTTCGTAATGTATGTATATTTTGCAATTTTTTTTTTTTTTTTTAATATTAGACTTTAAAATCAGTAGTTGGTCGGCCTCTCCAAAAAATAAGAGCAGGCCCTGCAAAAAAAAAAAAATTGAACAGCTAATAGTTGGGTTCAAAAAAAAAAAAAAAAAAGTAGTTAATAGCAACAAACTATGCATCCACCATGTAACAAATAAAAGTACTGCTTGTTTTCAGTTCTTTCCTTTCTTCATTGGTAAGTTTTGGTTGTTGAGATCAAATAATAAGTTTTTAATAAAAGAAATTTCCTCTTAGAGTTATCTTATTTTATTTGGGACTAAGTCTTTTCGTTTTTTTGTTAAATTTTAAATTGTTTGTAAATACTTGATTTAGTCAGAAAATATTAAATGAAAAAAAAATACATTGAGGATATGTAATGTTTTAAGGAGTGAAAATACTTAAAAAGCAATCTTGTCTTGCACACACACACATATATAAACTCTTTATTTTTATTTTTCAATTTGGGACTAAGTCTTTTATTGTTATTGCTGTTGTTAAGTTTTCAATTTTTTTCCAATGCTTGATTTAGACTAAAAATGTTGAATAAAAAAAAAAAAAAAAAAAAAGAAGGATATTTAATGTTGGGTGTGATATAACTCCAAAAACGAGAGATTTAAAAAAATTACAAATAAATAATGGCAGTACATTTTTGTACATATTGATGGCAAAGTAGAGAAATTGTGTATACTCATTAAAGTTTATAAAGATGATAATATATATATATATATATATAGAGAGAGAGAGAGAGAGAGAGAGAGAGAGAGAGAGAGAGAGAGAGAGAGAGAGAGAGAGAGAGAGCTGTGTAAATATATGTATATATGAATATGTAATTCCCCCCCCCCCCCCCCCCCCCCCCCCCACCACCAAAACTTAAATTTCAGGCTACACCCCTGCTTAAATTAACCAAACTTTGAGAAGATTTTACATTTTCTGATCTCCTTCTATATTTTTCTCAAGAATTCCAGCTATTAGAAATTTTGGCCATTATAGAAAACTAAGCAATCAACTTCAAATTTTGAGACTAAGATTTTATTGTTGTTATTTCGAAAACTTAATTAGCAATGAATTCAACACGGTATCTAATAATGAAATATAATTAATCTCGTTGTAGTTATTGGAGTTAAGGCGAAATCTTGATAGGCCAAGTTCCTTTTGGAATCTTCTTTCTTTAGGGAATTTTGCATTTATTTAACTCAAAACTGATATAGAATGACTCATAGAAAAGAAAAGGGACTTTTTTTTTTCTTTACTTATATATTATTTGTTCACTCAATTGATTTGTCTCTTCTGGTCCAAATTCCACTCACGCAAACTTACATGCAAATCTAAAGCTATCTTGCTCCTCTCAAAAAAAAAAAAAAAAAAAAAAACATATGCTATCTTGCTAGCTAAAAGTATGACTTTTAAATTCATTAAAAAAATGGAAAACCAAAAAAGACATTTGGAAAACTTTTATTCGAAGATTGTCTAAGATCTCTAATGGGATAGGGTCATTACTAAGAAACTTCTTTCTAGGGTTCGAATTCATTTATATTATCTATATGTCTACATCTTTTTTTTTTTTTTTGAGAAACAAGCCGAGCATATTTAATCATTATCAGGAAAATCTGAAAAAACAAACCGATGAATGTCAGGTGGAACATGCTCCATCCAAACTAATAAAGGAAAAGAAATTATTGCTCTCTTAGCCAATGCATGGGCCACACAATTACCCTGCCGCCTAATATGAGAGAAAGAGTAAGTTCTTAGCGAACTAATCATAGACATAATGTCTTTTACAATCTGACCAAAGGATGAGTGACTGCAATCCGCTGACTCTAACGCTCTGCACACTATCTCCGAGTCACCCTCAAATTCAGAGTCCATAATACCCAGCTCTACAGAGAATTTGACAGCCCTTCTTGCAGCTAAAGCTTCCAGCAATTCCACAGAGCCCGGGTGCGAAATCTTTTCAGCAAGAGCAGCCATAACCTCTCCTTTTGCATTCCGAACCACCACCCCAATACCAGCCTCTCCGGATTCAGTAAAAACCGCCCCATCATAATTAGTTTTATATCTCTCACCCAGGGGAGGACGCCACTTAATGCGACCTCTGGAAGGTTTAGTTGCTGCCTTAGGATTACACACCTGAAACTCTAGGAGATAAGTTTTTGCCGCTTGTAGGATTCTGTCCGTAGCAAGTCCCTTCTCATTCAAGCGCAATTTGTTCCTGTGACTCCAAATAAACCATGCCACAACAGCAAAAAGTTCAAGACTGTCACACCGTTGCCCGACCAAATAGATAAGCTCCTGGGCATCTTGGAATTGAGGAACCTCTGTTCGGATCCAGCTGAAACAGGGGAACCAAATGTGATGGAGCTTCTCGCAATCCCAGATGGCATGAAGAGTATTTTCCTCGGCTACATGACATGCTTTGCATTTTGCATCTTCCACAATCTTCCTCTTCTTCAAATTTGCCATCGTTGGCAAAGCATTTGAACAAACCCGCCACAGGAATATTTTTATTTTATTTGGGATGTGCAACTTCCAAATACGCTTCCAGAAAAGAGATTGCTCCGAACTGTCAGAGCTTGAAGCAGCACCAGAAGTTTCTGATTCACAGAGGAGCTGATATCCCGTTTTTGCTGAGTAATTTCCATCCTTACACGCAGGCCAAATTAAGCTGTCTTCCTGGTCAGTCCAACACAAAGGAATGGCTCTAATACGGCAAGCCTCGAAACCCAAAAAGTGTTGTTGTAACACATTTTGGTCCCAAGTCCTTGTATCAGAGTTTATGAGAGCAGCAACCCTTGCACCAACCAATGCATCCGATTGTGGTGAAAGTACTTTAGCCGATCCCTTCCCAGGCAGCCAGTTGTCATCATAGACCTTTATGCTTTTGCCATCCCCTATCCTCCATCGCATCCCCATTGAAATCACCTTCCTGGATTTAAGAATACTCTGCCAGGCATATGACCCCCCAACTGCATGAGCTTCAAAGATCGAACCATTTGGAAAGTATTTTGGTTTGAAAACTCTGAAGAATAAGGAATTTTGGTCCTTTAGCAATCTCCACACTTGTTTTGCAAGCAAGGCATCGTTAAACTTTCCCAAATCCTTGAAGCCTAACCCCCCTTCAGTCTTTGGCTTGCAAAGAACCTCCCATTTTTTCCAATGGATTTTTCTTTGCTCTCCCTTTTGTCCCCAAAAAAATTTCCTAATTTGCGCCTCAATATCATCACAAAGGCCTCCAGGTAGCTTGAAACAGCTCATGGCGAAAGTGGGAATTGCTTGCACCACGGCTTTGAGTAGAATCTCTCTACCCGCTTGGGACAGAAGTTTCTCTTTCCACCCTTGGAGTTTGCTCCAAACTCTCTCCTTAATATAGTTAAAGCTTGCCTTCTTTTTTCTCCCCACCACCGCCGGTAAGCCAAGGTATTTCTCATATTCTTTCACCTCGGGTACTTGTAGAAAGTTTGAGATAAGGGTCTTTGTGTCTCCATGAACTGCCTTGCTAAAGAAAATGGTTGTCTTCTCTCGGTTTAGCTTTTGTCCTGATGCTTTCTCATACAATGAAAGAATATTTTGAATAACCTGCAAATCAGCCAAAGCAGCTCTACAAAACAACAGGCTGTCATCAGCGAAAAATAAATGAGAGATTTTAGGCCCTCTCTTACATAAGGAAAAGCCCCTAAAGCCATCCTCTGCTGCTGCCTTATGAAGCATCCTATTCAACCCCTCTGAACAAAGTAGGAAGAGGTAGGGTGACAGCGGGTCACCCTGCCTAAGGCCTCTAGAGGGTCTAATATCACCCCTCGGTTCACCATTTACCAAAATTGAGTAAGAGACAGTGCTAATACAAGCATAGACAAGGGACACCCACTTATCACAAAAACCCAATTTCTCCATGATTTTTACCAGGTACACCCACTCCACCCGGTCATACGCCTTGCTCATATCTAATTTCAGGGCCATAAAACCCCCCTTCTTAGATTTTTGGTGCTTCATATGGTGCAAGGTCTCAAAGGCAACCAGGATATTATCAGATATAGCTTTATTAGATTGGAATGCACTTTGAGTATCAGAAATAACACTAGGTAATAAGATCTTAAGCCTATTTGCTAGAACCTTAGAAATAAGCTTATAGAGAGTATTACATAGAGCAATAGGGCGGTAATCTGAAGCTCTTACCGGGCTTTTGACCTTGGGAATGAGAGTAATGAATGTCCGGTTTATTGAGGAAGGTATGGTGCTCGAGTTGAGGCATGTGAGCACGGCCTCCACCACGTCATCTCCAATAGCCGGCCAAAAGTGTTGGAAAAACAGAGGCGGCATGCCGTCTGGTCCAGGTGCCTTTAGAGGGTCCATCTGTTTTAAAGCCACCTCCACTTCCGCTCTTTCAAATGGTGCTACAAGTACCTGGTTCATCTCTTCAGTAACCACCGTAGGAGTGGCTTCTATTGCTTCATCAATCTGACCAGGTGAGGAGGAAGCAAAGATGTTTTGATAACATTCAACCAAAATATTTGCAATCCCATTTTCATCCTCACATCTTTCCCCCCTGTGATTATCCAAAGCCTCAATTCTGTTTCTTCTAAACCTGTGGGATGCTTTGCTATGGAAAAACCGAGTATTGCTATCTCCTTCATGCAGCCACAAAGCTCTAGATCGTTGTTTCCACATTTTTTCTTCTTTTGATAGCAGTTCATTTATTTCTTTTTTCAGCCTAAGCACCCGATTCATTGACCTCCCTGCTATTGCTGCCTCCTCAGCCTTCCTCAATAAATCCTTTTTTTCCTTCAGCAGTCGTGTGATATTTCCAATTGCCACTCGACTCCACCATTTTAATTTTGCTTGACAATGAGTGATCTTCCCTTCAACCCGAGCCATTGCTCGGCCAGGAGCGTCAAAACCCCAAGCTGACTCCACCGTTTCCCTACACCCCTCCTCCTCCAACCACATGTGTTCAAACCTCCATGGTTTATTTCGAATTTTTGGCATACCATTGAGACAAACTAGTAATGGTTTATGGTCGGATGAGCCACACTCCAAGTGAAGTACCTTCGTTGCCGGAAATTTTTCTAACCATTCCATTGTAGCAACTGCCCTATCCAATCTCTCCCAAACTGTAAAACCATCTGGATGTCCATTGCACCATGTAAATTTCCCCCCCACATAACCAAGGTCACGAAACCCGCATTCATCCAACACATCTCTAAAGTCCTCCATTTGTCTTACAGGTCTGTTGCGGCCTCCAAGTTTCTCATGACTTCTTATAATCTCGTTGAAATCTCCGGCACATAACCAAGGAATAGCATTTCTATTTTTTAGACAACGTAAACAAGACCACGACAAATGATGGTTTGCTGTATCTGACTCTCCATAAAATCCAGTAAATCTCCATTCATCCTCCCTGCCTTTGTTCACAATGCCATCAATGTGGTTTGGAGAGAAGGTATCTAAAGAGAAATCAACCCCCTTCTTCCAAAAAATGACAATGCCCCCCCCCCTCTTGTCTCTCGGCAAACTTCAATCATACCTCCTAAATTTAGTCTAACCCGAATCTCTTCTAGCCTTGCTTTATCCAGCCATGTTTTGGCTAAGAACACAACTGAGGGATCTTGTGCCCGGATCATATCGCCAAGCTCTTGTTCTGTCGGTTGGTTCCCAAGCCCCCGACAGTTCCAGCATAAGAGATTCATTGCTCTTGGCGGGGCTGCCCTGCAGCCTCCACCATTGAAGAATTTTCCTTAAGAGTTTTGGCATTTACCTTCCTCTTTTTTGGTGTCTCCCAGTCATCTACCTCCATTAACAAACGTTTAGAGGAGAGAACCCCTTCTTCCGTATAGCCGTCGTTAACCCTCTGTGCTGCCCTTGCTATCCTTGTCCACGTTCTCAAGGAAGACCCCCCCATGCACGCCCTTCCCTCATGAGAGATATGAGACACGGGCTGCTCTTTCTCTTGAGATTCCACAGTTTGAGAACTTAAGTGGACCACGTGATTTGCAGCTGCCTCTAGACCTATTTCAGCCCCAACCGATAAGTTGCTTACCTTATCACTAGAAGCATATTCTTCGTATACCTCCTGTTGATAGGCTGCCGCCTTCCTTAAATTACTCCCAGAGATTTCAATGCTATTAAATTCCTTATCAATTTCCCTAATCTGCTCCTCAATAACATCTCCTTTATTTCCGTTAGGATCCTCATTAATCACAGCAAACGGTTTCAACTTTGAAATATCCGGTGCATTAAAAGTCTCCACTGATTGCGTATCAGCCTCTTCCGTTACATTCTCCACCTCCTTATTTGCATTGGTGACGTCAGCCCTAACCCCCCCTGACGGCGGCGGTTCCTTCCTGGCCGCCTGACTGTTCTTCCTCGCTCCATCTTTCTTTCTAGCTTTGTAGAACCCAGGGACCAACACCACTGGTTTTCGTCTCACCTGAAGTGTAGAGGCTCGAATCCATGGTCCATACTCCTTATCACTATTACCTAATGAACCTTCACTATCAATCCACTTATCGCAGTCCCTGTCAGTGTGATCCAAGCAGCCACACCAGTAACAGATGTTGGGAAGCCGTTCATATTTGAAGGTCACCCAATGCTCTTCCTCGTCCTCAATTGAGAGCACCCTACCCCTGCACAGCGGTACTGCAATATCCACTTTTACACGGACTCGAAAAAAGCTTCCTCTGTCCACTTCCCCATCCCTTGCCTCATGGTCTACCACTCCAACAGCTTCACACAATTCTTCAGCTATCTCTCTTTTCCAGAATCTAACTGGGATATCGTGTACTTGGACCCAAAGTGATACTGTATTGAACCCCACTTCATGTACTGCTACAACATTGGTTACCCTTTGAAGGACCACCAAATGTCTATCAAAGCTCCACGGTTCACTAGCCAGAATTTTTTCGATCTCGTCTGCATTATCAAACACAAAAAGCCTCGTATGATCTCCTATCTCTCTAACTTGAAATCCATTCCTAGAACGCCACAGAGGACTGAAAGTCCTAGCAATCGCCTCTGTATTAAGAGTTCGTGGCATTAGGAATTTCGCTGCTAAGGTATACTCCTGAGATGCTCTATCTTTCCTTACCGTCAGCTTACCTCCCTCCCTGTCACTGAGAGACAGATTGCGCCAACGGTTTGTAAGACTCTTCATCCCTCAAATTGGTGTTTCCCAATCCCCACAAAGAAAAACCCCACAAGCCCTACAGATAGCTGAGCTATCCTAGGGAACACTAAGCCTTACTACGAAGGGACAGTCACTTCTACAGTCTAAGGAAAGAGAGAATAGAAACCTCTAACCTAGAGACAGAGAAACCTTTTGATTTCTTTATTATTAAGTTAATACATCAATTGGTTTTTGGTGTATGTCTACATCTACCTGTACATGTATGTATATATGTTTAATGAGTTTTAATAACATGTGCCCTTGGGTATATATTACTTTCTCCGTCCCAATTTGTTTGTCCTCTATTTCATTTTTGGATACCCAAAATATTGTCCGTTTCTAAAAATAAAAATCATTAATTTACTAATATTCCTATTATACCCCTACTTTATTTTCAAAAATATTTGAAAAGAAAACTAGCAAATATTTAAAAAATTAACCTAATTGGAGCACCTTTTTAGTTGTCTCATTAAAAATAACTCTTAAAAAAAAAAACTGATAAATTTATTTAAGGGTAGTTTTGTAAACTTATATATTTTTATAAGGCAGACAAAATAATAAATGATGTTCTCTTAAAAAGTTTGACTTTTCAAACAAAACAAACAAATTAGGACGGGAGAGTAAACTATTTTAAGAAATTTTTTATGAAAAAATGAAAAAGTGATTAACTATTTTTACAGCTTTTTCAATTCTCCATAAAAAAAAAAAAAAAAAAAATTTAAAATTGATAATTAATGTATGCTCTAAAACATACATTAACTGGATCCATATTTAATTAAACCTCACAGTACAAGAAATAAGATTTTTTTTTTTTTAATATATATGTGTGTGTGTGTTTGTAACTTTATGTCAACGTTACCAACTTTTTTTTTTTTTTTAATAAGGTTATAAGCTAAATTTTTGGTGTTACTCGTTAGAGATATTGGCCCAGATTTATAGACTAATAGTACTTGTACTATTGTACCAAAGACTTATTGTTACGCAAAATTTTACTTGTACTACAACTTCACACCTTAAGTACGAGGTTTTTTAATGGTAAGCGAAGATGATAATTCTCCACTTTCAAGAAGCCCGAATTGGAGTCCTTGTCATTTTCTTCATCTTCCACCCCTCCATGAATTTTTTTTACTTTCATCTCATTTGTGAGCTTATTATTATTATTATTATTATTATTATGTGTGTATCTATTTACATATGTATGATTCACTTGTCACTGCACTAAAGAATTTTCAAACATCAACTTCAACATTTGCTTCTCCAAATGTCAAACACAAAGATAAATTTGTTAGTTTTGGCATGTGTATGATGAGATTTTTTCAAATAAGATTAGTGGTACCATATATTAGACTACAAAGATTTATGCATCTAATCTAACTAGATGTGTTTGTCATACCAAATCTTACTTAAATATGGTTGTTTTAGTATTATAAGGACTAGATTTGTGACTCAGTCCAGGATGAGTGGACATAGGCTCAAAAAGCCCAAAACTATGAATTTGTAGAGAGTGGATTAAAGAACTAAGCTCTAATGAATTGGACAATGGCTAATATGGAATTGCATGGCAATCATGCACAAATAAGAGATACTGATATAAATGAACTTCTTGTCCGAGGAGGCAAGTGTTCATATAAATCCACTCAACAGAGTACAAGTGTGATTTTTATTGTTACAGTGCTCTTTCTCTATTTTTCCCCCATTTGCCTATCATGGAGGGTCTCCCTCCAGTTTTATACTCCCATCCCCCTCCTTTCATCCTTACACATGTAGATTTGGATTGATAGTATTGATACTTGTCCTATCTGCCCCTTCCTAAAGTCTTTAGGAGTAGCTATAAGGCTAAAAAGCACTGCTCAGTAGCTATAGAGCATTCAATGCAATGTTAGCAGCTTTTTCTTAGATATTTCATAGCTCTCTTTTGTCCTTTTCCTTCTTGATACCTATCCTTTATAGTGGAATGGTTCGGAGCGTTGCTCTTAATGGCAAACCATACCCTCTAACCTCGACCTTACCTAGCTGAGGAGGGATTCTTCCTTGGGGCACCTCCCTGGGTGGTTTTAATAGGATTTTTCTCTTCACTTACTAATGCAAATCCTTATGAAAGTGTTTTAACCATCCTCGGATTGTTTGGCATTCTCGTGTTGGGCCCTTGGCCCAATATATACGTAGATATGGGCTCCTAGGCCTTTCCCCCTACAATAGCCCCTCAAGATTCTTCTTTCTGATTCCTCGGGAAGAAATGAGGATTTCGATATGATGATAGTTCCTTTGTGCCCATTTTTCATCACCTTTGACTGTATAGGTGTCTTTTTGACTGCCCAAAACACACTCCTGACGCTTTGGTACACGAGGCACGCCTTTATAAATTATTGCAACTCCACGTTCCCTATGTTCTACAACGTGATGCGGATCTAGCGGCTGAAGATTTTGTTGGAAATTGAGTGGGATTTTTCCCGCTTGTAGCTCTCTCTTTGGATTTCGAGCGAGATAACTCCCAATGGACTTCGCTTTCTATGTAAAGCACCCTGGGGGAATCGTTCTTCTTCACTTTGCAAATCTTTTAATTCTCGGGAAACTTCAAATTCTCAAACCTTCGGGGCTTCCAAAAGAATCTAGCCAAGATGGTGATCAAGGTCTAAGGATGAGGTGGCCAAGGATAAAGGTAAGGGTAAGGAAACCAAGGACACTGCCAAGGCTCAGGAGGATGCAGTCAAGACGAAGGAAATGGAGGCCAAAGATGCTCCTGCTTTTCAGTCGAACAAGAAAGAAGACTCTCCTTCTCCAGCCAAGGCTCAAGGCAAGTGTAGATCACATCAAATTTTTGGTGCAACAAAGTTTAGGTTTTACCTGGCAACATGTATCATGCATGCACAAATGTAAAAACAAACCAAGATTGATCAAGCAAATTAACAAGAACAAGGGTAGATGGGTTTCCTGTTTTTTAGCCTTGATAGCAGAACATCTTGCAACTAAGAGAAAAAGGATCTCAACGAGTGATTTTCTCTTTTTCTGCATCACCTTGGTCTTCCCCTTCTGTAGTGGAAGTTTGCTATTATGTATAATATACATTTCCTTTATTTAATAAAAAGGGCTACATTTTTTTTTTTTTTACTTTATGAATCTTTCCTTCCTCTAATAACTATTTCATGGATGTTGGTGTTGTTATTTTTCCCTCCAATGGGACTTTAAACTGATGTTGTTAATAGTAACGAAACATTGTCCCCCTAACTCTATCAACGCCAACAGTAATGCATTGCTGCTAACTTAGATAAATTAACTATGCAAAAATAATAAGGAAAATGACCATGTACTTATACTGCGAACTATGTAACCAATGGAGAATAATAGACCCAGAGCAAGTGATCCAAGGAGATGGATATAATCCAGGACCTGTTTTAATACCTAGCAGAAATAAATAGAAAATGTCAAATCATCTAAGGCACGTGGTTCGAGGAGCTGTACATAGCTTAGGTTCAGTTTAAGCAGTTATAAAAAAGATGTCACAGTGTTTTAACTTCCCTTTAGCATCTAGTCCAAGGACTTCAGGCCTAACTAAGGTTTTTTTTTTTTTTTTTTTTTTTTTAACACTTTATAAAGATATTAATTTGTGTTAATTTTCCCATAGCATCTGGTCTGAGGACTCCAGGCATGACTGTGGTTTTGTTTGAACACTTTATAAAAATATTAATTTGTGTTAATTTCCCCATAGCATCTAGTCTGAGGATTCTAAGCATAACTATGGTTCTGTTTGAACACTTGTAATGATGTTAATTTGTGTTAATTTCCCCCAAGCATCTAGTCTGAGGACTTCAGGTATGACTTGGGTTCTGTTTGAACACTTATAAAGATGTCATAGTATTTTAACTTCCCCTTAGCCTCTGGTCCAAGGACTTCAGGCCTGACTAAAGTTTTGTTTTAACACTTATAAATATATTAATTTGTGTTAACTTCCCTATAGCATCTGGTCCAAGGACTCCAAGCATGATTATGGTTCTATTTGAAAAAAATATTAATTTGTGTTAATTTCCCCATAGTATCTGGTCCGAAGATTTCAGGCATGACTATGGTTTTGTTTGAACACTTGTAATGATGTTAATTTGTGTTAATTTCCCCCAAGCATCTGGTCGAGGACTTCAGGCATGACTTGGATTCCATTTGAACACTTATAAAGATGTCATGGTGTTTTAACTTCCCCTTAGCATCTGGTCCAAGGACTTCAGGCCTAATTAAGGTTTTACTTTAATACTTATAAAAATGTTAGTGTTAATTTCTCCTAAACATCTAGTCCGAGGACTTCAGGCATGACTTGGGTTCTGTTTGAACACTTGTAATGATCTCCCTCAAGCATCTGGTCCGAGGACTTCAGGCGTGACTTGGGTTTTGTTTGAACACTTATAAAGATGTCATAGTGTTAATTTCTCTCAAACATCTGGTCCAAGAACTTTAGGCATGACTTGGGTTCTGTTTGAACACTTGTAAAGATCAGGAGAAACCAGCACTAGCCCCACTCCGGAGCCCCTTTGATTTCCGATTTTCCATCCATGCTTTGTGTCGCTGCCACTTCCTTTGACAGAGGTTCATCAAACTCAACCACCAAGTTCGTGAGGACCTGGCCCCTGATAGAGGTATAAGGCATGTACTTATTGTCAAAAACCCCTAGAACTGTGCCCCCTTAAGCAATCCTCCCCGTGTTAATCGAAGTTGACTCTTATTAGTATGTGCGGTATGCATACTTCCCTCACGGTCACCTCTTTGCTCAAGGCTGACAAAAGGATCACCATGCTAGGATCCTAAAGACTTTGCCTGGTGTGAACTTGATCATATCATAGTTAAGCATTGCACTCACTATTACACAAGTTCTTCTCACAGATGGTGCCAATTGTAAGGACCAGATTTGTGGCTCAATCTAGGATGAGTGGACTTAGGCTCAAAAAGCCCAAAACAATAAATTTGTAGAGAGTGGGTCAAAGAACTAGACTCTAATGAATTTGACAATGGCTAATATAAAATTGGATGGCAGTCATGCACAAATAAGAAATACTGATATGAACGAACTTCTTGTCTGAGGAGACAAGTGTTCATATAAATCCACTCAACAGAGTACAAGTGCGATTTTTATTGTTACAGTGTTCTTTCTCTATTTTTCCCCCATCCACCTATCATGGAGGGTCTCCCTCTAGTTTTATACTCCCATCGCCCTCCTTTCATCCTTCCATGTGTAGATTTGGATTGATAGTATTGATACTTGTCCTATCAGCCCCTTCCTAAAGTCTTTGGGAGTAGTTGTAAGGCTAAAAAGTACTGCTTAGTTAGCTGCAGAGCATTCAATGCAATGTTAGCAACTTTTTCTTAGATATTTCATAGCTCTCCTTTGTCTTTTTCCTTCTTGATACCTATCCTCTATAGTGGAATGGTCCAAAGCGTTGCTCTTAATGGCAGACCATACCCTCTAACCTCGGCCTTGCCCAGCCAAGGAGGGATTCTTCCTCGAGGCACCCCCCCTCGGTGGCTTTAATAGGATTTTTCTCTTCACTTACTAATGTAGATCCTTATGAAAGTGTTTTACCCATCCTCGAATTGTTTGGTGTCCTCGTGTTGGGCCCTTGGCCCAGTATATACATAGATATAGGCTCTTAGGCCTTTCCCCCCTACAAGTATGTTAGTATGAAATACTAAATAAAAATAAAAATATAGACTATCAATTTAATTAATAAATAGAAGGAAGTAAAAATCACCATCCATAATATAAATAAATAGAAATTAAGGTAAATAGAAATGAAAAATAAAAAGAGGAAATGGAGGAGTAGAGAGATTAAGGAACACTTTCACTGTGAGTGATAAGGTTTGTAAAAAATACAAATGGAAAATGTGAAATAATAAGGTAGGTAAAAAATACAAATTGAAAAGGTGAAATAATAAGCTTCTATAATGAGAGATGGAGAAAGACTAACGAACGGGTCAAAATAGTTAAATAAATTTGAATTAAACAAGGAGACTTGAGGGGCCAGTCAATTTCATTTGAAGGGGCCAATTCTAACAAGTATTCTTTAGGGTCCATTCTTATGTCTTGAAAAATCTATTGCGTGCTTGTGTTCCTGGAACCATTTTTGCTTAATTTCTCATCTGTTTTAAAGCGATTTGAGTTGATTGAGGAAGGTAAGATTTTGGATTACGATTTTGATAACTTGGATCCAAACATTCAACGCTAGAGAAAGTTCACAGCAAATCGATCAACTTGGATTTATAAACTATTTCTACATGGAATTTCAAGGTTGTGGATTTCCTCATATATATATATATATAGTTGGGTTCAAGTTACTCCTTGAGTAATTCTAAACAATATTACACCATCTAATATTTTTTAATTAGATGTGAATTTTGATAAATCCACTATTGAATTACATTATCTTCATATATTCTTTATGTTTACAAAATTTAAAAATGATTAGAGATCAATAGCCATGTCATTGAACAATTGTTTAAATTCAAGTTTTTGTAATTTTAAATAATGCATAAAAGATGAATTTATGGATCAAATGGTAAATTATATCTGATTGGCATGCATGTTAAGAATATAAAAAACATATAATTCAATATTTGAATTTTCAAAATATGAATTTAATAACAAGTTAAAAGGTGATGTAACATTATTTAGAGTTACACCAAGTGTAACTTGAATCCAACCTCTCTCTCTCTCTCTCTCTCTCAAGAGTGAGGGAGTTTAGGTTATCCACTTTAGATTTAGTGTGAGAAAAATCCTAAAACTTTGAAATTTTAATTGAAAAACAATCGTTGGCCAAAAACAACATAGATTGAGTTGGAATTCAATTCTTAATATTATATAAGTTCTTTTAGGTTTTAGTTAGGTAAAGGAAACAAGAATCAATCACCCTAATATTAAGCTAGTTAGCTTTGAGGTTGATATCATAGCAACCCAAATTAACCTACCAAAGTTGCAGTTAGATAACACGTAGCTCTCATACCTATCACCTTTATGTTGCTTTTTTTTACAAATAATAGTAAGAAGAAAATATAAGCTGTGAGTTAAGTTAAATATCCTAAAATCATATATAGTCTAACATTAGCATCTATAAGACTAAATTAATTATTTCAATTTTTTAAAGGTTTATCTTGATTGGCTTATCAATCAAAAAAATTTCTGTTCTTAGCTAAACTAATTCTGAATAGGGGATAAAAATCAAAGTCAATAATAATACTTAAGATCGAGTTAATATATATACACACACAAGTTGAATACATAACATACACTAGCTTTTATTTTAATTAGAAAGAGTATACTTTCTTTAAAAAAAAGAAAAAAGAAAAAAGAAAAAAGGAGTTAGAAAGAGTATTAAATTGGATATAAATCTATCATTATCACTTAAAACAGAGAAAACATAATCTTTTTCAGGTATGAAAATGCACTAGGGATATCCAATTTTTTGCCTTGCTTGACCTAAACTTACCTCTTACGAAATTTTCCTGTCTCAAAAAAAAAGGCAAGGTGTGGATGGGTTTTGCTGCATGACCCGCCTTGTCTTCTCCAACCTCACCACGAGTGTGTGTGTATATATATATATATATTTTATGTAGGGATTGGATGGGGGAGTAGCTCTCTCAAATTTAGGGGACGTTTGGTAATGTTGTTTGTATTTTTTGAAATACATGTGGGTAAAAAAGTGTGTAAAAATATGTATAATGTTGTTTAAAAATTGGAAAAATATTACTTAAACTATCATACCAAACGATCCCTTAATTTTTTTTTAAGTGTATATATAAAATATAACATTTTTAGCAATTTGTTTTAATAAAATTGCAATTTGCCACCCTTAAAAATATTATTGATATTTTAGAAGTTAAAAAAAATTAGCCCAGTAGGTAAAATTAAGCCCAGAAAATACTCCAAAACAAAAACCATAATTCAAAAAAAAAAATAAAATAAAATTCAAAGCCGACTAGGGTGTGGGAGTAGGAAACACGCACACATAATAAAAGGGGAAAAGAGGGGGATTTCCTTTTTGACTGAAAAAGGTAGACACTCAAAAAGAGAAAAAAGAAAAAAAGAAAAAGAAAAAGAAAACCTAACGCCTGACGCATAAGAAGAAGTGAGGCAGACTAGCCCAACTCCACACCACTCCTGACGCCACCAGCCATCACCAGTCCGCCGCAGACCGCCGTGTCCCTGTCAGCCCAAACCTGGTAATTTATATCCAATCTCTTTTATTTTTTATTTTTTAATGAAAATTCTGTATCCCTCTCTCAGTCCCTCTCATATCTGAATTTCTCATGCTTGTTTGATTAAATTGTGAATAGAATTTGAAGAGAGGCAGAGTCTATAGAGAAAGAGTGAAAGAAATAACGAACCACTGAACAGTCTGAACCAGAGAGGCAGAGACAGAGACAAAGAGGTAAACTTACACTATGACTCTAGACTCTTCTATCTATATTTAATCAATAAAATTCAGAACTATAAATTAACTTTCACGTACATATTATGTCACAATTGTTTTATGTAATAAATTATGAGTGATAGGGAAGAAAAAAAAAATTGAGTAGTACATATGTTACAGCTAAAAGCGTGTTTGTGATTGGATCCTTCTTTACAAGTTCTCCGTGATTCCCAGGAAAAATAAAATTATCCTCTTCTTAAAGTTCCTCCTGTATTGGGAAACACGCGTGGAATATAATTGACTCCATCGGTAGACCATAGTTCGGGATCTTAAGACCCTTTATATTCAACCAAAATATATTCAACCAAAAAAAAAAAGCTTTAATTGGCTTTTGCAACGAAACTCCTTGTTGAATTCCGGCCAAAGTTTCCTAATCAAAACAAGAGAGAAACACAATTCTTCCCTATACTCTCTCTCTATATATATCGAGATTACATAACAATCCACAATTCACAATCTGGGTCGGAGAAACTTCATCAAAACACGTTTTATATGTTACGTCTGTTTGTTACATCCAAACGCGTAATAAGATTTCTTTCAATCAGTTTCAGAGAGAAAGAAAGAAAGAGAGAGAGAATGGGGAACTGCTTTTCCGATGTGGAGGGAGGCAGGCAAGCAGTGGGTGGGAACCAACAGAGGCCCAATAGTATCGCCGCCACCAACAACAACAATGGCGGACACAACGACGCCGTTGAGTTCTTCTTCAGGTCTCGTGGCATTCAGCCTCTCTTCACGCAAATCGAGGTAATATATATCAAATACAAAGTACAAAAAAAACAATGCCAGTAACTTTTTCAATATTTCGTTACGCTTTTATATGTATTACATAAACACACACACAGCCATGTTTTGTATGTGTACGGGTTGTGTTCCTCTTTATTACGTACCTAGACATGATAAAACACGTAACCTAACCCAATCTGAAAAATACATGACCCGAACTCAATTTTTTTACTTGAAGTAAAAATAGGTTCACTTGTGACCTGACCCGTATTTTTTGTAGGTCAACCCGACTTGACTTGCGACCCGAACCATTTTAAAAAAAAAAAATTCTGGTAAAAAAAAATTAAGACAATATTAATTTAACTGTTTGTTGTGAGTTTTAAAAAAAAAAATTGAGACATTTACATAACTGCATGCAAATTAATTGAAAGATGAATGATTGAGCATTATGTAATGAGTAAAGATTTTTAAATATCAAATAATAAATTACATGCCAAGATAATCTGGTTATAGTAGAGTTAAAAACATAGATTTAAATTTTAGACGTGTGAGAAACATTCATAAGTGTGAAAATAGTAAAGTCAAAATATCAAATTAGCATAAATTATGAATGCTTAGACTTATTTTTTAATAATTTATGGCCAAAATAAACGGCTTTTCAAAATAAATTATGATATTTCCTAGAGTGTATATTACTTAATAATGATATGGTATTTATAAAAGAGACCATGTATAAATAAGTAAACAATCAAACTTTAATGTATATCTCAAATTGAAATAGACTATCAACCATAATTGATAATAGATTATAAAATTAATTTTCAAAATTATAAATTTCTTATATATTTTTATTTTTTTGTTAAACGAGTTATCCAATAAGTCATTTGTAATTTTGTTTTATATTTTGAGATGTTGATATTGTGTAGAAATAAAACTTGTATATTTGTTTTATTTATCTTTGTATTATTTTGTTTTAGATAGCAATGTTAAGATTTGTATAAATTTAAAATTATTGAATAAATATTAATAAGTTTAACTAGGGATGGCAATTTTTGCCCGACCCGCGGGTACCCGGCCCAGCCCGGCCCGACCCTAATGGGCCGGATTTTACCCGGTCCGATTAGGAATAGGGTCGGGTATGGGTTTTAAAAAAAAAAACCCGAAGCGGGTCCGGGTCGGGTTCGGGTTTTATCAAAAAACCCGAGACCCGACCCGAGACCCGACCCGTTAAAAAACCCGGAACTTAAATTACAAAAATACCCTCCTATATATATAAACCTAATCTAACCCTAATTCCCTAACCCGGTACTCAATCTCCCTCATTTCTTTTCTTCAGTTCAGCCTCCCTCGCCTCCCTCCCTCATTTCAGCCTTCGTCCGTCCCTTGCCTCCCTTGCCTCCCTCGCCGGTCCACGCTTCAGCCTCAGTTCCTTCCTTTACCTCCCTCGTCTCCCTCGCCTCAGTCCGTCCCTCACCTCCCCTCAGTCCGTCCCTCACCTCCCTCGCCTCCCTCGCCTCTTCACGCTCATCAACCGCCAACCAAAGCCCTTCTGCGAACTGTCAAGCAACCCCGTCGTCTGAATCTTTGTCTCTGATATCATATGGAAATGGAAATGACAATCGGCGTTGATGAAGACCCAAAGGGTACAAAAATGGACGGCTCCGATGTACCCAGAAAGACCCAGAAGCGAAAGAGAATGTCTCTGAAACCAGAAGAAAAAGCGGCTCAAATGGAGGATCTAAGGTTGGAGCTTGATGGGTTGTTTAAGTACTACAAGGAAATGAAGGAGAAGAAGGTTTTTTTGGATGTGGGAATGTGTAGTAGTAGTTCCAGCACTGTGGCGGTGTTGATGGAAGAGAGTGAGCTTCCTTTGTCGAAGTTTGTGGAGGAGATCCATCAAAAGTTGAAAGATGGAATGAGTGCGGCAACAGTGAAGAATAGCGTGTTAAAGGTTGGGCAGAGAGTGATGTATGGAGTGCCTAATGTGGAGGCTGATGTGCTTGAGGATCAGTCTCAGACTTGTCTTTTTTTTGGTTGGGCCCGTTTGGGCCCAATTCTTAAACGGGGCCCGCGGGACCCGGCTGGGGCGGGTCTGGGCCCCAGAAAAAAACCCGGTTCCCTAAACGGGCCGGGTCTGGGTTACGGGTTTTGCCCCGCGGGTCGGGTTCGGGTATGAAAAAACCCAGCCCGAACCCGACCCGTTGCCATTCCTAAGTTTAACCAAGTTCATTCTTGACATAAGTGGTGAATTCAAAGTAATACATTTTACATTAAGTAATTTGTTACATGATTTTCCAATTGACAAATACATGTTGTTTTCTTTATATAAAAAAATTCATGTGAAAAATACGGGTCAACCTAACCCGACCCGATTTGCAACTCGATTAACCCGAATATGTTTTTAACCTGCTTAAAATGACCCGTTTTGATCTACGATCCGTTTGACCTGCAAGCCGATTGACCCGACATGAACCCGCCCCGACCTGCCCATTTGCCATGTCTACTATACCCCACTTTGGGTCAAAAGTCCATCCAATTCAATCAATTCCTATAGTCATTCAAAGTTTTGGGTCTTTTTTTTTGTTTTGTTTTGTACGTAAACTATGTCAATTTTAACGGTGATACCGTCTGTATGTGTAAGGGTTGTGTTTTCTGGAAAATACTTACTTAGTCTTGGAGTATAATGAAATTGTGCTCCTTCTTCTCACATTTATGATGGATCTCACAATGAATTTAATAAGCGGACCCCACCATGACTGTGAGGGGAGAGAGCACTATTCACTGTGCTGAAGTACCTAAGAATTACTCTTGTTTTCCTATGTTCTGTTCCCCACATTGGGTCAAACTCCTAGAATTATTATTATTTTTTTAAAGATTTTAGTTTGCCTTATGTTTGTAACTTTGTCGATTTTAATGTTCACTGTATTAGTGCTTGTTGGTACTGCATGTATATATATATATATATATATATATATATATGACTCTATTGCTTTGTTGATTTGGGCATTATCTATTCCTCATTTTCAAATACATATTTTACATATATGGCTTATTATTATTTTACATGTAACAATTGTACTTGTTTTTTTTAAGAAAAATAAACCAATGGGACCAGCTATTATAGTATGATGTTATAATTATTTTTTATGGGAATTGCTAGGACTTTGGATGCCGATTTTTTTTTTTTTTTTTTTTTTTTTTTTACAGGGCTTGAGATTGTTTCTAATTTCCTACAATTTATAGGTTGACTGAAGTTTTGATATACTATACGATCTATATTTTTGATACAATTATCCTTTTTTATTCTTTTATTTTTTGGATAAGTAAATAACTTCATTGAAAAATAAGTGAGGAAATTCAATGAATAAAACAAGGCACACAGGTAGAACTTTAGATACGAGTATCTTGAATAATGGTTAATTCCACAGTGAATCAGAGCATTAGACATTGCTTTGGCATGTCATGAAAGATGCATCCTGGGGATTACTTGGGATGAAAGTCTCATACTTAACGAGTGTGACAATTCTTTGGGAGAAACTACAATGGATTCTAGCTCTAGATCTTGGTCTCTAATTTCATAAGAATTATTTGATTCACGAATTATATATATATATATATATATATTTATGTTACCTGATTATTACAATCGATGTTGCTTTGAAAACAATAGTAGTGAGAACAATAATGGCATAAATATGGTTAATCTTTATAATAAGTAAAATACTTATTGTTCAGGAAAAGTTCATTAGTGATGCTACTTTTGTTGCTATAGTTGTTGCTTAATAAATCCAAGGATTTAACTTGATCTTACAAGATTTTTGGAATCTCCACTGTTGGACTTAAAACAAAATGACAATTTTTATTTATTCATTTGACTGTTTTGTGTACAAAGACATATTGCATAGTGGAGGAGATTTGTACTATTTCAATGGTGTTAAAGTTTCATTTCCCTTAGTTCTTTTCAAGCTCTTAGTTTATCTTAATAAGTGGACCATGTAGGGCATGCAGGGCAATGTTGACTTTTACTCTGTTCTTAATATGGTGATCAATATGTAGCGCATTGTTTGGCCAATGAACAATTTCTCAGAATTTGAGAATAAATTGTGTAGTTAGGGCTTCCACCAAGTTCCAATGCTTCATAGCAACGAACCTTTTCTCTATGCATGTTAGGTTTTTTTGAAAATGTAGGTGTCTGCATGCTTTGTATGGTTAGTAGTTTTGTTGCCACCAAGGTCCACATCAATGAGCCCACCTGACCTCCTCCTAAAAGTTGCACTACAAATAGCTCCCCCAAGGGGAACACTAGCAATATTCCCATTTGTTGGTTCCAATTTAACAATGGAACATCAAACAAAACCATTAATTCAAAAATTATGTTTATTGTGGTGTAGAAAAATGTATATCTATATTCATTTGCTTATATTCAGGACCACTAGATGCTTATATTTGATTTTTCTTTTTGATGTGTATTTGTTGCAAGTCCTATTGGGGTCAACAGTTTGGACTTTTTCTTGTATATATAATTATCATGTCGAAATTGCTAGCCAAGTCATGAAACCTAAAAGCGATTTGTGATGGTCCTTTAATTATCTACTTCAAAAAGTAACTAACTTCATAAATTTGATGTTGTGGTGCAAATTGCTAATCAAGCTATATTGATGAAATATTAGATATTAGTAAACTTGGACACTGAAGAAGCTTTGTGAAGCAACTATTTTGCATTTTAACATGCAAGAGTAAAAATATTAATCTCATTTTAGTTCAATGAGTTCTAACTCAAATGGTATTTCCTTCTTTCATAAGAATGGGATAGAGGATGAGGTTTTCGGTTTAGGACCTATTGGGTGCATGTGTAACTTATCAATCAAAAGAAATTTTATCTTAATTTAGGTTTATATAATTGAAGTGCCTCTATTTTTGAAAAGGATGAGTTGTCCTACCTTTTTTCATCTCTAACAGATGGGTATTGTGGAGTTCGTTGGTTCACCCTTTCATTATATATGCGTGGCTCCGAAGCAGTAATATTGGTTTATATAATTTAACTCAAGATAGGACATTAGTCTTGTGTACTTTTACCATTGGAATTGTTATTCAATCTACATTAATGGCTCTTCTGTTTTTTCATGACTTTTCATATTATTCTATCTGGTTTGCCCCTTTTTGGTTTCTTATTATTTATTCATGCATTCTTGTGTTTCAATTATATGCTGCAGTTATCTCTATCTGCATCTAACTTGCTTGACCGTGACATCACTTCAAAGGTATTCCTTTCTATACATAACCACATTTGATAGTGAGTTTATTAAGGGTAAACTATGATTTTCCAATCTGCTAATATTTTGGTAATTTACTATGGCTCTGTTTGTTTTAGCTTAAAATTCCAGCTTATTTTTAAATAGAAATATGCCAATGAAAATATCATCCAAACACTATCCAACCTCTTTTTGTTTTAGTATGAAATTTGAGTTTCTTTGATTTCATATTCACTTCAAATTTCTAATATGTGACAACGTTTGGGAAGTTATCATCTAAATGAGATTTCTTGTTGGGGAAGATTTGTCAGAATAATAAATTTTGCACTTAGGAAGAAAGTATCTTATCAAGTACTTCATAATAAGTCTCACCACCCTCAAGCGAAATACACAATGGAGTTCTCAATGAAAGAGGAGTTTTATTGATAACTAAAACATTACATATCCTTTGCTACACACAGTGCATCACTCTTCACTTCTACTCTTGCTTATTATTTCAATTGCATTTTCATACTCCTGCAATCAATGACAAGCCTTATATAGCATACATGAAAGACTAAAATTACACACTACATTCTAAAACAAATCGAGACAAGCAATAATAACCTATTACCTAAAAGTAAAAATAAGACACATTACGTACTTGTTTCAAGCTAAACTTGTTACATCTTTTGATAGTCAAAGACAACAACTCATCTACTAAAGTGAGAAATTTTCTCCTTCATATTTTTAGTTTACCAATCAAACTAAGCTAGTAAGGATATGCAAGCTTATTAAATAACACATGCAAAATGCTTTAAAACAAATCATCAGCCTATTGTTAGGGTGGGAGTATAGTGCTAGGTACAGCTGCCTATCACTGAATAACAGATGTAAACTTACTACCATTCATGGGTTTGAGTCAGGTAATCAACCTTTCCAAAACAATGGGGATAAGGTTGCCTACCAATCACCTCTCTCAAACTCTGTAAAAATTGGTGAGTTGTGCTATGGGTATGACTTGTAGTCCTTGGTTCCTACTTGGGGTATGTCAAAATTGTATGTGCCATTAGTACTGTTTATGTCAGATAGGAACTTCTTTGTATACTCTTGGATATGTAGCAAGCTGAACTATTATGTTGGTTGTTTCTAATAAAGATTCTCATCTATCTGAGGGTCTTGAATTTCTCAATCCACAGTAGTTTATTTATGTGCATGTATGATGTGCATGCATGTCGTGATCAAGCATGTCTTACTATGCTTTTTGCTAAAATATACTTTATTTCATTCAGAGTGATCCAATGGTTGTGGTGTATGCAAAGAAAAGAGATGGAAAACTAGAGGAGTTAGGTCGCACTGAGGTTGTATTGAATAGTTTGAATCCTGCATGGATAGAAAAAGTTACAGTTGCATTCCAGTTCGAGATTGTGCAGCCATTGGTGTAAGATTTACAAATTTCTTTAAGTGCTTATCTTTGTGTAGATAAATCTTGTTTACTATAAGTGATTTTTTAATTTGAATGGATGGCTTGTGTTTGCCTTTATTTTTCTTGGCGCCAGGTTTCATGTATATGATGTGGATTCAAAATATCATAATGTACCTGTGAAGGTATATATCAACTTTAGCTTTTTTAAGTATTTATTATTTTAATTCATGTTCTGTAGGTTATGTTCAATTATTTGCACTATTAATAAATTACACACAAAAAAGTGTACATGCTCAATGTTCTTGTTGCATTTCTGCCAATCTTCAGTTCTGAATATTGCACTTCACAAGATAAAACTTTTATCAACATTTGTAATATGTGAAATGTGTATTGACTAGATCACACTATAAATTGCAGGTATGTTGAGCACTAAATTTGTCAATACATGGTAAAAAACATTGAAGTGGAAACAAAAGTAATTAGTGAACAATTATAAACAAATGTTTGATGTCAATTGTGTAATACGTCTCAGATAATCTCAGGAAAAAATTATTTTGATAGTAGCTATACATGTGACTGTGCATGGTGTAATTGTATGGGAAATCACTTGCTGGAAATTATTATGAAACTTTTTTTTTAGTGTGTTGCATTTAGCTCTTTCAAAAATAATTAAACTGGATTTGTTGCTTCTATCAATTTGGCCATGATACATGAAAGAAGTTATATAACAAATAAGAAATGAAAGTAAAGGGAAATTTAGTTTAAACTCTAAAGCCTTCCATGTAATATTGGTGATTTTTATAATTTTCTTAATAATCTTTTACTCCATTGTTGTAATTTTGGTAATTGTACAAAGCGTGGAATGAAAATTATTTTGACAAAAAACCAAAATTGATAGGTTAACCATATCAATTATGAATTAATTGATACTTTTGAAAGATTGTTACAATTTAAACCATATTTAGATGTGAGCAAAGAAGGCAACTTATGAGGATTATATTTTTGATATGTTATCATTTCATCTAGAATAATCTAACAACTTTAGTTGATAATGAAGTTTATTTTAAAAGTTTATTTTCATTGCCTTGCAGATGCTAAAATTGAATGATCAAGAATTTCTTGGAGAGGCTACTTGTGTTCTATCTGAGGTATATCGCCTTGGGTTCAGTTGGGCTCATTGAAATTATATAAAGCATATATATCATGTTGGTGCAATTTGAGTAAAAATTTGTGTTAATTTTGAGTGTTTTATTCTTAGAAATTTCAAGGGTGGAAAGACAATTGTGAGAGCCACTTCACTATAATGTTATTTTAAGATTTTGAGCATCATAGTTTAGATTACCACTGATGCAGTTAAAAATTATGTTGCAAATGTAACTAGTGGCTTAAATTCTTTTAGAATGATTTGGTCAACATGTACTAAACTTCGGTATTTGTTTTTCCTCTATTTTCTCTCTTTCTATTTTCATGGCAGATAGTGACTAAACAAACTCAGAGTTTAACCCTAAATCTCAATAACAAAAATGGGCATATGAGCTTGAGGAACTTAGGGACACTCACTATCCATGCAGAGGAAACAGTTTCTTCGAGGATTTGTGTGGAGATGGTAGTCCATTGTTCCCACTTGGATAACAAGGACCTATTCTCTAAAAGTGTATGTATTCACAAAGCAGATACCTTAAAATTTCATGTTCCTTAAGCATACATATTCTTGATTGTGTTTGTTTCTTAAGTTTCTTCATTTATTTTAGGATCCATTCTTAAGAATATCTAGAATTGTTGAGAGTGGAGGCTCTATTCCAATATGCAAAACTGAAGTGGTGAAGGACAATTTGAATCCAAGTTGGAAACCCCTATGCTTGAGCATACAGCAGTTTGGAAGTAAGGTATGCTTGTCAATTTTTGATTCTTGGTTTCCTATTAGATTATGGTTATAGGATGTTTTGTAATTTTGATAATTAATGAAGACTCACATGGCATATGCAATTTCACTTGCTACAGGATAACCCATTAATTATCGAGTGCTTTGATTTCAATAGTAGTGGCAATCATGTGCTTATTGGGTAAGCTATAATTTATTGTTGTCCTGATTAGTTTTAGTTTTTGTTTATTTTCACTTTTTAGCTTTCATGATTTAGTCTCTAGTACTAAAAGAATGTATTTATTTTAAAATTTACCTCATCAGTAAGCTCCAGAAGTCAATGGCAGACTTGGAAAAACTTCATATAGAAAGAAGTGGTACAAATCTCACCTTGCCATCTCCTCATCATGGTCATGAGAAGGTATTTATTCATACTTGCAGTTGTATTTTTAATAAATACTTCATGTTAATCTTTATGTTTAAATTTTTTGCATTGCTTACTAATTTATAAATATAGATTTTGAAGGGACAGCTGTTTGTGGATCAATTTTGTAAAAAGCAACAATATAGTTTTCTGGATTACATTTCTAGTGGATTTGAGCTTAACTTTATGGTTGCTGTTGACTTTACTGGTAAAATATATTACATTCTAAGGGAGTTATATAGTTTTTTATTTTAGTTTTTGGGTTTTCTTTTTCCTAGTTCAAAATGTTTTGGCTGATGACTGATTTATGCTTTGAATATTATATCTCTTTCTTTAGCCTCAAATGGAAATCCTCGGAATCCAGATTCTTTACACTACATTGATCCTTCTGGCCAATTGAATTCTTATCAACGGGTAAGACTGTGCATCCTCTGGTGCTCCCAATAGGGTAGTTGCTTTTCTTTGGCACTTGTGTGTGTGTGTTTTTTTCTAAACATTAGATACAAAAAATCCTTCCCCCCCACCCCCCATACAGTTCTTCTAATCCTATATGGGTTTGTGAGTTGTATTTTCCTACCACACACAAAAAGAAGAAGAAAAGATACAAAATAACCAGGAAATTGCTTGTAGAATAAGAAAAAATAGCTTTTACATTGAATTGGTCCAAAAAAAGGTGCATAAAAACAACCTGGTAAAGAAAAAATAACTTTTACATTGAATTTGTCGATAGCAATGTCTATAAATTGCTATCTTTTGTCTGTCATGACTCAATATGATCAAGCATCTTGTTTTTCATATCAAGGTTGCAGGTTCTTTTATTCTCAACTAAACGCAGAACATGTTAGAAAAAAAAAAAAAAAAAAAAAAATCCATATGTGGAACATGTCTGAGATTTTGGATTGTGTAAAAAAAGTTTCTTTTTTTTGAAATTTTTGTTAGGGTTATTTTGTTTGCATATACTTAAAATAAATCTTAATTGATTGATGAAGTCATTTTATACTTAATTAAGAAAACTTGCAGGCTATAATGGAGATTGGGGAGGTCATTCAGTTTTATGATTCCGATAGGCGCTTTCCAGCTTGGGGCTTTGGAGGAAGAACAATTGATGGTACCACATCACATTGTTTTAACTTGAATGGAAGTACATGTGCCTTTGAGGTGAGAGGAGTTGACTTTGTAATGCTTTGTTTGCTTAATCTTTGAAGAATCTGGCCTAGCTGGCATATTGCCTAGCTATTTTCACACAACCCTCTCTCTTTCTCTGTAATATTCTTGCAATTTTTATTGGAAACCCCTTAATTTTTATAAAATTGAAATCTATGCTTATTCATGTATTCTTATTCTTACTATTATTATCTCATATTTCCTTTCTTTCTCTCGAATATAATGATTTATTTATTTATAATTCTATTGAATAGCATCTGAAACCTGGCTCTGTCACCATTGATGTTTTACGTTCTTCTATTACCTCTAAATCACAAACATTTACAACCAAAGACGAAAAGTTCTAAATCATATTTACAACAAACAAAAATACATTCAAAATCACCAAATACATTAATTTTATCATCAAAAGGTTTGAGAAAGTCTTAGATGCCCTTAAAAAGAAGTCCATGAGAATGGTGCAAATTAAATAGATTGAGTTATCTCACCTAATAAATTTTGGAACATTATATGTTTTGTATCATAAGATTAGATGTCTATTGTAAAGGATTACAAGTAAATGGTACCATTGGATTCATATTATTCTTTGTAAGTTAATAACGATTGAGTATAAGTTGTTCATATATTTCTGAACATTGCATTTCATACTCTTATGTAACATCAATTTTCTTTCTTTTTAATGGATGTATTAATCAAATTATTTTATTTTTTAATAGGTTGAAGGAGTTGAAGGCATCATGGCTGCTTATGCAAGGGCTCTACATAATGTTGCCCTGGCAGGACCCACTTTATTTGGCCCAGTGATTAACACAGCTGCACAAATTGCTGGCCAGTCCATCTCGTACAACAGAAACAAATACTTTGTCTTGCTCATTATTACGGTAAAGAGAATGTCAAATTAAATTTATTTTGTTTGTGATATATTACTACTTTTATTGAAGTAGATGAGACACTTTATGTACATAGGATTTATACACAAAGCTCTCCTAAAAAAAAAAATTTGTCTTTATTTGATGTCTCTTTAAATCAATTTTTCAATTAATCATTCAATCAAAATTGTCATCTTTCTAGGACGGAGTCATTACAGACCTACAAGAAACAAAAGACGCTTTGGTCAGGGCATCTGATTTGCCTCTATCTATCCTTATTGTTGGAGTGGGAGGTGCGGATTTTAGAGAAATGGAGGTATAATGTTTTCCTAATTTGATGTCTTTTATACCTTTATACACTTTATTTTAATTATTTAGTAAAAATGGTGGAATTCTTAGCTTTTAGGATTTTCTCTTGAATGACTATACTGTATCTTAATTTTTGGGTAGGTTCTTGATGCTGACAACGGAAGACGGTTAGAGAGCTCTACGGGTCGTGTGGCTACACGTGACATCGTGCAGTTTGTTCCAATGCGAGAAGTGCATAGTGAGTACATAATGGCACTTGTCTGTACAAAATTTTTGTGGTTACATCTAAAAGAATCCACTAACTGTAATTTTGCATTCACAATTATCATGGTTAGATAATTATTCTAGAAAAGACGGAATGAACATTTGGTTAGTTTTGCTAGTTAGATAACTATTGATGGGTGGAGTGATGAAAGGACAAAAGGGTGTGTGTGAACTTTGAAACTGTGTTTAACAAAAACGTTGCATGGATTGTTGTTGCCACTGTTGTTTTGATCCACAGTCTTTGGCTAGATTGTCCGTACACATTAGACATGTTATAGGTAGAAAATAAGATCATGGTTTTAATCTAGTGTGAATGTGTGCTCAGTAAGCTGAATTGCTAAACATGACCGGACCAAGCTTGACCAAGCCCTACAAATTCTAAAACTGCTTGGCTCCATTACAACCTTAAAACCATTTCTATGTCTTCCTTCTTGAATTTTTTATCATCTGTTTTGAGTCTATTATCTAGTTTATCAATTGGAATTGATTATATCCTTATTTTTTCAACTTGTTGTACTTGTTCTTTATTTGGCCTGATCTTCTTTATTGTGTTTCATCTAACAAATTAATTGTGGTCTGTACAGGTGGGCAGATTTCTGTGGTACAGGCTCTATTGGAAGAGCTACCTGGACAGTTTTTGACATACATGCGGAGTAGAGATATAAAGCCAGGCCCTCTCCATGCAGCCTCAACTTCTGTTTGACTAAGATTTACCAAGTACACAAGATTTATAAATATGCTGATTCTACTTACATCAACTAAAAAAATTTAGTATTGAACCAATCACAAGTTAACTTACCTGAGATGATCTCCTTATTAACAAATTTTTTAGGTCTAAACCACTAACAGGTTGAATTTCTTTGAAAGAATTTCTTTATATCATCCTAAAGGAAACTTTTACAGATTTTTTAACCCAAAAAAATTTATTTATCTTGTATAGGTAGAATTTAAACTTTATTCAAGTTCAACCTATATTTTAAGTTAACAAAGCAATGAAAAAGTAGTTAGTTTTGCAAGGAGAAAGTGTCTTTTGGTCTACATGCTAGTTCAATGAAGTAGGAATCTCACAAGGATTTGTAGCACCCATCGGTAAGGAAGGTGTTGTTGTCATGTTGTGGGCTCACATGTATGTGATCTGGAGATAATTTTTCGTGTAGCAATTTTTGGTCCTAAATAAGGATCTAGGTTCACTCATCCTTATCGAATGTCACTGCATTGTGTGGAGTACAAACATTTTTAGATTAAATCAATATCTAATTGGGAAGCTGTTAGCAAAAGGAATAATGTACAGCGGTTAAAATATTTCATTATTTTGTGTTGTGTGAGCATTGAATGCTTACATTCCTCCAAAAAGCCCTGTTACATTGTATTATTATGTTTTTAGAAGTGCTTCAATTTTCATATTACAAAGAATGTAAAGCAATTTTTTTTTTTTGGGGAATGATTTCAAATGTTTTGTGAATTCTGCAATGTCTACCATGGGATGACTCTCTTTAGTACTGCTTGATGTGAATACCTCTACACATAAATCCGATAATATGTCACTAGATCATGCTTAGGGCAAAGATGGGAGCCGTTACTTGAATTGGGTCCAAGAACTGTTCTTTTGATGCTTGTGTAGAGGTTAATTCACCAAACATTAAGTCTTTTGAAGTTAGCATATGATATTGGGAATGTGTTAAGCAACTATGCACACCTAACTTAAAGGACTAGCCTCCACTTGTACTTTTTTTTTAATAGGAAAATACTACTACATATTATTAATAGAAGTTAAGTACAAATAGCAACAATAAAAGTCAAGTACAAACTACAACATCAGAGGCAACAGCAGCTTCCAAAAACTTGGGGTTTTCCTCAACCCATACCTCAAAATCATGAACAAACTTAGCATGTTGAGCTAACATATGGGTAGGCTTATTGCCTTCCCTTTTATTGTGAGAAAAATGAAAAGAACGAAAAGATTGAAGCTGAAGAAAGATGCCTTCTAAAACATTAGCAACAACAAGGGTAGCTAGCAAGCAACCATTCATAGCATTGTAGACTTGTAGCGAGTCCCCTTTAAAAATAACACCTCGAATTCCAATGTCCCTTGCAAAAATAACAATAGCTTCCATAGTTTTTTCCTTAGCCTCAAGAAGGCCCAAGGGAGCATAAATCTGGGACTCAAGGCTCCAACTACCTATCCTTTATCATCTCAAAGAAGCATACCCATACCAGTAGTAAATTGATCTCTGAAGACAACACCATCAACATTAGATTTATACACACCTATTATAGGGGGAGTCCATCTAGTAGGGAGTGAGTTTGTTGATGGGATGGGGTAGTCTTGGATTGATTGGTAATCAACAACCAATTTGGTTGCTTCTAGGATTAGAGGGGCCATAGTTTTAGGCTTCTCACCATGTCGAATTCCATTTCTGTTATTCCAAATATTCCACGAAACTGCCATGAAATGAGTAAGGTCTATAGCTGATGGTCTTGAGCCATTACTTAATTTCCAAAACATATCTTCAAAAGTACACTCCTTATTTATCACCAAACCACAAGCCTCCCTTAACGATAAAGAAAAATCACAATGAAGAAGAACATGGCTTGTGGCCTCACAACTAACAACTCTTATCACATAGCTCACAAACTTAAAAATTAGTCACTTTTCTATGATAAAGGTTGGATTTTGTAGGGAGGATGTTCTGACAAGCCCACCAAACAAAGTTTTTGATTTTATTTAGCAAAACAGCACCCCAAACAGACTTCCATAGTTACCGCTATCCACTGGCTTCCGAGGTTCCTTCTTGCTCTGCGTTTTTCATATCCATGGCTATCCAATAGGCAATTTTGACAGTGAACTTACCATTTGGTGGAGCTGCCCAAACTAATTTATCTCTAAAGGCATACTAATACAAAGAAGGATGCCTAGGATAATTTCTGCTTCAAAATTAATAAACAATTCCCTTACCAGATTAGCTCTCTAGCATCCATGTTCTGCATCGATAAGAAAATTAGCTTTTACATTTTCTAGTAGCAAGGTTCTAAGTGAGATTAGCCTCCACTGGTACTGCTTGGCCATTTTCTAACAAGGTCCCACTAAGTTGGTTCCTTCTAAGCATGTAAAATTCACACACACACACACACACACACACACACACATATGGGATTAAATAGATAAACCACAAGCTCAAAGATCAATCACTTAGAGGTGGGTGTCCCAATTTTAGGGCTTCATTTATAGAACCTTAATTGGAAATTTTCAAAGTTGCTCAGACATCACACCATGTAAAACATTGATAATTTGGAATTAAAAGAATGGAAGATATACCTTAGACCAGCATCACATGTGAATCACTTTTATTGAAAGAAAACCAATGAAAGAAAGCAGAAATAAGGCTTTCTTGAAGGCATATGCTTACATAGGGATTGACTAGAGCTGTGTACACAATGCTTCGAGATGCATACACAAATAGGGCTACGTGTATGCATTTGTAACTCTAATTTCTATATCTCCACTATCTTAACATGCAACTACTTCTAAACTAGGAACAAAAAGAATGAGCAATAAAAATAAATTAAACCTAAGATTTCTAAGTAAAGAATAGAAAACAAACTACGGGATTTAAAAAATAATAATAATAATTGTTAATGTGTAATAGGTTGTGGGCTTTAGGCCCACCTTATTTACTTGTATAGCTCGCATACTTGTACTACACACTCAGCCTCCTATATAATGCACTTATGTATATTTTATTATTGAGAGAAATAGAATACATTCATTTAGTATTTCTAATTTGGTATCAAAGCCATTGCTCTAACTTTCTTCTATCTTGCAGTCTTGTCTTTATTGGTATATTTCGCTACCTTGACTTCTTCGATTAGTAAACGTTTTCCATGCCCTCTCTTGACTACTCCACCACCGTCAGAGGTGCCCAAGGTTGAATCTTCACTACCAGAAGCTCGATCACCACCACCAAGACCACTACCTCCATTGGATATTTCACATTGTACCTCAGATTAGGACATAAGACATATTACCATGTCGATTTTCAACCGCTATACACAACGCCACTAGAATCATCATCATCTGACCATCCATGCACCGCCATGTGTTAGTCAAAGTTATAACAGTTTCTTCCATGTGCCTCACACGCCTTAGGTATTGCTTCAACCCTCTCACCACCACTGCTATTGGAATCGTTTTTCTCCGATCTACATCATCATAAAAGAATCGGCCTCATCAGACAGTCCACGCGCTCTCACACGCAGTTTAAAGATTCTGCAACGTCATCTATGTGCCTCATTCGACCTTGCTGCTGCTAACATCATCTATGATGCCACCCTGCCACGTTAGCCCTAGCTGATGTCATCTTCAAGGTTGTTGCTAACGTCATCTGCTTACGTCATTACAATTCTTTGCTGACGTCATCTGCTTACATTATCATTGACAGTAGTCGTTGACTTGTCCTTCGGTTGACTTTTCTAAGACTTGTTATCAATGCAACAAATTAGCTATTTCCATTTTTGCTGCTACTATTGCTAACACTGAGAGTATTCAACCAATGGCTCTTGTCTTTGCAGAGTCCAAGTCTTCTGGATCCTTTATCACCATTTCCATAGTTGACCTATAAAACATCATTGCTACTACCATTCGTATGGTTGGTAATGCATCTTATTCCTCTTCTTTCTCAGTTTCATCTAGTATGTCTCCTTCCTCTTGGCTTATGGATTCTGCTTATTGCAATCACATGACACTTCACTCATCCTTATTTTTTCAACTTGAACCTACACATCCTCTTAATATTTGCACAGCTAATGGTTTCACAATATTTGATCATAATATATGTTCTATCTCGACCTCCAACCTCTCGGTTCTTGGGGCTTTTAAAGTTTCTAACCTTTTTTACAATTTATTTTCTGTGAGACAATTAGTTGAGTTGAGTTATCGTATTACCTTTGATTATTCTGGGTGTATTGTGTAGGATCTAAGGACGGGACAGGAGTTTGGGACCAGTCCTATAGTTGGGCGTATGTTTCTTGTGGACAACCTTTGTCTTCCACCAATTGCTCTTGTTTTTGCTGCTACAGCTGCTGCAGCTTCTTCTATTCCTTTCCTTGCACTTTGGCATGCCTGACTTAGTTATGCATCTTCGTCTCGGGTATAACACTTGGCTTCTAGAGGTTTGTTAGGTTTAGTGTCTACAAAAAATTTTGATTGTGTTTCATGTCAATTAGGAAACAACCAGCTTTGCCTTGCAATACTAATGAATCAATGTCCACTGATATGTTTGACATTATTCATTTTGATGTCTAGGGGCCTTCCTCTATCTTTAGTATTAGTGGATCTCGATATTTTATTGTCTTTATTGATGATTATTCCTACTATAGCTGGATTTTTCATATGAAATATCGTTTTGAATTATTGCAAGTATACTTTAATTTTGCAAAAATGGTTGAAACTCAATTTTCTAAACGTATTGAAAATTTTCAATCTGATAATGCTCTTGAATACACTCAATATGCTTTCCAAGCTGTTTTGCATTCCTATGAAATTGTTTATCAACTAACTTGTCTAGGTACCTCTTAGCAAAATGGTAGAGCCGAACAAAAACTTCGTCATATTCTTGACACTGTCATGCTCTTCTTCTTTCTGCCAAAGTTCCTGCTCCTTTTTGGGACGAAGCTACTCTTCATGGGGTGAAGCTGCTCTTCATGCTGTTCATACTATTAATCGCATTTCCAGTCTTGTCATCTAAAATCAAACTTCATATGAACATCTTTTTGGGTCACTTCCAGACTATCATCACCTTTGCTCTTTTGGTTCTGCCTATTTCATTCTTCTCCAGTCACATAAGCATAACAAACTTGAGCCTGGATCTAGATTTTGTTGTTTTCTTGGCTATGGTGAAACTTGAAAGTAGTATTGGTGTTATGATCCTATCTTTCATCATCTTCACATTTCTTATAATGTTATCTTTTGGGAACATCGCTCCTTTGTCGAGCTCTCTCACTTCTGTGCCTCCCTATCTACCTCCTCTATTTTAGATCTTTTTCCAGATGAGTCACATATTCCTTCTATATTTACTCCTGATCCTCCTATAAACTTCTCTGTTCAACCTCTAGAGATTTTTGATGCCTCTCTTGGATCATCCTCTAATGAACATGTGGAAGATGAATAGGTCAAAGATGAGCTGCGCAACCCTGAACTCGGGCCCCCTGCTCCTGCTCCACTTGAAAAATATTGCACAAGACATTCCACCTCGTCACTCAACTTGGGTAAGATCCATTCGTGCACATTTACTTGACTATCATTGTTATACTGTCCTGGCTACACTGCACGAGCCTCACACCTATTTTGAGGCCTCAACTAACCCTTTATGGCAAATTGTAATGAAAGAGGAACTTGATGCATTATCTAAAAACCATACTTGGGATTTGGCGACTCTCCTCCCGAGAAATCTATGGTTGGTTGTAAGTGAATCTACAATATCAAGACTCGCTCTGATGGGTTCATTGAGTGATATAAAGCTTGTCTTATTGCAAAAGGTTTTACACAAAAGTATGTGATTGATTATGAAGTGACCTTTGCTCCAATTGCTCAAATCTCATCTGTTCATGCCCTCTTAGTTGTTGCCGTTGCTAGTAAATGTGACATTTTTTCAGATGGATGTCAAAAATGTCTTCCTTAATGGGAATTTAAGTGAAGAATTTTATATGCAACCTCCTCCTAGTCTCTCTATTGAACTGAAAAAGGTTTATCACATTCAACGTGCACTTTATGGCCTTAAACAAGCTCCACGAGATTGGTTTGCCAAGTTCAGCTCTACCATCTCTCACTTGGGTTACATTGCCAGTCATTATAATTTTACCTTATTTCTTTATCGTACCGACAAACGCACCATTTTGCTTCTCCTATATGTGGATGATATGATCATAACTAGTGATTATCTTAGTGGCATTTAAGAACTTAAGAATTTTCTCTGTTAGCAGTTTGAGATGAAAGAACTTGGACATCTCAACTATTTCTTGGGTCTTGCAATCACTCATTTCATAGATGGTTTTTATATTACTTAGGCCAAGTATGCTTCTGAACTTTTGTCTCGAGCTGGATTCACTGATAGCAAGACTGTTGACACTCCAGTTGAACTTAATGCGTATCTGACTTCCTTGGGGAGGAGGGGGGAGGAACCATTGTCTAATCCCTTTTTTTATAGACGATTGGTTGGCAGCCTAGTTTATCTCACTGTCACTTGTTCAAACATTTCCTATGCTGTTCACCAGGTGAGTTAGTATCTATCTGCTCCATGATCGACTCACTATGCTGTTGTTCTATGCATTCTTCAATACTTGAAAGGCACTCTCTTCCATGGTCTTTTCTACTCTGCTTAGTCTCCTCTTGTTCTCTGTGTATTCTCTGATGCCGATTAGACAGGAGATCCCACTGATTACAGGTCCACCACTAGCTATTGCTTTCTTCTTGGCTCTTCTTTAATTTCCTAGCAAAGCAAGAAACAAACCCTTGTGGTCCGCTCTAGTACTAAAGCAGAATATCGTGCCCTTGTTGATACCTCATCTGAACTTATTTGACTACGATGGCTTCTTAAGGACTTAGGTGTGTCTACATTCTCTGCTACTCCTCTTTATTGTGACAACTAGAGTGCCATTCATATTGCTCACAATGATATCTTCCATGAACGAACTAAACACATTAAGATCGATTGTCATTTTATCCGTTATCATCTTGTCCATGCTGCTCTTAAGCTGTTCTCAGTGTCGTCTAAAGATCAACGTGCAGATATCTTCACAAAGTCACACCTTAAGGGACGCCTTCGTGTTTTAGTTGACAACCTCAAGTTAGTCTCACACCCACCTTGAGTTTGAGGGGGGCTATTAATGTCTAATAGGTTGTGGGCTTTAGGCTCACCATGTTTACTTGTATGGCACACATACTTGTACTACACACTCTGCTTCTTATATAAGGCACTCATGTATATTTTATTATTGAGGGAAATAGAATACATTTATTCAATATAGTACACATATTTGTACTACTCACTCTGCCTCTTATATAAGGCACTCATGTATATTTTATTATTGAGGGAAATAGAATACATTCATTTAGTATTTCTAATTAATAAAAAGAACTTACATTAATTGCTTGAAAATCCCCTTGATCATTTGAGCAAAGCCAAGTCATAGAATTGAATGTACAAAACGGGGTCACAAATGAATATCAAATAACAACATTCTGGTTGTTTTGAAAGCTTCACTTTTTGGATTAAAGTCCAACCTTAGTACTTCCAATAGTTGAACTTCCAGCCCTTGCTTTAAATCCATTACTTCCAATCTCTAATGTTAATGTACATTCTGAAATTATAGAGGCGGCCAAAGAATAAGACACTGCTACAGTTGTGTACTCGTAACTTTTTTTTTCTTCAGAAAACTCCAAATTTAAATTTTAACCTTAAAAGATAAAAACTCTTTAGGGACCTTTGGCAATTTCTACCAAAAGACCGTTTTAATTTAAAAGCTTAGTTGGCTGTGTCTACTGTTTATATGGCTTGCGCTCAGGTGAACAAAAAGAGAAGTAATAAAGCATCCCATGCAAATTACTCATGTCTATATAGTTTGAATTGATAAGATTTTTTTTTTTTTTTTTTTTGGCTGAGTGATTGATACGTGCATTGCTGGTGCCTAAAGCTCTCTTGTATAATGCGGGGTAAAGTCATTGTTTGATTTTCTTTGACTATGGAATATGAATATTTGTAAGGCCGGTTAACTCACAAATGACACGGCTCAAAGCCTCAAACCCCAAACGAAAGCTTGGATAATGTTGATTGAAGATGCACCTAAAATGCCGCTACAAACTTTATGAAAAATACTAAAAATATTACAAATTTTATTATATAAAACTACAAATTGATGTGACATTTAAATTGACTAATTATGATTGGTGACACATCAATTTAATTATAAGTTTTTTTTTTTTTTTTTTTTTTTTTTTTTTTTTTTTTTATGAAATACTATTGAAGGTTAGCAAAAAAAAAAAAATTTAATTATAAGTTTAATGTAGTAAAATTTATAGCACATGTAACAATATACTAAAACTTTATTGTTGCCATACAAGATGCCATCCTTGTCAAGTGCATTCTTATTTTTCTTTCTAAAAATTGTGAATTCATACAATTTCTTGATTTCACATTTCAATTCATGTGACAGTGCATATATGGTGAGTATGTAATAAGAAGTGTACGATTATCATTACTCTTTTTCTTTATGGATACTATATGTTTTATTTTTGAAGAGTACAGTAATTTTTGCTTCACCACCTTCACATGCCTCCCTGAAATGCGTTCCACAATTCTTTCTCTGCATTTATTAAAGTGCTAATGTCTTAGTTGCCTTGATCAACAAAATTAATCACAACTTTCTTTGCCGTTGCCTTTACTTCTACGTTGCTCTCTGAAATTCCTTGCTAAATAGCCATGCATTTCTTATGAATTTAACAAAGCCTGCATCATAGCAAGTTTTTTTTTTATACCTCACATGTATGTGAGCTTCGTGGCTATGCCAAAATTTTCACAAAAATTTTTTGTTCTAACTTTACAATGAAACCCTCAAATTAAACCCAACTATAAGAAGAACTGACTTTTCTCTCCTTGCTTCTTCTCAGTTATTAGAATTTATGAACGATCAATAAACTTAGCAATCAACCTTAGATTTTAAAACTTAATTATAACGTTGGTTGTTATTTTTTGTATTAAAGACTTTGGAATGTGTAATATAACACACTATTATATAGAAATATAGGTCTCTACTCGTCATACGTACAGAAACAGAGCCAGGACTTGGTAGGGGACAGAAGTATAAATAAATAACTAATTTGAAACTCTAAATAAACATTTATTTAATAAACCATCAACAAAGAAAAATACACAATTTTTTTTTTTAAGATATTACAATGCAATTATTTATGAAAATGGAACTCGTCATTTTTTTAAATCTTTGAAATCATCTATGATCAAAATCATCTATAATTATTATGTTATTATATGATCAATAATCTATAATCATTGCACATACTAGACAAGCACTATGCACACAAGCATTCAACAACTAACCAATAAATTTTAAAGTTGCAAATAATCTCTTTAATTATTTACCAAAAAAAAAATCTTTAATGTTTTAAAAGACACTAAGTGAGCATTTGGATAGCAATGAAATTAATGTCTACGTTTTCTATTTCACATTTCGGACCCTTTTTTTTTTTTTTTTTTTTTAGCGTTTCAGGAGCTGTTGTGGCTACTGTTTATGAACAGTAGCCGCAAATGTTGACTTTTCTACTGGAAACAGTACACCCGTGCACTATTCACGAACCCGCAAATATCACTTTTCAACAACTTTTTCATTAAAAATGGGTTTCACGGTATTATTTACACATTTAAAAATTATTTCGCTACAATATTTTTAGTTTTTAGTTTTCAGTTTTTAGCTGTATCCAGATGGACCCTAACTAATAGACAAAAACACTAAAAACAAAACTACAAAAAATAAAAATCACAAAACATCACAGGCTATGGTTAAAGACAAAACCACAAAACATCACAGGCTATGGCAATAGGAGTTGACTGTTGACGTGTTGTGTTGTGTTTGTCAGATGACAACTTTTTATTTATAAAAGAACATAAATTATGGGTAGGGGTGCACGGGAGTCCGGTTGGGTCGGGTTAAGGGGATTTTTTGACCCAAACCCACCATGGTAGGTTAAAAAAATTCAACCCAACCCAACCCACATGGGTCGGGTTGAACTCATGGGTTTGACAATTTTTTTTTTTTATTACTATTATTAATAAATTGAGCAAAAAAGATATAAATATAGATATATTAAAAAAACTCAAAGATTAGTATCAATGTAACTCCTTAAAGGCAAACAACACTAATGACTAAATAACATTAATGACTAAATAACAATAGTAATTTACCAAGGTTTTTTTGAATTAATTGACTTTTATATAGGATAGGAAGAGTTGATTATTTAAAAAATATATATTAATTATATAAAATATTTTAAATATATATTAAATATATGGGTGGGTCGGGTTAGGTTTAGTAGGTTTGAAATTTTATGACCCGAACCCAATCTGATCTGCTATCAAAATTTTTTTTTGTAACCCAACCTAACCCACCAAGCCCTAAAAATCGACCCAACCTAGTGGGTTGGGTTAGGTTGGGTCGGTTTTGGCGGGTTTGCGGGTTGACTACACACCACTAATTATGGGTTATATTAAAGAGAGAAAGACAAAGATGGGTTAGATTTTTACCTCTCTCTTTGACTCTTTCTTTTTAGTTTCCTCTAGTATATTCTATGCCTCTAAGTCTCTCCATCTTTGCTCTTGCTCTGTGCTCTCTTTTAAGTTTTCTCTACAAGTCTATGAGTCACAATGATGTTAAGTGTCAACACATGATTAAATCTAAGTTAACCAAACAAGGATTCAATATGAGATGAGAAAGATACCATTGCTTCTGTAGACCTATAGTGCTGCTGGCTACCCAACTCCTCTCCTCTGTGTTCAGTCGTAAGTTAGGTTTTCTTTTCTTTTCTCATTTTTTTTTTTTCGAATGACTTAGAAATCCCCCTCTTTTTTCCCTTTTATTATATGTGTGAGGTAAGATGGGTGTTTCCTACTTCTAGGCAGTTAAAGACTTACACTAGGATTTCTTTACCTCTGTATTGTTTCACATTTTCCATACAAGAAAGCCATTTATTTTTGGAATTATGGTTTTAGATTTTTTTTTTTTTTCATATTTTTAATATTGGGTAAAATAAAATCAACACCCCTAATGTTTAAATTAATATAAATCAATTTTAAGACATTTCAAAAATGACCAACTTGGTCCTTAAACTGTTGCCCATTCTTCTCCTCTAGACTATGTTCATGAACGTTAATTGTATTTTAGCCTTTTAATATTAATTGACTTGGGATTATGCACCCATAGTTCAAAAACATTACATGCAAGCCTAGCCTAAGATACTAGAAAACTTGCCATGTGCTGAATTGAACTGGTTAGGTGCTCTAGTCCTCTAGAAAGTCCCCTAAATTTATGATATCTGCTTGAGTAAGGCATGCAGTGAGTGCCATAGTCAAGAGCACGTTAGGATTAATTTGTGTGAACGCAGTGCTTGGGCTGTTTCTATATTGACAAACAAGCAGTTTAGAGTGGTGGGGTGCAAGGGATTACGGTGAACCCTTCGCTCCCTTTCTGCGTAGTTTATTTGACTTGGAGTCAATAATCCGGCTGCAATTATTTCCTAAGGAAAAGCAACTAAGATGTATGAATACACTTTGTCTCAATTGGTACATATCATATATTTACAATTTTTCATAAAAGAAAACACAAGATACTTAAAAATGGGGTTCAAAGAAAAGATATATGTTACGTATGTAACTTGATTTTGTTTAAATAAAATTCAGACAGCCGCATATATTGAAATTGGTATTTTACATATCATCGTATGTGATTAATAAGTCTATGGCATGACATGCGCTTGGGATCAATCGATGCCGAGAAATTTTAAAAACTTTATGAGCCACACTAAGTATTAAAAGAAAAACCAGCGGCCAATGCAGTGCTGTTTCTTGCATATGATGATGTACTGGGCAATGGGCATAACCTAGTAATGGTGCATTGTGACTTCTATTCATTGTTTATTAACTTTTAGCTAGTAATCACTTTTCCCTTCCATTATCTATGTATGTTAAACTATGATTCAAGATCAGTTTTACCAAATAGTAAATGAAACTATTCATGTAATTGCTGATACAAAATAAGGTTTCCATCTAAAAAATAGTAACAATAGCATATATTCAACAGGGTAGAATCGTTTCAATTTACAAGGCCACACTCACATAAGAAACTGTAGACATCAACAAGGAGATAAACCACTGTAACAATGTCTCCTCATTACAATTGAGGAAGAATTCAATACCTCACGTAGCATTAGCTACTTAAAATCAAGCTCTAACAATTAAAAGTAAAGAACCTTTAATTTCTTTGTCTAGGAAAAAGACCCTATTTCACTAACTGCCGAGAAACATTTAACAGCAAAAAAATGGAAATTATACCTGTGCTGTTAATTGAAGTGAACAAAGATCATCTCAACTTCTAATCTTTCGGCTTAATCAGATAATCTTTTTCAGATACCCTTTCCAATGCTTTGTAGCATGCACGTAACCACTTTGGATGGACCAAAATAATTTCTTCCATCTCTGCCTCCTCAAACTCCTCCGCTGTGGCAAACCAAGTGACCACATGTGTGACGGGGTTTATCAAATTATCCATAGAAATTTTGGCCCCTAACTCCTCTGCCATCAACCAGAGACGCGAATTTTCGGGCCTAAAATCAGAAGGGAAAATATGTTTGAAGAATAATGTACACCCTTGGAGAACCCTAAGGCGATTAAGTATGTCTCTAACATCTCTAACCTGAAGACCACCTTCAAATTTTGGGTTGAAAAAAAGTCTGTGTATTAGTTTAAGTTGTTGAAGAACGGTGGTGAGTGCACCCGTGGTCTCACCTTCATCAGTGCCCAATGCAGAAAGAGATACAACGCTCAAATCATGATCTGAATCAAAGTAACGATACTTCTTAACAGGAATCAAGTTTGATTCATGGTTTCTCCACACACTCACGGTATCATCAAGAATAAGAACCATGCGTTCCTCCTTTAACACAAGATCAAGACTCTTTTCGTCAATTTCAAGTAAATCTTCACGTGCAATGATTCTTGATGACATGAAGTAAACATTTTCAGGGTCAAGAAACTCAGTCGCTTTCAACGCATAACTTCGTGTACTTGTTGTGCACATATAAATCTCAAACATGGTACTTGCTTCTTTCAGAAAAGTGTGAACGGAAGGTCTCAACTTGAGCATCATCCTTTCCCATGGTCGACTCAGACGGAATAGGCTATCCCTTAACTCATGTTGCAAGAGTTCTTGAGGGGTTCTCAGATATTTTTCCTGTTCTGTTGAATGAATCAAAGTTTGATCAAGATCAAGAACCAAAACCATCTTCTTATCTTCTAACAATTTCTCTGACTCTATCTTCCGAATCTGATCCATTTCATCTTTGTTAAGCCACAACCACATACTCTGATGAACGTACTTCAATGCTACCGTCTCACAGCTCACACACTTCCCTCTAAAAACACATGGATGTAGACAAGTCTTCTCAGTATTTTCTTCAGGTGTATCATCAAAGTCGTCATAGTCATCTTGTGGAAAAACCCTCTCGGAAATTATCTTCATGGTGAATCTTGGAAGTTTCTTTAGCAAAAGATAGTGACAAGACAACCTCTCTCTCTCTCTCTCTCTCTCTCTTAACGACTAATAACTGAAACGTCTGGAGTGTGTTGGAGTTTATTTAGAGAACCAAAAACTCACTCTTATATACTTTTTTTTAAGTCCTATATATTTGGAATGGATTCATTTACTTATAAGAAAAATGTGTTTATTCTCTATCTCAGAAGAGCAGGCTAAAGGAAGCGCACACAGATCAACATAGATGCAGTTTGAATTATACTGCATAAACTGCAATCGTTTAGTTACTTTGTTTACTTGGGCTACTAGTCGTTTTTCATATGCAAAGTTTGTTGTGTCACGTGCAGTGCACGTGGGTTATTAATCCAGTTGTAGTCATCTTATAGGATAGCTATCTAGCTAATTCTGTTAAGTTGGTTGGATTCTCTGTTCAGGGTTTTTTTTTTCCCTGAAAAGAAAGATTTTATTGAAAGCAAGAAATAAGGCTACAAACAAAAAGGCTAAACTGGCCTCAACCCTTAGAATATCACTAACATAGTGAGGGCAGTTGCACAAGTCAAAAGAACTAACAAATCTATTCTTAAGAGATCAATTGGCTAGAGAATTAGCAGCACCTTTGGCTAAGATCAAGTGTAGATTCTCTGTTTAGTTGTATATATAAAACAGAGGCCAATGTATTGATATAATTCATTAATGAATCTTTATCCAATTCATTAGATGTTGATACTCAATTCCGTTTTCTTAATTCTTTGTAGAATTGATTGAGGCTGGACAAGTATGGACTTTCGTTAGAAGAAACTAAATCCTGTATATGACTTTTTTTATTTGTTCTTGAACCTCGGGGCTTCAGGTGGGGCTGTCTTTGCTAGAGGCTAATTGCACCTATGGAATACATTTTCATTCACCGATGAATTACCCTTTTTTCTACTATGAACATTGAACTCACTATATCTATGGTTTATACTGGGTACATAATTATGTACATTTCATATCCACTTTTTAACATCTCTTTTTCACATCCACTTTTTTGTGTTAAAATGTGGACATTTCCATACCAATTGTGGATATATGTGTGAAATAGTGGAAAGTGAACCAATTTTCAAAACCTATTATATATTTTTTCTAAATAGACCCTGCTTTTGATAGCAATGATCATGTCATCAGTATACCGAACATAGCCGATCCTCCTTTCTTTTTTCATAAAGATGGAAGAATTGATTTGCAAATCAAGTTGATGCAAAAAGAAATGTTTATCAGCACAGGGGAGAGGGGGCTGCCTTGAGCAATACCTTTTAGGCGATTTGAATAAGAATGCCCCTTTTTATCTAAGAATGGAGTTTGGAAGAAAGCTGAAATGAGATCACAGAAGGATACGTTTTCCTCACCTAAATAGGATTGTGTGAAACCATATTTTTCCCAGCAATAAATAATCTTTTTAACCAGTTGAGCAGCTTGAGCTTATTGTTATTGACTATGGGCTATGATTTAGACCAATACTACAAATATAGTATTATTTTTCTCAAGTAGAATTAAATTCAAAGCAAATATGTGTTTGGAGTCAGCACTTGATTATTTTAGGAAAAATTTAAGAAAATCAAAAAGTCCTAAAAATACAATTTTATTTGAGTGACTTTTCAGTTCATGTTGTTAAAGGTCATTGTTTGATGAAAGTAGTGCTTTATATAATGAGAAAATTATGCTATAAAGATGGAAAATTGATGGTTTACCAGCCTAAGGGTCAGTGCTTTTGCAAAGACTAATGAGGCTCCCACACATAAAATTTCAAGTTTTCTGCGTGCAAAATGTGATCTCTTTGCAAAATTTGATGCTATTTTTTTTTGTTGATTCTTACATTATCTGTAGATGGAAGAGATCAAAGACTTCTGGGATTATTGTTTCAGATTTTTTTTTTTTTTTAATATTAGTTTACATTATAAGTTAACATATTGAATTGAAAATCTGGTATTGTTATTAAAAAGAGGCTCTAGGAATTGTTTGGGACATCTACAGGCTCTGCATTAGAATATGCATCCATAGTTTAAAAACACTACGTGGAAGACTAGCCTCAGATATTGGCAAGTTTGCCATCTGCTGAATTGAACTGGCTAGGGGCTCAATTCCTCTAGAAAGTCACCCAAAATTATAATTTTAGCATTGCAAATCACTCATTTTTATATGTTTTAATTGATGATCATTATTAAATAAAGGATGATTTATTTAGTTGTAATGACCTCCATTACCAATGAATTTTTGTGTGTAAGACGTGCTGTTAATAGAAGTGAACAAAGATCTACTCAACTTCTAATCTTTCGGCTTAATCAGATAATCTTTTTCAGATACCCTACTGACTGCATAGTAGCAAGCACGTAGCCACTTTGGATGGACCAAAATAATTCCTTCTAGCTCTGCCTCCTGAAACTCCTCCGCTGTAGCAAACCAAGTGACCACATGTGTGAAGGGGTTTATCAAATTATCCATAGAAAATGTGGCCCCTAACTCCGCTGCCATCAACCAGAGACTCGAATTTTCGGGCCTAAAATCGAGAGTGAAAATATGTTTGAAGGATAATACACAGCCTCGGAGAACGTCACGTTGAGCAAATATGTATCTCACATCTCTATACTGAAGACCGGCTTCAAATTTTGGGTTGAGAAACAGTCTGTGGATTACTTTTAGTCTTTGGAGAAGGGTGATGAGCGGGCCAGCGTGTAGAAATTCAATTATAAAGAAATAAAGGAAAAACAGAGAGTGAAATGGAGAGAGAGAGACGAGAGGTTGAAGATGATTCTATTAACCAAAAAATGATTCACAATATTTTTCAATACATTATCTGAGAGAGGATTCTACTATTTATAGAGTCCTATCATCACTAAGAGCTGAATAGTTTATGATCCTGATTATCCGGATCAGTTCCGTGAATTCTGGAACTATAACTGCTTCTGTAACTAACATTTCCTCCAACAATAACTGATATTTGATCACTTAGCCATATGACATCGTTTCTGTGATGAATAAAGTCCTCAGCTTGAGTCCAAGGCAGTCCACTGCATAGATTAATGAAACGATGCGTTTTGTCTTTAAGTCATAAGTGAAACGGTGCGTATTGAATCTTTATCATTGTGTTGAGATTTTTGAGACTGTTCTTCAACATCCCCCCTCAAACGAATGGGGGAGGCATCCACCAGAAGTTTGGAACGAATAAGAAGGAATGGAGGAGCAGATAAAGGCTTTGTAAACACATTTGCAAAATTATCTTTGCCTGAGATAAAACCAACACAGAGATCCTTACGAATAACCTTTTCTCGTATGAAATGATAGTCAACCTCCAAGTGTTTGGTTCTGGAGTGAAACACTGGATTTGCAGAGAGAGCAATTGCAGAAATATTATCACACCAAATAACAGGCACATGAGGAAGGAAAAGTTTGAGTTCCTTGAAAAGAATTCGAAGCCAAGAAAGTTCAGCAGCAGAGGTTGCCAAGGCCCTGTACTCAGCTTCAGTGGATGAGCGAGACACAGTGGATTGTTTCTTTGCAGACCATGAGATAGGATTAGGACCAAGAAACACTAATAAGCCAGTAGTGGAGCGTCTATCAGTAGGGTCCCCTGCCCAATCTGCATCAGAGAAAGCAGTGAGGGTCAAGGGACCAGGAGAGAAACAAATGCCATGATCCAATGTTCCCCTAACATATCTCAGAACTCATTTAGCAGCCTCCATATGTATAGAAGTAGGCTTGCTCATAAACTGGCAAAGCTGCTGGACACTGAAGGCAAGGTCAGGCCTGGTGAAGGTGAGGTATTGAAGAGCACCCACCAAGCTTCTATACTCAGTGGGATCAGATAAAGCCACACCAATGTGAGGAACCAAACGTGTGGCTGGGCAGCAAGGAGTCTTGACAGGTTTAGAGTTGGACATATTGAACCTGTGCAAGATATCAGAAGCATATTTGGACTGAGTGAGAGTGATGCCATACTTAGTAGGAGAAATCTGAATGCCCAAGAAGTAGTTTAATGGTCCTAAATCTTTAAGCTCAAACACTTGACTGGGAGCAGTAATGAAAGATGAAATATGAGCAGAATTGTTGCCTGTAACAATGATGTCATCCACATAGAGTAACAGATAGATGGTAGTGCCAGAAGAATGAAAAATGAAGAGAGAGCTGTCAGCCATGGAAGCAGTGAACCCCAAATGAAGAAGATGAAATGTGAACCTCTCAAACCAAGCTCTGGGAGCTTGTTTGAGACCATACAAGGACTTATGAAGCTTGCACACATAGGAAGGATGATGAGAATCCACATAACTAGGAGGTTGAGACATATATACATCCTCTTGAAGAAGTCCATGTAGAAAGGCATTAGATACATCAAGTTGCCTTAAACTCCAATTGCAACTCACTGCAATAGCCAGAATAAGTCTTACTGTAGCAGGTTTGATAACAGGACTAAATGTCTCATGATAATCAATCCCAGCTTGTTGATGAAACCCTTTGGCTACTAATCTGGCTTTATATCTGGAAATGGAGCCATCACTGTTCAGTTTAAGCTTGAAGACCCACTTGCAGCCAACAAGGTTGACATTAGGAGGTGTTGACACCAAGGACCAAGTTTGCTACCTTTGCAAAGTCAGGAACTCAGCATCCATAGCTACACACCACTTGGGATATTGAGATGCAATCTTGTAGGTTGGAGGCTCAGTAAATGAATAATCCATGACAGCCTTGTAACATAACTTGGTGGTAGGCTTGGAGATACCACTCTTAGACCTGGTCTGCATAGCATGCTGATTAATTGGCACAATGGGCACAAGTTGTAATGCTGAGATAGAAGTAGGAGCAGTGGTTGAGGTAGGAAGTGCAGCAGTAGCATTGGTAGGAAGTGCAGCAGTAGCATTGTCAGTAGCATCCTTAGTAGCATCAGAGGATTGTGAAGCCAAAATAGAATACTATGGACTAGGAACAGGAGGGTCAGATTGTGGACTAGTGACAGGAAGGAGAGATTGAGAAACATTTGGACAAGAGACAGTTGTGGAGGATGGGGCTGAGGAACTGTTAGAGGACAAAGGATGTGGACCTAGAATAGAAGAGTGATTTGTAGAGTGGAGAAACAATTGATTTGACAGCCAAGTGAGATTAGGAAAAATAGGTGATGAAGGAGTGGATGACTGAGAGGTAGTGGTGGAAGAAAAGGGAAATTTAGACTCATCAAACAAAACATGTCTTGAGGTATATAAATGATTGGTTTCAAAGTCAAGACACAGATAACCCTTTGTACCTACTGGATAACCAAGAAATATACATTCTTTGGTTCTAGGTGCAAGCTTGTGTGGAGTGTAAGACCTAAGATTAGGGTAGCATGCACACCCAAACACTTTTAATTGAGAGACATCAGGTTGAGAGGCATAAAGTGTGGACCAAGGAGAAAGAAAATGAAGTACAGAAGTGGGCATCAAATTGATTAGGGTGACTGCAGTAAGAACAGCATAAGACCAGTAGGAAGAGGGCATTTTGGCTTGAGATAACATGGTACTGGTGGTTTCAATGATGTGTCTATGTTTCCTCTCAACCAGTCCATTCTGTTGGGGAGTGTAGGGACAAGAAAGATGATGAATAATGCCATTTTGTAAAAGGTAATTCTTAAAGACAGTAGAGGTGTATTCACCACCTCCATCTGATCGAAAAATTTTAATTTTAGCAGAGAATTGATTTTCAATCATGGCTTTAAAATGAACAAACTTGGTAAAGACTTCTGATTTTGATTTAAGCAAATAGATCCAAGTAAATTTGGTGTAATGATCAATGAACAACACATAGTACTTGAAGCCATTAACAGAACACATTGGAGCTGGACCCCACAAATCAGAATGAATAAGTTCAAAAGGATTAGATGCATTAAATTGTGAAGTAGGAAAGGGTAAATTGTGCATCTTTCCATACAAACAATGAGTACATGAGTTCTCAACAACAGAATTTTTATTGAATTGAAATTTGGCATTAGGAAACAAATGATGAAGAACTTGATCAGAAGGATGACCAAGCCTCAAGTGCCAAAGGGTTTTATTGAAAACTGGACTACTAGACACCCTATTACAAGATTTAGTAGACAAAGAGAGTTGTGCAGCCTTGTGAGGGTAGATAGGATAAACACCATCCTCACTCCTGCCCTGGTAAAGTATTTCCCCTGTGGCTAAAGCCTGAATTGAAATAATGTTTTCATCAAAATAACAGAAGCACTTATTGTCATGACAAATTTTATGAACAGAGGCAAGATTGGATGCAATGGAAGGGACTCTAAGGACATTGTTTAAGTGAAGTGTAGACTGAGAAAGAGGAAGAGAAGTATTACCTAAGTGTGTGATAGGAAGGTTTTGTCCATTGCCCACAGTAATCTGATCTTGACCATGGTAAGGTTTGGGAAAGTTAAGATGATTCAGACTTGATGTTATGTGATCTGTAGCAGCACTATCAGCGAGCCAAGGTTGATCTTGAGTAACATAGGCATTTGATGCAGTAGCCATAGCTGCAAGCTTGGTGGGAGGATGCTTTCCCTGGTAAGCATAGTCCATTCTGTGGTAACAATCCAGTGCTGAGTGGCCAACCTTCCAACAAATCTGATAGGTTGGTCTTTCTGTCCTAGCTCCATTAGAATTAGGCTGAGGCTGCTGAAACTGATTATATTGATTGAATTGAGAGGATTGGTGAGATGAACCTCTTCCACCTCTGCCACCTCTGTGATTATAGTTGCTTCTTCCCCTTCCTCTATTGAAAGATGGATTAAATCCATTGTTGTTAGGTTTTGGAGTAGCTGCTGCTGCCATAGCAAAAATAGTGTCTTTTGCCTCAGAACCTTCATTGAGAGACTCTTCCTCTGCATTAAGCATAGTGGAGAGTTCATCAAAACTCAAAAGAGTACTCCTGGTTCGTATGGCTGACCTGAAGGCATGATACTCCTTAGGGAGTCCTTTGAGGGTAATGTGGAGCAATTCTTCATCATCCACAATTACTCCCACAGCTAGCAATTTATCCCTAACCACCTTGATTTTCTGTAGATATACATCCACAGACTCAGCTCCTTTCTTGAGATTGTGAAGCTCACCTTTAAGGTTCATGACATGTGACCTTGAAATGGAAGAAAATCTGTTCTCCAAGACCTTCCAAACTTCTAAGGCCGATGAACACCCTACAGTAAGTGCTAAAATGGAAGGAGTCAAGGTTGAGCTCACGAATGTTAATAAAGCCTTTTCCTTTGATTTCCATACCAAGTAATCTGGATTCATCATAGTAGTATATGAACTAGAGAGATCCTTGAGAAATTTTTCAGGAATTTGTTGTGGTTCTTCAATCAATTCAAACAGAGAATAGGTTTCGAGCACCATTGTTATCTGATGCTTCCACACTATATAGTTTGTATTATCCAACTTTATGGTCATCATGTTGGCCATATTAGAGAGAAGGAGAAGAGGTTGATTGAGTATATTCACTGAAGAATTGGAAGTTGATGAAGATGTTGTAGAGGAAGCCATTGTTGATTCACTGACAATAGGCTTTGATACCATGTAGAAATTCAGTTATAAAGAAATAAAGGGAAAACAGAGAGTGAAATGGAGAGAGAGAGACGAGAGGTTGAAGATGATTCTATTAACCAAAAAATGATTCACAATATTTTTCAATACATTATCTGAGAGAGGATTCTACTATTTATAGAGTCCTATCATCACTAACAGCTGAATAGTTTATGATCCTGATTATCCAGATTAGTTCCGTGAATTCTGGAACTATAACTGCTTTTGTAACTAACATTCCCTCCAACAATAACTGCTATTTGATCACTCAACCATACGACATCGTTTCTGTGATGAATAAAGTCCTCAGCTTGAGTCCAAGGCAGTCCACTGCATAGATTAATGAAACGATGCGTTTTGTCTTTAAGTCATAAGTGAAACGGTGCGTATTGAATCTTTATCATTGTGTTGAGATTGTTGAGATTGTTCTTCAACACAGCGTACTCAACTTCATCAGCACTCCAGCTATCAGGATCTGAATCAAAGTAACGATACCTCTTGCATATGAATCAAGTTGAATGGATGATTACTCCACACACTCTTGGTATTATCAAGAATAAGAACCATGTGTTCCTCTCCTAGCACAAGATCGAGAGTCTTTTCGTCTGTTTCCAGTAAATCTTCACGTGCAATGACTCTTGATGACTTGAAGTAAACATTTTCAGGGTCAAGAAATTCAGCCACTTGCAACACATAACTTCGTGTACACATTGTGCACATATAAATCTCAAACATGGTACTTCTTGCTCTCAGAAAAGTGTGAACAAAAGGTCTCAACTTGACCATCATCATTCCCCAAGGTCGACTCACCCGGAATGGGCTATCCCTTAAGTTATGTTGCAAGAGTTCTTCAGGGGTTCTCAGATATTTTTCTTGTTCTGTTGAATGAATCAGAGTTTGATCCAGATCAAGAACCAAAACCATTTTCTTATCTTCTAACAATTTCGCTGACTCTACCTTCTGAATCCGATCCATTTCATCTTTGTTAAGCCACAACCACATACCCTGATGAACGTACTTCAATGCTACCCTCTCACAGCTCACACACTTTCTTCTAATAACACATAGATGTGCACAAGTCTCCTCAGTATTTTCTTCAGGGGTATCATCAAAGTCGTCATAGTGATCATCTTGTGGAAAATCCCTCTCGGAAATTATCTTCATGGTGAATCTTGGAAGTTTCTTTAGCAAAAGATAGTGACAAGACAACCCCTATCTCTCTCTCTCTCTCTCTCTTAACGAAACGAATAATAAATGTAAACTTCTGGAGCATGTGAGAGTTTAGAGAACCAAAAACGCACTCTTATATACTTTTTTTTTTCCTCCTATATACTTAGAATTGATTCATTTACCGATAAGAAAATTGGGATCATTCTATAATTGAGATTAAATAGTAAATTGGAAATGGTGGAAAAACAAGCTAAAGGAAGCACGCACACATCAACATAGATGCAGTTTTAATTATACTGCAATCGTTTAGTTAGTCGGTGTACTTGGGCTACTTGTCGTTTTTCCTATGTAATATTTATTTGTTAGCATAGTTGTGACACTTGCAGTGTACGGGGGTGTTTAATCCAGCTGTATTTATATTATAGGTTATTAACAATCTAACTAATTTTGTTAGAGTAATGTTAGAGATACAAACTTTTTACAAACTGCTGATGTAGTGATTAGCGTGTCTTTTTAATTATGTTTTATATATCTTTTCTCTTTTCTATTCTTCACTCTTTTTTCCCTCTTCTTTCTCTAATTCAATCTCCCTAATCTATGTTAAAATCACTAGACAATCTCTTGTCGTATCCCACTTCTCTCCTATTTCTCTTCTTACTTTCTTAGGATTTCTCAAACTCTTCTTAAAACGATGTGATTATTTTCTAACAAAGTATAATTGTTATAATAAATTATATATATATATATATATATATTTTTAAAATTAATCTGTCTATATTTCTCATTTGAAAGTGTTTTAAATTTTGCAATTTTTTTCAAGGAAATAGTATGATTGCTCGAATGCACCAAAGTAGACCAAAATGGAGCAAACTAGACCAAATTGAATTAAAATGGACTGCATAGAGCGAACTAAACCGAAGTAGATTGAATGGACCAGATGGATTATAGTAGTCTAAAGTGAACTAAATGAACCTAAATGCTGCATTGATATAGCTCAAGAGGAGCATATCAATAATAAATACTACGTTTTAAATTTTAGATATTATATATAGATGGATAACACCATATTCATTTAAATTAAATTTCCATACAAATGAATGAGGTTAAACAAGTATAATGTTTGTGATTGAAGAAAATTTTGGTTTTCTTTTTCTTTTTAATTTTAATAGAAGAAGCTTTAATCTTGTATTTGACTGTGACCTTTTTAAATTTTTATTTTTTTTACCTGGCGTTGGCAGGACGTTTATATGGATTAGGTTTATGGACGTTATTTATTTATTTATTATTTTTTATACTATGAAAAGATTTATATATTATAGGATATAAAACTGAAAATTACCTTTAGGTAAAACTTAGTTACAAAATATATATATATATATATATATATATATATAAATTCAATACCTAGTCTAGTTGCATTAACCAATAATTAAAAAAAATAAAAAAAATAAATAAAAAATAAAAAACCAAGTGTTTACATTTGATTGTAGTATATAATGTACTGCATCTCAGGTATTGTAACTAAGTCAAAATCAACCATTTTTATTCCTTTTGGCTGAATTGTTCAACCCAGCCTTTGAGCCACCAGAGGACTACACTTTGTATATTAGACATCATGGAAGCTAAAAAATAATTCCTACAATCCTGGCTACATGAAAAATCACATAGATCCTAAGAGATACAGGGGAGTCCCTAGGCGATAACTACTCACAAGCTCTAGTCTTTGAAGTGCTATTAGGATTTCCCATCTGGGAATGCAAAATGAACTTTTATCAATTTTAAATTTTATTGTAGCTTCAAATCTACAAAAAAGTCTCAAATCTGGTTACGCAAAATGCAAAAAAAAAAAAAAAAAAAAAAAAAATGCATGTAGTTACAGTAACATCTAAAAATAGATGTCCCTTTTAGCAGCATCAGCTTGAGTAAGGCATGCAGCGAGTGCCACAGTCAAAGGGCACCTTAGGATTAGTTTGTGTGTACGCAGTGCTAGGGCTGGTTCAATTAACAAGCAAGCAGTTTGGGATGGTGGCCATGGGGTGCATGGGATTAGAGTGAACTACATATAATCTTATGTGATTACTTAGCCTATGACATACCATGTGCTAGGGATCGATGGATGACGAGCAAATTTAAAAAATTTATGAACCACATTAGTATTGAAAGAAAAACAAGTGGCCAATGCAGTGCTGTTTCTTGCATATGATGATTCACTCGGCATAAACTAGTGCTGGTGCATTGTGGCTGTTTATTAGCTTTTGGTGATAGCAATCACTTTTCGCTTCCACTCTCTATTTATGCTAAACTATGATTCAAGATCCATTTACCACCTAATGTTAGAATAACTTGGCTCAATACTCTTCCACTCATACAATTCATGTAATTGCAGATACAAAATTAGTTTCCATCTAACAATAGCAAAATTTGGATATATCCAACAGGGTAGAATCGTTTTAATTTCCAAGGCCACATTCACATAAGAAATTGTAGACAACAAAAAGGAGATAAACCATTGTAACTATGTCTCCTCATCACTATTGAGGAAGAATTCAATTCCTCACGTAGCATTAACTACTTGAAATCAATCTCTAAACATTAAAAGTAAAGAACCCTGAATTTCTTTGTCCAGGAAAAAAAAAACCTTTATTTCACCAACTGCAAAAAATTGGAAATTACACCTGTGCTGCTAATAGAAGTGAACAAAGATCATCTCAACTACTAATCTTTCGGCTTAATCAGATAATCGTTTTCAGATACCCTACTGACTGCATCGTAGCAAGCATGTAGCCACTTTGGATGGACCAAAATAAATTCTTCCAGCTCTGCCTCCTGAAACTCCTCTGCTGTGGCAAACCAAGTGACCATATGTGTGATGGGGTATAACAAATTATCCATTGAAAATTTGGCCCCTAACTCCTCTGCCATCAACCAGAGACGTGAATTTTCACGCATAAAATCTGAAGGGAAAATATGTTTAAAGGATAATGTACACCCTCGGAGAATGCTACGGCGAGCAAATATAAATCCAACATCTCTATGATTTAAACCAGCTTCAAATTTTGGGTTAAAAAACAGTCTGTGTATTACTTTAAGTTCTTCGAGAACAGCGGGGAGGGTGCCAGCGGTTTCATCTTCATCAGTTTCCAATGCAGAAAGTGATAAATGACTCAAGTCATCATCTGAATCAAAGTAATAATACTTCTTAACAAGAATCAAGTTTACTTCATTCTTTCTCCACACACTCTTGGTATCATCAAGAGCAAGAACCATGCGTTGCTCCCTTAGCACAAGATCAAGACTCTTTTCGTCTGTTTCAAATAAATCTTCACGTGCAATGATTCTTGAGTACTTGAAGTAGACATTTTCAGGGTCCAGAAACTCAGTCACTTTCAACGCATAACTTCGTGTACCCGTTGTACACATATAAATCTCAAACATGGTACTGGCTTCTTTCAGAAAAGTATGAACAAAAGGTCTCAACTTGAGCATCATCTTTTCCCAAGGTCGACTCGGACGGAATAAGCTATCCCTTAACTCATGTTGTATGAGTTCTTGAGGGGTTCTCAGATATTTTTCTTGTTCTGTTGAATGAATCAGAGTTTGATCTAAATCAAGAACCAAAACCATCTTCTTATCTTCTAACAATTTCTCTGACTCGACCTTCGTAATTCGATCCATTTCCTCTTTGTTAAGCCACAACCACATACCCTGATGAACGTTCTTGAATGCTAGCCTCTCACAGCTCACACACTTTCCTCTATAAACACATAGATGTTCACAAGTCTCCTCAGTATTTTCTTCAAGTGTATCATCATAGTCGTCATAGTCATCTTGTGGAAAACCCCTCTCGGAAATTATCTTCATGGTGAATCTTGGAAGTTTCTTTAATTAGCAAAAGATAGTGACAAGACAGCCTCTCTCTCTCTCTCTCTCTTATTTGTATATAACGATTAACAAATAATAACTGAAACTGAAAAATGGGTTCAGTTTATAGTTGAGATTAAATAGTAAAAATATTTCTTTTAATCTTACTTTTGCTATCCTAGATGAACATAGTTGCAGTTTGAATTATACTGCAGAAACTGCAATCGTTTTGTCAGTTTGCGTACTTGTGCTACTTGTCGTATTTCCTATGTAATATTTATCTGTTAGCAAAGTTAGTTGTGACACGTGCATTGCACGTGGGTGATTAATCCAGCTGTAGTCATCTTATAGGTCAATAATCTAACTAATTCTGTTAATAAGTTTAATTAACCCATTCATTAAAGAATTGTATCCAATTCATTTGATTTTGATACTCTGCAGTTTTCTTGATTCTAAGTAGAAGTGAATAAGGCCACAAGACAAGTATGGAGTTTCGCCCGAAGAAACTTAGGATGTATTCGGCATCAACTTTTAGTTTTGAACTTTTATGTACAGTTTTTTAAAACTTTTTTTTTTTTTCTATTTTTTCTCACTTCTTCTAAATTTTTCAATGTACAATTATATTTTCACATATTTTCATCAAAAAATTTTCAACAAAAAGTTAGATAAATTGTTCCCAAACAAACACTTAATCTTGCATATGAGTGCAACCATTTTTGTTCTTCCACCAAAGGCTGATTGAACTTATGAATTACATTTTTATGCACCTATGAATTACCTTCTATTTTTCTTTTTCTAATTGTGAACTCATTAGGGCTATGGAATATACTCAAATTTACTACTTATGGGGTACAGAAGCATTTTGATTTTCTCACACCCATTATTTCACATCTTTGATTTCATGTTCAATTTTATGTATTAAAATGTAAACATTTTCACATCAATTGTGGATAACTGTGTGAAAAAGTAGATGTAATGTTCTTTTGAGGATAGCTTATTTAGCTAAAACTAAATTTTTTTTGCTAAAAGGACTATAGATAAAAATAAAAATGAGCTAAATAGTGCAGTAGAACCCATAAATAGCAGTAAAAATAAAATAAAAATGGAGACAAGCTGAAAAATTCAGCTCATCCCAAACACAGACGTAAACTAATGTGAAAATATTTTTCCCAACAATAAAGAGCCTTTTTAATCAGTTGAGCTTGCTAATCCTTTATTGTCTATGGGCTATGATTTAGACCAAAACTACACAAATAATATTATCTTTCTCAAGTAGAATTAAATTCAAAGAAATTATATGTTTGGATTTAATTGGAAAATCTATGGTATAACATTTAGGGTTCGTTTGATTGGTAGAATGGAAAAGTGAAATGATAGATGGTATTTTAGTTTCCCTCATTTGTGTTTGAATGGGAAAGTGGAAAAATAGAGAGATAGAAATTTTTGTTTGGCTGATAAGAAATATGGAAGGATATAAAATATGGTTTGTAAAAATTTACAATCATGTCCCAACTAGATAAAACCAAAAATCACACTTTTTTATATGTATTTTATTAAAAATATATATATGAATGGGCACTTCATTTTTTTTTAAAAGCACAAAAAATTTCAAGAACCCAAAATTGATTTCTAAAAAAACCAAAAAAAAAAAAAAAACCCATAATGGATGGGGTAAAAAAAAATAATAATAATAATTAACGAATAGCAACTAGAATATTATAAGAAACAAAATGGCGGGACGAAAAAAAATAAAAAAAAAAAAAAAAAAAAAAAAAAAAAAAAAAAAAAAAAAAAAAAAAAAAAAATAAACAGCAACAACAACAACAACAACAACATATATGTTGTGAACATTGACAAGTGAGTAGGTATTTTAATCCAAAATTTTGCACTGAATTTTCGCTCCTATTTTCTTCCAATTTTGGGGAGATAAAGTTTTGGTGAGCCTAAAGAGAAAATAGTAGGATCCCATCATTTTTCTCTCCTCCTCTTAACCAACACTCGTCCCACTAATTTTATATCCTATTTTCCACTCCCCTTTTTCCATTATCTCCAAACTCATCCTAACCTAACATACAATTAAGGAACTAAGTTTTATCCATTAATTTTGTCACAAAAACAATCTCATAGAGACTCCAAGATATTTCGGAGCCCAATCTCATAGAGATTACTCACAAGCCCAAGTCTATGCAAAACTAATTTTCAAATGCAGATAATAATCTTCCTTGTAATCTAAGAAAATTTTTATATCATTGTGATAAACACAACACAGACAAGAGTCAACATTGAGCTTTCAAAATGTACAATCAATATAAAGATACTTTAGAACCTAGATTGAGAGTTTTGCATTTGGAGTCAGTCAATTGATTATTTTAGGAAAAATTTAAGAAAACACAAAAAGTAATAAAAATAAAGAGGAGAACATGACTATAGTTGGTTTTTATGGGAGCAGTCACAACGGCATCAGAATGAGTTTCATCTCCACCTCAATCCAAACACAACGGCAAACAGGGTACTAATCTTACAGGACTAAATAAAATTTTTTTTTTTTCTTCTGTAATGTGGAATGTTAATGTGTTGCTGCCAAAGTATCTTGAAAATTTTGGCTTCAGGCTGTGTCTAACACTTTGAGATATGTATTATAATGTTCATTATAACGTATTGGGTGATTATGAAGAACTTTTACTTAAGTCAATGAGATATTATATAATGATGTGGCATGTTGGAATTAAAGAGGTAAAACTTAAGTTTGATGATGTGACATATCCGTATTGGGGTGAGTAAATCAAAGGGTTTACACCAAGTACTCAGAATTTAATCTTCAAAAACACTACATGCAAGACTATCCTCAGATATTGGCAAACTTGCCATGTGCTGAATTGAACTGGCTAGGAGCCCTAGTCCTCTAGAAAGTCCCCCAAAACTGTATTTTTCTTTGCAAATCATTCATTTTCAGATGTTTTAGTTGATAATCATTATTAAAAAAAGTATTAGGCCGGTGTATTATGATAAATTTATTTGTAATGAGGTGAGCAAGGTGTAGTCTCACAAGCTTCGCTGCCAATGAACTGTTCTTGGAAGGACTACATCGACAAATGACAAATGAAAAATGACAAATTGACAATAGTCTCGGGAAGAAGCAACATGACATACACCAATTCACTGCCAGTGATTCTTTGAGGAGACCACAATTGGTAGCTTCCACCTCAATTAGGAACAAGACAAACACAAGTCTTGGGCAAACAAAGGAGTTCTCAAGCTCACATCCATTACTGCAACACTCAATGATCAGAATTAAACTTTTCTGTCAATGCCATTGTATTCACTATAATATACATTTTCATCAGTTGTAGTTCAATTCAAATTGTATCCCCAATCCCGAGCCAAATACAACAAATAACTCATTCACTCCCTGCCTACACTGCAATGACAACTCGAAAATACTAAAAATAATATTATTGTCTATGTTAATGAAAAATTACTCTAGCCAACCAATTGTTACACTAACATGTATATGATTTAAAAAAAAAAAGGGTTTAAACTTAAATCTCTCACTCACCTAAACTTTTTGAGGCTAATGGGAAAATCCTGTTCAGGCATTCTTTCAAACAGGTAATAGGCAGCTTCAACCCACCTGGGATGAACCAAAAACCTCTTCTCCCGCTCAGCCCACATACACTCCTCTGATCCCACAGCCAAAGAAACCACATGGGTCACCGATTCCTCAAGCTCCATAGCACGCATTGCACCCAACTTCTCCGCCATTACACAAACCCTCGAGTCCAAATTACTAATAAATACATTACACCCTTTGAGTACCTCACCACGTAGCATTCGCAGTATCACCCTCACATCTCTTTGCACAAAACCCACCTCCAATTTCTTGTGAAAGAACAAACCATGAACCAGTTTAAGCACTCTTAGACTCTTTACAAGCGCGCCTTCGGTTTCGCTCTCATCCGTGATCGAATTTGAACCAAAGTAAGTGTATCTCTCAATGGAAACCAAGTTAGGCCTATGATTCAACCAGACATCCTCGGTGTCATCAAGTACTAAAACCATTCGTTCTGGCACGAGAACAAGGTCGAGGCTCTTTTGGTCACTCCGAGGACTATCGTCCCGAGAGATAATCCTCGTACTGAAGTAAACGTTTTCTGGGTCCAACAACCTCGTCATCTCCAATGCGTAAGCTTTGTCTGCTGTAGTGTATATGTAAAACTCAAACATCGTACTCGCTTCTTTGAGAAAAGGCCGTACGAAGGGTCTCAGTTTCACTGTCTTCTGAAGCGAATTCAATGTGAAGTGGTCGTTACCGGACGACGAGGTTTGGGACTGTTTGGTTTTGGACGAGGTGGTGACGTGGATCAAGGTCTGGTCGAGATCGAGAACCAAGACGAGCTTTTTGCGCTTGAGTTTCTCGTGGGATTGGAGGTCGCGGAGGCGAGCGATCTCTTTGTGGCTGAAGCGTAAGCCTTTGCGGACGTAGCTGAACGACACGCCGAAGTTGTCGTCGAGGAGTTTTTTCTTGCAGTTGATGCACTTGTTGTCTTGGATTTCGGGGTGGCCGCATGGGTCGTTTTCGTCTGAGTTGCGATGTGGGTCCGAACGCTTTTTGGATTTGGATTTGGGTTTGGGTTCGGAGAGGACATGGGGATTGCTGTTGGTGGTGGTGGTGTTGTTGAAACTGAGGGATTGGAAAGCGGAGTTGAGGGTGGCGATGAAGTCGTGCTCGGTGGTGTATGAATGTAGAGGAAAATCATCGCCGAGACTCATATTTTGGTTGGAGAAAGACGAGAGAGCAACACAGAGAAGAGAGGAGAACGCTTTTTGATGGGGTTCACACGTGCAAGAAAGAACAGCACGTGACTTTCAAAACGCATGTCGTATTCCGAATGAATTTCATCTTACAGGACTAAAGAATTTTTTATTGCTACTTCCCCAATTTGAATAGGCCGAACTGTTTTTTCATGCCAGAATTCCAAACCTCAAAACCCCAAAAATGCTAATTGTTGCCTCTGCTTACAATGATTTCATGACATGTCAATTCAAGCTTGGACCTTGGTGCCCTTATATTTTAAAACCTGGCCTTTAAGAGCATCCACAGCCGGTTTCTATATCCTATTCTATTTTACCACCTCAAAAAGCAACTTTATCAATTATACAATACAATTTTCCAATTCTCCAACATCCTAAATTTTATATCTCAATTCTACTCATTAAAATAATATTTCTACCGCAATAAAATATTAATATCTCACAATTATCACTGTACAATACAACACATTATTTATTCATTTTTTTATTCTTTTTCTCTTTCTTTCTGTTCAAGAACCACCATCATCGCCGCCACCACCGTTGCACACCACCACCACCACCGGCAACCAATAATCTACCATCAACACTCAAAAAAAAAATCCAGAGAAAAGACCAGAACACTGTCCTCCATCCATCAAAACAACCACCACCACTCTCTCCGCCCATCAACACCACAAAAAAAAAAAAAAAAAAAAAAAAAAAAAAAAAAAAACCAGAGAAATGACCAGAACACTGCCCTCCATCCATCAAAACCACCACCACCACCCTCTCCGGCCATCAACACCACAAAAAAAAAAAAAAAAAAAAAAAAAAAAAAAAAAAAAAAACAGAGAAATGACCAGAACACTGCCCTCCGTCCATCAAAACCACCACCACCACCCTCTCCGGCCATCAACACCACACCAAAAAAAAAAAAAAAAAAAACACAGCAACCCACGGTCAAAAACCAGACCCACCACCGCCGAAGCTCGAAGGAAGCTTGAAGGAAGTTGATTTGTTGACCCACCACCGATCTAGAGAGTTGCCGGAGAAGGAAGAACACGAAGACCCACCACCGATCTAGAAACCACCGCCGATCTCGAGACCCACCACTATCTAGATTTGGTACAACGCCGATCAACGCCGATCCTCTCCGATCATGGTACAACGCCGATCCTCTCTGATCGTGGTAGACATGAGAGCAGAAATAAAGAGATGGTACTGCAGAAATAACCGGGAAGAGAGAGCAGAAATAAAGAGAGAAGGAAGAGAGAAATGAGAGAGGAGAGAGAATTACCCGGTTAAAATGAGAGAGGAGAGAGAAATGAATGCATTAAAATATATATTTTTTTATAAGATTGAACTACAGTACCATCTTACATTTGAGATGGTACTGTAGCAAAATCTCAAAAAAAAAAAAATTGGCATATGACATATGCCTTCCCAGTTGCTGAGCAGTTTTGGGGCTTAAATGCCAAATATTCTTAAGATTTGGCATTTGCAAGCCCCATTGCTGATGCTCAAGTTCTAGAATTTGATCAATGATGGTCTTGATGGTTTTTTTTTTTTTTTTAGCAGTACTATGTTCACGGTATCAATTGGGGGACTAGCACATACATTATCCAAACTGCACAGCACAACGAAGGCAATTTTCATGTGGTGGCTTTGAAGACATGCGTTGGGCTTGTGGAGAGAGTTGAAATGGTAGTACAGAACACTCTGCCACTGTTATTTTTAGAAATTTTTGAGGTCCATATGAATTTTAGTTTGGAGATGTATAATTATTGAATGGCTTAGAGAACTTTATTACAGATTTGTCACAATTACTGTTAAGTTAGCCTTATAGAATCGAGTCTGTAAGGGTCGATTTCAATTTAAATGAAATCAAGTTCTACAAACTCGATTTATATGCCACAATCTTGAAATCGAGTTTAGTGAACTCGATTTAGCACTCCCAAAATCGAGTCTGTAACACTCGAGATGTTAGTTTCCTAAATTGTTTTGAAAACGTGCTAATTAACAAAATTATTTGAAAATTAATGTTATTTTGAAAAAAATTCCTACTCCTGACCTCTTCCTCTCATCATCTCTCTTTGTCTGCTTCTCGACAGTTCTTGTGCTTGCTCATTCTCATCACCACAGGAAATAATGTGATTAGTTTGGGGGTTTTGCAACCCCGTGAGGAGGGTGGATCAACTTGGATGAAGCTCTATTGACACACTTTGGAGCAAATTTCTCTAAAAAGGTATGGGTTTTTCTCATTGAGACTTTAGGGTTTTTTATTTTATTATTTTTTTTTTTGGGTTTCGAGCAAGATTCTTGGGAGTTTTTCTAAACTAATTTTTTAGGGTTTCCTGTTAGTTCAAGCCTTAAAAAGCGATGTAAATTAAAAGATTGTTCTACTCTAAAATTTTGAGTTCCAGGAACTGAATAACGTGAACCTATAATTCAAGTGAGGGCATGAAAGTGTTAATTTTGGGACTCATTAGAATTTTGTTTGTAGTGTGTTATGACTCTGTCTTATTGTTTTGTTCTAGAAGTTGTGGTTTGTTATGACTCTGTTTTTTATGTCTTGGTTGATGTCTCTGTGCTACACGTTTATTAGCTATCAATATAATCCTCTTTAATGAAAAAGAAAATGGTTAGGATTTGTACAGATACGGTTAGTCTTTTTATTTATAATAGAATTTGTAATATAATTCGTTCAAGGTTTTTTTTTTTTTTTTTTTTAATTTATATATATATATATATATATATATATATATAAAATAGAATTTGTATAGTTACAACATTTGAAATACAAGAGTACTGTGAAATACAAAGGTAATTGAAAAGGAAACAACTTTATCCTATCTTATCACAATCCTAGAGTTGTTAGGATTTGTATCTTGTATTCTATGTTATCACTTGATCATAACCGTATTCTATGTTGTCACCTTCAAGTTGGTTTCTTCATTGCTCTCTTATCCATTAATTGTGGCTCTTGTTTTGTTGAAACATGAAGAATTTTAATTCGGATCCATGAGTTGGTGGCTGTAGTTTAATGTCTTAATGCAAAATTGAAAAAAGCCAGGACATTTTTTATATGGACTTTCAATTAAAGTAATAATGTTCTCAATTGTTTCAGTGATTCTATACTTGATTTAAGGTAGACTTTACTGAGAAGATTGTCAATTGTGAATGCAATCTTAAATTTTCTCCTGCATTATCTATTAGATAAATTTCAACTTCAATTTTGTTGCTTCTAGAAAGTGGCTAGTGATATCTTCACTCAGACAATATAAAGTACTTATGCTATTTTGGTGAGACTGAACTATTGGTAGGTAATGTAGGTTCGTAAGATCTTATACTATGGGTACCTAAATTCGGCTTGGGATCTGCTGTTATTTTTCTTACGAGACCCTGCTTCTTATATCATTGACTGAATGTTCATTGAGTCTAATGCACCATTTACAACAGCTATGCTTTGGCTGCTCTGCTTGACTTTCTTGGCTGCTGTGCTTATCACGCACTTGATAGAGTTGTGTTATTAGATAGTCGGCAATGACTTGATCTTATCTTGCACTAGATAGAATTTTCAGTTTTAGCATTAGATAGTATCCCAAATTATTTTGGCTACTTATTAGTGCTACTTTTGAATTACTTTGGTGTTTGTTAGGTAATAGACTTACAAAATCCCTTATTCCTTGACATTTTACAAAACAAAGAACAAGGTTTTCAATCTTTTGACAATAGTATTTTGATGTCCACTCCACATTCAGATGTGAATGTCCATCAATCTCCACCCCAAGTTGAAATGGGACAATCTACACCCCTCCCCCCCCCCCCCCCCCAAAATTGCAAAAAAAAAAAAAAAAAAAAAAAAAAAATCAACTACTAAGAGAAGTCAACAGGGAAACAATTTCACCATAGATGAAGACATTAAGCTAGTGTCAACGTGGCTCAATGTTAGCTTAAATGCCGTGACATCGACGAACCAAAAACACACAACATTTTGGGATAGAATTTGGTTCACCTTCCATAATGACAAGAAATTTAATTGCTCCAAGGATTCTTTAAATAGTCGGTGGTCAACAATTCAAAAGGAGACAAACAAGTTTTGTGGATACTTGGCCCAAATTGAGAACTGTAATGAAAGTGGTAAAACTGAGCACGACAAAGTGTGTTGACTCAACATCTAATATGTATTGTACATCAATGCACTTTTAGTTTTATGATTCTCATTATTTTCAATTTCTTACTTTTGTAGATTAATGATGCAAAAACTATGTATAAAAGTAATAGCAAAAATGCATTTCAATTCAAACATTGTCGGAGAATTTTGGGGAATGAAGCCAAGTGGTTGAATCTAAGAGATAATGTGAAGGTCCGCACAAGACAGCTAGCCACACACTCTTGTCAAACTTTTGCAAGCTCAATAAATCTAGATGAAGATAATGATGAGATGAACTCTGACGAAACGTTGGAGAGACCCATAGGCAAGAAGACCGAAAAGGAGAAATTAAAGAAAAGAAAAAATTGCGATGATGTGGTCCCAATACTTTCCTCCCAATTGAATGAAATCAAGGAAGAAAAGAGGAGAACGCATGAGGAGAAAAAGGAAAGTATGTGCATTGCATTAAAAGAATGAAGAGAATTAATACACATTGCATCCGAAAAACAAAGAGAGTTGATTCGTATCAAGGAAGAGAAGAATGAAGTAGAAAAGAGGAAAGTGGAAGATGAAATTATGATGAAAGATACAAGAACCATAGATCCTGAGCAAAAAGAATATATTCATCTATGTCGTTTGGAAATCTTGGAGATGTTAAGGTCTAAATTTCCATCATAATTTGAATATTATTATTGACAATATCTAATCAAATAATTTTTTGTATAGTGCAAAGATACTAGTATATAGTTGGCATAGATGATTTGATGTTAGACATCTTTTTTGTAGTGTTTACTTGTGTAGGGAACATGACTATTCAATCTCTAATCATGTTAGATACATTTTTGTTGTCTTCACTTGTGCAAGGAAAATAGCAATGTTGTAAATTTTGTATTATGCATAGACAATAACACTTGATTATTCAATTTAATTTGTAATTCTATTCTTGTTATTGTGTTTTGGATGAAGCAATGTCTTTGTTTTTGTCATTCTATACAAGATAATTTGTGCAAGGATAATAGCACTTAGATAACTTTTCATTCTCTTTGCTTGTTTTGCTTGTTGAAGGTGGTTATACTTGTACTTGCTCCCATGGTTTATGGTTTGTGTATGTTTACCTGTACTTGTACTTGTATGTTGGTTGGATTCTTGCAATTGAAGCCATTGAAGAAGACTGTTTGTTTTGCTTGTGTAGCCATTGGGCAAGTGTCCTGGAGATTATCAAAATCTGCAAAGTAGATATATTCCATGCAAATGAAGATGACAATACATAAGAGAACATCAAAGGAATGCAATTTGAAAATTTTAGTCATGTCTAACTTTTGTCCCGTCTTCTTTTTTTTTTTTTTTTTTTTTTTTTCTTTTTTATGTTGTTGATGGTTCCCTATGTTTCTTTAGAATTAATTAATGATTCCCTTGGTGAGTTGAGGTAATTAAACTTGGCTTCATGTCGAATGTCAGCTTGTTTAATTTCTAATCTCATTGACTAATAGCCAGGTGGTGTCTTGAGGATATATATAAGAAATAATGTTTGAGAAAAACAGCATTTTGCATACATGTATGGAATAAACACTACCCATAATGTTTCTTCACAAATCTGTTTAAAAATGAGAAGTCTCCCCCAACTTGGAAGATCGGTGGCTGAACTTTATTAGTCATGTCTTTTTTTTTTTTTAATTTGTTAATGGTTCCCTATGTTTCTTTAGAAGTAATGATTCTCTGCATTTCTTTTATCATTGCCGGCTTGGTGAGGTAATTAAACTTAGCTTCTCATGTTGAAGAATAAAGCTAGAAACCTGCCCCATCCCCAACTTGGAAGAGGTGGCTATAACTTTAGTGATTTTTCTCGTTAATGATTCCCTATGTTAATTTATTTAGAATTGATAACCATTTTTTCTTTTGAAATTTTAATGCTATATATATATATATATATCAGCAGTCATCGTAGCCACTATTCTGGTGGTTCGGTCACCGATTCTAGCAGTACGGTGGTCGGAAACATTGATTCGATGGCAGTCATTAGAGCCGCTATTACAATAGTCAGTGCACCGGTGATAGCGATACGATGTTCGAAGACTCCAATTGACCAAAACCACTATTTTGGTAGTTTGGGCATCGGCAGCATTCGTCGAAGCCACTATTTTAACAATCCACCCACCAGTCGGTCACTATTCGGCGGTACAGTGGGTGGTAAGACCAATCTGATAGCGTTCGTCGAAGCCACTATTTTGGCGGTTTGGCCATCGGACCTCCACCACAAATGGCTCCATTGGCCAAGCCACCGGTGTTGGTAGTTTATTTAAAATATAAGTTTACATTAAAAAAAGTATGACCATTAGGGAAAATAATAATAAATTGATGAAGAATAAATATTTTATTAAAATATCTTATAAAATAGATAAACTGATGTAAATGTTTTGTAAAAGTGATGGTGTAAAATAGAAAAAGTAGGTTTTTTTGTATAAAATAAACGGAATCTTTTAGAAGAGCTGATGTAGTTGCTCTTAATTGTCTTGAATGGGTATATGTGCTCATTGTTGTTGAGATATGTGGTGGAAGTTTTGTCAGAATAGTATATTTAACATTTAAGAAAGAAGAAAGTTTTTTTGTTTTTTTTTTTTTTTCTAGATACTTTATAATTAATATCATCACACTCAAATAAAATACACAAAAAAAAAAAAAAAAAAAAAAATCTTAATGATACTTATAACATTACTCACCATTCATCACTATTTTGCTCTTTTACTTTTCTTTTTCCTTACACGTGCATTTACTTTCTTGCTTTTTGTTGGATTCTATTCTTATGGGATACTTCAACAAGTAAGAATAATTATATAGAATAAAAAGGAGACAAGCTCCTAAATTCTATAAAATTAAGGAAACGCCAAAAAGCACATGATATTACAAAAATGGAAAACTTTTTGCTAAAAGTGTAAAAAAAAAAAAATATTTAAGCTAGTTAAATAGTACAATGTGACACATAAATAGTACCAAAATGTTCAATAGGACCTATGAATAGTATTAAAAAGAAGCTAAAAACTCAAATAAGCTGAATTTTTCATCGCATTCCAAACAAACTCTAAGGGTCTGTTTGGATACCGCTTATTACTGAAAACTGAAAATACTATAGTAAAATAATTTTTAAATGCGTGAATAGCGCTGTGGGACCCAATTTTAACTTAACATTTGCGTTTTTCCGTATTTTCAAGTCTCATGAATAGTACATGGGACCACAGAAAAAACGTCAAATGCTCCAACTTTCATTATGCAATGCAATCCAAACTCAACTTAAGTCTTTTCTTAAAAGCAAAAGAAAGCTACATAAACATTTCAATTTTGATAGTCAAAGATAAGAACTTACCTACTAAAGAAAAAAAATATTTTCTAGCAAAACACATAAAAGAAAACACACAAGCAACATGTTAGTTGATAATGACTTACAATTGTGACTTTCACCTCACTGAGACTAGCAGATAAACATCTCTGGAAATGGGCATTGAATCAAAATTTTGAAGGATCTCTTTGCTTTCCTAGAGAGGTGACCCTTGTTTATATTCTTGTTTCCTTACTTTGTTTAATAAAGAGGAGGCAATTCGTGTAAATAGGTTGTATTCGACTATTCATGTTGTATGAAGGTAAGGGTATTCGAACATATAACTTAACTCTAACTTATTTAATAATCATGTCAAAACCACTCCTCCTTAGCACAACCAAATTTATTGAATGGTTGGACACCACAAAACTCATTCTAACTCATTTAATACATAGTCAAAAAATAAATAAAGTGAAGAAGTTCAATGTGTTTGGTAACTTTGGTTGTGACAATTTAAAATAAATAAAGTGAAGAATTTCAATGTGTTTGGGAACTTTGGTTGTGACAATTTTGCTATGGCAATCGCAATTGAACCTTGTAAGTTATGAATTGGATTGCAAATAAACAAAGAACTTATATGTTCAAGCATCAACTATTGATGCTGCTTGTGGCATGGATGCCTTGGTGTGTTCCAAGATGTCTTGGTCGGTGCAGAAATGCCTTAGGAAATAGGGCCAGCCCTAGGCTTAGGCCACTTAGGCAATCGCCTAAGGCTCCTTACTAGAGAAAGGCCCCCAAATTTTGGGGCAAAAATTGAGATATATATATATATATATTTTTTTTTTTTGAAATATAGGAAAAAAAATGAGTTTTACATTTTTTTTCTACTTTTAAGAAGTACCAAAGAATTGAGTAATGTTAGAAATATTACAATTTTAAATACATAGGACTTACAAATATGTGTCACTAATTACAATAAATAATTTAGATAGGAAAATACTATAAATGCTATAAATTTTACTTTAAAACCTTTATACAAATTGATGTGACAATTAATATGATTTGTAGATGTCAACAACCTATTAAATGCATTTTTAAATTACTTAGTGATGCATCTTTATAAGCATCATGTTGTAAAATTTATAATATCCCTAACATCATTCATTCAAATACTTATTTATTATCTTCTTGAAGTGTCATTAATCACATTCATTACTACAACATTTGTACTTTTTTTTAGTAAATTTTTTTTATAGTTTTAGCATTTCTTCAAAAAAAAAAAAAAAAAAAAAAAGCTACAAGATAAAAAGAATGCATTTTTGTTATATAAAAATTATTATATTGAAAACTAGTTAAATATTATTTAATTAATAACAAAAAGACCCCATTTAAATATATCACCTTAAGTCTCAAAGTTTGTTGGGTTGCCCATGAGGAAAGCTTCTATTTATAAGAGTTTAGGGGTGGGTGAGCTACACGTGGCGAAGTCTGATTGGTAACATGTGTCACTATTTGATTGGAGGAAATTTAAGACTTTTTCTCCAAGACACGTGACATCTTTTGATTGGCTGAAATGACTTGATTTTAAAGGTAACACATGTCAACACCCGATTGGACTGTTTATATCATTGCTTACACATGTCAAACTGCTTACATCATTGCTTACACGCATATTGCCATTTTGCTTGCTTTTTATGTTTTTATTTCATGACACTTGACAAATTTCTACTGGTTCCTGAATAGTGATTGTAGAACCTAGTTGTAATACATGGCACTTACATGCGTCAGACTGCTTACGTCATTGCTTACATGCGTATTGGCATTTTGCATGCTTTTTATGTTTTTATTCCATGACACTTGGCAAATTTCTATTGGGTCTTGAATGGTGATGATAGAATCTAGTTGTAGTACATGACACTTTGTAATTGACAGTACTTTGTAGACTCTACATATGTGTTCAAAAAACCAATTTTCTATTTGTAGTTTATTTGGTGACACTAATGTCAAAATAATGATAACATTGAGAGGTTTAGAACTTACTAACTATAAATTATGGATCAAATTTTGCAATTTTATGGGTCCTAGAATTATTCACCTACTATTCCCCCATGGCACCAACCATATCGGTATTATTGTCCTATCTGATTTGATAGATTGTCCAATATCGATCATCTTGCAATAAAAGCTGCCATCTCATTGTCACTGCGCTGGTTTGCCCATTATCGCTAAGTTTGCAATGACAGACTCCTCCAACAAGAAGTTACAAGGAAAAGTAGCCATAATCACTGGTGGTGCAAGCGGCATAGGCGAGGCTACGGCTCACCTTTTTGCCCAACATGGTGCACGCATGGTTGTGATCGCCGATATCCAAGACAAATTGGGTCACCAAGTAGCCATATCAATTGGTATAGACAAGTGCCAATACGTGCACTGTGATGTTTCCGATGAAGACCTGGTCAAGAACATGGTTGAATCAACGGTCCAGAAACATGGTCAGCTCGACATCATGTTCAGCAACGCTGGGATTGTGAGTGGCTCTGATCAGACAATCCTCGAGCTCGACCTTTCAGGGTTCAACAACGTGATCGAAACCAACGCGCGCGGCATGGCTTTGTGTGTGAAACACGCGGCACGTGTGATGGTTGAGAGGCGCGTGAAGGGGAGCATCATATGCACAGGAAGCGTAGCCGCTAGCCAAGGTGGACAGCTACTCACAGATTATTGTATGGCAAAGCATGCAGTGCTGGGTCTGGTTCGTTCCGCAAGTTTGCAGCTTGGGCAGCATGGGATTAGAGTGAACTGTGTATCACCCTCTATGGTGGCTACACCAATGTCATGCGATGCATTAGGAATGGATGCAGAGCAAGTGGAGAAGATTTCCGAGCCAAGTTCAAGCTTAAAAGGGGTTGTGTTGAAGGTGAGAGACATTGCCAATGCTGTGCTTTTTCTTGCATCTGATGATTCTGGTTTTGTCACTGGACTTGACTTGAAGGTTGATGGAGGCCACTTAGGGAGTCGGTACAAGCCCCAATGAGTATTGTTTTGAGATGGAAAGCAAAGGGTTTAAGTTTTAATCATACTGTCATAAACAAAATAAGTTGAAGAAAAAGGTATGTATACCTTGTTTAAGTTCTGGGAGTAGGTTCTACTTTATATTTTACAAATATTGAATACAAATCATATGTTTTACTTTATATTTCACCAATATATCTGATTTTATATTAGAAAATAGATCCTGTAAGAAGAAATAAGTTGTCTACTATTTCTTATATGGTAAACATTTGTAAATATAAAATTAAAAGCTTTAAAGAAGAGCTCATGAACCTTTGTAAAGAATAGGGGCAAGCTTTTAGGCAACTTACATGTATGTACGAAAAGATTTCTTCCCTTGCTTGGTCTAAGGTAGTACTCTTCGGTTTTAGTAAATTGACGCCTTTTGAAGTAAAATATTTTGTTACATGTAAGAAATTTTTAGTGAAATATTTCCAAAATTTTCACGTAAACCACCAAAATTAGTGGAATAGCCACAAGAACTATTGGTGTCGAACGTCTAGTGACCAGATCACTTGAACCAGTAGCCGGAACGGTGGCTTTTGTGACCACCACTGGAGCGTTGTCTTCAGTGATGAGACCGCCAACACTAGTAGTCGAACAACAATTTCGGTTATCAAGCCTCCGGAAACGATCACTAAAATACTGTATTCAGTGATTAGACTGCCAGCAATATTGTTTGTCAAAATGCTGGGTCAAGTGACTAGACCACAAGCACTGGTCGTTGGAGTAGAAACTCCAGCCCCAGACTTTCGGCACCGGCTACCCAACCCATCGGACTTGTGACCTAACCGCCAGAAGATAAGAGGGGAAGCCATTGTATGTTTTTGTAAAACATTTTAACAAATTTGTAAAATTAAAAAGTTTTACAACTTTTTATAAAGGATTTCATTGTCAACCGAAAATATTTTACAAATTTAACTACATTTTACATGCAAACAAATACTTGAAAATTAAAAAAAAAAAAATTCAAAATATATTTTACTTCAAAACAAACAAAACATAAGTCATAGAACGCATGACCTCAGTACGTTGAGTTATAAGGGAACTTGGTGTTTCAAATTTTCAACCCACAGTAAATTAAATTAAAGCTTAGTAATGAGCTTTATTGTGGTAGTGGCAAGTAAGCCCCTCTTGCATTCAATGATTATGATGACATACTCTCATTCTATCAAAGACTTGATAGACAACACCATTAAGGGGGCGTTTGGCTCGCTGCAATATTAAATTACGCCATAATATTATGTTATTATAATCTTACATTAATGTAATCTCAATACAAAAATAAAACACTATATTGTTTAGAAGGGTGATAACATTAAGATGATATGATATGTTTTATAATGTTAAATTATGGTAATATTAGAAAAATAAAATAAACCAAAATGTGTATCACAACAAACCAAACGGCCATTTATCAATCCCTCTCACGTTCTTTGTATTGTGGACCACAATTTGTGGTGGACTCAATTGAGTTAACAGTAATAAATATTACACTTTAGCTTTTAGATATATATATATATATATATATAAAAGTTAAAGTGTAGTATTTATTATTACTATGGTCCTGTTGAGTCACACTATCCACCCATTTCCAACGTTCTCTCTCTATTTTTAATTCTTATTAATTTCTTAGCTTAATGTTATATTTTCTCCAACCTTTTCCCTCATTTTACATTTTCATCTCCCCACTATTATTTATTTTAATATCACTTTTTCTTTATCCTTTTATTTTCCTTTATATTTGGGTTTTCTTATTCCCCTCCTCTTATTATAAATTTACAATTCTTTATTTTATTCTATACATAGTTTTCTCACACACAAAAAGTTATTTCTCTCTCTCCCTTTCTCTCTCTCTATTTTTTTTTTTTAAATTTTTTGGTTGATTTTTTTTCTTGCATCTCTACTTTAGATTGATGAATTATTTTTATTATTTGGAACTTTACTTTTACTTGATGTGATTAAGTTGTGTTTTTAAGTTGTTATATTTTTACTTTTCTTTGATTTTATAGATGTTATTTGTAAGGACCGGTTTTGATTCCCAAGCCCAAAAGATGGGTGGAATTAGGCCTAAAAAAGCCCAAGACAATGAATTTATAGAGAATGGGTTGAAGAACTGGGCTCTAGTGAATTAGTCAACAAGTAAGATGGATCTCGATAACAAGAAAATAAAGATAGACAAGTTTAAACTTAAGAAAATCGTCTACGGAAAAATCCGAGTAGATTGGTTCTTTTGTATTGATTCTCAAATTGAATTACAAAATTTGTTCTTGATTACTACAGTATTTTTCTCTCTTTTTTCCGATCTCCCTTTCTTCAGGGATTTCTTACATTATATATCTTCCCTTGATTGATCTTGGCCCTCCACTTGTTGACCATCCAAACTATTACTTGAGTGCTTATCCCATCAGACACTCTCTCTGATCTTCTATGAGTTGGGGTAGTCAAAACAGCACTGTTCAGAGGTCTTCTCCACATAAATGCAGCTAAAAAGTTAGCTGCAGAGCATTCAATACAGTGGCAGCAGCTTTTCCTTAGATATTTTTGAGCTTCCATTCCCTTTGTACATTCTTTAAGCACGTCCCTAACAATGAAATTTCCTGGAAGGTCACTTTGAACGATCGGATATTCATTCGATCTGTGCTTTGTTTATCCGAGGAGATACTCCTCCTTGGACCACCTTCCCCAACCTTTCCGTTTGCAACTTGCTCATGGGGCTTTGAGTTTAACACCTCCACAGCTGTTTATTCGTCTACGGACCAACCTACGTCCTCGGTCTAGGCCCAATACATAATTTTAGGCCTTTATCCCTACATTATCCTATTGCATTATATATAAAGATAGTATATAAGAATATAATATTATTTTATTACATAACATAACATGACTTGGATATATAATTTGGTGTTTATTACAATATTTTTTATTTTTACTTTTTTTTCTTCTCATATTATTTTCTACAAATTTCTTATTATTCTCTCTCTCTCTCTCTCTCTCTCTCTCTCTCTCTCTCTCTCTCTCTCTCTCTCTCTCTCTCTCTCTCTCTCTCTCTCTCTCTCTCTCTCTCTCTCTCTCTCTCTCTCTAGAAAAAGGCTCACATTCAGTGGCAGCACCACGTTATGCTCAGGGTGTTCCCAGGAACACCCTGAACTGAAAAAAAAAATTATATATAATAATTAATTTTTTTTTATTTGTTTACCCTTTTAAAAAAAATTAGGAACACCCTAAAAAAATTTTATTTGTTCTACTTTCAAGCAAAAAAAAAAAAAAAAAATTGAAACAAAGCAAGTGACAAGCCTAAGGATTCAAAAAAAAAAAAAAAAAAAAACGGACAGCAAGCACACAACATGCCTAACATCAAGCCTAAAAGATGGTGGCAAACCCAGTAACCCACAAATTCTCCCCCCCACCCCCCCCCCCCCCCCAAAAAAAAAAAAAGAAAAAAAAACCTAACCCAATATACTGAAATCAAATCGGGCCTCAAACAGAACCCAAATTAAAAACTCTCTCTCTGTCTCTACCTGTAAATAAAGTTTGAAACTTTTTGAAAACCCTAATTGAAAAAGAAAGAAGCAAAAGAGTCTCTCTCTCTCTCTGTCACACTCACTTGGGAGTGGGAGTGGTGCCGAAGAGGCTTGCATTTTGGAGCTCGATTTCGGTGAGTTATTGGTCGGGGTCCATCTCGATGATGAGTGGCATAGCTAGGATCAAGAAGGTGCTGCCAGCGATCCACGCCGCTTTGCCAATGCTACAGAGGAGCTTCTTGGACACAACGACGGCTTCGGAGGTGGTGCGCTTGGTATGGATGACGATGGACAACTGGGATACGTTGCGACTAGCCCTGGATATGAGGGAATGTTCACTTTCCTTGCCATGGGTCACTCGTTTTTTCCTTGAGACGACCAACGGAATGGACGGAGAAGGAGATCACCAGATCGGGCCATGAACTCGATCTCCCATTCAAACGGAAAGAACATGATAAGGGTGGCCAAGCACCAAGTGATGGACCCCACAGCGATCCACAGAGTTACTCCTTTCTCTGATCTATCGGAGGAGGAGTTTAAGGAGTTGTACACAGGTGTGACTCAAACTCTCTCTCTCTCTCTCTCTCTCTTTAAGACTTTGAACTGTGATGGTCATTTGTCTGTTGTTTTGCCTTTTGCTTAGTTTACTTTATAAATTTTTATTAATATTTGCCCTATATTTGGAGTTATACCTTATGATGTATTTATTAATATTTGTCCTATTTTTAGAGTTATCCGTTGGCGTTGGCGTTGGCGTTGGTGTTGGTGAGATAAATTAGTTGTCTTTTAGTGTTGGTGTTGTGTTCTTGGTGAGATATAATTAATTGGCTTTATTTGATTGGCTCTAGTCTTGTGATTGGGGGCCATGGGGGCATTGGGGCTTGTTTGTTGAATTGGGGGCTAGATGGGGGCATTGGGCCGAGGTAAATGCACATGGGTGTGTGATTGTGTGCTAGTGCAGTAGTGCAACTAATAAACAATCATTTAATTAACCAATAATTAATTGGGGGAAGCAACTATTAAACAATAATTAATAATTTAATTAACCAATACATTATAAAAGACAAACAAATTAAATTATGTTACTATACTAGGCTAAACAACAATTAATAATTTTATAATTAACGAAACAACAATATAACAAATTATAGTAATTTATAAAATACAAAAAAGTTAATGAAACAACTAAACAACATTAATTAATAATTTTATTAATATTTAAAATGAACTTATAGTTTATTGTTTATTCTTTTGCTAGAATTATGGATAAGTATTTGATAAGAAAACCACGTACCCAAGATTCATCTCCTATGCAAAATTTATCTTCATCTTCTAAATGAATTCATGTTGACTTTAACTTAGAAATTCTTAAAGAACACATTGGGAAAAATTCCTGGAGCCGCCACTGCTCACATTTCTAATTTATAATGTCTATTTTGTTTGTATTTTTCAACTTAAAACTAAAGAGTTTAGCCTAAATATAATATAAAATTTTACTTTTCAACTCAAAAATTAAGAAAAAAAATTAAATTTTGAGCTAAACTTGAAATGGCAACTTATAAAAAGAATCAATTTAAGGCTCAATTAGTCCAAAATGGACCGAAGGGGATACGAAGTAGACCTAATTGGATCAAATAGCAATTGTTTAATTTTTAAGGAAAACAAATTATGTTAAACAAATTTTAGGGAACAAATTTTACATTACATTACAAATACAAAATAATTATTTATTCCCACAAATCGCATGAGTCTGTGACTAGTTTAATGAATTATTTTTATAAGGAGTCAAGCAAATGAATCTTAAAATTCATAATGAAATCTTTAATAAATTATTGATTTACAGAAGGGAAAAAAAGCAAAATGGAAATTTTTCCTCAAACTTTTCTAAGCTTGCTCAATGGTGTCAAAAAGACAAAGGAATCTAATTTCAAGTCATTAGCTGTCTTACCAAAGTTAGAATTGCTAGCAATCAACAAGTAAACTAGTACAATAATTCAAAATAATAGGACAAAAAAAAGGACAAAAAAACTAGTACAATAATTTAGATTTGTCAAAACGTTTCACAAAGATCTACACATCACAATAATAATTTCTCAACTTAGCCAGTGTTTTCTCTTTTTGTAGCTTTTCTTATATAAAATGGCAAGGAAATTTAGTTGCCCATTATTTAGCCAGGTCTTCTAAATCTAGTTGTGAGCTTCAGGTTTGGCAGAATTCTGTCCCTGATGACATAGCTCCTATAGTCACACGTGACTCCTTGTAATTTCTTTTTATTTCAATAATACTCAGACCTTCCTGCTCTGGCTTCTCAAAAAAAAAAAAAAATTAATATTAATAATTTCAACGACAGGCCGTTTTCGGAATGAGTTTCATCACCACCTCAATCTTAACACGACGGCAAACAAGGTACTGATCTTACAGGACTAATAATTTTTTATTGCTGCTTCCCCATGCCTTGAATTTGAATAGGCCAAAGCTTTCATGCCAGAATTCTAAACCTCAAAAGCCCCCAAATGCCAAGTTTTGGCTTTTGGCTCTACTTATATATGATTTCATGACATGTTAATTCAAGCTTGGATCTTGGTGTCCTTATGTTTTAAACTTGGCCTCTTAAGTTCTAGAATTTGATCTATAATGGTCTTGAAGGTTTTTTTTTGCTTTAGCAGTACTATGTTCAAGATGTCAATTGGTGGACTAGCACACATAAGACAGCACAAAGAAGGCAATTTTCATGTGGTGGCTTTGAAGATATGCGTTGGACTTGTGGAGAAAGTTGAAATGGAAGAACAGAACACTCTAACACTAGTTATTTTTAGAAATTTTCAAGGTTCATATGAATTTTAGTTTGGAGATGTATAATATATTGAATGACTTAGAGAACTTCATGACATGTATCATAATTACTGTTAAATTAGCCTTGTAGAATCTTTTGCCTATAAGAAACAGTGTGGAAAATTAGCCATAAGGATTGCATTATTGAACCTGTATTGTGTTGCAGTCTTCAGTGAAGCAAAGTTGGTCGGTCATGTAAATAGGACTGAAGAAATATGCAATTAATTCCTAATTCTGCTATGTCAGTGCAAGGATTTGCTGTCGGACTGCTTTCTATTGTATGGCGTTTAGATGGTTAAGGAAGTGAAGCAAATTTTCAGCTATTTCCTTGATTTATTACAATGACAATTCGTTTACATCTAGTTTTGTTTAGTGCAGAATGCACATGAGCAACTGCCTCTCCCTTACAAGCACACGACCTTCCATGACCAATTTAGTCATTCTTTGGAGTCTGCAGAACTCAAGCTTCACCATTTACAGATCCAGCTGGAATATAGAGTTTTGTAGTCATTGTTTAGCTCGATCCTTATATCTAATCCTGATTATGTACTAATATTACTGATTTGTTTCATATAATGTGAATATCACTAAACCAATCCCAAAGCTAACTCATTGCCAACTACTTGCAGTCTTACAAGATGTCCATCTAATGGAAGTGAATCCTAGAAGAAAAAAGAAATCACATAGTACCAACTAGGGAGCAATTTGGATGACATGGGTTCTCCAGTTACTATCATTAAATTGTAGTGCACTAAAATTTTTCTTTGAGCTTTTGTGTATAAACCTAGGCATTTCAATAAATTTCTGAGTGGAATATACTGCAAATGATGCGTTTTAGTCCTTGCCTTCTGTGTAACATGATCAATCGTGTAGAAGTATTATTTTGAATCCAACTTTCATAGATGCTTTCTGAGAATCAAATTCTGAACTCATCTTCAAGAAGGGCACAAATTTAAGTTGGTTTAGTTAAAGAGTATCATAGTAGTATTTATATTTTCCTTGAATCAATTACTGAACTCACTTTCAAGAAGGATGCAAGATTCAGTTTGTTTAGTCCAATAGTATCACAGTACTAATTAATTTTCATGAATGGTTATATGTGCTCATTGTTGTTGAGATTTTTTGTTGTGGAAATTTTGTCAGAGTAGTATACTCAAGAACAAAGCACTTTTTTTTTTTCAAATACTTTATAGTAGTAATTAACCTCATCACACTCAGGTAGAATACACAAAGAAATTCTCAATAAAAAAGAGTTTTATTGATAATTATAACATTACTACACATCATTCTTCACTATTCAGTGCTTTTACATTTCTTTCGTGCATTTACTTGTTAGCTTATTCTTTTACTGGATTCTATTCTTATTGGATGTTTCAATGTTATGATTCTAGTGTTCCACATGAATTAAATATAAACTTAATTGCTCTTGGGCACCCTCTCATTGCAAGCCGATTTTCAAGAGTGAGTTCTAAATATGGGTTTATAACATTTGATATCAGAGCCAACCAAAAAGGATACAAGCTCCCAAATTTTAGAAAATTAAGGAAAAGTCAATAAAAAAGCACATCTTTGACTAAGTCCCTTCTACCTAAAAGCAAAAGAAATCGACATAAACATTTCACTTTTGATAGTCAAAAGATAGGAACTCACCTACTAAAGGGAAAATAAAAAATGTTTTCTATAACACATGCAAAACACCAAAAAGAAAACACTTATGCAACATGTTAGTCGATGATGACTCTTACAATTGTGACCTTCGCTTCACTGGGACTATGAGATAAGCTTCTTTAGGAAATAAGCTTCTTTTTAATGAGCATTGAGTTATGATTTTGAAGGTCTCTTTGCTTTTGCGGATAGGTTACCCTTGTTTATATTTTGCTTGCCTAACTTTGTTTAATGGAGAGGTGGCAATTCCTGTTAACAAGTAGTATTTTTGTTGTATCGAGATAAGGGTATTCGAATACATAACTTAACTCTAACTTATTTAATAATCATGTCAAAACCACACATTCTTAACACAACCAATTTATTGAGCGAGTTGACATGACAAGACTCGTTTTAACTTGTTTAATACATTGTCTAAAAAAATAAAGCAAAGAAGTTCAATGTGTTTGGTTGCAACAACTTTGCAATGGTGATTGCAATTGAACCAATGGTTGTATGTAGGTTGTGAATTGAATTGCAAGAGTGTTGTTAAGTTATGGTTTTTCACATATCATTTATGTTGACTTTATTCCATAACAAAAAGTGTTGTAATTTCATTAATTTATTTCTTTGTATTTTGTGGGATTTAATTGTAATGGGTTTAGTATTAAGTTGGTGAAAATTACTCAAAAAGTTGATCTCACGACTTGGCTTGCAAGTGGTGCAACTCGCGAAAGGCCATGTGAGGAGCATATGCCGAAAGTTGAAGAGTTAGTGTATCTCATGAGTAATCTCGCAACTTGTCCAACCTACGAGATGACTAGCGAGATGCACTGATAGCTAGGATTTTAAGTGTGACTCTTATACTCTTCACTCATACTATATACCTTCATTACCTACAAAATTGTAAGGAGGGCTATTAAGAAAAAATCCCAAGAGAGAAGTTTCAACAACACCCATCATTTTAAAGAGAGCAACTCATCCTTGAGAGAGAAATCCTTATTGTCTCTTCTCCTTCCCCTTTTCCATTATTATACCTTGAGAGAAGATTTATACCTAAACACAATCCACTCCCATTTAGAGTGTAGAGAGTGTTTTTGGAGATTGGGAAGCATTGGGTCTTTGCCAATATAAGCAAGTGAGGCTTGGCAACGCAATCAGGCGGTATTGCGAGATCTGGGAAGCTAATGAAGACAAGATTCCGAGAAGTCTAGTGGTAGTTGGAGTTTGGAGGGCTTAAGTACTTTGGGTAGATTAGGCTTGGAAAGTCTTTTTAGTATCCTTATACTCCAACTTATTCACTATTGGATCATTTCAGATTGGAGGGCCATGGAGAGCTTTTTACGCTGAATTCTTCATTTTTCCTATTCGATAACACATCATTGTGTTATCTTGGGTTTGCTATTTTTTTCCCCCACTACCCTTTACATATTTGCCTTGCACTTATATGTTCATCTATGTAATTGTTGAATACTTCGATTAATTAATTTGCTAGTCACGTATATTCCACATCAAGTGTATTGAGCTTAAAATTAATCAAGCCACAATTAAGTATTGGGGGTCTAAATAAGCTTTAGTGGTTTTATTATTGAGCTTTCAAATACAATATAGACAAAGAACTAATATTCTCAAGCATCAACTGTTGAAAATCAACAATGCCTTTGAGGCTTACAATATTTGGTGTAGTTTTAAGAAGACTTAGAAAGAGCTAAAAACGAATGCAAGTATCTCTCTCTTTCCCACTCAATGACAATGAACTCTGTTTTTTGCAATTAATTTGAAGTACACGATATTACAAGAATATAACCATAAGATTTTATTTGTTACATTTTGAAAGCTAAAAATTTTAATTTATTAATTATTATTACCCCTAAACAATAGAGTTAAAGTGAAAATTTCTTCTTTATATGTCTTATCATGTAAGATATTAGATTTAAGATAGATCATATAATAGATATAAGATCAGATCAAATCAGATCAGATAGAAATGATCCCCCTATCAAGTAAACGGTCTAATAAAATATATGTTTTAAAAAACCAAATTTCTATTTCTGGTTCATTTGGTGACACTAATGTCAAAATAATGATGACATTGTGATGTCGTGGAAGTCTAAAGAAAGCATGCACGATACTCTCTTGATGGAATAGAAACTAAACTTCTGGTAGTAAATCTCGAATCTACGAGAGGTTTTCCTAAATCCATAAGGAGAAGAAAACTAGAAGCCATCAGAGAAATAATTTGACAAAAGTCTGTATTTATTGATAATAGTCTGATTTGCCTTTGACGGCTACAAAACATATAAATATTGAGAAAAACGTCTAAAACCCTAATTCATACTAATTACGTGATTAGGTGACAAAATACTGAAATTTACCAAAAATGAAAAAATTGAGTTAAATGCAAAATCATAAACTACTGATCTTAAGGGACGTCCCAAAATAGACGAGATCTTATTCTGACTTTTAAACTAAAAGTTATTAAGGAAAAACAAATATAACTATAAATAGTAAAAATACTATTTTCAGAGCCTTAATGAAGGAATTCATCTAAATTTTGGCAATGCTCCTGACATGAATCTTAATCAGAACACCATTTCCCTTCAATTTGCCAAATTTTAAGCAATTCCGATACTGTCACCTAGATGACCTCTATTGGCATCCCCCTTTAATTTTGCGTTGTGACTTCCTACACCCTTGCTACTCTAGGAAGGCATGTACTAAAGACACTAGTAAAAATCATTTGGGTGACAGAGTCGAATTTGCATGAAATTTGGTAGGCTATATGGAAACGATTTTTTGATCAACAGTTGTCACGTTGCCACAAGGTGCACCCTAATTTAATGAGTTCCTTACTATTTTTAGTAATTTTTGTTTCCTTAATAACTTTTTGCTCAAAAGTTAGAATAAGATCCTCCTTGTTTTAGAAGGACCTTTAAGGTTAGTAGTTTATAATTTTGTATTTAACTCAATTTTACCATTTTTGGTAAAATTCAATATTTTGCCACCTAATCTCATGATTAGTGTGAATTAGGGTTTCTGATGGTTTCCTAATCGTCCTAGAGTTTTACTTCTTTAGTATTTACACGTTTTTGTAGTCCCCAAACACAAATCAAATTTTTTTAAAATAAAATTTAGAGTTTTTCTTTGTTGTTTTCTATTCCATCAAAGAGTATCATTTGTACTTTCTTTGGGCTTAGGCAATATCAAGAATTGACCAACTATAAATTATGGATCAAAATTTGCCTATGCTAGATCTTACTCTTCTCCTCAATTATTCTATCTACATAACATTCCACCATCCATATGAGAGCATCCACAGCAGTAGAGTTAAAAATATAGTTATTTAGCACTTACAAAAGTCACTTTATCTATTTTACCTTTCACACCCAACATCAATAGGTCTATATTTTTAGCTATTTGATTAAAATAATACAACTAACTCATTAGAATAATAATAAAAACATCCACAGCCCAAAAAAAAAAACAACCATCCCAAATCCTCAATCTTTTTCCTCAGCCTAGATCAAACAAAATCACTGATCACAAACAAAATCAAAAATCACCAACATAGCACAAACATGGTGTGGGTCGGCAAGCTGGGTCAGCGAAAACCCAACACAAATGAAGATGAAGATCAGCAGAAACCGAGCAACTAAGTCGACAGAAACCTAAAAATCAAGCTCCAACAGAGTTGAGGGGTGAGAAAGATGATGGAGGCACTAGACGGCTAGAGAGAGAAAAAAATGAGGAGGAAAAAAGAAGAAAGAAGGAAAACCACAGAGAGAGAGAGAGAGAGAGAGAGAGAGAGAGAGAGAGAGAAGAGTGAAAATATTTGTTTAATGAGAGAAGTTAATAATTTTTTTTTTAGCTTCTTGCTACAATATATAACCATAAATAGCTGTGTGCTGCATGGTTCTCAGAATTGTACTAGACCGGGAGGTCGAACCGTGAAAACCGAAATCTGAGATGAAAACCGGTTTTTTAAGCCTAAAGAACCGGATTTTTTTGTTAATTCTGTGAACTCTTAAAACTGGGGTTGAACCGCATAAACCGGTGAGAACCATGCGGTCCAACCCTTTAGCAATTTTATTTTATTTTTTTTTTTTTTATAAAAACAACTTAACACAATTTTATTCTACTTAATTAAATTATCCATCTCTTACAAGGAATTAAAAAAATTATAATTAACATCCTTCAAAGATATTCAACTTTACTTCAAAAATTAATCATAAATTTTAATGTTTTCATGGTTAATGATATGTCTACAACATTTTTACAACAAATCCTAAGTAACAAGTTGTTAGTGGTTGTTATTGTTGGGGCAAAAAAGTAATCTTAGTGTTAGTTTTAAATTTGAACCAATAACAACTAACCACATGTAATTTGTTATAAAATTATTGTAGACATAGCATCTCTCTTATTTTATTTTATTAACTTTCTTATTTAATTATTAAATATATGGTTGAAAATTACTAAATTGTCCTTAGATATATAGATATATTAGTCAATTTTGCTAGTTTATAAATTTAATATCTATATTTATGCTTTAATTAATTATTAAATTAATTATGACGTCATCACGGTTCGACTTCAGTTTGACCTCAAAAACTTTGAACCTTCCCTTTTTACAGTTCAATAAATAGTCCGGATTTAAAAACCTTGGTGTACTGTAAAATGAAGTTAAAAAATTTTTTACCTATAACATCACTGCAGCATGTATTTTTATGTTTTAGTGAAGCTACTCATATACAAGTATTTGGCTTCTGAGCGCCCATATCCATAGATTGTCCTATCTGATTTGGTGGATTGTCGTTGTCCAGTATCTATCATCTTCCAAAAAAACTAAATAAAAGTTGCAATCTCAATGGTTTGCCCATTATTGCTAAGTTTGCAATGACAGACTCCTCCAACAAGAAGTTACAAGGCAAAGTAGCCATAATCACTGGTGGTGCAAGCGGCATAGGCGAGGCTACGGCTCACCTTTTTGCCCAACATGGTGCACGCATGGTCGTGATCGCCGATATCCAAGACCAATTGGGCCACCAAGTAGCCACATCAATTGGTATAGACAGGTGCCAATACATGCACTGTGATGTTTCCGATGAAGACCAGGTCAAGAACATGGTTGAATCAACGGTCCAGAAACATGGTCAGCTCGACATCATGTTCAGCAACGCTGGGACTCTGAGTGGCTCTGATCAGACAATCCTCGAGCTCGACCTTTCAGGGTTTGACAAAGTGATTGAAACCAACGCCCGTGGCATGGCTTTGTGTGTGAAACACGCGGCGCGTGTGATGGTTGAGAGGCGCGTGAAGGGGAGCATCGTATGCACGGGAAGCATATCCGCTAGCCAAGGTAGACAGCTATCCACAGATTATTGTATGGCAAAGCATGCAGTGCTGGGTCTGGTTCGATCAGCAAGTGTGCAGCTTGGGCAGCATGGGATTAGAGTGAACTGTGTATCACCCTCCTTGGTGGCTACAGCAATGTCATGTGGTGCATTAGGAATGGATGCAGAGCAAGTGGAGAAGATTTCTGAACCAAATTCAAGCTTAAAAGGAGTTGTGTTGAAGGTGAGAGATGTTGCCAATGCTGTGCTCTTTCTTGCATCTGATGATTCTGGTTTTGTCACTGGACTTGACTTGAAGGTTGATGGGGGCCACTTAGGGAGTGGGTACAAGCTCCAATGAGTATTGTTTTGAGATGGAAAGCAAAGGGTGTTAATTTTAACCACCATGTAACAAAATAAGTTGAAGGAAAAGTTACGTATGCCTTGTTTAAGTACTGCAGGGAGTCGGTTCTACTTTATATTTCACAAATATTGAATACAAATCATATGTTTTATTTTATATTTCACAAATATAACTGATTTCATATTAGAAAACAGATCCTGTAAGAAGAAATAAGTTGTCTACTATTTCTTATCTGGTAAACATTTGTAAATATAAAATTAAAAGCTTTAAAGAAGAGCTCACTCACTCCCTGAACCTTTGTAAAGAATAAGGTCAAGCTTTTAGGCAACTTACATGTATGTACCAAATTATTTTTTCCCCTGCTTGGTCTAAGGTAGTACTCTTCGGTTCCAGCAAATTGACGCTTTTGAAGTAAAATATTTATTACATGTAAGAAATTTTCAGTAAAATTTTCTCAAAATTTTTCAAGCAAACCATCAAAACGAGTGGAACAGTCATCAGAATTATTGGTGCCAAATGTCTAGTGACCAGATCACCCAAACTAGCAACCAAAACGGTGGCTTCCACGATCTACACTGGAGCGTTGTCTTCAATGATTAGACCACCAGCACTAGTAGTTCTCGAATAGTAATTTTGGTTATCGGATCTCCAAAAATGGTCACCGGAATGGTGTATTTGGTGATCAAACTACCGGCATCGGTTGTCAAAATGCCGATTCAAGTGACCAGACTTCAAGCACCGATCGTTGGAGCGGCAACTCCAGCCATCAAACTACTGGCACTGGCTACCCAACCCACCGGACCGGTGACCTAACTGCCAAGGGATAAGAGGGGAAGCCATTGTATGTTTTTCTAAATATTTTAACAAAATTGTAAAATTACAAAGTTTTACAATTTTTTATAAAATATTTTACCATCAACTGAAAAATATTTTACAAATTTGACTGCATTTATATGCAAACAAATACTTGAAGTTAAAAAAAAAAATTTCAAATATATTTTACTTTAAAACAAATAGAGTGTAAGTTACAAAGTGTCTGCATAACTTGAGTGTGCTTTCAGCCCATAGTAGATTAAAGCTCAATAATGAGCTTTATTGTGGTAGTGGCAAGTAAGCCCCTCTTGCATTCAATGGTTAAGATGCCATACTCTAATTCTATCAAAGACTTGATGGACAAGACCATTAAGTCAATGGGTACAATTTATCAATCCCTCTCACATTCTTTGTATACAGACCACAATTTATGGTGGGCTCAACTGAGTTGACAGTAATTCTAGGTAAAAGAGGGTGAACACTTTGTTGGTTCAAGCCAGGTACCCATCATGGATTCATGGTTATTCCCCTTTTGGTTCATAATATGTTTGTTCGTCTAACCAATTGAAGCCTCTATGCTTAAGTTTTAGTTTGAATGCTTGCGTTGCTGTCATCAGTGGTTTTATTATTATTATTATTGTTAAGTTTGAGTATTAGAGATGCAATATAGACAAAGAACTTCTATGCTCACGCATCAACAATGCCTTTGAGGCTTAAACTATTTAGTGCAGTTTTAAGAAGTAAAGACTTGGAAAGAGCTAAAACCGAATGCAAGTGTCTCTCTTTCCACTCAACGACAATGAACTTTGTTTTTTGCAATTAATTTTAATTACACGATATTACAGGAATATAACCATAAGATTTTATTTGTTACAATTTGAAAGCTAAAAATTTAATTGATTAATTATTATTACCCAAAACAATAGAGTTAAAGTGAAATTTTTTTTCTTTATATATATTCTCTGGTAAGATATTAGATTTAAGATAGATCAGATAATAGATATAAGATCAGATCAAATGGAAATGATCCACCTATCAAGTAAACGTTCTAAAATATATATTCAAAAAAACAAATTTTCTATTGTTGGTTTATTTGGTGACACTAATGTCAAAATAATGATGACATAGAGAAGTTAAAACTAACGTAGAACAGAACATCATGGCCATTTTGAAACATCAGGGATACTCAAAATCACAGCGTAAGGCAAAAATATACTAGTAAAAATCATTTGTGTGATGGAGTCGGAATTGTATGCAAATTTGTAGGTTGTATGGAAACGGTCTTCTGATTAATAGTTGTCACTTTGCCACAATGTGTGCCCTAATTTTGGCAAATGTTTTGCCCTTTTTAGTAATTTTTGTTTCCTTAATAACATTTTTCTCAAAAGTCAGAATAAGATTCCCGCTTGTTTTGGGAGAACCCTTAAGGTTAGTAGTAAGCCTATCCATGGGTCAGGTCAAGTTGGTTTTGGACCCAACCCAGACTCAACCTGCCTGTGTCGGGTTGTAATGATTCCGCCCCAACTATATAAATACTGTCCGCTTTGGGACCTATACCCCTCATAATTTTGTTCTCCCCCAAAGCACATAGCAGTGGGAGAAAAGACCTCTACACATTAAAGGGAGGTCATTTATTATAAACACATTTTCATGTGCTTCCCTAGGCGATGTAGGATTCCATGAAATGCAAGACCCCCGTTTTAAGTCACTACACGAGTGAAGGGCAATAAAACCTAAAACCGATCGCTGGCATCAATCAGTTGAGTCAGTTTCAAGTGAGGATGAGTGTTGGTTGGTTCAATCAATCGTCAAAATTAGAAAAATGTCATTGAAATTTAGAAAAAGTTGCAGGAATCTAGAAAAAGTCACCAGAAAGCGGCAAAAAGTTGCCAGAATCTACATTTGTTCTCTAAAAATTGCTGGGATTGGCTGGATCTAGCTAAATCCCACTAGATCTAGTCCAGGTCTCATCAAATCTAGACTAAATCTCGTTGAATCTAGCTTGATTTTGCTGGATTTGGCCAGATTTTTTATATAAATCCAGTCAGGTTCAGGTTGCTCAAGTTTTGGAGAAACAAACTCGCCACTCAACCTGCTAGCTTCATTTCTTGGAATCTAAGACCCACCGCCGACCAATTGGAGCTTCGGTTCGAGCTGAAATTGGGTTGACGTTGGGCGGGTTGGTCAGTATTTTGGGCCATGATCAGGTCTAGACACCTCTAGTTAGTAGTTTATGATTTTGTATTTAACTTAATTTTACTATTTTTGGTAAGATTTAGTATTTTGCCACTTCATCTCATGATTAATGTGAATTAGAGTTTCAGATAGTTTCCTAAACTTCCTAAAATTTTATTTCCTTAGTATTTGCATGTTTTGTAGTATCCAAAAAAAATCAGATTACTATTAATAAAATTTAGGGTTTTTTTATATTGTTTTCTGTTCTATTAAAGAGAGTATTATGTGTGCTTTTTCTAGACTTAAGCAACATCAAGATCTGACCAACTATAAATTATGGATCAAAATTTGCTGATATTTTACTCTTCTCCTCAATTATTCTATCTACCTAACATTCCACCGCCCATATGAGGCTTATGAGCGCCCACATTGATATTATTGTCCAATCTGATTTGGTAGATTGTCCAGTATTTATCATCTTCCAAAAAAAGCCAATAAAAGTTGCAATCTCATTGATTTGTCCGTTATTGCAAAGTTTGCAATGACAGACTCCTCCAACAAGAAGTTACAAGGCAAAGTAGCCATAATCACCGGTGGCGCAAGCGGCATAGGCGAGGCTACGGCTCACCTTTTTGCCCAACATGGTGCACGCATGGTTGTGATCGCCGATATCCAAGACCGACTGGGTCACCAAGTAGCCACATCCATAGGCATAGACAAGTGCCAATACGTGCACTGTGATGTTTCCGATGAAGACCAAGTCAAGAACATGGTTGAATCAACGGTCCAGAAACATGGCCAGCTCGACATCATGTTCAGCAACGCTGGGACAGCGAGTAGCTCTGATCAGAAAATCCTCGAGCTCGACCTTTCAGGGTTCGACAAAGTGATCAAAATCAACGCGCGTGGCATGGCTTTGTGTGTGAAACACGCGGCGCGTGTGATGGTTGAGAGGCGCGTGAAGGGGAGCATAATATGCACAGGAAGCGTAGCCGCTAGCCAAGGTAGAAATCTGTTCACAGATTATTGCATGTCAAAGCACGCAGTGCTGGGTCTGGTTCGAGCGGCAAGTGTGCAACTTGGGCAGCATGGGATTAGAGTGAACTGTGTTTCACCCTCTGTGGTGGCTACACCAATGTCATGTGGTGCATTTGGAAAAGATGCAGAGCAAGTGGAGAAGATTTCTGAGTCAACTTCAACCTTAAAAGGGGTTGTGTTGAAGGTGGGAGATGTTGCCAATGCTGTGCTCTTTCTTGCATCAGATGATTCTGGTTTTGTCACTGGACTTGACTTGAAGGTTGATGGAGGCCACTTAGGTAGTAGGTAACCAAGCTCCAATGAGTATTGTTTTAATTGATATGGAAAGCAAAGAGATTTAACTTCAACCATGTAGGCTTGAAGAAAATAAGTTTTAAGGAAAGTTTTTTATGCAAATTTTCTTTTCTATTTTTTTGTTCTACTTTATAGCTTACTAATTTAACAGGTTTCATTATTAGAAAATAGATCATGTGATAAGAAATAAGTAGTCTACAAATTTCTTATCTGGTGAAAAGTTGTAAATATACAACTAAATGCTGTAAAGAAGAGCTCACTCACTCCCTAAACCATTGTAAACAATGAGGGCAAGCTTTTAGGCAACTTACAAGTTACAAGCATGGAGTGTTGAGTTGCAAGGGAACCTGGAGTAAATTGTTGTGGTAGTAGCAAGTAAGCCCATCTGGCATTCTCCGTTTGAGATGTCATACTCTCGTGCTATCCATCACTTGATAGACTAGACCAATAAGTCTATGGTGGTTTGTGGACCACAATTTGTGGTGGGCTCAGTCTCATTCATCTTTCTATTTCATAAATGAGTTCTATTAATAGGTGCAAAAGGCACCCCTTAAGGTAAAATTATTAAAACAATCGAGCCATTTTATGAGTCAAGCTACTAAATCTAAAAAATTTTATTACAGATATATCACAATTACTGTTAAGTTAGTCTTATAGGATCTTTTGCCTATAATAAACGGTGTGGGAAATTAGTCATAAGGATTGCATTATCTAACCTGTAGTGTGTAACAGTATTCAATGAAGCAAAGTTGGTCATTATGTAGATAGGATTGAATTAAGATGCAATTAATTCCTAATTCTGCTATGTCGGTGCCGGGATTTGCAGTTGGAACGCTTTTTATTGTATTTTGCTTATATGGGTAAGGTAGTGAGGCAAATTTTCAGCCATTTGCTTGTTTCATTATAATGACAATTCGTTTACATCTAGTTTTGTTTAGTGTAGAACACAGATGATCAACTGTCTCTTCCTTACAAATTACACGTCCTTCCATGACAATTTAGTCATTTCTTGGAGTCTGCAGAAAAAAAGACCTCGATTCATGATAAATTCATGAGGAGGTGGGATCTCTTTAGGATCCACTCCAGCATTTAGAAATTGGTTAATCAATAAATACTTGCCATTATTACTGATTTGTGTCATATAATGTGAATCTAGACCAATCCCAAAGCTAACTCATTGTTGAATACTTACAGTCTTAAAAGATGTATCCAATAGAAGTGAATCCTGGGGAAAAAAATCACATAGTACCAGCTAGGGAACAATTTGGATGACATGTGTTCTCCAATGACTGTCTTTAAATTGTAGTGCACAAAAATTTTTCTTTGAGCTTTTGTGTGTAAATCTAGGCATTTCAAGAAATTTTGAGTAGAATGTACTGCAAAAGATGCCTTTTAGTCCTTGCCTTCTGTGTAACGTGGTCAATCGTGTAGAAGTATTATTTTGAATCCAACTGTCACAGATGCTTCTGATAATCAAATTCTGAACTCATCTTTAATAAGGGCAGAAAGTTAAGTTGGTTTAGTCAGAGAGTGTGACAGTACTAATTATTCGTCTTGAATCAATTGCTGAACTCATTTTCAAGAAGGATGCAAGGTTCACTTTGCTTAGTCAAAGAGTTACACAGTACCACTTAATTGTCTCGAATAGGTATATGTGCTCGTTGTTGAGATATGTTGTGGAAGTTTTGTCAGAATAGTATATTTAATACATAAGAAAGAAGAAAATATTTTTTTCAAATACTTTATAATTAATCTCACCACTCAAATAAAATACACAAAAAAAATTCTCAATGATACTTATAACATTACTCACCATTCATCACGATTTTGCTCTTTTACTTTTCTTTTTCCGTACACGTGCATTTTCTTTCTTGCTATTTTGCTCTTTTACTTTTCTTTTTCCTTACACGTGCAATTACTTTCTTGCTTCTTTTTCTTTTTTTTTTTTTGGATTCTATTCTTATGGAATACTTTAACAATCGTGTATTTGTCATAGCTTAAAAAATCAACTTTTTTTACTATTTATTGCATTTTTTGGTATTATTTATAAGTTTCACTGTACTATTTCAGTTACTTTTTAGTTTTATTTACAATAATTTCAGCAAAAAATTTTCAATTTCAATTAAATAAACTGTTTCTAAACGAACTCTAAGAATAATTATATAGAATGAAAAGGAGACATGCTCCTAAATTCTAGAAAATTAAGGAAAATCCAATAAAAGCACACCTTCACTAAGTCTCTTCTTAAAAGCAAAAGAAAGCTACATAAAAATTTCATTTTTGATAGTCAAAGAGAAGAACTTAACGTACCTACTAAAGAAAAAAAAGTTTTCCTGCAAAACACATAAAAGAAAACATACAAGCAACATGTTAGTTGATAATGACTCTTACAATTGTGACTTTCACCTCACTGAGAGTAGCAGATAAACTTCTTTGAAAATGGGCATTGAATCAAAATTTTGAAGGGTCTCTTTGCTTTCCTAGAGAGGTGACCTGATGTCGCGGAAGCCGAAGAGAAGCACACGCGATGCTCTCTTTGATGAAACAGAAACTAAACTGTTAGTTTCTGGTAGTAAACCTTGAATCCACGAGGAGTTTCCCTGAATCCACTAGAAGAAAATTTGACAAAAGTCTGTGTTTATTGATAATAGTCTATCTTGCCTCTGACGGCTACAAAACATATAAATACTAAACAAAAACATTTAAAACCCTAATTCGCACTAATTAAGCGATTAGGTGACAAAATTACCGAATTTTACCAAAAATGGCAAAATTGAGTTAAACGCAGAATCATAAACTACTGACCTTAAGGGTCATCCCAAAACAGACAGGACCTTATTCTGACTTTTAAACTAAAAGTTATTAAGGAAAAACAAATATTACTATAAATAGCAAAAACATTGTTTCCGGGGCCTTAACGAAGGAATTTGCCTAAAATTTGGCAACGTTCATGGCATCTGCATGAATCTGGATCAGAACGCCGTTTCCCTTCAACCTGCCAAATTTCATGCAATTCCGACACTGTTACCTCTGATGGCCCCTACTGGCACCCCCCTTTGATCTTGCGTTGTGACTTCCTGCGCCCTTGCTGCTCCAAGAAGGCATGTGCTGTCTGTTCTACATCAGTCCCCTCCACTTGAAAAGAACTCGACCCTGAGTTCCCACTATCCGGTTCATCAGGAGAATGATAATCATATAAGTTAGCAACATTGAAGGTAGACGAAATGCTCATATCTGGAGGAAGAGTAACCATATAAGCATTGTTGTTGATCTTCTTAGTAATCTGAAATAGCCCGTACTTCTTGTCCTTCAATTTGTTGTAGGTACCAATAGGAAATCTCTCCTTCCTAAGATACACCAGCACTAAATCCCCAACATTGAAGATCTTCTCACGCCTCTTCTTATCAGCAGCCTCCTTGTACTTAGCATTTGTAGCTTCCAGTTTCTGCCTCACCTCCTCTTGCATGGTCTGAATACGGTCAGCCATATTCTCTGCTGCTTGACTCACTCCTGGAAGCTCAGGTAAAGGTACCAAGTCCAAAGCGTGTTTTAGGGGCACGCAGTAGACGATGGCAAATGGAAACTTACCAGTGCTTCTATTGACTGAGCTATTGTATGCAAACTCTGCTTGAGACAACGCAAGATCCTACTGCTTGGGCTTTTCACCTGAGATACACCGAATCAGATTCCCCAAAGTACGATTAACCACTTCTGTCTAGCCATCAGTCTGTGGATGACTAGTGCTGCTGTAATTCAAGGAAGTGTCAAAACGCTTCCACAAAGTTCGCCAAAAGTGACTAATGAACTTGGTATCCCGGTCAGAGGTGATGGACTTTGGCACTCCATGCAAACGCACAACTTCTTTAAAGAACAGATTGGCCACTCGAGTAGCATCTGAAGTCTTCTTACATGCTATGAAATGGGACATCTTGGAGTACCTGTGAACCACAACAAAAACAGAATCCATACCTCGCTGGGTTCGAGGAAGACCCAGTATAAAATCCATAGACAAATCTTCCCATGGTGCTTGTGGAACTGGCAGAGGCATATATAAACCAGTATTCTGAGATTGTCCCTTAGCAGTTTGGCAGATTGGACACTTCCTCACATGATTGCCAACATCCCTCTTGAGTTATGGCCAATAATACCTCTCTTCCACCAGTGCTATAGTCTTATCTCTGCCCATATGTCCACCCAAACCTCCACCATGCAACTCCCTAATAATCTGCTCCCTCAATGAACTTTTAGGGATGCATAATTGGTTACCCCGAAAAAGGAAACCATCCTGGATGTACATACTATTGATAGCAATATGAGTTTGTTGACACTTACCCCAAATATCACCAAAATCCTCGTCATTCTCGTACAGCTCCTTGAGGCAATCAAACCCTACAACTTCAGTACGTAAGGTGGTCAACAACGATGCTCGCCTGCTGAGTGCATCAGCCACCTTATTGGTGACACCAGACTTGTGCTTCAGAGTGAAATGAAAGCGTTGTATATAAGCTACCCACCAAGCATGCATCCTGTTAATGCTAACTTGACTGTTGATGTGCTTTAATGCTTGATGATCCGTGTATAATACAAACTCCCTCTGAATCAGGTAGTGCTCCCAATGCTTAGGAGTCCGTACTACAGCAAAGAACTCCAATTCATAGGTTGAACATTTACTTCGAGCTTCACAAACTTTCTCGCTGAAGAATGCTACTGGCATGTTGTCTTGTGAAAGAACAGCGCCTATCCCGACCACAGATGCATCACACTCCACCTGAAACACCTTATCAAAGTTAGGCAATGCCAAAACCGGGGTTGTGCTCAACTTTTCCTTGATTAAGGCAAAGCTTTGTTCTGCCTCTTTTCCCCATGAGAACTTCCCTTTCTTCAGACACTCAGTGATAGGGGCTACTATGCTATTGAAATCTCGAACGAACCGCCGATAGAAGGTTGCTAGCCCATGGAAGCTTCGCACATCACTCACTGTCATTGGGGTTGGCCACTCTCTGATTGCACGGACCTTATCCTCATCAACATGAATCCCATCCGCACTGGCCACATACCCTAAGAACAGCAACTTATCAGTCAAGAAGCTGCACTTCTTCAAGTTGATATACAACTCATTGGCCTGCAACACCGCTAATACTTCTCGCACATGATTATAGTGGGCTGCTTCTGTCTTACTGTAAATCAAGATATCGTCAAAATAAACTACCACAAACTTTCCAATAAATGGTTTCAGTACCTGATTCATAAGTTTCATGAAAGTGCTGGGAGCATTAGACAATCCGAAAGGCATTACCATCCACTCTTACAACCCCTCCTTTGTCTTAAAAGCCGTCTTCCACTCATCTCCAGGTCGGATCCGAATCTGGTGATACCCACTCTTGAGATCCAGTTTAGTGTAACACTTGGACCCACTCAGCATATCAAACATGTCATCTAGTCGTGGAATAGGAAATCGATACCTGACTGTGATCTTGTTGATGGCTCGACTATCCACACACATACGCCAGCTCCCATCCTTCTTTGGTGTTAACAATGCCGGTACTGCACATGGGCTCATACTCTCCCTAATTTTCCCCTTGCTCAAAAGCTCATCCACCTGCCCCTGTAGAATCTGACCCTCTTGAGGATTCATCCTGTAATGTGGCAGATTTGGTAAACTAGCTCCAGGAGCTAAATCAATGCAATGCTGGATGTCACGCATCGGTGGTAAACCTGCAGGCAGCTCTTCTGGAAAAAGCTCTTCAAACTCCTTGATCAATGGCTGAATCGCCTCAGGTATCTCAGCAATCTTCTTTGGCTCACCATCTGTCACTACTACAGCGTATACCTGTTTCAACTCCTTACAATCCCTGTCAAACTCATCTTCATTGTTCACTATAAGGAGTGCTGGCTTCCCCTCCACTTTAGAAGTTTTGGGTCTACTGCCTTCCTTAATAGGACCAAGGACAATTTTTCTGCCATTCTTAAAAAACACATACACATTGTCCTTACACTTATGAGTAGCATCTACATCATACTGCCAAGGTCTACCCAATATTAAATGACATGCATCCATTTCAACAACATCACAAACTACTTCATCTACATAATATTTACCCATAGAAAAAGTAACACGACATTGTTGAGTAACAAGAGTTTCCGTACCTTTCTTGATCCAACCTATCTTGTACGGGGAGGGATGCTTTTCTGTTTTCAGTCTTAGCTTGGCAACTAAACTCTTCAACGCAATGTTTTCTACACTGCCACTGTCTATGATCAAATCACAGACCCTTTTATTGATGGTGCATCGTGCTTGAAAGATCTCATTCCGCTGGTCACCAAATTCCACCCTTGGTGTGAGTAATAACCTCTGAATCACCAAAGACTACCCTAATGGCACGCCTTCCTCATCCTCTTGGACCTCATTAGGATCATAGGCATACGGATTTGCATCATTATACACCTCTTCACCCTCCTGTTCACCTTCTACCTCACCCTCTTCTGCCACTACCAGATTCACTGCAGCTCGCTTAGGGCAAGTACTAGATCGATGTCCTGGTTCTCCGCACCTGTAGCACTTATTCCCAGTTGGCCTAGCATAGGGGTTGGCATTCGCTATTGGCTGGGCTGCGGAACCTGCTACTGCCACTGTGGATTGGTTGACACCACTATTCTCCCTAACCACGAGTTGTGACCGTGGTGTAAACATAGGCTGTTTACCTTTGTTGGCAATGGAACTAGAGGACTCCGAACTGCGGTTGGAAAACTTCAAACCTATCCTGAGATGCTGAAATTCTATTTTCTTGGATAAGGTTACAACCTCATTCAAAGTATATAGGGTTTGTAAGGATACCTGATCTCGGATGGAAACTCGTAACCCGTGTACAAATCTGGATATCCGTTGATCTTCAGTTTCCTCCAAATCATTGCGATTCGCCAACCTGTCAAACTCCTCCATGTACTCATTAACTGTCCGAGTACCCTGCCTGCAATCCTGGTACTGTCTGAACAACTCCTGCTGGTAATCGGGTGGTAAGAACCGATCTGCCATTAATCTTTTCATCCTCTTCCATGACCGTATTGGAAGCTTTCGTTCCCGAGTACGGTTTAATTGAACACGATCCCACCAGGCAGATGCTCCTCCCTTCAATTTGTAGGCCATCAAACACACCTGTTTGTCTTCTGGTGTACCCATATAGTCGAAAAACTTTTCAACCTCACTAACCCAATCCAGATACTCTTCAATGGAGACATTACCATTAAAAGATGGTAACTCTATTTTCATCCGATAGTCCCTCTGCTCCTGATAATCTCAACCATTATCCCTCGCGGGACCACGATGATTTCCGAGGACTCTCTCTGCATACTCCTCATCTTCACTGTCTTCTTCGTTGTAATCTTGCTGCCTGTTCCGATTTGGACCACGATAGGGAGGGCCACGCACTCGGTTATCACATCGCTCTTTATCAACGCGATTAGGGTTTCGGTTAAGCAAAGTGGCAAGTGCTGCTTGAATATGGTCTAGAGTCTATTGGGTTGAATCACGAAATTGTTGATTTTCATCACGAAAATCAAGGAACTCATCCCTAGTGAGGACTGGGTTATTGACGTCGTCACCGCCGTCATTGTTATGGTGGTCACCGTCTCGCCGGTTAGCCATCAGACCAGGGTAAATCAAGGCTCTGATACCAACTGATGTCGCGGAAACCTGAAGAGAAGCACACGTGATGCTCTCTTTGATGAAGCAGAAACTAAACTGTTAGTTTCTGGTAGTAAACCTCAAATCCACGAGGAGTTTCCCTGAATCCACAAGGAGATAAAACTGGAATCCATCAGAAGAAAATTTGACAAAAGTCCGTGTTTATTGATAATATTCTATCTTGCCTCTGACGGCTACAAAACATATAAATACTAAGCAAAAACGTTTAAAACCCTAATTCGCCCTAATTAAGTAATTAGGTGACAAAATTACCAAATTTTACCAAAAATGGCAAAATTGAGTTAAACGCAGAATCATAAACTACTGACCTTAAGGGTCGTCCCAAAACAGACGAGACCTTATTCTGACTTTTAAACTAAAAGTTATTAAGGAAAAACAAATATTACTATAAATAGTAAAAACATTGTTTCCGAGGCCTTAACGAAGGAATTTGCCTAAAATTTGGCGACATTCATGACATGAATCTGGATCAGAACGCCGTTTCTCTTCAACCTGCCAAATTTCATGCAATTTCGACACTGTTAGCTCTGATGGCCCCTACTGGCAGCCCCCTTTGATCTTGCGTTGTGACTTCCTGCGCCCTTGCTGCTCCAAGAAGGCATGTGCTGTCTGTTCTACATCATGACCCTTGTTTATATTCTTGTTGCCATACTTTGTTTAATGAAGAGGTGGCAATTTGTGTTAACAGGTTGCACTCATGTTGTATGGAGGTAAGAGTAATCAAATACATAACTTAACTCTAACTTATTTAATAATTGTGTCAAAACTACTCATCCTTAACACAACTAATATATTGAACTGGTGGACACGACAAAACTCATGTTAACTCGTTTAATACAGAGTCCAAAAATAAATAAAGTGAATAAATTTTATGTGTGTGATTGTGACAACTTTGCTATGGTGATCGCAATTGAACCAACGGTTGTAGGTTGTGAATTGGACTACAAATAAACAAAGAAATTATATGTTCAAGCATCAACTATTGAAAATCAACAATACCGTCGAGGCTGACAATATTCAGTGCAGATTTAAGAAGTAAAGACTTAGAAAGAGGTAAAAACAAATGCAAGTTTGCATTTATAGTTGAGAAACAATGGCTCTCTCTCTCTCTCTCTCTCTCGTTACAATGAACTCTTTTTTTTTTTAATTAATTTTATTTACATGATATTACATGATATTACAAGAAACAATAGTTAATTTTAATTTATTAACTATTATTACCCCTAACAAATAGAGTTGAAGTGAAAAAAAAGTTCTTTAGATATCTTATTAGGCAAGATATTAGAAGTCTGTTTGGATATTATTTATTACTGAAAATTGAAAATACTATAAAAAAATAATTTTTAAATATGTAAATAGTGCCGTAGAACCCAATTTTAAAATTGTTTTTATTAAAAAAAATATTTATGAGTTTTGTGAACAATACATGAGACCCAAAAAAATAACTCAAACACAAACACAAACACAAGCTAGGAATCGCTATCCAAACACCACTAGATATAAGGCAAGATCAGATAAGATAGAAATGATCGTAACTCAAATATGTGATCAAAAAACTAATTTTCTATTTGTGGTTTATTTGGTGACACTATTATTATTGTCCTATCTGATTTGATAGATTGTCCAATATCGATCATCTTCCAATAAAAGCCGCCATCGCAATGATTTGCCCATTATCGCTCGGTTTGCAATGGCAGACTCCTCCAACAAGAAGTTACAAGGCAAAGTAGCCATAATCACTGGTGTTGCAAGCGGCATAAGCGAGGCTACGGCTTACCTTTTTGCCCAACATGGTGCACGCATGGTTGTGATCGCCGATATCCAAGACCAATTGGGCCACCAAGTAGCCACATCAATTGGTATAGACAAGTGCCAATACGTGCACTGTGATGTTTCCGATGAAGACCAGGTCAAGAACATGGTTGAATCAACGGTCCAGAAACATGGTCAGCTCGACATCATGTTCAGCAACGCTGGGACTCTGAGTGGCTCTGATCAGACAATCCTCGAGCTCGACCTTTCAGGGTTTGACAAAGTGATTGAAACCAACGCCCGTGGCATGGCTTTGTGTGTAAAACACGCGGCGCGTGTGATGGTTGAGAGGCGCGTGAAGGGGAGCATCGTATGCACAGGAAGCGTATCCGCTAGCAAAGGTAGACAGCTATCCACAGATTATTGTATGGCAAAGCATGCAGTGCTGGGTCTGGTTCGATCAGCAAGAGTGCAGCTTGGGCAGCATGGGATTAGAGTGAACTGTGTATCACCCTCCTTGGTGGCTACACCAATGTCATGTGATGGATTAGGAATGGATGCAGAGCAAGTGGAGAAGATTTCTGAACCAAATTCAAGCTTAAAAGGAGTTGTGTTGAAGGTGAGAGATGTTGCCAATGCTGTGCTCTTTCTTGCATCTGATGGTTCTGGTTTTGTCACTGGACTTGACTTGAAGGGTGATGGGGGCCACTTAGGGAGTGGGTACAAGCTCCAATGAGTATTGTTTTGAGATGGAAAGCAAAGGGTGTTAATTTTAACCACCTTGTAACAAAATAAGTTGAAGGAAAAGTTACGTATACCTTGTTTAAGTACTGCAGGGAGTAGGTTCTACTTTATATTTCACAAATATTGAATACAAATCATATGTTTTATTTTATATTTCACAAATATAACTGATTTCATATTAGAAAACAGATCCTGTAAGAAGAAATAAGTTGTCTACTATTTCTTATCTGGTAAACATTTGTAAATATAAAATTAAAAGCTTTAAAGAAGAGCTCACTCACTCCCTGAACCTTTGTAAAGAATAAGGTCAAGCTTTTAGGCAACTTACATGTATGTACCAAATGATTTTTTCCCCTGCTTGGTCTAAGGTAGTACTCTTCGGTTCCAGCAAATTAAGAAATTTTCAGTAAAATATTTTCAAAATTTTTCAAGCAAACCATCAAAATGAGTGGAACAGCCATCAGAACTATTGGTGCTGAATGTCTAGTGATCAGATCACCCGAACCAGCAGCCAAAACAATGGCTTCCACGATCTACACCGGAGCGTTGTCTTCAATGATGAGACCACCAGCACTAGTAGTGCTTGAATAGTAATTTTGGTTATCGGATCTCCAGAGATGGTCACCGAAACGATGTATTTGATGATCAAACTACCGGCATCGGTTGTCAAAATGCCGATTCAAGTGACCAGACTTCAAGCACCAATTGTTGGAGCGGCAACTCCAGCCATCAAATTATTGGCACTGGCTATCCAACCCACCAGACCGGTGACCTAACTACCAAAGGATTAGAGGTGAAGCCATTGTACGTTTTTGTAAATATTTTAACAAAATTGTAAAATTACAAAGTTTTACAACTTTTTATAAAATATTTTACCATCAACCGAGAAATATTTTACAAATTTGACTACATTTATATGCAAACAAATACTTGAAAATGAAAAAAAAAAAATTCAAGTATATTTTACTTCAAAACAAACAGAGCATAGGTTATAAAGTGTCTGCATAACCTGAGCGTGCCTTCAGCCCATAGTAGATTAAAGCTCAATAATGAGCTTTATTGTGGTAGTGGCAAGTAAGCCACTCTTGCATTCAATGGTTAAGATGCCATACTCTCATTCTATCAAAGACTTGATAGACAAGACCATTAAGTCAATGGGTACAATTTATCAATCCCTCTCACATTCTTTGTATACAGACCACAATCTGTGGTGGGCTCAACTAAGTTGACAGTAATTCTAGGTAAAAGAGGGTGAACACTTTGTTGGTTCAAGCTGGATAAAATAGGTAACTAATTTTTTTTTTTTCTAACTATCTAGTTAGTAGTTAAGATTTTGAAATTATATTTTTTACTAGCATTTCGAGTCTAAGAGACTCGATTTAGGGTCTATAAATCGAATTTTTGGAACTCGATTTTCATGAGTTGTTCATGTTTGATGTGACATTTTTTTCACGTGGCGCACAAATGGAAATCGAGTCTCTAAAACTCGATTTATAAACCAAACATTTTATAAGTCTTTAGTCTTCCCAAAAATACCCAAAAAAAAAAATTTAAGAAATCCCATAAATACGGCAATCCTAGCACAATGAACATGAAGAGAGAAAGAATTAGATCAAATTAGAGACCATTTTTGAACCCACACCGAGACCCAAAACTGAATGATCTCACCTCACCTCGCCAGGTTGTTCACTAAATCCAAAGAATCTAGAGACCCAGACTGAGATCGTCGTGGGTTGTGCGACTAAACCCAGATTGTTGTTGGTTGTGCGATTGAACGGAGAGGAAAGCGAGATCGGTGTTTGGGTGTGGGGTGGAGATCGGCGTTGGCGCACTCAGGCAGCAGGGGTGCACCCAGGCCATGCGACCCAGGCCACGCATAGCCCAGGCCGCGCGAGTCTTTCTCTCTCTCTCTGATCTGTATTTTCTCTCCGATGGGTATTTTTTTTTTGGGTGTTTCAGGTTATACATCTTAAAATTTTTATAAATTATTTTGGTTTACAAATCGAGTCTTAGAGACTCGATTTCCATGCACCACGTGGAAAAAATGCCACATCAGATATGAACAATCCATGAAAATCGAGTCCCAAAAACTCAATTTATAGAACCTAAATCGAGTCTCTTACACTCGAAATGCTAGTAAAAAATATAGTTTCAAAACCTTAACTACTAACTAGATAGTTAGGAAAAAAAAAATTAGTTACCTATTTTATCCGTTCAAGCCAGGTACCCATCATGGATTCATGGTTATTCACCTTTTGGTTCATAAAATGTTTGTTCGTCTAACCAATTGAAGCCTCTATCCTTAAGTTTTAGTTTGAATGCTTGCCTTGCTGTCATCAGTGTATTTTTTTTTTTTTTTTTTAAATATTATTAAGTTTGAGTATTAGAGATGCAATATAGACAAAGAACTTCTATGCTCGCGCATCAACTATTGAAAATCAACAATACCTTTGAGGCTTAAAATATTTAGTGCATGCAGTTTTAAGAAGTAAAGACCTGGAAAGAGCTAAAAACGAATGCAAGTGTCTCTCTTTCCACTCAACGACAATGAACTTTGTTTTTTGCAATTAATTTTAAGTGCACGATATTACGGGAATATAACCATAAGATTTTATTTGTTACATTTTGAAAGCTAAAAATTTAATTGATTAATTATTATTACCCCTAAACAATAGAGTTAAAGTGAAATTTTTTTCTTTATATATCTTCTCAGGTAAGATATTAGATTTAAGATAGATCAGATAATAGATATAAGATCAGATCAAATGGAAATGATCCACCTATCAAGTAAACATTCTAAAATATATATTCAAAAAAACCAATTTTCTATTGTTGGTTCATTTGGTGACACTAATGTCAAAATAATGACGACATAGAGAAGTTAAGAACTGACGTAGAACAGACCACCATGGTCATCTTGAAACATCAGGGATACTTGAAATCACAGTGTAAGGCAAAAATGCACTAGTAAAAATCATTTGTGAGACTGAGTTGGAATTGCATGCAAATTTGTAGGTTGTATGGAAACGGTCTTCTGATCAATAGTTGTCACTTTGCCACAATCTTTGCCCTAATTTTGGCAAATTTTTTGCCCTTTTTAGTAATTTTTGTTTTATTAATAACTTTTTTCTCAAAAGTCGAAATAAGGTCCACGCTTGTTTTGGGAAAACCCTTAAGGTTTGTAGTATGCCTGTCCACGGGTCAAGTCGAGTTGGTTTTGGACCCAACCCAGGCTCAACCTACCTATATCGGGTTGTAACGACTCTGCCCCAACTATGTAGATATTGTCCGCTTTAGGACCCATACCTCTCACAGTTTTGTTCTCCCCCAAAGCACATAATAGTGGGGGAAAATGCCTCTACACATTAAAGGGAGGTCATTCCTTATAAAAACATTCTCATGTGTTTTCCTAGGCGATGTGGGATTCCATGGAATGCAAGACCCCCCTTTTGAGTCACTACACGAGTGGAGGGCGGTAAAACCTAACACCGATCACTAGCATCAATCGGTTGAGTCAGTTTCAAGTGAGGATAAGTGTCGGTCGGTTCGATCAATCGTCAAAATCAAAAAAATGTCATCGAAATTTAGAAAAAGTCGTAGGAATCTAGAAAAAGTCACCAGAAAGCAGCAGAAAGTTGCCAGAATCTACATTTTTTCTTTTAAAATTGCTAGGATTGGCCAAATCTAGCTATATCCCACTAGATCTAGCCACTAGATCTAGCCAAGATCTCACTAGATCTAGTCTAAATCTCATCGAATCTGGCTTGATTTTGCTGTATTTGGCCAAATTTTTTATATAGACCCGATCGGATTCGGGTTGCTTAGGTTTCGGAGAAGAAAACTCACCACTCAACCAGCCAACATCAATTCTTGGAATCTAAGACACACCACAGATCAATTGGAGCTTCAGTTCGGGCTAAAATCGGGTCTAGACACCCCTAGTTAGTAGTTTATGATTTTGTATTTAACTCAATTTTCCTATTTTTGGTAAGATTCAGTATTTTGCCACCTAATCTCATGATTAATGTGAATTAGGGTTTCAGATAGTTTCCTAATCATCCTAAAATTTTATTTAGTATTTATATGTTTTGTAGTATCAAAAAAAAAAAAATCAGATTATTATTAATAAAATTTAGAGTTTTTTTTTTTTTATATTGTTTTCTATTCTATTAAAGAAAGTATCATGTGTTCTTTTTCCTAACTTAAACAACATCAAGAACTGACCAACTATAAATTATGGATCAAAATTTGCTGAGATTTTACCCTTCTCCTCAATTATTCTATCTACCTAACATTCCACCGCCCATACGAGGCTTATGAGCGCCCACATTGATATTACTGTCCAATCTGATTTGGTAGATTGTCCAGTATTTATCATCTTCCAAAAAAAGCCAATAAAAGTTGCAATCTCAATGATTTGCCCGTTATTGCAAAGTTTGCAATGACACTCCTCCAACAAGAAGCTACAAGGCAAAGTAGCCATAATCACCGGTGGGGCAAGCGGCAAAGGCGAGGCTACGGCTCACCTTTTTGCCCAACATGGTGCACGCATGGTTGTGATCGCCGATATCCAAGACCATCTGGGTCACCAAGTAGCCACATCTATAGGCATAGACAAGTGCCAATACGTGCACTGTGATGTTTCCGATGAAGACCAAGTCAAGAACATGGTTGAATCAACGTCCAGAAACATGGCCAGCTCGACATCATGTTCAGCAACGCTGGGACAGCGAGTAGCTCTGATCAGACAATCCTCGAGCTCGACCTTTAAGGGTTCGACAAAGTGATCGAAACCAACGTGTGTGGCATGGCTTTGTGTGTGAAACACGCGGCGCGTGTGATGGTTGAGAGGCGCGTGAAGGGGAGCATAATATGCACAGGAAGCGTGGCCGCTAGCCAAGGTAGAAATCTGTTCACAGATTATTGCATGTCAAAGCACGCAGTGTGGTGGCTACACCAATGGCATGTGGTGCATTTGGAATGGATGCAGAGTGATGATGCCGAAAATCTCACCAGTGAGCCACACGGTCCTCACACGCTCGGAACAGCACCTGCAAGACAAAAAAGGAGATGACCTTTCAGAGAGCACCGGTGTGGTGTCGGCCAAATACCCTCCGAAGGTCAAGTTAGAACTTTTTTCAACTCTAGAGTGCTAGAGAGGGTGTTATTATGCGTACCTTGATGTGTGAGGGTATTAGAGCTTTTATAGTAGTTGAGGGTTGACCCTTTTCCTTGAAGCAGAAGTCCTTTCCTTATAGGAATCCCTTATGAGCGTAAATTACGGGATCCTTTCCTAATAGGACCCGGATACTAGTCGTGGAGTACAAGCAATCTCCCTATACGTGGTGGGCAAGTTTCTTATTTTCATGGAACCGTCAGCCTTACAACCGTCAGCCTTCATTCTTTCCAGCAGCCGAGTGGTCGTCAGCTTCTTTGCTGTTTGTGTAACCGTCAGCTTTGTGCCCGCAGCCTGTTCACCTTGTACCCGTCAGCTTTACTTTGCCTGTTAACCACAATTGGACCGTCGACTTGAACATGTGTTGACGTTCTTGTCTATGACGGATGTCACGATTATTCTTCCATATCAGTTGCCCCCTACTCCATATGCCCGTCAGCCATACCAGACGGGTTTATGGAGTATTCTTCCGTCGCTAACTGTTTGATCAGAAAAATAATTGCTGCTGTCATTAAATGCTGGGACAGGTAGCGCGCTTGGATTGGCCCCGTGTTGGTACGCGGGCGTCGCTTCATTTTCCGTGCGTTTAATTCATATATATATGTGGCCCCCTCCTCTCATTTTCACTATTTCATTTACCTAATTCCTGGAGAGCACATCCGTCGCCCAAATTCCGTCAGCTCTTCCATCGTTTTTGCCGTCGTCCTTTCAAACGTTACTTTGAGAACTTGTAAGTTTCCCTTCCTTTTCGTATGCTTTCTATTTTTCTTTTAAAGTGAGGTCGTCATCCTAGGCGCTTAGTTTACACCCGTCACTTGTAGGTAGATGTCGAGTGACGCGTCGAGTGACCAGTCGTCGGTCCGCGAAGGAGCGGGCTACGACGAGGTGTTTGGTTCGGGCTCAAGTAGTGAGTCTGAGAGTTCCTCCTGGTCGTCAGAGAGGGAGACGTCAGCCCATGTTGCCGTCGAAGAGATAGGAGGTCAGGGAGACGTTGGTCAAGAGGAGGAAGTAGGCGAGGTTGAGTTAGGAGGGGGGAATGGGGATGAAGGTGACGAGGAGTCTAGTGAAGAGGAGTCTGAAGGTCCTGAAGGTAGTCGTCCCTTCATCCTTCCCCAGGACTGGGCTGTAAATAAATTTCTTCCAAAGATGACGCTAAAAATTTTTAATGAACTGCGTGTCCGTTTTCAAATCCCTGATCACATTCCCATCCGTCTACCTATGGAGGGTGAGAAGTGTTACACGGGAAAAACTGCAGACGTTGGCATGTACGACGCCATGTTTGCTGCCGGTTTGAGACTGCCCCTGACGGCTTTACACCGTCAGCTAGCTGATTACCTTGGCATATCCATCAGTCAGATTGCCCCAAACTCATGGAAAATTTTTATAAGTGCTGAGGTGCTGTGGGGTCGTCTGAGTGGAGGTCACCGTCAGCTTACTTTGGATGAGTTTTTTTATTGCTACAGACCCCGTCATCTGTCTTCGTCAAGGGGGATGTATCACTTTGCTGTTAGGGAGAAGGAGTTAAGGCTGGTGTCTGAAATGCCAGACTCCAATAGAGTCTGGAAGGGTAGGTTCTTTTTTGTAGAGGGGACGGACTGGGTGTGCCGTCAAGATGAATGGGAAACAATCCCCTTTGGTTGTTTTGACAACACTTGGGGTTTTGTCAAGGAGTCAGGTTTTAGTCGTCACCTTCATCTTCGTCAACTTGCCATATTTTGTTTTTTCCTTTGAAAAGATGCTAACACATTTAAGTTTTCTTTCTTCCATCTTTTTCAGCTTTCGTTCGCCCGTCAATAACTGACGAGCAAGAGGATTTCATCCGTCGGGTTCTGGGGATACGTATAGAGGATCGGTCGTGCCGGGACTTGATTACCCTAGATACTCTCTATACGTACTGTGGGGGTCCCGAACCAACACCCGAGGCTCGCAGGTTGGAAGAGCTTGCTCGTCATCGTAAGTCTTTTTCTACCCGTCAGCTTCTATTCTTTTAGTCGTCAACTTCCCTTATGCTTTTTCTCTTTTGGTGCAGAAATGGATGCTGTTAAGGAGCGAATTAAGGCCGCCGCTGCCCGTCAGCGGGAGGAGAAGAGGGCTAAGGGAGAGACGACGTCTACTCCTAACCTCAGGCCCGTCACCAAGGGCTCCCAAAAGAGGAGGTCTGACGGGGTGGTCATCCGTCCGTCGAAGAGGCCAACCGTCACTCCAGCCAAATCGCCCCCTACATTGGGTCATGGATCTGGAAAAGGCACCATGACTTCTTCTGGTCCCGTCTTGCAGGGACCTCAGAGCTTGCTGACGCACAAAGATTTTGCCGTCGAGGCCGTCGAGGCACTTATAAGGCCGACGGACATAGATCCTTGTGCTCAGTTAGGGACGGATGAGCTGGGGTCGTCGGCCTTGTTCGACCTTTCTCGGGTAAACCGTCAGTTTTACTTTGTCTGATGTACACAAACCCCTTCTTTGTAGCTGACGGTTGTATTTTTTTTCAGGCTTTGGTCCGTGTAAAGGCGCTGACGGAGCGATGTGTGGCCAAGGAGGGCGTTGCTTCTCGTCTTAGCAAGCATAATGCCACTCTTCGGAATGAGCAAGGCCAGTACAAGGACGGGGTACGGACACTTAACCGGGAGTTGAAAGAGGTGAGGGACGAGCTGGAAGAGGTGAAACGTCATCGGGTTGAGACGGAAGAAAAGCTGACGGCTCTTTATGGGCAGTTAGAGACAGTTGGGGCTGATGCCGTTGAGAAGTTCAAGGCGTCAGATGCCTTCATCGAATCCTGTGGCAGCTATTATGGCACTGGGTTCGATGACTGTCTTAGACAAGTGGCGTCAGCCTTTCCTGAGCTGGACCTGTCTTGCATTAACATAGATGACGCTCAGCCCATGACGCCTGCTACTGGTGCCGTCACTCCTCCTGCTGATGACTTGGTTAATTCCCCCCTTCCTGGAGAGAGTGGGGTTGTCTTGGCCCAGCCTGCTGCGAACCTCTCCTCGACTGCCGTCACTCCTCCTACTGTGCTGCTTGATGACGAGGAGCCTGCTGCTAAATAGATTTTTTTTTTTTTTCTTTTTTGTTTATCACTATTTTGTATTTCTTTTATCTATGTAGAAGACAATTTTATTAAGTGCCCCTTTGGGCACCGTTGTGTAATATTTTGACAGCTTTTAAATGCTTTCGTTTAGGCTTTGATTTGTTACAATGTCGTCAGCTTTTCATTACCTGTTTGTGGCTTATCTTGCTTGGTTTTGTTGCATGTTTTTGAAACAAAGATTGCAGGCCTTATTACTTTTTTGGGCCGTCAGTTTTACTAAACCGTCGGTTAGTTTCTAACGAGCCCGTCAGCTTTTGACCATTTTGCCTTAAATGATTGTAGAAATTTCAGTAAAATCCCGTCGTCTTGTGACGAGGTTATCTGCCTTATGGCCGTCAGCCTTTCGCCTGTTTTTTAGACTTGGCCAATTATAGATTGTCAGCTTCTTGTATAATTTTGGACTTGGGTTATTTTTAGTTTGTAGATCAGACCGTCAGCCTTTCGTCCATCCTTGGACTTGGCTGTTTTTAGTCCGTCGCCCTTTTAGTCAACCATTTTGTGGACTTGGTCTTTTAAACCATCAACCTGTCTTCCCTTGGCCTTTTTAGACCGTGGGCTGTTTTTGGTTCGTCCATTTTTGGACCGTCAGTTTTATGGCAATCCAGCTTGTGGATTTGATTATTTAGACCGTCAGCCTATTGTCCTTTGGACTTGGCCTCTTTTAGACCGTTGGCTGTTTTTTTGTTTGTCCATTTTTGGACCGTCAGTTTTATGGCAATCCAGCTTGTGGATTTGATTATTTAGACCGTCAGCCTATCGTCCTTTGGACTTGGCCTCTTTTAGACCGTTGGCTGTTTTTTTTTGTTTGTCCATTTTTGGACCGTCAGTTTTATGGCAATCCAGCTTGTGGATTTGTTATTTAGACCGTCAGCCTATCGTCCTTTGGACTTGGCCTCTTTTAGACCGTTGGCTGTTTTTTTTTGTTTGTCCATTTTTGGACCGTCAGCCTTCCAGCTCGTGGATTTGGTCATTAAGACCGTCAGCCTATCGTTCTCTTGGACTTGGCCTTTTTTAGACCGTCGGCTGTTTTTTGTTCGTCCATTTTTGGACCGTCAGCCTTTCAGCTTGTAGATTTGGTCATTAAGACCGTCAGCCTATCGTCCTTTTGGACTTGGCCTTTTTTAGACCGTCGGCTGTTTTTTGTTTGTCCATTTTTGGACCGTCAGCCTTTCAGCTTGTAGATTTGGTCATTAAGACCGTCAGCCTATCGTCCTTTGGACTTGGCCTCTTTTAGACCGTCGGCTGTTTTTTCTTGCTTTTAACTTCATGTTTGTAAGTAAAAATTTGTCTTTGAGTAAACTCTCATTGTTATGCATAAATATAAAAGGTAGTCTAGGAACAAAATCTGCCCATGTTGGGCTTATTGTAGCAAACGCTTAAAAAGGTAATTGAAAAAGTCTTGAAAAGAAAGATGCTGCTGCTCCTACTGGTAGTACTTTCGTAGGTGTTCCGCGTTCCATGGATGCGGGAGCTTTCGTCCGTCCAGAGTCTCTAGATGGTAGGTGCCCTTCCTTTGCCATGCCGTAACTCGGTAGGGTCCTTCCCAATTCGGGCCGAGCTTTCCTTGAGTGGGGTCTCTTGCTGCTCCCATTACCTTTCTTAAAACAAGGTCTCCTTCCTGGAAGTTTCTGTGTCTGACTCTGGAGTTGTAATTCTTGGCCATGCGATCCTGGTATCACGCGAGCCTTTGTTCTGCTGCCATCCTGACTTCGTCCACCAGGTCGAGCTGCAAACGTATGGCTTCGTCGTTCCTTTCTTCATCGTGGTTGTGTACCCTGTAGCTTGTGAGACCGACTTCGGCTGGGATGACCGCTTCGTTTCCGTACGTCAATCGGAACGGTGTTTCTCCTGTTGGTGTCCTTACTGTCGTCCTGTACGCCCATAGTATGCTTGGCAACTCTTCAGCCCATATGCCCTTTGCCCCCTCAAGCCGGGTCTTGATGATTTTTAACAAGGATCGGTTTGTAACTTCGACCTGCCCATTGGCTTAGGGGTGAGCGGGGGAGGAGTAGTGGTTCCGTATCCCTAACTGTGAGCAGAAGTCCCTGAAGGAGTCGTTGTCGAACTGTTTCCCGTTGTCTGAGACTAAGACTCTTGGAATGCCAAACCTGCATATGATGCATCGCCAAACGAAGCTCCTTATGTTTTTCTCTGTGATGGTGGCCAGTGCTTCCGCTTCTACCCACTTGGTGAAGTAGTCGATACCGACAACTAAAAACTTCAGTTGTCGTATTGCAGTGGGGAATGGTCCCATAATGTCTAATCCCCACTGAGCGAACGGCCATGGTGCCGTTATTGGGGTTAACTCCTCGGGTGGTTGCCTGATGATGTTGCTAAACCTTTGGCATTTGTTGCAAGCCTTCACATAAGCTTCGGCATCCTTCTGCATTGTTGGCCAAAAGTACCCGGTTCGTACTAGCTTGTGTACTAGCGACCTTGATCCGGAGTGGTTTCCACAGACTCCTTCGTGGACTTCCTTCATGACGTAATCCGCTTCTTCGGGGCCCAAGCATCGTAGGTAGGGACGAGAAAAACCTCTTTTGTATAATACATCCTTGATTAGAACGAATCTTGCCGCTTGAACCTTCAGTTTCCTTGCTGCCTCTTTATCATTTGGTAATACGCTACTTTTCAAAAAGGAGGTTAATGGTGTAGTCCAGTCATTCTGGGGGTCGAGCTCCTGTATGTCGGCCGCACTGATAAGTGGAGAGAGCTGCGTGAAGGAGAGTGCACTTCCAGTGGCGATCATGTGCTCGGCAGAGGCGGCTTTGGCTAAGCGGTCAGCTTGTTCGTTTTCCCCCCGGGGGATTTGCATAATTTTGACCTCCAGCTCGCTTATTCTCCTCTTCGCTTGCTCCAAATACTTCTTCATTCTTTCGCCTTTGTATTCGTACTCCCCGCTTATCTGGTTAACTATGACTTGGGAGTCGCAGTAAACAATTGCTTTCTCGGCTCCTGCTGCCCTAACGAGGTCGAGCCCTGCTATCAAAGCTTCGTATTCTGCCTCGTTGTTGGTGGTGGGGAAGGCGAGACGGACCATACATTCTACCGTGTCTCCTTCTGGTGACTGTAGCACGATGCCGGCCCCACCGGCTTGTCTGTTGGAAGATCCATCCACGTGTATACTCCACTCTGGGGATTCCTCTGCCCCCTCGTCCTCGCCATTTGTGAATTCAGCTATGAAGTCTGCCACGATCTGCCCCTTGATAGCGGTGCGCGGGCGATATTAGATGTCATATTCGCTTAGCTCTATGGCCCAAAGTGTCAAGCGCCCGGCCGCCTCAGGGTTGCTCATGGCCCGTCGCAAAGGCTTGTCGGTTAAGACCGCTATTGTGTGAGCTTGAAAATATGGCTTCAGCTTGCGTGCCGCCGTAACTAGTGCGAAGGCAAGTTTCTCTAGGGGTGGATATCTTTCTTCAGCTCCGTGCAGCGCTCGACTGATGTAATACACGGGTTTCTGTATCTTCTCTTCTTCTCTGATCAAGGCGGCGCTGACGGCGGCCGAGGAGACGGCGAGATAAAGAAAGAGTTCTTCTCCTGGCTGTGAGGGACTCAGCAGTGGTGGGGAAGAGAGGTAAGCTTTTAATTCTTCGAATGCTCGCTGGCATTCATCGGTCCATTCGAAAGACCTTTTTAATATGCGGAAGAAGGGTAGGCACTTGTCTGTCGCTCTGGAGACGAACCTGTTTAGTGCTGCTATCTTGCCGTTGAGGCTTTGTACTTCTTTCACATTTCTTGGTGGTGCCATCTCCATTATAGCCCGGATCTTGTCCGGATTGGCCTCGATGCCTCTCTGGGACACCATGAATCCTAGGAATTTTCCTGCCGTTACCCCAAAGGCACATTTTCCTGGATTGAGCTTCATGTTGTAAGAGCGGAGGGTGTCGAATGTTTCCCTGAGGTCTTCTAAATGATCTTCTTCCCTTTGACTCTTAACCAACATGTCATCGACATATACCTGGACGTTTCTCCCGATCTGTTGTGCGAACATTTTGTTCATAAGCCTTTGGTAAGTTGCGCCTGCGTTTTTCAAACCGAACGGCATTACCTTGTAGCAGAATAGGCCTTGGCTGGTAACAAAGGACGTCTTTTCCTGATCGTCCTCGTGCATCTTGATATGGTTGTAGCCGGAGAAAGCGTCCATGAAGCTTAATAGCTGGTGCTGAGCTGTGGAGTCTACTAGAGTGTCGACCCTTGGGAGGGGGTAGCTGTCTTTAGGACACGCTTTGTTCAAATCGGTGAAGTCTACACACATCCTCCATTTCCCGGAAGCTTTCTTGACCATCACCACGTTTGCTAGCCAGTCGGGGTAGTACACTTCTTTAATGAAATTGGCCTCTTGCAGCTTGCGGACTTCCTCGGCTACGGCTTGATCTCGCTCCGGGGCGAAGACCCGCTTCCTCTGTCAGATGGGTGGAAAAGATGGCGACACATTCAGCCTATGTACCATGACGGAAGGATCTATTCCTGGCATATCCTCGTGACTCCAGGCGAATACGTCTCGATTCTCCTTGAGGAATGTTACAAGCGCTTGCCGAGTGACGGGACTTGCAAGGGTCCCAATCCTAGTTGTCTGGTCAGGTACGGAGTCGTTTAGAGGTATCTCCTCAAGCCTCTCAGCCGGCTCTGTCGCGCTCCGGTGCTCTTCTATGTTCATGGTTTGGAGGTGATCGTCCATCTCCATCATGGCCACATAGCATTCTCGTGCGGCAATCTGGTTTCCACGTAGTTCTCCGATTCCGTGTTCTGTCGGGAACTTAATCTTTAAGTGATAAGTTGAAGTTGCCGCTTTCCATGTGTTGAGAGTGGGCCGTCCTATGATGGCGTTATAGGCGGATGAATGGTCAACCACGAGGAACGTTACCTCCTTCGTGATTTGTTGGGGGTAGTCGCCTGCGGTTACACCCAACGTGACTGCGCCTAACGGAAACACCTTTGCGCCTCCAAAACCGACAAGCGGAGCGTTCGTTGGGACCAGTTGCTCCTTACTGATTTTCATTTGCTGGTACGCCGGGTAGTATAAAATGTCTGCCGAGCTTCCGTTATCGACTAATACTCGATGCAAGTTGTAGTCCCCGACCTGTAGGCTGACGACAAGTGCGTCGTCGTGCGGGTGGTGGATACGCTGCGCATCTTCTTCTGAGAACTCGATCACGGGGCTTTTCGTTTGGGCTATGTTTCGCACTGGGCCCGCCACTTGGACGTTTTGGACCATCCGGAGGTGTGTCTTTCGAGCCCTTTTTGACGGTCTGGTGGCCATCCCTCCTACGATCATTCGTATATCGCCAATGGAAGGCCTGGGACGATCATGGCCACGCGGAGGTGGGTGCTCCTGAGGCGCTTGGTCTGTTCTTTCCTTGCTCACAAACTTCTGTAACTTCCCTTGTCTTATCAGGGCCTCGATTTGTTGCTTCAAGTCGTAGCATTCGGCTGTGTCGTGACCGTGATCTCGGTGGAAGCGGCAGTACTTGTCTCTGGAACGCTTATTCGGATCCCCCTTCAGTTTTCTGGGGAAGGTCAGAGTTCCTTCGTCCTTAATCTGCATTAGGACTTGATCTATTGGGGCGGTGAGCGGAGTGAAGCTCGCGAATCTCCCTCCTGGAGGTTTAGATCGTCTTTCGTCTCTTCGATCCCCCGTTCTGGGTCTTTTCCTTCCCTGGTCCGACCGTGCGTCCTCCTGCCTCTCCCTTTTTCTTGGCTTTTCTTCTCGGGCCTGCAGTGCGTCCTCGGCATTCATATACTTGGTGGCCCTGTAGAGCACTTCTGACATGGTCTTCGGGTCGTTCTTGTATAGAGAGAACAAGAATTTGCCTTTTTGTAACCCGTTTGTGAATGCTGCGACAAGTATTTTATCGTCGGCCTCGTCGACCGATAGCGCTTCCTTGTTAAAACGCGTTATGTAGGATCGCAACGTCTCGTCCTCTCTTTGCTTGATACTCATTAGGCATGCTGTGGACTTCTTATACCTGTGTCCTCCAATGAAATGTGTAGTGAATTGGGCGCTTAGCTCTTTGAAGGTGCTGATAGAGTTGGGCGTCAGCCGACTGAACCATATCCTCGCGGGGCCTTTAAGTGTTGTGGGGAAGGCCCTACACATGATCTCATTTGCTACTCCCTGAAGATGCATCAGGGTCTTGAAAGTCTCCAAGTGGTCGAGAGGATCCTTCACTCCGTCATAGCTATCTATATTCGGCATGCGAAACTTGTGGGGTAAGGGGAAGGAGTTTACGGCGATAGTGAAGGGTGAGTCGGTACGGTTCACGAGGTCGTCAAGATTACTAGAAACTCTCCCTTTGAGGGCGTTCATCATAACCTCCATCTGCTCCTTCATTGCCTGCATTTCGGCGGCGATTTGTGGTGGAGCCGCATCCATGAGGGATGGCATGCTTGCGGGCGGCCTTTCTGGTCTGCTCGGGGCGCGGCTGCCTTCAGGTCTTTCCTGGTTCCCTCTTGGAGCGCTATTCTCTTCCTGGTCTTCGGGTTGGCCGTTTTGCGCTGCATCCTTCTGGCGAAGCTGTTCTTCCAAGTCGAGGTTCCGTTTGGTCAGACGCTCTACGGCGGCGCCAAGAGTCCGAACTTGCCTCTCGAGGGCAGTTGCGGGTGGTTCCTCTCCTTGTACGTCATTGGTAGTTGCCATTGAACGAGTGAGTACCATGCAACCCTTTAGTCCGGGAAACGATAGTGTGGCTTAATCGCTTCGACAACGCGTTTCCCACAGACGGCGCCAACTGATGATGCCGAAAATCTCACCAGTGAGCCACACGGTCCTCACACGCTCGGAACAGCACCTGCAAGACAAAAAAGGAGATGACCTTTCAGAGAGCACCGGTGTGGTGTCGGCCAAATACCCTCCGAAGGTCAAGTTAGAACTTTTTTCAACTCTAGAGTGCTAGAGAGGGTGTTATTATGCGTACCTTGATGTGTGAGGGTATTGGAGCTTTTATAGTAGTTGAGGGTTGACCCTTTTCCTTGAAGCAGAAGTCCTTTCCTTATAGGAATCCCTTATGAGCGTAAATTACGGGATCCTTTCCTAATAGGACCCGGATACTAGTCGTGGAGTACAAGCAATCTCCCTATACGTGGTGGACAAGTTTCTTATTTTCATGGAACCGTCAGCCTTACAACCGTCAGCCTTCATTCTTTCCAGCAGCCGAGTGGTCGTCAGCTTCTTTGCTGTTTGTGTAACCGTCAGCTTTGTGCCCGCAGCCTGTTCACCTTGTACCCGTCAGCTTTACTTTGCCTGTTAACCACAATTGGACCGTCGACTTGAACATGTGTTGACGTTCTTGTCTATGACAGATGTCACGATTATTCTTCCATATCACAGAGCAAGTGGAGAAGATTTCTGAATCAACTTCAACCTTAAAAGGGGTTGTGTTGAAGGTGGGAGATGTTGCCAATGCTGTGCTCTTTCTTGCATCTGATGATTCTGGTTTTGTCACTGGACTTGACTTGAAGGTTGATGGGTGCCACTTAGGTAGTAGGTAATCAAGCTCCAATGAGTATTGTTTTAATTGAGATGGAAGGGAAAGAGTCTTAACTTCAACCATATAGTCTTGAAGAAAATAAGTTTTAAGGAAAGTTTTTTATGCAAATTTTCTGTTATATTTTGTGTTCTACTTTATATATTTTACTAATTAAACAAGTTTTATTATTAGAAAATAGATCATGTGATAAGAAATAAGTAGTCTACAAATTTCTTACCTGGTGAAAAGTTGTAAATATACTTGGTCAATCAGTAAATACTTGTCATTATTACTGATTTGTGTCATATAATGTGAATCTAGACCAATCCCAAAGCTAACTCATTGTCGAATACTTACGGTCTTAAAAGATGTATCTAATAGAAGTGAATCCTGGGGAAAAAAAAATCACATAGTACCAGCGAGGGAACAATTTGGATGACATGTGTTCTCCAATGACTGTCTTTAAATTGTAGTGCACTAAAATTTTTCTTTGAGCTTTTGTGTGTAAACCTAGGCATTGCAAGAAATTTCTGAATAGAATGTACTACAAAAGATGCCTTTTAGTCCTTGCCTTCTGTGTAACATGGTCAATCGTATAGAAGTATTATTTTGAATCCAACTATCACAAATGCTTTTGAGAATCAAATTCTGAACTCATCTTTGTTAGGACATATATGTTTCACTTGTTAAGAACATATGTCATTCTTGTATGTAATTGGCTAATCCTTTGACAAAACGCACTCAACTTATATTTGGGTAGTTCTGGGTGTTTTTAACATTTCAAGAAATAAGGTTTCAAAATCAAATGTTGAAGTCATCAAGTCTGTCCAAAAAACAAGCTGAAGAAGTGCACAATCATTAAATCTCAACACCCTCTCGACAGCTACTCGACACCTTGCTATTTGTCGAGATTTATGAAATCAGAATCTCTGATCTGATTTGTTGGGATCCGTGAATGTGTTTTTGGGTTTTCTTTTTTTCTAACCCTAGACATATAAAAGGATTGTTTAAAAGTCGTCAAAGAGTTCACAAGTTGCACAAGCATTGAGCAAACTCTGTTCAAGCAAATTGTGACTAGAGACAAAGTTTTGTCCAAGTTCATCTCTTCTGAAGAAGTTGCTGTGTATGTGCACCTTTGGGTTTTGTGACTAAACATCTTCTTGATCTTCATCATGGATGAACTGAAGAACTTTGCAGCCAACAACTCTTTCTAGTTGGTGATTGAAGTCGCATACTAGGATCTGCGCATTGGTTAGTCACGTACTTGGGAGTCGTGCATTAAAAAGGGGAGCTGTCACTACAGAACAAGTCCAATTGAGTATTGGGACAAGAGTTCAATTGTAGGTTAGTAAGGTACTTGATATTTGTTTACTTGTAACTGCTTGTTGTGATAATAGTAGAGTTTCGGAAATGGTGACCTGAAAATCACCTGGTAGGGTTTTTGCTGTCAGCTTTTCCCCATTCGTAAACAAATCATCATGTTATTTATTTTCCGCTGCATAATTAGTTTATTGGTGATTTATTTGTGCTACCACGCATTTGCATGTTAAATTGATTAATTAATAACTTGGCTAAGTAATTAATTAATTTAATCACAATGAGTCAATACGTTTTTAGCCTATCAAGTGGTATCAAAGCAGGCACACTCTGATTATATTTAATCTTTGCTGTGTTGATCCATTGACCCCTGTTTGTCATGGATAGAGGACAGTCATTAATCATACCTCCTTTATTTAATGGCACTAACTATGCATACTGGAAAGTACGCACGAGAACTTTCTTGCAGTTTTTAGATGAAAATGTGTGGCAAGCTGTAGAGATTGGCTGGACCAAGCCAAAAGAAGCGTCGGCCGATTGGGATGAAGCCAAGATCAAGGCGGCAAACTTCAACAGCAGAGCATTGAATGCCTTATTCAATGCAGTCACCAATGAAGAGTTTAAGAACATATCCTCCACAGAAACTGCAAAGGAAGCATGGACCATCCTCCAAACAACCTATGAGGATACAAAGGCTGTCAAGGATTCAAAACTTCAAAGACTCACTACAAGATTTGAAGAAATAAAGATGGAGGAGGATGAGTCGTTCGATAAGTTCTATGCTAAGCTCAAGGACATAGTGAACTCAGCCTTCAATCTTGGAAAAATCATTCCTGAACCCAAGATTGTGAGAAAAGTGCTCAGATATCTACCTGAGAGATTCCAAGTGAAGATTACTGCTACAGAGGAATCAAAGGATATTGACAAAATTCCTTTGACTGAGCTGGTTAGAAGCTTGCAAACCTACGAGTTAGGATTATCTAGGACTGGCAAGTCGAGTAATGGCAAGAGCATGGCCTTGAAGGCAAAGAGCAGTGACACAGATGAGTCTTCCGATGATGAAGATTCCAAGATGAAGTCCTATATTACAAGGTAGTTCAAGAAATTTATGAAGAATGTCAATGAGAGGAACTTCAACAAGGATCGCATACAATCCAGTTCTTTTCTGTCTAAGGGCCAAGACAAAGGAGAAAATGATGCTAAGGATGACAGTCAATACACTGTTCCTGCAAGACCAAACTGTTTTGGGTGTCATGGATTCAGTTATATGAAGCAAGAATGCCCCACATATCTTAAGAGCATTGGGAAAAGTGAGGCACTTACTGCAACCTTGAGTGACACTGAGCCTGAAAATGATTCTGACAATGAGGATGATGGAATCTTAAATGCCTTCACTGCCATAGTCAATCCTACTGAAAGGATTGTTGAAGATATGGAAGAAGAAGAAGAATTGGTGGATTCTAAGTGTGAGAAGATAGATGATCAAGATGATATCCATACAGCCTATGAGAAGCTTTACAAGCTCTCTGAGAAGCATGAGAAACTATATAGGCTGGCCACCAAAAAGCTCAGTAATGTGGAATTTGATCGTGAGGAGCTTTCTACAAAGTTTGATGAAGCTAATCAAACGATTGGTGCACTGAAGTTTGAGAACAATTTCTTGGTAGAGAAGACCAAGAAGCTTGAAGCGGAGCTGTTTTAAGTCAGAGCTCAATTGGAAAGGACTTTAAGTGTAAAACTTAATGAGATGCTCAGCATTTAGAAATCTACTTTAGATCAAACAAGTTTAGGGTATGGTCTTTCTTCCTCTAATATTGCTTCTACTAGTGCTACTATGTTTGTTTCTCCTACTAATAATACTGAAATTGAGAACACTGATGTTAAAACTGAATTAGTTAGTGAGAACTTAGACAAGGATAAATCTATCTTAGGAGCACCTCCTAAGTAGGATAAGAAAGACATTAAAAACCTTAGGGCTAAGAAAGCTAACTCTCAAAAGCCTAAACAAAAGAAGTAGCATCCCTATCATCTTTGTGGAGCTGCCGGTCAAACTCGACCAAATTGCTACAAGTGGCTAGCCACTCAATAGAGCAATGGCATGATCACATCTAGAAGCCAAAATCAGCTTCAATCCTCTCTTGCTCCTCTTGGTGATCTTCTCAAAGCCCTCATGTTCCTTTCAAACTTGAACGGTTTCAATTCTTCCCCCTCACCGCCGGTTCAAGGGTTCAATCAAAGGAAAGGTTCTTCCAAGGTGTGAAAGAAAAAAGGACTCTAAGTGATTTTATCACTTTCTTCCATCTTCTTGTTTTTGTTTATTACATTACTTGTGTGTTTTGTATTTTTTTTTTTTAGTCAATCTAGTTTTATGCTTTGTTTTACATATTTTTGTTTGTTTGTTTTTAGTTTTGTTTGTTTTGTTTTTAAAATTAAAAAATAAAATAAAAAATTAGAAAAATACAAAAATAGTGTGTGTTTTATGTACTTTGGTACTTGGGTACCTTGGATGGCTATTAGAACAAAGTTTCTAAATTTTGTATCTTTTATAACTTAGATGAGCATTCTTATGCACAACTAAGCAAGTGAGTTTTGTGGCTCTTGTTTGTGATGAGGAAGATTAAGTTATCTCTTGGACTTAACACTTGTATCACTCTTTTTGACGGGAAGAACTAAAAAATCCTAAAAGAAATGTATAAATAACCATCTCACCACTGTTGTCCGCTAATCATAATATGACATCTATATGCTTCAACATAGCAAAAGTGCAATGTCAAAGACACCTGTATGCTTCGGCATAGCAAAAATGCAGTGTCAAAAGTTTAACATCTTGGGTATTTCTTTTCTCTCTCTTATATGCCGATACATGAGATACTAAAATAAAAGAAAATATGCAAAGAAAATGAAAAGCAAAAAGATCAAAAATGTTTTAAATATGATTGTAAGCGTGTATTCTAGGAGATGTGGGAGTTATAGGATGTATCTCGAAGGTGATAATCCCCATCAAATAGTTATGATTATGTGTGAGTTAAAGTAATTTTCTCATATCTCAAATCGTCATAACATGTATACACATACGCAATTTTGCAATATTTTTCACACACAACACGCAATATTATTTGCTACTCTTGATACATGTGCAGGTATAATGTGATTTGGCCATCACAGGGTTTTACATGTGCTAATATATACTGACTAAACTGTCTTGACTCGTTTTTGAAATATAAAATTGGTTAAACTAATTTAGTGTATGTGTGTGTGTTTCATGTCTGTGTTTTTCTCTTCTCGAAAAACTGTTTTGAAAAGCTGTCTCAACACCTCCTCGATATCTAGCTATCTGTTGAGCTTCTCAAGCTTTTTCTTATCGCAATCTCGACACCTCCTCGACACTTGGTGGATCGATCGAGAAAGTTCCTGCCTCCTCGATAGCTTCTCGACACCTGGTGGATTGATCGAGATTCTGTTCTTTGTTAGGTGCTTCTTGTTCCTCGATACCTCTCGACACCTGCAGCTATCGACGTTCATCTTGCTCGACACCTTCCTCGAAAAAATTCTTGACACCTTTCGACATCTTAGCTATCGAGATTTACTGAGGTTTCTATATAAACCCCTCGCGCGATCCACCTCTCATTTCTCTTGATCTTTCTCTCGATAGCTCTCTCTTTTCTCTCCCAAACACTCTCATCTCCAATTTTGTTCCTCAACGGTTTCCTCAAGCTTTTTCAAGTTTTTCTACACTTGGTAAGCCTCTTATCTCTTCATTCTTCATGCATTTCATGTTTTGAAACCTAAGTTTTTGGGTTTTTGAAAAATTTTAGGGTTTTACAAAATTGATGAGTTTTTCTTGTAATTTTGGGTTGGGTTTTCATTTAAATATGTCTAAAACCTCATACATTGCATCATAGTTGCATTATTATTGTATTTCAATGCTTTTAGATGTGTGTAATATGCTTATGTGCTAGTAGGATTGGATTAGACTAAACCCATGATGCTTTTTACTTTGTATGTCACATGCTCATGCATTTTCATGCATACATACTCTCTTTTCAATATATCTTGATATATTTGAACTGTTTGGGACTTTTCTGATTGTCTTTCTTTCTCTCTCTCTCTCTCTCTTTTTCTTTACGTTAGTTGTGTCTATGGCACCTAAACGTAAGTCCGCTCCGTCTCAGAACCCTCTGTGTTCTAAGACATCTTCATCTTCTGATCCTACTCCTTCTAACATTCGGTTCCGTGATGAGGATGCTCATAAGGTTTTCTCAGAGAACTTCTCTAGACGAGGTGTTCATTTGGAACGCTAAGTCATTTTGGCAGACTTCGCCGACACTGACATTCCCTCTGTTATTCATAGTTAGGGATAGAAGTCACTGTGTGACGTCCTAGTCACCTGTCCTCTCGTGCTTATTCAGGAGTTCCACTCCAACATGCACGAGATTGATCGTTCAGTACCTACTTTCTTCACTCGCATTCGAGGTACATGCATTCTTGTCACACCGCAACTTGTTGCGGATGTGCTTCAGGTTTCTAGGATAGAGTTTCCTAACTATCCTAGTTATGAGCGTCTGTAGACTATGTCCAAAGATGAGCTTATGACTACTTTTTGTAAGTGCCCTGCTGACTAGGGTGAGCGTCAGTATACACCATGTAAGACTTTTGCTAAAGGCCCTCGCTTCATGAACATGGTGATGACCTTTGTACTCCATCCACTCTCTCACTACAACTCCATCACAAAGCCTCGTGCTCGATTTTTGTTGTCTCTTCTTGAGCATCTTACCATAGATTTTCCTTCTCATTTCATTCTCTCTATCATAGATGTTCATTTAGATTTTGTGTCCCATGATAAGCTCATCTTTCCTTCCGCTATCATAAGAATCTTACGCCATTTTTTTGTCCCTTTTCTTGTGTCCAACCACTTCACACACATTTGTGCCATAGACGCCACTACAGTTAAACGTAGTGTAACACAATTTAGGTCACGACAGCTAGATTTCACTCCTCCCTCCCGTCCGGCTCCATCTCGTTCAGCTCCATCCACATCCACTCCCTTCACTTCCATGGGCGATGTATCATTTGGAGACATCATGGTGTAGCTGCAGTGCATGGATGCTCTCCTTGATACATTCTCTACTGAGTTGTATCAGGTAAACGTTTATGTTGGTCATACTGCACGACGGCAGGTGACTATGGGTGGCTTTGCTCCTGAGGCTTCTCCTCCACCACCTCCTCTAGTAGCTTCTGATTCTAATGCTGAGGATGATGATGATGATGATGATGGTGATGACAATGATGTTTCGGATGATGATGGAGATGCGAGCTCTATCGATAAGATGTCTACTTGACACTCTTACCCTTTGTCACTCGTGATAAAAAGGAGAAGTAGTTTTGGATATTGAGAGTAGTCATACTTAGGGGGAGAGTTAATGTAGGGCATTTTGTTAGGGGGAGAGTATTGATATGAGGGATGTAGTGAAGATATGATGTACCTTTTCTTTTCTACCTTATTAGATACATTGTTCTTGTACATTAGGTCTTGTGACCAGTTTTACATACATTGTACTTATTTTCTCTATATGTGGATGTATGTTTCTTTCACCTATCTCTACATGTGTTGTTTCTTTTCTATCTTTATACACATGTTTCTTATACTTGTATGCAATCTATTATTTTTGTTTCACACTAAGATACCATGATGAGTTTTGTTTAAAGTGTTTCAGAAATATAGGTTGTTAAAGTCTACTTGCCATAAACTCTTTTCTTGCAAAATTTTTCAAGAGTTTGTGTTAGGATAGATTTTATTGTATTCACCAAGTGAATATGAGTTGAGTGATTTATGACTTCTCTCATATATTCATTTGTTTGTTGTGATTTTGTCACGGATTGCCAAAAGAGGAGATTGTTAGGACATATGTGTTTCACTTGTTAAAAACATGTGTCATTCTTTTATGTAATTGGCTAATCTTTTGACAAAACGCACTCAACTTGTATTTGGGTAGTTCTATGTGTTTTTAACATTCCAAGAAACAATATTTCAAGATCAAGTGTTGAAGTCATTAGGTCTGTCCAAGAAACAAGCTGAAGAAGTTCACAATCATTAAATCTCAACACCTTCTCGACAGCTGCTTGACACCTTGCTATCTGTCGAGATTTATAAAATCAGAATCTCTGATCTGATTTCTTGGGACCCATGAATGTGTCTTTGGACTTTCTTTTCTCCTAACCCTAGACATATAAAAGGATTGTTTTAAGGGCCGTCAAAGAGTTCACAAGTTGCACAAGCATTGAGCAAACTCTAATCAAGAAAATTGTGATCGGAGACAAAATTTTGCCCAAGTTCATCTCTTCTGAAAAAATTGCTGTGTATGTGCACTTTTGGGTTTTGTGACCAAGCATCTTCTTGATTTTCATCGTGGATGAACTGAAGAACTTTGCAGCCAACAACTTTTTCTAGTTGGTGATTAAAGTCGCGTACTGTGATCCGCGCATGGGTTAGTCACGTACTTAGGAGCTGTGCATCAAAAAGGGGAACTGTCACTACAGAACAAGTCCAATTGAGTATTTGGGTAAATGTTCAACTCTAGGTTAGTAAGGTACTTGGGATTCATTTACTTGTAACCACTTGTTGTGATAATAGTGGAATTTCAAGAGTGATAACCTGAAAATCACCCGATAGGGTTTTTGCCGTTGGGGTTTCCCCATTTGTAAACAGATCACCGTGTTATTTATTTTCTGCTACACAATTAGTTTATTGGTGATTTGTTTGTGCTACTACGCACTTGCACGTTAAATTGATTAATTAATAACTTGGCAAAATAATTAAATAATTTAATCACAATGGATTAATACATTTTTGGCCTATCAATCTTTAATAAGGGCAGAAAGTTAAGTTGGTTTAGTCAGAGAGTGTGACGGAACTAATTATTCGTCTTGAATCAACTGCTGAACTCATTTTAAAGAAGGATGCAAGGTTCACTTTGCTTAGTCAAAGAGTTATACAGTACCACTTAATTGTCACGAATGGGTATATGTGCCCGTTGTTGAGATATGTTGTGGAAGTTTTGTCAGAATAGTATATTTAATACATAAGAAAGAAGAAAGTATTTTTTTGTTCAAATACTTTATAATTAATCTCACCACTCAAATAAAATACACAAAAAAAAAAAAAAAAATCTCAATGATACTTATAACATTACACGTGCATTTTACTTTTCTTTTTCCTTACACGTGCATTTCCTTTCTTGCTATTTTGCTCTTTTACTTTTCTTTTTCCTTACACGTGCCATTACTTACTTGCTTCTTTTTCTTTTTGGATTCCATTCTTATGGAATATTTTAACAAGTGCATGGCTTAAAAAGTTGACTTTCTTTATTATTTATTGCGTTTTTTGATATTATTCATGAGTTTCATTGTACTATTTCAGTTACTATTTAGTTTTATTTACAATGCTTTTAGCAAAAAAATTTCAATTTCAGTTAAATAAACTATTTCCAAACGACCTCTAAGAATAATTATATAGAATGAAATGGGGACAAGCTCCTAAATTCTAGAAAATTAAGGAAAATCCAAAAAAGCACACCGTCACTAAGTCTCTTCTTAAAAGCAAGTCTCTTCTTAAAAGCAAAAGAAAGCTACATAAACATTTCATTTTTGATAGTCAAAGATAAGAACTTAACGTATACCTACTAAAGAAAAAAAAAGTTTTCCTGCAAAACACATAAAAGAAAACACACAAGCAACATGTTAGTCGATAATGACTCTTACAATTGTGACTTTCACCTCACTGAGAGTAGCAGATAAACTTCTTTGGAAATGGGCATTGAATCAAAATTTTGAAGGGTCTCTTTGCTTTCCTAGAGAGGTGACCCTTGTTTATATTCTTGTTGCCATACTTTGTTTAATGAAGAGGTGGCAATTTGTGTTAACAGGTTGCACTTGTGTTGTATGGAGGTAAGAGTAATCGAATACATAACTTAACTCTAACTTATTTCATAATAGTGTCAAAACTACTCATCCTTAACACAACCAATTTATTGAATGGGTGGACATGACAAAACTCATGTTAACTCATTTAATACAGAGTCCAAAAATAAATAAAGTGAAGAAATTTAATGTCTGTGGTTGTGACAACTTTGCTATGGTGATCGCAATTGAACTAACGGTTGTAGGTTGTGAATTGGACTGCAAATAAACAAAGAAATTATATGTTCAAGCATCAACTATTGAAAATCAACAATACCCTTGAGTCTGACAATATTCAGTGCAGATTTAAGAAGTAAAGACTTAGAAAGAGGTAAAACAAATACAAGTTTGCATTTATAGTTGAGAAACAATGGGTCTCTCTCTCTCTCTCTCTCGTTACAATGAACTCTTTTTTTTTTTTTAATTAATTTTATTTACATGATATTACAAGAATTTAACCACAAGATTTTATTTGTTATATTTTGAAATCTGAAGATTTAATTTATTAACTATTATTACCCCTAACAAATAGAGTTAAAGTGAAAAAGAAAAAATTTAGATATCTTATTAGGCAAGATATTAGGAGTCTGTTTGAATACCGCTTATTACTAAAAATTAAAAATATTGTAGAAAAATAATTTTTAAATATATAAATAATGTCGTGAAACACAATTTTAAAATTTTTTTTACTGAAAAAAAAAAAAAAAAGTATTTATGAGTTCTAAGAATAACGCACAAGACCGACGTAAAAACAACAAACACAAGCTAGAGTCGCTATCCAAACTCCACCTACATATAAGGCAAGATCAGGTAAGATAGAAATGATCGTAACTCAAATATGTGATCAAAAAACTAATTTTCTATTTGTGGTTTATTTGGTGACACTATTATTATTGTCCTATCTGATTTGATAGATTGTCCAATATCGATCATCTTCCAATAAAAGCCGCCATCGCAATGATTTGTCCATTATCGCTCAGTTTGCAATGGCAGACTCCTCCAACAAGAAGTTACAAGGCAAAGTAGCCATAATCACTGGTGGTGCAAGCGGCATAGGCGAGGCTACGGCTTACCTTTTTGCCCAACATGGTGCACGCATGGTTGTGATCGCCGATATCCAAGACCAATTGGGCCACCAAGTAGCCACATCAATTGGTATAGACAAGTGCCAATACGTGCACTGTGATGTTTCCGATGAAGACCAGGTCAAGAACATGGTTGAATCAACGGTCCAGAAACATGGTCAGCTCGACATCATGTTCAGCAACGCTGGGCCTCTGAGTGGCTCTGATCAGACAATCCTCGAGCTCGACCTTTCAGGGTTTGACAAGGTGATTGAAACCAACGCCCGTGGCATGGCTTTGTGTGTAAAACACGCGGCGCGCGTGATGGTTGAGAGGCGCGTGAAGGGGAGCATCGTATGCACAGGAAGCGTAGCCGCTAGCCAAGGTGGACAGCTACTCACAGATTATTGTATGGCAAAGCATGCAGTGCTGGGTCTGGTTCGATCAGCAAGTGTGCAGCTTGGGCAGCATGGGATTAGAGTGAACTGTGTATCACCCTCCTTGGTGGCTACACCAATGTCATGTGATGCATTAGGAATGGATGCAGAGCAAGTGGAGAAGATTTCTGAACCAAATTCAAGCTTAAAAGGAGTTGTGTTGAAGGTGAGAGATGTTGCCAATGCTGTGCTCTTTCTTGCATCTGATGATTCTGGTTTTGTCACTGGACTTAACTTGAAGGTTGATGGAGGCCACTTAGGGAGTCGGAACAAGCCCCAATGAGTATTGTTTTGAGATGGAAAGCAAAGGATTTAAGTTTTAATCATATTGTCTTGAACAAAATAAGTTGAAGGAAAAGGTATGTATACCTTGTTTAAGTTCTGGGAGTAGGTTCTACTTTATATTTCACAAATATTGAATAAAAATTATATGTTTTACTTTATATTTCACCAATATAACTGATTTTATATTAGAAAATAGATCCTGTAAGAAGAAATAAGTTGTCTACTATTTCTTATCTGGTAAACATCTGTAAACATAAAATTAAAAGCTTTAAAGAAGAGCTCATGAACCTTTGTAAAGAATAAGGGCAAGCTTTTATGCAACTTACATGTATGTACGAAAATATTTCTTCCCTTGCTTGGTCTAAGGTAGTACTCTTCGGTTCCAGTAAATTGACGCTTTTAGAAGTAAAATACTTTACTATATGTAAGAAATTTTCAGTAAAATATTTTTAAAATTTTCAAGCAAACCACCAAAATTAGTGGAACAGCTACTGGACCTATTTGTGCCAAATGTCTAGTGACCAAATCACCAGAACCAATAGCCGAAATGGTGGCTTATGCGACTGCCAGTTGAGTGTTGTCTTCAGTGATGAGACCACCAGCACTGGTAGTCGAACAACAATTTTGGTTATCAGATCTTTGGAAACAATCACTAAAACGGTGTATTCGGTGATCAAACTGCCAACATCAGTTATCAAAACGCCAAGTCAAGTGACTAGACCACAAGCACTAGTAGTTGGAGTGGAAACTCCGGCCACCAGACTCCCGGCACCGGCTACCCAACCTACCGGACTGATGACCTAACCGCCAAAAGATAAGAGGGGAAGCCATTGTATGTTTTTGTAAAACATTTTAACAATATTTGTAAAATTAAAAAGTTTTACAACTTTTTATAAAGGATTTTATTGTCAACCAAAAATATTTTACAAATTTAACTACATTTTACATGCGAATAAATACTTGAAAATTTAAAAAAAAAAATCAAAATATATTTTACATCAAAACAAACGAAACGTAAGTCACAGAGTGTGTGCATGACCTCAGTGCGTTGAGTTACAAGAGACCAGTGGCGAAGCCAGGAATTTATATTTAGGGGAGCCATATATAATTTTTTTTTTTTTTTTCATGTGTGTGTAAGAAATGTAAAATAGTAATGTACAATACTTCATAATCAAACATGTATAAACAAAAGTATGTTTAATTAAAATTAAACAATCATTCAAATGTTAATACATAAAAAAAATATAATAAACAACAACTAAATACATATGTATATATTGTTTATAATAGATTGATTATTATAATAATAAATAATATATTATAAGGAATTAAAAAAAGAAAGCAATGAAAAGAAAAATAAAATAAAAACAAAGAAAATACAAATACCTGGAAAGTGTTAAAAACTTATGGGTCAGCCAATCTTAGGGGCATAGAAAGAGCACTACACACTGCACAAGCATAAGCACAGAAGCTTCACAATTTGAGAGTCCCACGGTAATGAGTCACTAACAATGACAATGACAAATGGACAAAATTGAGTCACCTTTTCTTGTCTAAATTGAACCCATAGTACACTACACTACTGCAAAACTTTTACTTTTAAACAAATGTATCAAAAGCAAAGAACTCAAATCTAAAAAAAAAAAAAAAAAAGAGAAAGAAGAAGAAGAAGGCAAAGGTAGTGACGAGAAGAAGGCAAAGAGAAAGAACTGAAAGTCTAAAAGAAGAAAAAGAAGAAGAACGCAAAGGCCAAGTCCTTAATGGAGAGAGAGAGAGAGAGAGAGAGAGAGAGAGAGAGAGAGAGAGAGAGAGAGAGAGAGAGAGAGAGAGAGAGAGAGTCTCCTGTGTAAGAAAGATTGTTTCTACAAGACTGCAACTGTGTGGCCGTGTGGGAGAGATGAAGTTTCAGACTTTTCAATTTTTCTATTGTGTACAAGTAAGCCCTAGATGTGTTAGAATGAAAATTATAATTTTTTTCTCCCTTTTATTTGTTGAGGTAATTGTTAAAATACCTATGTGTTCATTTTAAAGATATTAAATGTGTAATTATTGTAATTTGTTGAAATGTATTTGTGGATTGTATTTTATTTAAATTAAAATTGTGTTTATTTTTAGACTTTCATAAATATATATATATATATATATATATATGTATATTATTAGGTATAGGGGGCCAAAATGATAAGGATATTTAAGAATTTTCAAATTATTTAGGATATTTCCACACCAAAAAAGAAAATATTAATTTTTTTCAAAAATATGGGGGGGGGGGGGGGGGGGGGCCAAGGCCCCCTCAATCCTCAAATGGCTCTGCCACTGCCAAGGGACCTGGCTATTTCAGACTTTCAACCCACAATAAATTAAATTAAAGCTCAAGAATGAGCTTTATTGTGGTTGTGGCAAGTAGGCCCTCTTGCATTCAATGGTTAAGATGATAGACTCTCATTCTATCAAAGACTTGATAGACAAAACCATTAAGGAGGTGTTTGGTTCGTCACGATGTTACATTATGCCATAATATTACGTTATTGTAATGTTACATTAATGTAATCTCAATACAAAAATACAACATTACATTGTTTAGGATGTGATAAGATAAATTAAATGATATGATATGTTTTGTAATTTTAAATTATGGTAATAATAGAAAAAATAAAATAAACCAAAAAACCATAATGTCACATCATCATAATATGCATCACATTAAAGACACATCACAGCAAACCAAATGGCCATTAAATCAATGGATATAATTTATCAATCCCTCTCACATTCTTTGTTTTGTGGACCACAATTTGTGGTGGGCTCAACTGAGTTGACAATAATTCTAGGTAAAAGAGGGTGAACACTTTGTTGGTTCAAGCCAAGTACCCATCATGAATTCATGGTTATTCGCCTTTTGGATCAAAATATGTTTCTTCATCTAACCAATTGAAGCCCCTATCTTTAAGTTTTAGTTTGAATGCTTGCCTTGTTGTCGTCAGTTTTTTTAATTTGTTTTATTAAGTTTGAGTATTAGAGACATGAATCCTAATTTAACATGTATATCTTGTTTATTCATCATTCTATTTCATAAATGGGTCCTATTAACAAGTGTCTAATGGCATCTAGCTACGGTCCTGTTGAATTATAGCATCCACCCATTTCCAACATTATCTCTCTATTTTTAATTCTTATTGATTTCTCAGCTTAATGTTATACTTTCTTAATGTTATACTTTAGCAAAGTCGAGTTTCACTTAAATTTTATTTTTTAATTAAGTGGAAAAATATGCATAAAACTCGACATTATTAATGTCGAGTTCCACTTCTAACTCGATTTTTTTTAAATCAAGTACTAAAACAAGGATACGGACTTAAATAGTTTCAAAACATGAACATTATACTAGATTTTTTACAAAATAAGGGCAAATGCCCAATATCCCCCACTTTTTCTTTATCCTTTTGTCTTCCTTTATTTTTGGCTTTTCTTATTCCTTCTCTTATTATAAATTTACAATTCTTTATTTTATTTTATACATAGTTTTCTCACACAAAAAAAAATTATCTCTCTCTCTCTCTCTCTCTCTCTCTCTCTCATTTTTTTTTTATAAATTTTTTGGTCAATTTTTTTTCTTGCATCTCTACTTTAAATTGATGAATTTTATTATTATTATTTGGAACTTTACTTTTAGTTGATGTGACTAAGTTGTGTTTTCAAGTTGATATATTTTTTCTTTTCTTTGATTTTATAGATGTTATCCTATTGTATTATATATAAAAATAGTATATAAGAATATAATATTATTTTATTATATAACATAACATGTCAATCCCCAAACCCTAAAGGGTCTAAAGCATGAGAAAGACATCTCAAAGTACTTGTAGATTTTTTCTTTTTTGACAATTCAATCCACATAAAACATATCAAGTACTAATATCAAGAATTATCATAATAATTTCATTGAATATACTCTCAAAGTAAATCAAAGCTTTAAGCAATAATTACAAGCACCATTGGCCACAAAAAAATAGAGGTCTAAATAAATAATTATATATCATCAACTTGTCCTATTAGTGGGAATTGTTAGGACATATATGTTTTAACTTGTTTAAGAACATATGTCACTTAATTATGTAAATTAGCTTATCCTTTGACAAAACGCACTCTGCTTGTAATTGGATAGATCTAGGTGTTTTTAATACTTCAAGAAACCATGTTTCAAGGTCAAGTGTTGAAGTCATCAAGTCTGTCCAAGAAAAAGCAAGTTGAAGTGCAGAATTTTTAAAGCTCGACATCTCTCGACACCTACCTCGACACCTGCTATCTGTCGAGAATTAAAAAGTCAGAATTCCAATATGATTTTCTTGGGATCCGTGAATGTGTTTTTGGGGCTTCTTTTCTTCTAACCCTAAACATATAAAAGGATTATTTTAAAAGCCGTTTTGAGGGATATAAGTTGCATTATCATTGAGCAATCTCTGTTTATGCAAATTGTGCTCAATAGACGAAGTTCTTGACCTAGTTCATCCTTCATCGAGAAGTTGCTGTGTCTTTGCACCATAGGGTTTTGTAACCAAGCATCTTCCTGCTATTCATCACGTGGATGAACTGAAAAACTTTGCAGCCAACCATTCTTCCTCAAGTTGGTATTCTGAAGTCGCGTATTGGGATTCGCGCATTGGTTAGTCACGTACTTGGGAGCCGTGCAACAAAGGTGGAAATTGTCACTACAGATCAAGTCCAATTGGGTATTCGGGTAAGGGTTCAACTGTAGGTTGGTAAGGTACTTGGGATTCCTTTCTTGTAACCGCTTGATTTGATAATAGTGGAGTTTCGGGGGTGGTGACCTGAAAATCACCCGGTGGGGTTTTTGCCGTTAGGGTTTTCCCCATTCGTAAACAAATCACCGTGTTAATTATTTTCCGCTGCATATTTAGTATTTGGTGATTTGTTTGTGCTTCCACGCAATTGCATGCTTAATTTGATTAATTAACAACTTGGCTAATTAATTAATTAATTAGGGTTTATCACAAGGGGTCATTCGAATTGTGACCTAACTAGTGGTATCAGAGCAGGCACACTCTGATTAGGATTTAATCTTTGCTGTGTTTGATCCATTGACCCCTGTTTGTCATGGATAGAGGACAATCATTAATTATACCTCCTTTATTTGATGGCACTAACTATGCATACTGGAAAGTACGCATGAGAGCTTTTCTGCAGTCTTTAGATGAAAAAGTGTGGCAAGCTGTAGAGATTGGCTGGACTAAGCCAAAAGAAGAACCGGCCGATTGGGATGATGCTAAGATCAAGGCGGCCAACTTCAACAGCGGAGCGCTGAATGCCCTGTTTAGCGCAGTCACCAATGAGGAGTTCAAGAAGATATCCTCAACTGAAACTGCTAAGGAGGCTTGGACCATCCTCCAGACAACCTATGAAGGCACAAAGGCTGTCAAAGACTCAAAGCTTCAAAGGCTCACTACAAGCTTTGAAGAAATAAAGATGGAGGAGGATGAGTCGTTTGATGAGTTCTATGCCAAGTTCAAGGACATAGTGAACTCAGCCTTCAATCTTGGGGAAACCATCCCTGAACCCAAGATTGTAAGGAAGGTGCTCAGATCTCTACCTAAGAGATTTCATGCCAAGATTACGGCAATTGAGGAATCAAAGGATATAGACAAGATTCCTTTGACTGAGCTGGTTGGAAACTTACAGACCTATGAGATAGGGTTATCCAAGATTGGCAAGCCCAATAAAGGCAAAAGCATGGCCTTGAAGGCGAAGAGCAGTGATACAGATGAGTCTTCAGATGATGAAGATTCTAAGATGAAGTCCTACATTACTCGGCAGTTCAAAAAATTCATGAAGAATGCCAATGGAAGGAGCTTCGACAAGGACCGCAGGCAGTTCAGTTCTTCTCAGGTCAAAAGCCAAGACAAAGGGAAGAAGGATGCTAAGGAGGGCGGTCAGTATACTGTTCCCGCAGGACCAAAGTGCTTTGGTTGTCATGGGTTCGGACACATGAAACATGAGTGTCCTACATATCTAAAGAGCATTGGGAAAAGCAAGGCCCTTGCCGTAACCCTAAGTGACACTGAGCCTGAAGACGATTCCGACAATGAGGATGACGGAATCCTAAATGCCTTCACTGCCACAGTCAATCCTACTGAAGGGATTGTTGAAGAAGTGGATGAAGAAGAAGAATTGGTGGAGTCCAAATTTGAGAAGATGGATGATCAAGATGATATCCATTCAGCCTATGAGAAGCTTTACAAGCTCTCTAAAAAGCATGAGAAATTATATAGGTTGGCCACCAAGAAGCTTAGTGATGTGGAACTTGAACATGAAGAGTTGTCCACAAAGGTTGATGAAGCGAATCAAACCATTGGAGCACTGAGATTTGAAAACAACTTTTTGGCTGAGAAGACCAAGAAGCTTGAAGCAGAGCTGTTTCAAGTCAGAGCTCAACTAGAAAGGACTTCAAGTGCAAAGCTTGATGAGATGCTTAGCAATCAGAAATCTGCTTCAGATCGAACTGGTTTAGGGTATGGTATTTCTCTCTCTAATACTGCTTCTACTAGCAATACTGTTTTTGTTCCTGCTGCTAACAACATTGAAATTGAGAATACAAATGTTAAAACTGAATTAGCTAGTGAGAACTTAGACAAGGGAAAATCTATCTTAGGAGTCCCCCCTAAGCTAGACAAGAAAGATGCTAAAAACCCTAGGGCTAAGAAGGCTAACTCTCAAAAGCCTAAACAAAAGAAGCAGCATCTCTATCATTATTGTGGAGCTGCCGGTCACACTCGACCAAATTGCTATAAGTGGTTAGCCACTCAACAGAGCAATGGCATGATAGTATCTGGAAACCATAATCAGCTTCCATCCTCCCTTGCTCCTCTTGGAGATCTTCTGAAAGCCCTCATGTTCCTTTCAAACTTGAACGGTTTGAATTCTTCCCCCTCACCGCCTGTTCAAGGTTTCAATCAAAGGAAAGGTTCTTCCAAGGTGTGGACGAAAAAGGACCTTAAGTGATTTCATCACTTTCTCTTTCCCCTCTTGTTTTTCTGTTTATTGCATTGCTTGTGTGTTTTACTTTTCTGCTGAGTCAGTCTAGTTTTTGCCTTGTTTTGTTAACATGTTTTGTGTGTTTAATTTCAGTTTTGTTTATTTTGTTTTTTTTTTTTAAAAAATTGAAAAATTGAAAAATACAAAAACAGTGTGTGTTTTGTGTACTTTGGTATTTGTGCACCTTGGATGGCCAATGAAACAAAATTTTCTAAACTTTGTATCTCTTGTAGCTTAGATGAGCATCTCTATGCACAACTAAGTAAGTGAGCTTTGTGGCTCTTGTTTGTGATGAGTAAGATTAGGTTATCTCTTAAAACTTAACACTCATATCACTCTTTTTGACGGGTAGGACTAGAAAATCCTAAGAGAAAGGCATAAATAACCATCTCACCACTGTTGCCCGCCAATCATAATATGACACCTGTATGCTTCGGCATAGCAAAAGTGCAGTGTCAAAGACATTCGTATGCTTCGGCATAGCAAAAGTGCGATGTCAAATGCTTAAACATCTTGGGTATTTCTTTTCTCCTTTTTATGCCCATGTATGATATGCTAAATAAAATAAAAAGCAAAAAGATTAAAAATGCTTTAAATATGGTTGCAAGCGTGTATTCTAGGAGATGTGGGAGTTATAGGATGTACCTCGAAGGTGATAGTCCCCATCAAATAGTTATGATTGTGTGTGAGTTAAAAGTTATTTTCTCATATCTCAGATCGTCATAACATCTATACACATATGCAATCTTGCGATGTTTTTCACACACAACACGCAATATTCTTTGCTACTTTTGATACATGTGCAGGTACAATGTGATTTGGCCATCACAAAGGTTTTACATGTGCTAATGTATGCTCACTAAACTGTCAAAACTTGTTTTTGAAATATAAAATTAGTTAGACTTGTTTAGTGTGTGTGTGTGTGTTTTGCATGATCCTTGTGCTCATTTTCTTGTTGAGAGATGTTTTTGAGAGGTTTATCACTTCAGTGGATCTTTGATTGAGATGTGTGTTAGATTGCATTCATGTCTGTGTTTTTCCCTTCTCGAAAAATTGCACTTTTATGTGAGCTCGACACCTACCTCGACACCTTCTCAATACCTGATCATCTGTCGAGCTTCTCATATGGTTTCTTATCGCAATCTCAACACCTCCTCGACACCTGGTGGATCGATCGAGAAAGTCTCTGTCCTCTCGACAGATCCTCGACACCTGTTGGATCGATCGAGATTCAATTGTGCTGTTTGTGCATTCTTTCTCGACACCTGTCTCGACACCTTTCGGATCGATCGAGATTTCTTCTGCCTCCTCAATACCTTCTCGACACCTTCGCGATCGATCGAGATTCACATGTCTGTATTTCTCATTTATCTCGATACCTCTCGACACCTTCATCTGTCGAAGGCATTTTCCTCGATACCTTCCTCGACAGCTTCCTCGATACCTCTCGACACCTCTGCTGTCGAGAATTAGTGAGGGTTCTATTTAAAGCCTGATCGCGATTCAGACCTCAGTTTCTCGATTTCTCTCGATCTCTCCGTGCTTGTTCATCTCCCTTTCACTATCCTTTCACTCAAATCCTTCAACCCATTTGGATCTTGCTCCTATCTTGCTCAAATCACTTGGTAAGATCGCTATTCTCTTCATTTTTCATGCATTTCATGTTTTGAAAACCTAGTTTTTGGGATTTTTCATAAAATTTGGGGTTTTTCAAAATTGTTGAGTTTTTATTGAAATTTTGGGTTGGGTTTGTGCTTAAATGATTTCAAAATGTCATACATTGCATTACATTTGCATTCTAATGATACTTACATGCATTTAGATGTGTACCTTATGTTTGTGTGCTGCTAGGATTAGATTGGGCTGAGCCCATGATGTTTTTCCTTTGCATGTCACATGTTCATGCATTCCCATGCATACGTAATTCTTGTTCAACATATTTGTTATATATTTGAACTGTGTTTGGGACTTTTCTGATTGTTTCCCCCTCTATCTTTTTCTCATTCTTTTTACGTTAGTCGTGTCTATGGCACCTAAACGTAAATCTACTCCTGCTCGGAACCCTCTGCGTTCTGGAGCATCTACTTCTTCTGATTCTGCTTCCTTTGAGATTCGGTTCCGTGATGGAGATGCCCATAAGACATTTTCGGAGAACTTTTCTAAACGAGGTGTTCATTCGGAACGCCAAGTCATTCTGGCGGACTTCGCCGACACTGACCTTCCCTCTGTCATCCACAGTAGGGGATGGGGGTCACTGTGTGACATCCCGGTCACTTGCCCTCTCGTGCTGATACAGGAGTTCTACTCCAACATCCACGGGATTGATCTTTCAGTACCTCATTTTTCCACTCGCGTTCGAGGTATGCGCATTCATGTCACACCGCAACTTGTTGCGGATGTGCTTAGGGTACCTAGGATAGAGTTCCCAAATTACCCCTCTTGTGAGCGTCTGAGGACTGTGTCCAAAGACGAGCTCATCTCTGCCTTCTGTCAGCGTCCTGCTGATTGGGGTGAGCACCAGGTCACATCATGTAGGCCTTTTGCTAAAGGTCCTAGATTCATGAACATGGTGATGACTTTTGTTCTCCATCCTCTTTCTCACTATAACTCTATCACAGAGCCTCGTGCTCGATTTTTGCTTTCTCTTCTTGAGCATTTGACCATAGACTTCCCTTCTCACTTCATCCGGTCTATCATAGAGGTTTATCTTGATTCGGCGTCCCGTGATAAGCTCATTTTTCCTTCTGCTATCACGAGGATTATGCGCCATTTTTCTGTTCCCTTTCCTGTGTCCGACCACTTCACACACATATCTGCCATAGATGCCGCTACCGTAAAACGTAGTGAGGCGCAGTTCAGGTCGAGACAGCCTGGTGCCACTCCTCCCTCCCGTTCAGCACCATCCAGATCCGCACCATCTACATCTGCTCATTCTTCCTCTTCGAGCGATGTATCCCTTGGAGATATTATGGCGCAGCTGCAGCGCATGGACACTCGCCTAGATACACTCTCTGCTGAGTTATATCAGGTGAATGTTCGTGTTGGTCGTATTGCACGACAGCAAGCGACCATGGGTGGATTTGCTCCAGAGGCTACTCCTTCACCATCTACTCCAGCAGCTTCAGATTCTGAGGATGATGAGGATGATGATGATGATGAGGATGCTAGCTCTGCCGATGAGATGTCTACATGACACTCTACCCTTTGTCACTCGTGACAAAAAGGGGGAGTAGTTTGGGCTATGAGAGTAGTCATCTTAGGGGGAGAGTTAGCATAGGACATTTTTGATAGGGGGAGTGTTATCATATTTTTGAGGGATGTAGCGAGGCTATATGTGTTTTTTCTTATCTTTTAGTTACATTGGTCTTGTATATGAGGTCCTTTGACCATTTTTACATACATTGTACTTATTCTATCTCTTATATATGTTGATGTATGTTTCTTTCACCTCTCTCTTCATGTGTTGTTTCTTTCCTGTCTTAATACACATGTTCTTTATACTTGTATGCAATCTAATTATTTCTGTTTCACACAAGATGCCTTGATGAGTTTTGTTTAAAGTGTTTCAGAAATACAGGTTGTCAAAGTCTACTTATCATAAGCTCTCTTCTTGCAAAGTTTTTCAAGAGTTTGTGTTAAGATAGATTTTGTTGTATTTAACAAGTGAATATGAGTTGAGTGATTTATGACTTCTCTCATATGCTCATTTGTTTGTTGTGGTTTTGTCACGGATTGCCAAAGGGGGAGATTGTTAGGACATATATGTTTTAACTTGTTTAAGAACATATGTCACTTAATTATGTAAATTGGCTTATCCTTTGACAAAACGCACTTTGCTTGTAATTGGGTAGATCTAGGTGTTTTTAATACTTCAAGAAACCATGTTTCAAGGTCAAGTGTTGAAGTCATCAAGTCTGTCCAAGAAAAAGCAAGTTGAAGTGCAGAATTTTTAAAGCTCGACACCTTTCGACACCTACCTCGACACCTGCTATCTGTCGAGAATTAAAAAGTCAAAATTCCAATCTGATTTTCTTGGGATCCGTGAATGTGTTTTTGGGGCTTCTTTTCTTCTAACCCTAAACATATAAAATGATTATTTTAAGAGCCGTTTTGAGGGATATAAGTTGCATTATCATTGAGCAATCTCTGTTTATGCAAATTATGCTCAATAGACGAAGTTCTTGACCTAGTTCATCCTTCATCAAGAAGTTGTTGTGTCTTTGCACCATAGGGTTTTGTAACCAAGCATCTTCCTGCTATTCATCACGTGGATGAACTGAAGAACTTTGCAGCCAACCATTCTTCCTCAAGTTGGTATTCTGAAGTCGCGTATTGGGATTCGTGCATTGGTTAGTCACGTACTTGGGAGCCGTGCAACAAAGGTGGAAATTGTTACTACAGATCAAGTCCAATTGGGTATTGGGGTAAGGGTTCAACTGTAGGTTGGTAAGGTACTTGGGATTCCTTTCTTGTAACCGCTTGATTTGATAATAGTGGAGTTTCGGGAGTGGTGACCTGAAAATCACCCGGTGGGGTTTTTGCCGTTAGGGTTTTCCCCATTCGTAAACAAATCACCGTGTTAATTATTTTCCGCTGCATATTTAGTATTTGGTGATTTGTTTGTGCTTCCACGCAATTGCATGCTTAATTTGATTAATTAACAACTTGGCTAATTAATTAATTAATTAGGGTTTATCACAAGGGGTCATTCGAATTGTGACCTAACAGGAATAACGTCACAACCATTATAATGTACAAAAGAATGAGTCAAGCCTAGTCTAAGATGTACATCATCTAATATCTCCATTTCAAAAAATTCAACCTCCATCAATAGTAGTATAACTAATGTTAGCCACCAAAAAGCTGTCTCAAAAGATTGTTGTCAACTCTGAAAAGTTTATAAAATAATTGGATGAGACAGAGCCTAGTAAGTAGCATAATTAATGGAGGTAAGGAAAATGCAAGTTTCATGATGATAACAATTTACAAATCATGTTTAATTTGGGAATTTCCAAATAATTTCTACAAAACCATTTCCAAAAATAATATGACAAGAATGAATAAAATGACATGGCACAAAACTTCACAAAATGCTCTCATGAAACTACATACTATAATTTGTGAGCAATAACAATACAATCCCAAACCCAAGGGCACATGATAATGCCGTCACAAAGATGGAACTAATTTTCTGTCACAAAGACGGAACTCATTGCCAACACACAGCCGAAACTAAATATGCTATCACAAAGACAAAACTCATCGTCGTCACAAAGACGGAACTAATATGACATCAAAAAGACAGAACTCATCACCGTCATAAAGACAAAACTCAATAACCATCACAAAAATGGGTGCTAAGATATCAATGTTACAGAGACTATAGTATTTAGCTAGGTAATCAAATGTCACAACTCATGGGTAGAACATAACGAGCTCACAAATTACATTTAATTCAAAATACATAATTCACTTCCAAGTAGTTTCATAAAATATTTGAATGCCCAAAATAGTCACAAGGTTCTCAAAGCTCTCAACTCATTTCTTGTCAAAATGATTTTGTATTAACTTCCCAAATAACATAGGTCAAGATAAAGCATCTTTATATTTTGCAAATAATGCAATAAATCCATAAAATTCATTCTCAAGAATTTAATCAAGATGCTAGTCTTTTCCATGCTAACAAATCATGCAATTCCCCATATGCAATAAAAATATGCACTTTCATATATAATCATAAATAGTAGGGCCACAACACAAAACTTATAAGAAACATATATCCATATATAATTTTCCAAAATGTGTTTAACCCAAAAATAACGTTTATGCAACATGGTTATTTTTCAAAAATGCCATTAAAAAACTACTTACGTCGCAACCCGCAAAAGCCTAGTTTTCCAAGCTCTAAATGAAATTAGCTAAAACTTAAACAATACTAAGCAAACCTATCACAATAAGCATAAAACTTGAAATTGTATCTAGCTACCTATTAGAAATTGCTAACTAAGAAATTAATTAGGCAAGCCTAGCATTTAACCTCACAAATAATGTATTCCACTTCCAAAGTTTCTCAACAATTTCAATACAAGGCATAGACTCCAACTTATCATCATATCATTCCAAGCTTCACCTTTACCATAAGAGATCCTAACACTTTATGAATTTCTTCCTCAACATACATGTCATTTTCAAGAGACCCACAAAACAACAACATATATAACAATATCCACCATTACAAACCCCAAATGTAAATCCTCCACTAGCTCCAAATAAATAATAAAAATTAGATTCATCAATTGTTTCACATTAGAAAGTCCAAAACCCCCAAATCTTTACTATGGGTAAATCTCAAATGGCTACCATTGTACAAAGTCCACAACCATTCACCCAAATAGGTCCACCAAAGCAAAACCCATAAACATTATCACAAGAATATCACTTTCAAAACTTAGATTACAAAAACCTCTAGCAAAATATGAAAACCCACAAAAAGTATAAAAGCTCTTAACTTAAATAAGATGAGATGTAGGAGCTTAAGAGGTTTTTATGAAGCATTTTTCGCCAGAAGATAATGGTGGAGGTGGTGGAGTGATGCACCAGTGAGAGAGTGAGGGAGTGTGAGAGAGGATTGTGGGTGTTTGAGACAAAATGAAAAAGAAAAAAAGAGAAAAGTGAGAAGAGAGTAGAGCTAGCCGGGGAGAGATATTTTGAGAGAAAAGAAGTGGTGGGAAATTAAGGGGTAGGTGGGTAGGGCTCACGTGAGTCAAAAATCTGACCACTTTTTTTTTTTTTTTCTTGACTTAGGTTGGGGTGTTACATAACATGACTTGGATAATTTGGTGTTTATTAAATTTTTTTTTTTTTTTTACTTTTTTTTATCTTCTCATATTATTTTCTACAAATTTCTTAATATTCTGTCTCTCATTCTCTCTAGAGAAGTGGTTATTCTCTCTCTCTCTCTCTCTCTCTCTCTCTACAAAAGGGCTCACATTTCTAATTTATAATGTCTATTTTTTTTGAATTTTTTAACTCAAAACTAAAGAGTTTAGCCTAAATATAACAAAAAATTTTACTTTTCAACTCAAAAATTAAGAAAAAAAAAATGAAATTTTGAGCTAAACTTGAAATGGCAACTTACAAAAAGAATCAATTTAAGGCTCAATTAGTCCAAAATGGACCGAAAGGGATATGAAGTAGACCTAATTGGATCAAATAGCAATTGTTTAATTTTTTTGGGAGAACAAATTATGTTAAACAAATTTTAGAGAACAAATTATACATTGCATTACAATTACAAAATAATTATTTATTCTCATGTATTACATGGGTTTGCAACTAGTTTAATAAAAAAATCGAGTTATTTTTATAGGGAGTCAAGCTAATGAATCTTAAAATTCATATTTTTATTAACTATTGTTATTTTTCAATGTAGATAGATTTTTTTTTAAGCCACCTTAATGAGTGCATAAAATGCGGTTAATGAAATCTTTAATAAATTATTGATTTACAGAAGGGGAAAAAAGCAAAATGGAAATTTTTCCTCAAACTTTTCTAAGCTTGCTCAATGGTGTCAAAAAGACAAAGGAATCTAATTTCAAGTCATTAGCTGTCTTACCAAAGTTAGAATTGCTAGCAATCAACAAGTGAACTAGTACAATAATTCAAAATAATAGGAAAAAAAAAAGACAAAAAAACTAGTACAATAATTTATATTTGTCAAAGCGTTTCACAAAAATCTACATGTCATAATAATAATTTCAACGACAGACCGTTTTCAGAATGAGTTTCATCACCACCTCAATCCTAACACGACGGCAAACAAGGTACTGATCTTACAGGACTAATAATTTTTTATTGCTGCTTCCCCATGCCTTGAATTCGAATAGGCCAAAGCTTTCATGCCAGAATTCTAAACCTCAAAAACCCACAAATGCCAAGTTTTGGCTTTTGGCTCTACTTATACAGATTTCATGACATGTTAATTCAAGCTTGGATCTTGGTGTCCTTATGTTTTAAACTTGGCCTTTTAAGTTCTAGAATTTGATCTATGATGGTCTTGAAGGTTTTTTTTTGCTTTAGCAGTACCATGTTCAAGATGTCAATTGGTGGACTAGCACACACAAGATAGCACAAAGAAGGCAATTTTCATGTGGTGGCTTTGAAGATATGCGTTGGACTTGTTGAGAAAGAGTTGAAATGGAAGTACACACTCTGATACTACGTTATTTTTAGAAATTTCATGGTTCATATGAAATTCAGTTTGGAGATGTATAATATATTGAATGACTTATAGAACTTTATGACAGGTATCACAATTACTGTTAAATTAGTCTTGTAGAATCTTTTGCCTATAAGAAACAGTGTGGAAAATTAGCCACAAGGATTGCATTATTGAACCTGTATTGTGTTGCAGTCTTCAATGAAGCAAAGTTGGTCAATTATGTAGATAGGACTGAAGAAATATGCAATTAATTCCTAATTCTGCTATGTCAGTGCAGGGATTTGTTGTTGGACTGCTTTCTATTGTATGGCGTTTAGATGGTTAAGGAAGTGAAGCAAATTTTCTGCTATTTCCTTGATTCATTACAATGACAATTCGTTTACATCTGGTTTTATTTAGTGCAGAATGCACATGAGCAACTGCCTCTCCCTTACAAGCAACACGTCCTTCCATGACCAATTTAGTCATTCTTTGGAGTCTGCAAAATTCAAGCTTCACCATTTACAGATCTAGCTGGAATATAGAGTTTTGTAGTCATTGTTTAGCTCGATCCTCATATCTAATCCTGATTATGTACCAATATTACTGATTTGTTTCATATAATGTGAATATCACTAGACCAATCCCAAAGCTAACTCATTGCCAACTACTTACAGTCTTACAAGATGTCCATCTAATGGAAGTGAATCCTAGAAGAAAAAAGAAATCACATAGTACCAACTAGGGAGCAATTTGGATGACATGGGTTCTCCAGTTACTATCATTAAATTGTAGTGCACAAAAAATTTTCTTTGAGCTTTTGTATATAAACCCAAGCATTTCAATAAATTTCTAAGTGGAATGTACTGCAAATGATGCGTTTTAGTCCTTGCCTTCTGTGTAACATGGTCAATCGTGTAGAAGTATTATTTTGAATCCAACTTTCATAGATGCTTCTGAGAATCAAATTCTGAACTCATCTTCAAGAAGGGCACAAATTTAAGTTGGTTTAGTTAAAGAGTATCATAGTAGTATTTATATTTTCCTTGAATCAATTACTAAACTCACTTTCAAGAAGGATGCAAGATTCAGTTTGTTTAGTCCAAGAGTATCACAATACTAATTAATTTTCTTGAATGGTTATATGTGCTCATTGTTGTTGAGATTTTTTGTTGCGAAAATTTTGTCAGAATAGTATATTTAACACTCAAGAAGAAAGCACTTTTTTTTTTCAAATACTTTATAGTGGAAATTAATCTCATCACACTCAGGTAGAATACACAAAGAATTTCTCAATAAAAGAGAGTTTTATTGATAATTATAACATTACTACACACCATTCTTCACTATTTAGTGCTTTTACATTTCTTTCGTGCATTTACTTTTTAGCTTATGCTTTTACTGGGCACCCTATCCTTGCAAGCCGGTTTTCAAGAGTGACTTCTAAACATGAGTTTATAACATTCGATATCAGAGCCAACCAAAAAGGATACAAGCTCCCAAATTTTGGAAAATTAAGGAAAAGCCAATAAAAAGCACATCTTCGACTAAGTCCCTTCTACCTAAAAGCAAAAGAAATCGACATAAACATTTCACTTTTGATAGTCAAAAGATAGGAACTTACCTTCTAAAGGAAAAATAAAAAATGTTTTCTGTAACACATGCAAAACACCAAAAAGAAAACACTTATGCAACATGTTAGTCGATGATGACTCTTAAAATTGTGACTTTCGCTTCACTGAGACTACTAGATAAGCTTCTTTAGGAAATAAGCTTCTTTGTAAATGAGCATTGAGTTATGATTTTGAAGGTCTCTTTTCTTTTGTGGATAGGTTACCCTTGTTTCAATTTTGGTTGCCTAACTTTGTTTAATGGAGAGGTGGCAATTCGTGTTAACAAGCTGTATTTTTGTTGTATCGAGATAAGGGTATTTGAATACATAACTTAACTCTAACTTATTTAATAATTGTGTCAAAACCGCACATTCTTGACACAACCAATTTATTGAGTGAGTTGACATGACAAGACTCGTTTTAACCCGTTTAATACATTGTCTAAAAAAATAAAGCAAAGAAGTTCAATGTGTTTGGTTGCAACAACTTTGCAATGATGATCACAATTGAACCAATGGTTGTATGTAGGTTGTGAATTGGATTGCAAGAGTGTTGTTAAGTTATGGTTTTTCACTTAACAATTATGTTGACCTTATTCATGACAAAAAATGTTGTAATTTCATTAATTTATTTTCCTGTATTTTGTGGGATTTAATTGTAATGAGTTTAGTATTAAGTTGGTGAAGATTACTCAAGAAGTTGATCTCACGACTTGGCTCACAAGTGGTGCAACCTGCGAAAGGCCATGTGAGGAGCATATGTCGAAAGCTAAAGAGTCAGTGTATCTCGTGAGTAATCTTGCGACTTGGCCAACCTGCGAGATGACTAGTGAGATACACTGATAGTTGTGATTTTAAGTGTGACTCTTATACCCTTCACTCATACTATATATACTCTCATTACCCACAAAATTGTAAGGAGACTATTCAGAAGAAAGCCCTAGAGAGAGGTTTCAACAACACCTATCATTTTAGAGAGAGCTACTCATCCTCAAGAGAGAAATCCTTATAATCTCTTCTCCTTCCCCTCTTCTATTGTTATACCTTGAGAGGAGATTTGTACCCAAACACAATCCACACCCATTTAGAGTGTAGAGAATGTTTTTGGAGGTTGGGAAGTATTGGATCTTTGCCAAAATAAGCAAGTGAGGCTTGGCAACATAATCGGCTGGTATTGTGGGATTTGGGAAGCTAATAAAGACAAGATCCCGAGAAGTCCGGTGGTACCTGGAGCTTGGAGGGCTGAAGTACTTTAGGTATATTAGGCTTGGAGAGCCTTTTTGATATCCTTGTACTCCAACTTATTCACTATTGGATCATTCAGATTGGAGGGCCAGGGAGAGGTTTTTACGCTAAATTCTTTGTTTTTCCTCTCCAATAACACATCATTGTGTTATCTTAGGTTTGCTATTCTTTTCCCCCACTACCCTATACATATTTGCCTTGCACTTATATGTTCATCTATGCAATTGTTGAATACTTCGATTAATTAATTTGCTAATCATGTATATTCTGCATCAAGAGTGTTAAGCTTAAAATTAATCAAGCCGCAATTAAGTATTAGGGGTCTAAATAAGCTTTAGTGGTTTTATTATTGAGCTTTCAGATACAATATAGACAAAGAACTAATATTCTCAAGCATCAACTATTGAAGTTCAACAATACCTTTGAGGCTTACAATATTTGGTGCAGTTTTAAGAAGACTTAGAAAGAGCTAAAAACGAATGCAAGTATCTCTCTCTTTCCCACTCAATTACAATGAACTCTGTTTTTTGCAATTAATTTGAAGTACACGATATTACAAGAATATAACCATAAGATTTTATTTGTTACATTTTGAAAGCTAAAAAATTTAATTTATTAATTATTATTACCCCTAAACAATAGAGTTGAAGTGAAAATTTTTTCTTTATATATCTTATCATGTAAGATATTAGATTTAAGATAGATCAAATAATAGATATAAGATCAAATCAGGTAGAAATGATCCACCTATCAAGTAAACGGTCTAATAAAATATATGTTTTAAAAAACCAATTTTCTATTTCTGGTTCATTTGATGACACTAATGTCAAAATAATGATGACATTGTGATGTCGTGGAAGCCTAAAGAAAGCACACACAATACTCTCTTGATGGAACAAAAACTAAACTGTTACTTCCTGGTAGTAAACTTCGAATCCACGAGAGGTTTTTCTAAATTCACAAGGAGAAGAAAACTAGAATCCATCAAAGAAATAATTTGACAGAAGTCTGTATTTATTGATAATAGTCTGATTTGTCTCTGACAACTACAAAACATATAAATACTGAGAAAAACATCTAAAACCCTAATTCACACTAATTACGTGATTAGGTGACAAAATACCGAAATTTACTAAGAATGGAAAAATTGAGTTAAATGTAGAATCATAAACTACTGACCTTAAGAGCCATCCCAAAATAAACGGAACCTTATTCTGACTTTTAAACTAAAAGTTATTAAGGAAAAACAAATATTACTATAAATAGCAAAAACACTGTTTTCGGGGCCTTAATGAAGGAATTCGTCTAAATTTTGGTAATTTTCATGATAACATGAATCTTAATCAGAACATTGTTTCCCTTCAACCTACCAAATTTCTTGCAATTCCGACACTGTCACCCCGATGGCCTCTATTAGAACCCCTTTTGATCTTGTGTTATGACTTCATGCGCCCCTACTGCTCTAAGAAGGCACGCACTGTCTGTTCTACATCACATTGAGAAGTTTAAAACTTATGTAGAACAGACCTTTATGGCCTTCTTAGAACATTAAGGGCGCTTGAAATCATGAGTAAGGTAGAAAGAAACTGGTAAAAATCATTTGGCCGACAAAGTCAGATTTGCATGAAATTTGGCCGGCTGTATGGAGACGATTTTTTGATCAACAGTTGTCACTTTGCCACAAGGTGCACCCTAATTTTGGTGAATTCCTTACCCTTTTTAGTAATTTTTGTTTTTTTAATAACTTTTTGCTTAAAAGTCAAAATAAGATCCTACTTGTTTTAGAAGGACCTTTAAGGTTAATAGTTTATAATTTTGTATTTAACTCAATTTTACCATTTTTGGTAAAATTCAATATTTTACCACCTAATCTCATGATTAGTGTGAATTATGAGTTCCTAATCATCCAAGAGTTTTATTTTTTTAGTGTTTACACGTTTTGTAGTCTCCAAAGACAAATCAAATGTTTTTTTAATATAAAATTTAGAGTTTTTCTCTGTTGTTTTCTATTCCATCAAAGAGTATCATTTGTACTTTCTTCAGGCTTAGGCAATATCAAGAACTGACCAACTATAAATTATGGATCAAAATTTGCCTATGCTAGATCTTACTCTTCTCCTCAATTATTCTATCTACATAACATTCCACAATCCATATGAGAGCATCCACAACAATGAAGCTAAAAATATAGTTATTTAGCACCTACAAAAGTCACTCTATCTATTTTACCTCTTTACACCCAACATCAATAGATCTATATTTTTAGCTATTTGATTAAAATAATACAAATAACTCATTAGAATAATACTAAAAACATCCACACACACACAAAAACCACCAACAATCCTCAATCTTTTTCTTCAACCCAGACCAAACAAAATCACCAATCACAAACAAAATCAAAAATATCAATCACAAACAAAATCAAAAATCACCAACACAGCACAACACATAGCATGGATCGGCGAGCTAGGTCAGCGGAAGGGGTGGGTTGGCGAGCTGGATCGGCGAAAACCCAGCACAGATGAAGATGAAGATCGACAATAGGGCACAGATGAAGATGAAGATTGGCAGAAACCAAGCACGGATGAAGATAAAGATGAAGATCGACAAACTCTATTACTCCATTTATATATTCCTCACATGACCTACAAGAAAGACTGATCCAAGATTTATCAATTATATCTACACCCTTCAAAAATGACATAAATATTAACAATTATTCCTGTCTACATTGTGATAGATAAACTTATTATAAAAGTTAAAAACAAAAGCACTAAATTAACAACACCACCTCTAAATATATTTAAAACAAACTAACATGAAAAATTTAATTAAATTTTAGAGGTTCACTAATTTAATTAAATAATTATATACATAACATGCATAAATAACAGTACCCGATCAAAAAAGAGACTGACAAAAGACACTAATAATTTCTTCATTATTAACTCACACAAAAAAATTCACATATTCAAAACATATATATATATATATATATATATATGCCACCTGCCACCCTTACTACACTTTTGAAATGGGGACAAAATTAGATAACTATTATCAACTTTTGAGATGACAAGTTCAAGTACGGTGGGAAAAACAACCATTATTTGTTTTTGTTTTTTTCTTTTTTTTCTTTTCTTTTCATGATGGCATGTCAGAACTCAAAGCCTATTTGCAAAAGGTATTTCTTTTTTTATCAAGTCCCCTGCTTCGGCATTATTACTGTAGATATTTCTATGTTCAAATTTGGACATTAATTTAGTACACCTACTAAAACACATATTTTTAATTTTTAAATAATATTACACATTTTTTTATACTTTTTTTTTTAACCACACATATTTATATATATATATATATATATATATATATACCACTTGTCACCCTTAGCTTACTTTTGAGATAAGAACAAAATTAGATAACCATTGTCATCTTTTGAGATAATAATAACTTCAATAATAATAACTTCAAGTACAGTTAGGCACATGGCCTTATGGGAGAAACAACCGTTATTATTATTTTTTTTTTCTTTTTCATGATGGCATGTCAGAACTCAAAGACTATTTGCAAAAGTTTTTTTCTTTTTTATCAAGTCCCTGCTTCGGCTTTATTTTTGCAGATTTTTCTATGTTCAGTAACTTAAGGGTATTTGGTATACCTACTCAAATACACATTTTTAATTTTTAAATAATATTACACGTATTTTTATATATTTTTTTTATCCACACATATTTTTATACATATTTTCAAATAACAAAACACATATTTTTAAATATATATATCAAACACCCCCCACCCCTTAATCTTTTTCTATATCTTTGTGCATTAAACGTAGAGAGAAGTCGCAAATTTTTCTTAACAAATTGCTAAAGTTTAGCCAAAAAAAAAAAAAGTTAAAATTACTTTTACTGGTACACATATATTATTATATACCCACCACACAAATATTATTATTATAATACTATTATTAAAACTTCAACAAATATTTATATTATTGAAAAGTGGTCAATAATACTATTCATCAAGTCTCCTCGGTAGTTTCACAGACAAAAAATCATTCAAACGGTACATTACTAAATATTATATTATCATATATCCACCACACAAATACCCAAGCACCAACCATCCATTCAAATATATTTTTTTCATAAAAAAAGTTTCAGCCATTCATTCATTAGCTTTTTGGCTCAACACCCAATCATCCACTGTTGCTATATATCTATTCCGTGGATTCATTTAACCAGAACACAGTATAATTTACAACTGTACAAAAAGCTAAAGTGTAGACAAAGAGAGAGTGAGAGACACCAGTGGTTCAGCAAGGCAATTGGATTCTGGCAAGTATGAAAAACGATGGTGTAGAGATAAGCAAAGACACTGACGGCACAAGAGAGTAACTGTAAGACAGAGTTGTGGTTTTTATTTTTTTATTTTTCTATTTTTTGGTTTTTGTACTGAGAATTAGGTATTTGTTGAGGAAGACAGATTTGGGCTTTTTGTTTTGTTTTATTTTATAATTAGGGATATGTTTACCTGAAAGGAATTTCCTATATTTTTGGATTTTTTAACCCTTTTTTTTTTTTTTTTTTGTTGAGAAGATGGGTTTGTTCCATTTTTGTACCAACTTTATTTTATTTTTTGAATTTTTTTCGACAAATTTATAAGTGTCAATTATAAAATTTTAAAGTATAAATTAATTTTTTTATGGATGATCTGAATTTTAAATTTTTTGCTACCAAATTCTAAATTTTGAGAGGGGTGGGGATGGTAAGGAAAAAAAATTGATGCCAAATTATAAAGTATACATTCTTTCTTTTAAAGCAAATTAAATATTTACGACAGTTAGCATGTTTGTTGTAAATACAATCTCAATTAGAAAAAAATAATAATAATAATTGCAATGGATAAATGTTGTCACAAATATGAAAAATAAGGGGGGAATTTTCCCTCCAAAATATTTTACCATTTTCGATGACTTCATGTTTGTCACTAATTCCCTTTTTTGTATTTACGATGGAATCATGTTTGTCGCAAATAATAACACCATAAAAAATATATATATTGTATTTTCAATGCACAAAAGCCGTCACAAGTGTTAATAGTGTCGACGGTGTTTCTTTTGTCGTCCTAAATAATACCCTCTTTTATATTTATGATGGAAGATAGTTTGTTGCAAATACTAACACCATAAAAAAATATATATTTTGTATTTTCGATGTACCAAAGCCGTTATAAGTGTTAATAGTTCCGACGGTTTTTTGTTTAGTCGTCATAAATAATATCTTACTAGTGACAAACATTTTTATGCCATCGTAAAAAATAAGGCGGGAACATTTCCCTCCAAAAAAAATCACATTTTCGACAAAAATAATAGGCATTTTTGACAGACTCATTTTGCCGTCACAAATGTGTTGATATTTGACGAGTCATTGTCGATGGAAGAGACTTGCCGTCGAAAAAGCTAGTTTTTACGATGGCTTTTTGTAATCGTCAAAAAAGTTTTGTCACAAATAACAATCTTTTTTGTAGTGATCAGTGAAAACCTAGCAACGGGGTCGACAAAAACCTAGAAATCAAGCTCTAACAGAGCTGAGGGATGAGGGAGATGAGAGAGGCACTAGATGGATAGAGAGAGAAAAAAAATGAGGAAAAAGGAAGAAAGAAGGAAAGCCAGAGAGAGAGAGAGAAATATTTGTTTAATGAAAGAAGAGAGAGAAGTTAATCAATTTTTTTTTTCTTTTAGCTTCTTGCTACAGGGCACAATCATAAATAGCTATGTTCCGTAGCAAGAAATCAAAAAATTTTACTTAATAGTACTATTACTGCACCATGTATTGTTTTGTTTTGGTAAAACTAAAATAGCTAATATATAAGTATTTAGCTTCTGAGCGCCCATGTCCATATTATTGTCCTATCTGATTTGGTAGATTGTCGTTGTCCAGTATCTATCATCTTCCAAAAAAAGTCCATAAAAGCTGCAATCTCAATGGTTTTCCCATTGTTGCTAAGTTTGCAATGACAGACTCCTCCAACAAGAAGCTACAAGGCAGAGTAGCCATAATCACCGGTGGCGCAAGCGGCATAGGCGAGGCTACGGCTCACCTTTTTGCCCAACATGGTGCACGCATGGTTGTGATCGCCGATATCCAAGACCAACTGGGTCACCAAGTAGCCACATCCATAGGCATAGACAAGTGCCAATACGTGCACTGTGATGTTTCCGATGAAGACCAAGTCAAGAACATGGTTGAATCAACGGTCCAGAAACATGGCCAGCTCGACATCATGCTCAGCAACGCTGCGACAGCGAGTAGCTCTGATCAGACAATCCTCGATCTCGACCTTTCAGGGTTCGACAAAGTGATCGAAACCAACGCGCGCGGCATGGCTTTGTGTGTGAAACACGCGGCGCGTGTGATGGTTGAGAGGCGCGTGAAGGGGAGCATAATATGCACAGGAAGCGTAGCCGCTAGCTTAGGTAAAAATCAGTTCACAGATTATTGCATGTCAAAGCACGCAGTGCTGGGTCTGGTTCGAGCGGCAAGTGTGCAACTTGGGCAGCATGGGATTAGAGTGAACTGTGTATCACCCTCCTTGGTGGCTACACCAATGTCATGTGATGCATTAGCAATGGATGCAGAGCAAGTGGAGAAGATTTCTGAGCCAAGTTCAAGCTTAAAAGGGGTTGTGTTGAAGGTGAGAGATGTTGCCAATGCTGTGCTCTTTCTTGCATCTGATGATTCTGGTTTTGTCACTGGACTTGACTTGAAGGTTGATGGATGCCACTTAGGGAGTCGGTAATGAAGCTCCAATGAGTATTGTTTTAATTGAGATGGAAAGCTAAGAGTTTTAACTTCCAACATATAGTCTTGAAGAAAATAAGTTTCAAGGAAAGTTTTTTATGCAAATTTTCTGTTCTATTTTGTATTCTACTTTATATTTTACTAATTTAACAAGTTTCATTATTAGAAAATAGATCATGTGATAAGAAATAAGTAGTCTGCAAATTTCTTATCTGGTGAAAAGTTGTAAATATACAACTAAATGCTGTAAAGAAGAGCTCACTCACTCCCTGAACCATTGTAAAGAATCAGGGCAAGCTTTTAGGCAACTTACAAGCATGGAGCGTTGAGTTGCAAGGGAACTTGGAGTAAATTACTGTGGTAGTAGCAAGTAAGCCCCTCTGGCATTCTCTGTTTAAGATGTCATACTCTCGTTCTATCCATCACTTGATAGACTAGACCAATGAGTCTATGGGTACAATTTATCAATCCCTATCACATTCTTCGTATTGTGGTTTGTGGTCCACAATTTGTGGTGGGCTCACTTTCACTATTTCATAAATGAGTTAATAGGTGCGAAAGGCACCCGTTAAGGTAAATTTTATTAAAACAATCGAGCCATTTTTATGAGTCAAGCTACTAAATCTAAAAAAAATTTATTTTTATTAAATATTAATTTATTTTTGAATTTTGATAGAATTTTTTTTAAGCCTCCTTAATGAGTGCACAATAAAACACCATTAACGAAATCTTTGATAATTTTATAATTAAAAAAAAAATCTTCAACAAATTATTGATCTACAAAAGGTGAATAAATAAAAATGAAAATTTTCCCTCAAATAGTGTCAAAAAGACAAAGGAATCTAATTTCAAGTCATCAGCTGTCTTTCCATGCTAGCAATCAACAAAATAAACTAGTACAATAATTCAACATAAAAAAAGGATAAATAGTACAATAATTTAGATTTTTCAAGATATTTCACAAAGTTCTAAGCATCACAATAATAAATTCAACACGGTAAACCATCTCTCTCCTTCTCTGTCTCTTACTTTCCTAGATTCCTCCAATATTTCACTTCCACTCAACTGAAATATGACAAAACATCGAAAGCCCACAAAACATCGAGAGCCCACAATACTAGAGGAATGTCTGGAAAGGAAGGAAGTACCTGGGAATAATGTTACATGGGGCTCACATTTACCTAAGATTTTTTTTTTTTTTTTGAAAGGACATTTACCTAAGATTGGGCGTTGAGTTGGGTTTTTGGATATAATATAAAAAGAATCTTTAAATGAAAAACTCCTCACAATTACATAATTTTTGGATGACGTGTGTTATCATGAAGCCGAAACTGGCACAGTAGCTTCATCTTCTACTTCTACATATTGGGTTTTTTTTTTTTTTTTTTACACACTAGTGTATACAATGTGTGTGCGCCACTTCAACTAAAATTTTGGGTTTAAAACTTGAATTTAATTAAATTGTAAATTTGTGTTTTTACCATTTCAAAATTATAATTAAAACCGTATTTTCAAAACACAATTTCGTCATTTACGTGTATAATTGTGTACAGCTCCATGTGTGCAACAACAATTTCCTTTCTTTCTTTCTTTTTTAAAGGGGTTTTCGACACTCAAGTGTGAGAGAAGGTTTGGGATGACATATTTTATATTAAAAAGAATTATTAAAAATCAAGAATGGTGCAAAGGAGATAATTGGTTTTTTTTTATGGGATACAAAGGAGATAATTGTTTAGCTTGAAGAATTTGGTACACTGTACAATAAGGTAGAATGGTATATTATTACTTTAGCAAACACAAATTATTTTACAATATTTTTATAAACTATTGATATGACAAATTTTTAGACCTACTAATTTATGGCTTTATCATTATCGAAATTTTCAGATTCAAAAAAAAATAAAGACAAATTTTCCAAATATAACTTTGAAATGTCTTATTTGGCCAAATAATTATCATGGAACAAAAACAGCTAGCCTACTCACAATGAGACAAAGAAAAAGACAAATTTAAAACTCCAACAACTAAATTCACGGGTGAAAATTTGTCAATACTTTCAAAACAACAAATCTTAATTATTTCCCATTTGGCCTAAAATAATTCCACAAGTGTTTACCTTTTCTACCTAACATTCCACCGTTCATATGGGGCAATAAGGATATCCCATCTGATTTTTTTGATAGATCGCCTAGTATTGATCATCTTCCTAAAATTTCAATACCAGTTGCAATCTCAATTGCCATGACAGACGACTCCAACAACAAACTACGAGGCAAAATAGCCATAGTCACCGGAGGAGCAAGCGGCATAGGCGAAGCCACGGCACGCCTTTTTGCCCAAAATGGTGCACGCATGGTGGTCATAGCCGATATCCAAGACCAATTGGGTCACCAAGTTGCCACATCCATTGGCCTAGACAAGTGCAATTACATGCACTGTGATGTTGCCAAAGAAGAAGAAGTCAAAGACATGGTTGAATCAACTGTGTGGAAACATGGTCAGCTAGACATAATGTTCAGCAACGCTGGGATTATAAGCGCTTCTGATCAGTCCGTCCTTGACCTTAACATCTCCGAATTTGACACACTGTTCGCCACCAACGTGCGCGGCATGGCTTTGTGTGTGAAATACGCAGCGCGTGTGATGATTGAGAGGCGCGTGAGGGGGAGTATTATATGCACGGGGAGTGTGGCTGCGAGTCACGGTGGGTATAAGCGCACGGATTATTGTATGTCAAAGCATGCGGTTCTGGGATTGGTTCGATCAGCAACTTTGCAGCTTGGGGAGTATGGGATTAGGGTGAATTGTGTGTCACCAAATGCACTTGCAACCAAGTTAACGAGCAACGTTTGTGGTGAGAGCTTAGAGGTACTTCAGAAGAAGTATCAAGCATACGCTAGGTTGAAAAGGGTTTCACTGAATGTGAATCATGTTGCTGATGCTGTGCTTTTTCTTGCGTGTAATGAGTTTGTGGCTGGACATGATTTATTGGTAGATGGTTCTTTCGTTCATCCCTACTTTTAATAATGGGTTTGAAATAAAGTTAATGTTCACATCTCACTTGTATATCCATGTTAGAAATAAAATGTTCAATTTGTCAAGATTTGGATCTAACTTTATACTATTTCTCTTTTTTGAGGTTGTGGATGGAGTTTGAATACATGAATGAATATAGTAATAGTTGAAAATCACCATCTGAATAAGAAGCAAATGAAGAGGTAACGAAATTTATAGAGTAATTAATGAAGAAAGAAAATTAGATAATTTCAATGTTTACACCATATTAGGGAGGGAAAATAGAGAAGTACTCTTATCTTAATTGATGTTGTGGAGACAAGTGCGAATCCTTAATGTATGTTCTAAAAAAATTGGAAATGAGGTTGCTAGAAAGAGGTAATACAAAGATAGCCAATTGGTAAAGTTTGAGAGATTCCTATAAATACTAATTGGCTTTAAAGAATGTACCTTTTTTTTTGGGGGGGTCACTCTGAGTTACATTAGACCCTCATAACATTTGGCCTAATCAAATGGATTGTCTTCGTATTAAAGGTTTAAAAAAAAAAAATCAATAGTTATAGGCTGAAAATAGCACTCTCCTACATGAACTCAGGCTTCAAAGTCATTTGGAAACCCAAAATTCTAGGTTGTTGAACGAGGAAAGAAAGAATAACCACAATTTTACTTGACCAGAAATATTGCTCATATTATTGGTTGGTTTCACTTGGTGATAGATAACGCAGCCATACCCTCTTATTCATAGCCCTAGAATTCCAAATCAACCCTTCATACATCGCAGCTTTTCCCAACTTAAGCCGTGGAAAAGTTCATGAACTTTATGGAATTATTCTGGATTTTAATTGTTCCATTACTCTTAATTAGTGGTAGAATCCAGATTTGATTAGTGGTAGAATCAAGATTCGAATCCATATAATTTCTATTCTCCTCTCTCTCTCTCTCTCTCTCTCTCATAAAACTTTTGTATTTAATATTGTTTCTTTAATGCTATTACATGAGAGAAAAAAAAAAAAAAAAAAAAAAAAAAAAAAAAACAATCACAGTTTCAAGAGCTAAATTATTAGAGTAATGCTATGTTCATAACAAATTTTAAGTAACAAATCTTAAGCAAATTTCATTTGGACCTACTAACAACAAATAATAATTTAGCATAGCATTTCTCAAATTATTAATCTTTCCGATCAAATTCTGTGATATTTTATTTTCCTTAATCATTGAGAGGTTGAAATGTGCATCATGTGGCTCTTTGGAGGAAATTCACATTAAGCACATTTTTTTTAATTCATTAAAAGTATAAAAAAACCGAAGTCATAAGAGGCTGATTAAAAGGGACTGGAATGGTAGGAACTAGGAAAGCCGAATACCCCTTATCCAAATGACCTCTCGATATCCCCAACAGGCAAAAGCCCACACGACATTTCCAACCAAGTGATTTGGATAATTGTTAACAATTTTCATCAACAGGTAATACAAAGATAGGCAATTGGTAAAGTTTGTGAGATTCCTATAAATACTAATTGGCTTTAAAGAATGTACTTTTTTTTTTTTTTTGGTTCACTCTGAATTACATTAGATCCTCATAACATTTGGCCTAATCAAAAGGATTGTCTTCGTATTAATGGTTTAAAAAAAATCAATAGTTATAGGCTGAAAATAGCACTCTTCCTGCATGAACTCAGGCTTCAAAGTCATTTGGAAACCCAAAATTCTAGGTTGTTAAACGAGGAAAGAAAGAATAACCACAATTTTACTTGACCAGAAATATTGCTCGTATTATTGGTTGGTTTCACTTGGTGATAGATAACGCAACCGTACCTGTTGATGAAAATTGTTAACAATAATTGTTAGATTATGTTTAACAAACGCTGTCAAATTATATTTAACAAGAATTGTTAAATTATGTCTCATTCATCAAACATAATTTTACCCATAAGCCTTTTGGCGTACTAGTTTTATTGATAAGAGTAATGCACATTCAAGATAATGTATCTCTTAATTACAACCCCTTGTTTCAAGGAAAAACTCTTTAATTTCAATAACCACGTTGTCTTTGTACATAAGTTTATTTATTTTCATGTTTAAGGGAATATGTGTTTTTATTTATTTGTAGCTTCACCTAATAATTTGTTTAGGTTGCCTACGTACCCTTGATAGTGATCAAGCCAATTCGTAGTTCTTTATTTTGGGATCTTAGATTTAAAGTCCTCAAATTGATTTTGCCCAATTTAAATGATGGACATTTAAGTCAAGTACTTTGTATTTAATTAAGCATCGACTTAATTTTTCTTTTGGGTGAGATAATTGATTTTAATCTCAAAGATAAGTCAAGGACCATGTTTTTATGGAAATTGAATCAAGAATTCTCTTTTTGAGGAGTTGAATGTCCAACCAATTTTCCCTTTTCTTTCATTTGCTTCCTTGTAGGAATTTTAATGATATTTGGATTGAGGTTGCCAAATTTAATTAAGGGAAAGAAAACTCCTTTGAAGCAATTTTATTTTTTATGAACATGTTTTAGGAATTGGGAATTTGAAAATTTCCTCAAATCAATTTTTATGGTCATTTTATTTTGTGAATTATTAACTCCAATCTTGATTAAGAAATTAGGAATACCCAAAAAAAAATAATCATGTTGGAATTTGAAAGAATTAAAATCCCCACTTTATTTAAAATGATTTTGGAAATTAAGAATTCCATTAAAATGTGGTGGAGTCAAGAACTCCATCAATTTGGTAGAGTCAAGGACTTCATTAATTAGGTATGATGAAACGTAAGTTCATCAACTAGCAGATTGAGCCAATCCACAGTTCACGTGTATGTCTTCTCAAAGATAGTCACCAGTGTGGTGCCTGTCACAACGTCTCCAATGCTAAAGTTAATATAAATGAGCTTTATGAAGTAAAACATAACAGCAAAATGGAAGTAAAATTATCTCAATATTTTCTCATACCTCCTGTTGATATCATGAGGGCCTTATATATGTCTTTTGCCACTCCTACCTGTTGAGGTAGATATGGTGGCCTTGATGTTCCTTTTAGTAACGTTTTGTGCTACGTAATGTAGCTTTTAATGTGCTTCAACGGCTCATACAGCTAGCCCCGTAACCGCTCCGGGTGTAATTGGTTGCATTGAATGGCCTGGTTGTCTTCATCAGTGATGCGAGTATTTGCTTAACTCGTCTGGGGATGTCCTCGTCCGTAATTGTTGAGATCGTCTCTGGGAGATAAGTTCGTCAGTCCTGTCAGCTACCCCCGATTCTGTGGTCATCAAGACGTGTCATGAAAACCATAGAATATGAAAGGTGCTAGATGGTAAGTGACACTTGGGGTTTCGTTCTGTATTAAATGCGTAGTAGCGGCGTTCTCTGGGTTGTGGCCTACGTGGCACATTCTAACTAGTAGAGTTAATGCTCCAATTGTTGGGACTATCGGGTTTCCCACTGGTTTTTTAGTTTTCTAAGTCTTTGGTTTTAAATTTCTCCCCTTCTCATTTTTCACTTTTCTCAAAAAAACTTTCCAATCACTGTTCTAAGCGATTTCTTTGCAAACCTTATTCTGCAACTCTTCTTCACACTAGTGTGCTGCATATTGGTGCTTCCTTCATTTGCCATTGTTAAGGTACATTTCTTCTCTTTTTCATGTTTTACCTTTCTTTTCGCCCTATTGCGATATAGCTTCTAATTTTATATTTTCTTTTTCTTTTTCCTTTTGTCCTTGACTTCTTGGTGATTTAGCTTTGTGTAGCTTTCCTTTACATTTTCTCTGTATTTCCATGGTTAGCAACTCTGAGGTTAGGATAGTTTGCCCATCAATTTCCTTTCTTTTTGCGCTTAGGGGGGTCTTTGGGTGTTTTCCCACATCTTTTAAAGGGTTTCATTTTTTAGGGTAATTGTTTGAGCATTGCTTTGGCTGATCTGTTGCCTTTGCTTTGTCAATCAATTAACTGGTTTGAGAGTCTGAGGAGAGAAGGAGAGACGACGTCTGAGGTTAGATCTAGTGACCTTGAGACTGGGTTATCGTCTAATGGTGACCCGGTGGAGGGAGATACAGCCGTCTCTACCCCTCGTGAGGTTAGGGCTTTTCATGTGCAAGCTGGATGCTAATACTGTGGGCAGATTTAAGGATAGGTTTTAGTTTCCTGAGTGGGTTCATGTCTGTCGGCCTAATGACAAGGATAGGGCATGCCATTTTTTCCCTGGTGAGATGTGCTTTTATGAGGCAACCTTCACTTGTGGACTTAGGTTCCCTGTCCATCTGTTCTTGGTGGTGCTTTTGGACCATTTTGGTATTGCCCCTTGGAAACTTATGCCCAATTTGTGGAGAATATTGCTCAACTGTATGGAAATATGGTTGGCTGCTAACGGGAACATGATTAAGGTAGGTGAACTCATCTATCTATACCGTTTGAAAGAGTCTAAAGAGTATGGATTCTACAAATTAGTTCCTTGGGAGAGAAGAACAAGGATTGTCAAGGGCTTACCTTCATCCTTCAGGTATTGGAAATCAATATTTTTCTGTGCCTAGGGATGATTTTGAGACTCAATCCAGCAGGGATTGGGGCGATATCCCGAGGTTGCTTCAACGGTGGGGAACCCCGACTTTAGGTGCGTCAATATTTCTCCCTATCATTTTAGTTTTGTTGCATTTGCTGTTTATTGTCACTAACTCCTTTACCTGTTTGTTTTGCACAATTAAGAGACGGCCTAAGCTTAAAAACAGGCATAAGGAGCGTGTTGAAACTGCGATAGGATACACCTAGACGATTGAAAGTTGGGATGACCTAGTTGATCCACGAACCCTTGCCTTTTACAATCTTGGACCCGACCCTTCTCCTTACGTTCTTCGCAGTATTGGTATTGAAGGAAAAAAGAGTAAGTATTGACCTCGTCAATATTGATTCTTCTTGTGAGCACTTGGAATTTTTTTTTTTTTTTTTTTTTTTTTTTTTTTTTTGTGTTTTCCTCTTGTAGAAATGACAACCAAATTCAACAAGGACATGTATGCGAAGATAAAGTCCAAGAAAGATGAGCCGCTGTCAAACATTGGGAAGAGGACGGTATAAGTCACTGGGAAGGGTCCATCTGTCACCCCTACTACCTCCGTCAATCCCATAGTTTCTGTTACCAAGACAACGAAGACAGCCTCTCCCGCCACCTCGGTTGAAGAGATCCCTACTCCAGGTTCCAAAAGGCCATGCATATCTGGTAGAGAGAAGGAGATGGTTGATTCTCGATCGTCAACTATATGGGATGATGAGAGATTGGTAGTAGAAAGGGCTCATGAGGTCGTGACTGTGGCAGACTTGAAGGCCTTCTCTAGTGTGCCTTTCAATGAGGTTGCGTCTCATCACGTCTATAGGCTCGTTCAGGTAGAGTGTTCACATTCCTTTTAGTCTCCATTTTTTTTTTTTTTGGTACTGACGACTTGAAGCCCTTTTTTTTTTTTTTAGGTATTGAGGGAAAGTCTTCACATCACCTCTGAGTATTTGACTCAAGAAGCTAAGGTGGCATTCCTAACATCTAGGTTAAAGGCCCTAAAGAAGGAGAATTCTAACCTGAAGAAGAATCTTATTGATTCTATGGACAAGGCCACCACCTTAAAGGAGAAGGTCAAGACCATGAATGATGACCTTCGAGTTGAGCATTAGTTGACTTTGGAGAAGGACGAGCAGCTTCTTAACGCCAAGGAGATGCTTAAAACTATTGCTGCCAGATCTGTTGAAGCTTTCCAGACAACTGACGAGTACAATACAGTACTCTTTAGTTGGTACTTTAAAGGTTTTGAGCTTCTCAAGAGGTACTTAGTTAAACATCCTACTGGAGTTGACATGGAGAGCCTGGACCTAGAGGAGGTTGACAAGGAAATGGTGATTGACAAAGCTGCTCAATCCTCAGCTCCTGAAGGCAATGTCCCTGAGAATGCTACTGACGCTCCGACTGTTGATCCTCCTACTGGTGACAATTCTGCTGTTGATGCCTGATTTTGTTACCTATGAAAATTCATTTTTATTTTTTGCAGATGCCCATCATGTTTTGGGCTTTTTGTAAATCTAATTTCAGAACAATTGCTTTTTAACCTGTCTTGAGAACAATATTTGTTGCCCAGTTGTTTGTGGGTCTTTTGGATGTAAAAACAATGGTAATTGCCCTTGGTTTTTGGGCTTTAATTAGATTTGCTACATACTTACTTGTATCCATGGTTGTGCACTTGCTAGTTCATGATTTGTTTGTGGTATCTTCCGTCCATATTTTGTACTTAGCAAAATAAATTTAGTTGCACACTTAGTTGTTTTCCCGCAACTCGAACCTCTTCTAGGGATCTTGTCGAGGGTTTTGGTGACATTCATCCTTGGCTTTGTTTTGACTTGTTGCAAGGTTCTTGTCCCCTCTCCTTTGGATTTTTCTTTTTATCTTATTTGGGTTCGCCAGTAACTTATATCTGTCGAGATGGAAACTTGTTACTTGGCCATTTTGCGACTTACACTCATTTAAAGGATCTTGTCGTGTTTGTTTGGCTTCACCAGTAACTTACATCCGTCAAGGCGGAATCTTATTACTTTGCCATTTTGTGACTTATACCCATTTAAGGGATCTTGTCACTTAGGCCTCGTCAGTAACTTACATCTGTCCAGGCGGAATCTTGTTACTTTGTCCTTCTGTGACTTACACCCATTTAAGTGATCTTGTCACTTAGGCTTCGTCAGTGATTTACATCCGTCTTGGCGGAATCTTATCACTTTATCTTTTGTGACTTACACCCATTTAAGGGATCTTGTCACTCAAGCTTCGTCAATGATTTACATTCGTTTTGGCGGAATCTTATCACTTAGCCATTTTGTTTTGTACGGTTGATTAGACCTGCTTGCACAAAGACATTAGCTGAATAATTCTTCTATTAATTTCAAGGATGGATACATTTGTTTGTTACATCTATTGATGGTACTTCTTCAAGTGCTCGATGTTCCATGGCCTTGGGAGTCTCTGTCAGTCCGGGGTTTCTAGGTGATAGCTGCCTTGCCTGGAGTAGTGAACGACTCGATAGGGTCCGTCCCATGTGGGGCCAAGTTTTCCTTATGCAGAGTCTCTAGTTGCTGTGGTGAATTTACGCAGGACGAGGTCACCTATGTCAAGTCATTTGAGCTTTACCTTCCTGTTGTAGTAGTCGGCCATTTTTTGCTAGTATTTCGTCATTCTGCTAGAAGCTTTCTCTCTCACTTCATCTAGGCAGTCCAAGTTGATTCGCAGGTGATCGTCATTGTCTTGTTTGTTGAATACCTTTCGCCTGATATTGGTTACTCCTACTTCGACTGGGATCATTACTTCAGTGCCATAGGTGAGCTTGAAGGGGGTCTCCCCTATTGGGGTTCTTGATGTGGTCCTGTAGGCCCATAGAACGTTAGGCAATTCTTCCAGCCAAGCACCTTTCGCGTCATCCATCTTGATCTTGATGATCTTGAGTAGTGTCCGATTCGTCACCTCCATTTGTCCTTTCGCTTGAGGATGCCCTGGAGATGAGAACTGGTTCTTAATACCTAGGTCTGAACAAAAGTCTCTGAAGCCTTGGCTATCGAACTGTCACCCATTATCTGATATGATTGTCCTTGGAATCCCGAACCTGCAAATTATATTTTTCCATATGAAGCCCCGAATCCTTACTTCCATGATGGTTGCAAGTGCCTCTACTTCAACCCACTTCGTAAAGTAGTCAATAGCAATTAGTAGGAATTTTACCTTACCTTTACTTAGGGGCAGTGGACCAACGATGTCGATCCCCCATTGTGCAAATGGCTACGGAGATGTTATCGTCGTCAGTTTCTCTGCTGGAAGTCACTGAACATTCCCGAACCATTGGCACTTGTCACACTTTTTGACAAGCTATACTGCATCTACCTACATAGTAGGCCAAAAATAACTTGTTCGAATAACCTTGCTTCCCAAAGATCTAAGGCCGGTATGATCCCCGCAAATCCCTTCGTGGATTTCTGCTAGGATGTACTTAGCTTCCTCTTCATCGACACACTTCAAGTAAGGCATGGAGAAGCCTCTCTTGTATAAAGTATCATTAATGATCGTAAACCTGGCCGCCCGCTTCTTGACCTTCCTAGCCTCGTCTGCATTTTGTTGGAGGTGCTTGTCCTGGAGGAAAGACACAATGGGTGTCATCCAGCTGTTTGTGCTCTTGATTGCAAACGTTGGAACTTCTTCAATGCTGGGGTTTCTGTACTTCCAGCATCAAACCTACATCCGTCACCTGTTCTTCAGACGATGTTATCTTCGAGATTTCGTCTGCTTCCATGTTCTGGCTTCTTGGGATTTGTATAAATTCCACCTTATCAAACTCCTGAGTTAGATGCTTCATCAACTTGAGGTATTTCTGCATTCTCTCTTCCTTTGCTTCATATTCTCCCTTGATCTGCCCAATCACCAGCTTTGAATTATGTTGAACTAATAGTTTCTTAGCTCCTAATGCCTTTCCGAGCCTCAGCCCCGTCAGTATTCCTTCGTACTCAGCCTCGTTGTTGGTAGCTAGTCAGTTGAATGCCATCCTTGAGTACTTTTCTGTCAGGGGTGGTTATGACGACCCCTACTCCCCCTTTCTTTTGGGCTAATGAACCGTCGGTCTGTATCGTCCATGATTCGACTTCGTTAACGAACCCATCATCGTCCGGGGAAGTGAATTCAGCAATGAAGTCCGCCAAAGCTTGTGCTTTAATGGTTGTCTTGGGATGGTACTCAATATCGAATTGGCTGAGTTCAGTTGCTGACCATTCTTCTAGCTGCTTCAGGTTTGTTCATGAACTTTTTGATGGGTTGGTCCATCATTACCAAGATAGGATTTGCCTGAAAATACTGTCTTAGTTTGCGTAAGGCTACTATTAGGGCGAACATAATCTTTTCAATTCTTGGATACTTTAATTCAGGCCCTTGGAAAGCTTGACTAACGTAGTACACTGGGAGCTGTTTCTTGGCTTCTTCTTGAATCAAGGCTGCACTCATGGCTATAGCTGATACTGCCAGGTATAAGTATAGGTTTTCTCCTTCCTTGGACGGGCTTAGGAGGGGTGAATTACTTAAGTAGCGTTTGAGTTCCTAGAATGCTGCTTCACATTCGTTGGTCCAAGCAAAAGCCTATCTCAAAGTTTTGAAGAAGGGCAAGCATTTGTCCGTTACTCTAGAGACGAATCTATAAATGGCTACGATCGTGTGAGCTTCTGGACTTCCTTGACGATCTTGGGCAATGTCATGTTGATTATGGCTTACACCTTCTCCGGGTTTGCTTCTATTCCCCTCTGGGACACCATGAATCCCAGAAATTTCTCTAAGGCTACACCAAAAACACACTTACTTGGGTTTAGCTTCATCTGGTGTTACTAACCTCTGATAAGTAGCTCCTGCATTCTTTAATCCGAGAGGCATCACCTTATAACAATAAAGCCCTTGGCTTGTAATGAAAGCAGTTTTCTCCTGATCTTTTTCAGCCATTTTTATTTGGTTGTATCCCGAGAAAGCATCCATGAACGTCAACAGCTTAGTCCAGCTGTAGAATCTACAAGCTGGTCTATCCTTGGAAAAGGAAAGCTATCTTTCGGGCATGCCTTGTTCAGGTCCATGAAGTCCACACACATTCTCCACTTCCCATTTGTCTTCTTCACTAAGACGACGTTTGTGAGCCAATCAAGATAGTACACTTCGCGAATGAACACTGCCGTTAATAGTTTATTAACGTCGTCTGTAACCGCTTGGTCTCACTCTAGGGCGAAAGTTCTTCGTTTCTGTTGGACGGGCTTTCTCTCCGGGTCTACATTCAACTTATGCTAAATAACTTCCGGAGATATGCCTGGCATATCTTCGTGACTCCATAAGAAGACATCTATGTTCTCTTTAAGGAACTGGATGAGCTTTGTTCTCATTACAGGACTTAATGTCATCCCTATTTTTGTCATCTTTGTTGTGTCTCCTTTGTTTCGTTCCACTGTTTATAGAGTTTCCATTCTATGTTCCACCTTCTCTTCAATCATCCATGTTTAGTTCTCCTTTGCAGCCAAGATGGCCTGGTAGCATTCTCTAGCTAGGACTTGGTCTCCTTTTACCTCACCTACATCGTTACCTGTTGGGAATTTTACCTTCAGGAAATAAGTAGATGTGGCTGCTTTCCAGTTGTTGAGTGTGTAAGCCTTCCAATAATTACATTGTATGACAAGGGGCAATCTACCATTAAGAAATCTAACTGACGAGTTAACTGTGTTAGGTAGGTCCCCACTATCATTGTCAATGTCACTATGCCCTTGGGATAGACCCTGTCTCCACTGAAACTGACGAGTGGAGAGTCAAATGAGTGCAGTCTTCTTGGATCTAGCTTCAACTACTGAAAAGCAGGAAGGTATATTATGTCCGCGGAGCTACCATTGTCCACGAGGATCCTTTTGGTGTTGAATCCCTCTATAGTCAGCATTATAACCAAAGGGTCGTTGTGAGGCTGCTTCACTCCTCTAGCATCCGACTCGTTGAAAGACATATCCTAGTCTGTCCATCTTTACTTAAACGGGGGTATCAAGTGGACGTTGTTCACTTGTCTTTGGCATGCTTTTTTGAGGGATCTGAATGATCCTTCCTTAAAGGGTCCCCCTGCAATCGTCTTTATTTCTCCAATCACATCTTGTGGAAGCTGGGATGAACGATCTTCATTCCTAGATGTGAACTCGTGCTAACTCTTATCACCGTTTCTAGACTTACTATACTCTCTTTTTTTCACATATTTCTACAGTTTCCCTTTTCGAATCAACTCTTTTATCTACTCCTTTAAGTCCCGACAGCCTTTTGTGTAGTGACCATGATCCTTATGAAATCGACAGTACTTATTCTTATCACGAGCATGGGGAGATGAATGTAATGGTCTCGGCCATTTGAGGTAGTGTTCGTCCTTAATCTACATTAGAATTTTGTCAACAGGCATAACTAAAGGGGTAAATTTTACCATTCGAGGATTCTTATCGTCTTTCCTCCTACTCCCGTCATCAATCCGATGATCTGGGTGCTCTCGCTTCTGTTCCCTACACTCGTCGTCCTTTCTTCCTTTGTCTCCTGATTTCTCTACATCCTTTATGGCTGCTACTGCATCTTCAACATTCATGTACTTCTGTGCTTTTAGGAGCATCTCGACCATCATTTTGGAAGGATTCTTCGCAAGTGAAGCCACGAGATCTCTGGATCTTAGTCCTGCTTTGAAAGTCGTCAGTTGCACCTTGTCGTCAGCTTCGTTTACCTTTAGGGTCTCCCGAGTGAAGCATTTTACATATAATCTTAGGGTTTCCTTCTCTCCCTGTTTAATAGTAAGTAAGTGGTCTGTTGGCCTTTTCGAACGTTGCCCCCCGATGAAGTGACGCAAGAAGGCATTGCTCAGCTGCTCGAAGTTATCGATGGATGATGTTGACAACTTTGTGAACCATTCCCTTGTAGCTCCCTTGAGAATAGTGGGGAATGAATGGCAAAATATCTTGTCAAGTGGTTGTTGAAGACCCAGCGTCGTTTTGAAGGTATTAAGATGGTTTTAGGGGTCCTTAAGTCCGTCAAATGGCTCAAATTAAGGCAAGTGAAATTTTGATAGTACTGGACACTCTAGGACTGCTGTAGTGAAGGGCGAATTTGTGGCTCTTACTAGTCTATCAACGCTCCTATCCATTTTCTCCTTTAGGGCATTCCTTAACTCGTCCATATCCTTCCTCATCTCTCTAAGAAGATCTGAATTTTGTTCGTCTGGAGTAGTAGGTCTTTGATGGTTGCTTCTTCTATGACTGTCTCCCTCATCTTCCAAGTTGCCTTTAGATCAATTCTCCTCCTATTGGAACCGCAACTTCATTTCTTGGTTTTGCCTAGTAAGTTCTTCAACAGTGGCCACAAGAGTCTGGACTTGCTAAGCCAAGGCTGCGAAATCTTGGTTAGACTCCATCTGAATATAAAAGTTGATGGAAACTACGTTTTCGAATGTAAACACGAAAATACGTTCCCACAAACGATGCCAAGCTGATGAAATGTAAGTTCGTCAGCCAACAGATGGAGCCAATCCATAGTTCACGTGTATGTCTTCTCAAAGATGGTCACTGGTGTGGTGCCTGCCACAACATCTCCGATGCTAAAGTTAATATAAAGGAGCTTTATGAAGTAAAACAGAATAGCAAAATCATAGTAAAATTATCTCAGTATTTTCTCATACCTCTTGTTGATATCGTGAGGGCCTTATATATGTCTTTTGCCACTCCTACTCGTTGAGGTAGTTATGGTGGCCTTGATGTTCCTTTTAGTAATGTTTTGTGCTACGTAATGTGGCTTTTAATGTGCTCCAACGACTCATACAGCTGGCCCTGTAACCTCTCTGGGTGTAATTGGTTGCATTGAATGGCCTGGTTGTCTTCGTCAGTGATCTGGGTAGTTGCTTAACTCGTCTGGGGATGTCCTCGTCCGTAATTGTTGAGATCGTCTCTGGGAGATAAGTTCATCAGTCATGTCAAGGTAAAATCAAGAACTCCATTAAAATTTGGTAAAGTCAAGAACTCCATTGAAAATTTTGGTAAAGTCAAGGACTCCATTAATTGGTTAGAGTCAATGACTCCATTAAAATTTGGTAGAGTCAAGGACTTCATTAAAATAGTAGAGTCAATAACTACATTAATTGGATAGAGTCAAAAACTTTATTAAAATATAGTAGAGTCAAGGACTCCATTGATAAATTTGTTTTGGTAGAGTTAACTCTAGTTGAGCAAAAACTGAACCAAAACTTGAAAGAATTTTTATTTGGTAATGTTCAAATAGAATTTACGAGTCATGAACTCATATCTAGAGCTTCATGTATGGAGTTAGGAACTCCTCATGAAACTCAACCTCATTTGTTTTACCAAACAAAAATTCAAATATGAAAAAGAGGAAGAGAGAGAGAGATTTAGAGAAGAAAATGTCTGATAAAATCCTCACCTAATATTGCGTATTCATTCTTTACTTATTGCTCTCTATCTCTACCTGTGTCTTTTTTTCTTTTTTTTTTTTTTTTTTTTTTTTTTTTTTTTTTTTTTTTTTTTGCGCTAATGGCCCCTTTAATTTATATAGGAATTGGGAAACCGTTTTCCCCTATTTTTTCTGTTAACTGATCAATTCATGGCCAAAACTGGAAGGAAAGTGCAGTACTTTTTTCTGACCATTAACTTCTTTCCCGTTCATGCCATCACCCATTTTCAGCTTTTTAATTTTTTTTTAATATTTTTTTTGCTCCTGCCGTGGCCATCTTTTCACTCTTTGTGCCAGTTTGGATTCGGTGTCTACGTTTTCATTTCAACGTTTCATCTCTTTTTTTTTCACCTGCGCGTGAACAGTAACTTCACATGTGTTTACTGTGCAAGGGACAAAAATCACTGTTCACGCACTGTTTATCACTGTTCACGCACTAAAAAATATTAAAAATGGATCTCACAGTACTATTTACACATTTAAAAAATTATTTTGCTACAGTGTTTTCAATTTTCAGTTTCAGTAACAATAAGTTCAATCCAAACGAACCCTTTATCTCCCTTTTTTAATGGACCAGGACAATGGTAGACTTGCTTTTTGATAATGCTATGCCCACCTTTCCTTTAGCCCTTATTTTTCTCACTTTAGTCCTTTTTGATAGGTAATGGCAAACTAGCTTATAGGTAGTTTGTTTTACTAGTTTTTGGACTCACATGATTTTTTTTTTTTTTTTTAAGGTGTCAACCCTTATTTTTGGGTGAGGTACATTTGTTTTAATGTGTATTTTTTCTGTTTCAACAGTATCCTCTTATTCATAGCCCTAGAATTCCAAATCAGCCCTTCATACATCGCAGCTTTTCCCAACTAAAGCCGTGGAAAAGTCCATTAATTTTATGGAATTATTGTGGATTTTAATTGTTCCATTACTCTTAATTAGTGGCAGAATAAGGATTTGTTTTCAGTTGACCAAATTTTATAGCATACATATTTTTTCTTAAGTGACCCTTTCCTGTCTAGGACAACCTAGGAGAGGTGGTACCAATGCGCTCATTAGTAGAGAGATACTCAAATCCATATATTTTCTACATATAGAGAAAATTATAGCAACATCTGGGTATAGACAAAGACCTCCATCGGACCATCACTAATCTCAATCTAACGTCAAATTTAAATTTTCTAACACCGTTGGGTCAAGATGACGAGTCCTCCGATGCATCCATGTAACTTCAATTCCAATTTGGTTTTGGGGCTACAAAGTGAGAGAGGAGTTGGTCTTGGGTGAAATTGAGAAAAATTAACTCTTAATGCTTTTCAATTGGCAGGTAAGAGGATGGATGAGAAATTTGAGAGAGTGGGTTCTTTGAAGATGTGTGTGCGTGAAGGAAAATAAAAAAATGTAGAAGAAGAAAGAAGATAAAGGTGTGGAGGAAAGCAGATAAAGGAGATGAAGAAAGTGGATATTGTGAAGAAATGGGTGGATGAGAAAAAAAAGGAGGAAAAAAATTTTAAAAAGGAAAAGAAAACAAAGGGTCACATGTGGGTGGGTGTTAGGTAAGGGTATAAAAAAACCTTTTATTTAATAAAAAAATATAATTGAATATAATGATTGATGGGACAATGACAGATATATATTTCATGGCGTTACAAATGCAAAGATATAATTAAGTATTAAATGCCTGATATTAAAAAAAACAAAAAACAAAATTTTTTTTTGAAAGAAACTATAATCCCTTGTATCATATTATATATAATAAAAGTTGTGCTTAAACACGATAGTTGCGTTAAGTGACTTTACCAAATTGTAAATTTTTAAATTTTAAGAAAAAATATATATAACTTTTTTCTCCTATCATTTCTAAATGGATAAAAATCTTAAAGAACTAAATAAAAGTTACTTCACATGATACAAATCTTAATTTGATTATATTTAAATTACTCTTGCTGTGCTTAATATGTCTCTTTGCAGTTTCCTTTAAGGATTATGTATTCAAATTGAAATAAAATTATATTAACCTTAGACTTTTTGTTTAAAGTTGCAACGTACCAAACATTTGCATCTATGGATTGAGCTTTGAGATGTTTGTTTCCCAGAAAAACAATGTATAAGGTCTCAATTTGCAAATAATGCTTCTAAAAAAAAATTGCAATTAATGCAATGACAGATCATAATGTGGTGATATGGGGTACTACAACGGGGTGGCAATTCATGTTCGTAGTTCGTGTCGTGTTGAGCCATGAGTATTCGACTATATAAGTTGACCCGAATCCGACCTGTTTAGTAAACATGTCAGGAATCTTTAACCCGAATACAACCTATTTATTAAACAGGTCAACCCAATCCGACACGTTCAATTTGTTTAATTAACAAGCCATGTAAAGGTCAATAAAAATGACCCATTTATCAATTCTCATATATCTAAAATTAAAATGCAATTATAACTACAAATATAGTAATAAAAATATAAAAAACAAACCATTAATGAAGCAATAATATCAAAATAAATAATAACTTTATAAATTAAACGAGCCAAACGGGTTAGACAGGTTCGCATGTTAAACACGAACTCGTCGCATTTATTAAACGGGTTAGCCATGTCAATCCAAATATGACCTGAACCCATTTAACATCAACCCATGACCTGTTTATAAACAAGTTAATCGTGTCGGGTTCACGGGTCGTGTCAAAATTTGCAACAACTAGTACTGCTTAGTGCTTATATGCTCAAATGTAATAGGTTCCATAACAATCAAATATACATGACATTTGTGTATTATAAAATAAATAATAAATAAATAAAAAAAGAAGAAGAAGTCTATTATAAAATTCCATTAGACTAATATTATATTAATATTAGACATACACACACACACACATATATATACATAATATAATTCATAATTTGATTATAATCCAAATTCTTTCTCCTATAATTTCTAAGTTGATACAAATCTTAATTTGATTACAATCCAAATTCTTCATCTAATCCATCTACTATAATTTCTAAGTTGATAAAAATCCTAATTTAATTACAATCCAAATTCTTTATCTAATCCATCTTGTAGGGATAAAGGCCCAAATTTGTATATTGGGCCTTGGGCCTTATCTAGTAACGTGGGCGTGTCCGAGGAAGGGTAAGTGATTGAGAGAGATCCTAAGTTGAAAGTCTCACAGAGAAGGAACGGATGGAGAATGGTCCGAGGAGTAATTCCTCCTCGAACACGACAAATACAGTTCGAATCTATAGTCCAGCAACCTAGGTGACATATCAAGAGGTTTGCATGATGAAGATGAGCTTCAAGCATGTATTGGAGTGATAAGAACTTAGAAATATCTAAAGGAAAAGCTGCCACCACCACATTAAATGCATTGCAGCTACTTTTCTGGTCGTATTTATGTGAAGAAGACCCCTGAATAGTGCAGTCTCAGTTACTACTATTCACAGAAAGCCAAAGAATGCATCTAATGGGACAAGCACTTAAGTGAAAGTTTAGATAATTGACAAGTGTAGGATCAAGATGGCTTGAGAGGAACTATATAATGTAAGAGACCTTCCACGAGAGGGAGATTGAAGAAAAAAGAGGAAAGAAACACTGTAGTAATCAAAGTTGTATTTATAAATAGTCATATTGATTTATACTCCGAATTATCTCCTCGGACAGTGAATTTATTCAATCCAATAAGTCTTGTTCTTATTTGATCATCTTCTAAATCCATATTAGTCGTTATTAACTTCATTAAGGCTTAGCTCTTTAACCTATTCTATACAAATTTATTGTATTGGGATCATTAGGCCATCACCCAATTCTTCTTTGGGCCTAGGCCCTAAATTGTGACCCTACAATTGGTGCCGTCTATGGGAAGAGCTTGTGTGATATTGAAAGCAATGGTTAACTATGGCAGAACCAAGTCCACAACAAGCAGAGTTGAGAGGATCCCAGCACAGTGACCCTTTTCTTAACCTTGAGCAGAGAGGTGACCATGAAGAAAGTGTCTACACCACACACACTGACAGGAATCAACCTCGAGGGGGGAGCCATATCTCCCATGCAAAGAACAACAAAAGCATGCAACTGGAGATCGATCAATTAAAAAGAGAGTTACGCCATACAAAGAGAAAATAAGCTTCTCCGAACTCTAATGTTTCTTCTGATGATGAAAGGGACGTTAGTTACAGGCGGAGGTCTCGAACTCCACCCAGTAAATCCTTCTCCTATGAAGAAGAGCAACATCGTGAGCGACGATTTCGAAGCCTGTCACATAAAGGTGTAGGAAATGACACTATGAATAGGGTCTTAAACCAAATCTCCAGGCCACCTTTCATGCATAAAATTGAAGAAGCAAGACTTCCTCGGTGCTTTCATCAGCCAACGTTCACCATCTACAATGGTTGAACAGACCCTATGGAGCACGTGAGCTATTTCAACCAGAGGATGATTGTCCATTCTAAGGACGAAGCCTTGATGTGTAAGGTTTTCTCATCTAGTCTAAGACCAGTCGTAATGAGGTGGTTCAACAGCCTGAGAGTAGACTTTATAAGTTCCTTCAAAGAACTCACCCAGGCATTTGGTTCCCGTTTTATCACATGTCGCAGGATTCCTCAGCCTTTGGCTTCCTTACTATCCTTAAGCATGCAAGAAGGTGAGACCCTGAAAACATATTCGGATAGATACCGAGAGATGTTTAACGAGATGGATGACGATTTTGACGAAGTGGCCATCAGTACTTTTAAGCTCGGCCTTCCAACTGAGCACAGTTAAATCTCTAACTGGTAAACTTGTTACTAATGTGTGCCAACTGATGGACAGGATTGATAAGTATAAAAGAGTTGAAGAAGATCAGCAGCAGGGGAAAGGAAAGGATAAGGTTATCCCTCAAGATAGGAGGGATTTCAGGTCGGATCAATACAGTAACAATAGGCCACGTAGAGATTTGTTGGATAATTAGGATCGACAAATTTTCAAGTAGTCAACGCCGTGTTCCGAGAACCGATGCATCAAGTTCTGTTGAAGATCAAGAATGAGCTAGTCTTTAAACGGCCAAATAAAATGGTGGGAAACCCCGAAAGGTGCAACCACAACCTCTATTGTCAATACCATCAAGATCATGGACACACCACGGAGAATTGTAGGAGTTTATGGGACCACCTGGACCAGCTTGTCCGTGAAGGTAAATTAAAACAACTCTTACACCACTCCAGTGGTCGGGAGGGCCAAGTAAACTCAGAATCTTAGAGAGATTCTTCCAGACTCCCCTTGGAAACAATAAATGTTATCTTTGCTACACTAAAGAGAACTGGATTCTGTCCATCTAGAGTAATGTCCGTGGCTCGGCTATTTGCCGAGGATACTAATCAAGATTCGAAGAGGGCTAGAATGAAAATTCAACCAGTTTTGGGCTTCTCAGATGAGGATAAAATCGAAATCATTCAGCCTCACGATGAGGCTTTAGTGGTTACCCTCAAAATTGGTGAATATGATGTGAAGAGGGTAATGGTGGACCAAGGCAGTGGTGCCGAGATAATGTACCCTGACTTACATAAAGGGCTAAACTTGAAACCCGAGGACCTAACGCCCTACAGTTCACCCCTGGTAAGTTTTGATGAGAAGATTGTCACCCCAAAGGGCCAAATTAGACTACCTGTGTAAACTGGTTTGGAAGTGGTGAAGGTGGATTTCATCGTTGTACGCGCTTATTCACCTTACACAACAACTGTGGCCAGACCCTAGCTTCATACACTAGGAGCCATTTCTTCTATTTTGCACCAAAAGGTCAAATATTTGTCCGAAGGCTAGGTTAAGAAGATCTTGGGAGATCAGTCTGTAGCTAGACAGTGCTTGGTGGCTGTCATCCAACATAAACCTGAAGCTGGGTCCTCGGCCTATACTAAAAAGGATTTATAACAGTTAAAACCTCTAGCGTTGCCCATTGATGATTCCGCTGAGGAGGCAAAATGTGAAGACTTGGTAAAGGTTGTTACTGGTAATGATTCGAAAAAGTTCTTTCTGGTCGAATCTCATCTACCTCCTCAAAAGAAGGAAAAGCTGGTAGAATTCCTTAGAATAAACCTTGATGTGTTTGCATGGGACGCTATTGAGGCCTCGAGGGTGGATCCAGACTCCATCTACCATCATCTAAATGTTAACCCATCCATCATTCCCAAAAAGCAGCCACCTTGTCACCCATCCAAAGAGCATGCAAATGCTGTCAGAGATGAGATAATAAAACTCAAACAGGCAGGGGCAATCAAGGAAGTTTTCTACCCTGAATGGTTGGTTAACACTGTGGTGGTAAAGAAGAAGAACGAGAAGTGGCTAGTGTGCGTAGATTTCATAGACCTGAATAAAGCTTGCCCAAAAGATCCATTCCCTGTGCCTAAAATAGATCAACTAGTGGATGCAACTGTAAGCCATCCTCAGATGAGCTTCTTGGACGCCTTTCAAGGATATCACCAAATATCATTAGCCTTAGATGATCAGAAGAAAACTGCTTTTGCCACCCCCATTAGGAACTACCATTACAAGGTTATGCCATTTGGTTTGAAAAATGTAGGATCTACTTACCAAAGGATGATGAGGAGAATGTTTGAGCCACAGTTGGGTAAGAGTATTGAAGTCTACATAGACAACATGGTAGTGAAAAGTAAGGTGGTATCTGAGCATATAGGAGATCTAGAAAACATTTTTGAAATTTTTAGAAAGCATAAGTTGCACTAAAACACTTCCAAGTGCTCATTTGGTGTGGGATCAAGCAAGTTCCTAGGTTATATGGTAACCCACAGGGGGATTGAGGTCAATCCTGATCAAATCAAGGCTATTAACAGTTTGTAGCCATCTCGGAATCTCACAGAAGTATAAAAACTGATTGGAATGGCCGCGACCTTAAACCGGTTCATCTCTCGATGAACAGATAGATGTAGGCCTTTCTTCCTATTGATTAACAAATGGAAAGGGTTTAAGTGGACCGAGGAGTGTGCCTTAACTTTCTAGCAACTTAAAGAATATCTAACTCGGCCACCTATCATTTCCAGTCCTAAAGTGGATGAAGTCCTATTTGTTGATCGTGGCATACAACGGCCAGTTTATTATGTGAGTAAGTCACTGCATAAGGCCAAGATTCGTTATCTACCATTGGAGAAAGCCATTTTGGCAGTAGTACATGGTACACAAAAGTTGCCCCATTACTTCCAAGCACATACAGTTGTCATCCTCACCTAGCTTCCACTTAAAGCCATACTATGAAGTGCTGATTACATGGGAAAAATTGCTAAATGGGCACGATTCTAGGGGCTTTTGACATCAAATACATGCTTCATACCTCCATCAAAGGCCAAGTCCTCGCGGATCTTGTGGCTGAGTTCGCTGAACCCCCATTAGAAGAAGTAATGTCAACATAGAACATGGATGGAAAATCGGTTGGCATGATCTCCCAACAAGGTCCCTTATCTTGGGAAGTGTACGTTGATGGTGCAACAAATCATAAGGGTTTTGGAGTGGGGCTAATGTTGGTATCCCCTGAGAAGATCACTATTGAAAAGTCATTAAGGCTGGACTTCTCAGCTACAAATAATGAGGTTAAATATGAAGCTCTATTAATGGAAATGGCCATAGTTCAAAAAATGGGCGAAAAGGTAGTAGAGATGTACTCGGACTCAAGGTTAGTCGTCGGCCAAGGGAAAGGAGAATTCGAAGCAAAAGATGAAAGAATGCAGGGGTATTTGAGTCAAGTTAGACCCCTACAATTAGAGTTCGAATCTTTCAACTTGTTGCACATCCCAAGAAGCGGAAACACACATGCTAATTCTCTGGCCACACTTGCGACCTCCTCGGCGCAGAACCTGCCTTAGGTTATCCTCGTAGAGGATTTATACAAACCTGCGAAGGTAAGGAGAGAGACAGTCCAAGTTCACCAGGTTAAAGCAAGGCCTAGCTGGATAGACCTTATGGTGCTACTCTTGAAGGAAAATACTCTGCCTGAAGAAAAGTCAGAAGCTGACAAGATACGAAGAAAAGCTTCTCGGTTCTGGTTGTTTGAGGATCAGAAATTATATAAGCGCTCTTTTTTAGGACCATACTTGTTATGTGTACATCCTGAAGCAATTGAATTACTCCTCGATGAGTTACATGAGGAATTTGCAGAAGCCACACTAGAGGTAGATCCCTAACGTACAGAGCCATCACTCAAGGCTATTTGTGGCCAAATATGCAAAGGAAAGCACAAGAATATTTGAAAAAATGTGATCAATGCCAATGGTTCGCACCAAACATACACCAACTGGAGAGAGTCCTTAATCCTTTGTCCAGCCCTTGGCCATTCACTCAATGGGGCTTAGATATTATGGGCCCTTTTCCCAAGGCAGCAGGGAATAAGAGGTATCTGCTGGTCGACACGGACTACTTCACTAAGTGGGTCGAGGCTGAACCCCTGGCAAACATCAGAGATATGGATGCTAAGAAGTTTGTCTGGAAAAACATTATTACCCGGTTCGGGGTCTCTAATACTCTCATCTCAAACAATGGCCTTCAATTTGATAGCAAGTCTTTTAGAAGATATTGCTATGAGTTGCGAATTACGAATAGATATTCTACCCCTGCTTATCGCTAAGGGAATAGACAAGTAGAGGCTGTTAATAAGGTCATAGTAAATGGACTAAAGAAGAGGCTAGACGATACAAAGGGCAAATGGGTGGAAGAACTGCCACATGTTCTCTAGACATATCGAACCATGCCTCGTAGATCTACCGGGGAGACCCCCTTCTCAATAACTTATGAGGCTGAGGCTGTCATCCCTTTAAAAACTGGTTTTCCAACATTAAGAACCAGTTCATTCAGTCCAAGCAGTAACAATGAGCTACTAGAGAAGAATTTAGACTTGATTGAAGAGAGGAGGGAAAATGCAATGGTCCAACTAGCATATTACCAACACAAGCTCAAACAAGGCTATAATGCCAACGTGAAGCTGAGGCCATTAGCACCTAATGATTTAGTGTTATGGAAAGTTTTGGGGCGCTGCAAAGAACCCAGCATGGGGAAAACTAGGGCCCAATTTGGAAGGGCCATACCATATTACCTTAGGGGCTAGCATTGAGGCATACTTTCTAGAAGATTTAGATGATCATGTAATACCATGCCCATGGAATGTAAACAACCTGAAAATATATTATTATTAACGAGTTTTTCCTTGATTAATATGTTTATTTGTTATATAAAGGCTTTGTACTTTCTGTTATTCTTACTTTTATAAGTGTTAAACTGAAACTCAATCATACCTGAAGTCCTCAAACCAGATGATATGGTAGGTTAGGTAAGTTAACACTCAATGACAATTTTTATAAGTGTTTAAACTGAAACTCAATCATGCCTGAAGTCCTCGATCCAGATGATATGAATAGGTTAACACTCAATGACAACTTTTATAAGTGTTTAAACTAAAACTCAATTATGCCTGAAGTCCTTAGACCAGGTGATATTGGTAGGTTAACACTTAATGACAACTTTTATAAGTGTTTAAACTAAAACTCAATCATGCCTGAAGTCCTCGGACCAGGTGATATGGGTAGTTTAACACTCAATGACAACTTTTATAAGTGTTTAAACTAAAACTCAATCATGTCTGAAGTCCTCGGATCATATGATATGGGTAGGTTAACACTTAATGACACCTTTCATAAGTGTTAAATAAAACCTAAGTCATGTCAGGTTCCTCGGACCACATATTTGGGTGAAATTAACACTCAATGACACCTCTATAAATGTTTAAATCTATGACTAAATCCTTAGTTTGATAAATCTGAACATGGTAAAATCCTTGATTATTTGTTCAAGTATTAATAAATGTGAAGGGTATCTCTTTCTTTCATTCTTTATCAAGTTCACTACTTATTTTTATTAGAATCAGCCTTCATTGGTACTTAGTTAAATTACTTGTATTAGCAGTGGGATAATATTGTTGGTCGGTTCTTATTGAAACTAAAGTGGCAATAGTTCAAGATTATTTGCAACAACAAAAAGCCTAAAAGTATATGAAATAAAGACGCGAGAGATAGAAAGAAAAGTACATTCATCAATCAAAGAGAGAGAAAATACATTATACTCAATGACAACAGTTCAAAAAAAAAAAAAAAACTATTACAAAAAGTATTAATAACTATATCTTGGTTTTGGGGGCTAGAGGATTGATGGCTTGGCTTGGTTGAGAAGAAGCAACATCCTTGGCCTTGGGATCAACTTTGTTACCTTTAGCCTTTTTTGCTTTTGCCTTGGATGCAGCTCCTTTCTCCTAGACCTTCTCCTTATCCTGAGCTCCCTTAGCTTCCTTGCCCTGATCATCTGCCTGACCGGATCCCTTTGAAGCCTCAGCAGGAGCGAGAGCAGTTTGGCTTGTAAGGGGCTACTCTGATACCTCTGGAAGATGCTTAGGAGGAGAAGGACCAGAACCTAGGAGCTCACAAATTTCTGGGTGATAGTATATGCTCCCAGGTTGCCTTAAGATGGAGTCTGCCGAGACTCCTGTAGCGTTAAGGGCCTTGCCCCATGATACACCACAGTATTCCCGGCAAACCCCTGAAAGTTCCTCGGCCAGCCTTATTTGTGTTTCTTCCACGCTGAGCAAATAGGACACTGACTTCTCCACCTCTGCCACTTCCTTAACTAACTGAGCCGCCTCCTTGACCTTCTAAAGTTCAGCCTTAAGGTCCAAGACCAGCTGCTTTTTATTTGCCAAGTTTATCTTTGTTATATGCAGCTTCTGGTGCTAATCCTTGGCCTTTCTTTCTGCAGTTTTTAAGCCCGCCTCAATGCTGTCCTTAGCCTGAATCGCCCCCTTTAGCTTCTCAGATAACACTGCTTGCTCCTCTCTAAGTGCCCCCAAACTCTTTTCGGTCTCAGAACAGGATTGGGCCTCTGCTCTGGCTTGATTCTGAGCATCCTTAACCCACTCCTCAGCCACGTAGACTTGTTGTATGATCTGCATAAAAATAACATAAAAGTCCGACATGAGAAGAGTGAAAGACATAAAATAGTTGCTAAGTATGCAATTCAAAGGATGTGTTAAACCACTTACCATAGCAAGGTCCCTCTTCAAGGACAGAAAGAGATTTGGTTGCTTAAAGCGCCTATAAGCTTCCATATCCCTCGACAGAAGTAGTGGCTGCTCAAGGGCTTCAGCAACGTGGCCTGCGTGCCCCTCTAGAAATTACGGACCGAGGCATCCCAAGGGATGGGGGCACCATCCATCTCCAGCCGTGGAGACCACGCTCCCTGTGGTCGATGCACTTTAGTTCCTAGGGAGTCTTCCCTACTCTCTATGGAGGAAGCTCGCCTATCTCTCGGACGCTTAGTCTGCTTTGTCCCCTTGGGGGGAACCATCTCACCCTTCTTCGCCTAGGACACCTCTGGCATTTTCCTATTCTTTTTTAGATCAAGGCCAGGAAGTTGTCCAGTTGTAACCATGGGGAGAGGAAGAGGATGCGGAAGGTCAACTGGAACTTGCAGCTTATTAGTCGTCTTTGGTGCCGCCACCTGATTCCTAGCAACCATAAGTTCTTCTAAAGTCTTGTTCCCTTTATTCAAGGCCATTCTGTCTTCCTCTTCCTCCGAAGTATCGTCTGAAAGAGCAGTTACTAGAACTGGTGCGTGGATGCTTGATTGCCTGTCAAGTTCTTCCTCGGCGTCCGAGACGGGAATCACTTGCACCTCCTGATGCACCTCCTCTTCGAAACGAAACTTGTCAATTTCTTCCTCGAGCAAGGAATTAGATGAAGCAACCCTTCCTCCGACTGCTGCTGCTTCAAAGGGAACTTGTTGAATTGGTTGGACGATTAGAGGACCACCTTGTGGAAAGGGGTGTGCTACTGGTGGAAGATCGTACGGAGCTAAAAAATTGGGCTGAGACACGTCGATTCGAGCTATACATTGGTCACCCACTCTTATGGCGTTGTCGATCTCTTAGAATATCTCTAAAATGGGCTGGAAGTCCAAAATCAGATGGATGGCCCGAAGCTGCCCATCTTCACTTATGAAGATTTATCTCAGTAAGTAATTAAGGGCTGCAACATTAGTCAAGCTGATCCGAGGAGCTACGTGCCTTCTATCTGTTAACACCAAAGAAGAACAAAGCATAGTTAAACAGTTGAAATCCATTATTATGAAAATACAAGACAAAAAGAAGCGAAAAAAGGCTGAGGCTATAGAGTCTAAATCTATTGTTAGGAGACCTAAATCTAAGATGTCCCACCTGGCTCTCCCTCTTCGACTAGGCAATGAAGACCATCATGCCACGCCCCCGAAGTAATCAGGTAATCGTCTTTCATCTCCTTGTTAGATTTCGAGAGACACGAGATGAGCCTGATAATATTAGTTCAGGATTTGAGATAAAATCCCGCCCCTTTTTTTGTTTGTGACACTCGTACATGTGGACCACATTGTGCCAGGTGAGCCTCAAGCCCAAATGCTCATTCAGAGCATCAACACTTCCTAGGATCCTAAAAAGGTTAGATGCGCACTGGTGACTGGTGAGGGTATATCCTATGGTTGTGGAGATAGTCCCTTGTAATACTACCCATGGGGAAAGTCATTCCCCCTTCTATGAAAGCTATCATAGGGATTATGACTTCTCCCTCTTCTCGGTTGGTTACTATTTCTTCTGAGGAACAGTATCGTAGGGCAACTTCCCGCAGTATGTGGTATTTTTTCTTAAAGATCTCTATCTTGGCGGAGTTGTTCACTAAATGCTTAAATCTACCCATTTCAAACAAATTAAAGAGAAACACCGACAATGAAAACTAGAGAAATAAGAATTTGAGGGCCGAGGAGATTGGCCGAGGAGAAAAAGAAAGGTTCAGAGAAATCAAAACTTACACGAACTAAGGTGAGTGATGATCCTTGAAACCTTTAGAAAAACTCTCAAATATTTCTAGGGAAACAGGTATGGTAAGCTTAATGATTTGATAGGTCTTGTGAATTTGAATGCTTGAGATCATTGGAGAGCTTGAGAGTTTGTAAAGTAAAGGAAAAATAATTTTCTTTAAGGCTTTATATAGAGGGCAAAGAATGAGTGGGAGTTATCCCGCCCAAACCCTGAGGAAAAATATCAATCGTCTGATTAATGCCTCACCATTAGATGCAAGGGACATAACGCCGCTTGAAGCAATTAATGGCACTTTGTGGATTCCAAAACGTCAGTAGCAATTATGAAGTGCACAAAACTATATTCCCACACATGTAAACTTAGGGATTTTTATATTCCTAGCCCTTGAATTGAAGCAAATCAAAACCCCACTTTTTCTCCTCGAATGTGAGGGAAAAACTGGAATTTTAGGGGGCTATTCTAGGGATAAAGGCTCAAATTTGTATATTGGGCCTTGCCCCTTATTTGGGAACGTGGGTGTGTCTGAGAAGGGGTAAGTGATTGAGAGAGACCCCAAGTTTAAAGTCTCACAAAGAAGGAATGTATGGAGAACAGTCTGAGGCGTAATTCCTCCTCGAACACGACAAATACAATTCGAATCTATAGTCCAGCAATCTAGGTGACATATCAGGAGGTTTGCACGATGAAGATGAGCTTTAAGCATGTATTGGAGTGATAAAAACTCAAAAATATCTATAAAAAAACTGTTACCACCACATTAAATGCATTGCAACTACTTTTTTGACTGCATTTATGTGGAGAAGACCCCTAAACAGTGCAGTCTCAGCTACTACTATTCACAGAAAGCCAAAGAAAGCGTCTGATGGGACAGGCACTCAAGTGAAAGTTTAGATGATTGACAAGTGTAGGATGAGGATGGCTTGAGAGAAACTATATAATGTGAGAGACCTTCCACGAGAGGGGGGTTGAAGAAAAAAGAGGAAAGAAACGTTGTAGTAATCAAAGTTGTATTTATAAACAGTCATATAGATTTATACTTCGAATTATCTCCTTAGACAGTGAATTTATTCAATCCAATAAGTCTTGTTCTTATTTGATCATCTTCTAAATCCATACTAGCCGTTATTAACTTCATTAACGCCTAGCTCTTTAACCTATTCTCTACAAAATTATTGTATTCGGCTCATTGGGCCATCACCCAATTCTTTTGTGGGCTTGGGTCCTAAATTGTGACCCTACACATCTAATCCTCAATTTTTAAGTGTAGTGTATTATAATCCAAATTCTTCATCTGATCCATCTAATCCTTATTTTTACATGTAGTGAATTCAAAAAGAGATCAAATTTAGTTGGTTTTCATCTTTGAGAAGTAAATTTAGTTGGTTGGTGTCATACAACTACAACCTACAATTATATCTATCTAAATATTATCAACAAAGCCTAAAATTATAAGTAACATTAAAATGGTTGTGGCTGGTAATTTATAGGTAAACTTTTACATTTACATTACAGTTTAGATACTTATATTTTTGTAATTTATAGAATTTTTTTTGGTTGTATACGCAAGAAATTTATATGGTTAACACTTCTACTACTCTAAATTTTAGCAAGTATAATTAAAAGATTTTTTGCTTTGTTGCTCATTTTTCATGAATATTAACCATAATTAATATAATTTAAAATATTATGATCACAACTGGTCAAAATCAATAAGAGTACTTAGCTAACCAAAAAATTTAAGTATAATGCCATAATATTCTCAAAATAAAAATATAACACCCAAAAAAGAAAAAGAAAAAACACAAGAGAAGCATCAATTAAAAACTCAAAATAACAAAATATTGGATTCAATCCCAATTCAAAAATACAAGTTCAAGAGCTTTTACCTAACATTTCAAACAAAATATTGGATTCAATCCCATTTCACTTGAAGTACATGTTTTCCTTTTTTTTTTTGCACAATTTGAGGAAGTACAAGTTTCTTTCTTCGAACACGTAAAGATGTTATGACCAACATGCTTGCAAAACCCACAAGTCTTCTTTTGCTTTCCTAATTCCCTTTTGCCTTTCATTTGTTTTTGCTTTGGACAACCTTTTGTCTTTGATAGCAAAGGACAATTAATGAAACAATCTTCATCAATCACACCATTAACATTGGCATCAACCACATTTTCCTTACCTACTAAATTTTCATCATCCAACACTAGCAATTCTTTTTCACTTAATGAGGCTTCACAACACCAACGTGATGGTAAATACAATGGTGGAATATGGTAACAATATTTGTGAAGGAATACACTAAGAATGTGATGACAAAGTATACAACAAAATTCAAAATATTTGCAACTACAATTAGTCACCTCACCATCCCATAAGACCTTGTGCTTTTGACTAGTTTCATCTTTATAATATTGTAGCACAAATTCAATACGGTGTTTTTGATGAACTAAATATTGTGTTGCTCTCTCAAACTCCTTTTGAAATTTTTTGAAAGCATAAGGTGTCAAAACATTATGTGCTTGGTCTTCTAATGGTGACAATGTTCTTAAAGAAGAATCTCTAAATGTCTCTAACATTGTATCATGTGATTGTACTTGCTCAATATCTTCAATGGCAAGATCAACCTAAGATTATAAATAATAAAATAAATTAAAAAATTTTATATGACATATAAAGACTACAAATATTAACAAATAAAAAAATAAAACAAATTATAAATAAAACAAATTATACAACAAAAGAAATCAATGGTAAGTATTAACTTACTTGTTTAATGAGTTGAATCAAGTTTATGTGAGAACTAACAAACCGTTTAATAAAGGCATTTATACTTTCCGATCTTTCAGTTGTTGTCATTCTACCAAAAAAATGTCCACGAAGGTAACATGGTACCCAAAAATGCTTGATTGGATATAAATCAATTACGTACTTGTTAGTAAGCATGTCATACTTTTCCATAACTTGAGTCCATTGATCCTCAAATTCTTCACACGAGTCTAACTTGTATAACTTGCAGAACTCTATGCACCAATTTGAATATTAATTACGAAGAATAGATGTAAACCAACCACTAAACTTAGCGGTAATATGCCATATACAAAAGGCATGTTTTGTGAGTGGTAATTCTTTTGATATTGCCTTTGTAATCTATGGATCTTGATCTGTCAAAATTGTCGTGAGTTGTTTCTTCATTAAACATACGAAATTCTGCTAATAAAAAAAATTTGTATTAGAACATGTAAAAATTTCAAATGATATGTATTAATATTATTCCATTAATTAATTAAATAAATAAAATGGAAAAATGGTTGTACAAAGTTATAAGATAAATAGAGTACCTTCATTAGCCATCGAAAAGCACTAGTTGTTTCATTTCGAAGAAATGCACAACCAAAGAGAATTGTATTTCCATGATTATTGACAACAACAAAAATACCAAAAGGCATATCATAAGCATTTACCTTGTAAGTAGTAAAAAAAACAATCACATCTCCATATTTTTTGTACCAATCAAAACTATGAGGGTGCGACTAAAAAATATGCTCTAACCTTTTCTCTTTATCAACTGTGAATGCATATTGAAATTTAGAATTCCTTTCTTTAGCAACTTTACAAAATTGTAAGAGATCCATAGCATCATTCACAGCATGCATCTTTCTCATTTTCACATAAAGATTACGAATGTCCCGTTGAAAAAATGGAAGATGTCCATGTTTCACATTTTTCTTAAGTTCCATAACACGTATTATTTCTCTAATTGAAAGTCCAGCTTCTTTGTATAAGAGAATGCAATTTTTATCATCTTCAATAATAACTCAATTGGCCAGAAGAAATCATACACTTGAAGGGAACAACAATTCATGATTGTGATCTACAACAAAAATACTAAAATAGTGACATGCCATTCTTTCGGAAAAATGTCTATTGACTTTCGTAACACAATAGTTAGACGAGCTTTGCATTCACATTTTAAAGACATTCTATTTCATTGCTCCTTAGATGGATCCACCATTTTTAGTGGTTGCCTACCTTCCCGATGACAAAAGAAATTACATCTTCCTATTTCTCCATTTTTTTTCTCCGAACAACCTTTTCGAATTGTAAAACCATTTCGATTTGCATAATTTTTATAGAAAATGAAAGATTCTTCTTCACTAAGAAAACATTGACCCACAGAAGGCTCGAATTCATTTTCTATTGAATGTATATCCTCATATTCTTCAATAACCCCCGTCTCATCTATTGGACATTAATTCCAATCAACTATTTCCCCTCCACATGTGTTATTATTTTTTGCATCATCAATTTGTGCTATATTAAAATAAGAATTAAAAAAAATCAATATCATATTATACGTTAAATGAAATATGGATTACAAATAAAATATAAAATAATAGTACCTTCTTGAGGTAGTTCATTTAAGTCAAAGTAATTCAATGGAACAAGTTGATAAGTCTCACTTGCAACTAAATTGTAATCCATTTGTGCTACATTAAAACAAGATTAAAACAATTAGTATTCAATATCATATTTTAGGATAAATAGAAAAAAAAAATGATACAAATAAAATAACATATAGTTCATTCTTGAAGTAATTCATTTAAGTTAAAACAATTCATTTTAACAACTTGATGAGTCTCACTTATAACTAAATTCTCATCCAACTTGATGAGTCTTAACTTGGTGCTATATTAAAACAAGATTAAAACAATCCACATCATATTTTAGGATAAATGAAAAAAAAATTATACAAAAAAAAAAAAAAAAAAAGATTAACCTCATATTCAAATATATTTAAAAATAAATATGAATTTAATAAAATAAATTTATTGTACCTTGAAAAATAATTGCTTAATCCTTCATTGAACATTTGAACTTTTCTTCATCCTTTTTTTCTTTTCTTTCTTTTTTGAAGTGGGTTTGAAAATAGTAAAGTGAGTGAAAGTAAGTTTGATATTGGTAAAGTGAAAGAAGATGAAGAGTAAAATATTGATAAAGTCAAATTGGATGGGAAATAAAAAGTGAAATGGAGGGAAATGTGTTAAACATGTGTTAAATGGACATTTTTGTCCTATAATTACTGAATAAACTAAGATACACGTTTTACACAAACCAAAGCTGAAAAGTAATTTTTTTGCCCATTTCCTATACAAGTGGGACCCAAGGGGCTAATTCATTAATAGAGGCCGGCCGACACCTGTTAACAAAATCGATTTACCATAGCATTTCTCAAATTATTAATCTTTTCGACATCATGCGGCACTTTCGAGGAAATTCACATTAAGCAAATTTTTTTAAGTGAAATGCTAATAAATGCTCTTTTAACAATCCATTTTTAAAAAAAAAAAAAAGTTTTATAAAAAAAAAATCATTAATATTTTGACAACTTTTTTTCATTTTCTATAAAAGTGATGTCAAAATTTTTTTTAAAATAAATTGTTAACCAATATTTTAAAGACACCTGCTAGCACAATTTTTTTTTTTTAATTCATTAAAAAAAAAAAAAAAAAAGTCATAAGGGGCTGCTTAAAAGGGACTGGACAGGTAGGAACTAGGAAAGCCGAATACCCCTTATCCAAATGACCTCTCGACATCCCCAACAGGCAAAAGCCCACAGGACATTTCCAACCACCAACGGTCACCACTCTCTCTCTCTCCCCCTCTCTTCTCGCATGAAATATACATACATAATCAAAATACTTCTTCGGAGAGAGAGAGAGTGGGGATTTAAAAAATGGGAATGCAACTACGGTCTAGCTATTCCCGTATTCATCAAAATGGTTCAATGATACCACCAGCAACATCATCTACATCTTTCCGTTCATTTGCTCCAGCAATTTCATTGCTATTCAAGAACCATTCAATTCAAACCAAAGATGTTGTTTTGGAGAGCTCTCTTGGTTGCAGCATAGGAGGACCAAGAAGAAGAAGAAGAAGAAGAGAATATGGGGTGGTGGCATCAAGCTCAAGCAACGTGGCTGCACCATTTTGGGATGGTTGGAAACCTCAGAAGGGCACTGCAGCTCCTTCCCTTAGCGACATTGTCTGGCCTTCTGCAGGTTTGAGATATATATTACTTGTTTGAGAGATTTAGGAACTTAATTTTGGCTACACTTAGCAATATTGACTTGGATAAATAGATAATTCATTCACTGTAAAAGTTCAGTGATAAAAGGTGAAAGACCGCCCATTAATTCTTGACTCACTTTATGATTAGCAATGTGTGTTTGTGACTTGTTTTTGGTAGGGGCATTTGCAGCAATGGCAATATTGGGCAAGATGGATCAGATTTTGGCCCCAAGAGGAATCTCAATGACAATTGCACCTTTGGGGGCTGTTTCTGCTGTTCTCTTTGCTGCTCCCTCCTCGCCTGCTGCTCGGGTACTTTTACTTTCTCTCTCTCTTAAGGGCCTGTATTGAAAGAGCCCAAACTGACCTTAATGAGCTGACTTTGATTAATGGCTTGGCCCATATGTTTATCACTGTTCTCTGTGGGCCTTGCCCTGATATGAAGCCCAGTAAGCGATACATAATATTTAGTATTTTAGTTTGGTAAAATAAATGGCTTTTTTTTTTTTTTGATAGATAAAATTGATGGTTGATGACTCATGATGTTTAAAGTTTATCACTTTATTTGGATTTCTAACTGATGTGACTTGGGAGTGTTAATTTGGTGTTTGGACTTTCCGGTTCAACAATTAATAAGGATGGCGGATCAAGTTTAGTGTAATATACAACCCAATTATATACATAGGATTGGCTGGAGCTCACAATTTTAGACTCATTTGGGTTTGGACTTTGGATTTTAGACTCTTTCTATCCAAAGTCCAAACTAAAATCCAGCCCTATTATAAACATTTAAATTGTTAAAATATCCTAATGTTAATTTTATTTGCAAAGAAGATAGGCCTTTCTGTAGCAAATTAAGTATTTCTCTCTCTCTCTTTTACTTATACGAATGTTCAATTGAAAGTCTTTCTAGAAAGAAAATTGGAAATGACGTTTTGGTTTCTAATAATTTTTTGGATGGTTTGAACTTAAAGCTATGAGATTTAAATTATGGGAAAGGTTGCTGCATACTAGTATGCTGCAAAATCTTTCCCTTAAATTATTTAACTATTATGTTTATTTTTATATTTTGGTGGTTTGAGTATAATGAATTATGACAACTGTTCAATAGTTATAGTATATTTGAATTATATTTAAATATTTTTTAATTTAGTGAAGGGCTGAAGGCTGCCCACCAATCAAAGGGTAGGGTACAACCTTTTTTTTTTTTTTTTTTTTTAAATGTAACAGTGCTTAATAATATCTGAGTTTAATTAAGGTTAAACCTGCTAAACCTTAACTTAACCAACCTAACCCCTTTTTAGATAATCTCAACCCAAATTATCCCACCAACCCAAAAAAAAAACCAATCCATTACCTTCAAGTTGGATTGGGTAGGTGAGATTGGTGGGTTGGATGCACACTCCTAATTTCCACACTAGCACACGTTAAGGTATGTGGGCAATGGGCCCTTGCTTGCTAATAGATTGTGTCCAAATTGTTTTCATGTGTGAATAAAACAAATGCGGTTTATGAATCCTTCATAATTGCCTTTCTATGCGTATGTGTGTACACATGAGGGCACATGCGCGCGCTGCATGCACACACTTGCCTATTTCTGTTTTTTGTTGGGGCTGGGATCTGTGGAGTTGGGAAGGCTAAACATGATCATGGATCGGTCATAAGGTTAGCCAGGAAGAATCGATGAGAGGTGCTTAGAATCATCAAATTTTTACCCAAAGTGCATAGCACTATTTTGACCAATTTGCAAATGAGATCTTACTTAGTGAAACATTTAGAATTAAAACGAACTTTCTAACAATTGACATAATCTAAGCTTACAACTGTTCAATTTTGCATTTAACAATGACAAGTCAATAATGAACATGCATCACTTCAATCCAAACCCTGCAATTTACTGCACATTTTGTCAACAATATTGGTGTCATTGGCTGTGTTATCCCTTTAACACTGCAATTCACCACCTTAATAAGATGATAAGAACGAAAATCAAACGGTCTTGCTGCTGTGATTTTGCAGAAGTACAATATGTTCATGGCTCAAATTGGTTGTGCAGCAATTGGTGTTCTTGCTTTCTCTATATTTGGGGCAGGATGGCTTGCTAGGAGCACTGCCCTGGCTGCTTCAATTGCCTTCATGATTTACACAGGTGCAACTCATCCTCCAGGTAATGCCCAATAGCCATGACAGCTTACACTTGTTCTTTCATAGTTGCTTGCTAGCTCCCTAAGAAATCCACAGTTTGGTGCTAAGATGCAAGCTGTACAATCAAAATGCAGCTGCAAGTTTGCCTCTTCTGTTCATTGATGGAGCTAAGTTGCACCACTTAAACTTTTGGTATGCTATGTTTCCTGGCGCTACTGGATGCATTCTCCTTTGTTTGATTGTAAGTTCTTTTATTTTCCCCTGGCATCTACATTTAATCGCCAAAGGTCTTAACATTAAGAAACAAAAGCTAAAGGAAGAATGACCTAATTAATAGAGGCAAATAAACTTCTCTCAACTGGTATAATGATATAATCATCCAATAGATAATAAATCTGAAGATAAATCATTATTAAAATTTAAGTACTGGAAATGCTAGCTTTCCATGTTCAAAATACAGCAAAGTCCTAAATACAGCAAAGTCCTAGCATTTCTGCATTTAGTTTAACATGAAAAAGAAATTATTCTGGTGATCACTGGATGCCATTATTCCTTCAAAATGCTAAAGAATGACCTTATATTAGGAAAATTTCTGTGGCTTCTGTTTCTATGTATGTGTTATTAACAAGAGTGATCACTGATCTGTCTCCTTTCCTGTTCAACTGCTAGCAAGAGATGGTGTTATACTTGAAGGACAACTTCAAATTTTGATGTATAAACAATTCTGTCACGTGAATGTCGTTTAAGTTTATGCGGCCCTTTCAAAGTTCTATCCATAATGCCTGACGAAAGGTGGTGAAAGGCCTAGTCAGCCTTATCATCTGCTCCAAGTGTATTGTCTAAATTCTTCTTCTAGAGAATGGCTCATAGGGTGGAAAATTGAAGCTTGTGCATAGTATGACTATATAGAGTTGGCAACCTTTGTCATTAGAAGGTTGGGATTGACATTATTGGAGATTCAAGTCCTCAACCGGTTGATTTTGTTGAGGAATATCAGTATTGTGTCTAAATTTTTTTGTTAGATCCTATCGGGGTTACACGTTGTTAACACCTTTATGGGTTATTATACGGAGGACTTGTGAACTTGAAATTGCTTATTCACGCTTCTTTGCCTTTCTTTGTTTGGTATTTGTTACAGATAGTGATTTCATGTTCTGAATTCTAAGTAACACTGATCTCTACTATAGGGTTTCTTGGAGACTTGTAGTATAAGTTCATTGTAAAACCTTATTTTTTATAAGAGTAGAATTCTTATTCACTCATTCCTGTGGACATGGACATAGCCACAAACCTCATAAATTTCTACGTTAATTCTTTTCTATTTCTTTTTCTTTCTTTTTTTCCTAACAATTTTTCACTGGCATTGCTTAGATTTGAAATCGTCCGTTATTATTGTACTTGTGTGCTCTAGCAGATGCATATCTTACCACAAGTTTGATTGTTTAAATAGTGAAAATAGGATGTCTATGCAAAATACAAAAATATAACCCCACAAGAACATTTTTGCTCAAAAGTTAAGTTGACTTTTGTGGAAGACTGAGGTTTAAAATTATATATCTTCGACCATCACATTTTTTTTTTTTTTTTTTTTTTGAGAGGATCTTAGAACATCACATTAGTAATGGACAAGTGTGTTAGGCAAATTTCAACTTAGGAAGCTAATCTTTTTTTAGCTATTCACTCTCAATTCTATGCAAATACTATCAAATGCTATCTATTTTAGCTACATCTAACTAATCATTTATCTATCTCAATTCTATTCAAATACTATCAAATCTTCAAGCTTTAGAATTTTCTTGAATCAATAGAGGCTTCTTTTCTCTATGGCCTTGCGTCAATGCACAGTTGCATTCTGCTTATCACACTTTACTAATCACAATTAAAACCAATACATCATCTTAATCCTAGCCAAAAACAAATTTAATCAAATGGTCCAAACTCCAAAACCCACATTTTACATACAGATCCTCCCCATCTTTCTTTCATATATATATATATATATATATATGTACAAACACACGCGCGCACCCCAACCTACAGAGTCTTTCGTTCAGTCCATCAAAATCCTCTCTTAAAGCTTGAGGAGCGAAAGAAAGTTAATTCAAGAAAATACCAAACCTTGAAGATTCTTCCTAGACTACCACGCCCACAACATCGTCGGAGGCTTCTCAACTCAACGGTATCTCCAATGGCTTCTTAGCTTGGTGGTGTGTAAGGAAGAAGCTTGGTTTGGTTATACTGTGTTTTAATTTAAAGAGAACCTCGTTTGAAAGAGGAAGTAGTTAACAACGGTTAATGACTAAAGAGCATGTGATTGGTTGTGGTAGGTCCTAATCCTTTATTTGTAAAAATTTGTTGTGAGACAATATATTATTGGATAATGTAAATATAAACTTTTACCTAGGTCTTTTATTGAATTAAATCTCAAGCTACAATGCGAGCTAAGAGTACATATGCACTATAGCTCGCACTTAGTATGGGTAGTTATAAGCTAGCCTAGTGTCATGGTTTTAAGATCTAAAAGCGACATGGCAAAAATTAAAAAGTAAATTACAAATTATACTCTTTAACTTTGACTTGCTTTCTTTGTCCCAATAGTTTCAAAAAAAAAAATTTCCCTTTTTAATCCTCAAATTCACATTTATTCTCAATGTAGTCCATTCTATCCATCTCTACCCTAACTATGTTGTTAAAACCTATTTATTTCTTGTAATAAAATCACTTTGTCTCGAGGATTACACTAAAAACAATGTAAGTTAAAAGGATTGAAATGAAAATTTTGAAATTTTATTGACAAACATAAAAAAAATATTAAAATTAGAGAATAACATTTGACACACTTGTTAAATAAACGAGTATAAACAATTTTTTTCTCAAATCAAGTTTTAATTGTTAGTAAACAAATCAATTTCTTGAAGGCCCTACGGGTTCGGTTAATGTACGTCCTTAGGGCACACATTAACTATCTATTTTAGGAAAATTTTTATAAAAAATTGAAAAAGTTGTCAAATCAATGAATTATTTTTTTCATTTTTCTTTAAAATGTTTCCTAAAATAGATAACTAATATATGCCTTAAAGGCACACGTTAGTAAATCCCAAATTAATATACCTAAAAAATAAAAATTAGTGGTGGATTAATATTTGAAAGAAACAAGGAATTTCGTGAGAAGTACAAATCTTTTTTTGGAACAAGATATGCAAATCAAAGATTCCTATATGAGGAAACTCTGTGTTTATTGCGGTCCACACACACACTTATACTAGTCATATGCTAATTGATTAGAAAGAAAGCCCGTATTTCTTCTCATTTATTTTATCGTTGAAAATCGAGGAACTCAACACAAGTTTTCATTTTGATTACCTTGAGTATTTCTTTTGGTGAAAGATTCTCTTATATATATGTCACTTTCTTTATATCAAAAACAGCTTGAAAGAGACGTTATAATTATATTATAAAGATAAGAACACCGTAATTTGAATTAAGCATATGAATCCATCCAAACAAAAACTTGTGTTGAGTATTTCCAGATAGGCATCGGGTGCAATTTCTAGTCAATGACGAAAGCTTTATAAAAAGTCTTGGGCTAGCTTATACAACTTTAGTAGGATTACACTATCATAGTCAACTCATAAAGGTTGGATTTGAGAATTTTGTTGGATTTTGAAATTTAGACCCACCGAGGAGTATAATTATGTGTATAACAGACCTTTTTTTCAGTGAAAAATGATATCTTACGGCTCTAAACAGTATAAATATTGCTAAATCATAAACACCACACATACTTCTCAATCTTTTTTTCTTTTTCTTTTTTTGAGAAAGAATACTTCTCAATCTTAATTTAATACCCCAAACAAAGAAAATTTGTTTTGACAGACAACGGAGACGGTATTCATATCTTTTTCGAATATCTAACTATTTTTTCGGATTTCATGAATATCATAAGACCTTATGAACCATTAAACCAAATTATATTCTTAGTTAAGATCATTTAATTAAGAGTTCAAAATCCCTCTCACTAAAAGCAAAATGTTTTATAATTGAAATATTGTGTAAGGTTCTCTCCTTAGGAGAGATTCTCTCCCTATTCTTAAGTCAAAAAATTGATAGGGTTTATACGTGAAAAACTATAGAGTGTGTTTAGATACCATTTATTTTTCTGAAATTGAAAAATTATTACTGAAAGTACTGTAGATAAAGGTAAAAGTTAATTGAAATAGTATAATAGGACCCATGAAAAGTGTCAAATAGTGCAGTAGGACCCATAAATAGTAGCAAAAATAAGTTGAATAGTGAACTAATTTTAATTTTTAATTCTAACTCAAACGCACACTATGTCTAAAAATGATTATAACACCTTTCCACTGAAAATAAATACCTAAAATGTCAAGATGAAAGAGTGGGAGGAACATAAGTGGATTCAACAATATGTGGGTGCTCATTTAGGTGGGTTCAACTATAATTTAACTTTAATCCTATCATGGTTCCAATGGCATAAACAGTGAATATCCAAAGAATTAACTTCTTACTCTCAAGGATTTGAAATCATAATTTAAATTTTAACCAAACCACATGGAAGTAGATTTGTCATTGTACCACTCACCATCATGGAATATTGTGTAAGGTTCTCTCCTTAGGAGAGATTCTCCCCCTATTCTTAAGTCAAAAAGTCAATAGGGTTTATACGTGAAAGACTATGTCTAAAAATGATTATAACACCTTTCCACTGAAAATAAATACCTAAAATGTCAAGATGAAAGATAAAGTGGGAGGAACATAAGTGGATTCAACAATATGTGGGTGCTCATTTAGGTGGGTGCAACTATAACTTAACTTTAATCCTATCATGGTCCCAATGGCATCAACAGTGAATATCCTAAGAATTAACTTCTTACTCTCAAGGATTTGAAATCATAATTTAAATTTTAACCAAACCACATGGAAGTAAGTATTTGTCATTGTACCACTCACCATCATGGAATATTGTGTAAGGTTCTCTCCTTAGGAGAGATTCTCTCCCTATTCTTAAGTCAAAAAGTCAACAAGGTTTATACGTGAAAGACTATGTCTAAAAATGATTATAACTCCTTTCCACTGAAAATAAATACCTAAAATGTCAAGATGAAAGATAGAGTGGGAGGAACATAAGTGGATTCAATAATATGTGGGTGCTCATTTAGGTGGGTGCAACTATAACTTAACTTTAATCCTATCATGGTCCCGATGGCATCAACAGTGAATATCCTAATAGTCTTTTTGGATACCGCTTATTGCTAAAAATTGAAAACTGAAAATACTGTAACAAAATAATTTTTAAATGTATGAGTAGTGCTGTAGGACCTAAATTTATATTGAAATCTGTGTTTGGATGACTTTTGTGAGTCCGTGAACAGTATCGTGGGACCCACATTTTTTGAACAAAATGCACAAATGCAGATGTTCGGTGCAATCCAAACACTCACTAATCTAGATCTAATGAAACTTCACTCTGACATGGGTTATATTTTAATCATGAAAGACAATAATCTTTCTAAACATAAATCTTTTCTACAATTTTTTTAAATAATTCAATAGTTGCAACAATTGTGAGAGATTCGCACTATGATTCAACTAATTAAGGAGAGGATGCTATCCACTGAGTTGCAAAATACTCTTGGCTTACTTTTTTTCTTAAACTTTAAAATTATGTTCTGTCTAATGACTATGCTTTTGAATTTGATATTTTCTTTGACTTCCTTTCAATACATATAAGAAAATAAATAAACAAAAATACTCAAAAGAAAATTGACTGGCAAAGATGGATGGCTTTTGAGATAAATGCTTCAATGGTGATTGAATGAAGCTTCGATTAGTCGACCTTATCGCAAAGTGATGTGAGGAGTATATATCAGTGCGGTAGAGTGTGTATGTGAGAACTATGAAGAGAACTGAGCATATTAATCTAAAAATGTGAGAAGAAAATAAAGCAATGAAAATAAATAAAAGAAACAAATTGAGATGATTAACTACTTTGAGAATATGAAAAAAAAAAAAAAAAAAAAAAAAAAAAAGCAAAATGAAAATTCCATATATTAAAAATTGGGTCGATACACATGACCCATGGGTCAAGTGACATGTTAATTCAATTCGAACTTACACATATACAAATTTAGGTCAAGCCATCTTTCACATTTTCAAAAAATCCCTATACATACTTATATGATATCACAACCCAAAACTATGACTATTGGTAAAAAGTTTTTAGATGGAAAAATATAAGAAATTTATTATTTATTAATCAACAAATAATATGAATCTGGTAATATTGGGTCAAATTGGCATTCCATTAGGGCATGACAATGTGACCTTTTGATAGGGAAGTGTGAGTAGACCCACGGAATCCTACACGTGTATTTCAGGACTTTGCTTGTCATGTGTATCTTTAAAAAAAAAAAAAAAAAAAAAAAAAACCCTACACGTGTGACATCACACTGACCTTATAAAAAGGACAAATGCATTGTGTCTCCGTCAGCCACGCTTCCTTCCTTCCCTTCACCACGGGTCCCACTTCCATACAATACATGATACATCCCTCCATTTTATGCTTATCTGTTTCTCTCTAGAAATACTATACTACAAACTTTTTATATTCTTTTTAAGAACAAAAAGACATTTAATAAAATTTTAAAACTAAATTTCAAATTTGCATCCTCTAATTTTACCAATTTTCAATTGTGCCTTTTAACTTCAATTTCGTTATGTTGAATTTTCTTATTTTTCAAGTTTATTTATTTCAGGTTTTTCGTTAGTTTCCAAAAAAATAAAACTCAGTTTAGGAACCTTACAAACGCGACACCAATGCTTTATTACGCTGTCCGTTTAAATACAACTTATTTTTGATGAAACTGAAAACGTTGTACGTAAACAGTGCATAAGCAGTACGTAAACAATGCATTTTGTCCTCTACACAGTAAATTCGTGTGATTTTACTGTTCACACGCTAAAAAAAAAAAGAAAAAAAAAACTGAATACGTAAATGCATAGACATGGACGCTGATCCAAACTCACAATAAATTCATGTTTTAGAGGGTCTCCAAGAAACCACAGGGTTTACTTGGTGGGCCAATAATGCCCCAAATTATCAATTTGTTTTGTAAATTACTAGGAGTTTACGTAGCTTATGCCGAATTAATTGTATTCTATGCCAATTATGGTTATGGGTGAGAAGGTATTCAAATCTTCAACACTGTTTGCTTGAGATTTTTTTGTGAGAGACTATCAAGATGCTTGAATGGAATAAACTTATAATTTAAACGACTTAATTAAACAAAAGGTAAATTATAAATTGCACCTGAGTGTTTGAATTTTACACCTTGAAGTTTTAAATTTTGAATTTTAACCCCTGAAGTTTGGGGTGTTTATATTTTACACCTTAATGTTTCAAAATTTGGATTTTACCTTTTAAAGTTAGGGAGTGTTAGGAATTTATATCCCCAAATTTTGAAATTTTAGGGTATAAAATCAAAATACTCCCAAATTTTAGAAAGTAAAATTCAATCACCCCTAAAATATAGGAGTAAAAATCTAAATTTTGAAATATCATGGTATAAAATCTAAACACCTCCAAATGCCAGGAGGTAAAATTCAAATTTTAAAATTTTAAGATATAAAATCTAATCATCTCAAAATTTTAAAGGCGTAAATTTTAATTTACCTTTAAAAAAAAAGTAAAATTAAAGATTTGAAATAACTTTTTATTAAAGTTATAGGTTTGGGATAAATTTTCATTAGAGTGTAACTTGTAATTTAACCAAATTTTAATTAAAGTATTAGCATGTGGTTCGGTGCACAAAAAATTATAATTTTGGGCTTTGATCACCAACCAATGAGATGATAGATCTAGTGCCACGTTGCAGTAAATGTCCACGTCGGTGGGGCCCGCTACAAAGTTTTTTTATTTTTTTAAAAATATTCCATCCGGGTTGCTTGGTGGACGTTGTCTTGATGGTGACGCTTGTTTGACGAGACTCAGCTAAAGATGACGAGATCTTTCGATCTGAACCGTACACGTGATTGGAATCTGTCACAGCCCCTCAACGTGGGGATTTTAGTGGTCGGCAGGAAATCTGGGAAAGGAACCTCGTGCTTCGAGTTCGAGATGGGATCATCCACCTGGCAGTTTTTAAATATATATATATATATTTTGCAATTTTGTCATGTTATAAAATTATTTAAAACTTATCAATCATGTTTTAAGGAGATTTTTATTTTTTAGTTTTAAAATTTTATTTTATTTTATTTTTTTATTTTTAACTTTTGAACTACACCCATCTCCTACACTCTCCAAAAATTTGGACATTGCAATTGTTATGTAATAAAACAAATTATAAAATTTATACATTTTTGTTTAAAAATTATTCATATTAGTGAGTGTATAATTATATAAATTTACAAGTTTAATACAATAATCATAAAAATTTACATGAACATTATTCATTTTGCATTTAGTTTTTTATTCTTTTTTTACATTATTCATAAAGATAGAGAGTTGATAGTAGTTATTGTGTGAAGAAAAAGAAACTAATTAAAAAAATAAGAAAAAATAATATTTTAATAAAATATAGTGTAAAATAAATAATTAATATGATGTATTTTGAAAAGTGAATATGTCAAATAAAAAAAAAGAAAGTTTTTATGATAAAATAAACATGAATTACTGATATAAATGCTCTTAGATTTCTAAAAAAAAGTTCATATCCTCTTATATTAGTACTTTCCTAGCATAATATTTTATTCTTCCTTTAAAATTTATAGACACTCCAAATATTTGGACATTTCCTCTTTAGATTTCTATAAATGCAACAACAAAATTCATGTCATATTCAGTATTACTTTCTCAACATAATAATTCATTTTTCATTTTTTTTTTAAATCTTACTAATTTGTACAAATCTCAAGAAGAGATGAGTGTCAGAAATTAGAATAAAGTAACTAAGTTGATGGTCTCGCATGCTGTCTTATTGTATTGTTAATGTTTGGTTAGACGACCTTTCCTCAATTTTTGAGTTTGATTTGTATCCAATTCATTAGAATACTAGACAAAAACCTTGCCCTCAATATTATACCCCTCCTTTCTCTTTTCCCATGCCCCACTTCACCCAAATTTTAAGATCCTCCAATGCCTCTCTCTCTCTCTCTCTCATAGTCCCTTGTATGTTCTTGGCCAGTAAGCATTACACAGAGAGGTTTTTTGCTTTTTGTTTTGGTCGGCGAAGTTCAAAGGAGGGATAATAAATTGGTACATTTTATTAAAAAAATTTAAAAAAAATAAATGCTCTCTAGTTAATGGTACGTACATTGAGAGGTACCTTTATAATAATTCTATTTATGAAAATCTTATTCAAGCATGACGAGTTATATACCATACGTGAAAATGATGTTTTGGCAATGATGAATAGTGCACTTTTTAGTCAGAATTCGAATACAGACACAAACACTTCTTCAACTAGCATTTAGGAAACAATTTTGACTTTGCAAAACATACTGCAGAATAAACTCCATTGGAGTTTGGAATTCTTTTTGAGTGTCAAAACAAAGAAACGTTAATGAAAAAAACAAAGTCAGGTGAAGAATCCTTATTCCTTAAGCCCTAATAATGGTGGCACAATTGGAAGTTACTCTCATTTACCCATTTCTCAGTTTGTTCTTAGATTTTCAAATATGTCTGCTAAAGAAGTTCCAAATAGTAACCTTATTATAAGCTATCATTGAACACAAAGTTCCAAAGAAAAAACTTACCTTTCTCAGCTATTCGGCTAAGATCAAAGTTCTCAGAAAGAGGACAAGAACATCACCATCTTCATGTACCATCAGTTGGTAGGATTATATTACAATATTTCAGTATTTTGTTGAACGGGACAAAAGCATGTTGATTGGCATGACGATGATGATGGCCTTTTCCCAATAAGGTTTTGGCTACCAAGTAATTGATCCACTGTCAAAATTAAGATGAATAGTATGTTTAAAATTGGTTTATATAATTTTATTTGCAACACAAGTCAAATTCGAGTAAGTTAAATTATATGTTCAAATGGTTTATTTCTCTTATAAAACAAACTCAAACTTCTGTACAAACTACTTGGTTATTAACTAATTTTTTTTACCATATATAGGAAACACTGTATTTAAATTTTTTTAATGCACTTACGCCTCTATTTTAATAATTAATAACTATATTATAATTGAAAGAATATTATTTGAATTAATTAGAATAGAATAATTTTCATTTATGAACTTATAAAAGAATTAGATTTACTAACCTTGTTTCATTGAAAAGTATGAACTCATTAAAAATTATTACCATGGTACATATAATAAATATTATCAATAAATTAAAAATAAAATTTTGATATCTTATAAATTTATTTACAAACATAAACAATCTTATCTCAATTATTTACAAATATTTTTGTATTTGTACACATATAAATATAGTGTAATGCTCTATTTATAATATTTTCATAACAAATTCTAAGCGGCATGTTGTTATAGATTGTTATTGGTGGGGCAAAAAAGTAATTTTAGTGATAGATTCAAATTATAACCAATAACAAATAACCACCCAAGATTTGTTATGAAAATATTGTGAATGTAACACTTCTCCACATATGATATTTGTACGGCATAAGGATCCCCAGACCCACTTAGGCCCTGAACTTCGACCCAACAGTACGGCCCATGACCCCCACCACTTTATCCTACTCTGGGCCCTAAGCCCTCTAGGGCCATAGGCCTAGGCCTCATGCTGACCTAGAGCCCATTGGGCGAATACTCTTAATCTGTGCACATCATGTTTCATCACCTGGGACTTACTCGGTCAATTATATCCCGAATAAGATAGCGACTGCTCAGGGTATCATCTCCCGGCTTCTTGACAGTACCTTGGGGAGTATCGTAATCGAGTGGCTTTTCTGAGATGGGAAGTAGTTCCAATGCCACTCTTCCTACTCTTGCCACTCCCACCTAAACACCCACTTTGAAACGATGGAATTGGACCCCTATGCCCACTAATGACTTAGAGTAATCATAACACCTCCACTTATCTTGGCCTATAAATATGAGAAGATGATAAGGAATTGAGGGTTGGCAATTTTGGGAAGAATACTAAGAGAAAAGAGCAAATACTCAAAGGGAGCAAAGGATCGATCCTGTGAGGGAGAGAGAAAGGCTTGAGGAAATAGAAAGGTATTTGGGCCTGTCGAGCATAGGGTCACCCACAATAGAAAACACAAAAGCCCACAAAACAAATAGATTGTGAGCCCAAGTAGAAGTTAAGCCCAATAGCCATACATTTTGAGTACGTACAATATTATATAGAGTAAATTACAAAAAAGTATACATAATGTTTGCATTAATGCTTGCATTAATGCTAGGTACTGCCAAAACTTTTCAAAAATATCAAATTATCTGTCTAAGCACAAACTTTACTTAATACCATTTGAAAATATCTTGCTCCTCGTGCTTCCTTCTCTACCTTTGGCTGCTTTTTATTTATCGCTGGCTGCTTAGACACTCCATCGCTCATATAGTTGTCATAATGCAGATACTATGAGACTTGTGTAATCAAGCCAACAAACGATGTCAAGTGTAGTTTGTACTTAGGAAGCACGTTAGATATTTTTTAAAAACCTTGGTTGTACCTGCCTACCTAGTAGTAGCTAGCTCAAACCTTAAGTGTTGTTTTTGTATTTTACCTTATTATATATAATTAAATTGAGTATAATATTCACAACTTTGTTCATAAAACACATTATTATATTTGCGATTAATTCATTTACAAGTTGAATCTAAACTTAGGTTTGAACTTGACTCATTACAGAGCATAAAAGTTTTTTCATAAATTGAACCTAAGCCGATCAATCATAAAATAACTTATTTAAATTACAAGTTACAACCCTAAGCTGTCTGGCTACTGACAAAAATCAAGAAATTATTTTCATCTTTGTAGTATTATGTGAAAACATGAGAATGGCTTTGAGCCCTTATAATTATCAGTGGTTATGCCAATTGCCAAGTACATGCCCTTTCTTCTTCTTATGCCATGTGGCACAGTGTAAATATTTAAAATTTATTTTATGAGCTGTGATGCACCAAGTGGATGTCTATTCCTTATATCTTTTTTTTCAATCTTAATGACATTTAGTGCAAATTAACATAATTTAATCTAAGTGAAACTTTTTTTTTTTTAGAAACGAAAAAATGGTGGTCTTTATGATCATATTACACCCCCAAGCAGGGAGCCAGTGGCCTCGGTTAGAAAATCCATAGTCGGTACCCGTTCTGTACCCTCTGTGTAGGAGTCACCTCACATTTTGTGAGTATACCTCACCACTAAATTTACCCACCAACAAAAGCCTGCGGGCAGCGGGACTCGAACCTAAGTGAAACTTAATTGCCATATTTTCAATAAGTTTAAAAATGATACTTTTATCAAAATTCTAAAATAAGTTATATTATTTACTTTATATTATTTTAATAATTTACCATTACTTTTTATTTTAATGATAAAAGTCAAGTCTTCCACAATGTGCTTGCATTGTGTGGCTTAACATAAGTATCACACGTCATACATACTTTATGTATGCCATGTGATTCACAATAAATACATAGAATTGTTGACATAGTTTACTTTAAGTGAAACTTTTTTTTTTTTTTTTTAGAGAAACTACTTTAAGTGAAACTTTATCTCCAATATTTTAACAAATTCAAAGTACTATTTCGATTTAAACTCAATTACCTAAAGCTTCAACAAATCTAAAATATGTTCCATTATTGTTTTAAAATTATTTATTACAATGTTTTTTCTTTGATAAACATATTAATTTTCTAGAATGTGCTTTCACCACAAAACTTATATAATTTTTGTTATGCTATTTCTTACACTTTTTTCCTCATTGATATAATTTGTTCGTAGCATGTTATATTTTTAAATTCTAACTTTCATGCAAACTTATAGTTTAGAAGATTGCTCAAATCCTTAATTCAATTGCACTTTAATTACTACTTGTTATTGATTTCTTTGTTATTTATATTTTCTTTTATTATCAATGTGCCATAACTTAGTAGGTTTAAGTATTGATAAATTAAAAGTCTTCTTCATCGAAGTATTACAAAACCATATTCTTTTGAACAGAAGATCAAATTATTAGAAAAATTGACAAATGGGAAATGTCATCGATACATTAAAAGTTATAATTAATACATATATCGATATTCAAAAAATTAAACAATTACAAACATGGACACGTACTAGGTCGAATTAGGCTTTCATAAACAATTAAGTGAACTTGGCTATATAACCATGGGAACGCTGATGACTGTGGAAGTACTGCAGCATATTCAAGTGAAATTTTTTTAGATAATTTGATAGTTAGAAAAAGGGGAATTTAAACTCTTAATAATGTCTTTATTGAAAATGCTCAACATGAAACATTGCGATAGTATAAAAGCATTACTAAAAGAAAATCAAACATTGCAATAGTGTAAAAGAATAATTCATAGGCAAAAAAGGTGAAACATTACTATACGGCACAGTCCCAACCACTAATTTTTATGAGACACCCAAAATACCATGATTAAACCTATAAAATCAAAGTTTCTATATAGATCAAGGAGGCTAGGAATTCCTAAAACATGATAAGCAATATTAATGATAATGATTTAACTTTCCACACTAGCTTGAAAGTAGATTATTATGAATCTCAATAGGTTTGAGAATCCGTAAAAAAAATTGGCTTCGTGTGTTTTAAGGCTTTTATTAGCCTAGGGATAAGAGCGATTACGTTTCAAATCTTATCACTTTTAACAGGGTCGAGGAGAAAAATAAGGGAGAAAAAGCCACCTTGATCCCATATGTTGAGAGAAAGTAAGAAACAGCAATTTGCATTTTGTTAAGTCCATCATGAAGTTGGCCCCCACAACAAAAAGGAAGCATAATAGCAACGGATGCTTCAATAACCTCCACAAGAATTTAATATTACAACTAGATTATACATGTAGCAAGATATGTAGGTCAACTCTTTTGTCTATACAAATCTGTTTATATACTTTATTATACTATAGCACATATCTGGGTACTCTGTATATGAAAAAATAAAATAAAAATAAAAATAAAAATAGAAGTGTGTTTGGATGGTGAAGAGGGGAATAGAAGAAAGGGGATGAGAAGGTTTATCTAAATAAAATATTATTTGGATGTTTTGTAAAAGGAGGAAGGAGGGAATTTTAGGGGACCTCATTTTTAGTTCTTCTAAATTCAAGGATATTTGAAGGGGAGGAGAGGAGAGTAGTTCAACTAATATTAAAAAAATTATATATTTATATTGTCATTTTTTTTTTTTTGACATCGATTTATATCTCTATCTTTAAAATTAGGAAAGATGCTTTAAAAAAATTACAAAAAGATGGTGCAGTTGTCAATTTATATAAATATTTTCTTTCTCTCTCCTCTTTGTACTTAATGTTTAGAACATCCAAACAAAAATATTGAATTTTTATTCCTCTTTACCAAGTTAATTTTTTTAAGAGTAAAATTTAGATATAACATATTAAGTATATACATTAAGTTCTCTAATTAAATTCAAATACATAATGCATTGAATTTAATCATTTAAAAAAGAAAAAAGAAAAAGAAGAAGATAATATTATTTGTGTTTGATTGGTTAATACAACAAGATGTTTGAATTTAATCAAAGGAATCTAATGTTTAGCACCTATGATATTATACCTAAGTTTTGCCTATTTTTAGAACATCCAATTCCAAACAGGAAAACAATATTTATTTCACTTTTCCTTACTTAATTTTTAGAGCATTCAAAAAAGGTATCCTATAAAACAAATATTTTATGTCATTGCTTGGATGTTTTTAAAATTGATAAAATTTAAGTACAGTGTTATAAGTGTGTCCTATACTGTTGTGATAGAATTTCAAGCATATGATTTGTTTCGTGATGATTGCTTTTATTGTCATTTGGTTGGTGATATTGGAATTTACCTATTGAACTAAAGCTAAAACTGTGTATAGTGCTAACAGTATGGTGCATGTCCTACTAATAGTTAGGCATTATTACAACACAAAAACCATAAAAGAATAATCGAATACACAAATTTCAAGGATTTTGCATGCCAAAGGCATCTTGCATGCTCTTGGCAAAACATTCCAAACTATTTTTGAGGTATTCCAAACCACCATTCCGGTAATTTCAACAAATTATGAATAATAATTAGTGAATGAAATCACTAAGACAAGAAGGGTGTGTAACTTAAAAAGAATATTGTAGCTTAATTAATTAACATCTTCTAATATCTTCATAACATCTTACGTTTAAATCTCTCTTCCTTATTATAAGTATCGAATTATCAAAATAAAAAAATAAAAAATTATATTGTGACTTGTGAATATCTACCCTTAAACTTTATTTCTCACACTTGTAAGCAGAAAATTGGTTACAATTTCTTTATCATCCTGTCGACCATGGGCTGTTTAATTTACTAGCACTAATTTCTGCGAGACACAATTTAGACCCAATGATGAACCAATCTTAACAATCCCAATTTGAACACAAATTCAAATGCAATATAGCATTGTGCATAAGAAGATATTATTTAATTACATTCCCAACCAAAAGAGAGTCTTACTTAATGCTATGAAGTAAGAACCCCTACTAAATCACAAATGGGGCAAAAAGACCAACATTTTTCATGATGCAGCCCAAACCCACCAACAAGAAGCTGGCTCGAGATGCATATACCCATCGCTCGGATTTATTTGCTTCCTTTACATCTTTAGCACCATATCTTGCTCTAAACCAAATCATAGGAAATGCATATACCACAGTACTTAGTAGGACCAGGACCAAAATGCATGGTCATCAGCAGGGAATCCGAAATTACATGAATTTTCGGACGGGTCGGAGTAATCAACATCTTCCAGCTTAGGAAAGATGTAAGCAGGCAATAGGCTCTTACTCAGATTCAAATTATCCTCCTCATCTTGAGATAGATCAGACTGATCAGGTTCAAAAACATTTGAAGAATCACCAGGCTCTAGCAGTGAAGAGTGAACCCCATCAGTGTAATGTGAGCTATCTGAATCAAATATATCACTCTTAGCTGAACTCATATCTTCCTGCTTACAAGCCACAATTGACACTTTGGACACTTCACCCTCAGAAACAGATTCAGCAACAGGCTTTTGCAGTGGTTCCTGAGATAATTTGTTGGTATCAGACTGTTCAGAGATTCCCCCCTCTTTCTCTCTCAGGAGCAGCTTGTCTTGGAGAACAACAACCTGCCAAAATATTCACACACTTTCGTTAGTGCAATTATGACCCAAATCCCAATACAACAAAAAAAGAAAGGTAGTGAATTGTGGTTGTGGAACACATTGGTTTGCCCAAAAAAGCCAGCTTAATAGACTTTTTTTAGCACATTTTGTTGGATTCCATGCCAAAAATTACTTTTTCCCCTGTTTTCTATGGGGACAAACAATTAACAAAGCGCATCTAATCGCACTAATTTTTACCTGTGCTTTTAGTTTATCCTTCTCCTTGAGTAGATTTTCATAGTCAGCCTTGAGGCTATTGTAGCTATCTTGCAAAACCTCATATTCCTTTTCCATCTGTTTGGTCTTCCACCGTGCACGGCGGTTTTGAAACCAAATAGCAACCTGCCGAGGCTGCAAGCCGAGCTCTTTCGCGAGCTGGACTTTCCGATCAGGTTCAAGCTTGTTCTCCACCTCGAAACTCTTCTCCAGAAACTGAACTTGATCGGTACTCAGCCGCCTCTTCTTCTCGGGTTGATGGAAATAGTCTTCCAAGTCCTCGTCTCCATTGTCATCGTGATCATATGCACGGAAAAATGGCCTATTCGATCCGTTTCCTCCACGAACATCTGCAAAGCTCACCATAGATCTTGAACCTGAAACACAAACGCACAATACCACACTTCAAAAATACCATCTTGTGATCAAACACTTCAAATTCTCTTTCTTGCTTGGTCATTCTTGTATAACATATAAATTTGGTTTGGTTGTCTGAATCAATAGTACGAAGGATTTAACAATAAGTATACATAGCCAATTAGTGTAAGTAAAAGCATAGAGTCTACGAATGCAATATTACATAATAAAATGAAACCATGTTCATCTAGACAAAGCAAAATTAGAGGTAATTAAACAAAATCAAATTGAAGAATACAAATAACCCATAACACAATTTTTGTAAAGCATAAAGAGAGTACCTAGGAAAGAAGGGGAAGACCCAGAAAGAAAAAGAGAATCAAGAGGCTCAGAAGCACAAGCACCCTTTTGATTCTGAAACAAAACACTCAAATTGGAACCACTATTACCACCAGTACCACTGCTATAGACTCTGCCACCAGCCATAATATTTTAACAAGACCTGATCAGTTTTTTCTTTTTATTTTTTGTTATTTTGTTATTGTATTTTGTGTGTTAATCAAACAGCCATGACAGCTAGATTATGCTGATCTGGTTTTGTGTGAGAATCTATGGTTTGTGGCGGAAGAAGCTGGTGATGATGATCTCGGTGATGTGAGAAGTATGGGAGCAACGGCTACTCACACCCATCACTCAGAAGAAGGAAACAAAGTTGGAGGACTCTGATCACAGTTGAGGTGGAAGTGAAAGAGGGTCTGTTGAGGAAGTGATATTTTTGGTTGGAATCTCTCAGAGCAGCAGAGCTGAGCTGAGCAGAGCAGAGCAAAAACAGAGAGAGAAGAGAGTTAATTTTTCTCTGAAACGAGACCCTGATGGTGTTATAAAAAGGGAAGAGTAGAAATGTTCAGAGCCGCTAGTTACTATGATGCCCCTCTTAGCTAAAAGAATAACCTTTTTTTTTTTTTAATTAATTATTTTTATTTATTTATTATAGCATAAAATAATATGAATTTGGAACTTGCAAGTTTCAACTTTCAATAAGCCAAAGATGGAAGGGTTGCCTTGCAACTTGGGATTAGAGCAAGTGTTGTTTAAGTCAAATTCTAGCATACAAATTCTTATATTTTATTTTAGCTATCAATTTCTCAAATATATTTCACATCAAACTTTCTTCTCTTTTAACCTCTATTTCATATAAAAATTATATACTCATTCATTTTTTTTTCCTTATTTTCCTATTGTGTTTGGAGGCTATCTTCCATGTTATTTTTTGTCTTTTTAAAATTTTTTAATGTATCTCTCATGTAGATTTTTGTCAATAAATTCTCTAATTTTGATATGTGATGAATTGATGAGTGTCAATAAAAAAAATCTATGGACACAATTATTGTGTCATAATACCATGAGTCATTGAAAATAGGTGGTAGAAAAAAAAAATGAAAATAGGTCAATGTGAAAGTTGTAGGCAATTAGTTAATGTCTTTTATCTTTAAAATTGTGACACAGAAGTTATGATCTAAGAAAACCTAGTGCCAAGGTGAGTGGCAAAGGAGAGCAGCCATAGAAGCTAGTGGACTAGACATCCAAAATTTTGGTGGGCTCATCCATCACACGCCCAAGAATTGCCACACCATGGCCAACTCAACTGACCACCACACAGCCAATGACAGTCACCTAAGCCTTAGGCCGGCCACTGTATGCTTCAGTTATGAGAGAGAAAGAGAACAAGTTGGAGAGAAATGTTGAAAAAAATAAAATAAAATAGTCATTTTGTTAAGTTACAGAGTGCCATTAATTTTATTTTTATACACGTTGCAACTTGAAGTTGTTTAGGCTAATTATAAGTTAGACCAATGTTAAGGCTTTTCTTTTTTTTTTTTTCAAAGTGAAAAAAAGACGCAATAGAACATGATATATAGGTCACGTGACAATTTGGTACTCAATTTGACTTATGCATTCGTTTAACCAGACTCAATTTGACTTATGCATTCGTTTAACCAATTTATTTGCTTAAAGGAGAGATAAAAAAAGAATTTAACTAATAATATAATTTGCAAAATGTTGAGTTTAGTATATGATATGAATAATTAAAATATATATTTGAGTTAGATCTTGGAGTAAGAGTACGTAAGTCTCACATCACAACTAGTTATTTTCAATTTTTATGTGTACAAGTGTAATATAAGAATAATTCTAAGCAAGACTAAAATGGCATCATATTGCATCTAAATCCATAGAGAAATTTTATAAATACAACAAAATCTCACAATATTTTTACAAAATTCTTGTTTTTAATTAGAGTAGGTCCCAAATTATTATTTTATTTTGACCTATGAAAATTTGACATTTCAACTATTGTAATAATTTGTTTTGATAGTAACATAACTCAAACTCATAATAACTATTGCACTTTAATATTAGTAAGGAACAAACTAAATATAACTTTTTTAGTATCAACATGTGAATATGTTTTTAATTTTAGAGTTTAATTTTTAATACAACTCTAATTTTATTTTTTAATACATAACATATAATTTCAATCTATAATATCCGTTCTATTATAATTGTTTTTATCTATAACTTTGTTGAACTAGTCAGAACCACAATACAACTTCATTTTTTTTTCAAATAAAATAATTCAATAAAAATAAGTTTTTATTTTTATTTTTTATAAATGTATTGGACAAGAATATACTTAAAAATGATTTTAATTTTTTTCGACATAAAATAAAATAAATTAGGGGCCAAATGGAAATGGCTATCAAATTAGGTGGAAAGATAGTAGGGGTAATTTGGTAAGTGAGGGAGAGAGGGGGTATATCCGTTTAGAGGGATGGGCACATGACAACGAGGCAAAGAAAACAAAGGAATCCTGTCCAATCAGTCGCTTTCGGAGTTGAGTTGAGCGACGGGCTGTGACGATCTCTAGAATGAAGGGCTAATAAAAGAGTGAAAGGTGGGTAACAGTTCGTCTGACTTTGGTCAACTTCCCGTCAGAATTAGCTAGAACAGTCCACGCTCCCACCACTAAAAGCTCGGCTCGGGTTCCAACACGTCGGGTCCCCATTGGACCACGTCGATTGAAGTGTGGGTCCCACCCTGTCGCTTCACAAGATTTTTTATTTTAATTTTTTTAATAAAAAAAATTATTACTTCTACTTAATTTGTATGGTCTTAGTTGAGCCTCAACGTAGCTTGTATTGTTGGATATATGACATAATTAACTTGTTTCTTTTTTGTCGTCTGGTCTTATTAGCAGTAGCTTGGATAGCTGGGATTTCTACGGATTTGGACTCATTGGGGGTATTGGAAAGTTAAAAATAGAATGTTAAAAAAAATTTGATCAAGAATTGAGATTAAAGGTGATTTAAAAAAAAAAAAACTTATCTCAATCATGGAAAGTGTAATTGCATAGTAACTATTGCATTGGATTTCATTTGGAATTTTGAGATAAAACTTGACTTGGGTATAGTGTTTTAAGTTGGTGAAATTTGTCCGCCTTGCCCTTTAAGTACACTCGGCAAACGGTCAATTCAAGTAAAACATAATCAAACTTAACTTATGCTTGTAAGAGTTAAAACAAAATTAAGAAAAATAAATGAGTCGAATTAAAATAAGGAGAAAAAGTTAACAGATATCTTAAAGGTATTGATTTATGAATTATTTAAAAAAGAAATTTATAGATAAAGAAATAAAGTAGCTAATTTTTTTTTTTTATAACTTTTTATACGTTTAATAAAAGTGATATCAAAATTTTCTTAAAATGGTCTACTAATAAATGCTCTAAGGACATTTGTTTACTAAACCTTAAAAAAAATTATTCTTCTTATGATCCTTACTCATTTTCAATGAATTGAGTTAACTTGGTGTGATACAACGCACCAAAGAGACTATACCCAAATGCAAAGATATTTAAGAATAATCTATAACATGTTAGGTAAACAAAAACAAGGAAATAACTAATAAGATAAGATAATTTAATTACAGAAAACTATAAGATATTAGTAGTAGATCTGGCATTCGAAAAATTCATATTTAAGAATCACACCTCAATTTGATGGGTAATGTCATTAATATTTTCATCAAGCACAATGTAGAAAATTAGTCAAATTCCATTAACATCCTTCTAAACTTTTTATGTTGTTGCGTATTAAAACCTTCTAAACTGTTTTTTCGCCAATTTGAAACAACAATTTTGTGTTTGTACTTTGTATACAATAGACCCAAGTTCAATTAATGTTTGATCCATTTACTAATAGAGGCAACATGTGGATTGCACGTACCTTAACTTCTTGCACCAAAACGCGAAAAAAATAAGGAAGCCTTACGTTTTTTTTTTTTTTTTTTTTTTTTTTTTTTTTTTTTTTTTAAGTTCTCAAATTTGAAGCTCTGGAAACAAGACTTCTTCTCATTCTACTTATCCTTCTGCATCACCGTTTCATTTTCCCTACCTAATAATCTTAAAGCTATGTTGCGACCATTCCTAAAGGCAATTGTAACTTTTGTCACTCTCGCCAGTCGCCATTAGCATTTCCTTGAAGCTTGATTCTAGTTATAGTTGTCAAAATGTGAATTATACTGTGAATTGAATTTTAAATTTGTTTTTGTTGGTACTATATATTGTATCATTTATTTTATGATACACATATATTTTATAAAATCTATAGAAATATATATATATATATATATATATACACACACACATATATAAAATGTATATTTATTATAAATTTTGTAACATATTCATTAAATTACTAATTTAATCATCACTTATGTGATAATATTTTGAATTTTCTAGTGGTTGATACTATAGAAAATCTAAGACTTTATAAATTTTTTATGTGTGAACAAAAAGTAATAATAGAGGAAAAAACATTAAAAATAAATAAATTTGGGACGTTATATAATTAATAGACCATAAGTAATGTTATAACCAAAAATTATTTCATAACATTTTTACAAAAATGTTGTTGTGGAAAATTCTTATTGGATCTATCATTTATATCATTTTTTTACTTACTAGTAACTACTTACTACATCAACAATTTGTAATTTAAAAAAAAAAATTATCTCAAGCATTTTTCAATTGACCTCAAACAAATAAACTCTACACCATAAAAAACTTGACCAATGATAATTTCTCTCTTTTCACCCCTTTCTCTGTCCATAGAGTGAGCATTGATTGGTTGCTAACTCTCGTTGACCTTTTCTTTATATGACATTTTTTTTCTTGCCCATTGCTTTTCCAGTTAATTTTCACCTAGGTTCTGAATTTAGGGGTTTGTTTTTCCCCATTCATGATCCCAAATAGTTCAAAAATTAGGAAATTTTTTCCCATTTGGTTCTGTTTTTGTAAGGTTAGGTTTTGGATCCTAAGTCCAAAAAGTAGATGGATTAAGGCCCAAAAAACCTAATACAATAAATTTGTAAAGAGTGGGCTAAAAACTAGACTTCAATGAATTGGACAACGCTCACAATGGACTAAAGATGGTAAGAAAGTAAGGAAAAACAATGAAAAAACAAATTTTGTGCAAAGAAATTCTTCATCGGCAATGTCCGAGGAGAGTAGTTTTTGAATATATATTTCTCTTATACTTGATTACAATTATAGTTTTTAGTGCTACAGTGTTTTTTCTTTTTTATATTACCCTCCTTTGCTCTATCTCAGCCCTCCACGTGTAAATTGAGTGGTTGGCTCTTATCCTTGTCTCATTAGAAGTAGCTGTAAGGTTGAACATTACTATTCATGTATCACTTTCACATTAATGCGGTCAGAGAGTTAGCTATAGAGCATTTAATTCGATAGTAGTAGCTTTCCCTTAAATATTTCTTTCCTTCCCCTTATTTCATTCCTTCCTGATACTTATCCTTACCAGTAGAATTGTTTGGAACGTTACTCTTGATGGCAGTTCAACTCTTCTGACCTTTGCACCGTCAAATCCAAGAAAACATTTGTCCTTGAACCACCTTCCTGAACTCTCATGACCAGTCACCTTCCTCCATTCACTAGCATGCACTTCTATATCAATGGTTACTTGTCCTCGGACCACTAAGTGTTCTCGAACAGAGCCCATGACCCAATATACATTTCTGGGCCTATCCTCCCTACAATTTTCATATTTGAAAACTTTTGCACATATAATTATTTAGAACAATAATAAATATTAATGATTTTTTCATACGAGGCAAATAAGTGAAAATGTTTTTTGGCATATTTTTTGAATCGCAACTAAACGTGAGTCAATTTTTTAGAAAACAAGTCGATTTCCTAAAAGAAAAACAATTTTAGTAATATAAGTGTGAGAGACTGCACCCCTGACCCTGTTTTATGATCGTTGGGCCAAACCCACATGAATGGGTAGAGTCGTTTTATTGCCTCTCAAAATGGAGGTTCGACTAGTTATATCTTTCCCTTTAGATTAAGGGTTTTATAATGGAGTCGCCATTTATTTAATTATTAGGATAAATAAGAAAACCAAAATTGAAAAATTTCTCATTTTATTAATTTGCAATTTGAATTTACATTGATCATAGGAAAATTACATGGCTTTGGTTATAGATACAATCTAAGATAAAGTACATAACTTTGTTTTTTAATTACAATCTAAAAATTGAAAATTACATGGATAAGCATTTGATCTACTAACCCTTGATCTAAGTTCGGAGGCTATGTTACAAGGTGGGAAGGTGTTGGGCACCCATCTTACTCGGTAAAATCGGTCTTCTAGACTATGGTGGCCAACAATCATATCATATAATCTAATATGTCAATCAATTTAAATGTTGAATTTAATGTGTCTGCATGTGATAAACCCTAATTCAATTTATTAAACATTGTATTTTGATTGAAAAATAAAATTTTAGTGAATGTGTGTGGATGATGATAACCTAGATTCAATGATTTGAAAGAATTATGAAACAAACATGTTTTTCATATTTTTGATGTAGATTTAAGATCAAAACTAGTGACATGCATGAACATGTGATGAACAACCAAGAATATGTAAAGAACGCATAAGAACATTTAAAAACATTCAAACATATTCAAGAGAATTTAAATAATCACTATCATGATTTAATCCTAAATTCTCATCATGGCAATACAATAAACAAGTTAGGGAAAGAGATTATTCCTTCATGGAAAATCTATACGGGGGAGGAGGAGACTCTTGGTGGAGGTCCTAAGGGTGAAGAAAAGAAGAACTAAGAGAGGGAGAGTGAGTCTCACTCAATACCTTGAGTCTCAGGAAGACCAAGATATGACAAGACTACTCAACTTCACTAGAACTCAAGAGGGGAGAAGAGAGGGGATTTTTGGTGTCCTGAAATGAAGGAGGGGGAGAGTTTATATAGTAGTGGTGGAGGAAATATGATTGGAAAGCTATTTAATGAGGGTTGACAAAGAATCATGAACCTAGACCTCATTTTAAGCTTTGGGGAAAATCTGGTGCATTAAATGGAAAGATTGGTGAGAGTGAAGAGTAAGTCAAAATTCGGTTTTCCTGTAGCTCTTGTAACAGCTTATAGAGCCAAATTCAAAAAATCATATATGGCTTAATTCTAATCGGAATTGCCTTGTTCTTATGCTCAAATTGAAACCCCGGATGTCTAGTTTCTGGGAAAATTAACCTCATTCACGGATTCAAAATATTCTGAGAGATATTGATGAAATGGTAAGCAAAAGTCCTTTGTTAGAAAATGGTTTTAGTACAATTAACATTAATAGGTTCCAAATTAGCTCCGAATTAACATTAAATGACTCCAATTACTCTCATTTCAGACTTAATTGGTTCCAAATTTAATCTAATTAAAAGATAATTACACAAATTATTCATTGAATAATTAATGTTTAACTATCTAATTAATTAAGTGTATGCAACTTCACCATAAAATGTAATTCTAACCAATCAAATTATGACACATTATTGATCTCAAATTGATTACACCTATAACCAATTAAAATCAATTGTTCATAATCACATGTAATCGGACTCAATTTGTGATAGTACATCTTAGCCATTAAAACTTGATTTGATGATAACTTTCAATTTGATGGTTCGATTAGTGCTTATGACCAGTCGATTTGATCGTTACAATATCAAGATCATTTTGGTGAAATGAGTCCAAGGATCTAATGGCTAGAATCAAGATGCATATTTCCAAAGTGAAAGTACCCTTTTATCCTCGATGTGAGGTTAAATGCAGGTTGCAAAATGGGGTGTCAACAATAAGAAAAGGGAGTTTTAATTTAATTATAAAACAAAATTTTCAAATGGGAGAGAAGAGATTAAAGGGCACTTCTAATATAGTTAGGGAGATGGGGAGGGACTTGGACCCTTGGTATGTTGGGTTGGAGGTGAAATGATAGAGGGGGAGAGAAAAGGTGAGAGGAGTAAACTGGTTGGGAGAGTTTTCTCCCTGGACCCACCATTTAAGAAGAAAAAGTTTTCTCCCTAATTTGGGAAGAAAACTAGAGAGAAAAGTAAAGAAGGAGTGGATTTGATGTGAAATTACCTATCTATCCTCCCTTTTATTTATTAATGTTGCTTTTTATTTTTCTTTTTTGGGGAAATGTTCGTGCTTATTAATGCTGCCTCTTTCGTTTTTCTTTTTCCTTTCTTCTAGTTTTGCCTTTTCACTGTACCACGTTGGTTGGCTCTCTTTTTCTTTTTCTTTTTCTTTTTCTTCTCTCTCTCTCTCTCTCTCTCTCTCTCTCTCTCTCTCTCTCTCTCTCTTTTCATATCAAACACAATTATTTTTTTGTTATTATTATTATTATTATTTTGCTAGATGTTTTTTTAGTTGCGTTAGTTTGTAATTTTGTAGTAATTAAAAAAATTAATTTTTATAAACTATTTAAAAAGTTTATTTATTTATTTATTTATTTATTTTTATGTATTAGAGGCATGCGAGTAAATTTATACAAACTACATTTTCTATCTTCTCACTTTTCTACTCAACCAAGTAAAAGAGTTTTCCGTCTCTCAACTTTTTCACTTCCTCATCCAAACACAGAGGGAAAACTAAATATTTTCTATTTACCCACTTTTTCACTTCCTTCCTATTTTCTATCCTCCCAACTAAACGGACCCGTAGAGATCAAACTATATTTTCTATCTTTTTACTTTTCCACTCAATCAAGTAAAAGAGTTTTCCATCTCTCAACTTTTTCACTCTCTCATCCAAACAAACGGAGGGAAAACTAAATATCTTCTATTTACCTATTTTTTCACTTCCTTCCTATTTTCTATCCTCCCAACCAAATAGACTCTTAAAGATCAAACTATCAATTGCATATTGCCACTCCAATTACAAGGCAGTGAAAATATATATTAGGTTTTTGCTGTAACTGTTGCTATCAATATTAAAAGGGTGCAACAAAAACTGTTGGTGTGTTATGTGTGTGTTTGTTTTTACTGCATAATTGGAGTACAAATTGAAAAAGTTGATATTTTAAATTTTGAACTTTAAACTTAATAAAGGGGTAAAAAAGAAAGTGATATGCTTATCGAAAAAGAGAAAGAAAGTGATACTACTAATTTTTTACAATAATATTTTTTGGTGAAAAAAGGAATGTACTGGCCATGACAATTAATAGAAATAGTTGAACACAAATATTATCTGAACAGTCTAATAGAAGAAGTGACATAAGTAAAAAAGGCTGCCTATCAAAAACAAGGAATTCCTTTTGTTGTGTGCTCCTTTATCCAAATTAAAAGCATCTCTATATATTAATCTACTTCCATGAAGATATCTGGGATTCGATGCACCTACACTGATTTACAAAGTGGGCCAAGCAAAGATATTTGTAAGAGTTCAGAGAGAGGTTCACAGTTGGACCATAGATGAAGCATCCAGCTCCACCATTGATTGAGACTGTGAGAAGAATATGTAATATAGGATCTGCTACAGTGGTGTAGTTTTGATTTCACAAATGAAAAATAGTGGTCCAATGCTTTAAAAGTTTTTTTCTGTTTAGGTTATTTTTTAGCAGTAATCGACAACCGCATCAGTGTGTGTGCATATGTGTGATTGCCTCTATCGTCTTCGTAGCACTCAAACTAAAGCATGAAACAATGGTCCAAAGCTACAGGGCAAAGGTCCCCTTTTTATTGGACCAATTCAAATGGGGGGATCTGTTCAATGTTCATTGCCCATCAACACAATGAGCGTTCAAGTATAAAGGTTCTATGGCCTCCTCTCCTTTTCATATTAAGCTTGAATATGACGCTGAGAATTCTATCTTGTTCCTCTTCTTTGCCGCATAAATGAAATTGAAAATGGTTAATTAATGCTTTAAAATATTTAAACTTAGCAAAGCTATCTAGTGTGCGTTTGGACTGCAAAGAAAATGTGCATTCTTGTGTTTTGCTAAAAAACAGTGGGTCTCATGCACTGTTCATGAAACCCGCAAGTATTTTTTAGTAAAAAAAAAAAAATCTTTAAAATTGGGCCCCACAATACTATTCACACATTTAAAAGTTATTTTGCTACAATATTTTTAGTTTTTAGCAATAAACTATATCTAAATAGACCCCTAAAAAATTGTAACCCTCACAGATCAAAGCTATTTTAAGCTTAACCCATTAAGAATGCTAAAAATGCTAAAAGCTAAATTTTACCACCAACACACAAAAATACCCCCTACATAAAAGATTTCAAATGCCAAAAATTTTGACACACAACTATAGTTGATAACAGCTCACTGAAATATAAATGTTAAACCAAATATTATTATTTTTTATTCCCAACGATCACTTTTTCTCTTTCTTTTTTATTTTTCTCTTCTTTCTTCTCTCTCCTCTCTCACTTTCTCGTAGCTTCTATTTCTCTCTATTTCACGGTTTAAGCTCCTCCCCTCCAAGGTTCGTCGATTGTTGAGGGGGAAACTGATGCCTCTATCTAAGATGTTAGGAAGGCAAGCTAAAACTCGACTATGGGCTCTTGAGATGATACCTAAAGACATTCGGTGTGATGATAAAGCCTATCAAAGCAAGAAACAAAGTCTGCACATGACAAAACAGCAACAAAAGCCCAATGTAAAACATGTTACAATACTTAATTAGTACATTAATGGTCCTGTTCTGATAGTTCAAATCAGTCCTCTAGTGATACGGTATTATCTCTAGCGGTAAGGTAATTTCAGATTAGTAAGTGTGTTTACATTGTAAAAATCATTTTTTTTTTCATTATTATTATTAAGTCAATATAAGGGAAAACTTTCATAGTTTTCAAAACATTATGACCTTCATCATAACAATACTAAACAAGAATTAAAAGTTTCATAGTTACAAATAAAAGAGGAAAAATATGATGGAATCAAGGGAGAGAGAGATCCTAGCTCAGTGCAGCAAGTATTAAATTAAGATTTTGATGAGTATGTGTGCATAAGTCATGAATGAGGTAATGTGGGCTGTTCTAAGTGAGTGAGATGGGATTAATGAGTAGTGGGCAAAGGGGAATGGGTTGTAAGCTTGAGGAGAGTTGAATTGCAAGCAAAATGACCAAACAATCATAAAGTTTCAAAGGGAGTTGTTGTAGGTTTGTGGGCTGAGATGCTTATACTTTTATAATGGAGTTTAGAAAAGCATTAATTAACAAGAATCCAAAAAACGTAAGTCTGATTCAGGGTAGCCTTGATAGCCGAATTAATAACCTGGATTTGGCCTAAAAATGGGAGATTTGCTTTTGAGGCTGTTTTGCTTCTTTGGGCAATGTCACACATGGGTAATATTTGGGGTAATTTTGCATTAAATGCTAAGATTGCTGAGATTGTGTTCAGCCAATGGGATTAAAGGGCAAGTATTAAGGAAGAATCCTAGTGTTGTAATTGAGATTTGGACCCTAGGAAGTATGATTTAACACCCCAAGCCAGGTGTCAGTTTAAGCCCACTTCAGAGGGTTCCGTTGAAGATCCCTTTTTGCTCTCCAAACTACATGTTCCCAAATTTTCCCCTTTAGGATTCATAGGGTTGGGACATGAATCATGTCCTAAACTTTTTTAACATTTATAGTATCATTTTGTTGAAATTTGGATGACTTGGTTTCAACTCCCCTTATGCTGGAGGTGCGGTCTTAAGGAAGATGACGGAGTCCTGTCATCCTTTAGACTTCAGCTGATATGACAGCCCTTGGACACTGTTCACATCAGGCAGAAGGTAGCGGAAAACTAATAGGACATCCCCTAGTTCATCCTCAAAGGCTTGGTTCTTTTGTAGGGGTCTCTAGTTGTTTCTTTCGTTAAGGATGAACAAGGGCTAGTTGCCCACTTTCAAGCCTCTTACTGAGACCTTTTTAGGCTGAAACTTTGCTCTATTTCAGCACTTTTAGTTGGGCCACATGGCCCTTCCTTTGCTTGGGCTTGCTCCCTTTTCCACGAGATTCTTGGGCCTACAAAATGGGTATTAAAAACATGCTTTGCCATAAGTTTTTTTTTACTCCTCATGGGCTTTAGTTGTTAGTAGAAATAAAATGAATTTATGAGCTTTAATAAATACTTATGATAGATTTTGGGTATTAATTTCCATGGACTTTAAATAACTTCTCATAATTTTTACTATGGATTACTTTGTAAATCATATTTTCTTTGGAGCTTTTTTAAATAATGGCCTCCAATATTCTTCTTGAGAATAATATTTATCATGGGTTTTAAATAAATATGGTAACAACCATTATAATGAAATAATGTGACGTTTTCATGAGTTTCTCCATAGATAATCATAATGGATATGTAGGATGAATAATTACCATGAGTTTTGGTAATAAATATTATGAATATTGTAATGTAAGATGGATAGTAAACATGAGTTTATAATATGAAATAAATAAATGTCATGGGTTTAATAATCATATCTTTCCACTAGTTTTTATAAGATGATCACCATGGGTTTTGAGAGTAGATAATTCATAAATTCCATGAACCTGTAATATTTATAGTAATAGGTTTAAGAATCTAAAGTATTCTTCATTATTGGACTTTTAGGTGAAATGATTATGATATAGTATTTTGCCAAGTATTGATAACCTTGGGCTTTCGATAAATAATGCCAAGTAGTTAGCTTGGATTTTTAATAGTGCCAATGAGGATTGGGCTTTTGATATTGGTAATGAGAATTGGGCTTTGATATTACCAATGTGAATTGGGTTTTGGATAAATAAATTGCCATGGTTTCAAACCATGGGCTTTGATTATGGATTTGAATTCCATTGATAAAATTGTTTTGCCACGGATTTGAGTCATGGGCTTTTCAAATATTGCCAAGAATAAGTATTCTTGGGCTTTAAATAGAATAAGATGTGTGTATTGGGTACATAGGACTTTTTATGATAGGAGTTTTTGGGGCTTTTTATGATAGTTTATATCATGACCCAATTTAGATAATGAGATATGAAATATTTGTGATTAACATGATAATAGAGCCAAAAAAATGTTTGGGAAAACCCAATAACTTATAGTGGTATAAATAAATGGTACTCAAATAAAGTTAGGTGTAAAAAAAAAAAAAAAAGAACCCTAACATCGGTCAAGAACTTCAAAGCTCAAACGCCATTGGGCACGAAATCCACTTCTCATTCGAAGTGTTGCCGCCGATATGGAGGTAGAACTTGACAGTGGGGTGATTTGATTTTGTGGGTTGGGATTCATGGGTCTCTGACCGGTATGGGCATCATCATTGAGGGGAGATCAGCATGGGTCATCGGCTAAGAGTTCGGCGTGGTGGTCATTGGAATTGTGGTGGCTAGCCACCTCACTTAACTCCAACCAAGTCGATTCACTCGTTGCCTCACTCGCAAGTATGGATCAAGCCATAAGCGAAGGCATTGATGTGCTTTTGCTCTCTCTCGGTAGTTGTTTTTCTTTTTCCTTTTCCAATTGTTGGTGGTGATGAGGTTGTGGGTTTGGATTTGTGATTTTGGTGGGTTATTTTTCTTTTTCTTTTTCTTTTTCCGATTGTTGGTGGTGATGAGGTTGTGGGTTTGTGATTTGGTTGTGATTTTGGAGAGTTGTTTTTCTTTTTCTTTTTTCGGTTGTTGGTGGTGAATGGTGATAAGGTTGTGGGTTTGGGTTTGTGATTTGATTATGGTTTTGGTGGTTGGTGGTCACGGCTGTGGGTGGTGGTGACAGTTGCAGTTGTTGTAGTTGTGGTGGCATCGGCGGGTGGTTTTATTTTATTTTATTTTATTCGATGGTGGTGGCCAGTAAAGGCTAATCGTGGGTGTGGGTTTGCAAAGAAAGTGGTGGGTTTTTAGAGAAAGGGAGAGACACAAATAAGAAGAGAGAGAAAGAAGAGAGAAAGAAACATATAGAGAATAAAAAAATAATATTTAAATGAAGTGGTAAAAAAAATAGAATATTTGATGTATGATGTATTATAAAGTGAGGTGTTAAAAGCTAAAAACTAGTATTTTGAGATGGTAAATGCTAAAAATTTTGACTCCCTTGATGGGAATGCTCTTACATTGCATTTTTGCATTTCTTCAATGCTTCTTTTTTTTTTTTTTTTTTTTGGATGAAGAAAAAATAGATATAGGGGACGACCTGAGTTGACATTTTTCACCTAAGCATGACAATAATGTATTGTTCAATTTTACTCATTGAAAAAACTAGAGTTGGAATTCTCCCACCCCACTTATTGTAAGCAATATATATATATATATATACATCAATTTCTTCTTTCATAGATTATACAGATGCACTGTTCACGGAAGACTTGGTTCATGAATAGTACACAGATGCACTGTTCATAGAAGAATCGGTCAAAAGTTGCGGCTACTGTTCATGAACAATAGCCATAACTATTGAAACACGGCTTGAAAAAAAAAAGGGGAGTAAAACACAAACGCAAAACTCAAAACGTGAATCCAAACCCACACATCAACTTCCGGGTCTTACTTTCAGCATGCTTTGTTCACTTCAAATTGGTAGCCACTTGGCAATCAAAGTCAACTTGCTTTCTAGGTTAGAATTGCATTTCTCTCGTGTATAATTGCTTAAATAGCCAACTTGCTTGTGCATAGAACATTATTGAAACTCAATGGACCAGACTAGCATAGCGAACAAGTTCTTGCCTATACAATAGTTAATCGCAGAACAAGATTTTCTGTAAACTGGTTTGAAAGAATTTCCTTTAACATACAATATGATAATTTATAAGACTATTCACATGTATTATTTAAATACGTTATATAACTTACTAAAAAAGTCATATAAATAACTAAAAATACATGTGAATAGTCTTCTTAATTAACTGCCACTTAATTGATTGAAAGAAGTTTCATCTAAATCAGGTTTGGAGGTTTAAACTTTTTCCTCTTTTAGGAATAGAATTTCAAAAAAATCTCAAACAGCACATACAAACTTTCATTGTCTATGGAGACCTTGATAGTGACCACACAGGAGCTCAAGCACGATAAGGATTGGTTGGTTCATTCAATCTGAATTACCTTCAGACATTCAAATCTCAAAAACACACTACATTCTAGAAAATATAACTGAAACTTCGTTCTTAGTTCTTAATTTTAGAAAAATATATGTACTTTCACAAAATAGATTGTCACTTTCAGGGAATTTGTGTAAGAATTTTATCAAAAATCCTATTAAAATCTCACAGGAATACAATTCCCACTATTGGAATAGCTTTCATTCGTCATAACTTACGTGCTGCTTTTTTTTTTCTTTTTTTTCCTTTTTGGTCTAACTTACATGTTGCTTTTAATTAAAATAAAATTCACTTCTTTTTCTATTTTTATTCGTTCGAATATGCCTCAAAAATCAAAATCCCCCAATGATCATGACACAATGGAAATAGGAAGTTAGAAGTTAGGTTCACCAATGACATGCAAATTAATTTTGTACAATATTCATGCCATGCAAGAGTTACAGACACATATTCATCGTAGGTCAAGTGCAATGATCTGATCAATTTCGGGCATCTGTTTAGAATCTTTAGATCATTGTATTCTGCCAAAAAGGCTTGCGTCTATTAATTAATTTAAATTACTAATCTTATAAATATTATAAATTTTACTGCAAGAGCCTTTCATTTTGAGTATTGACTTGACAATCAAGATAAAATACAACATTAAATACTTTATAAACAAATTGCACATGACCCATTTATGGCTTGGGTTGCACTTTTCCATTTTTGATTTAAAAAGTATCATTTTGTCCATAATTCACTTATGTGTCCACCATTAAAAAAAAAAAACAAAAAAACAAAAAAACATTAAAAAAACAACTATTTAAGAAATCAAAATACCTTTCTCTTTGTTCCTTGACGATATTCTAAGAACAAAAATATATAATTAAAATCACGTTTCTTCATTAAGTTGGTTCTCCTACTAATAAAAGGATTCCAATGATGTGTTTATTGTAAATGCAAATTTGATTTCCTAAAAAATTGTCCACAACAAGAAAATCAAAACTTAAATTCATATTGTCTATAAATAAGAAATATCCATGAACATAGAATAGGCATTTCATTGAGGACAACAAATAATCAATAATTTAAATTCTACACAAACAAAACCAACACCTTAATTTAGCTTTTAATGTTATCGGACTGTGAACTGTGCCACTCCATCTCAAAATTAACTGATAATGAGAAAAACATAATCAAATCTTTTTATGGCATTCAATATTGCACTTCATGGGCCTGTTTTTAGAGCAGTTGCAGAGAGCCGAGTTGTGATCCCCTAACAATCTCTTTCTCACGATGACACTCTTGTGACTCAAATCTATGACCTTAGTTTTGATATCATTTATTAGACCGTAAGTTGTACCACTTCACCTCAAAACCTATTGATGGTGAGAAAGATACACTTAAATCTTTTATGGTATTGACACTGCGCCCTACATTCCTATTTTTAGAGTGGTTTTAGGAATCAAATTGTGATTCCCAACAGAAATTTCCTCATTACTATAAAGCAAAAGCTCCAAGTTCATCTCCAACTTTTTTTCCTAACTTTAACCCAAACCATCACAAAAACAATCCCAAGACATTCAAACCCAACTAACCTAAAACCACTAGCAACCACTAATCAACCCTACAAATCACATTCTTTTACATTATTTGCACTATGTGAACACCGAGTATGAAAGTGTGTATATTGTGTGAAATATTTCACATTAGAAAGTGTGAAACAATAATTTTCCAATAATATTTAGTTTTATTGGGTAAGCATACTCCTTTGGATCTCTAAACGGAAATGAGTAGATCTATGGTGAAGTAATTGTCGTCTAGAAGATGGTGACCATGAGAAATAATCAAATAATAGTTTTCCAAAAATATATATATATATATATATTTGGTCCCCCTAACCCAATGCTGTACTAGTGGCCCATAGATTTACAAATCTCCACTTCTATTGCCCACTGGCCATGACCCTAAACTTACTCTCTCGATCTCGTACCAATGGTCCATGCTTCCATGGTCAAAACAAACTGGACTTCTTTTAAGGTTGTGTCCTATATCGATATGTTCCTAAAATGTGTGTACATGCGAAATATCTTCGTGCATCTAAATCGATTTAATTAGTTTAGTCTAATTGTAAAAAATCCTTAACAGCTGAACCCTTGCATTTCTGTCTCTATAAATAATTCAGAAATGATAGAAGAAGTTTCGCAGTAAGCCACAGCAGAAAAAATGTATGTCAATGTAAAACTCAAAATTATATACTACATTTTCAATATAATGTGGGATAGTCTACCAATGAAATTGACTTATCTTCTTTTTTTTTTTTTTTTTGGGGTAAAAGAGGACTAGCAAGTAGCAAAAGCCTCTCATAGACTCGTAGTACATACCAACATTATTTGTCGTAGTAAAAGCAAAATAAAAATGTCCACAGGAGGATTATTAAAAACAACTAATTCTTGCTAAAGATTAGTTCATTTCCTAGCCAAGGTATCAGCACATTAACCGTCTCATTTTTATCTGAGGAATTTGTTTGAGAATGTTGTTGCAAAGTTGCAATCCAATATAAAAAATGCATGGTGAAAATTGTTTTTGAGAAGTAGTATTAACCCAGTTATGAACTTTAGCGTCAATATTTATTTATTTATTTTTTCTTTTTCTTGAGAAAGTCAATATTTATTTCTACAGACTACTGCACATATATATGTATATATATATATATATATATTTTTTTTTTTTTTTCCTTATAAACAAGTTACACGCGTGGAGGCTTCGGTCCGGTGCAATGTTATAATGATACATTTTACGTTTTATTTGTATACATTTTTACATATGTAAAGTAAGACGATTGGCTCATATGATGATTTTTCATATAGCCCAAAGTCCTATATAATGGGTAGCCACAATGCTAGCCCACTCAAATTTTCAAGTAATGTTATTCGGTCAACCCGTAAAACCCATTAAGCAGTTGTAGGTTGTTTCTAAGACTATTGTTTGGGCCCAGAAAAGAAAAGAAGCAATTTGGTGGCCATTGTCAATTAATAGCCTTCTTTAGGGTTGTTTATCAATACGTAAAAACAATCGGACCAATCTGGATCGATAAGTTAAAGCTGGTCAAGAAATTGGCCAATAAGCATCAGGCCTAGCAGCTTAAAAATTCTAGCATTTTTTTTTTGGCAAAAAAATAATAATAATAATCATAAAAAATTCTAGGTTTACTAATGGAGTTTTGGGGGGTTTAAAAAAAAAAAAAAAACAATTTGACCAACTAAATGGGCCAAACTGTTTTGAACACATTTTAAGAAAACAAAATCCAATGAATAAAAACACAAATATTTCCTTGGAGTCATTGATAAGAACATCACGATTTCACAACATTCTCAAATTAACTCAGTCGCCTAATATATAAGTCATTAAAAAAAAATTACAAACTGTGATGGACCCATTTGTAAGGTGGTAAAGTTAATTTGAGAAAGTTGTGAATTTTTATGTATTCTAACTATAGTGGTTTTAGTTGTCTAGATTATCAAGAAACTTTAATGAGAGAGATAGCAAGCAAATCTATATATCTATATATGTAATAATAAGTAAAGCAGAGAGAAAATCTAATTAAACTTCAAATTGAAATTCAATTAAAGTCTAATTTTGTGTCATGTGTCTCATCTAATCTAAATTTTAAAATTTTGTGCCCAGTGAGTTAATTTAGTGTAAAAATTGAGTTTTAATTAGAGTTTAATTTTGCACCCCGTGTCCCATTTAATCTAAATTTTTAAATTTTTGTGCCAAATTAGTAAATTTAGTGTAAAAAATAAAGAGTCCAATATAATAAACCATAAAAAACATAATCATATAACTAAAAAAATTCAAATTTATAAGTCATCTATATATATTAATAGGTAAAGTTTAAAGAAAATTGAATTAGAATTTGAAATTATAATCCAACTTCACACCATGTGTCTAAATTTATGTGGAAACTATACAATAATTATCCATTTAAGCTTGTGTCATGTGTCTACTTCAATTTTTTAATCTTTGTGTCAAGTGAATTAATGAGTGTAAAATACTAAAAATCTAATATTAATGAACTATAAAGTTTTAAAAAAAAAATCATATATACTCAAATAAAAATCACTGCATGTTTCTCAAAAAATAAATAAAATAAAAATCACCACATAACAAAAATCACCACACATTCTATCTTACTAAAAATTAGAAAAAAAAAATGATCATAAATAGTATTAGATTTAGATGATCATCTTAAAATTATATATGATCATAATTTTATGATAAAAATGATCATAAATTGTGTTTAAAATATAGATGATCATAATTTGACTAATTATCATAAAATACTTTAAAAGAATAATTTGACTAATTATCTATATTTTATGATAAAAATTGTGTTTAATTTTAAATTAATGTATTTATATGTATGCGTGAATGCATGTGTTACAAGCCTTAAAAAAAATTATTTTGACTAATTATTTATATTTTTATAATAAAAATTTTGTTTAATTTTAAATGTATCTATGCATTTGCATGGAGTTACATGCTAGTACTCTTAAATTGAAGAGACTATTGCAAGCATTCATATTCCTATTGCCACAGATCTATTTGGGGGAGTCTATATCTTCAGGAATAAAAAATCAAAACCTTACTTAAAAACAATAGGCCTAATCTGGATCATTAAATTAAGGTTTGGTCAAGAAATTGGCCAATTAGCATTGACTAGTAACTTAAAAATTTTAGCTTTACTGACAAAATTTTGGATTTTAAAAAAACACTCTACTCATCAAATTCAAAACCGATTTGACCACGCTTTCAAAAAAAAAAAAAAACCGATTTGACCACCCAAATGGGCCAAACCGTTTTGAACACATTTTGAGAAAACAAAATCCAATTAATAAAAATACAAATATTTCCTTGGAGACATTATAAGAATACCATAACTTAGCAATATTCTCAAATTAGCCTACCACTTAATATATAAGCCATTAAAAAAAAAAATTGCAAACTGTGATGGACCTTGAAGTGGTAAAGTTAATTTGAGAATGTTGTAAATTTTTATGTGTTCGAACTATAATGGTTTTGGTTGTCTAAATTATCAAGAAACTTTAATGAGAGAGATAGCAAGCAAATGTTGTTAAGTTTAAGGAATTATTGCAAGCATTCATATTCCCTACCATGGATTTATTTGGGGGAGTCTACATCTTCAGGAATAAAGAATCAAAACCTAACTTAAAAACAATCGGTCCATTTGGATCGTTAAATTAAAGTTTGCCCAAGAAATGGGCCAATTAGCATTGACCCTAGCAACTTAAAAATTTTAGCTTTATTGATAGAATTTTGGATTAAAAAAAAAAAAAAAAAAAAAACCCTCTACTCATCAAACTCAAAACCGATTTGACCACCCAAATGGGCCAAACCATTTTGAACACGTTTTGAGAAAACAAAATCAAATTAATAAAAATACAAATATTTCCTTGGAGACATTATAAGAATACCAGAAGTTCGCAATATTATCAAATTAGCCTACCACCTAATAACAAAAACAAAAAATTGCAAGCTGTGATGGACCGTGAGGTGGTAAAGTTAACTTGAGAAAATTGTAAATTTTTATGTGTTCTAACTACAGTGGTTTTGGTTGTCTAGATTATTAAGAAACTTTAACGAGAGAGATAGCAAGCGAATATGCTTAAGTTTTAAGGAATCAATTGTAAGCATTCGTATTCCCTACCACGGATCTATTTGGGGGAGTCTACATTCTTCAGGAACAAAGAATCAAAACCTAACTTCAATGGATTTTGAAATTAGTTGGCTTTAGCTTTAACTTTCTTGGCGTAAGAAAACCTATCAACCACATAAGTGGAATTTTCAGATAAGCTTTCCAGAGCGTGAGTGTGGCCAAATTAGAACTTACATTATATTCTATATCATGATCATCACAAAAAGACAATGACTCAACCTTAAGTAATCCATATACTTCCACCATTTACATTATTACATAGACAACTTGCATTCTCATCCATGGTTAGAATGTTCTCGTTCATGCAAGTTGCAACCACACCATGACAAAAGATGAGTACTCTCTCTTTCTCCCTAACTTCATTGGTTTTTCCAATCAAACAAAGTTTTCAACTTTTTTTTAAAAAGTAAAAACTGCGGGTTTGCCTATTTGCTTATTTATTTACAAATTTTATTAGGGTTCCCTGGATCGAATTCAATGAGGAAAAGCTATAACGTACTGGCAAATTGTCTACACATGGGGGAGTAAATCATGCTGGACCCATCATTTATAGGCATATATAGCCGTCCAATGTCGAAATCTCATAGACCATGCACCCACAGTTGTGTGTGTAGATTACATCCACATGTTTAAATGGCCTGGGGACATGGACTTGCAGATAGGAAAGGAAACCTGCACTCTCGGGCAGCACCATATACTGAGTAGGCACAATCAGTTGACTCTAGTAGTATCAAGCAAATTCAGTCCAAGTTGAGTGCTATACCATAGCATAAACACAAATATCACATAAATTGTTACAAGTCATAAAAGATCTAATGCCCATGCTTTCACAGAAGCAATGGCTATTATGTGTAAGCATGATGTTTTCAATGTTAGGAAAAGGTCAGGTTAGGATAATACAAGAAATGGTTCAAGCACACAAAGCACTGATCTTTTTAGATTAATGTTAACACAGTGCTCTCACCACTAGTAGTGCGAGTGACTATGAAATGAATGCGAGCGTAGCAGTGGGGCATGTCTGAAAAGCTAGAATCCACAATCCCCATGCCTTCAAGTAGATAATTCCATTATGACCCCCCATTTAATCATGCAGTCCACTTGCTTTTAGAATTTGATTCTAGTGACATGAACTCCCTGATACTTTTAAATGTGTAGACAAGTGAAGGTCTATTCGGGTCTGCAGGCAATCATCTTCCACCACATTTGGTTTCCAACTAGCAAGTAATATCTGCACTTCAGAAAAATCAGATGTTTACATTTGTACACTCACCCTTTTATTTTTGATAAGTACTAGTGTATTGAACTTCAAACTCTTCAATATGTTATTAAATCTTCAGTCTGATTCAAAAGTAACAATAAGATATTAGAAGTCGATTAGTACAAATGAGAACATCAAAACTCATACTCATGCTTATCAAAAAAAAAAAAAAAAAACTCATACTCATGGGACAACTTAATTGATAATCCCCTATCTTACTTTGGTTCATCTCAGATATAGCTTGTTATAACAAAGAGATCCTGGATAATAACCTCTCTCTCTTTCTCATTATGTGTGTGTGTGTGGTAGAAAATGTCAACACTAAACAATCCACAGTTAAAAAGGGTTTGACAAATGAATTGTCACTTTCATGGCATCTAGATTCTAGACCTTTCTTCTTGGTTGGACCATCACTTTTTCAGTCTATAAATAAGAATCCATTCCTCACTCCCAATCTGACTAAAAAGTTCTCAAACAAGCTTTCTACCAACATTCAGGCCCCAACCAAACCCCCCCACCTCCCTTCCTTTCTCCTGTCTGAAGGAAAGAAAAATAAATATTTGAAGTCTTCTATCACTACCATCCTTTGTATTAAGAAAAGAGATGGTGGAGTTCCCATTCATAACTTCTTATTTTTCATTCTTATATTATATCTCAGTTTCCTCGCTTAATTTATTGTTTTGTTTTCTACTTTCATTTGGCCTATTACTGTAGGATGAAGCTCACTTAAACACATGGCAAGGCTATGTGGATTGGAGGAACAGGCCTGCTTTAAAAGGTCGTCATGGCGGCATGCTCGCTGCTTCCTTTGTCTTGGGTTAGTAAAGCTTAGATTGAACTAAGAACATTTTTCATTTGAGCAAATGTTATGGACACAAAAATTTCACAACTTTTTCTACAAGGTGGCAAGTTGTGGTTGGTGAAACATTATTTTCACAAAGGCTACAACTAACACCACTTTTATTAAACACTAATCATAACATGCTAATTCAATGGTTGTAAAAAAAGTTGTGAATTATTATCATTATTTTTTTGTCACTGAACTTATTTTTTCATATTTCTTTCAAATGCTTGCTACTATAATATTATAAATCGGTTGTTAGAAGGGGGGAAAACCTTAAGTTGTGAGAAATAAAACATCCTAAATATTATGCTAAGAAAAACAACTTCTTTCTTTGCAGTAGCATATAAATGTAAATTGATTAATAAAGTAGAGGTCATGGCAAATAACACTTATTATGTGTGATTTTTTTGTAATGCAACCCTTAGTTGTGGAGATATTGGAGAACCTAGCATTCCTTGCCAATGCAAGCAATCTTGTGCTCTACATGTCAAAATTCATGCATTTTTCTCCATCCAGTTCTGCCAACAACGTTACCAATTTCATGGGAACAGCCTTTCTCCTTGCTCTCCTTGGTGGCTTTTTGGCAGATGCATTCTTCACTACTTATAGCATCTGTTTGACTAGTGCTGCAATAGAATTTATGGTGAGTTTCCAACAAAACCTTCATAGCTTCTAACAGGCATGCAAAATAGCAAAATAATGATATATTATGTTTTCAAGTTGTGTGGTGGTTGTCACTGATTAGCTCCATGAGCGAGGCAAGAGATCACCAAGTTGGCTCTATCAGGTCCCTTTTGAGTCTTGACAACAGTGTTAAGTAGGGCATGAAGCATAGGTGGTAGGACTCACCTTTTTGAATATCTAAATGGTATTTTAAAGCAGGATGAACCACACAATGACTTATCCATGCATGTGCCAATGGTATGGCAAAGATGATGATGGAAAATAAAAGGGAAAAATCTAGACCCACCTGTTAATGTCCCTACTATCTACGTCAAATAACATCAATAACTTAATTGAAATATGAATGGCAGTAATAGGGAAATATAACATAAAGACAGTCAACAATGACATTAGAGAGTTACATTAAAAAAAAAAAAAAAACCGTTTTCCCATTGTGCCAAATCTCATTCAGTTGTGACCTGGCTTGACCCCAAAGGTGATCTACCATTGGTTCTTTGAGAAGTTACAATTGGTGGAAAGAAATTGATCTCCCATCTAGGTAGTACAGCCCACTACAAGAGGACAATAGACTGTTGTCATACCATGTGATCAGTTGAAAAAAGGCAAGCATAATTAATGAACTTAACCATCCAATTTGGCAAGGGAGAAAATCAAGTACCAAATAGAAATCGGCTCTGTCCAACTTTAGGGTATTTGGTTCTTTAAAACACATTTATATTAACTTATATGAACCAAAATCAGGACTGTTGGTGTCACACCTTGGTTAGTCCACCCTATAGACTTTGAGAATTGGATGATAGAAAAAAATTTATTTACTCCAAAGATCCTGCAATAATATTCCACATTTACATGTCTTATTAACAAACTCTGACCAATGAAACAGGGTCTGCTGATACTGACAATTCAAGCTCATGTTGCATCCTTGAAACCACCACCATGCATCTTAATGAACGCTAATAGTCCATGTCAGGAAGTTCATGGTGCAGAAGCAGTGATGTTATTTGCAGGCCTATATCTAGTGGCTCTAGGTGTTGGAGGGATAAAAGGTTCTCTTCCACCACATGGAGCTGAGCAGTTTGATGAGACCACCACACAAGGAAGGAAACAGAGGTCATCATACTTTAACTACTATGTGTTCTGCCTCTCTTGTGGAGCTCTAATTGCAGTTACTTTTGTAGTGTGGGTTGAAGACAATAAAGGCTGGCAGTGGGGTTTTGGGATTTCTACTGCAACAATACTGATGTCCATCCCAGTGTTCCTCCTAGGTTCTCCCACTTACAGGACTAAAATTCCTTCAGGAAGTCCCATCACAACAATGTTCAAGGTAGAGTTTAGAACAACTGAAGTATAATGCACTACAAATTTGTAGAGCTGGAGCTGACAAAAAAATAACTCTTTTCATTTTTGTCCAACAGGTTCTTGCTGCGTCAATTTACAACACCTGCAAATCTAGAAATTCTAGCAATGCTGTCATGACCAGAACCTCAAGCCCAACCTATATAACAGAAACTGGTTACAAAGAAGACAGTCATGGAAAAGAAAAGGTGCCAAGTCAAGAACCAACAGAAAGTCTCAACTTCCTTAACAAAGCAGCAATCAAACAGAATGCCCCCCCAATGCTAGAATGCACAGTCAAGCAAGTAGAAGAAGTCAAGGTAGTATTAAGGATAATCCCAATCTTCATGTCTACCATAATGCTAAACTGCTGTCTTGCTCAGCTCTCTACCTTTTCAGTCCAACAAGCTGCTACAATGAATACTAAGCTTGGCTCCTTAAAGATCCCACCAGCTTCTCTCCCTGTCTTCCCTGTTCTCTTTATCATGATCCTTGCTCCGGTCTATAACCATGTAATCATTCCACTTGCCAGAAAAATAACCAAAACTGAAATGGGGATAACACATTTACAAAGAATAGGGACAGGGCTATTCCTCTCTATCATAGCCATGGCAGTGGCAGCTTTGGTAGAAACAAAGCGAAAAAAGGTGGCAGCCAAACTGGGGCTACTAAATTCTGCAGAACCTCTACCTATAACATTTTTTTGGGTGGCTTTGCAGTACTTGTTCCTTGGATCAGCTGACCTTTTCACTTTGGCTGGCATGATGGAGTTTTTCTTCACAGAGGCACCATCAAGGATGAGATCCTTAGCCACATCTCTCTCCTGGGCCTCACTGGCTATGGGATATTACCTCAGCTCAGTGCTTGTATCCATAATCAATCATGTCACCAGTGCCTATGAACACACACCATGGCTCTTTGGCAGCAACTTGAATCATTATCACCTTGAGAGGTTTTACTGGCTGATGTGTATATTAAGTGGATTAAATTTCCTGCACTACCTCTTCTGGGCCAATCGCTACAAGTATAGATCAATGGGACCTGATAACTGAAGCAAAATTTAATTGCACGAGTCATTAAAGGTCTAATTATCCAGTGAGCTTTAATTCTTGTGATCTGGTCTTCCTTCCCAGGTGCAGAGAGAGAACTTAATTACTTCTAGTATTATGATGCTTGGGGTTTTATTCTTCATCCCCAATGGAATGTTGTACTAATATAAACTAATATTATTGGAGTTGCACATGTAATTCTATTTTGGATATTCATGTAGCTGTCTTAATGTTTTGCACTTCGGTTTAGCTTGAAACCCGTCTTCAATTTTAATATCTTCAACATGTTAATCTCAACAACAACAATTGCACAATCCTTAAATGAAACTAATTTAGGAGGAATTTCATATGGAATGTTATTGTTGTATTACTAAAAATGGTGAAATAAATGAAAACCAAAGCTGCATTTTTAAGTCAAAAACCAAGTTCACATCATCCACTTTTGAACTTTTAAAACCATCAGACTAACTTGGTTTTCCTTCTTTAACTAGACATAACTTCTCAAGGTTAGAGTGTTAGAATTTTTCCATAAAGTCCAATCAGGCAAGGAATCAGTCTTTCAACATCTAGTTCCAGTGTTCAACACACAAACACCAATAGGAGCATACCTAATTATCTGAATCATAAGACCAGATAATAAGGTCCACAGACAAATCCACCAGGTAAGAAATTTTGATAAATAGGTATGAGCTAAATTCTGTGTAGGCTTAGTATAAGCAGTTCTATTGCTACGAGTTAATGATGCTTAAACTTGTCAATAAGTTGAGGATTTGCTTCTTCTCTACTCTCACTCATTTACAGGCAAACAAACCTATTCTAATGAGCACTACTATCCAGACAGCTGAATTTTTTTTGTTTTTTGTTTTCAAATCAACTACCATACTGCTTGTTATTTGTGGATTTTCTAATGAAGTAATGGCCGAGAGAACTATCAAATTCCAGGATAGAAAAATTCATGTTAGAGTTATGTGATGAATAATCGGTTTAAGCAAAGATTAAAGAAGAGAAAAATCAACATAGAAATTTTATGTGATTCAACTGTATGCCTACATCCAAAGGAGCGAGCTACTATTAATCCAATATATGAGAAATTAGAGTTATAATAATATTTAGACATAGCATAACCTTATCACGTATAAATATTCAAAATATCTTTGATTTTATTGTACCGTACTACAGGGCCCCACACCCCCCAACATATTGTTAGACCCACAAAAGCTAGTTGGCCAAGAAACAAATATGAGCTGACTCTAACAAGTTAAATGCTGTTCTAGGTCTTGTAAAGATCAACAGCTCACCCCAACAAAGCCAAATTGTTTATTTGGTATTTATTTTCTTTTTCTAGTATAAGTTAAACACAAGTCTAAGGGTGAGTATTGTCTTCTCGTTCCTAAGTTATGACAAACTCAATGTAATATCTACTGTCATCATCCTCTTACCTTTTTCTAAGCAAAAAAATCAGCAAAATAAGCAATTCAGCAAAATATAAGAGTGTACTAGCACTACCCCACAAGGATAATAACAAGAAACACCTTAAAGAATACTTTGGTTACTTCAAGAGAATTGGGATGATTAAAAAAGACAATATATTGGCAGTGTCATTTGTTTAAACTGCATTTATATTATTCTCAGCAACCAAGAATAGGCAACAGCCACCATGTCTAGGCTTATATCAACGGTTGGATGTACACCAGGACATGTCAGTGCCATAGAAAATTGAAATTTTTGGTACACTGACGAGGAGAATGATAGTGATGGTGAAATAAAGAAGAGGTTGACGTTCAGTTCCCGCATCAGTGTTGGGTTTCCTTTAGTCTAGAATTTTGCTTTGTCTCACCATCTACAAATGGGGATGTAGCTCAGATGGTAGAGCGCTCGCTTAGCATGCGAGAGGTACGGGGATCGATACCCCGCATCTCCACTTTCCTTGCTTTTTTTATTCTTCCAAGATTTCTCCACTTTCCTTGCTTTTGGAAAAATCTTCCAAGATTCTCTGATTTAGCGTATTGCACTTTGCACCTTTTTTTATTTTGGATTACCCAAAAAAAAAAAAAAAAATATTCTAAAATAGCTTTATCTTTTTGCATTTGCTTTGCTATATTCAATTTCGAACCAAAGCCAACCGATTCCATGCACCTCTTCTCTATTTTAGGCAAGAAAAGGGAAAAAAATAAAATAAAAAAATAACAAAAGGTATGTGTTGTCGAATTTTTCATTAAATAAATTATAAGTTTCGAAGATTTAAATCTAGAAAATCAATGTTCTCTAAGTAATAAATAAAACACCTTGTATCATCATTTTAACTTTTTAAACATTACTACTGTGGGGCCAGAAGATCGGGTAGCCTTGGTCCACTCGGAGTCAGGCCCAAATGGCCTACTCCGAGGAAGGATGACTATCCGAGACCAATTTAGGGAGACTCTTTTTTGGATCCACGCTGAGAACCTCTTCGTCCTCGGCATACTAAGGATAATTGCAGGTGGGGACAAACCCAGAGCAAGTTGTCACCTCCACACTTAATACACTCACCTAACCCTTCTGGCCACATTAATGGGGATGTAACTCCTGAGCAGGGCGACATCGATCAGGGTGAACTACTTGAGCATGGATATGACCTCTGATGGGACAGGCAGCCAAAGGGGAGGCCAATGAATGATCAACAGGAAGAGGAAGAGAGTAATATATAAGAAAGATGAGCAAAGTGTAAAAGAGGAAGAGGGGAGAAAGAGAGGAAGGGGCCTGGGAAACAAGCCTCCTCGGCCATAGGCCAAGGAGCATCCCTCAGTTGTAAATTGGTCTAAGTGTTCTTTCAATAAAAGATAAAGTAGTTCCGGCCTAGTGAAGGCCAGCGAGCGCCTAAACCTTTGATCCACTCTCTACAAATTCATTGTTTCGGGTTCGTTGGGCCTTCAGCCCATTTCTTTTGGGCTTGAGCTACAAAAACCGACCTTACAATTGGCGCCGTCTGTGGGAAGGATTAGTGCGCTGGCTGGCGCAATGGGCGATGGTTCTAAATAATCATTCTATGGAAGATTGGTGGTGATGCAAAAAAAAAAAAAAAAAAAAAAAAAAAAAAGCTACCAAACAAACACTGCAGAAAGATAAAAGTTCGAGGCAGAAGATTTAACAGCAAGAGAAGAAAGTTTGATATTATTTCATAAAAAGAAAAGTACAAAATACAATCAGAGGCTCAAGCAGGCGTGTTTTACAAACAAATTTACAAGCTAATCCTACAATCAGAGGCCCAGGCGGACCGATTCTAGAATTAGCTAGAGGGAAGTGTCAACCCGTGCTCTTATTGGCATCAAGAGAATGGGAGAACTTGACAATAAGAGGGGGGAAGAAGGCTGAGGCTGGCTCGCTTCAAGGCCACCAGCAACTCCTTGTCCGGTGCGGTGGAGCTTGAACAAAGCGAGGAGCAGATGCAGGCGCATCGAGACGCCCTCCCTCATGATGTTCCCTTGATTCTCTCCCACCCTCACGAGCGTTGGCCATTGGAGACGGCAACGCTCGGGCACCAGCCGTGACATGAATTCGCACGTCTCCTCTGTCGGGGGTGCGCTCCGAGGAGAGACATTAGGTACTTCAACGACATCCCTCCGGGCCACCGTGCATGGCACCATCGGGGTTACGCCTAAACTCTGCCGCTCCGGAAACATAGCAGGGGGATGCGGTCACGACGGCCCTTGGCCCGGATGTCCTCACACCCGCCCAAAGCCGCCACATGTCCTCCAACTCCGGCCACAATCCTGACGGGGTTATTGAAGGGGCTAGGGAAATTGAAGGGACGCGTTTTTAACTGCGTTTGGGAGTTCATGGAGTGTGAAGAAACCTTCCCCCCGAAGAGTCTTATATAGAGGATAAAGATTTGTGAGAATTAATCCACACAAAATTCGAAAAGAGAGTTGTCAACAGTGCTAATCACGGAGCTACCAAATTTCGAGGGGCCGTAGACCGCTAGATTTGTGCTAATTCACGAGGACATTAATGAGGGCGCGTCTCGCGCACCGAAACGTCAAGCGCAAAAAACGAATCGCCAAAAGACGCCTCGTAAATGAAAAAGATGGGACTCGAGCTAGAGACGAGACAGAACGCCACGTGTAAGGTCATAATCCGACCCGAGGAGGAATCATTTCCAACGAAGCGGTCTGAAGACAAACCCCTACTTATAGAGAAATGAAAGCGTTAGACAGAACCAAGGCATTGCATGGTCCTCGGACTCAAGCCTATGGGGAAACTAACCACTCAGCTATACTTGGGTACTAGACAGAACCAAGGTATTGCATGGTCCTCAAACTTAAACCTATGGGGAAACTAGATACTTACAGAGAAATGAAAGCGTTAGACAGAACCAAGGCATTACATAGTCCTCGGACTCAAGCCTATGGGGAAACTAACCGCTCAGCTATACCTAGGTACTAGACAGAACCAAGGTATTGCATGGTCCTCGGACTCAAACCTATGGGGAAACTAGATACTTACAAAGAAATGAAAGTGTTAGACAGAACCAAGGCATTGCATGGTCTTCGGACTCAAGCCTATGGGGAAACTAACCACTTAGCTATACCTGGGTACTAGACAGAACCAAGGTATTGCATGGTCCTCGGACTCAAACCTATGGGGAAACTAGATACTTACAGAGAAATGAAAGCGTTAGACAGAACCAAGGCATTGCATGGCCTTCGGACTCAAGCCTATGGGAAAACTAACCGCTCAGCTATACCTGGGTACTAGACAGAACCAAGGTATTGCATGGTCCTCGAACTCAAACCTATGGGGAAACTAGATACTTACAGAGAAATGAAAGCGTTAGACAGAACCAAGGCATTGCATGGTCTTCGGACTCAAGCCTATGGGGAAACTAACCGCTCAGCTATACCTGGGTACTAGACAGAACCAAGGTATTGCATGGTCCTCGGACTCAAACCTATGGGGAAAACTAGATACTTACAGAGAAATGAAATCGTTAGACAGAACCAAGGCATTGCATGGTTCTCGGACTCAAGCCTATGGGGAAACTAACCGCTCAGCTATACCTGGGTACTAGACAGAACTAAGGTATTGCATGGTCCTCGGACTCAAACCTATGGGGAAACTAGATACTTACAGAGAAATGAAAGCGTTAAACAGAACCAAGGCATTGCATGGTCCTCGGACTCAAGCCTATGGGGAAACTAACCGCTCAGCTATACCTGGGTACTAGACAAAACCAAGGTATTGCATGGTCCTCGGACTCAAACCTATGGGGAAACTAGATACTTACATAGAAATGAAAGCATTAGACAGAGCCAAGGCATTGCATGATCCTCGGACTCAAGCCTATAGGGAAACTAACCGCTCGGCTACACCTGGGGGCTAGACAGAACAGGAACATTGCTTGGTCCTCGGACTCAGGCCCACAGGGAGACTTAACTACAAAATATCCCAAGTTAGGAAATGATCAAGCCCCACCTAGCCCTTGAGGCACAAGAGGGCTGCCCATGCATACGTACTTTCTCCTTTTCATCGTTGCTGCCACAATTGGCTGACATACAACTCAAGCTAAAATCGTGCAGAGCAAAGGAAAAGAGGGAAAGCAGGCAGGGCGCACACAAATAAGCAATTGAAATAAGCAGAAAGGGAAAATAAATTCACTTTACAATAACTAGTCCATAAAAGTTGCAAGGCAAGAGCCACAGTACATAAAGGAAGAGCACAACAAAATAAGATAAAATGATGTGGGAAGAGCCGAGGCGCTGGAGAGTCTACTGTTTTTGATCAGGATGGACAGGGGCGACCTCCGACCCCTCCGGGCCCTGGCCTGAGGGGGCGGCCTGCAAAGGCGCGGCGAGAACAGCTGCTTCCTCAATGGTGGGGGTTGGATCATCGGAAGGGACCTCCACTACCTCTTGGGGCACCTCCTCACTCGAACGCTCCCCCAATTCAACAGCCCCCACCTCTTCAACGATTTCCCCAGCCTCAGTGCCATCAGGGGTGACCTCGCGGATAGCAGGCGGGTAATACACGCTCTCGGCCTTCTATAGGTCTGACATGGCCTCCACCCCAGCTTGTTTGAGGGCCTCAGCCCAGACCTGGGAACAGTATCGCCTACATACCCCCGAGACTTGAGCCTTGTATAGGTCCTCTACCGCAGCCACCCCAGCAGCGTAGGCTGCGGCTTCAGCCTCCTCCTTGGCACGCTCAACCATCTCCCTGCCATGGTTAGCCTCGTCCTTGGCCCGCCGAGCCTGGTTTCTGGCCCATTCGGCCTCCCTCTGGACCCCTTCGGCCTTTGTCGCCTTAGTCTGCAGATCAGCGATCAGATCCCTCGCGATCCGCAATTGCTTCTCCGCCTCGCCCAAGTGCCTCGTTTGCTCCGTGGCCTGGGTCTGGGCGCCCTCAAGACATGACAGTGCATTGTCCCGCTCCCTAGTCACCGCCTTCAGAGCCTCTTGGGCCTTGATGAGGTCAGCCTCGGAATTCTTCAGAGCCCCGGTGGCCTGGTATCGCCAGTCGCGCTCCTTTTTAAAGACCTCCCTCTGGTTGTTTGCCGCCCCTTCCAACACAAAGATAGCTTGGACAGCCTGACAGAATAACCAATGTGCTATAAGCCCAATAAAAGAAAGAGTGGGAGTAGAGTCGAGGTGGTAGTCCTTACCATCCCCACGTATCGCTTAAGGCTGAGGAAGACCTGCTCACTCGTCAAAGAGTTAAACTTAGCCATATCTGCTGAGAGCAGCAAGCTCCTCTCCAGCGCATCTGCCACGCGCGCACCTTCGCCCTCATTGAAGTCCCTAAGGGAGGCGTTATCCCTCAAGGGCTCCCCACGGAGCATCAGGGCTGGAAGCCAAGCTTGGGCCTCAGAAGAGGTAGTGCCGACTACCTGCCTCTCCTGGCCCTGGTCGCCTATTTTGAGCTGCTTGGACGATCACAGAGTAGTGTCCCCCTCCTACGAAGGCACCGTCTTATCCTCTATAGGCCCCTTGCCCTTGTCCTTCCTTTTCTTAGGTGCGACAAGCACAGACTGAGAGGGTGAGCGTGTCTGAGGAGGGGGAGGAGGGAGATTCTGCTGAGCGGAAGTCGACCTAGTCTTCAGTGGGGTAGGAGGAAGCTTTTGTTGGGACTTCCCTGGCTGGCCCTTGATCAAGTCCAGCAAGTCGGTAGTGGGCTTCCTCTTGTAACCCATTGTTGGTGGAGGAGGGGCTTTAGAAGCAAGGAGGTCTGCTTCGCTCAGATTAGGGTCACCCAAGTCCCCAGGTGGATCCTCGGACCGATCAAGCTAAGCAAAAACGTCAAATGGGTCTCTCTCCCTCTCTGGACCTTCCTCGGCAGCTTCAGCGAATGGTTGGGAAGAGGAGGGGACGGCTAGTGTGACGGCTTCCTGGTCGGAGGGCTCCTCGGGAAACGAAAATCCATCCTCGGTCACAGTAATCCTCTGAAGCCAAGGATCGTTGGTTAGGATGACGTGCTTTGGAACCGGGAACGACTTTTAGGTGGGCGTATACCCCAAGATTAGGTGGGCGGCTCTAACTTGATTGTCGTCCTCGTTTACGTAGACCGGCGCCCTTAGCACCTTCTGCAAATCTTCCTGGTTGGTCAAATGGAAGTGGCGCTCAAAAGCGTGCGGGTCTGCAAACAGAAAACACCGCCATGTTAGCAAAAAGAAAAAGGGAAGAAAAAAGGGCAAGAGAACTCAAAACCCTCCTACTCCTACTGCCCCACCTGGTATCCCTTCCGTCGTTGGGCAGTGAAGGCCATCGTGCCAATCCCCTGACACGATGAGGAAGTCCTCGCTAAGCCCCTTGTTGGACTCAGGGAGGCACTGGATGAGCCGCACCCGGTCATCTTTCGTTTTCAGATAATAAGACTTGCCCCTAAGATGCTGAAGGTTGTAGCACCAATTCACGTCGTGGTGAGTCAACCTTAGCCCCATCTTCTCATTCAGGGCGTCCACACAGCCTAAAATCCTGAAGACATTTATCCACAATGGGTAGGGGCCAACCGGAAGTGTGTGAGGTAGTCCCTCATCACCGGCCCCATTGGAATCGTCATTCCCCCTTCGAGGAAGGCGGCAATGGGAATTACCACTTTACCCTCCTGCTTATGTAAACGTCAATCCCCATCCTCACTATATCTTAAACCCACATTGGCGGGAATTCGGTAGTCGGCGATGAATTTCTCCATCGTCTCCTCGGTGTGGACATATTTCTTAAACCTACCCATCCCAGTTGACACCTAAAGGAACTAAGAAGGGACAAATGAAGGAGAAGGAATAACGGGAAAGAGAGCTCAGAGAGAGATAGAGCAACTTACTGAAAAAAGGAGGAGCTCCTCGGACAAGCTTTTTGTGCTGAAGATGTGAGAGTGTGGCTGGACTCAGAAAGGACGCACGAGAACTCTTGATTTCGAATGAGGAACAGGGAGAAGCGGTTCGTACAGGTATTTATACTCCGAATCGAGGAACGATGCGGGCTTTCCTGCCCATAAATGCGAGACGAACCCCTACCGTTGGATGGATAACGCCTCACTAGACGTGGGGAGCACAGAGCCGCCTGAATTTAATAATGGGCACGTTACGTGCTCCGAAACATCAGCAACGTGCCTTGGGCAGATGAATTGACCCCAATCTTAACAAGGGTAAGGCCGAGGATGTCAAAATCCTACTCCCCGCCCGAGGATACGTGCAGCAAGATTTTGAGGGGCTATTGTGGGGCCAGAAGATTGGGTAGCCTTGGCCCACTCCGAGCCAGGCCCAAATGGCCCACTCTGAGCCAGGATGACTATCCGAGGCCAATTTAGGGAGACTATTTTTTGGATCCACGCCGAGGACCTCTTCATCCTCGGCATACTAAGGATAATTGCAGGTGGGGACAAACCTAGAGTAAGTTGTCACCTCCACACTTAATACACTCACCTAACCCTTCTGGCCGCATTAATGGGGATGTAACCCCTGAGCAGGGCGACATCGATCAGGGTGAACCACTTGAGCATGGATATAACCTCTGATGGGACAGGCAGCTAGAGGGGAGGCCAATAGATGATCAACAGGAGGAGGAAGAGAGTAATATATAAGAAATATGAGCAAAGTTAAAAAAGGAAGAGGGGAGAAAGAGAGGAAGGGGCCTGGGAAACAAGCCTCCGAGGAGCATCCCTCAGTTGTAAATTGGTCTAAGTGTTCTTTCAATAAAAGATAAAGTAGTTCCGGCCTAGCGAAGGCTGGGGAGCGCCTAAACCTTCGATCCACTCTCTACAAATTCATTGTTTCAGGTTCGTTGGGCCTTCAACCCATATCTTTTGGGCTTGGGTTGAATATGAGTTGAAGGCCTAATGAACTTGAAACAATAAATTTGTAGAGAGTGGATCGAAGGTTTAGGCGCTCGCCGGCCTTCGCTAGGCCGGAACTACTTTATCTTTTATTGAAAGAACACTTAGACCAATTTACAACTGAGGGATGCTCTTTGGCCTATGGCCGAGGAGGCTTGTTTCTCAGGCCCCTTTCTCTCTTTCTCCCCTCTTCCTCTTTTACACTTTGCTCATATTTCTTATATATTACTCTCTTCCTCCTCCTGTTGATCATCCATTGGCCTCTCCTCTGGCTGCCTGTCCCATCAGAGGTCATATCCATGCTCAAGTGGTTCACCCTGATCGATGTCACCCTGCTCAGGGGTTACATCCCCATTAATGCGGCCAGAAGGGTTAGGTGAGTGTATTAAGTGTGGAGGTGACAACTTGCTCTGGGTTTGTCCCCACCTGCAATTATCCTTAGTATGCCGAGGACGAAGAGGTCCTCGGCATGGATCCAAAAAAGAGTTTCCCTAAATTGGCCTCGGATAGTCATCCTTCCTCGGAGTGGGCCATTTGGGCCTGGCTCGGAGTGGGCCAAGGCTACCCGATCTTCTGGCCCCACAATTTTCATTAGGTTTTAACTGAAAGAATAGTAATATGACATATTTTCTATTTTCCAAAATATTAAGGGGAGAATTGCTTGATTTTAAAGTTTAAGGAAGAATTGTGAATTATCCCAAACATAAAAGATTATATGTGTTTTTATCCTAAGTTTTTTATTTTTATTTTATTTTATTTTTGTGTAAAACTATGTGTTTTTCCTTAAAATGGTGGTAAATATAAAAATATAATAATAAAAAGTCAATCCAAGAAAACTGTATGTGAAATAGTGAATTTTGGCTAAACTAAGTTGACTAAACCAAAAAAAAAAAAAATATATCTAGAAACACAATATAATGATATAACATTATCATAATACCTTTATAATTTTATTATATTTTATTTTGACTCATAAAGAATTGACACTTTAGTAGTTATAAAAAAATATTATGACAGCAACAAAATGTCTTAATATTTTCAGAAGAAAAATACTATATTCACAACATTTTCACAACAAATCATAAGTAGTATTTTGTTACGAGTTATTATTGGTGAGCAAAAAAATAATTTTATTGGTAAGTTTAAATTAGAATAAAAAACAATTTACCACTTATGATTTGTTATGAAAGTAATGTGAAAAATGTTATAGATGTCACACTTTTGTTTTTCATAATACATTTATTTTTAGTTATGGTTGGTTCCAGTATGATATTTTATTATTTTATTTTGGCTTATAAGGAATTAACACATCAACAATTGTAAAAATATTATGGCAATTTGTTGTGTTAATATTTTATTTTTTTAGAGTAGCTCATATGAATATAAAAGAATCTATATATATCAAAATGCTAAAGCGTAGCATTTATTGTTGCTACGCTCTTATTGAGCCACATCAGCAGCCACATCATCTACCTATTTCCCATTTCTCTCTATTACTTTCAATCATAACTTCCCTTTTACCTTTTCATCTCTCTACTACTCTCAATCTTAATGTCACTTTTCATCTATCTCTTTCTCTTCCTTTTAATTTGACTCTTCTTATCCCCATTCTATTACTATAAATATGACATTCGCTCTCCCATTCTATACATATTTTCTCACACGAAAAAGGTTATTACTCTCTCTCTCCCTCTCTCTCTCTCCCTCTCTCTCTCTCTCTCTGATATTTTATTTTTGTGTGAATTTTTTATTTTTTGTATCTCTACTTTAGGTTGATGTATTTATGCGTTCTTTAGAATTTTACTTTGGGTTGCAATTTGTCTTTGAGTTTTTAAGTTATTATCTTTTTTTTTTCTTTTTTCTTTTCTATGAGTGTTAAACATTATAATGTTTACATAAATATAATGTTATTCTATTATATATTATGGCTTGGATAATTTGGATTTTGACTTGTGACTATATATTTTTATTTTGATGCTTCTTTTTCTCATTTTATTCTCTCTCTCTCTCTCTCTCTCTCTCTCTCTCTCTCTCTCTCTCTCTCTCTCTCTATATATATATATATATATAATTTATTCTTTTTTACAACTTTACTTAATACGATTTGGTAGTGTGTTTGATTTTTTAAGTTTTCCGTCACAAATCTTCCCCCTCCCTCTTTTAACTTTTGTTTGATTTTTTTTTTTTGACATAATACTTAGTTATTTTGGAAGTGAGATTTTGAATTTATATCAAAATATAATGTTGGCTATGTATTTGAATGTGTTAATCAACTATTAAAATTAAACCGTCCAACATGAACATGCATAGACAATATTCTTATTTTTATTTTTATTTTTATTTTTCATTGATTTATTATTTAGTTGTAATATCAAAATTAAAGTAAATGAATATGTAAAGTTAAAACTACCTAAGATGAATTTGTAAAGCCAATATATTTATATATTTAATATTTTCAAAAAAATAAAAGTACAAATAAATAATAAAAAGAATAATGATATAGCCAATAGTGTGACGGATGAGAATACTCAACAGAAGCATGGTAATAAAAATGTGATATGAAAATCCAATTAAAGGTAATTAAATCTTAATAAATAAAAGTGTATGTAGTAAAAAAAATAAATAAATAAATCATGTTCTATTTATGTTTTTATACATATTATTTTCTTTCATTTCAATAGGTGAAGTGTTCAATTTTAGACATAAAGTCTACTTTTTTCATACATATTATTTTATATATTAAATTTATAATATGTTATAGTCTCTTAGGAATGTCTAAGAAATATACAGTTTCAATCTCATGTATTTATATTAGTAAACAAAACCCAATCAATAGTTCAAAACTACCTCTACGATAAGAAAAATTATAAATATAATAATATCCTTTTAAGAGAATGAAAATTTTGAATAATATATTTGAAACTCAAACAGTTTAGTTGTACATGAAAAAAAAATTAGGAAAATATAATGTATGATAACATAATTTATCAAAATATAGACCGCCTAAAAAATGAATAATATCAATCCAAATAAATCCAAATAATGACGTGGCCAATAATGTGACAAATGAGAAGGCTCAACAGGAACGTAGTAACAAAAATGCGACATGAAAATCCAGTAAAAGACAATTAAATCTTAATAAATAAAAGTGTATGTAGTCAAAAAAAATTTTAAATCATGTTCTATTTATGTTTTTACACAGACTATTTCCTTTCATTTCGATTGGTAAAGTGTTCACTTTTAGATATAAAGTCTACTTTTTTTCCTACATACTATTTTAAATATTAAATTTATAATATCGTATAGTCTCTTAGGAATGTCTAAGAAATATACAATTTCAATCTCATGTATCTATATTAGTAAATAAAACTCAATCAATAGTTCGAAATTACTCCTATGATAAGAAAAATTATAAATATAATAATCTCCTTTTAAGAGAATAAAAATTTTGAATAATATATTTGAAACTCAAACAGTTTTGTTGTACATGAAAAAAAATTAGGAAAATATAACGCACGATAACATAATTTATTAAAATATGGACCGCCTAAAAGATGAATAATATCAATCACTTAAATCCAAATAATAAAATGATGACATATTTTTCGAGATAGATTAATGAAAAATAATTTTAGAAATTATTTAAGTTTTTGGATGAACAAATTATTTTCCACAAAATTTATAGAATAAATTATATATTATACCATAACTAAAATATAATTATCTATTCCAACGCATCGCATAGATCTGCGACTAATAAAAAATAAAAAATGTGTTCAATAGGCCATTTTACTATTTAAAAAAAATAAAATAAAATAAAAACCTAGTGAAAGCGGAAATAGTGCAAATTGAATAAACCAAATTCACGATTGCATTACGCGACACTTTTTGTATATAGATATAGGTGGGGACGAGAACCCCTAATCCTATTGGATGGACTGTTAAGATTATTTCCGAGGATATATCTTGGACCTCTAGTACGAGCATTAGCTGACCTCGGGGACGAGCATTAGTTATGTGAGGTGCATGAAGTCAAAATATCACACAAGGAAGAAAGTAGACTCAGCACAAGTTACAAGAAGGATGAAGGGAGAAAGGTGTAGAAATCATCCCCTCCGCATTAAATACAAGACAACTACTCCTTTGACTACATTAATGAGGAAATAGCCATGAACAGTGGTGGCATGGCTCAGATTGCAAGGTAAAAGCTTACCAATATGTTCTAGATAAGATAGAAGTCCTAAGAATGCAGTCTCAGCCCTCCAAGTGTAGGATTAAGATGATTTGTATCTAAATATAAAAGGAAAATGGAGATTTATATGGGTGGGATCGAAAAAAAGAGAAAAGAGAGAGAAGACTTTGTAACCAAGAATTGAAATATTTGTCTAAGTAAGAAAGGAACCCACATATATATAATAGACCTTCCTCAGGCCTGATCGAGGAGCCTCTTTTCTTCATAATTTGTTGTTTTAATCATTTCATTGGCTTCTTGTCCCATTGTGATTATCTTCAATTTACTGTGTAATCAATATCCAAGCCATTTTCTTACAAATCCATTGTAGTGGGCTTATGGGGCCATTGTTTGAGTTATTATTGAGCTGTGGACTAATTTTTGCCCTTACATAGAAAACATGGTATAATTACTTATTTTTAGTGCATATCTGCGTCCCCAAAGTTAGAAAATCTTAGAAGATAATTACTTACATATATCTAATCTTTTATTCACTAATCTAGTGCATATCTGCGTCCCCAAAGTTAGCAAATCTTAGAAGATACAAGGAAATCATAATTTATACATTTATTGATTAATGCCAAATTATTTTCCCTCTTCTAAAAATTAAAATACAAACAAGTAAACAAAAAGAAGCCCCCAACAAAAAAAATCAATCAGCTTCTTGTAAACCATCCAATACAACAGACCCAACAATCATGCCTGTAGCCCCAACCCCAAGAGCCCCGGCCAACACAGCCTGCACCACCACCAGCCCCACCGAGTCATCCGGAATCAACACGATGGCCGCCACTGCCGCCACAAATGTTGGCAGCGCCGCCGAGGCTAGAGCCGAGGGAGAGAAGCTTGCAACCTTCTCTAGCAAGCTGAGCAAGCCAAGCTCCTCAGCCTTGGAGAAAACACCCAACTTCTCTATGGATGAGAGAGTAAATCCCAGTTCCTCAGCCTTGGATAGCAAGCCAGCCTTCTCAACGTTGCTCAGCACTTTTCGCTTCTCCAGCTTCTTGAATACGTCCACTTCCACTTCCTCTGACCCTTCGTAGAATATCCCTTGTCCAAACCACTCTTTCTTCCAATTATCATCGTACTTGTTCACCTGTCATCATTTTTGGACTGTTATTATAATTACAATGCATGAGTTGAGATAACTCTGTGTTTGGATGCCAAAAATAGAAAAGAACCCAAGTGTTATATATGTTTGGTTGTCAAGAAACAGGTAGAAAATAATGGATAAAACAAGTCTTGGAGTTGAACAGGAAGGACCCAATTAACGTTTTCTTCTACTTTATGATATTTTCTTAGCAAACCAAGCAAAGGGAATGTCGCATATGTCAATCTAAGAGCACAGAACTATAAAATTACGACTTATAGGAATCAATTATCAAAGTAGTACCTTCTTTTTGGGTGCCATAGCAACGACGGTGAGTGATTTTCTGGCTGGAACTACAGGAGCAAAGGGAGATTTAGAGAAGAGGAAGTGGTGTGAGTTGGATTGGTGTCCTCGAAGATAAACCGAAGCTGAAAATGGTGAAGTGACCGCCATTGGGATCAGAGTGATACAGAGTTTCAGTGAAGGTTCTCAGATCTCTCAGCTGATGATCTCTCTGTGATTGAGAATTCTCTTGGTGAAGCTAACTGCCACGTGGGATGGTGGACGGAGAGATGAAAAGTCAGAGTCATGCTGCGTCTGTAATCCGTAGTTGTATGATATCCACCAATCAAAATTCTGATAGCTTTATCCTAGAGTTATTAATTATTGTGAAATTGTAGATAGTGGTTACCCATCGTTAAAATTATAATTTAACTCCTATGATTCAGCCTAATTACATTTTAAGTTCGTGATTTTTGAAAGATTATACTAAAACATTTTATAGTATATACATTTTATTAAATCAATCAAATGATACCACACACAGTCTCAATGGGTTGGTTTGGTAGTTCTTAAAATCATCCTTAGAGGATTCTTCCTTGCAATAACAGATGTGTAATTAGACAATGGACTCTAGATACTCTCACTTTTCAAAATTAAATAATATCACACTATTATCTATTGAAAACTCTAATTACACACATTAAACACTCTAATTGGTGAATCAATTTAGTGAAATCACATCATCAATTTTTTTTTTTAATAATTCAATAGTTGCAATAAGGGAGAAAGGGTGGGGGAAATCCCTAATTCACTTCATCAAAGAGAGTAGACAATATCACACTATTATCTATTGAAAACTTTAATTACACACATTGAACACTCTAATTGGTGAATCAATTTAGTGAAATCACATCATTATTTTTTTTTAATAATTCAATAGTTACAATAAGGGAGAAAGGGCGGGGGAAATCCCTAATTCACATCATCAAAGAGAGTAGACAATACTCTAAACTACATTACTCTCTTGATTACATCATTCTTTATTTAATGTTTTTTTTTTTCCTCATTTCATTCCAAGTGTTTGTTAAATTTTTTGTGTCTGAAAACAAAGTGTTATAAGGGTATAATTTAATCTAATTTTATTTTTATAGATAGAATTATGTTTGGGCTGAGTTTGGGTCACAAGTTGTTTAAATACAATGATGTTTTGATCTTTTCAAATAGAAAAAATTTTAGCTACAAAATTGGTTGTAGACTAAGACTACAATATTACTCAATATCTTTTATTGGAGGTGAATTTTGAAAATTTCACCATTGGATTACATCTTCTTTTTATATCCTCTATTCTTGCAAAATTTCTAAAAAATTAAAGATTAAAAGCTATGCCATCAATAAATTATTTAAGTTTTTGTGATTTAAAATTATGCATAAAATACAAGCTTATAAATCATATGGTATATAATATCCAATTGACATAAAATTTAAATGTATATTAAGACTGTAAAGAACATGCAATTCAACGGTTAGATTTTCAAAATATGTAGTAATGTTTATCTTATTTAGTAAGGTTATAGCCTTATACTACAACCAATTTTGTAACAAAATTTTATCTTTTCAAATATAAGGAGTTATTGACATAACTCCTATCATAATTTTTTTCTATTTAAAAAAACAGAATTCCAACAACCCACCACCACCACCACCCAAAATAACCCACCACCACTACCAACTAGAATCACAAGCTAAAAGTCGTCTACAACAATGTCGATCCACCATCTTTGTTGCCACTAGAACTAGAACCACTACCACTACCATTAGTGATCTAGATTTGCATGTGATAGCATGCAAGAGGAGAGAGACAATAAAAGAGTGAGAGAATCAGAGAGAGGAGAGTGGTTGGGTTGGAGAGAGAGAGAGAGAGAGGGTTGAAAGGAAAAAAAAAAGTAATATTGCTACAATTAAAAAAAAAAAAAAAAAAAAGGGCAAATGGCACACCAGGTGATGGGGTTATTGTGCTCTTTGATGTGCTAAAATAAAATTTTGATTGTTTTAGCACGCCCAATAATAATGCTTTACTGGACGAAGTGTGGTCAGATCAAGGAATATGGGGATTTCGGTGTGAAGTGGACTTCATAAGTGTTAAGGAGTTACTGCGATGGATGGTAGAGGAAGGTAAGACCTGGAGCTTTTAGCTTTCACAGCATGGAGTGTTTGGAATCAGAGGAATAAAGAACGTCTGAATTTACAAGCCAGCCCACTTCATCAGGTTGCTGCACAATCACGGACTAGGCTGGAGCAATACCGTGCTGATATACACGTTTCAGAGGTATTAGAGGGGAGTAACGGCTGTGTGGGAAATAGGTGGAGAGCTTCGCTAATAGGATTCGTGAAAGCGAACTTTGATGGAGCAAATTCTAACGTCTCAAGGCTGTCTGGTGTAGAAGTACTGATAAGAGACCCAGACGGTGCTGTTTTAGCTTCTTGTGCAGAAAAATTTGATCAAGCATATAAGGCTGAAGACACGGAAGCCTTGGCTAAATTGAAGGCTTTAACTTTCGCACATGATCTGGGTTTCCAAAATGTTGTTCTTGAAGGTGATGCTTTGAGCTTAATTCAAGTGTTGAAGTCATATGAACAGAATCTATCGCCGTGGGGCTGCTAATAGAAGATGTGAAAGTGTATAGAACTAAGTTTAGAAGATTATTGTATTCTCATGTTAAGAGAAATGGTAATAGTGTAGCACATAATCTGGCCAAACATGCTATATGCATACCAGATTTTCAAGTATGGATGGAGGATGTTCTATCTCATATTGTTCCCTTTTTACATTTGGATGTAACTCATTTACGTTAATAAAATTTCAAAAGTTCATTCTCAAAAATAATAAAAATTAAAATTAAAAAATTAAAAAAAATAATACATATAATAATAATAATAATAATACATGTGTATTATTGAATTCACCAAAATATTACATATCATAGCAAATTGCAAACCTATAAATACATGTGTACTAATCAAACCCAAAAATACAAACCCATAACAAGTTCATCCACACATAAATCCACAAATTTCTTCCCCAAAACACACAAAACCCAAATGTAAGAAACCCACCAAACCCTTAAATGAGAGAGAAAGAGAGAGAGAGAGAGAGAGAGAGAGAACCCACTTGAGGAAATCCACACTACAACGAAGAGAGAAAGGATTGTCAGTCTAGGGAGAGAGAAAGGTCGTCAATCTTTGGATTTGGGGTAGAATACTCAATGAGGTTTTATGGGTTTCAATGGCTTCCTCTGCTTTGATTCATGTGGGATTTTGTGGGTTTGTTTGCTATATTGTGATCTATGGGTTTGGCTGATATGGCGAGGAGAAGCATTGGTTGAGCTTCTTCCCTTATTTCATTTTTATTCTTGGGAGTGTGGAAGAGAGGAATGAAAGAGGAGTGTGGGAAAGAGAAGAGTTCGCGGGCTCTTTAGGTAAGAATACTATAGCTGTTCTGAACCAATTAGATGAGTGGGATCCACCATTTTTGAGTTAAAAGATGCTAAAAACTAAAGCCAAGTTTTGAGCCAAACACAATGGGAGTGAGTTATAAGAAAATTTGGGAATTAATATATGAGATATAAATTAGATTTTTGAGATATAAAAATTAGATATGAGAATTGAGATATGACTAACTAGTGAACCAAACATGCCTTTAGCTTTTGGAAATTTCACTTCAAAAATTGAGCATCTTGTTATGTGGGATGAAATTTTTGTTATGAATAAGACTTTATAATTTTGTAGTTTATAACTTTTAGTAGCTTGGGTCACTTCTTGTAATGCATATAGGCCCACTCTTGTATCCTCTCATCTATATTCTTTTAAGTTTCCTCTTAAAAGAAAACTTAGAGGGGATAGAAAAAATAGGAGAGAAAAGGGATGAGGAAAGGAATTTATTGGGGTATTTGGTTGGGTGGATTAATGGATGGAAAATTGATAGGGTCAGGTGTTATCTCTTTGGACTCACCAAAATATTTTCTCCTCAAATTGAAGAAATAACTAGAGGGGAAAAGATAAATGAACAAAAGAACGAAAAAACCATGATCTAACCCTCTATTTCAGTTTTTCTTCTTTGGCCTTTCTTTTATTTATTTTTCCTTTGATTTTTGTCCTCCTTTTTTTTTTTTTTTTTTTTTTTTTAACCCATGATCCATCTATTTCCGTTTATTATTATTATTATTATTATTATTATTATTATTATTTTACTTCTAATTCATTTTTTTTTTTTTAATTTGGATCTTTTAGCTTGTAGTCTTTAAAATATATATATATATATATATATATATATATATATTTTGAAGTGTCTATACAAAATTTTTTAATAAAAAAATATGTTACTTTTTGTTTTAGTTAATAGGGACATAATTGTAAACCTATAACAAATTCATTTTCCATCATCTCATTTTTCTTTTCAACCAAACAAATGAATTTTCCGTTTCTCTTCTTTTCCATCCTCCCAACCAAACACATATGAGAGAAAATTAAATCTTTTCTATCCGCCTACTTTTATATCTCTTCCCCAATTTATTTCTCCCACTTTTTTACCCTTCTAACCAATTGGACCCTTAAAAAAATTGAGATTTTTTTTTTTTTAAAGAATAAACTATAATATTTTTTTTTTTTTGGGATAATTTATGTTGAGGGTTCTTTTTACATTTCTTGTACCTAAGACACGTGTCTTGATGTTATTAAACAATGTTTAGTCTAGGCTTTTTCTAAGAAGGAAGTTGGGCCTAACGCTCCGCAAAATGGGCTCCAAGGTACCACTTTGCTGTTGTCAGTTTGTGCAAAAACGTTGAGTCCAAAGTCCAAGAGAAGACGGTGCAAAATGGGCTTATTCTTCATTTTTGCCGAAGAATGAACTTTTCTCCAGTTTCTGCCATAGGATTGACTCTTCTTAACTTTCTACGATGCAGTAACGTCTTCTGCATTTTTCTGCAACTTGACATTTCTGCATTTTTTGTTGCAAAGCTGGCTTTTCTTAACTTTCTGCTATGCAGTAAAGTGTTTTACTATGTAGTAAAGTTTTCTACACTTTTCTGCAACGTGAATGACTACTCTTCATTTTCCACTGCAGAAAATATTTCTCCACTTCCTGCACATAAACAACTCTAAAATCCAAAGAAAATACCCATCCAGCAAATGTTAGTTTACGTGGGTTACTGTATTCTCAAATATATACATACATATATTTGTATATGTACTTATACGTGTTCACATATACATATATAAAATTTATGGCAGAACATGAGCTACAATGTATACATGTACATAAGACAGAATAATGATTGGTTTGTGTCAAGAGTAAAACACGTAATAACAAAGAAATAAGAAAGTTTCAATAAAAAAGGTTTAGCTAGTATAATAGTTAACACGGTAAATATAATAAAAATGTGTCACAGCAGATTATCTAGTATAGCAAATGAAGATACCACAGTAGGACAATTGATGCAGCGAATGTGATAAAAAGGTTCTACAAAAGACCAACTAAATACAACAAATATAAGTTCTAACAAGTGAAATCAAATATATTTGCAATCGAGATCAAGTATTGAATCTTCCCATAGAATATGTAAACCAAGAAGGAACCCGAACCCCAACTTGAACAACCTTGTCATAGGTTTTTGCCAACAAAATTGTGCATTTTGGAGAATGTGCTTAAATGGCTACTTCTCATTACTTTTGGGATTCCAAAGAGTGGGTTTGCTAAGAGGGAAGGAAAAGATAGTTTATTGATGCATCCCCCTATTCCTGCCATGTTTTCTTTTTTCTTTTTACTGCTTTCTTTCTTTCTTTCTTTTTTTCTTTCTCTCCGTTCTTTTTACTCTTAATTTCTTACTATTCTCTTGTCGTGGGTTATTCCCCCTTGGGTCTTTCCTTTTTTTGGGTCCCTCTCCCTGGGTGCCTCCCCCTATAAGTGCTTCCCCTTTCATCCATAACTACCTCTTCCTTTTATAGTGAACTGATTCAATGGGTTCTACCTTTTATACCTGGGGCTTCACCAATTGTTTTTGGCTTGTTATGGGCATTCCTTCAAGACTGCCCACCAACCCATTGGTTGCCTAGCCACTACCTTTGCTCAAAATACGTTTGCTACACCACTACTTACTTCGTGACAAAATTCTATTTTATTTGTCCTTGCTGTATACCTCTACCTCTGGGTTCAAATGGATAAAGATTGAGCTACTTCACTACCTACCTTTATGGCATGCATCAGATTGTCCCAACCATCTATTACCTCTTTTGGGTAAGATTCTATCCCAACATGGTATATTCCCAAAAGAAATCACGGCTGGAAACCAAATATAAACCCCTTTTCCTCCTACCACCAAACCATGCCCTCTGAATTCCTTAACCGTGGGCTCTCCTCCCTTGTATTGGCTGGCTACAGGTTAGTGGTACTCCAACCCTTGTGTGTTTGCTCCACTATCCTTTGTTTTTGTCTTCTTTCATTCCCACGCCATTTATGCTATAGCAGATAGATTTTGTTTCGTCCTGCTGCGTGTCTCCTCTGTCTATGTTTGTCCTCTGTGGAAAAGGGTATAGGCTCTTGGTCTTGCCTTGTTTTTTTTTTTTTTTTTTTTTTTTTTTTTTGTCTTTTCTCTAATTTTGTTTTCTTTCTCTTTCATGTGTTTTCTATTGCTGGATTTGTCTTTTTTCTTCATGCGTATCTTGTTGTATTTGTCATTCCCCTTTTTTTTTTCTCATGCAATGCCTGCTACTGACACTTTCTGTTGTTCCTCATTTCTTTTCATTGTGTTTCTTCATATTATTTTTCACTCCTATCCTTTTATACAAAAGAATTTGGGCCTTTATGGGCTAAATAATATTTATTGGACTAAAAGGGTCTTGGACCTAATTTGCCTTGGTTTGCCAAAACCATTCTGCTGAAGAGTTGCATTTTGCAACAAATCTATATTCTGCTGCAGATTTGTATTCTGTTGCAAATCTGTATTTTGCTACAGATCACTTCCCTTTGGGCCTTTTTTGCTTTTTGGTCTTTTTGGCGAGCCTTTGGGCCTTACTTTTTATTGGGATTTCTTCCTCATGGATTTCGAGTATGAATTTGCAAAAAAGAGCATCAACAATTTAATATTTACAACATAATGGACTGATTTGAAACTCAATTTGAAACATAAAAAAAAAAAAAAAAGAAAAAAAAAAAAGAAGAAGAACATTTGTCATGTGGACTAGGGTTTTGTTTTGTAGCTTGGCTTTATTTATAATCCTGAAGTGTTTTTTTTTTTTTTTTAAAAAGAAGATAAAAGATGCTTTTGTAATTTATAGCTTAGTAGTTAGTAGTTTGGGTTACTACTTGTAATTGGTGGTTCTAAAAAGTTAAATTACTATTTTTAGCGCCACAAACTACAAAATTGGGGCTACATGGTGAAGCAATATCTAAAATTTTTAGCTCTTGAGATACAGTGCACAACCATCTATAATTGTGCATCGTAGCTCAAATACTAAACCAATATATTATATTTTATTGCTCCCTCCAATTAAATAATGTTTCTTCTTTCTTTTTCTTTTTTTTTCCTTTCTTTTTTTTTTTTTCCTGTTTCCTTTTTCTTCCCATTGGCTCTCTCTCTTCGATTCAGTCTCACCCTCACCCTCACCCTCTCCCTTTTTTTTTCCTCTCTCTTCCTCACTCTCTCTTCAATTCCTCACTCTTGCCGACCTAAGCCCCTACCTAACCCCTTCCTTCACAGTCACCGCCACCGCTTATCGTCGCCTCCCTTTGGCCATTTGCTCATTGTCTTATCTCGCAGTGGCTTCGTGGATTGATCCGTGGTTTTATATTGATGAGTTTTTATATTGATGAATGAGTTTTCTATTAATGAATGAGTTTTTATTTTTATGAATGGGTTTTCTGTTGATGAATGAATTTTGATTTTGAGGTTAGGATTTTGTTTTGATTTTTTTTTTTTCTAGTTAATGGATTTTATGGTGGATTGTGGTTGGGTTTATGGTGGTGGATTGGTGGTTGATGGTGGCTGAGTTTGTGATGGTGGATTGTGGCTGATGGTGATGCTATGAGTGGGTTGGGTTTAAAGAGAGGGAGAAGACAAAGAGATAGAGATGAAGAGAGAAAATAATAATAAATAAATGAATAGTGTTTAACTTTGATGTGAAAATAAGAGTATTGATGTAGAGTGAGTTGTGAAATGATAAGTTAAAATAGATAAGTGGCTTTTGTGGTGTCAAATTGCTAAAATTTTGACACCACCACTACTGATGCTCTTACACCCATTTATACAAAATAAGGGATAGTTTTTGGAGGCAAAAAGATTGTAATCATTAGTCACTTATTGCAACTATAATTTTTAGGACTTAATTTTATCATACATATCTATACTATTTATAAGAAAATTCTCATCTTTGAATTGAATTTTTATGTAGATAATACAGTAAAAATATATCTTAAACTTTACTTAAAATACTTACAAAATAAGATACCTTTCAACTAATCCATATTTTCAAAGCAAACTTATCCAAAATTTAAATAAAAAAATTACGACACTAAACAAAAAATAAAATAAAATAAAAAAAGCTTGATCACATGCGCAAAGTGCGGCCAATAGTATATAATTAGATTTTTTTTTTTTTTTTTTTGGTCCCATTTAGACATATGTTACGTGAGTTCATTGTACTTATATCTTTTCTCAAAGGATATTTATAAATTCCTTTTTTTCACTAATTTTATGTTCTTCTACATCCCTATGTAATTCTAGTTTGCAAGAATAAATAGATGGAACAATTCTATCCGATTATCACCAAAAAAAAAAAAAAAAAAAAAAAAGAAAAAAAAAGCGACAGCCAAAGTCATTCTTATCCGAAAAGAACGAATGAATGGAAGCACAAAGTGCGTGCGTTTGCCTAACGCATTTTTTCCTTTTGCGTTTGCCTAACTAGGATTTGGGAACCCACAGTTCGAGTTTGCAACAAGAAACGCAAGCCTTTTTCTGGGTGCTATGGTACCATAAAGCACAGCTCTTTCTCTTCATCTAAGGAAAAGAAAATTCCTGGTAAGAATTTTTTCTCTCTCTTTCATTGCAATTCAATATCTCAACTGGGTTTCTATGACCCTTTCTTTTCCTTCACAAATTTTATTCTTTGTCCTTGAAAAGTAGCAAAGTCACACTCTTGTGTTCTGTTTTGGACTAACACCGAATGATTTTACTATAAAATGAATCTTTGTTTTCTAGGACGGCAAAAGATGCCTTTCATGGTACAAAGTTTCTTAATTTCGTTTGATAATAGTGCTACTTTTCTAGGTTGTATCAGGTTGGAGACTATATATGTGATGCTGCAAACATTTCAAGTAACGATTAGCGAGTTTTCTGAGGTTTATCCTAGTAGTTTTAGCTGTTAATTCAAACAAAAATTTTATACTAAGTTAAAATTCTTATATGATATATGATAATTTGTAACTTCATATTTTAACAATTCTGATTATGATAAGCATCTTAGAGTCTTCCTGGTATCATTGGGTACAGCTCAGGCTATTTAATTTTAATGGCTGTTGATGTCAGAGAAGTATAAGGGTTTATAAAAAGTCTTTTTTTTAAAAATAGTTTTCTGTTGTTGCCTTACTAAAATTGGTTTATAAAATATTATTACAATTACATGGATTTTGGCTACTGTTATATAGGGGGAAGTTAACGGATGTCCTAAAGGCATTGTTTAATAGGCCATTTTTAGGTATTTTTTATGGAAAAAGAAAAAAAAAACTATTTTTTTTTTTTACAGCTTTTTATGTTTTTTATGAAATTTGTATCAAATTTTTTCTAAAATAGTCCATTAACAAATGTTCTAAGGGCACCTGTTAACCAAACTGTTATTATAAAAAGTCTCTTAAACCATCTTGTTGAGGTCTATATAAGTGATCATAGTTTGGTTTGTTTGAGTTGTAGGCTTGTCATCCTATCTAGTTCACACTCATTTTCATCTCTTGACCTGCCTTTTTGTTTGTCTATTGAATTGTAAGTTTTTCTTGTCTCTCTTCTTTTTTAGGTAAATAAAATTTGTGGTTACTGTATTCTTCCTGTGAAACTTTTTAATACTAAGCTTTAAATGATCTCTCATGAGGATGAAATGTTCTTGATGTATGTGTACTCATTGCAAAGTTTATTTTATTTTTTCTGTAAATACTTTTTGCCTAAATTTTCATTTAATTTTAGCATAAAGAAATTCTTCAACAATTTTGGAACAATGAAATTCTCAAAGGAAAAGTTTAGATATCAATTTATGGTAAATTGTATCTTTTTATGAATGGTTTATGAGATTTCTATGAACAGCATAGTATTCGTTTAGCATTTTTTGTTCCAGTTTTTCCAAAGAGCAGTGTTTATTACTAATTTAGTGATATCACAATTTCAGTTGTTTTTTGCGTATATAAAACTTTGTAAAATAAACATCCGCAACAAGTTTAACCCTTTTCCAAATATAGCTTTGAGCTTCATCTTAGGAGCTTTTATGGGTGCATAGGTTGCAATTTGCTATCTACACTAGTCTGTTGTAGAAACAGTTTTAGGTAGTATATCATAACTCTTGTGCTTATATGTCTTGATCTCTTTGGGTGCCTTATTAACTATGTAACTAGCTTTGGAATTCATTTTGATACCACTAAATTAGTAAAAGGTAACTTGATCAATCATATAGCCATTTTTCTCTCCCCCTTTGAAAGTATATCAATAAAAAATGATGACTAGAAATCATTAGTTATAACGAGATGGCAAGCAAAAGTCATGGCTATTCCTGTTCCTTTTTTTCTCTATTTCCAACAAGTTGCTGATTATGTGCATTTTCTTTTTCAGATATAATAACACAGTATACAGAAGATGGGTAATCTGCTTTGTTGTGTACAAGTTGACCAATCCAATGTCGCTATCAAGGAGAAATTTGGTAGGTTTGAGGAAGTTCTTCAGCCAGGATGCCATTTCTTGCCTTGGTGCCTTGGAAGTCAGCTTTCTGGTCATCTCACTCTTCGGTTACAGCAATTGGATGTGCGATGTGAGACTAAGACAAAGGTTTGTAAATTTCTGTAACTATGTAGATGAGTGAACCTCTTGATGCTTGTTTGTTGCATTTGTCATTTGGCAAAGGCAATTTGTCTCTTAAATTTTTAAATTTTTCCTTGTAGCTTATTTTTTTATTTCTATTAATTATCCATCTGTATTGCCTTGGTTCATTCATATTGAGGCAACAGATGATGTCATCTATTCTTTACTTATAACTCTTCCATATACTCATTGAAAAATGAAAAGAAAAACTCTCCCTATAAGTTGTCAGCCTTAAAAAAAAAAAGTAAAAGAAAATTTTTCATTATGAGCTTGACCAAAGAATATAGTAAACTTTCCAGAACCATTAAACATGCTGTTTTATTGCAGATCAACTTTTTTTGAAATAATAATTATTTTTATCAAAGCATCTCTTGTACCCCTTTTTTTTTAACCTTTGTTTCTTTTTTTTTGAGTTTTGAGTTTTGAGCAGTTAAGGGAGGAAGTACATTTTTGTATTAAGAAAATGATAAATTTAGTAAATGTTATTTTGGCAAGCCTATTGTTACCTGTAACCTGTGCCTGGGCACTAGCATGTAGGGTGATTAGATTTTGTGATGGTTTTTTCTCCAGGACAATGTATTTGTCAATGTCGTTGCCTCTATTCAATACCGTGCCCTGGCAGACAAAGCAAGCGATGCCTTTTACAAACTCAGCAACACAAGAAGCCAAATCCAGGCCTATGTGTTTGATGGTATAATCCAAATACCCTCCTGTATAATATAGAGACATGCATATTGCATAATATAATATCTTACATATGTAAACATATGAGTATATTTGTAATTAATTATTTTTGCAAATATATTTCATCTTTTCCAGTAGTTTAATTATTTTTATCATAAATATTATCAACTAACTGGTGTTGCCTTGTCCGTTAAACTAGTAATCAGAGCAAGTGTTCCAAAGCTCACCTTGGATGATGCCTTTGAACAGAAAAATGACATTGCCAAAGCTGTAGAAGATGAACTTGAAAAGGTAGACTATCTGATTGATTCACGGTATCATAATATCAAAGGGTGTATGCTTAACTTGTGACACTGTTTAGTTTACAGGCTATGTCTGCTTATGGGTATGAAATTGTACAAACACTCATTGTTGATATAGAACCTGACGAGCTTGTCAAGCGAGCAATGAATGAAATCAATGCAGGTATATTATATCACCAATTTGATTTAAGTATTAATTTGCTTCAGATTTGCTCAATAGCTCTGGATGTGTGGATTGTTGCTTTTGCTATAATCTCAGTGTTTATGTTGAGATGCTAAATCTCAGTATCACCTGAAACATTTCTCATCATATTTAAGTTGTTGGACTGGAAGATTGCCAGAGTGGTAAACTGTCAAATTGTCATTCTTACATCCCCATGTCCATGACTACCAAGAAATGGAATCAGTATAACTTACATAGAGTAACTATGTTATATTCTAAATTCTTTTGTAAAATCAGTAATGATTATAGAAGATGCTGTGTCCTGGAAGTAAGAGTGCTCAGATTTATGAATTTCCAGGATTTTGACCACATATGCAAATAAAAAATATTTTTCTAAATTCTTCTGCTGACTGGTTGGTTGTTAATGCTTTCTGATATACTTTCAAGTCAGTGTACTCGTTTAGGAAAGATGGTATTTTAGTTTCCCTTTATTATACAAGCTTAAATTTTCTGGAAATTGTTATATTTTATCAGCTGCAAGAATGAGGGTGGCAGCCAATGAGAAGGCAGAGGCTGAGAAAATCTTGCAAATTAAGCGAGCTGAGGGTGAGGCTGAGTCGAAGTATTTGTCTGGGCTGGGTATTGCCCGCCAACGTCAAGCAATTGTTGATGGATTGAGAGATAGTGTGTTGGGCTTCTCTGTTAATGTGCCGGGGACCACGCCAAAGGATGTCATGGACATGGTTCTTGTTACCCAGTATTTTGACACAATGAAGGAAATTGGTGCTGCCTCAAAATCCTCTGCTGTGTTCATCCCTCATGGACCTGGTGCTGTTCGTGATGTAGCATCTCAAATTCGTGATGGACTTCTTCAGGGTTCTGTTCAACATTAGGGTTACTTTTCCATTTTTTCCCCTTTTGTGTATTGAAATGAGGTCCATGCATGTTGATGTTTCTCTGCAAGTTTTTCAGCGTGTTATGTAATCTATCTTGATGCAACTGTCATGTCTGTTTGTGAATTATGATAATTATTGTAAATAGGAGACTTAAAGATGTGTCAAGTATGTACAGATCTTCAAACTTGAATATGACAGAGCTAAAAGCTTCTGTTAAATATTTCTTCCTCACAACCATGAATTCTCTTCAACTTCAGTTCATTGCTTAGCTTAAAGCCTTTTGTACAACTTAAGTAGTTTCAACTTTCAGGGTTTTAAAGCCTTTTGTGCAAGAGCTCATCTACACTATTGGTAGAAAGAAAGGAGGAGTGGGGTATTTGGCAATTAAAGTGGATCTTGAAAGACATATGACAAGCTTGAATGGAGTTTTATTAGAGAAACTCTTTTGAAAGCTAACTTGCCCAGGGAGTTGATAGAACTTATTATGAATTGTGTATCTTCCACCTCTACTTTTGTGCTTTTTAACGGGGGTTTGCTTGAACCATTTAGGCTTTCTCGAGGCGTTCAGCAAGGAGACCCCTTATCTCCTTATCTTTTTATTCTTTGCATGGAAGTCTTAGGGTATTTAACCGAAGAAAAGTGCAGGGAGAAAAAATGGACTCCTATTAAAGCGTCTAGGAGCGGTATCACTTTTTCTCACATCTTCTTTGTGGATGACCTTGTGTTATTCTCTAAGGCAGATGGCAGCAACTGTTCTACAATTATAGATTCTTTGGATGAGTTTTGCAACAGATCCGATCAATCAGTTACTGAACCCAAATTCAAAGTGTTTTTCCCCCCTAATGTTGACAAAGACACAAGGGAATCCTTGTGTGATATTCTGGGGTTTTCTTCAACACCTAATCTCGGTAAATATTTGGAATTTCCTATTCAGCACCGAGGGTAAAGCAGCTAAGACTTCAATTTTGTCATTGAGAGAGTTAACCAAAAACTTGCTGGTTGGAAGGCCAATCTCCTCTTCTTTGTTGGCAGAACGGTTCTTGTCCAAGCTTCTTCTTCTACCATTCCAGCTTATGTCATGCAATGCAATGCTCTCCCGGGTAAGTTCCTAGACAACATTGATAAAGTTAATAGGGATTTTTGGTGGGCCTTTTTGGAGTCGGGCAAGAAGATGCATTGGGTGGGTTGGCAGAAAATTACTCGGCCTAAAAGTGAAGGGGGTCTTGGCCTTCACACAACTAAGGGCAGAAACCTTTCTTTTCTTGCTAAACTTAATTGGCGCTTCAATACTGAGAATGATGCATTATGGAGTAAGGTATTAAAAAGTAAGTATTGCACTAGACAAAGATTGAATGCCACAAATCCCACTAAGTTGGCTTGTTCTAGAGTGCGGTCTACAATGAGAAAAAGTGAAGATATTTTCCAAAAAGGAGTAAGTTGGGTTGTGGGTAGAGATAGTGAATTGAGCTTCTGGCATGATATTTGGTGTAGTGTTGGACCTATTAAGAGCTTGGTGTAAGGCCCTTTATTTGTAGAAGAGGAGAATCTCAAAGTTAAAGAAGTATTTTTAGCGGATGGATGAGATTGGTCAAAAATATCCATTCCTATTCCAGAAAGTATTAGTAATATTTTAAAAGCCACTCTTGTCTCTCTTGTTGCAAGAGGACAAGACAGACTAGCCTAGGGCAAGTCCACTCATGGCAGATTTGAACTCAAAAGTGCATATCAAATTGCTATTGAAAGTGAAGCTACTCATTTCTCGGGTCAATGGGTATGAAAAGTTAACATTCTTCCTCAAATTTAAACATTTGTGTGGATGTGCTTGCACAGTAGTATTGGTGTTAAGGAGTGCCTAGCTAAGAGGGGGGTAATGGTTGATCCCACTTGCCCGTTATGTCTCTTTGATTCTGAGTCTATAATTCACACACTAAGGGATTGTAGCAAGGTTAGGGAGTTTTGGACTCAGCTGGGTGTCGAGGAGGTAAATTCATCTTTTTTCAATGGTAATCTGCATCAATGGATTACCACTAATGGAAAGGCTAATACAAAAAAGTACAGAGACCACCCCCCTTGGAAAATCTCCTTCCTATTCGCTATTTGGCACGTTTGGAAACATAGGAACAACATTGTTTTCTATAACAAAACCATCCAACAATACTTGGGTCATGAGATTTTTCGAGGAGCTATGGAGTATGAGCACTGTGTGAAGCTTCCTAAAATAGTTCCTGATTAGGTGGTAAAGAGGATTAGGTGGGAAAAGCCAAAACTGGGTTGGTTCAGACTCAATTCAGATGGATTCTCATTGGGCAATCTGGGCCCAGCTGGAAGTGGAGGACTCATTCGAAATGGGGAGGGAGGATGGGTTTGTGGTTATTCTAGGAAGATTGGCATCACAACGAGCTTTGCTGCAAAACTTTGGGGCCTTAGAGACGAAATTCTGCGATGTATAAACCTCCACTTACCTACAATTGAGATCAAAATTGACGCTAAAGCTATAGTAGATCTGCTGAATAATCCCAAGGCTGCTGAAAGTGTTATTTCTACCTTGGTGGATGACTGCAGGTACCTAATATCCTAGCTTTCGCGGGTTCATGTTAAGCACTGTTTTAGAGAGGCCAATAGATGTGCAGATGTCTTGGCTAGGCTGGGTTCCAATCAAGCAAGTTATTTTCATGTTTTTAGAAGTCCGCCTGTGGACCTCATGGATTTTCTTAAGGCTGATGCCAATGGTCTGTACTTAAACAGAATCTGTTCTAAGCCTATTTTGGCTGGTTAGTTTCAGTAATACATCCCCTTTTACCATGAAAAAAATAAAAAATAAAAAATAAAATAAAATAAAAAACTTTCAGGGTTTTATACCTCGACCCTTCTTGTCTAAAAAGTAAAAACTTTTTTTTAGAACATCTCATCCTTGATCTTATTTTAGGCACTCAAAACAGCCAAAAGGTAGTAATTTCCATTTATTTTAAGTATTACTATTTTCTGAAAAACTGTATACATATATCCTCAGTTTCTCAAATAAATGCTGTGTGGAAGTGATACAAGGGTACCTCGACTTCTCCTTTATTTTCACCTAGTTTTTACTTGGACAGTACCTGTTACCTACAAAATATTTGCCTCAATATTATCTGAATGCTGGACGAACTTGCTCTATGACCGTTGTCTTCTATGACATGCACAAATTATTTGACGAAAACCATATGCTCCTGAAGTTGTTCTTTATTGTGTGAATAGAGAAGCTTTCTCCGCTAACTTGTTCTAAAGCCTGAAAGCAATAGACAGGCCAATCTTAGGAGTTTCATTTATGTCCATAAAATCCACTTCTCCAGCAAGAGTTAGAGCAAGCTTTCCCCAAAACACTTGCTGAATAAGAGCACCTGCCCTGCCATATGTGTTTATTCGAGCCTTCATCAATGTAGAAGGAAACAATGCATGCTGGCCGCCAACTGTGATGGCACTGTCACTGTTTGAAAAGGTATGCTTCAGCTCAGCTCCAATGGCAGTGTTGGTCAGGGGGTTCATCACGTAGTAACAAGAAGCTTTCCAAGAGTCAAGCTTGTCATGCCTGCATTGTGAGGGGAGCTTAGAGAATCAACCATTTGTGTTTCAGGTTCATAGTCAGTTGAAATTACTATAGAATCATAGAGTGGTGGAAAATTTGTCTCGATAATTTCTTAAAAGTAAGTCTTAACAGTCAGTAAACAATTTCTTTTCTTTTTTTTTTTTTTTTCCTAAAAATTTCTTCCTCCAACTTTTCATGGGAATACTCACAAGGTCAAGGAAGCAATAAGAAAGTCACTGTTGATGCTCAAACCAGCATTGAGTTTGTTCAATGTTCCTGTTGATATGTCGAAGGCAACATCAGTTCCAAGGGAGAGAAAATCACTTCCCATCACGCCTGAAAAATTTATGAGGGGGCTAATTCCTGTAAGAGGGTCTGCTATCAATCCAAGACCTCCTGTTATCCCAACATACTTTTGCAAGTATTGCATTTCCACCTGTTACCACAATCACTGTTGGCTAAGAATGGATCTCCTGTAATGTATCACATGCCACAGGCTCAACAAGGAAATCGGAAGTAAAAGAGAGAGAAAAAAAATATATTGACGTAAGAAGTGTTCAGATTTAAGATGGCAAGAAAGTGACAGAAGATTCTTACCTTGGCAGAATCAGGAATGGAAAGTTTAAAAAGGGTCCTCAGTCCAGGCACAATATCTCTAACTGTAAGAGTCATGGAAAACCAAAGTTCAAGCTAAAGTATCATATTGAACTAGATCAATTTCCAACTACTTGCAAACAAATGATTGAGCTCAAAATTATAATCAGAACTCTATTCTTGCTTATGGGGTTTGCTTCAAATTCTTAAGTAACTTAGCTTAGAGTTAACATTATAGATTGAGCTCTTAATTATTCAGTGCGTTAAATTGTCTTATTGTTGGCCAGCAAACAACAGCTTCATTAGGAGCACAAAGAACTGAATAACATGACAACTAAGTCATCACATTACCATAACTTTTATTTAAAGGGGAAAACAGCATTCTTCTTGACTGCAATGAGACTGTTCCAAACCAAAGAACAGATGCCAGAGTAGTCCATTTTTAGATTCTGGGAACTAGTGATCAATGTATTATATGATTGACCTCTTCAAGCATATTATTATCTCAACGAACGAAATCCTGACAAAATTTAAAATTTTCCTTGTGATGGTATAACTGTATAAGTATATTACCTCATATAATTATCAAGATATTTAATGTTACCCAATCCAGCAGTTAAATCATTCTTTGAGTCTTTAAATATCCATTCCAATACCAGTTTTGGAAACCCACATTTATCACTTTCAGAATCTGAAATTACTACCATGAACTATGCATAGCAAATAAGAAATACGGATAATGGATATTGATAATTAAAGCAACATCTGTCTATTTAGTTGTTATATTTTTTGAACTCTAAACATAGCAGGCATAACATGACAAATGTGTACTGAAGTGATCAGGTTGCTTTATTTTTTCCCCTTATGATCATGTCTTAAAACACAATTTCATTTCTACATTTTAGTTCTGATATCAGACATTGGTTTAGATGTCTTTAAGGAAAAAATTCAATAGCATTCATGTGACAAAAAAAATATTGTTTTAGAAACATGATTTCAATTTTACATATTGGTTTGGATATCAAACATCCAAACATTCAAAGTTTGGATATCTCTAAGGGAAAAAAATTCAATAGTATTCATGTTGTACAAGAATCGTGACTTAGAAACACGATTTCAATACTACAAATCAGTTTAGATAATATCAAATGGGAACCTAATTCTACATATTAGGTTGTTTATTTTATATGCAACACTATGAATTTCCAATCTTAAAGTCTAAGAAATAAATACGCACGTAATTAACCAAGAAATTGAATTCTTTAGCACAAAGATAAAAATATTCTTTAACAGATAAAAATTACATGAGAAGAAATTAAAAAAAGAAAAAAAGAAACAGTAGCTTTAACCATTGAAGAGACAATTACATTGACAGGAGAGATCAAGATTGCAGTCAAAGCGTTGGAAGTGAAGGTCCTTTGGTGGTCGCTGAACATATCCATTGTATAGAAGATCTAGCATAGAAGAAAACAAATCAATATAAGTATATTACAATAAAGAACCCAGATTCTAATAAGAAATCATTCTAACAATAAATGAGAAACCAAACAGATGAGATAACCTCTGGCCTTTCTGCCAATATCAAAGTATAAACCAGGATAGTACATGCTGGTTTGTTGTTAAACCTAAAAAAAAAATGGAGATCAAAATTTTTGTTTTTAGCTGTTTGCATTGGTTGGCATGAAGATTTATTGGAACTGGAAAGAAGCAGCCAAAGAGGAAGTTTCCTATTGTACTGACAAGCAGAAGAATTAGTAAGAGAAATTTCCAAGAACCCGTTTGATAAAAAATTTAGTGGCCTATTAGAGCTATAGTTATACAATGATCTTTGACACAGCTGCAGTGTAGAGTTTACTTAGAATAGCAAGAAAGAACAAAAACAGCAGGATGAGGTCTTATACTCTTACTTGACACACATTTGCTGTAGCACTAAAGAGAATAGGTTGCTCTTGATTTGGTTCCTCTACATTTTCAGTCCAATAAATACATGTATAGGTTTCCAAATCTCCACCAAAGTTGTTGAAATGCACCAAAAGAGTCATTGAGGTTCAATGGTTTCAACCTTTCAGTTTCATCAAACCTTTCAAAACCTTGGCATGCACTTGGAATAATGCATGGCAGTTTTTTTTTTTTTAATCTTTTTTTGGGACTTGGGTAATTATTATTAGAGTTACTATTTTTGTGGTAATATTTCATTCATTTCTTGAATAATTGGTGGAATTAATTTGCCATCAATGTTCTGTTCTGTTCATATCAAATGGGCAGAAATTCCAGGTAATTTGTAACTAGTGATGATTCCTCTAGGCTTCAATAGGTGATTGCCTACTTTTTTTTGAGAAGGAGGTGATTACCTATTTTGGAATTTAGCATTAGCACAAAAGAAAAGGAAGGAGTAATCCATTTTCTTTTCTTTTATTAGGGGGAATCTTACTAGTTATCCTCCTTTGTGCGATTGCTCCAGTGAATGGTACCTCAGTACTAAATCACACATGAATCAGCTCAGTATGTTGCATTCTTGTACCTCTTGAGTCTTGGCCCTTTCTTCCTTAATCAAGGTGGCACTATTAACAGAAATGAACTTGGGAAAGCCGGATGTTTCCTTTGAATCCATCAATATTGTGCACTGATGTTGAATCTGTGCAACTTTACAATGGCCTAAATAGTAAGAAAATTGCTACGTTCACAACATTTCACAACAAGTCCTATGTCCACAACATTTAGGAATTTCAATTACAGCAAATATCAAAACCATATGAGTAGGCTCAAGCTATATGATAAGGACAAAGTTTAACTACAAAATTAGTTGTAGCCTAAGACTACAACTTTACTTAATAAAATAAATATTATTACATATTTTGAAATTTAACCGTTAGATTATATGTTTTTTGTGTTTTTAATACACTTGTCAAATTTTGTATAAATTGGATATTATTTACTATATGATCTATAAGTTTATATTTTATACATAATTTTAAACTATAAAAAACTTACAATTTAAACAATTTATTGATAAGATAGTTATTGATCTTTAATTTTCTAGAAATTTTGTAAACATATAGGATATAAGATGAAGATTTAATCCAATGGTGGATTTGTCAAAATTCATATCTAATAAAAAGATATATTAAATAAGGTTATAGCCTTAGGTTATAACCAATTTTGTAGCTAAACTTTGTCCATATGATAATTAGGTTTTATTCAAGATCAATGTACATTACAAGCTATTAAATTGCAGGATTGCACCAAAACAAAAGCAAATGAAGACCTTATTCATTTATCAATAACTACTCCAATCACCTTGCCTAGTAGTTTCACCCTGCTTTTATAATAATTTTCACAAAGTATTTAAAAGTTGCACTGCCATTGTTTAGATTTTAAAAAGTAACATGAAATTAAAAATTTTAAAAATAAAACAAACAACTAAACGCAAAGATATATAACTTTTTAAAGTTTTGAAGCATGCATCACATTTATTTTTTCACTGGTTCATATGTGAACAATATTTAATTTATTCATTTTTTTTTTCTAAACATGTGAACATTATTCTCATATTTTGACTTTTCCCCACTTGTGGATCTTGAAAATTCATATCATGTTAAAATGAAAATTCCAAGAGTTGGCTTGACAGATACTTCACGTAAAGCGTTTGTACCCGTATAGCGCGTTAAACAACCAGATATGCCTTGTCGCCTATCTTTTTAGCTTATACGTAATTGCAAATTTGAAACAGCTCCTAGTAGGCTACTACACATTTCTTTTTGTGCCAAACGACCTGCAGCATAGGTGTTAATAAAGATATGCTCCACCAACTTTTCTTTTTGTTTTTGTTTTCATCCACATTTTAAACTATGGTTGCTTTATAAGGGAATAAAAAGAAAAAAAAAATGTCATACCATTCTGAATAGGCCACTTAATCATCCACCAATTACAATCTATCACAATTCACATATCACTTTATTTTTCCTTATAAAATAATCAAAGAAAATAAATAAAATGAAGAGGTGCTAATTGAGATACAAGGAATCAAAAACCATTAGACGGTTTAAATTGATCATTTCCGGAGAATTAAATGGTCTTCCTGAACGAGCTTTTTATTTAGTAGGTAACGTCAATGAAGCTATTGTAAATGTTGCAAACTTAGAAATGGAGAGCAAATTAAAGTAATGAACATTCACAGTTCAAATCTCCCCTCTATAATGAGAGAATTATTAAAAAAATCATAATTGCAATGCGGAGTATAAAATAGAACACTAAAGTGGCACATAAAATTTTCATTGGTTAAAAAAAAAAAAATTTCATTGGTATGTATTGATGAAGCATAAAATGAAACATTTTAAATTGCAACTGATTTGATTCTTTCTTTTCCACCAAAAGTTGAATCCAAACCCCATAGTCCCAACTCCCAAACATTAATGTCCATTGTAGTTCAAATCCATTTTAAATTTTCGTTAATTGTGGAAGTAGCTTCCCCAATATTAGTTGTTGAAATTACAGGTTTCTGTTGGTAGCCATGAATTAAAAGAGGTTACAATGTCTATTCCATAACATGTTGCATCAAAGTTCTAGCACTGATTTTTTAGCTGAAAGTCATTTCCAATGACCATGACTCCACTTCATGGATGCTGGCTTTCGCTTACAAAGTATTGACTCTTGTGCTTCATATAAATAGCAAGGCGTTCTTGAAATGTTCAATGACCCCACTGACTGTCTAGAAAGAGACAATGGGATTTATTTTTCATGTGCCGACGCTTGATCATGAAATAGGGCTTGTCTCAAATCAAGGATGTTTTGATTGATAAAAAGCATTTTATACTAGGAAGCTCGACATGACGAGAGTGTAGTGCTGAAGAATCTCTCCAAGGCATTGGTCACTAGCCCAAATGCTTGTACATACTATTATATTACATCCATGAACATCTTAGAAATATTGAATTTGTGGCACTCGTGGTGAGAATGGGTTCCACTTTTACATGGAAAGGATTTTAATTATAGATGATATAATGGGAGTAGGATAGGGCTCTGGGGCTTTTCAAGTTTGTGGGAAACAGCAGGAATCAGAGGAGTTTTGTTGCTGCAAGGCCATCTATTGTGTAGTGTGAATGTGGGACTGACGGCAGGATGTTTCACATAGGGAAAACATGTTCATTGTACATGGGATTACTGTTTGGTCAAAGATTGTCTGACCAAATTAGTTCTGATTGAAAGATATTTTATGGTGATTCACATTCAGTTATTAATATATTGCTTAAATGTATATTTCTTGATCACATCCTCTCTCTTTGCAGGACATCCTCACAAAAGTTAGGCTGTGCATCACAGAACTTGGAGGGATATCTTGGAGTATAATTCTGCATTCAACCACAATAATTTGAATTTTTTTGGAATTTTCTGGCTATTAATAAGAAAGACCAGCTCCTTTGCATCCATGTCCACTAATTGGGGAGGGCGGGGTGGTTGCCAAAGGACTTGTGCAACACAAATGTTTACCCCACATTAATTCCCATTTCCTTTCCTTCTATTTTCCCTCCCACAAATTTAACCTTAACAATGTCCAAGCTCTGAATCTAGAGCCAATGAAATGCATACCTACAAGAACTCCATCCCAAGTCTTTGCCAATTGTCCACTACAATATTTTGAAATGGTCGAAGTAATTTCTCCAATATCAGTTTTTGAGATTATTGGTTTCTCTCATCTAAACATGGTTGCTAATTATGATGGAGACAATAACTTCAACCACTCAACTTACAGGAAGTAGAATAGTAGCCAGAATATATAATGGCATCAAAAATCATACCATGTCTCCATTTCTTTTTAAAGGTGTTTTGTTTATTTTATGGTAGTAATTTGTAAGAACAAGTTTTTCAAATTGAAATTTAAATGTAGCGGTTCATTAAATTATTTTCAAGAAAACAATCATATTGTGAAATTCTGATTGCACGCCATGAAACTGAAACAATCTGATCCTTGTTGCAAAGATGGTTGCCATTATTGGCCTTACATCTTGTGGAATTTAGCACTTTGGAGGAAGCATTAGAAATGATTTCTCTTAGCTTGTCTCCCCGTGAATGAATGGCTAAATCACTAGACCACACGTGAAAACCAAATTTTCATTACCTAAATCATATTTTTTTAAACAAAAGTGACATTAGTGGTTTACCATTTAATTTGTGATTGGCCAATGCGTATGCGCTTCTCTGACATTGATTTGCACAGACCTTGTGTAATTTTTGCACCTCTGCAGGGGAGCAAAAACCTAGTGGAGTGCAATGATGTCTCTTAGAGCTCAAATCATATAAGATGAATCTATTAGCCAGTGGACAAAACCATGCCAGAGCCTTTCTGCAGTGCTTTTGGCTTAAAAGCACAAGGCATTGTTGAATGTTCAGTAATATATTTCTATCAAGTTCTATTATCAGTAAGGAGTGATAATTATAATGTCTGGAATAAAGTTTGGTCCGTGATCAATGCAACTTAATGTTCTTACTATATGCATTGCTTCCGGACCAAGCTTCATTCCTTACATAAGTTATCAAATCATAATCCAATCTATAGTACCAATTTTCACAACAGGTTATTCTTGCTACAAGACTTATTTTCTCTTCCCGTTTGTTATTTGTTATTTGAGTATTTAATTTAATTAATACATTTATGAAATTATTTTGCATTGACATAAATTCGTCAAGCATTCTTAATTAAATTCTAACTGCCTATGCAGAAGATACACTGCCATTTTCACAAAAATCATATATTAGACTAAAAATTCCTAATAAAGCATTTTCACTTTTCACATAAGGGACATAGACTAGCCTCAAGAGGAGGTGGTGGGGGGGCCGGATACTTCACTTGCGTTTGGGGCACCTTGTTCAACTTCTTTAAGCAGTTTCAAAATTTCTTCTTTCTTAGCCACCAGTGCCTGCATTTTGGAATCAATCTTTTCAAGCTTTTGCTTCAGTATTGCTGGGTCTTTCTTATCTTCAGGATTCTTTTTCTTCTTCTCCTTTCCACCTTCTTTGTCCTCCTTACCATCCTTGTCTTTCTTTTTCTTATCCTTAACCTTTTTTTTCTCCTCTCCCTTCTCTTCTTTTGCATCATCCTTCTTCTCCTTTCCACCTTCTTTGCCCTCCTTACCATCCTTGTCTTTCTTTTTCTTGTCCTTGTCCTTCTTTTTCTCCTCTCCCTTATCTTCTTTTACATCATCATCGCCGTGTTTCTCTTCCTTTTCTTTCTTATCCTTCTTTTCAACTTTGCCTTTGTCTTCATGTTTTTTGGAATCCTCCGTCTCTCCCATGTTTAAAATAAGGAATGTTACAGCTTTTGGTTACTGAATTCCCTCTGAAAACATAAAATTGGTGAGATTTAGAATGTAAGGAGCATCAAGGAAAACTTTCAACTGCCTACTAACACTAATAAGCCTTCTTATATAGAATATTAGTATAACTCTTTTTTTCTTTTTTAATCAAACGCTACTATATATAACTTTAATATGTTATGTGATGTTGGTTTTCTCAATTAAAATATCGGTTGACTATTACATCCAATGATTATGTAAATTGTAACAGGTATATAAATTTGACATGTTGATAAAAGAAGTCAAAGTTCAATGCAATGAAGCTGGGAACTGAAGTGACCATTAAGTCATGGTGATGACAGGCATTTTTGCTTAATGCCTCCTTTCAATATGTAACATGGTCCAAATTGAATTCTAAAGAGTTGGCTTAGTGGTTTCTATGGCCTTATGATATCCATGAAATCCTGGGTTCGAAACCTCTTGCTAGCATCTTTGGGCCACCTCTAAAGGATTCCTCTTTGTAAATATCCGGTGTGTGTAGAATGGAGATTCAGGGGCGGAGGCAGGTTATGCATTGAGGGGGCCATGACCCCCCCACAATTTTTTAAAACCTCTATAATAGTAGGAAGAAATAGGTCTCACACTCTCTCATTTAAGACTTGGCCCCCCTATGAGAAAAACTTGGCCCCTCATCCAATACGTAGCCATAAAAATGCCCCACCTCAAATTCTTACTTTTCATCTTTTTGACTTTTCCTTTCTCTCTCTAAGACATGTTAGCCATATCCCACATTTTTTTTTTCTTAAGTGAGGCCATATCCCATAGCTATTCAAGACCTATGTTGTACTGGTGTGTGAATTATCATCAGAGAGAAGAGAGACTATGAGGGTACAATATTAGACTACTAGTGAGAATGAAATTTGTGGGTGCATTTTTTGTGCTAAGGCCAAGGGTGTCCGTTGTAACCTTAGGCATTTTTGCGATCCCACATCGAAAGAATCTCCCTCCCCCTTTGACCATAGTAGTCTAATTTGGTTGAATTTAACTGCTGTTTATTTTATAATTGCTTATAGTGACTTTGTTATATTTAATTTCTATAAATATAATTTCTTATAAATGTAGTCTAATTTTGATTAGATTTAATGTTTTTTTCTAAAACTAATGCAAGAAGACATGTATATATGTACATATGTCATACTTTGTATTTTTTTTTTTTTTTTTTTTTTGAATTGCAAATCAATATGATAATATTACCTCGTCCCCTTCAACCAAAAATTTCTAGCTATGCCCCTAGGGGACTGCACATGCACAAGGTAATAGTAAAAATAAAAAAGTCCAAATTGGATCGCATCTTTGCTTATTTCTACATGCATTTCAATATGCTATGAGATGGCATGAGTAGATTTGCCATGATAGAGAGACACATTAAAGGTTTTGCCTCGAGTGAGGAATGGGTTGCTGATATATACTATGTAGTTAGAAATGTACTCTAGCCAAAGCCATCTCTTCATTTCAAATATCATGCCTACATCATTATGTAACAATGATTTCAGCATTACATCATTTAGCACTTAACTATTTCCTCCTATCATTAATCTGTGTCACTGTATTGGCCATCAAAAGAGACCATGAGTAGATTGAAGAAGCAGAAGAAATACAAAGATGAGGAGAAGATCAGAGGGCATGCTGATATACCTGGAGTCTCAATCACTTGGGCTATTGCAATAAGATATGTAGAATCTCAATTCTTGTGTTGTTTACAGTTTGCACAAACTACAGGGTGACCTCAGTTTTTATTCTGTGATCCTGACCAGTAATATATATCTAAATAATTAATCTGGTTTAGCGAGAAATATGAATGCCCACATGTTTTGTTCTCAATTCAAACACTTGGTATGTGCTACTTTTGAAAGTAATTCTGAAAATAGCATCAACTTTCCACGCTAAGCCACAAACTACTTGTAAATAAAAAAAATTTTGGACTTATTTTTCGGCAAATATTGTGAATTTGTGATATGTTCTCTCTCGAGAAATTATTCCGTGCATCCAGTTTATCTATAAAATAAATTCATTATTCATGCCATTTATATTTTCTATCTATGAATAGTGCTAAGAAATAAACCTTTGATTGTGTGGTTCCCCATCATTCTCTATGACACCTCTCTTTTTGGGCATAATTTTTTTTTGGGCAGTGTTTGTTTTTATGACGTGTGTTTTATGTCTTTTTATAACTTGAAAACGTGATTTTAATTACCTTGATAAAAAAGAAAAAAAAAAAGAAAAAAGAAAAGAAGAAATGACTTTAAACCAATTTTTCATTTATAAATCACTGAAACACATTGTAAAACAAGTTTTTGTCCTGTTTTTTTGGATTCACTAGACAAATGTCATAGACAAAGAAAAAGTCAAGCGAGCTCTATGAATCTAATTTAAATTAACTAGTATTGGATAAATAATTTTATTCAAATAAATTGGTTTGGATTAGGATGAGTTATGATTAGTTTTATTGATAGTTATATTTATTTGGAAGTCTATCTTGCGTAAATTTATACGTTGACAATAAATAAATAGTAGTCATGAATAATTAAGTTACAAATTGTTAGCTAGTCTACCATTGAACCTAGACTTCTTCAAAGTAGTTCACTTATCAATTTAAAGATTTGATCACCGTAGTCACTCAAGAAGTATAAGTACTTGTAGAGTGTGAGGGGGAAGAGTCGAAATTCAAGTCTTTAAGAGAGTTTTATGCACCTATGTACTTAGATTATGCTAGAGTAGAATTCTTATCTTTTATATATATATATATATAAAATATTGGTTCCTAGATGGGACCAGACTAAAAAAATTGTGTCCATAATAATTGGTATCAAAGCTTGTTATAGAAAAACATGGAATTGAGATATTGGAAGGTGAAGTCAGTAACATAGTTTCCTTAACTTTAGGACAGCTGATTAATAATCTAAGAGAGGCAACAGATTGAAGGTAACCAAAATGCAATCATGCAGAAAGCTCATACAACTGAGGTGAGACGAAGAGGTCAAACCATGGGTCAACGAGTTCAGTGTTACCGTTCCAAAGGTAGCAAAACTCTTTTCGTGTTTCAGTGGCAATGGAGGCTTAAAAAATATTGGCAAGGATTGTCGGTTCGTGAACTAAGAAGCAATAAAAATGTCTGAAAGGGTGGACAAGTACGGTCTTAGAACAACAAAAGAGTTACAAAACCTTGAAGAATGCGAAAAAGGAAAGGCGATTAAATCCAGAAGGTTGATATGTGAAAAACTAAAGAGAAGTACTTGGTGGCAGAGGAAGAATAAAACCTTTGAAGACCCTTAAGGACAAGGGTGTTTTAGAGGGGATGAATTTTATGAGTCTAAAATATCAAAAATACTTCTAAAATACCCCCAAAACCTCTAAAGTGACCAAATTGGTGTTAGATGAAATCTACATAATTTTCTTTGGTTGGTTCCGCGAGATTCAGGAAGATTTTACGCACTCTGTTTGGGTTTTATAATGCCTTGATTTTACTTAAAAAACAAGGCCCAAAAATTGTTAAAACAAGGCCCAAAAATTGTTGGTGTTTTATTTGGTTCCCAGTTCATTTCATTTTTACCTGTTCACACTTAACACCTTACAAATTCGATGGCGTGACTGTACTGAAACTGAATTCAATGACCAAGCTATGTGTTGAAGGCTTGAAGCTAAATCCTTATCAGTGGACACGTCTTGAAAATTTCCAACCGTTGCCTCATAAGACCAAATAACTTACAAGAAAACAATAGAACCAAAAATAATAATAATAATAATAATAATAATAATATGTTGTAGTCACACTCAAAATAGTAGCATTGGAAAGTAGTAACATAGTTTGAAGTTTGAACCATAACATCCATTGAAATGATAGGTTGCCACAACGGACTCCATAACCAGCATCAAATTTATTATTGCTTTACATAAATCCTGATGGGATTGCAAATGTTCTCGAGCCATTTTAGATTGTCATGATACAGTTCTGAATCCACGAGCCGGTGGTCATCTATCCAGTGAATTGTCTGTTCAATAGCATCTAGAATATTTTTCTTAGCTGCAGGGGCAAGTTTGGAACCAATCTTCTCATTATTGATAGTATTCCTCATGTTGTAGGCATAGTTCTCCAAAGCTTCCTTAGCCTTAACCTTCTTCCTGTGTTCATCATCTTCAGCCTTGTACGCCTCTGCATCACTAACCATCCTGTTGATCTCTTCACTGGACAGTCTTGCCTTATCATTAGTGATAGTCATTTTCTTCATCAAACCAGTGGAAATCTCCTCAGCAGACACATTCAAGATACCATTGGCATCAATATCAAAGCAAACTTTGACCTGAGCTTCACCCTTGGGTACTGGAGGAATACCATAAAGCACAAATTCCCCCAAGAAGTTGTTATCCTTAGTTCTTGCTCTCTCACCCTCATGCACTGAGATGGTCATTGAAGTTTGGTTGTCATCTATAGTGATGTAGTGACCCACCTTTGAGGCGGGAATGGCAGAATTCCTTGGAATCAAAACAAACATATCACCCGTATGATTAACTTATATGCCAAGAGACAAAGGGGTGACATCTAAGAGCACAATATCTAGAAGTTTCCCATTACATATACCAGTCAAGATATCAGCTTGAACAGCAGCTCCATAAGCCACAGCCTCATCTGGATTAATGCTCTTACAAAGCTCCCTCCCATCAAAGAAGTCCTGCAACAATTGCTGCACCTTAGGAATTCTGGAAGAACCACCCGTTATAACGACATCATGGACACAACTCTTGTCCATGTTAGCATCAGTCAAGCACTTCTCCACAATATCAATAGACTTCCTGAACAAATCCATATTAAGTTCCGCAAATTTGGCACGAGTAATAGTTGCAACAAAATCAATACCATTATATAAAGAATCGATTTCAATGTTAGTCTCAATTGCAGAAGAAAGAATCCTCTTTGCTTTCTCACACTCAGTTCTTAACCTCCTAAGAGCTTTGGAGTTAACACTAATGTCCACCTTGTGTTGGTTCTTAAATATTTCAACAAAGTGCTTTATCATTTTGTTATCAAAGTCCTCACCTCCAAGGTGAGTGTCTCCAGCAACGGCCTTCACTTCAAAGACACCTTTCTCCATAGTAAGTAGTGAGACATCAGCAGTACCACCACCCAAATCAAATATCAACACATTTCTCTTGCCAATGCTATCTTCAGTCTTGTTTAGGCCGTAAGCAATGGCTGCAGCAGTTGGTTCATTAATTATACGTAGGGCATTAAGGCCTGCAATGCCTCCAGCATCCTTTGTAGCCTTACGCTAGGAATCATTGAAGTAGGCGGGGACAGTAACAACCGCATTCTTCACAGTTGTGCCCAGGTAGGATTCAGCTATCTCACTCATCTTTTTTAGGACCATAGATGAGATTTCCTCGGGGGCAAAGTGCTTCTCTTCGCCCTTATAATTGACCACAATCATAGGCTTATCACCCGGACCTTCAATGACCTTTGAATGACCAAAGGTTGATATCGCTTTGAAACAAGGGATCACTGAATCTCCTACCAATCAACCGTTTTGCATCTGCAATATAATTAGCCTTTTAAGGAATTGATACTTCAAATAGTAGATGTAAAAACTATTAGACAATAATGAAGCACAAGAAGCAACAAGATTATATATTGACATTTTTTTTTTTGTTAAGTATATTTTTTATTCGTGAATTTAAGTAATGGAAGCGGACATTTTTGCAGCTCATTAGTCTAATAATGTGGAGTTACCACCGACTCTAGAATAATAGGCGGGAAGTAAAAAATTTCAATGTTTTGCATTTGTGACAATAGGTAAAGAAGAGTTCAAGATAAAGAAGTGTTTCATTTCTTTAGGTGAGAAGGAAATTTTTCCTTCTTTAATAGGTGAGTTGAAAGGTTTGAATATTAACCAATTTGGCAATTTAGCTTCAACTTGTGAATGTAGAACTAGTGTAGTTTTTTGGTTTTTTTTTTTTTTTTTTTTTTTTTTTTTTTGGGTAATACTTGTTGCACACAATTTGTTACACATAGTTTTACACAATCTATTTTAAAATTTAAAGCATGACTATGAGTCATGATTCCCAGTTTAAAATCATAACTTCAAGTCACAACTTTAGTTCAAAAATGAGGTGTGTAATAGTTTGTGTGTAAGAAACACTATCATTGAAAGATGCTATAACAACCCTAGCAAGTATTTAGAACCCTAAACCATGCTTTTTATGGCTTAACCACCTTTTAAAATGAACTAATGCTATTAGTCCAAGTATAAATTATTAACCAATTTCCATTGAATAAAAGCTATACTAAAGCATAACAAATGTAAAGCACAATGGAGATAAGGGAAGAGCAAGCAAACCAAACCAAATATCAAGAAGTGTTTAAGAAAAGGAAAATCCGTGACACCGGGCAAAAAAACCTCTCACCCAGCCACCCATTGGAAATCTCCACTAAACAAGATAGTTGTAGTACACAAGAACATTATGAACCGTCTAAGCCCACAAGTTTATATGTACTTGAGCCCTCTAAGCTCCAATTAGCAACTGACTTCTTTGAGTCCTTTCTCTTTCTAGCTTATCAAAGAACCTCCATTGAAGCACAAATGAAAACACCACCAAAAAGAATTAGATTATGAATGTGGCTTCTCAAGTTTCCATGAACTTTCACTCAACTCACAAGGTCAATGTGTTAGGTTGAGATGAAGGAATACAATATCTCAATCGAAGATTGAAAGAGATGAAAAAAAAGATTGTGGAGTTAATTTTTCTTAAAAACCAAAAGCTCTCTTTTTTCTTACATAGAATGGCCTTTCTGGGATGGGTATATAATCAACTAGGGTTTGTTAAGACTCTTATTAGAAGCCCTGGCCACGCATACCAACTGTGAGTGTGTGTATTAGCACATATATACTAGCCAGAAAGTGTACTGAGTGCAAAGTACAAAGATCGTGCAACTCGCAAGATGGTTGTGACTTGCCCAGTCATCACTCTGATCCCGACATCCTACCATGTGTGTCTCATGGGCTATGCAAGTCACTTGAGTTCACGAGATCATTGAAAATGCAATTCTCCAAATTAACTGACGAGAGGCTCAAGTACATCTACCCCTAACACAATTAAGTCCCAAAAAGATACATTAAAACAATAAATAAATACATACAAATTTGTAACTGAATAAAGCCAACAAACATGGACTTCTCAATCATTTTTTTTTCCATTCACTCTTAGGTGGTAGCATTTAATGTTTTTTTTCGTCTCCTTTGTATTCTCTATATAAGGTTAGCTACTGATTGTATCAAGGCATCCAAGAATAAGTAGTGAGATAGGAAATTAGTGTAAGGAAAGTGTGTAATGTTATAAATATCAATGAAACTTCTTTTTATGATAATTCTGTGTATTTTATTTGAGTGTAGTGAGATTTATCACAAAAATAATTGAGAATATACTTTCTTTTTAAGTGTCAAATTTATTTTGACAAAGTTTTTGCATTAGCAAAACTCAACAAATAAAATATTATAAAAGAGGGAGAAAAAATATCTAAGATTAAATTACACGTGTAAATTTTGGGATAATTTTGAATTTGTTCCCTAAAGTTTCTAATTTTTTATATGCTCCCTTATTGTTAAGTACTCACGGCACTTTGCAATTTAGTCAAAAATCAGCCAATGCACATGAAGTTGCTTTTGATAACATTGTGATCTACGTTAAAACCTTCAATATGATTAGAGCTGATAATACAAGTATGAATTTTATAATCAGAACTTTAATTAAAATCTAGATAATTACAAATACTAAAGCAATAAGTTCGTAATTGATATTGAAGTTGCAAATTTTAATCCTCTGACTTTGAGACTTGAGCCCTGAATAGATGACGTTATGCTATACAAATGCTATTAAACTTTCTTAAAATGGTTTTTTTTTTAATGAAAATTCTTAAAGGATTTTTTTTTTTTTTTTTAAAAGAAACAAAATATTACAGTGAATACAAACAGCCTGACATATAAATGATACATCCAATTATCTTTTGCTTTCCACAAAACTCGTTACCCAATAATCCATACCAGCATCTTCACACTTTCTCTACGCGAGTCCAAATTATAAGAGCAGAATTGTATTCCCTTATTAACCTTTGCAAATCACTTTATTTTAAGATACTAGTTATTTCTACAATATTTTCACAATAAATTTTAAATGTTAAACTTTTATAGGTTTTTAATCTAAATTTATCACTGAAATTATTTTCTTTCTCACAATAACAACAAGTAACTAGCTAAATAGGAATTGTTGTGAAAATATTGTTGTAATAGTGTTTCTCTTATTTATCTAAAAGAATATATGTAAAATTTTGTATTAAGAAATGTAAAACTATCCACAAATCAATCCATTAAATTCTACTCCTACAATAACTGCTAACAGTTTCAAAAAAGAAAAATAATATCTTCACAATATTTTTTTTAATACTTTCGAAATTAAAATAAAACTAGCCTACGGTCAGACTCAAAGGCTTTCAAGAACATAATTTGATAATCATCGCATACCCTTAGCGTGATAGTCATTTTATAAATATAAATATTTGTGAAGCGTGGAAGATAAAAACTGAGATTTAAGTTTCTAAAGTTTCATACGCATATAATCTTAGATCCAGTTAAAGTAAAATTTTTATCTAAAAATAAAAAAGAAAAAGAAAAAACAACACAGTTTGATATTGGTAAGGGGAAAAACAAGTTTTTAAGAATTTAAAAAAAAAAAAATTCTCTTAATTCTTCATTAAAAGAAAATATTTTTATTCATCTATTTTATAAAAAGGAGAGAGGGGAATTTTATTATAGAGAGATTACCAAAGACACAGTTGGTGGCGTTCCTGGCAACCTGGTTCTTAGCTGCATCACCAACCAAGCGTTCCGCCGGAGTGAAAGCAACAAAGGAAGGAGTGGTCCTGTTACCCTGATCATTCTCTATTATCTCTACTCTTTCATTTTGCCACACTGCCACGCACGAGTACGTTGTACCCAGATCAATCCCAATCGCCAGAATCTCTCCTTTGTTGGCCATCGTCGTCGGGACAAGAAGCTCAAAGTCTTTTTTAAACCGAAGCTAAGTAGGTGAAAGTAGACTGAATATGAGACACTTGGCAATGAAAGGTTAAAGACGGTACTATATAAAATTATACATATGCCTTAACCACGAGGTTGTCTTCATTTCCACCCACTTGGAATAAAAAATAAGGAAGAAAAAGGAAAATGCATGCGCAGTGCCACATTCCGGCCAGGTGGTCCAACCTGAAAAAATAAATAAATAAATAAATCATACATAATAATTTAAAATTTTATATTTATCTACTTTAAAAAAAAAAATTAGAAACATCTTGAATTTTTTTTATGCCAATAAAATTAAATTTTGGTCCATAATTTGAGCAACTTAACAATATGTTAGAGTTTTTCTTTTCTTAAAAAAAAAAAAAAAAAAATTAGGCTCTTTACTAGGTGCATATATTCTTTTATATTCTTTGTTTCGTTTTCGTATTATTGTTTGTCGCTTGTAAACACCATTAGAGCATCTCCAACAAAGTATACATAGCTAAAATATAGAGAATATATGCTACTGTTCATTCTCCAGCAGCTTTTCTATATCTGGAAATTTTTTTTGCTAATGAACAGTAGCCCATCAAGTCTAATGGGCTACTGTTGATTCTTCAAATCATTTTTTTCTATTATAATAATTTGGTGTTGAATAAAAAAATGTTGGAAGATGTGTAGCTGTTAAAAAAAGAATAAATAATAAATGAAGAAATAATATTTAAATGAAATAGAGAACGTGATAGAAAATTTGTTGAAAAGTATATTTGAAAAAGTGGGTAAATAGAGGTAAAAGTCATTGTTCATTCTTCAAACAGTACAAAACTTTGATGAATCTACTAGAGATGCTCTTATGAGGTTTTTTTTTTTACCTTGGTAGAGTCCTAGTTCACACATCCAATAAGAATCAAATTATAAAATCAATATCAATATATATATATATATATATATATATATATATATATATATAAAAGAAGAGACTTCATATCAGAGAGCATGAGGTCCTGCCAAGTGGCGTCTTCTATAGTTAGCTCTTTCTTCTTCTTTTTTTCCTTTTTTTTTTTGGGTTAAAATTTATTACACCTTATCTGTTATTACACCTCACTCCTCTCTCTCAATTGACAATAAAACATCAAAATCACATTTAAAGTTTATCAATTGATTATAAAATAATGTTTAAACTTTCAACTATGTCTCTTACGAAAACCAAACGTCTCCTTCATTACACAAGATCAATTATTTTTACCTCTTGCAATTCTGAGTTCTAAACCATCTCATTTCCGTCTCAATCTCCTCTGTTTCCTATACATTTGGTCAGACAACTAAAAAACCAATCTTTCCTAAACTATGTGGTTGAATCTCAATCTTAAAGGATTTCGTGAATGACTTCAAAGGGCCTCAATTCCACTACGGAGATGTTCTCCATGCTTGGCATGCCATCAATTTCAACAGGTCCCTAAATCTCACTTTGTTTCTCTAAAACTAAATTGTTATGCTCTTTCTCTTTCTCATCTCCTTTTTTAGAAAAAAAAAATGATTATTACCTGTAGCATCTCAAAGATTTTTGCTAAATTATATAAATAAAAATATAATAAGTTTATTATTAATAATATGATAGCAAAATGTAAAAACATAATTGTGGAGCCACGAAGAGTTGGCATCACCGGGCCACTTTCGATCAAGCCCAAAGGCCCATGCCGAGGATCGCCTGGAGTCCGAGGACATGCCTTAGGTCCGAGGACAAGGCGCGAATGTCTTGTAGTCTAAAAAGACACGCCGAGGATGGATGCATCCTCGGAAACCCGAAGTGAGGAAATACGCAAGCTGCAGTCCGTCAAGGGGAACCTCCCAGGGAATCCAAGGAGGGCATGGCAGGTGCCGAGCACCGGACGTGGAAGCATGGTGGAGGCGCAAGTCCCAGACGAACTGTCACCTCCACATTAAATGCCCTCAACTAATGTCCTGGCCGCATTAATGAGGATAGGACCTCTGAACAGCACCACCTTGGGCGCCACAACCTGCAGAGAGATGGGAATGCGGCTGATAGGACAGGTACTCAAGTGGAAACCGGATTGATCGACAAATGTAGGGCTAAGATCATCTGAGAAAGGGATATATAATGTAGGAAGTCCCCACTAAGAGGGGGACGGGGAGGGGAAAACCAGAGAGAGATACATACTGTAACAGTGCATTTTCTTTGGTAGACTGTAAAGCTCATTTGAATAAGAGAGGAACTACTGCTACCTTTCTAACACGTCCGAGAAGCCCTGTTGTGTCTCCTCGGCCCGTATTAGGACTACCACAACCCACGAATAACCATGCATGGCCGTTGTGTCCTTCACTAGGGCCTAGCTCTTGAGCCCACTCTTTACAAATTCATTGTCGAGGGCCCACCTCCGAAAAAGGAGCCCCTACAATTGGCGCCGTCTGTGGGAAGAACTTGTGCGCTAGCAGGAACGACAGTCAAGCATTGTAGGATCAGGCCCTCACCAAAGTACTCCCAATCGACCCGAACCGGCGAAGTCGCGGCATCAGGGCAACTATGGCGACCCGGGGGGCGGTCAGAACGACAATGGGCGATTTCGGGAAGGAAGCATGCATACTTCAACGACGGGCGAAAGCCAAACCCGCTGGGAGGGGCACGTTCCCCAGGAACGCGGCGATGGCCAGGCCGCGCGATCACAAGAGGCCCACAGCCACGCCTCCCAAAGAAGGGATGACAAGGTGGCCAGGCAGCGTGAGATAGATGATCTCAAGAGGAAGCTACGCCGTGTGCAGCGAAGACGGTCCGAGCCCAGCCCTGATCCATTCTCCGAAGACGAAAGTGACGATGAATACAGGCAAAGGTCAAGGACGCCCCCCAGCGAAACTTTCTCCCACGAGGAGGAGCGCTACCAGAGGCGTGGGCGTACCAACCCAGCCCCCAGGGGCTTAGGAAGCGACGCCATGAGCAGGGCGCTGGACCAGCTCTCCAGGTCGCCCTTCACGCGTCGCATAGAGGAGGCAGAACTTCCTCGGCGGTTCCAGCAGCCAACCTTCATCGCCTATAATGGCAAGACGGACCCCATGGAGCACGTGAGCCAATTCAACCAAAGAATGGCTGTCCACTCCAAGAATGAAGCGCTGATGTGCAAAGTCTTCCCATCCAGCCTGGGACCTGTGGCAATGAGGTGGTTCAACGGTCTAAGGTCGGGCTCCATAGACTCGTACAGGCAGCTGACCCAGGCTTTCGGTTCCCGCTTTGTCACAAATAGTAGGCCTCCTCGGCCCATGAGCGTGTTGCTATCCCTGTCCATGCGCGAAGGGGAGACCCTCAAAGCCTATTCGGACAAGTACTGGGAGATTTACAATGACCTGGACGGCAAATACGATGCTGTCGTAATCAATACATTCCAGAACGGACTACCAATGGGGCATGGCCTGAGGAAGTCCTTAACTGGTAAGCCCGCCACCAGCGTGCGGCAACTGATGGATCGGATCGACAAGTACAAGCGAGTAGAAGAGGACCTACTACAGGGCAAGGGCAAGAAGAAGGTTATCCCTCAGGAAAGGAGGGATTTCAGGTCGGACCGTTACGATAACGCCCGTCCGAGGAGGGATTTCAGTGGGCAATCCGGAACAACTACCACTCAAACGGTCGGCGCTGTGTTCCGAGAACCCGTACACAGGGTGCTGGAGCAGATAAAGAACGAACCGTACTTCAGATGGCCAGCCAAGATGGCTGGGGAGCCTGACAAGTGCAATCAGAGCCCCTACTGCCAGTACCACCAGGACTACGGGCATAATACGGAGGACTGCAGGAACCTCTGGAACCACCTGGACCAGTTAGTCCGGGAGGGAAGGTTGAAGCACCTCCTCCACCATTCCAGCGGCCAGCAAAACCAAAACTTCCAAGAGCCCCGGAGGGACCTCGTCATGGGGCGACCCACAGGAACGATCAATGTCATCCTGGCGGCACCAGGAAGGACAAGCACGCAACCCACAAGGGTGCTGTCTATAGTCCGACAGCCAGCCGAGGATTCCTGGACAGGGCCGAAGAGGGCCAGGAGGAATCATCCACCAGTCTTGAGTTTCTCGGAGGAAGACAAGACGGGGACCGCCCAGCCCCACGATGACGCTCTAGTCGTTACCCTCAGAATTGGAGGATACGACGTGAGAAGAGTGATGGTGGATGGGGGCAGTGCGGCCGAGGTCATGTACCCAGACCTCTACAAGGGGCTGGGGCTAAAACCAGAGGATCTGACGCCCTATAGCTCCCCCCTAATGACTTTCGACGGGAAGCTCATCACCCTAAAGGGCATGATAAGGTTACCCATACAGACGGGCCCAGAAGTGGTGGAAGCAAACTTCGTGGTGGTGGACACGTACTCTCCCTACACAGCCATCGTGGGGAGGCCCTGGCTCCACACCCTGGGGGGAGTTGCCTCCACCTTGCATCAAAAGGTGAAATTCCCGTCCGGGGATCAGGTCCTGGAGATCCGAGGTTGCCAGCCCACGGCTAGGCAGTGCACGATCGCCGCCATATCCTACCGGCTTGATGCACAGCCCTCGGCTCACGCCGAGGAGATTTTATAGCAGTCAAAGGCCCCGGCGGCGCCTCCTAATACACCTGCCGAGGGTGCCACGTGCGAGAACCTGGAAAGGGTGTTGATCGGTGATAGCCCGAAAAGGTTCTTCCAGGTCGGAGCCCAACTGCCTCCGCAAGAAACGGAGGAATTGCTTGAGTTCCTCAAAAGGAACCTTGCGTGTTCGCATGGGACCCCTGCGATGCTCCTGGGATTGATCCCTCTTTCATCTGCCATCACCTCAATGTCAACCCATCCGTGATTCCGAGGCAGCAGCCGCTTCGGCGCCCGTCGAAAGAACACGCTGACGCGATCAAGGAAGAGGTCAATAAGCTTAAGCGTGCAGGAGCCATCAAAGAAGTCTTTTACCCTAAATGGTTGGCCAACACAGTGGTGGTCAGGAAGAAGACCGGAAAGTGGAGAGTCTGTGTGGACTTCACCGACCTGAACAAAGCGTGTCCGAAGGACCCCTTCCCAATGCCACGGATAGACCAGCTGGTAGACGCCACGGCAGGCCATCCTCGGATGAGCTTCCTTGACGCCTTTCAGGGCTACCATCAGATACCGCTGGCTCTGGAAGACCAAGAGAAGACAGCCTTCGTCACACCCATCGGGAACTACCACTACAAGGTCATGCCGTTTGGCCTGAAAAACGCAGGATCCACCTACCAAAGGATGATGACAAGAATGTTCGAGCCAATGTTGGGCAAAAGCATCGAGGTCTACGTCGACGATATGGTGGTAAAGAGCAAGCAGGAGTCCAAGCACTTAGAGGACCTCGGCTTCACGTTCGACGTCCTGAGGAAGCACAAGCTGCACCTTAACGCCTTAAAATGCTCTTTTGGCGTCAGCTCTGGCAAATTCTTGGGGTACATGATCACCCACCGTGGGATCGAAGTTAACCCCGACCAGATCAAGGCCATCCACAATTTGAAGCCTCCCCGGAATCCCAAAGAGATCCAAAAGCTTGCCGGGATGATTGCAGCGCTGAACCGGTTCATTTCCAGGTCAGCTGACAGGTGCAGGCCCTTCTACCGCCTGATCAACAAATGGAAAGGATTTGAATGGTCCGAGGAATGCGCCGAGGCTTTCCAGCAACTCAAGGACTATCTATCTCGTCCGCCTATCATGTCCCATCCAGAGGCCGATGAGGTCCTATACGCATACCTTGCTGTGGCACCCCATGCGGTAAGCCTAGTATTGATACGAGAAGACGGCGGCGTTCAAAAGCCAGTTTACTACGTCAGTAAGTCGCTGCACGAAGCGGAGGTGAGATACCTGCCCCTGGAGAAGGCTATCCTGGCTGTGGTCCACGCCACAAGGAAGCTCCCCCATTATTTTCAAGCTCACACCGTGGTCGTCCTAACCCGATTGCCTTTAAAATCTGTGCTGCGAACCGCCAACTACACGGGAAGAATCGCGAAATGGAATACGATTCTAGGGGCTTTCGACATCAGGTACATGCCTCGGACCTCCATAAAAGGCCAGGTTCTGGCAGATTTGACAGCGGAGTTCGCCGAACCGGCTGTGGAGGTTACAGCCGAGGAGGGAAATCATGGTGAGAAGCTAGTTGGGGCAGTTTCCACCTCTGAGGCACCATGCTGGAAGGTATATGTCGATGGCGCGGCTAACCAGCGAGGTTCAGGAGTGGGACTAGTCCTGGTGTCCCCTGAAGGTCATGTCATGGAGAAGTCCCTGAGACTCGGATTCGCGGCCACAAACAACGAGGCCGAATACGATGCATTAATACGAGGAATGACCATGGTGCAAAAGATGGGAGGAAAGTCAATAGAGGTGTTCTCGGATTCCGGGTTAGTGGTAGGACAGGTGAATGGGGAGATGGAGGCCAGGGATCCACGAATGCAAGAGTACCTGAGCCAAGTTAAGCGCTTGCAGGTGGGGTTTGGCCCTTACAGCTTGTCTCACATCCCCAGAAGCGATAACAGCCACGCCGACTCATTGGCCACGCTCGCAACCTCCTCGGCAGGGTCTCTGCCTCGGACAATACTCGTGGAGCACTTGGGAAGGGCAAGTGGAGCGCCAAGGGGAGGAATCCCCATCCATCAGATCGAGGTGGGTTCCAGCTGGATGGACCCCATAGTGGGATTTCTCAAGGATGACATCCTGCCTGAGGACAAGTCAGAAGCTGAAAAAATTAGGAGGAAAGCTACTCGGTTCTGGTTGTCCGAGGACCACAAACTGTATAAATGCTCCTACTTCGGGCCATACCTGCTATGCGTTCACCCTGAAGCGGCGGAATCGCTACTCGAAGAGCTGCATGAAGGAATATGTGGAAGCCACACAGGGGGGAGGTCCTTGTCCCACCGAGCCATCACGCAAGGCTACTGGTGGCCGGGGATGCAACAGGAGGCCCAGGAATATGTCAAGAAGTGCGACCAGTGTCAGAGATTCGCCCCGAGTATCCATCAGCCAGGAGGGGTCCTAAATCCCTTGTCCAGCCCATGGCCATTCGCCCAGTGGGGCTTGGACATTGTGGGGCCTTTCCCCAAGGCGCCAGGGAATAAGAAGTATCTGTTGGTGGCCACGGACTACTTCACCAAGTGGGTCGAGGCCGAGCCGCTGGCCAATATTAGGGATGTAGACGTCAAGAAATTCCTTTGGAGGAACATTCTTACGCGATTCGGGGCCCCTCACACCCTCATCTCGGACAACGGGCTCCAATTCGACAGCAAAGCCTTCAGGGAGTACTGTAGCGAACTTGGAATCACAAACAGATACTCGACGCCGGCTTACCCCCAGGAGAACGGACAGGCCGAGGCCGTCAATAAGGTCATCGTGAATGGGCTTAAGAAAAGACTGGATGACGCCAAGGGGAGATGGGTAGAAGAATTACCCCATGTGCTATGGACGTACCGAACCACGCCTCGACGATCAACGGGGGAAACGCCTTTCGCCATGACTTATGGCGCCGAAGCAGTGATCCCCCTGGAGACAAATCTCTCGACACTAAGGACGAGCTCCTTCACTCCAGCCAGCAATGACGGACTGCTGGAGCGGAGCCTGGACCTGGTGGACGAACGAAGGGAGCGAGCAATGATACAATTGGCCCACTACCAGCAGAAGCTCAAACAAGGGTACGACGCTAACGTTAAGCTCAGACCGCTAGCGCCGGGGGACCTGGTGCTAAGGAAAGTTGTTGGGGCGGCCAAGAATCCTTCTTGGGGAAAGCTGGGACCCAACTGGGAAGGGCCCTACCGGATTACCTCAATAGGCGGGATAGGGGCGTACTACTTGGAGGACCTAGATGACAAGCCTGTACCTCGCCCATGGAATGTAAATAACCTGAAAAGGTACTACTATTAATAAAGGAACTATTTCAATTAATGTTGTTGGCTTCTTTTGCTTACGTTCTTCACCTCCTAACCAATTTAAAAGAAAACTAAGTGTTAGACAGAACCAATGAACTGCATGGTCCTCGGACTCAGTCCTATGGGGAAACTAACCAATTTAAAAAGAAAACTAAGTGTTAGACAGAACCAAGGAACTGCATGGTCCTCGGACTCAGTCCTATGGGGAAACTAACCAATTTAAAAAGAAAACCAAGTGTTAGACGGAACCAAGGGACTGCATGGTCCTCGGACTCAGTCTTATGGGGAAACTAGCCACTTAAGAACGCTAAGCGCTAGACAGAACCAAGGAACTGCATGGTCCACGGACTCAGTCCTATGGGGAAACTAGTTGCTTCAGAAAACTTAAGTGTTAGACAGAACCAAAGAACTGTGTGGTCCTCGGACTCAGTCCTGTGGGGAAGTTTTCTACTTCAAAAGAACCTTAGTGTCTACTTCGTAAAATCTGCCTGTTCCTTAGGACGCGCTATAGAACTGATACAACCCATGATTGGCAGGGATATAATGTACGTTGTAAACCATTTCACTAATAAAAACTTTTCCCGGTCCAAAATTTTAAGTTACGAACCACGATTAGCAAGCAAAAATGAATAATATACAAGCAAGGAAACAACCACGACGCAGAAAAAGAAACAAAGCTTTCATTTCATTAAGTTCAAAAGATTACACAAAAGGAGTTCCCTAAAAAAAAAAAAAAGAAAAGAAGAAGGGACGCCTCAGTCTAATCGCCCGCTTCGCTGGAAGGCACGGCAGGAACAGCCACCCCCTCAACAGGTGGGGCCTGGGTGTCAGGGGCGGACTCCACGACCTGCTGGGGATTGTCCTCATCGGAGCCGCCGCCCAATTCAATTACCGGGGAGGGATCACTCCCTTGAACTGGCTCGCCAGTGGCCCCAGCATCCAGGGCCCCCTCCCCTGGAGTTGCAGGAGTTTCCACAATGGCCTCCTCAACCTCTGAGCCACCTGCGGCAGCCTCGCGGATGGCGGGGGGGTAGTATACACCCTCTTCCCTCCACAGAACAGAAGAGGCCTCCACCCCGGCTTGCCTCAGGGCCTCGTGCCAAGTTTCTGAGCAGTAGCGCCGACATAACCCGGGGACTTGGGATTTATATTCAGCTGCTGTCTCAGCTGCTCCTGCCTCAAAGGCAGCCTCCTCAGCAGCCTCCTTACTTGCCAAGGCCTGCTCCCTTCCCCTCTCCGCTTCAAGCCTGGCCTCCTCGGCAGCAGCCTTCTCCTTCTGGAGGTCGTCTATCAGCTCTCGGGCGATCCTGAGCTGCTCGTCGACCTCGCCCAGGCGCCTCGTCTGCTCCACGGCCTGCCTCTAGGCGCCCTCAAGGCCGGATATCGCGTTGTCCCTTTCCTTGGTCATCTCCTTCAACTGCTCCCTGGCCTTGGCAAGGTCTTCCTCGGAGACCTTGAGGACCTTGGTGGCCTGCAAGCGCCTCTCACGCTCGGCGTCCATGGCCTTCCCATGGTCGTTGGCCGCCTCCTCCAACCTGAAAGTTGCCTGGACAGCCTGCCAAACAAAACAGGTACAAAGCAAAGTTAGCTCACAGAGAAAGAAAGGCAAAACTAAAAACAGATAAAGCACAAGCGTCCGAAATCTTACCATCCCCAAGTACCGCTTGAGGCAGAGGAAGACCTCCCTACTCCTCATGGCTCCAAGCTGCGCCATGTCCGTAGGAAGCAGTAGGCACCTCTCCACCGCGTCGGCCACATACGCGCCCTCGCCCTCTTTGAAATCCCTGAGGGAGGCGTCGTCCCTCAAAGGACTCCCACGGAGCATTAGGGCGGGGAGCCATGCCTCAGCCTGAGGCTGGACCTCGACCTGCTACTCTTGGTCCTTGTGGCCGATCTTCAGCTGCTTTGATGGCCGCCGAGCATCGTCGCCCTCCCGCGTGGGCCCAGACTTCTCCTCCATGACCCTCTTGCCCTTATCCTTCTTCTGCTTTGGGTCGGCAAGTTCGCGCCTTGACGGAGAAGTCGTCTGAGGCGGAGAAGGGGGTAGCCGAGATTGGGATGAGCTTGACCTGGTATGGGCAGTGCGGGTCTTGGGGGAAGGAGGAGGCAGCTTCGGCTTAGACTTCCCCGGCTGTCCCTCGAGTAACTCAGACAAACTGGGTCGGGGCTTCTTTTTGTAACCCATCTTGGACCGAGTAGATGGCCCAGATTCCTGTAGCTCTGTTTCGGACAAGTGAGGATCGCCCAAGTCTCCGGAGGGGTCCTCGGACTCGTGGAGTTGCTCGAAAACACTGAAGTCCTCCTCGAAAAAACCAGGGTCGGCTGTTTCCCCTTCTCTCTCTCTATCCTCTCCCACGGCCTCTAAAAGTGTATGGGAAGGGGGGGGATCGCTACGGTGACACCTTCGGAAGTGGAGGGACCCTCGGGAAACTTAAATCCGTCCTCGGTCACTTCTATCTTTGACAGCCGAGGATCGTTTGCCCTGATCACGTACTTGGGGGCCGCAAACGACTTTTGGAGTGGGGTGTACTTCAAAATCTTGTGAGCCGCCCTGACCTGGTGGTCTGCCTCGTTTTCAAAATCCGCCGACCTGAGCACCGTCTGTAGATCTTCCCTATTAACCAGGTTGAAGTTGGGCTCGAGGGTGTGCGGATCTGCAAAAAGAAAACACATCCACGTTAGTTACCAAGCAGAACAAAGGGGAATGATACGATAAACAAGGTGGAACCTTCGAATCCCCTCCTATTCCCACTGCCCCACCTGGTGTCCCCTCTGTCGTCGGACAGTGAAGGCCATCGTGCCACTCTCCAGACACAATGAGAAAGTCTTCGTTCATCCCCTTGTTGGACTCGGGGAGACACTGGATGAGTCGGACTCTGTCGTCCCTCGTCCTCATATAGTAGGACTTGCCCTTCAGACGTTGAAGATTGTAGCAGTAATTTACGTCGTGATGGGTCAGCCTTAGACCTATCTCCTCGTTTAGGGCGTCCACACAGCCCAGAATTCTGAACATGTTGGAGGCACATTGGGTGGGGGTTAACCGGAAGTATATAAGGTAATTCCTCATCACAGGCCCCATGGGGATCCTCAGCCCCCCTTCAAGGAAGGCGATAATGGGAATCGCCACCTCGCCCATCCGCCTCCGGAGCAACCACTCCTCATACTCACAATACCTCAAGCCCACGTTGGCCGGTATCTTGCATCTGGCGATGAATTCCTCCATCGCCTCCTCAGTAAAAACGTATTTCTTAAGTCTACCCATCCCAAACAACGCCTTAAGGGACTAAAAGGGGAAAGCGAATCAAAGAGGGAAGAAAGGAAAAGAAAAAGCTCAGAGAGGGATAGAGCGACTTACAGGAATGAGGAAGAGCTCCTAGGATTGACTTTTTATGCTGGAAGTGTAGGTGAAGATTTGGCTGGACTCTGATAGAAGGCGCAAGAGCTCGTGATTGCGAATGAGAAGGGAAAAAAGCAGTTCAAATCGGTATTTATACCCTAGGCGGAAGAGCCGCGCGAGTTTTCCCGCCCATAAATGCCAGATCCATCCCTACCGTTAGATCGCCATCAGCCCGTTGAACGTGGGGAGCATAAAGCCGCTCGAATTTAATGCAAGGCACGACACCCACGTCGAAGCGCCAGTAACGCGCCTTGAGCAGGCGAAAAGTCATCAACGCTGACAAAGGGCAGGACTCGATGGGACGTGGGATAGATCCGAGGGTGTCAAAATCCTCCTCTCCGCCCGAGGATGCGGACAGCAAGATTTTGAGGGGCTATTGTGGGGCCACGAAGAGTTGGCATCACCGGCCCACTTTCGATCAAGCCCAAAGGCCCATGCCGAGGATCGCCTGGAGTCCGAGGACATACCTTAGGTCCGAGGACAAGGCGCGAATGTCTTGTAGTCTAAAAAGACACGCCGAGGATGGATGCATCCTCGGAAACCCGAAGTGAGGAAATACGCAAGCTGCAGTCCGTCAAGGGGAACCTCCCAGGGAATCCAAGGAGGGCATGGCAGGTGCCGAGCACCGGACGTGGAAGCATGGTGGAGGCGCAAGTCCCAGACGAACTGTCACCTCCACATTAAATGCCCTCAACTAATGTCCTGGCCGCATTAATGAGGATAGGACCTCTGAACAGCACCACCTTGGGCGCCACAACCTGCAGAGAGATGGGAATGCGGCTGATAGGACAGGCACTCAAGTGGAAACCGGATTGATCGACAAATGTAGGGCTAAGATCATCTGAGAAAGGGATATATAATGTATGAAGTCCCCACTAAGAGGGGGACGGGGAGGGGAAAACTAGAGAGAGATACATACTGTAACAGTGCATTTTCTTTGGTAGACTGTAAAGCTCATTTGAATAAGAGAGGAACTACTGCTACCTTTCTAACACGTCCGAGAAGCCCTGTTGTGTCTCCTCGGCCCGTATTAGGACTACCACAACCCACGAATAACCATGCATGGTCGTTGTGTCCTTCACTAGGGCCTAGCTCTTGAGCCCACTCTCTACAAATTCATTGTCGGGGGCCCACCTCCGAAAAAGGAGCCCCTACAATAATATTTAGAGACACTTTTCATTTAAATTTAATCAAATTTCCTTAGAATGGACAATCACATGTGTTAATTATAATTATAAAAATAAAAAGTTTATTTTATATATATATATATATATAATATGAATTAATTGCTGTTATATAAAAATTAAGTAACCTTTTAAGTTTATTCACTTAATTAACTAAAACTACTATTTTTTTCTAATAAAAAAAAAGGGTAGTTGTACAATGAAAAAAGCTAAATTTACGTGACTTTTGACCAATTAGTTGTATAAGTGTTTTTAGCTGCATTTTTTTTTTTTTTTTTTTGGGCCTATAGCCACATTTAAAAATGCGGTTATATATCCAGCCAAATAATAAATTTTTTTTAAAGACTGACCTATAGTCACATTTAAAAAATGTGGCTATAGGTAACCTATAGCCGCGATTTTAAAATGCGGCTATAGTAAAGTCTATAGCCGCATTCAAAAAACGTGGCTATAGGTCCAGCCGAATAAATAAAATTTTTTTAAAGGCTGACCTATAGTTGCCTTTATAAAACGCAGCTATAGGTTAAGTCTATAGCCGCGTTTGAAAAACATGGCTATACGTCCAGCAGAATAAATAATTTTTTTAAAAGGCTGACCTATAGGTGGAACTCGACATTGCTAAAACTATACAAAGAACTCAATTTTGAGGATATCAAATTTTACACCAAACTCGATTTTGTTAAAATAGAGTTTAAAAAATAGGGGCATTTTGCTAAATAGTTTCAAAACATGGGCATTTTGCTGCATAGTTTATAAATTATGGACAAACCATTACAAAGTACAAACCAAACTCAAAAGAAAAGTACATTTACAAAAAATATAGTTCTCAAGTCTTATGGACAATTAGGAAAAAAATGTTATATTTAATGGAACCATATATGAACTAAATTTTTGGGGTACGATTGATAATTCTGTGGTATTAGAGATTCTGAGATCCCTTATGTATGTGATTCAAATGCACAACTATCCCTGGGCCTTTACCACTATTTACCTTTCTCATAAAAAAAATAGGAAAAAAAAAAAAAGCTAATTATTTTTAGGGCTTTTATGTATATGAATTTTTTAGGCTTAATTACATATTATACCCCTTAATTTGGTATGTTTTTAATTTAATCCATTAAGTTTATGTTTTTTTTATTTATTTAAATTTTCATCTTTAAATTTCCTAATATTTTTTCAATATAGTCCTTCTTGATTGCCTTTAACTTTACAAAATGACATAGTTTCATAATTTCTTTTCCATTTTTTTCTAAATGCCTTTTTTTTATTTTTTTATTTTTTTTATTTTTTTTTTTTATCTATATATATATATATATATAAACCACCCTGAATTCCTCCTCTCTTCCCCATTGCCTCCCTTTACAACTTTTCACCAACTCATTATCACCACACCCACAATCACGCAATCAAATCTACAACCGTTGCTCCAAACCCAAACCCAATCTTGATGTGATCATATCCCAATCCCTACGCCACGTAAATTCTAGAAAAACACTTATATTGTAACACCTCGGTTCTTAATTTTGTTGGAGATTACAATTATTTGATTATTGTTATTATTAGGGATGAATTATATAATAATTAAATATATATGTTCAATAATAATTATATTAATATTGGGTATTCTTGGTAATTGGAATTAGGGCCCTTGTGCACATTGAAATGATTGATTAAGGCCATTTAAGTACAAACAAAACTTCTTTACATATATATATATACAAACATAACTATGTTAAATTTTTATATGAAGTGGTTATTTGGGAGATGATCCAAAAAAAATCCTTAATTACAAAGTCAATAATTTTCATACTCAATAAGGTCGTAATTTCTATTTTTCTCCCTCACACAATATAAACTATAAACCCTAATTCTCTTGTTTCCTCTCTCCTCATTATCTACCCAACCAATTACTCTTCCATTCATATTTCCACAACAACAATACAAGCACCCCAAAGATGGCCCATGAATTCAATCATGACTGCCACGTGAACAACTTGCTTAGTTGGTAACCCGAGTTCAAGAATACATCACTAATTTATAAGTGTTGACAAAAATTAAGAGTGACCACTTGGTTATAAGTCCAAGAATCACTTCTTTGACCACTACACAAAGGTCTAACTTAAGTACACAGTAGAATTGTGAGTCTAAAATTAGGGTATACGTTTGAGATGGTGTTAGACATCCTAATCTATTTGATCCATTGGATTAGCCTTTCACTTGTACCTCCTAGCCATGTTCAAATAAGGTTCTTCTGAAGGTGATCTCTCCAAAGCAAGCATCATATCTTTAAGTAAAATATTTAGATTGTCACACTAGGGCTAACAAATATTATAAATCAGCGTGGGTGTTCCTACTTCTAGAGTTTATCTAGTGGCATGTGTCTAGCATATACATCTACCCTAAGCAAGTGATGGTTCATAATTTTGAAAGTGGTGCCACACATATATGTATATATAAAGAAAAGTGAGAAATTATGGTTTTAGTATGACACAACTAACAACTTCCGAAACACCCAAACTGACCACCCATTTAGAGATCCATTGTCCTAATTAGAAAACTCATTCATTTAAATTTGATCAATATACAAAACATCAATTCCACATTGCTTGCAAAAGACCCAATTTGCTTTTCTAATTTCAAATCCCACCACCAAAAAAAAAAAAAAAAAGGAAATTGAGTATAAGATATGCAAAAAGAAGAGGTAGTGGCAGAGGAGACGGAAAAAAAGAAAGGTAAATTGGAAAATAAAAATGAAGTTATATGGTTTTAAGGAACTTAACAGTAGTCCATTTAGTGAAAATTTGATAGGAGGAGAAGGACCTCAAAAAATATATATCAATAAATAAATAAATAAAATTCTCAATTATATAGATACAGTTGAGTCATAGACTCATGGATTACCATTTTGAGAGGAACAAAGTTTCTCTCCAAACTAGTTTGGAGAGAAACCCTACAAACTCATCATATATATTTATATTGAGTGTGAATTTTGAAAATCTAACCGTTAGATTACATGTTCTTATTACATCCTTAATACTTACAAAATTTCAAGAAAATCAAAAATCAATTGCTATGTCATCAAATAAATGTTATAATTTCAAGTTTTTGTAATCGAAAGTTGTATATAAAAATAAGTTAATTGATCAAATAGTAAATAATATCCAATTTGAACGAAATTTGATATGTATGTTAAGAACATAAGAAACATTAAATTCAACCGTTAGTTTTTCAAAATTCACACTCAAAAAAGAAATATATGAGAAGTCTGAAGAGTTTCTCTCCAAACTAGTTTGGAGAGAAACTTTGTTCTTTTGGCATTTGCATCTAATCCTTACATAGGGGCAGAATGATTAGGGAACTGGCCCTATGGTGGGGTCTAATTGGACTCACCACACATATTCATAGAGTCCACCCTGTACCATATAGGGAAGACAATCTTGTACTGTATCGGCCTGTACGGCCAATATTTATCGTATCGGAACTTTCATCGGCACAGAAACACTAGCATTTCGTACCGATTTAAATACCAGACGTACCGGAGCTCTTTCAGCCATACCACGATATATACCGGATTCCAACCAATTAATGAATATCGGACCGGTACAAAATTACACACAAAATGTTACTTTCCCTCCCCTTGTGCCAGTCATACTTTCTACCTCCCTTCATTTCTAACTCATCTTTACACTAATGATGAAGTCATGCCATTCGATGGCGGCACCTGTAAATATCCAGCAAGCTTTGAGTCCTTGAGAAGGGGCTGAAGTTTTGAAGCTTTAAGAGAGAGAGATAGTCTACAGTGAAAGATAGAGAGAGCTATGATGGAGGTGAAAGAGTCTTGGAAAATAAAGAATTGTTTGATAGTGAAGTGATGAGTTTAATCGTGTGAAAATGAGGGCTTGTTGGAAATTGTAATGACATGTAGGTTGTACTTGTAGGTCTTAGGCGTGTGATGTGGATCAGAAAAAGAAAAAGAAATTAATAAAGGTGGGAGGTAACTGGCAAGAGGAGGCATGTGTTTGGTTTTATCACCCACCATTTTAATTTTTCTAATTATTTTAATTTTTTTTTTTACCAAACCCCTTTCACGTAATATCTTATTTCCCACCAACTACCCCTTCTTTTTTATTATCTTTTTTTGATCTTATACTTTTATTTATTTATTTTTTTTAATAATAAACTTATATGCTTCACAAGTTTAATTGCTTAACAAATTAACTTTTACCAAATAATTAAAGTTATAAATATGCAAATAATATTTATTTAATTATTTTAAAAATATATACAAATAATATATATATATATATATATATTAGGCATAAATGTACTTTTAGTCCCTAAACCAATTAACGCGTGTTATTTTCGTCTTTTTTTGTCAGTCAACCGACGAAAATATCTGAGCTGGTTGCCGGAGGAATTAAAATATTATAAAAAATGCCACATTAGCATCTATTTTAAAAAAAAAAATTGTCAATTTTAACTAAATAAAAAAAAAGAATTAAAAACAATAAAATACATAAAATTTAGATCTACTCATTTTGAACAAGAACACACAAGAGCACAAACCCAGAAAATCATACAAATCTAGAAAATCATACAAACCCCATCAACAACACACAAGAGCACAAACCCAAAAAAACTGTACAAACCCAGAAATTAAACACAGAAAAATCAAATCCACACCATATTAAACATGAACAAGAAATTAAACATGAACACATTAAACATTTGAACAAGAAGACAAACCCAGAAAATTTAAAACCCAAAAAAATTAGCATTAGATCCACATCAATACAAAATTAAACATGAACAAATCGAAAAAATCAAACCCCCACACCACCAAAGCATTAAACACAAAACTCAAACCTTGAATTTCTGGCCTCCAAACACAAAAACACTAAACTCTAAACCCAAAATTTCAAGCACCAAAGAAAATAGAAGTAAAGAAAGAGTATGATTCTCTATCTTTCCAAGAAACCAACACAAAATCAACTTAAACCAACACAAAACTCAACGATCTAAAACCCAATGATCAATGACCCACCGATCTGAAACCTAACGATCTGAAACTCAACTTAAACCATCGATCCAAAACCTCCAAACCCGCCAGATCCACCACCTCTGATCTCTACTTCTGTTTCATTGCAAGGAACCCAGGCCAAAGCTTCTTAAGCTTCAATCCTTCGTTGTTGACCACGACAGCCATGAATCGTAGTGAGTCCTTTCTTGGCTTGGTCTATGGGTTTCACATCAATGGACCTAGCCGATCTAGACCCATAAAACCCAGATCTACCAGAAAACCACCACCACAACCCACCGACCACACCACCGCCGACCACCACCACATCATAACCCAGCAACCCATATTAGCCAAAAGTCACGAACCCAGCCAAAACCAAATTCACGGCAACCCACGACCTAACCCACCAAGCCCACGACAGCCCACCACCGTTGCATGTCCTTAACCCACGATTCATAGCCACCAAACCCGACCCACCACCAACTTCAAAAGTAAAGGCCATTGAAGGCGAAGGAATTGACCTTGGATCTGCCCAGAATGACTTGAACAATATGCTCACAGTCATAGCAGTGAACACAGCGTTTGCATCCTCCAAAAAAAAATTCAAAATCTTCAACAACCAACCACTCTTCTTACAAACTTCGATTTTGCCGTTGCCATCTTCATCGTCATTGTTATTGTTGTCGATGAAGTCGATGATGTTAAGAGAAAGGAAGTAGAAAGAAAGAAAAATGAAAGGGAGAAGACTGAAATGGTGAAGAGAAATAGGAAAAAGAGAAAATTTGTGATCATGTTCTTGGTTGTTCTTTTTCAAAATGAGTAGATCTAAATTTATGTATTTTATTGTTTTTAATTTTGTTTTTTTAAAATTAAAATTGACAAATTATTTAAAAAAAAAAAAAGATGCTAATGTGGCATTTTCTATAATATTTTAATTCCTCCGACAGCCACCTTAGATATTTCCATCAACTGACTGACGGAAAGGACGAAAATAACATGTGTTAATTGATTTAGAGACTAAAAGTGGTAAAATTAAAATGTAGGAACCAAAATGGAAAAAAAGCCAAATTGAAAGGACTAAAAGTACATTTACGCCTATATTTTAAACTGTGGTAAACCTGAAGCGATACACCAGTATTGACCGAAACTGACATATATCGTTCCACTAGCCAAATCGATACAGCTTCTGGTAAGAGATTGTCTCCCTGTACCATACCTTATCTATCTCTGCGTTTAATCTTCTTCTTCTTCTTCTTCCTTTTTTTATTTTTTATTTTTTATTTTTTATTTTTAAATCTTGTAGGGAATAAGCATAAATTTGGCATATATAGCTCTTTGATTTCAGGATGCTTAATCTGTATATAGAGTAATTCAAAGATCTAACGGTAACTACTTTATACGAAAGATCGTGATTAGCTGTCTGTCCTTGTTACTCTTTTTTTCATCACTCGAAGCCAATTACATAGAATTGTGACAAAGTTAGAGCAAATAGCAGTGATCTTATATCTTTTTTCATCTCCATGTAGCTCAGCCACCTAAAGGGACATGTATAAGAGCATTCTCATCAGGTGTGCCAAATGCCAAATATTTGGCATTTGGCACACCAAACACCAAAAAACCCTTCTCATGAGGTGTTCTATATCTTATAAAATTTGGCACACGTGAACAGTACCATTCCATTTTTGGAATGGTACAGACAGATGTGCTATAATAAAAAAATGTTTTTTATTCCGTTTCTCTCTCTCTTCATTTATAACTCTTTCTTCTCTCTCTTTCTTTTCCTTCTTTCTTTCTCCGCCTCAGTTCTTCTTCTCAGTTCTCACCTCTCTTCCTTTTCTTTTTCTTTTTCTTTTTTTCCTTCTTCTTTCTTTCTCCAAAACCTCCACCTCTCCATTTTTCTTTCTTTTTTTTCCCTCTTTTTTCTTTTCTGTCACTTTCTCTGCACCTTCTCTATCTCTTTTTTTTTTCCCCCTGTCACTCTCCCTCTCTGTCTTTTTTTTTTTTCTCTGCCTAGGCCATTTCCATTGAGATCGGCCGTCGTTGTGGAGTTTGGCCTCGCCGTCGCCGTCGCCGTCGCCGTGAAGTTCAGCCTCACTGATGAGGCTGTCACTGTGGAGATCTCTGATTTTGATCTCACTTTTTTTTCCCCCCCTTCAATTGTGGATTCCATGTGATTGTGATTATGGGTGAGTCGGTTCTTTTTCAAGCTCTTTTTTTTGGGATAGTTTTGTGTTGATTTTGGGGATTTTTTTTAAAGTATTATTGGGTGGTGGTGGCGGCTGGTGAATTTTTATTGGTGGTGGTGGGTTGTACTTGTGGGTGGTGGTAGCAGGCTGTGCTTGGTTATGGTGGTGGCGGTCTGTGCTGTGTACGGTGGGGTTTTGTTGAAGGTTTTGAGTTTTTTTTTTTTTTCCTCTTTTGTTGAGGTTTTTGTATTTGGAATTTGTTGGGAGGACCAGTGATTGTGGTTGTAGTTTGTGGTGGTGGTTGTAGCAGCGGTAGTTGTTGTGGTGGTGGTTGTAGCAGTGGTTCTTGGTTCTTGGTTAGTGGTGACTGTCATGGGAATGTGTCTATATATTGTTGGGTTTTGAGGAAATATATTATTTTAATGTGTTGAATATATTATTTTAATGTTTAGAAGGGAAGAATAGAACATATGATAAATAGTCAATTGTAAAATGATGAGCTAAAATGATAAAATAGGTATTTGGTGTGTCAAAATGACATTTTTTATAGGAGAGCTGATGAGAATGCTTACCAAACACACCAATATTTGATTGAGACCATATCCGATCATTATCACACCTATGCAAGCAGTGAACCTAGACAACTAAAAGTTCATAGCCACATTTATGGTTGAGTCTTCATGTCATTCAACTGACACCCTCTGGTAGGCCATTGTGGATTAGGATCCGGTGCAATACCTAGGGTATTGCACTAGGTGCAATTATTATCAATGGTTGAGATTGATAGTTGCAAAAAGCAACTTTCAATCTCAACTATTGATTAAAAAAAGTTAACAAAAGTAAAAAGTAAAAGTTTGAAAAGTAAAATGTAAAAATAACTTGTGAGAGAGGGGAATGTGAATTGCACCTAATGCAGTACCTAAAGTATTGCACCGGATCCTAATCCAGCCATTGTCTATTTCTTTCAGTCAAAATTGTCCCCACTGCTCAAATTGTCACTATTTGCTACTATCTTTTTGGGTGAATAGCTCAAAAAGGTCCGTTTGGCCCCGCGTTTTAAAAATAAAAATGGGTGTTTTGGACTCAAAATGCCAGTTGCAGCCTGTTTGGCTATGCATGTTCTAACATTTGTGATTTTAAAACACGCGATTTCAAAACGAAACTATTTCTAGCAAATTTGAAAACATCATTCTGAGGGGCTATAAAACTCATTTTTAAAATACAATTTACCACAAATACCCCCATCAAACTTGAACAAAGAACCCAGATAAATATTTCTCATTTTCTCCTCCATCATACCTTCACCTCTACTTCACCTTCCATTTTGTTTTCGCCCTTCTCTTACTCTCTCCATTGCCTCTGCTAAATCCTTAGTAAGTTGGAGCAATCATATTCATCTTCTTTCTTTTCTTCAAGACTCAAATGGAAAGTATCATGGACAACAAAAGGATGGGTATTTGACCAGTGAGGATAGCTACTAGTGTTACTGGAGGATAAGTGCAGAAGTAGGACTGTAAGAGTAAAATGAAATTGGTAAAGTGAAAGGTGTGCAGGTGATAGGGAATCTTTGTTAGATGAAGAACTTCATGTAGAGTGGTGTCTTCACCCTCCACGTGTAGTTTTTTATTTATTTAATAAATGGAATACTTTAATTTTTATTTTTATTTTTATTTTTGGGAACTGAATACTTTAGTTTCATACTTTCATATATAAGATTTTTTTTTTTTTTTTTTTTGCTGAATAGTTTTATATATAAGATTGAATTTAAAAATGTTGGTGTATATAGGTCTTTTTGGTAATTTGCAGTTAAAACAACAATTGAAAATCACACTTTTTGCAAATTTTGCCAAACATTCTAAAATTGCATTTTCAAAATGCACGTTTTAAAACTGCTATTTTTTTCAAAAATGCACTTTTACAAACAGCTTATCCAAATGGACCCAAATTCTCACTTGACCTTTGCACATTTTGGTCTCTTAAGGAGTTCAGGCTGTTTGTTTCATTTTTTTTTTTGATAGCTCAAAACTCAAATAGGCATGGACTTGGTAGTTGGCACTGTTAGTAAAGGGAATGTCACTATACTTTGGATGTCCGTATGACACAACCTCAAATAATTGTGGTATTTGGAAATGACTAATTCTAAGAACACACTTTTTATCACATTTTTTGTTTCACAATTATCTTAACTTCTTAATTTTATGAGGGGAAAAGAAAAAGGATGCCATTAAAGTTCTTTTAATGGCAACTAATTAAGCTAATAATAAAATGAAACATCAGTTATTTAATTTAATTTGTTGTGAGTTAGAAGCCAGAAAATGTGTAGCAAATGAATTTGAACCAAAATTATAAATCATTGCCAACTTGGTGGAGAAACTTTTTTGATTTGGGTACCGTTAGAAAATAGGAATTGTTTAAAATCTAAGCATGGATGTAGACAATGGTTGCCTAAAGGAAACAGCTCATCATGTGCTTGAATATGATAAGCTCAAGGGAATATATGATGAGGAGTGGAGATTAACAAGTAGTATCTCTAGATGATATCACGCGCAATGCGCGGATACTTTATAATTTCATTTTCAAATAATTTATAATTAATTTTTATGACCCATATAAAATATCTAATCTTGTGGTATAATATTTACATAATTAGCTTCAATTATCTTATTTATTAAAAAAGAGGAAAATAAAAAAGAAACACAAATTACTAAGCATAACATAATGTCATAATCTATGGCCAAATGCCCTAATAAGAAATTGTCCTTTGGCACCAAGACCAAGTCTTCTACTTGGAACTCTCATTGTGTATTTCTCCAGAATTTATAGAATACATACCAAGAACTAATACCCTAAAAATGTCCCACACATAAGGGACATTTTTGCCACCATGAATTTTCAATCCAAGTGTTGCAAATATGTCATCAGATATAAAAGCATTGCCTATGTAGTAGTCAAACACCGTAGTTAAGGCCTAAAAGAAAATTTAAAAAAGGAGATTGTGAATTTCCATTCATAGATCAACTTTATTGCAATCATGATCCAAGTTGGAGAACTAATAAATTCATAAAGAATTTCACATAGTCAAGAAAAGTAGCGGTAGTGACAAAATTTGATAGTAATTTTTAAAAAAAAATACTCAAAAAATGTCATATGCTAAGTTGCAACTATTGGAATTGGTTCATAGTCTTATAATAATATAAAAATTAAAGAATCAGTACTTACACTAATTTTTTAGGTTGCTTGACAAAAATTAAGAGGATAAAAAACTAATTGAAGTGAGATAGGCATGCCAAGAGGAAAAAAAATTAATTTTATAACCTTCTGTGGATAGGCATGCCAACCCTCCATCTTGAGCAACACTTGATGCACAACTGATTGAAGTGAGATAGGTGCAAGCAATGCAATCTTCGGGAATTTGTTTGAGTCTTTGGGGACCATGATCTAACCAAGGTAAAATAAACAGTTTTCGTTGTTTAAACACCGTTACCAAACGGGGCCTTAAAGAGCATAAGTATTAATAACAAAATTGATAATATGCATTTGGCAAGCTCTGACATACCTAGAACAAAAAATTATGAAAATTTCTAAGGCAACCATAAAACACATGAAAATTTTGAGTAGAGAAGAGAATAGGCAGAAAAAAAAAAAAAAAAAAAAAAAAAAAAAAAAAAAAGGAATTTCTTTTTTCCTTACGGCGAAAGGCTCCAAAATTTTGGCTAAGAGATGAAATTTTTTTTACTTAAGACCAACTATAACATTATTTATGTTAGGTTCTACTTCTTGCAAAATAATGACCAACTGTTAATACACTACTTAACCTCACCTACAGTAGCCATACATAATAGAAACTTGACACTTAGCTTAGGTTTTTTTGGCAATTATGGTGTGTAGTTATATATGATTTTGCAGTATTAGTTCTTACTCCATTGCCATTCATAGTGATTATAGAGTCTTGCAACTCTGGGAATTGGTTCTTCTTGGTCTGGAGATTACTATGTATTTTAGGTCCATAAAGGTATTCTATCAGGGAAAGCCACTTTCAGAAGCTCAAAAGTATCATAACTCATTCATTTGATTTGTGGGATTTGGCTGAACCACCAGATATAAATTTACCTTGAATAACTACCATCAAAAAATCTTGTGGCTTCTTCAACTTCAACATCCAACAAAAGTCATGAACACATACGCTTTTGAATATGTTGTATTAAAAACACTACCTTAGACTTCTAGTTATGTACCTACACTTATCTTACATGACTAATGTCAAGGACCCATGGTCACTGCCAAGTACCTGCACAAAAATAAATAAAAAATTAAAAAAATAACTTGAGCCTTTACTTTCTTCTTGACAATGAAGTATTTGTTCCTCAAATTTTATGTCATGAGCAGATTGTGTGTTTGGCTTCAATCCTTGATCTGTGGGATTCATTTGTATTTACAGAAATCTAGATATGGATTAACAGATTAACAAAAATTGTGTTTCTTTGTTTCAAAAAAAAAGTTACTTTCTGATTTCTTTTTTAAAGAATTTAACTACACCCAGGGCCGGCTGAAGCATATAAGCAATTGATGCAATTGCTTAAGGCCCCCAAATAAAAAAGGCCCCCACTTGTAAAAAAAAAAAAAATTATATATATAATATATTTATCTATATATTTTAATTACAAAAAAAAAATATTTTAGGTATTTTTATTGGTCAATAAAATGCATTAAAAAAGCCACATTGTATCTTAAAATTCAGTATACTGCACAACAACAGTGCACATAACTTGATAGGATAAGACTGTACAATGAACATAGCACTGTGCAGTCTTGTCCACGAGCCCCAACACATCACAAGGCCTAAACTAAGTTGGCCCCCACACGACCTCATACTAATTAATAAGTTATCACATTTTTTTAATGCAGACTCCTACTTTATCAATTATTATAAATTATCACATCAATTAATTATTTGATGTATATTATATCAACTTATTTGTATTATAGTAATACTAATTTACTGAACCAAATAATAAATTAATTTTTATTTGTACAAATTTAGACTTTAACGTAAAAAAAAAAAAAAAAAATCCACTTAAAATTTTCGCCTAAGGCCTCCAAAATTGTTGAGCCGGCCCTAACTACACCATCAAAAATTTATAAAATAAAAAACCCAAACCGTTTTCTTAAAAAATATAACTACACAATAAAAAATTTATAAAATAAAAACCCCAAATGCAGGTTCTCTTATTACCTTGACAAAATGAAAGGTCGGCCGTTTGGCTTGAGGCTGATCTTTTGGGTCGGACCTATATTCTTGGAATCATTTCAAATATTAAAAGACCACATAGAAACCCAAAATTCAAATTCATTTAATTTTGAAAATTTGCATGGATCTCGGTCCGACCAAAAAGCCAGTAACTAGTCATTTTTCCAGTTCTTTCACCGTATTGGTTTATAAAATCATGGAAAAAACTCCACCAAAAAAAAAAAAATTGAACGAAAATTTGGAAAAAAAAATAAATAAATAAAACCACTTACAATGCCCAAACCAAATGCCAATAGAAAAGTCCAGTACAAGATCAATCTCATCTCATACTAAGACTATCACTACTCCAACACCAACACGATTACGTTTTTAATTCAACAAATATTTTTTTAAAAGAATCCTCACTACCTTAGTGCCTCGCGGATTCACCAAGTCATTAAACAATTTAAACTAAGACTAAATCAAACCTAAAGGCTAAAAGGAAATAAGAAACTCACTTACTCTCCCCAGCCATCGTCATTCATCCCTGTTCAGCAACACTAACAACAACTAGAACTGAACTCTACAAGCTTTATGTTGTAAAACTTTATGTATTTACGTGTTTTTTTATTGTTGTTGTTGTTGTTGTTGTTGTTGTCAATATATTAAATTTTCTTTTTATTAGATTGTGTAATTTATATTTCTTGAAGAACATCTTGAAAAAAAATTTCTAGAGCCATAACTGGAAAACTGGAAGTTTAAAATGTATCAGGTCCTCTTCTCAAAACCAAAAATGTAACGTGATACTTCAAATAGAAGAGGACCAAAAATTACTATAAAACAACAATGAAGCAGAAGAATCAACATCAATTGAATTTGGATGTTGGAATTTAAGCTTTTGTTGTAGTCTTCTTCTTCTTCTTCTTCTTCTTCTTCTTCTTCTTCTTTTCTCTAATTTAATAGAATTAAGATTTCCTTCCAAAAAAAAAAAAAAAAAGAAAAGAAAAGAAAAAAAAAAAAGATGCACAAGAATTAGAATTTTTTATTTATTTAATTTTATACAAGATATAAATTTTATTCTAGCATAATCTAAATGTATATTGATGGTGTATTATGACACACCAACTCCAAACTTGTCCATATTGAGGTCATCCAAGGAAAACAAGGCAAGCGAAGCAAATGAAGATGGATTGCATTATAGTAGGCTCATCCACGATGAGGTTGTCCGTCCAAAGAAATACCTGGACGACCTTCCTACATTCTATATGCCTCTCCCCATGCAAGCTTAGGACGAGCTTTTCACTTAGCCTAGAACACAAAGGCCAAGGTTCATTACTATAGCCAGTTTCCAATGACAGTTATGGAAAACAAGCCCAAATAATGCAACTTCCATAGCAATTATGGAAATTACCTCCGAGTCTTCTGAATTCCTCAATGATAGGAGAAGTTACTAAACAAATAACTGTCCCAAAGTGTGTGCTATATAAGCATTCATCCATGAGAGGGTAAGTCATTTAGACACTTTCACAAAAATCGGAATCCCAGAAATACTAACTTTATCATCGAAAGATTCTTGGCCGGTCTTCCACGGTCACCTCTAATTTTGTGTTTGCTTTTTCAGGACTTTCAAGTGCTCTCTGATCACTGATGCCCGAGACATTCAGTCAACTGATTTCATTGTATTCATCATATATGTGTGTGAAGTTCCCTCCTGAAGACTTGAATCCCAGTCTTTACCTCTTCACACCCCACAAACACTTATACTTGTAGAGTGACCATCACACCAAGGGTATATGGTGATAAGAACCAGAAATTAAGTATTGATTCTTTGTTGACAACTATATTTAATTCGTGAATTAAAGGAATGAAAGAGGACATTTTGTAGTTCACATCATAAGACTAATAAAATAACAAGGGAGGAAAAAAAAAAGAAAAAAGAAAAAAAAAAAAAAAAAAAAAAAAAAAAGGCACATCATGCTACGCTTGATAACGTTGTGATTTCATTTTAAAATTTTAATTTTATTAGAGTTGATTATACACAAGTTTGGAAATTTTAACACGGTGAACTTGTATTAAAGTCTTGACAATTACAATTTTTTTTTTTTGGTTGAGGAAATTGACAATTACAATTACTCAAGCAAAGAGACTTCATAATTAATGCTTATAATGGAAAAAAGTTATTAGTTCTCTAGGAAGAGTAGACACTTTATTTAGGGGGTTGTACATAACATGTGTTTATGTGTACATGTGCTTCATAAGTAAAGGCTAACTTTTTACAAAATTGTTGTGTCACCATATTGTTTTGGTACCCATACCCTTCCTAGTTAGTTTTTCACTTCGTTAAATCATTTTTACTATAGAAGTTGTGAGGCTATTAATGACATTCTTAAGGGGCGTCTGGTTCACCATAATATGCCCTTGATGCGATGCACATTATCTTAATGTGACATTAAGGTGTTTGGTTCATTTGATTTTTTTCTAATATTACCATAATTTATAATTACAAAACATATCACATCACCTTAATCACATCACCTTCTTAAATGGGCAATCTTACATTACTAATTGGTGAGGATGTAATAATTTATTGAATTGACAAAATTTCCTATACTATTTTTTTTTTAGAATATATATATATATATATATATTTTATTTTACTGATAAGAATTTACTAAAATATCAAAAAAAAAAATTCTAAATTAGTCCAAAACTTCTAAAATGACCAAAATACCCTTGGAACCACCAAAATGACTAAAATGCATCACAAACGTCCAAAATATTCCAAAAACCTCCAAAATGCCCCCAAAACCTCCAAAATGACCACAATACCCCCAAAACTTTTAAAATGACCAAAATACCATTGAAATCTCTAAAAAAAACTCTTAAAACCTTTTAAAATGACCAAAATACCTCAAAACCTAAACAATGACCAAATTCCCTTGAAACCTCTAAGATGACCAAAATAACCTTGAAACCTCTAAAATGACCAAAATGCTCTAAACCTAAAAAATTTCTAAAATAACCCTAAAACCTCTCAAATGACCTAAATACCTTGAAACCTCTGAATACCCCCAAAAACCTCTAAAATGAGCAAAAAACCTTGAAACCTATAAAATGAAGAAAAAAGAAAAAAAAGAAAAAACCCCTTGAATCCTCTAGAATGACCACAATACCCTAAACCCCTAATATGATGAAAAATACCCTAAAACCACTAGAATGACCAAAATACCTTTGAGACCTCTGAAATGACCAAAATACTTTTGAAACCTCTAAAATGACAAAAATAATCCCAAAACTACTATAATAACCAAAATACCTCCGAAATCACTAAAATGACCAAAATATCCCTAAAACCATTAAAATGACCAAAACACCCCCAAAACATCAAAACAACCAAAAATTGGTTTTCATGGGCGTTTTGGTCATTTTGAGGTTTCAAATGTATTTTGTTCATTTCGAGGTTACAAGGATATTTTGGTCATTTTTAAGATTTTGGGGGTTTTCTAGTCATTTTAGAGGTTTCAAGTTTGTTTGCACATTCTAGAGGATTTTAGGGAATTTTGGACATTTTAGCCATTTTTGGGGTGTATTTTAATCATTTTAGATATTTTGGGGGTATTTTGGTCATTTACGAGGTTCTTGAGTTTTGTTTTGCTCATTCTAGTGGTTTTTAGGGGTATTTTGGTCATTTTAGAGGTTTCAAGGTATTTTGGTAATTTTACAAGTTTTATGGGTTATTTTGGTTATTTTATAGATTTTGATGCTATTTTGGTCATTTTAGAGATTTTGGGGTATTTTTGGTTGTTTTGAGGTTTCAGGGGTATTTTGGTCATTTAAACAATTTTAAGGGTATTTTGGCCATTCTAGTGATTTTGGTAGTATTTTGGTCATTTTAGAGATTTCGGGACAATTTTGGTCATTTTGGAGTTTTGGGGGGTATTTTGGTCATTTTCATTGGATTTAGAGTATTTTGGTAATTTTAGAGGTTACATGAGTATTTGGTCATTTTTTAGATTTCGAGTGTTTTTTTTTTTTTTTTAACATTTTAGGGGCAATTTGGTCATTTTGGGCTTCCAAGGGTATTTTTTGGTTCAAGGGTAATTTTAGCACTATTTTCAATAAGTTTGTTTTTATAATAATTTAGTTAATTCTAAGAATGTTTTTGAATCAATTATATGAATGTTGCATTCTTGGATTATGATTGGAATGCAATTTAGTGAACCAAGCACCTCAATGTCATATTAAGGTAATGTGATAACATGAATCTAAGATTACAAGAATGTAACATTATACTTTAATGTAACATCAAGTGAACCAAAAACCCCCCTCACGGTAATGTGATGCCTAAGGTATTGGCATAGAAGGATTACTTGGTCAAGAGCATCACCCAATAGCTTATTTAAGCGAAAAGAGATGAATCACGTAGAAAAAAAAAATACTCAACCTATTACACTGTCACCATTATCTATTATCACAAGAATGTGTCATCTATTATGACCATGAAGCATCTACCTCTTTCTTTTTCTATTTTTTTTTTTTCGGTGATGAAATGAAGTCTCTACCTCAACTCTTAAAAGAAGTTGAGCTTTGGCTGTTGAATTAAAATTCCTACAGGCTACAACGCTACTCCTTTGTTGTAAAACATAGGGCATGAGTTGATAAGGACTTTGATGCACTTATAGTTGTGGAGTATCATTGCTATTAGTCATAAGCATTAAGGTTACAAGATTTGAGAAACTCAAATAGGACTATGATTCATTTCCAAACTTTGGAGAGATCTATGGTAACATGTGTACTGCATTATGCCCTAGCATGAATCAATACATTCTTCAAAATGGTTATTTGTTCAAAGGGCCAACAAAAGTCATGCGTCCCATGGACTACAATGAGATTTTCTAGCATGGGCAATTCATGTCATATGCCTTGTTGGACATTTTGGTCCAAATAAGACAATTGAGGAAGTTCAACATCTATTTTATTGGTCTATCCTGAAAAGGGACGCATTAATTTTTTTATATAAAAAAATTAATAAAAGTCCTCTAGAATGTGAATCTATTTTCCAATTTGATTCCCCGATGCAATGACTTCCTAATTTATTCGGATATTATAATATTATCCTTTTCTACCCAATTTTTTTTTTTTATAATAAAAATGACTTTGTTAACAGGTGCCGTCCTGTTAATGAACCAGCTGTGGTTCATTTACGATCTATTACAAATTTCACTGTATAGAAAACTGGCAAAATTTTACTTTTTAGCTGTGGTTTATTACAAAATAATTTGACTTTTTCCATCTAAACTGATACACATTTAATACATATTCAGTTTTTTTTACATCCCTAAAAAACCTTGAATAATTTATTTTAAATTTTATCATATTAATGGGTGCTGTACAGCCCCTGTTAACAGCACCCTAATAAAAATAATCACCCAAAGAATAAATAGTTGGAGCATGACCACCATTTTCAACCTTAAGCGCACCTAAATATCTGTGCTTAAGCAATGAATATGCAAGATTTTAAGTTGAGTGCAATAGACATATTCTGAAAATTATGTCCAAAGCCGCCAACCATGCATTCGGCATGTTTTTCAAATAAGTGGGAAAAAAAAGGTTGTTTATTAAGAATATATATTGGGCTAAAGAAATGTTCTCCTATCTAGAGATCTATTTATCTGTGAATCACTAAAGCACTATCTCCTCCACATCAGAGGCTTTAGCAAGACGCGTTTAAATTTGCTAGCCCATTTTTTAGCAGTTAGCTTTTTGTCTAGCTTTTTGCCCTTTAGAAAATTCACATTTACATTTACTTCAATATGTGCCAATCTCGTGAACAAAGTTTTGACCACGCACGACATGGTCTTGGACACGAGTACGGTGCCATACAGTAACGCAAGTAATTCTTGAAAAATTATAATATAATACAATATATAAGACATCATTACAATATGAATATAACATAAGTACAACCTTTCAAATAAAATATGTGTGCATTTTAGGTTTAGCCAGAAAGATTTCTTTTTTTTTTTATTTTATATAAATTAAATGTCATACCCCTACATAAAATCTGCTCCAACCTCCTCTTTTTTTCAAATCTGAGAAGATCAGGGCCTGTACAGCTATACTTTAATGTAGTGCTACAGCAGTAAAATTCAATCTAGACAGATTTCAATATTTCACAGTGCAAAGTGAAAAACAGTGATCATGAGCCACAGCTCACTAGCTAACGAGGTAAATCTACCATCATACACATATAGTTGAAAAAAAGATGTCAGCTCCATTTTATAAATTAGAAAGCAATTCAATGTAGTTACTTTCCAAGACACCATTACAGCAAACTGTCACTGCTATTCAACTGTAGCCTACACTATAGCACTCAATTTTTCTTCCCTCTAAACTGTCTTTTTGCCTCCCATTTCCTTTCTCTTATTTCAAGATTCAATAGTTATAACTTATAAGTCAATCACTTCAAATCCCCCACCTTCTCCCCAAAAAAAAAAAAAAAAAAAAGTGAACATCATGCCAATTTGCCACTTGCCTTAATAGCCTCACCTTTTTTCACTCCTGAAAAATGTTATTAAGGACAACTTTTTCAACACGGGCAGTTGTCTCTGATTGCCTCAACCTTTCCCCACCAGTTCCATATTTTCATCCCCCTAAAAAATTGTTAAAAAAACCCAAACAAAAAAAACAAAAAATATTCTCTTCTACTCTACATTAATCGATCTGACAAACTTGGAAGCCTTCTGAAGAAATTTAAGCTAGAAGGTGGCATGGGGTCCCTAAACATGGGGTGGCGCAAGTAGTAGAATCCTAAGGCCACAGCAACCATCTTTGGTGGCACCACATAGAGAACCACAGTGATAAGCAGGCACACAAATATGAATAATTTAGTAGCTCTTGGGTCCCTCCAGCTCACCAAGGCTTGGACCCTTTCACCTTGGGTTGCAAAATCACCCAAAACTGTTTGGACTCTTGCAGCCAACATTCTCAACCGGTCATACCTTGCTCTAACCAAATCAGGTGGTTTCGAGCTTGGTATTGTATCAAATTCCTCATCAAGTTCATCCGGATCAACTGCATCCGCATGTGATAATCGGATATCCATACCCGCCGGTATCTTGGGCTTAAACCGATAATACCAAACACCAATCAAGAACACGTAGAGAAACCCAGTTGGGACAATCAAATCAGGAAACCAAACAAGCACCAAATATAAAACGTGGACCAGCACTGTCGTCACTGGGTTCCTCCACCTTCTTATATCGTCCAACCATTTTGCTAACCCGACCGCCCAAGCAAGAACCGCCACGATCCGAAACCAATTAGCTTTACTCTTTCTCATGCTCCATGTGTGTGAATCCGCATCCAACATGTACCGAACCACTTCGTGACCCAACGGAGGCTCGGACCGCGCAAGCCACGCCGCGACCATTTTAGTCGCGGCCCCACGTAACGCTTCCTGTTGAGACACACCAAGCGGCCGCAAGTAATGCATTCTCGGAAGCAACGGCTGGCCGTAAACCGCACACGTGTCGGGCAGCAAGGAAGGACACGCGAACCGAACCGCCAACTCGATCTCGCCCATTTTTTTGAACCCGGTTCTCAACAAAACCAGCAAAGGGTACGAATTTGTGTACACTCTGTTGCTTTCTAAAGTGGAAACTCGTATACGCACTTTCCCGATTCGGCAGTCTGTTGTTTTGTCATCTGACACGTCAGCAAACATGCGCCAGTTGTCAAAAACTCCAATTGTGAGGACTGTGCAAGGGTCGTAGACTTGCCACGTGTACTGTTCGTTCCAGCGTGGATCAAAGCTGTCTGTGATGGTTCGAGTCCGGACCCACTTTTTGCCGTACTTGGCTACGCAGTACGCATCGGTTGAGCCTTTGCCTGGACCTTTGGCTTTCATTGGGAGCAAGCCACGAGCCCCGAGGATTCCAAGCTCTAAAATCCCAATAGCTGGCTTCCACAGCTGCTTAGCCGTGGGTCTAAAATCACTGCACACGTGCGCCGCTTCGTCCAGCACGTGATACCCACCCTCCAAGCAAAGACGTAGATGGATTCGTCCACAGTAGGATCCACCTCCTCTTCCGGGTGGTACACAACCATCACCACCACCACCACCACGGCATTCCAATGGGAACCATTTTGATGCCACGTGGCGCTCATCTAACCGTTGCTCGATCGCGCTCACGGGAATCACTATGTGGCCGAGGAGTTGGGGATCTCTGTTTGTACGGTCCTCGACGAGAATGATCAGCGAGTCTTCCAGTGGTTCTCCGGCGACGAAGAGCAAGTCTTCGTTGAAGTGCAGCGACGCGCTGTGATTGTTCATGGAGCCTCGCCTTGTTTTGAATGATTGAAATCCTATCTGAGCTTTTACTCTGATTTCTGGTGTCGTTAATGGAGGGAGATTAGGAGCAATGTGAAGGTCCTGAGCTTCGATTACTGTGACTCTCAGATACCATAGCTTTGGAGATTGGTAGACCTTCGAGCGCGTGTGCGCTAAATACGGCGCGTCTGAGTGCCAAGCTTCTGGGAATGCATCGTCGGCTTGAGTGCCAATCCAAACAGCGAGCTGAATGTCACCGGAGACGCCGCCGGGATGTTGATCGGAGGCTCCGCCTTCGAGTCTGTACCACTGTGGTGCTAATGGACTATCGGGAGGATCGCGTACAGGCACGTCGGAGAGGTCGAAGCAAACGCCGCCGAGAAAATGCTCGGAATGCGAGTCCCAAACGGAGATCTCCAAGGTCGAGCTCGCCGAGTCAGGTCTGTTATGAGCAATCGCGAAGACTTGGTGCCAATCCGGCGAGTCCGTCGGTTCACCAGGTCTATGGCTCGCCGGCTTCGATTTCACGTAATGACTCGTCGTCTTGATCTTCACGAAAGGGCTTTCGTTGTGCGCTAAACCACGCGCCTTCACGATCCTCACAAACAAATACTGCATCGGCTCCACCAGATCGTACGGATGAACTCTCTCACTCTGATCCGGACCAAATTTACCAGAAATCACTCTCGGAGAGTAATCTCCATTTGGCCTCCTCAAAACCCTAACTCTCTCTCCACCGCCACTGCTTCCAACTCTCCCCATCTGCATCTTCCTAATCGACGGCGGAAATTGCTCCTCCAGCGGCGGCGGGTGCTGATGAGAGTGAGAATCTTCATGCTGCTGCTGCTGCGGCGGCGGAGGAAGATCCGAATGATGATAATGAACCTCCTGAGGCTGCACCGGAGGTTGCTGAGGGTAATGATGATGATGTTGAGGGTGAGACTCTTCAATAACCACAACCGGCGGCGAGTGACGGCCATCGCGAACATTCTCCATCGGAGGAGGAACTTCAAAAACCCTACCTTCCTCAACCACCACAACCTGCCTCGGCCTCTCCTGAATCGGCACCGGTTCCTCCGGCGGCGGCTGATTCTGCGGCGGCGGACCACCACCACCTTGCGCCTGCGCCTCCTCAACAACAACCTGCTGGTCAAAATAGTAAATTCTCAACCCAATCTCACCCCTAATCCAACTAAACACACTCTTCTTCTCCAACGGTACGTAAAACAAACCCTCCTCACCTCGCTTAGCAAACTGGCTCCCGTACAACTTCACCCTCCCCAAGAAGTGGTTTTTACGGCCACTGCCACTGTTAGCTCCATACCTCTTGTCGTTAAAAACCTCAATCTCAAGCTCCTCCGAGTCCATGTGTTCCGGGTCGGAAACCTCGAACTCGATCGACTCGTTCCAAGTCGGGTTGAGGTCACGGTACTTGGTGGAGGTCCGCTTCTTCTGGCCGTCGAAATCCACCACCACGTACGGGCTGGAACTGCCTTGCCCATCTTTAGGAAGAAGGTCACGTGCGTCCACCACGTCTACAATTAGCTTCCTCACTGTTTGCACCGTTGGCGGAGGTGGATTTGGATGAGACGACGCCGGATTCATGTTGTCAACATTTTGTGATTTATGACAGCTTGGTGTGGGTTTGGACAAAAAAATGAGTTTGCTGCCGTTGATAGCGGTGTAAAGAGAGACAAAGATTTTTGTGGCTGGCTAATTGCGTTGTTATTATGGAGCGATACGGTTTGTTTGCTTTTTGAGGTGAGTGCGGTTTTTGAAATTTTTGTAACAGTGTACTGTTTGTTATTACTATTTGGGTTTTTAATTTTGATTTTGATTTTTATGTTTTTGTTTTTGCAGTGATCGTAGTGGGAGGAGAGAGTTTTTGTTTTTGATTCCATGCCCTCTCGTCAAGGTTTGTCCTTGCTTTTTCCCGGTTTTTCTCTCCTTTACGGGTTCGTTATCCACGTCATTCTTTTGTCTTTTTATTTCATTTTGTTTATTACTTTTTTACTGTAATCATGCCCATGTAACACGAATTGAATAATCTTTCTTGCTTTTTTTTTTTTTTTTTTTTTTCACACACAGAACTAGATCTTAATAGGAAAAATAATAGTCATAATAAAAAGCAATCAACATATATAAAATAATATTCTATAGGGTGCTATTTTTTTTTTTTTTTTTGGGTAGTGTTCTAAATTTCTAGAACCGTTAAAGAGATCAGGGGTGCAAATTGGTTGGGTTGGGCTTAGTCATTCCTCAATTTCTAGCTCCTTTAATCCTTTAGTCTTTACTCATTCCTCAATTTCTGCATTAATATTATAGTTTGGTTTAGACTTTAGACTATTGATCACGCTCTGTATTATATTGTTATTTGATTGAGTGTTTGAGAAAATCAATATTCCGTTACATGTGTCATTTGCCCTCAACTCCTCACCTCATCTATGATACGGAATGCATTAAGGATTTTTGGCTGACATGCTCATCAGACTATTCCTTGTGAAGTTATGAGGAAATTTAGCGAACCAACTTTGTTAATGCTCTACTAGCTTTTGAGCGCCTTCATAGAGGCTCTTCTATTTTTTTTTTTTTTTGTAAGAGTTAATAGTTTTTATTCATCATAATTTTAATCAAATAGGAATAATGTCCTAATTTTTAGCAACTTTAAAGTCCATGGCTTGGAAGTTAGCTTAAAAGCCCCCTTAGAGCATTCACATTGGCAAATGCTAATTCTACTCTATTTTACCATTTCAAAAACCTACTTTATCATTATACCATACCATTTTACAATACTTCTAACATCCCAAAACTCTATTTTTATTAAAATATTATTTTTTTAAACATTCTTTATTATTTCTTTCAATTGTCAAACTTTTTTTCAGATTTTGGCATGATTCCAAGTTTTAAAATATATTATTTCTTATACAATAGTTGCTACAGTGCAATTCTATGTTTAGAATTGCACTGTAGCACTATTGCAAAAAAATTTGCAATAGTGTCATTTACAATTCACTGATGCAGCTAGTTTTAAGACTTAAAATGCTATATTTCTCTTAGATTTAGCTTTAGCATTTGCCAATGTGAATGCTCTTATAGATAAAGTTTAGAGTTTAGACTGCAATAATACTAGGGCCAATGTTAAAAAAATGGGCTCTGAAAATTCTATACCAATCCATTTTGCACCTATTATTATAAAATTGTATAGGTGAATTTTGTCAAACTCTGCAGTTTCATTTTGTTAAGAATCATAGTACATTGATAAAAAGCCCAGCATTCATATTTCATAGTCGTACCCAATATCTGAGATGCCTCTGCAAGAAGGCACATGATTCCACTTCCCAACTGTGGCCCTCTCCTTTTTGTCAAAAGCACCCACATTTTGAATAAAGTTTAAAAAACAAAAGCATCACCTTTATTTTTTTCTTCTTGGGTTCCTTATTCTTCCATACATCATGCCTTGTCAACAATAAGAAAGACAAAGTGCTTTCCTTTTCTACATTAAGCAAACCTGAACCTAACTGTGTTCAGGAAGCTCCGAGTCTCATCAATTTATGTAGTTAGTGAAAGTGAAATTTATATCAATACAATCAAATCTGGCAGTTTCATTTCTTTCTTTCTTTTTTGTCCTTGGATTTTGTGTTCCTATTTAACATTTTGATCTTAAGAAAGAAAGAGGGCAAAGAACTAAAATATGGTAAACTTTTCAGGATCTAATTTGGAGTTGATTTTCATCCAACGTAAGAAATAGGACATCCTTATAACAATTTTCCAACACTTTGCTCAAGAATAGGAAATTTCTCCTATGCTGCTAAACATTCTTGTATAGGACATAGGTCATAACTTTTGCCACGTCCCTCTCCCGCATCATATTTAGTTTGTCTTTATGACCTTTTTTAAATTGGTGGACTGCCTGTGGAATCAGATCCTACAAGATAAAGTAAATTTTAAATTGATGCTGCTCTATTTTTGGCATATTCTTATGGGGGATTAGTGGATGAGATCAGTGTGAAGCTTGTAAGCCTTCAAGAATATTAGCTAAAAGTACTTTCAAAAGACAATCTTTTTTCCCTATGGCATTCTTAATTTTTACCTAATCAAATTCTATCATATCTGAAATTATGCAGCCTTTAACTAAAATTAGCAGGAATCCAACTGTTTTTATTTTTATTTCTTGAACGAATTTTATATTAGGAATCTGGACTACTTTGAATTTTGGCTTTATTTCTTTGAGTTCTAATTTATCCGGCTCAACAAACAAAGAGATTTTGGGGAAAGAGAAACTTGGGTTAGGGGAGAGCACATATGAGAGAGGAAGAGAAAATTCTAGGGAACATAGGATTTACTTGTTAATTATTACACCTTCTTTTGCTCAAAACTTCATGGTTAATAATATTCAACCGACAAAGAGATTTTGGGGAAAGAGAAACTTGGGTTAGGGGAGAGCACATATGAGAGAGGAAGAGAAAATTCTAGGGAACCTAGGATTTACTTGTTAATTATTACGCCTTCTTTTGTTCAAAACTTCGTGGTTAATAATATTCAAAGACGTGCCCATTTAGATTTCCCTTTATCACAGGATAAAGTAACCATTTGTTTTTGATGCGTTATGTGTTTTGGCACTGTATATATGAGTCCATTTAGGATCCGCTTATTTTACATAAACTGAAAATTTTTTGCTGAAAATATTGTAAATAAAGGTAAAAGTTAACTAAAATAGTATAGTAAGACCCATAAATAGTACCAAAAAAAATGCAATGAGACCTATAAATAGTAACAAAAATAAGTTAGATAGTAAAATAAGTTAGCAAAAATAATTTTTACCAAAAAAGCATAACAATTTGATGTCTTTTATTTTGTTCATTGCATATCTTCTAAGATATTTTATCTATCAAATCCTACTATATATCTATGCAATCACTTATAACTCTAGATCCTTCCAAATCAATTTCGTTTTCATCATTAAGAATCAAGTTGTTTTTCTTTGTTGCCCATGTATAATTATATGTAAATGTGTTTTTGTTAATATGCATTCATAAATAACATCTAGATTGAGATAGTATCAATTTTGTTGGATGCTCCAGCATTCTAGATTACACAGAGCATATTCAAATGACTGAATATTATGTTCAAATCAATATTGTTTTAATATCGACTTGAAGGCTTACTTGGTGAGCTAACAATAACCTCAAATTGCCATTTTAAGGGTCAATTTAGGATCTGCTTATTTTGCTGAAACTAAAAACTTTTTACTAAAAGTACTATAAATAAATAGTACAATAGAATCTATGAATAGTAATAAAAATAAGCTAAATGGTAAAATAAGTTGGCAAAATTAATCATGTCAAACGGACACTAAATAGTGAGGAGTCTTCTGTCATCAACATTGACCTAGACATGATGCTCAAATAATGATAGATTCAGGATAGTAATTAGTCAACAATATCCTATCAGCATACATTCTTATTGACTGAGATTTTAATTAATTTTCATAATCTGTAAAGTGTTTTTGATATTTTATATATCTACTCTATGTCAGCCAATATGTGAGGCTATTATTAATTGTAAGATATTATAAGTAATAATCTCAATATTATGTGATACTTGAGATTCAGATAAAGCATATTGTGCATGATCTGATTTATGTCCTCTCCATATGATTTCTTGTCCATGGTAGGTGCCTCGTATATATATTGTTAAATTTATGCGTCAAAGATTCTAACATGAAAGTTCTCATCATAAACCATCAGTGCTAGCATTTGGTATATATTGTAGAGTCTCATTACTAATGTAATAACTGCTTCTTTTAATTTCAAATCATCATGTGACAGATTTAGCTCATATAATTTATTAAGAGGCTCTTGATTTAAAATCCAAGGGAGTCTGCATCTCACATAGACATTTTAAAGGTTGTTAGTGACATTCTTGTTAGCAGTTGACGAGAAAGATTGCTTAAATCCTACAGGTCTTTTAATCTTTGATAAGAAAACTCAAACAGTGCCTATGTGCATTCTATGACTCTGCCCTTGGCTTTGTAATTTGAACCTTCTTTTTTAATTGCAAAATATAATCAAGCACAAATTTTGCTCATGGTAAGTACTTTGTGGTCATTCTAACACCTCTTGTAAAGATTTATCTCTTAAGTAAGGCTCAAAGAGAGAAAAATCATATAGTCTAGAAAATTCAAGAAAGAAGAGAGAAAGGAGAAATTGTATGGTACTCATTTATTTGGATATTTGCAAAGCATTTTTATTCTGTACATAGGTAGATTAAGGCTGCTGTAATTACAAATCTGCAGTGCAGACAACATAATAATGATATGAGGGCAGACACTGCATACAGTGCAGGGTCAAGAGCTTCCTCAATATCCAGGTGATTCCAACTTACGTGTTACCAATACCCCTAGTGAAAACGCTAATACAGCTGCCACAACAATCCCCTTGTTTCTTTTAAGCATCTTCACAGCACTTCCCAAAAGACCAGATTCATTCTCCCATCCCTCTATTGTCTCTTTGGAGAAACACATGGGGGCATTTCTGCTGCTCCTTTTCTCTGTCTCACTAACATGGCCACGAATATTACCAGTGTTGCTCCTTTTCTCTGTCTCACTATCGTGGCCATGGATATTACCAGGCTTGTCACGGTGGTGTTGGTGGTGGTGGTCATCTCTATTCAAACTTTCATCATTGATAGGCTTTTCATGTTCTATTTGTTTTGCTTTATCACTGACATTTTCTTTCAGAGTCTCATGTTCTCTCTTTTCTTCTACTGCTAGCTTTGGGACAGTTACATAAAGAATCTCACCGTCAAATCTTCCGGATATCTTATCAACATCTGAATTTTCTGGCAATTTAAATGATTGGTCAAAATAAACCATTTTGTCCTCATTTACTTGCCTTTGTCCGGTGGCCGTCATATTGCCTGATCCATCAATACTAAGCTTAACCTCTTCCTTTTTGAAATCTAAAACAAAAATGAGGAAAATTAATTCCATGGTCCTTGTTTTCATCCATGAATAAAATCAACTGTTAAAATAAAAGAAATAAAAAAAATCATAAACTTTTCATTAGCCGGAAACTAATTTATTTCTATGTGAATTCTATATATAAATGGGACAACTTTTGTAGGGAAATTGCAAAAATTCCCTTTGAAATTGAGAGGGTAAATGCTTGTGTGCTTCATAAGTTTGGATGCCTGTCTGAAATTCAAATGCCTAACAAGAATGGATGACCCATTTTATCAATTATGAAGGCTGTCTGAAGGAGTTGCATGTTATCTGTAAATCCACAAGATCATCTAGTTTCCATGATCAAGATGCATGTTAAAATTTCACTGAACAATTGATTCAAAATGTATTCTCATCTTTCAATGGAGAAAAATCTAAATGTTTTCCATGATGAAGACAGTAAACTTTGCCTTAATAATTAAATTTATCCTTGAAAGAATCATTGATGCGACTATTGATGGGCACAATTAGCCGAACATTATGGAAAGTGAAGTGAAGGTTTTCCTCTCTAAACATCTCGTTAAAAAAAGGTTTATTCTACATAAAGAATATTCAGATATCAGATTGAAATAGTGACAACATTCATTACCAGGCAGATCGATGAGAAGATAACGGCCATTTACATCCTCTGTCCACCCTGAATAAGGTACAAATTCTTCAGCAATATAGTCGCGCGAGGGTGCTCTCCCTCCGATACCTCTACGTCTAACATTTTCCATAGCCATGGATGATCCACAAAATAAAACTGAACTTTGTTGGAGACGATGGATGTTGGGCTAATAGTGATGCTTTGTAATGCCGAAATGCATATCTTATTTATAGAACATAAAAATGGTGAGCTAATCAAGTTCACATTTTTCATTCAAACTCAGATGACTTTTCTTGTGGTAACATGCATCTTTATTCCAAACTTTCTCCTGTTGGATTATTAAATTTTGTGTGCTGGGGAGGGGACTACGTAGTTTTCCAACAGGGTATGCTTTGCTTTCCTTGTGTCCAAACTCAACAGAAGACCTCTTTCGGCGTAGTTCACTGTCCTAAGATATGCTTCCATGCCATACATACACCACGCATTCAATGGCTTTGGTCAGATCAGATGCCCATAAACAATATTTATTAGTTTCCCAAAAGCTACACAAAATCGAAAAGGGAGCTTTTGTATTATTCCCCAATTGTAGAATTGCTGGGGATTGTTTATTGAAAGTGCATCTGGATTAATTGATTATGATTCCATTTGCCTTTTTAATAATTTTTATGAACAATTCTATGATTACGAACGGGGCAATTTAGCAGCTGCCAATATAATACAAAGGTCAGAGTCATTTAGAGATCAAGGAGATTATGGCCCCCCTGATTTTTATTTATTTTTTAATTCTATTTATTTTTATATATGTATATTGAAAATTAAGATTAATATATATATATATATATATATATTTGGCCCTCTATAATTGAAAACTGATTAAAAGAATTTAGAAAATAAAATGGTTGTTGGGTAGATATCACTTTGAGAAGACTTTAATTGAGTAATCAATATAATATAAATGAATATAACTTTATCCAAAAGCTTAAAACTATGAGGTTAAATTCAATTATGTTATATTAGCCACTCACTCTTATCATTATTATTCAATATGGACTTTACCACTTAATTAACCATACTACTCAAATATGAATATGCTGACAAATCTTACCTTTACATGCGAGTCTTCTACAAAGTCACTTGTGGCACTAAGAATAGTCTCCCTCTTGAATAGAAGATTTTTCCTTATCAATCGATTCAATCCCATTACCATCACCCATAGAGTGCCCTTTATTCAATCACTGGGGCAATGAACATGGGAGTCTTACTTACACAATTATAAGAGTCACCAACAAGCACCTAGTAGAACTTTTACTCAACCAAGGGCAGAGATGACAAAGGCCTTTAAACCCAACCTCAAGACAAGAAGGCCCTAAGGGGCCCCTTGGCCAAGCTTGGTCTAGATGCATGATAAGGTCGAATATCCAATAGGTAGTCGAGCTGCCATGATGAGCAAAACTCAAGACATTGATTTCTAGAGAAACCATGAGATTGATTGGTAGAGAAAATCGTGGGATTGAGATAATCAATATGAAATTTAAATTCTTTTTTTTTTTCTATTGTACCCCTCTTATCCCATGGATGTAGGCCACAAAGCCTGAACCAAATAAACTTTCATGTTTTTCTATCTTCTCTTTTATTTTCTTCTCCACTACTTATTTCTGCAATGGTCACTTAATCTTTTTCTTTTTCTTTCTTATTTTATTATATTTTTTATAACAAGTTTGGAAATTGGATAATAACATATATAAAAAATAGTAGTTTGGCAAGTGTATCTTATCGATAACAAAATTACATATCTAGCCAAAGAAAGTAGATTGGAAAATTTGTTGCATTGTTTGTCATGGTAATATTAAAGCTATATATTACTCTATTTTATAATTTTAAAAAAAAATTAATGATGAATGATTATTAGTAAGTAAAAATATGAGGTGAATGAATGAAAACTATTAACAACTTATAACTTAAACAAATTATTATAAAATAGTTTACGTTAATAACATTGCTCAACTTAAAAAACGACATAGCAGTAAAACCGGTTATGTCAAAAAAGAACTAAGCAGGAACATTGGAAACTCGTGTAAACAAGTAATTGACAAATCACATATACCCAAAAGGAGTCTGCAACAAGTAGGCATCATAGATGAGTACAAATATATAGAGTTGGATTCCAAATTAGAATTCAAATCCAACACTAAAATTATTTGGCGTCCGCATTTGCCTATTTAATGCAACAACTCAATACAGCCTCTCGTAGTTAGCGAAAACAACTCCAAAGCAAAGTCTCAAAGAGAAAGATTCACATAGTGAGAAAGCAAGAGAGATGTTGGGCTATTGCGGTGCATGGTGGTGCTGTTATGGACCCAAATCTCCCACCCCACCGTAAGAAGAGGCCAAACACTTATCAAAAAAAAAAAAAAAAAAGAGGCCAAACAACTTTGCAAACCACTACTTTGCAAAGTTTGGCCTTACTTCCATTTTGGTTCTATTCTTCTACCCTGGTTGACGATGATCATGATTGTTAACTCCAGTTGTGTTGGTTTGATGAGTACAACTTGCATGGACATCTGTTTGGCCATAAAATTAGATTGGGCTTTTCTCTTATTTGATAAGCAATTGATATTATTGCTCAAAGTTGTAGTTGTGGTTTTTTGTATGTGGGTCTATGAGATCGGCTTGTTCAATTTTGTAGGTTTCCCGGCATGTGTAGAATGATAAGGTTGTTTCACTTGATCTGTATATGTTTGCCCCACTACAATTTCTTTATTCGATCAAATTAAAAGTTTGAGAATTTATTTTTTTTAGTGGTGTATTTATACTTGATTCCATCTAACTCACTTTTGAGTACTTTTTATTTATTTTTAAATGACAATGCTAATATATTTTTTAGTAAGAAAAATATCCGACGTATATTAGACTAAGCTAATGTATATATTAGACTAATGAGTAATAGTTTATTACTTCCCATTCTAATATATTGGTAAGTAGTTTTGAAATTACCTTATTTAATATGGCTCTAGTTTGGTTTCCTCCAATAAATCATAGTTAGATGATAAAATTTAGGCATTGGATAAAGTATAAGTTTTTATCCATATGGAAACACATATATATTAATTAGCTTGCAAGTGGTTTTGAATGATTAGTAGGTTAAATGTATTTACCACCTATCATACTAAAAGTTATTTTGAATGCTTCCTCAAAAAAAAAAAGTTTTTTTGAATGACCTCACATTTGAATCAATCGGATAACTACAAAAAAGATGAGTTATAACAGTGGCCTTTGTTGTAGTTACTGTAGCGGATTTTCAAATGCTGCTATAAGCCCTTTGTAGCAGCTGTTTTTTTTTTTTTTTTTTTTTAGCGGTTTCCCAATTGCCCCCCTTTTTTTTTGGCTTCTATAGGTGTTTTCTAAATACAAAATTACATAGTTAAGTCCTTTTTTTTTTTTTTACTCCAATGTAGAAAACTAACACCCTAATGACCAAAATAACCCTAAATACTCAAAATGACACAAATACCCCTAGAACTAAAAAATGACCAAAATGTCCAATATGCCCCTAGACCTCAAAATTACCAAAATACCTTAGGAGTGATTAAGAACCCAAAAAAAAAAAAAAAAAAAGAATCCCTACAATCACTAAATGATAAAAATACCCCCAAACCATAGTATTACTACTATTATCTAGTGGTTTAAACGGTAAAGATGTTTAAGCCTCAACAATTTTAATATGGTGCCAAATAACTATTAAAAATGATTGCACTTTCACATTTGTCATTGTACAATAAACATGCTTACATCTAGAATATATAAATGACTTAGTTAATATATATATTAAAATGTTTAAAATGTTGCTAAACGGTATAAACTCCACCATTGCAAACCCCTGAAAAAATCATTCACATGGATTATATACAAATGAAGAAATCCATGTGGATTAAATAATGTGTTTTTTTAGTTTTTAATTAAAAAAACTAAACAATACCCAAAAAAAAATGACAATGGAGTTAGACATGCAAATCTAAATAATAAGATGTCAAAATGAAGTGGTTTTGTATGATGATGATAAGAGGTAGAGATCAAGGATAATTTACTTAATTGGCATATCCAAACCAAAATTACCAACAAAGCATCCAAACCCTATGAGCAAAGCCATTAATAAGTGCATTGTACACTATGTATTCCATCCCAAAAGCATCATTAGGCGGCTTTTTTTTTTTTTTTTAATCTAAAAATAAAAAGAATTAAGAAAGGAAAGACAACAATGCATAATATTGTTACAAAGAAAATATTTTACCATACCATGGGATGTGCCCACATGGTAATGGTATAACAGTATCACACAACATTAGGAGGATTTGTCAAGAATAACAATGGTGTATGTATATATGTAACTAACAAAAGAGGAGGGACAGATCCCAGTTTGCAACATATTGGCTTTGATGATGCACAAAAATCATCAATAAGTTGATCGTCCACACACATGCTAATGGGTGTAGAACAAAAGAGAGAAACCGAATAGAGAGCACCGGTGGGGTGCCGGCCAAAAACCCTCTGAAGGTTAAGTCAGTGATAAAAGAATCTCCAAGAACTCAAGAGTGCTAGAGTTAGGGAGAATTCACATACCTCAAGAAGGTTAGGGTTTGTTGTTTATATAGTAGCGGAGGGCTGACCTGAATCCCTTGATATGGGGGAATTTCCTAATAGAGAGAAGGATCCCAAGATCTTGGGGATCCTCTTCCCATATAGGGAAGATCCGATTGTGCGGTAGGATCTTTGGTTGTGGTATGTAAGTTATTTCCATGTAGGGACATATGAGCGGGGAATGTGGTTGGATTGGTATCTTACCCAACCTGATGATCCTTGGGATCGGCTATAGGCACAAGGCCAATGACCAAGCAAGGATCGTTTGGCATCCTATGTCGATTGATCAAAAAATTATCCTCATCAGGCCTCACTTCTAATTTCCTATTCTATCAACAACAAATCCATATTTATCCAATTATAAAAGATAAAAGGCATCATAAAATGAATGGATTTTCCACAACACAAACAATATGGGAGTTGACTTTAAAATAATAAAAAATAAAAATAAAAGAGAGTTTAATTAAAGACAAATATGTGAACGGATTATCTATTTATCTTTAATTAAGTTTTTGTGTCTATCTTAAAAATTGCTAAAGGGTGAGCGGAAAAGTTGATAATAACAATTAAGTTCATGTTTTATCGAAAACAAATTATGTAGTTTGGTGTAGGCATGTAGCCACTTGGCTCGACCACAGTTTTAAGCACAATTTAAAAAGTTTGTAATTTGGCGCAACCACTTGGTGCAACAACGACTTCTAATCCCAACTTATATGTGTGTATATATATATATATATATGATGTGATGATATAATATGATATGGTTTCACTTTCCTTTCATGAAGTAGATATGTTATCTTTTTTATATAGATAATGTAGATAAAAGCAAATAATTTTAGCTCTCGAGACTATAAAACATATGGAACAAAATTGAGCTTTGAATTAATTACTATCGTAACTGTGGGGGGTGAAAGCTCAACCTTATGTATTGGGCCTAAGGTCCTATTTGAAGGTTACTATGTGTCCGAAAAGATGAAAGCTGTTGAGAAGGAGTCCGTATGAAAGAAAGATACTTAGAAATGAAGGAGAACAGTCCGAAGAGAGCACCAGTGGTCCGAAGAGGTCATTCTTCTCGAATGCAAATACTCTTGGTCAAGCAAATATCTGGAGAGTTCGAGTAATCTTCCTAACGACTTCAATGATAAAGATAAGCTTTGGGTATGCCTGGAAATGAGAATAACGGAGAAATATCTAGAAGGAAAAGCTACCACAACCATATTAAATGCACTGCATCTGCTTTTCTGGCCGTATTAATGTGAAGAAGACTCTTGATCAATGTCATCTCAACTACTACCACTCATAAAGAGTAAAAGAGGAGACCTGACGTGACATATACTCAAGTGGATACTTAGATGAAGAACAAGTGGACGATGAAGATGAGAAGGAAGGATGCTATATAAAGGAAAAAAGTCTCTGATAAAAAAAGAAAAAAGGAAAAAGAAGTTCACGGTAGCTCTAAGTATTGTATTCATCTTTCATTCATTAATATACCTCTTCAGACATCAATTTGAAAAGTTTTGAAGTGTGTTTTTATGTTAGTTTATTCTTTAACATCATAGTTAACTATTGTTTAGGTCACAATCAGCCTAGCTCTTTCGCCCACTCTCTACAAATTCATTGTTCTGGGTTCATTGGGCTCATAATCCAAACATTTTGGGCATGGGCTACAAAAACAGACCCTACAGTAACACTTAGTCTAAAATCCAAACAATAAAAATTAAAAATTAAAAAAAAATCCTAATAATATGAGTAATATAAATATATTTTCGATATCTCCTTTTATTATTTTTTTCAAAACTATTGTTTTAAATTAACCTTATAAAAGATTAAATCGTGAAAATTTTATTATAAAAACCATTTATGATGACCATTATAAAAATCTAATAATTGATAATTTTATTATTTTGATTAAAATTACTTATACAAAATAAATAATTACATAATTATATGGAGGTGGGCAAATTCCACTATTCAAACTCCATTGTCCTTATTGTTGAGTTGTTGCCATGAATTTCGACCATATTGAGGCCAAGTGTAACATGGTGAGATCTATATATATATATATATATATATATATATTTATTATAACAAATTTAGTTAACTGACAATAGACTACAAACATCAACATTGGCCTAAAGGCTAGGCCCAAAATTTGATAAGTGAAACTCATGTGGTAAGTGAACTTTGATTTTTGTCTAGTGGTAGTAAATAACTGATCAAGGTAATAAATGTCCAAACGTGAAATGAACTTTAATTTGTATCTGGTGGTAGTCAATCACTGATCAAGCTAATAAGTGTTCAAACATGACATGATCTACTAGCTCTGGGTGTAGATGGTGGTGGATTGGAACAGTTACTGAAATCAATATTTGGGAAGACAATTGGCTCCCATCGTTCTATTCTACCCTAGGAAGCATGGATACAGGTATGAGTACGACACACAAGGGTGGAACTAGTCATTTTCCTTTAAGGGGAGTGAGTTATAATATTGATACATTACACACACACACACATTGTTGAAGAAAACTTATCATCTTTTAGAATTTGATGACTAAATAAATGTTGTTTAGTCTGATATTAGATATATGCCCAAAAAAAAACTTGATATCTTAAAAAAGTATAGTATAAAAGTTGACGATGAAATTCATACAATAATATTTATCTATCATCATATTCATAGCGAATTCTTAAAATTTTCATTTGCAATATAACATGATACGGCATGTATGACACTAGAATGACACCTAATACGATGGAAAAGGTTTCTTTCCAGACTAATTTAGAGAAAAGCCAGACAAACTTTGCCGATATCTTTTTATTAGATTTGAATTTTGAAAATCTAACCGTTAGATTTCATATTCTTTATGTCCTTAATAGACACGTAAAATTTCATTCAAATTTAATTTTATTTAGTATTTGATCAATAAACTTATTTTCTATACATAGTTTTAAATTACAAATATTTTAAATTTAAATATTTGGTTGATAGCATAGCTATTGATCTTTGATCTTTTTGGAATTTTGTAAGCATGGAGAATATAATAAGAACATGCAATCTAACAGTTAAATTTTCAAAACTCAAATCAAATAAAAAGCCATTGGCAGAGTTTGAAGGGTTTTGGAGAGAAACCTTTTTCCTAATATGGTATGGGTACGACATCCTAAATGAAGCGTTAATGCTTCCTAGATTCTACTTGCTGAAGCTACAATATTTGATTTAATTGATTCAACCTCCAATTCGCCAAGAGGGAAATAATTTATCATTGATTCTATTTTCTCCCTGTTTTAAGATTTTTTGTTATCATTTCTATCCCTTTGAATGCTAGAAAACCTCAAGACTCTCTAGTTTGGACGAGTAATAGATCATGAGTTTCTTTTTCTTTTCTTTTTTTTTTTGTTTTTTTTGGGGGGGGGGGGGGGGTGGGGGGGGTCAAAAGTGCATATTTTGTTTGGTAAGCTTGTACTAACAACATAACTACTTAAACAAATCTATTTGATCAGAATATTTCTCCTAGTTAGACTTGTGTTCTATGTAATGAAGAGGCCGAATCCACCTCTCACCTATTGTGGTGTTGCTTTTTTAAGCAAGCTACTTGGTTTCAAGATTCTGTTTGGAATTCCTTGAAGTTGCCAACCAAAACTCACTTCATTGATGTTACAGAATAAGCTTCGCAAAAATTGAAAACTTCAAACTTTGGCATATTGTGTCTTGCGACATGGATGTTATGGGATTACAATATCAATTGCTGATTGTTGAAAAGATAATCTCAAAAGCTTTGAACTTATGGTCCAGAGCTTCTCTATACATGCTAGATTCATCAAAGCAAAAAACAAGGATCAAGTACAAGAAATCTGTACTCGCTAATTTTTTTTTTAAAGTACAAAAATGGAAAAAAAAAATTGTACAAATGACCAATCTTGATTAAAAATATAAAGAAATAAAATAATTTTTAGAAATAATTTTATTAATTTTACTTTATAAATATATAGAATAGTAAAGCTTATAAAAAACATTAAAATTATAATTAATCCTTCAAGAATATTGGTTATAATGAGAATGGCTAAGTATCTTTCATCTCTAAAACATAATGATTAATTCTAAATGTGGGGCCCGTGGGCCTGGAATCCCCGACCCACTTTTAGGCTGGCCCAAGGCCCAAGCCGAGGAGGGACAATTGTCCCGGACAGTTGTCTAAAGGGTTTTTCAGCCCTTTTCGGATCCATGCCGAGGACACACCCTTCCTCGGCATACCTAGTCTAATTCTGGGTAGGAGGCAAACCCAGAATAGGTGGTCACATCCACACTTAATGTATTTGCCTGACCCCCCCAGGCTGCATTAATGAAGACAAGACCCCTGAACAGGGCAACCTTGGAGGCTGCAACCCACAGTATGGGGAAGAGCGTGTCTGATGGGACAAGTTCTGAAGCAGTAGCCTGGATGACCAACAGCTGTAAGGTTAGGATCAAACAAAGGGGAGTATATAAGGTGAAGAGCCCCTCTCGTGAAAGGGGGCCTCCTCGGACGCCTGCCGAGGAGCAACCCCAAGTGAAGAAAAACTAAGGAAAATGTCCTGGAGGACTGGCAAGAAGCCGGCCGGAGCCAAGCCCTTCGTCCCACTCTCTACAAATGTATTGTCGGGGGTGTCCTCCAAAAAACGGAGCCCCTACACTAAATATATTATTTTTAATAATAAAGTAATGTATAAGCTTATGTATTTTAAATTTTTATTAATTAGTTGGTGTCATGAACTATTTTAATTGATCAAATTATTTACGTTATACTTAATTATAATAGTTTTCCATTGGTACTAAGTGTTCAGCCCATTGGTCGTCATTTTGGACACTTATCTTGAAAAGGTAGGTTCTAATCTTGCAGATTGAAGAAGCTCTTGTAGCTAGAGACGTGAGAGCATTCACATCCCAAAATTTTATTACATCCTATTTTATCATCTCAAAAAATTATTTTATTTATAATACTATACTATTTTACAATACTCTCAGCATTCTAACTTTTATTTTACAATATAATACATTAAAATAATATTTCTATACAATAAAATAGCATATCGCAAAACCCGAATAAAAACAAAAAACCAAAACCCAAAAACCCGATAAGAGAGAGAAAGAGGAATTGATAAAGTAAGTGAATAAAATATTAATTTTTTTTTTTTTTTTAAGAATTGAGCTACAGTGCAATTCTAAAGGTAGAATTGAATTGTAGCACTATTGCAAATTTTTTTGCAATAGTTGGTTTTTACAAGTCTAGGTGTTGAGGGTTTTGGGGCTTTAATGCTAAATCTGTCATACATTTGGCATTTGGCTCTTCGGATGTGAATGCTCTAACAACAACTCACAGGTGAGTCTTTAAACCTCTATTTCTTTATCTCTCACCTCATGAATTTTCTTAATCTCCAATATTTTTTTACAGTATTCAAGAGAATTCGCTATTTCCTCCAAATCTAAGAGAGTGAAGACTAAAGAATAACTGAGTGTATGGTTTTTAACCATTACTCCCTAGGTAAACATCATGGTTTTTAAACTACTATGCATTTGTTATTAAATAAATAAATAGATATTATATAACATATAGATAAAATAAAATAATTTTAATTAGTTATTTGATTAGATTTTTTTATGCATTTTAAGATCTGTTGAGACTTAGCATTTTTTTTTTTTTGATAAAATGAGTAATGACTAAATTGAGACTTAGTTTTTACTTTTAATATGTGCATATGATTCTTAAATTTCATGAATATATACTAATTTATTCAAATATTAGTGAAAATTATTCTTTTTTCATGATTAATTACTAAAATGTTTTTTTTTTAAATGTCTTTTTGGGACACCAAAAAATACAAAGAAAAATTCTAGGAGTCTAATACAACTATTTGGCATACATAACAATGATTTGTGGACTATGATCATTATCATTTCACACAAATTTACTCTCAACAATTCAGTTTGGAGCAATTAATTTTTTTTTTCCAAGGGCCATTTGATATATTCTCTAAGATTTGCGTATATAGTTTCACAAATGCAAATATATGGTTTATTGTATTCCAGGAAACTAAGACAATACATTGAAATATAAAAGGAGATCAAGTTTCATTGTTGGAGTGACTTTTGGTGTGCTTCAAAGGGAATATCTATAGTCTTAGTTTTTATTGTAGATTGTCTACAATTATTTTATCCTTGTCTTATCTTAAGTACCAAACAATATTGTATATACTTTTATTTGGCTATTTGGGATTTCAAACTTTGAATTGTTAGGATTTATTTCTTCATTTGGATCAATATTATTAACTTTTTGCAATTATTTTATCACTTTGGGTTTTGAAATTGTGGATTTTAATAACATTCCAAACATATTATATTACTAATTTTCAGGGAAAATTTAATTAAAAATAAATTGTAATATTCAATCATGTTTATACCTCCGATAGAGGTTTTTATAACTGCTCCTATATGAACCCAATAGCAGCGGTTGTATTTTTTCTGTAATAACTAATTTATAACAAAGTGTAAGAATGAGAGAACTAGCAGTTTTTATTTTATTTTGTAGCAGCATTCTATAAAACTGTTGTTAAAGAATATCTAGTAATTCACAAAACCATTGTTAGAAATCATAAATACTAGAAATAAGGGAATGGTATACTAACATTTTTAATTTTGTTTAGCAGCTGTTTATAGAATTGTTGCCAAAGAATTTATAGCAACAGTTACTTAACTACTGGTATAAATGATTAATTCCAAAAGGAAAGGCCCTATGTACTAGTGGTTTTTTAATTCTCTAGTAGCAATTCATAGAATTGCTGCTAAATAATCTATAGCAACAATTACATAACTATTGGTACAAATAATTAATTCCAAAAGGAAGGGCCGTGTGTACTAGTGGTTTTTAATTCTTTAGCAGCAGCTACACAACCGTTGGTGTAAATAATTAATTCCAAAAGATAAGGCTGTGTGTACTAGCGGTTTTTAATTTTCTAGCAGCAGTTCTATAGAATTGCTAGTATAGATATTTTCTATACCAACAATTCCTAAAACCGCTACTATAACCTATAGTGACTTATAGTGACGGGAACTTAATAGCGGTTATTCAAGTTGTAGCAACGATTTAGAAAACTGCTGGTATAGACCTATCTGACTTTTAGCAGCAGTTTTTAATAGTTTTAGTAGTGGTTACAACCACTGCTAAAAATGAAGTTTTTGTAGTTAGTACAAAAAAACTATTAAAAACTGTTAAAAGTTAGATAGGTCTAAAAGTTAATGCATACCTTATGTTAATTTTTTTAAGAACTATTTTTAGAAATATTTTATGAGAAAATGATTAAAAAAATTATTTTTTTTGACAACTTTTTATATTTCCTATAAAAATGATGTCAAAACGTTTTTAAAATGGTTTATTAATAATTACCTTAAAGACACCTGTTAACATGACATTTAATATTTTATGCTTGGTTTGGGTCAAGACAATTAATTGTCAAGATGAGATTTTTTTTTCTTTTTTTTTCTTTTTGAGAATCATCAAGATGAGACTTAGGTGGCTACGCATACAACATTACAATATTCATTTTTAGGTCCGATTAGGGGCTTATTTTGGATTTTAAGTATGCTAGGGGGCTGTGTGCATAGCGCATGCTTGGTCACAAATATTCATATTTGACCAAATTGAACTTAATTAGTTTGAGATTGGGTTGTTTAATATTGGAGGGCGTTAAATCGCCACACATTTCGCATATGCTTGATCACTAATATTCAATTTTGTGTCGAATCAGGGTTGGGGCTAACAAATTTGAAGTGTATTCATCGAATAATGTTTTGTGAAGATTAAAATGGGGTATTAATTTTTCTCCCAAAAAAAAATGGGGTATTAATTGTATTCCTTAAAAAAAAAAAAAAAAAATTTGTACCTAATTTTGGTACGGAGCTAAGCTTGGAACTACTTCTCAAGGACTTAAATAAAAGAAAATGCACATAAACTTCCAACCAGATGTACATTATAGTTTCATTTTGAAATTATTTTTAGGTTTTTTTTTTTTCTCTATTACCCGTGTATAACATTCGTTTTGTAAACATAAATTGCTACAAATAATATAACTAAGAATATATACCAAAGTATTGGTTAAATAAATTCACAATTTTTTTAATTATTTTGGCTAACTTAGATTTACAATAATCTTATAGTAGTCTAAATAATGTGTTTGTTTGTTTCTTCGTATTTTATTTTAGTTTTACTTTTACTGGATTCTCTTGAATAGATTGCTAGTAAAGTAGAAAGGGTATTGGATCCAGTAAGCATCTCTCTCTCTCTCTCTCTCTCTCTCTCTCTCTCTCTCTCTCTCTCTCTCTCTCTCAATATATGGATAAAGTTTAGGTACAAAATTGGTTATAGCCTAAGACTATATAATCTTACTCAATAAAATAAACATTACTATATATTTTGAAAATCTAATGTTGAATTGCATATTTTTTGTGCTCTTAATACAAATATCAAATTTTGTGTCAATCTAATATTATTTACTATATGATCTATGGGGCCCGTAGGCCTGGTAGCCTGGGCCCATCTTGCATTTGGCCCAAGGCCCATGCCGAGGAGGGACGATCGTCCGAGGCTGGTGTATGAAGACCTATGCTTTTTTGGACCCCGCCAAGGACATCCCTGTCCTCGGCGTACCGAGGCTAATTTCAAGTGGGGGACAAACCCAGAGCAGGTTGTCACCTCCACCCTAAATGCGCTCATCTAACCCCTCTGGCCGCATTAATGGGGATGTAACCCCTTGACAGGGTAACATTAATCATTGTAAACCACTCGAGTACTGATAAGGCCTCTGATGGGACGGACGGTCAGAGGAAAGGCAAATGGATAATCAACAGAAGGAAGAAGGAGATAGGAGGAGGTGAACTATATAAGAGGGGCGAGCAAAGCAGTAGAGAGGAGGGGAGGGGAAGGAACCTCCTCGGACAAGTGCCGAGGAGGTACCCTTAGTTGTAAATTGGGTTCCCTTCTCTTCAATGGTAAAAAGCGACTTGTGTTCCGTTGCTAGTCTGTTAGGTTCTAACCCTTCGCCCCACTCTCTAGAAATGTATTGTTAGGGAATCTTTATAAACTGAGTCCCTACATGATCTATAAGTTTATATTTTATGCATAATTTTAAATTATAAAAACTTACAATTTATACAATTTATTGATAACGTAGCTATTGATTTTTAATTTTCTATAAATTTTGCAAGCATGGAGGAAATAAAGAGAAGATGTAATCCAATTGTGGATTTATTAAAATTCACATCTAATAAAAAGATATTGAATACGGTTGTAACTCGAGATAAAGATTGACTAATCATAAATCTTTTTTGTGTTATGTTAGGTCATTGTCCAACATTTTTTTTTTTTTTTTTTTTGGTTTACTTGTAATGAAAATCAGCAATTATATCCATGATTTTTTTTTTCCCTCACAGAGCAACGTGTTTGTGGTAAATTTTTCCTAGAGATGTTATATGACTACATCCACAACATTTTCATAATAAATCATAAATGGTTAGTTGTTATTGATTCTAATTTAAACCTACTGTAGGGACTCAGTTTAGGAAGGTTCCCCAACAATACATTTGTAGAGAGTGGGTCGAAAGGTTAGGCGCTCACAGGCTAACAATAGAACACAAGCCACTTTTCTTTTATTGAAGGATAATAAGCTCAATTTACAACTGAGGGTAGCTCCTCGGCCCTTGTCCGAGGAGGTTCTCCCTCCTCAAACTAACATTGCCTAGGAGCCATTCTGTGTTCCTCCCCTTCAATCACCTCCAAAAAAATCCTCCCCCTAAACTCTTTCCTCGTCTTTCTTATATAGTTCTCTCCCTCCTATCCCCTTCTTCCTTCTGTTGATCATCCATTGGCCTTTCCTCTGACTGTCCGTCCTATCAGAGGCCTTATCCGTGCTCAAGTGGCTCACCATGAACGATGTTACCCTATCAAGGGGTTACATCCCCATTAATGCGGCCAGGGGGGTTAGGTGAGCGCATTAAATGCAGAGGTGACAGCTTGCCTAAGGCTTGCCCCTTCGCCGTGCTCCTGTCGCCAACGCGTGGCACTGGGCCCTCTCCTCCTCGGATATTCAAGGAATCCCCCTCGGTGGGGAGGTCCTCGTGTTCTTCCGAGGTCTCAGACACCCGAGGGTGGGCCCTCATCGGATATGTTCCTCAGGGGTCGGTTCTCGTGCTTTCATCCTCGAACCCCTCATGTATCCTCGGCGTGGGCCCTTGGGCCTGGCTTGGAGTGGGCCGAGACTACCTGATTTTCTGGCCCCACACCTACAATTGAAATTATTTTTATACTCTTACCAATAACAACTCGTAATAACTTGTTACATAAAATTTATTGTATAAATATTGTAGACATAGCATTTCTCTAATTTTTCATTACTAAATGCTAGTATAAAATTTTTAAGACAATAAGTCCAACAGTGTTGAATTGTGCAACCTGTGAGTACCTCCAAAAAAAAAAACTCATTTTTTCTAACTAAATACTAATATTATACTATTATTTACTTAGTTACATCTTTAATATTTTCAAACAGAAATATTTTAGTAGTAGATATATTTTATTTTATTTTTGGCAGTGGAAAGGATACAAACGGAGTTATTCGGTTTGTCTTCTCAAAAAAAAAAAATTAATAATTCCGTTTGGATTTTCCAAGTAGATTAAAATTTAAAATTTGAGTAATTCAAGTTCTGAACCATTTTAGATTGGCTGAAGTTCAGCATATTGGGCGAACAGTAACAAAATTAAAATAAAATAAAACAGTAATTGCTGAATTAAAAATTAAAATTTAAGTGATTCAGTTTTTAAGACAAGATAGTGTTTTGGATAAGATCAGATTTTTTTAATTGATGTTTTCAATTTCATTCTGGTGCAATGAAATGTGAGTTTGGATTTTTTTTTTTTTAACAAAAGAATTCCAAATTTGAGTAATTCAGTTTTTAAGACAAGATAGACCTATTGATAAGATCAGATTTTAATTGTTCAAATTGAAACGCGAATAATATTTCAATTTTTTAAATTGAAACCTGAATAAAATCAGTTAGTATTTTGATAAAACATGTTTCAAATATTTTAAAACCAATAAGATTATTTTGTTGCTTTTAAATAGAAAGCCCCTTAACCCAAATACTCCTATTAGAAAAAAGAAATTACACTAACCGTTGTGGGTGGCTCTCCTCTCTTCCCTCTCTTCTTCTCATTTTGTATATTTTCTTTATTTAGATTTCTGGTTCTAGTATCAATTTTTTTTTCATTCCATTGAATAGTGCTTTTGAATTTTTAATCTCTGTACAGGTGAAAATCCAATGAACATGGGTTCAACCTGATACAAGTTTGCTAGTTCTGTTTCCATGGCACAAAGAGTTTTAGTTCAAGAGAGAAAGAGAGACAGCCATGGAATCCATCAAGCTTAGATTGCTACTACTTTGTGCTTTTGTTGCAATGTTTCCAACAATCATGAGGGCTCACATCGCTGATTTTGATGAGGTGTGGCAGAAGCGAGCTGAAGAAGCCAGAAAGGCAGCCCTCAAGGCCTATCAGCCAAATACTCAGGAAGTCCTTGATCATTTCAACAACCATGTCCACAAGTAAGACCATTTTCATGCATGGTTCAATGATGTAAAAGTGATTGAGTTCCTAATTATATCATTATGTAAAAGTAAAACCATTTTCATGAATGGTCTATCACTAATTATGCATGTATAGGTGAATTTCAAATTACATCTTTAACTAATTTTTCATTTGAAGAATATTAATTTGGAGAAATTTATTGTTAGATTATACTTTCTCTCTATCTTTATGTTTGTAAAATATCATGATATTTGAGAAGTCAAGAACATGTAATTTAATGTTAAGATCGTAAAAATATTAGTACGGTTGATAGTAATTAAGTGAATTAATATCAGCATAGAATTATCTTCTGTACATATTAAAAAGATTCAAAAAGTTAGTTATTACTTTTTTTTTTCAGTCAAAAATACCCCTAAATTAATTAACCAACAACTTAAAAATAGGGTTAAAATTGTTAATTTTAAAAGAAAGTTAGTTATTATTTTTTTTTACTATCAAAAATACCCCTACCTAAAACTTAGAAAAGTTGTTAAAATAGTAAATTGACAAAAATAATAAATTCTTACTTCTAGGTTGAAATGTCTTTCTGCGTCTAATAAACTCATACTCTTACGATTGATTTAAATTCTTATTTCTAATCACTAACTCCTTCCAAAATAGGATTACTCTTTTGTTAGTTTTAAAACTCCTCCAATCTACAAAACTCACTCCACCTTTTTTTTTTTTTTTACTTCATCACGATATATTTGTTTCTTCTGTCTTCCTTTTTCTATTTTTTATTTTTTAAATTTCATTACACCCTTAGGTTTTTTTTTTTTTTTTGGTGATTAGAAAAAATAGAAATCTCAAATTATAATAAATACAAATTATTAATTTTTACCAAAAAAAAAAATATAAGAGCCTTTAAGCACAGGCATGAGCGCGAAAGGCTAGTACTAAATGTAATTGTATTACATAAAAAAAAAAAAAAAAATATATATATATATATATATATATATATTAAGACGTATTTATATGAAAAGTAAAACTAAGTCATTCTTTATATAGTTTTTTTTGTATGGCTGGGTTGATAATTCTTTTTTTTTGTTTTTCTTTTTGTCTTTACCATTTTATGACTTATTGGTATATGTAGAAATTTAAATAATTAGTTTGTCGTTGTAATTTTCATGTAGAGCCTTGAATGGAACCGATAGCACAAGAAGAAACTTGAGCAAATATAAAGGGCCATGTTTGGCTACAAACCCAATTGATCGGTGCTGGAGATGCCAAAATGATTGGGCTAAACACCGTAAGAGGCTAGCTGATTGTGTCCTAGGCTTTGGGCGTAAGACAACAGGAGGCAAGCATGGGAAAATCTATGTGGTGAGGGATTCATCCGACGATCACCTAGTGAAACCTAAACGGGGAACCTTACGCCATGCAGTGATCCAGCCTGAGCCACTATGGATCATATTTGCTCACGACATGAGGATTGGGCTAAGCGAAGAGCTAATAATGACAAGCAACAAGACTATAGATGGGCGTGGTGCTAATGTACACATTTGCGATGGTGCTCAAATTACACTTCAATATGTGGACAATGTCATCATCCATAACCTCCACATCCATGACATTAAGTCAGGCAATGGTGGCTTAATTAGGGACTCAGTGAATCACTACGGCCAACGTTCGAGAAGTGATGGTGATGGGATCTCAATTTTTGGAGCCACAAATCTTTGGATTGATCATATTTCTATGTCAAATTGTGACGACGGAATCATTGATGCCATTCAAGGATCCACAGCCATTACCATCTCCAACTGCCACTTCACCAGACATAACGAGGTAACATCAACCATAATAATTCAAACTTATAAAAAAAAAAAATAATAATAATAATAAAAACACTTTATTTTCTCTAGGATTTATTAATGGTAATGAGTTTGTGTTTCTGCATGCAGGTGATGCTTTTTGGTGCAAGTGATAGCTTCTCTGGTGATGAAATCATGCAAATAACTCTTGCTTTCAATCACTTCGGTAACGGGTTAGTGCAAAGGATGCCAAGGTGCCGATATGGGTTTGCTCATATTGTCAACAACGACTACAATCATTGGCTCATGTATGCTATTGGTGGTAGCCAACATCCTACCATTATTAGCCAGGGTAATCGGTTTACTGCTTCTTCAAAGGCAGGTTGTAAAGAGGTAAGCACACCACAAGTATAGGCATGCAAAATATTCACACGTGCACACACAAAAATTAGTGTATATGTAGAGATTATAATGATATTCATGTGGGTGTGATCTAGGTGACGAAAAGAGACTATGCACCTGAGAGTGAGTGGAGATCGTGGAATTGGAGATCAGAAGGTGATTTGATGGAGAACGGAGCCTTCTTTGTCGAATCTGGAAGCCCAGTTAGAACGGAGCACAAGCACAAGCACGATGTGATCAGTGCGAAGCTAGGGCATTTTGTAAGAAGGTTGACTCGCTTTGCAGGTTTTCTTAAGTGCATCAAAAATAAGCCTTGTTGAGATACATATATGGATCATAAACTAGACTGAACCCTGTGGTTAAAACGGAGGTTGTATGGTAGGCAATTAGGAGTGAATAACTTCAATGTTCTAATTGGTCATGTAGTTTCTATTTTCTGTGAATGTTTGAAAGATGAGACTGAAAGAAGAGCACTTTTTAATCTTCAGTGATATCATTTCATAAAATTTGCAGGTATGGTCAAGAAGAAAGAGTTCCGGTTTAGGAATTGCATGGAGATTTTGTTAGGTACATGGCTAAATTATAGTCTAGCCTTCAACTTTCTGCTTAAGCATTAATTACCTGGTTAAATTTTGAAAGAGACTTAAATGGTGCGCAATATAACTGTTATGGGAAGCATTGCCCAATATAGACTCCCAGATCACTGATTTCATGTGCTATACATCCAAAAATTATTAATTTATGACTGTATGATATAAGCATCTAATACTGATATAGATTCTCAGATCATATTTCTGTGGGGAATGTGGCCAGTTACATAGGCAAGATTAACTTAAATTAGCAAAAAAATAGTTAGATTATTATTTCTGCTCACCAACAACCAGGTTTCAGACATGCGTAGCCTGATTAACAATGAATTTGAAATAAAATTTAAAAGCAACCAAAGTGGAAAGATAGTCAAAACCAGCCAAATATGAAAAAAAAAAATACTTGGCGGGTTTTCCACTTCAAACGAAGCCAGGTCAACAATCTGAACCTACAACACTATCTTTAAGAACCAACGCTAACCACTAGACTCCTCCATATTTTGATGTTAAAATTGTAAGCTAAAATATTTATTCTTAATAGGATTAGATGTTTCAACTTTCAACGAATAAAGCATAAGTCCTTTTTTTATATATTAAAAAAAAAAAATCTCAATAGTTATCACAATGATGGATGGTGGATTTAAACTTTGTCTATTTCCATTGAAAACATTATAAAGTACTAGTTGCTATATATCAATAAAATAAATAAAGTTTCATTTTAATTTTTATCATAATTAATATATTTATAAATTTCATTGTATAATTTAATTGTAATTAGTCTTCTTTGAAAATAAAATATATATTTGGTTCAAAATTTGAAATTATTTCCTTGTTTATGTAATTATGCCATGTACTTTTCTTTTTTATTTAAACTCATGTAATATGTTTGAAAATTATTTTACAATTGTTTCAACGATCTTTTTTTTAAACCTCTCCCATATTTGCATATGCAACTAAAAAAAGGTTATAAAGAATCATATAATATAAATACAAAACTAAACTAAAATTTCTTTTTCCCAATAAAAACTAAAATGAAAAGAAAAAAAAAAATCAACTACATCAAAAACTAGAGGTTTATCAAGAGATCAAATGGGAATTAAAAATAAAATAATACAAAATTGAATTTTCCAGTTATTTGTTTTGAATTATTTGGTTTTCCAGAAATAAGCCAACAATGTCATCCGATTGAAAAAAAAAAAAAAAAAAAAAGGACCATGTCAGTATGTCTTAAAAAATAATTTAACTTTTGATTAACCCTTGGTTTTTATATAGTTTATTTTCTTTCTTTCGTTTTTTCATTTTTCCTTCTTTTTTTTTTTTTTTTTTTGACATTTCTAGTATAGGTAGTTGATTTTTGTCTTTGAAGTTGAAAGGAAAATAAAAGTTGATTTTGTTTCCCATTCTTATTATCTGGTTTTTTCCCCTTAAAATTCAATAAAATTTCAAACTATGATATCCAGTTTTCATGATGATTTATTTTTTATTATAAGGTCAAGACTACAATTAGTTTTTTGTGTAGACAAGATTCAACTCCTATGTTTCTTATACATTGAAAAAAGTTTTACCAATTTATCTAACTAGGATTCACTTATTTAGTTCTTGATAACTTTTTTTTTAAATACAAATGCTAAAGTGAGTGCAAGTTTTTTTTTGTTTTTTTAAAAGACTGTTGCAAGAATCATAAAATGGATCAAATTTTTTTTCATTCTAATATTGCGTATACCAATAAAATAATTAGACTTTAATTTTAATTTTATTATTACTATATTTATAGTTTTTAAATGTATATTTTTATTGTAAGTAGTCTTCTCTAAAAGAAAAGTATATATGTCTTTGGAATTTTTGAAATTATTTGTTGCCTATGCAATAATGCCATTGTACATGAAGTATTATCTATATTATCATCTCTCTCTCTCTCTTTTCGAACTTATATAATATGTTTGAAAATTAGTTAAATTTTAGAATTTTTTAAAATTAAGTTTACTATAATTGTCCTAATTAATTATACAAAAACTGAACACACGCATACAAACTAATGGATTCTTCAATGCTATTTCGGTTTTCATTTGTTGGAACTAGGTCTCATCACACTCCTAAATATATAAGTGATTGGCAAATGATAAACATGGTTGGACAAATGCATAAATCTAAATGAAAATTTTGACATTAAATTTAAAAAAAAAAAAAAAAAAAAGTCTCTAAGCATGCATGCGTGTAGCGCTTGCGAAGAGGTTAATATTCCATAATTATCATCCATTTTTGTTCATTTGTTTTTATTTGAAAATTTTTTTAAGGGGTTAAAGATTATATTTGTGGGGTCAATACTATTTTTGTTGAACCCAAAATTTTGGAATTCTCAAATTAAGGTGTCCAATAACTTCTTTTTAGGGTGGTCGAGACAGCTTAGTTTAAAAATAATTATGTATGTACTTTGTTTTGCAAGAATTTTTTTTTTTCTTTTGCAAGTCAAGGTGTTCATTTCAACGTGCCCCACCCCTTGTTACGTCTCTATGAGACAATGCCCCCTCTCACCATCAAATACACAAAACAACCAAATCATGATATGAAAATGAGATAAGAAACTCGCAGCAATTGATGAAGAGATCAAAGACAAGAGAATAGCAATAGAAACGTAAGAAAACACAGAGGCAAAAAGTGGTGTACTGTCGCTAGGGTTGGGGTCAATGGTACTTATGTCTTTTACTAAGGCTAATACATCTGGTTCATATCAACCTTACATGTATAATCACTATTTCAAAAGATAAGTTCATAAAACACCATAGGCCATACACTACACCAAAAAAAGTCTACTACATTAAGTGTTAATACAACAAAATATATATAGTAATATTAGGCAAGATATCACATCTATAAGTTAAAATTGTTGCGATAGTGACTTAAAAATGTTAAATTATTGCATCAACAATAATAAGTTGTAATAAATTATAATTTCGGATGCAATAGAAACTTTAATATATTAGGAAAAAATTTTGCAATAACTTAAAATGAAGAAATTATTGCAATAAATTGATACCAATTATTTTTGCAAACTATTGCAACGAAAATTTTGAACTAATATGTTATTGCAACAAAGTTATCATTGCAATAGTTTAATATTTATTCTTTTACAATGCTTGACACCTTACCTTTGACACTTAAAAATTGTTGTGAAATTGTTATGGACATAACACTCTCCAAGTCTCCATTATTTGCCTACACATTAAAGTCACTAATATTTTTATGCACCCACGCACGTGTTATATTTCCATATGTTTGAAGCAAAACTAAATGGAACTAAGAAAGTGAAACAATATTGTCTGTTCCCTCCTTTTCTTTTCTTTTCTTCCTGTTCCTTCCATTCTATCATCATTTTCCATAGCTGTGAAGTAACAAAGCTAAGTCCGTGAAAGTGCTCTGAATCCGATCATGTCTTTGAAGAAGGTGATCCGTAAGTTCATGATTGAATTTAGAAGTGGCGATGGAGGTGGACTTGGCTGAATGGAGGGTGGGAAAGGCAGGGAGCAATGCCAAGAGGGTGTTTGAGAAGCTCAAGGATTTCAAGGTGCTTCCCAATTCCAACTCGGAGGAGGCACAATTCGTCCTATACCTTCAAACCGAGTTGGCTTTCATGGGAAAATGAAAGATCAGCTCCAATTTGTTAGCTGAGATAAGAGGTGAACTAGTTCAGTTTGCCGCACTCTACCAGCTCCTTTTGGTTACAGATTGATCGGGATCAGTAAGGGAATAGCGGTAAGAGAGTAGGTAGGGGGCTTGGAAAAGGCTTGGGTTTAGTATGGGTTTAAGAAGGATTTAGTGGTTTGAAATTGTAAAAAGTTTGAGTTCGCACTACACTAAAAAAAGTCTACCACATCAAGTGTTCATACAACAAAATATGTATAGTAGTATTAGACAAAATATCACATCTACAAGTTAAAATTATTGCAACAATAACTTAAAAGTGTTAAATCATTGCATCAACAATAATAAGCAATAATTTATAATTTTCAGATGCAATAGAAACTTAATATATTAGGAAAATTTTTTGCAATAACTTAAAATGAAAAAAATCATTGCAATAAATTGATACCAATTATTTTTGCAATCTATTGCAACAAAAATTTCGAATTAATAGCTTATTGCAACAAAGTTATCATTGCAATAATTTGATATTAATTTTTTTACAATCTATTACAATGGCAAACATAAAACTGCAATGAAAATATCATTACAATAACCTAGTATCAATTATTTCATAATTTATCGCCATGAAAAAATGAAGTAATTATCTATTAGAATGAATATATCATTGCAATAATTTCATCCGACTTATTTTGATCAATTATTTTCAATCTATTATAATAAGATTCAAGAAGGAATGGCCTATACTTACAAGATATTTGAAATAGTAATTGTTTATTGCAACAATATATATATATCATTGCATTAAAGTTGTCATTAAATTATTTAGAGTTTATTGCAACAAAAGTTTTGTTGCACAAACCTATTTCCTCAAATTTTATTGCAACACCATGTATCAACTATTGCAATTAATGGTGGAGTCAGAATTTGAGTTTAGGGGGGCAAGATTAAAAACATAAGATTAGAAGGAAAATTTATCAAAGATATCTCAAGTTCAAATACCACTCTTCTCATTGTAAACTATGAATTATACCAAACAATAGTTTATAAATAGGACCCACTAAGTGTTTTTTCTTTTCTTTTTTTTTTTCATAAAAATATTAAGACTTTATGTAATGAAAATAAAAAATAAAAACATTGCTAGTTTAATAAAACTTGGATATAACACTCATAACATCTTTAACCGACTAAGCTCTCAACTAATGGAATCTTGACCATAGATGACTTTGGCTAAAACCAAGAGAATTACCTTTGAATATGAAGCTAATACATAAGATTTAGAGGGTTAGAGCATATCTTGCAAGCTAACACGGGTATCCTCTAACTTCACTTTACATTCAATGCTTTGAATAACTAGGGATGCCAACTTGAAAGCACCCCGGTTACACAGCTTTGAAACAGAGTGTTTATCAACTTCTAAAACTATGCTGCAATAGCAAAGTCTCAGGAACCAATGGATTAGTCAACAAGAGTCCCTCATATAATTGAATTCTAATTATTAATTATTGTTAAAGATCAAAGTTACGTGAGTCATAATATTTTATCAAAAAAGAAAACACTCTTGTGAGTCATAATATGACCCAGGCCGCACCAGACCCAGGTCGCAGCGCGACCCAGGCCTCAACTGACCCAGGTCGCAGTGTGACCCAGTTGGGTAGCGCGCGACCCAGGTCACATTTCTGGTTTTTTTTTCCCCCTCTGATGAACACATATTTTCAACTGAGGTCGCTGAAGAACTCAATGGAATCATTATTGTTGTCATTGTGGTTGTTGTTGTTGTCGAAAATAATATTTTCTTTGTTGTTAAGGTCAGAAGGTGTAAAGGAAATCTTTTCATTTTAAATATGGATGTAAATCAAGTCTTAGAGACTTGATTTACAGGTGGACGTCACGTGGAAAAAGTGCAAACTCAGACCCGATCAGAACATGAAAATAGACCCTCAAAGACTCGATTTATAGGCCCTAAATCGAGTCTCTTAGACTCAAGATGCTAATAAAAAATACAGTTTGAAAACTTAGCCTACTAATTATAATGTTTAAAAATTATGACTAATTTCCCATTTTGGCCTAAAAAAAAAAATTATGCCTTGGAATACATTAAGAAATCTATAGGATTTTGTTCCGAAATCCCCATCCGGATTTGGGATTGCATGCTGTCAAAATGGCAACTTTTTAATCCTCACGCCTTCTGTATGTAATCTTTGTTGCATTTAACAAACAAAGCACAATTACACGTAATCTTTGGTGGATTATATGTGGTTTAATTTTTTTTTTTTATATTAAAATTATTCAGTTTAATAGAGACTTTTTTAATATAAATAATAAAGTATAAATTTTTAGATACAATAATAATTATATGTGTATGGTTTATATCATTTATTATGTAAAAAATAAAAAGGGTTCTAAAAGTTGTCATATTCTATTATATAATAACAATTAGATCCTAGGATTTTTTTTTTTTTTTTTTTTTTTGAAAAGTTAATAGATGTCTTAAAAGTATTGATTTATGAACAAAATTTAGAAATTTTATATAAGGAAAAGAAAAAGAAAAAAGTAACTAATTTTTTTTTTTTTTTTCATGAAAGTGAAATTAAAACTTTCCTAAAATTGTCTATTAACAAATGCTCTAAAGGCCATTAACAAAACCTTTTTTTTTTAATTACAAAAAAATAAAAGGGTGATCAAAATGACTTTTGTGCTTAAATGTTATTATAATAGCATTATAATCGTTAGGTTTGAACTTGTAAGTGGAAAAATTAGTGAGTCATAGATGCTCTCCTAATCCCACAAGGGCATTAATGGGCATTAAATCACGAGTGTGAAGTTTTTTATAAACACTTTCTATTACATGATTCAAACTTGAGACCTCTACAAATTAAGAAAATTCCGGGGTAATATTGTTGATTTGGTTAAGGGCTTTCAAAAGCTAAAACTTTCAAGGAAATTTATGAAATTGGAATATCATATTATATCATATACTATATAATAAAATTTGGACTTAGAAGTTGTAGTTGCACCAAATTGCAGCAATTTTTTAGATAGACACAAAATTTTAATTGTTCTTATCAACTTTTCCTTTTCTAATTTTTGTATAGGCACAAAAATTTAATTTTTCTTATCAACTTTTCCTCTATTTATCTTTTGATAGATACAAAAACTGAATATTGATATCAGTTTTTTTTTTTGTTTTTGCCCTTCACTTTATGAATAATCTACAATTTTTCATTTTTTTTTTAATACACGATTTTTATCCCAAAAAAAAAAACATATTCAAGTCCGGCAACTAATAAGGGATTTGTTTTGGATAGACTCAAGTTCGGAAACAAATAAGAGATTTTTTTTTTTATACAAGTCCGGCAACTAATAAGGGATTTGTTTTGGATAGACTCAAGTCCGGAAACAAATAAGAGATTTTTTTTGATACATCCAGGAGAACTTTTTTTCTTTTTTAAGATAAAAAAATAGTTGTACGTTAAAGTTTTTTTTTTTGTTTAATAAAAATTTGCACGTTATAAACCCTATTAGCTAAGTATTAAAAGATATAAAATTATATTTCAACTAAAACTCTATTATTAAAAAAAAAATCATATATATATATATATATATATATATCACAAGTTTCAAATCTTATATTTTCTCTAAGACTTCCTAGCCGCTGTTATTAGTTCTAAGTGTTTTTTTTTTTTTTTTTTTTTTTTTGTTCATCATTGGATTTATTGAGATTCATAAATATTTAATTTTGCAGATTAATAAAGGGATCTATGAAACCAAACATGGGGAGCATAAAAGGCCAGTTTTTTTTTTTCTAATTTTTTGTTAGTTTTACTTATTTAATCATTACAAGTTTGCTAACATTGATAGGATTGTAGAGAGTAAAAATAGAAAATGTTCATAATATAAAGTGAAGAATTATGTAGATAACTTTTGATTGAATGTGAGATTTTGTTAGATTAGCAAAGAGGATGACATAAACTAATAAGGCATGTGAAGATCTCATATTTAATCGTCTTATGTAAGTTTGCTCAATAAATAAGGTTAACACCATTTTTTTTTTAATTGACATAAGGTTAACACTTATTCCTTCTTTGTTTACATTACTTATCAAGAAAGTTGAAATAGTGCTAAAATGTTATGTTTTATCTCCTCAAAATGGCCATTTATTTTATTTTATTTTATTTGTTTAAAATTAATGTGTTTTGGTGATAGGAATCAAAATTTATTAATATAGTTAATTTGAAGAAAGCATGTGTACTGGAAAAAAATTTAATCATGCCATTGACTAATGCTTTAGAATTTTAAATCTCTCCACAGGGAAAAGTCCAATGAACCATGGAATCTATCAAGCTTAGATTGCTATTAATATGTGATTTTGTTGCTATATTTCCAACAATCATGAGGGCTCACATTGCGGATTATGATGAAGTGTGGCAGAATCGAGCCGAAGAAAGCCAGGAAGGCTGCCCTCGAGGCCTATCAGCCAAATCCTGAGGATGTCACTGATCATTTCAACAACCATGTCCACAAGTAAGACCATTTTCATGCATGAATCAATGACTTAGTAGTGTTTGAGTTCCTGATTATATCATTATGTGACATACGTTTCGTTGATGTTACATCTTTAATTAATTTTTCATTTGAAGAATATTTTGAGAAATTTATGGTTAGATTATTTTTGTCTCTCTATGCCTCTTACGTTTGTAAAATATCATGATATATAATCAAAGAATAAAAACTAAATGATATTTGATTAATATGAAATTTGTTTTGTATATAAATGCTAAGTATAAAGAGAACTTGTAATTTAATGTTAAGATTATAAAAATATTAATACAACTGATAGTTATTAAGTGATTTATATTTACAAAGAATTATATTAAATATAGCTTGAAGCTATATATTTGTGTGCATTACATAAACAAATATTAATTAAGAAGTATCTAACTATTTTAATAAAAAGTAAAACTAAATCATTTTTTAGATGGTGTTTTTTGTATGGCTGGATTAGTAATTCTTCTTTTTTTCCCAGTCTTTTACATTTTATGACTTATTGGTAGATATGTAGAAATTTAAATAATTAGTTTGCAACTATAACTTTCATGCAGGGCCTTTGAACAGAACCAAAAGCACAAAGAGAAATTTAGGCAAATATACACAAAGAGAAATTTAACTACAAACCCAATTTATCAATGTTGGATATGACAAAAAGATTGGGCTAAAAATCGCAAGAGGCTAGCCAATTGTGTCCTAGGATTTGGCCATTGGACAACAGGAGGCAAGTATGGGAAAATCTATGTGGTAAGGGATTCATCAGATGATAACATGGTGAACCCTAAACTAGGAACCTTACGCCATGCAGTGATCCAGCCTGAGCCACTTTGGCCAACGTTTAAAGAGTGATGGTGATGGGATCTCAATTTATGGAACCACAAATATTTGGATTGATCATGTTTCTATGTCAAATTGTGATGACGGACTCATCTCATCGATGCCATTCAAGGATCCACAGCCATTACCATCTCCAATTGCCACTTCACCAATCATAACGAGGTAACATCAACCATAATTCAAACTAAAAAAAAAATTACTATATTTTCTAAAGGATTTATTAATGATAATGAGCGTGCATTTATGTATGTTTTAGGTGATGCTGTTTGTGCAAATGATAGCTTCTCCGGTGATGAAGTCATGCAAATTAATTATAACTCTTGCTTTCAATCACTTTGATAAGGGTTTGGTTCAAAGGATGCCAAGATGTCGATACGGGTTTGTTCATGTTGTCAACAATGACTACACTCATTGGTTCATGTATGCTAGCTATTGGTGGTAGCCAACATCCTACCATACTTAGCCAAGGTAATCGGTTTATCGCTTCTCCAGAGGCAGCTTGTAAGGAGTTAAGCACACTACAAGCAATGGCACTCAAAAATATTTTAAAAAATCCACACATAAAATGCATGCACTGTCACATGCAGTATGCATACATTCGATAGTGTATATTAACAACATTCATGTGGGTGTGGTCTACGTGTTGATTAGTGTATATTAACAACATTCATATGGGTGTGGTCTATGTGTCGAAGAGGGAGTATACACCTGAGAACAACATTCATGTGGGTGTGGTCTAGGTGTTGATTAGTGTATATTAACAACATTCATATGGGTGTGGTCTATGTGTCGAAGAAGGAGTATACACCTGAGAATGAGTGGAGTTCATGGTAATGGAGTTCAGAGGGTGATATGATCAATGCTAAACCAGGAACTTTTGAAGTAAGCTTGACAGATTTTGCAGCTTATATCAAGTGCGATGAGCATAAGCCTTGTTGAGATACGTATACATGTATATCTATATGAATCTCAAACAGAACTGAACCATCTAGTTAAAACAGATGTTGTAGCAGTAAACAACTAGGAGGGAATAATATCATTGTTTTTAGTGGTTTTGCTGTTTCTATTTTCTGTGAATGTTTGAGAGATGAGACAGAGAGAAGATTTGCACTCTTTATGGAGTAATATTTTCATGTTTTTGGGCTATTAGTATGCAACTTTATCATGGACATGACACTTTTCATAACCTGTGGGAAATTGTGAATAGTGGACATCATTTTTACATAAACATACTACTGATGTCACTTACAACTTACCACTTCAACAAGTTGTGCAAAAATAATTGTTTAGCTAGAATTGTTGCTAAACTTATTCCTTTACTGAGTCAAATAGCAAAATGTTTCTTTTAAATATTTGGTGATGTCTTTTCATATAATCTTTAAGTATGGTCAAGAAAGAGTTCTAGTTTAGCAATAGCATGAAGCTTTTGATCTTTTGTTGGGGGCATGCTCTTTGACACCCTGCTCAAGCATTACCCGGTTAAATTCTAAAATGGTGGGCGATCAATATATATAAACAGAGATTTCATGTAGGAGAATATGGAATTGTATTATGTGACACATTTCTTGAAATTACCTTTATTTAGACTTCTACAGTTTGTATTTATATCAAAATATTAGTTCATTAAATTAAACAATAGAGTAAATGCATATACTAATTATTTATAGTTAAATCTATATAAGAAATAATTTTTAGTTAAAATAATAATAATAAATTTAGAATATGACATTATTCCTCATGTTTTGTTGCTTTGATAACAATTGACTCAAAAGCCATAAAAAATTAAATATTTGTTAATTCATCTAGATAAGTTTATTGTGTGTAATTAGAAAGATTAATTATGTTTATTGTGTTATATTAATTATTTTAAGTATAATAAAATTTTAATTATCATTTTTCTAAGATTTATATGAGAAACAATTGAATTTTTTGTTATGTGAGAAACAATTGATTTAAAATATGTTATTCTTGCTCAAATTTATTTGTTTTTGTAAAAATTGAAACAATGTCTAACAAAAAAGAAAAATAAAATAAATTTAATAACACACAATCAAGAATGTAAAAAAATTATTGACGGACATTTACATTTTTTAGTAGACATGAAACATGCCTATCTATATTATCAACTATATCATGCAATTTTCAATTTGTAAAACATATATGGTATGATAAAATCACTATTACACTATTCATAATTTTTTTCTATTTCATCTATAAAATAACTAAAATTACAATTTCTTACAAATAAATTTATTGAAATTTTTTTTTTATACATCAATAGTTAGGGTGGGGATTTAAAGCCTAAATGTCTCTATTAAAAACATTATGAGGTGTCAACCGCCTAAGCTAAAAGATTCTTACCAAAACTTATTGAAATATTGGAGAAAACTAATAATAAGTTGCACCACACATATCGTGCGGGAATTTAGCTAATATAACTTAAAAGAATCATTGCCCAAAGTAGAATCTAGATCATGGTAGGCTAAACTAAGCGCACAAAAATGATTTTATTTAGGTTGCTTAAATTCTATCTCTGCGAGTGAATGGAGATCATGGTATTGGAGTTCAAAGGGTGATTTGATGTTGAATGGAGCCTTCTTTTTCCAATCTAGAGGTCCAATTAGAAATATGCACAAGGAAGATATGATCAATGTTAAACCAAAGACTTTTGAAGTAAGCTTAACAGACCTTGCAGGTCATCTCAAGTGCGATGGGCATAAGCTTTGTTGAGATACATATATATGTATATCTGTATGGATCTCAAACAAAACTGAACCATGTGGTTAAAATAGAGGTTGTAAACAACTCAGAGGAAAGAATATCATTTTGCTAAGTGGTTTTGTTGTTTCTATTTTCTTTAAATGTTTGAGAGATGAGACAGAGAGAAGATTTGCACTCTTTATGGAATAATATATATTTTCTTGATTTTCGGCTAATAGTACTTTATTAAGCAACTTTGCCATGGACACAAGCAACTTTGCCATGGACACGTCTCTTTTCATAACTTGTGGTAAATTGTGATGGTGAACATCACTTTTACAAGAATACTAACGCTACTCACAACCTACCACTTCAACAAGTTGTTCAAAAAACTTAACTAACTATATCTGTCACTAGACGTATTCCATTACTAAGTCAAATAGCAAAAATGTTTCTTTAATATTCGATGAGTCTTTTCATAGAATTTTTAAGTATGGTCAAGAAAGAGTTTTGGTTAAGCAATAGCATGGAGCTTTTGTTGGGTACATGCTCTTCAACTTTCTGCTCGAGCATTAAACGGTTAAAGATGAAAGGGCTTGAATGGAAGGGCAATCTAACTTAAAACTTGAAAGAGGTATTGCCCAAAATAGACTCCAGATCATGGCAGCTAAGCCAAGCCATAGAGCTTGAAGATGATTTTATTTAGGTTGCTTAATGGGCGTAAATAAGCCAATCTGGAACTAAAATGAGTAGCTTTATTATCTATTCCATGGGCTATATACCCAAAAATAATTAATTCTGACTACTTAATATAAGCATCTGAAATAAATTCTCAGATTATATTTCTGCTAATACAGGAGTAGTTCTGACTACTTAATATAAGTATCTGAAATAAATTCTCAGATTATATTTCTGCTAATACAGGAGAAGTCAGTCACATGGGAAAGATTAACTTAAATTAGCAACGCAATAGTTAGATTATTATTTCTGCTAAATTAATTCAAAAACATCCAGGTTCAGAGATGCTTAGCAAATTAAAAATGAACTTGAAATAAAATTCAACAGAACCCAATGTGGAAAGACGGTCAACCAGCCAAAGATGAAAAAACTTGGCAGTTTCCATTTCAAACAAAGCCAAGTCAACAATTTGAACCTACAACACTAGCTCATGGAACTATGCTGGAGCGAAAGATTATACAATGCAACTCAAAATAGGAATCAACCAGCAGGAACAATCCACTCTTCAATAAAGAAATCCAGTCTCCACTTTAGGACATCTGTCGCCACATAAATTTAAATTTCTAATTTGTGGTAAATTATTAACACAAAACCACTCAGATTTACAACCTCCAAAAGAAGCAATTTCTGCAAGAATGTTTTGCTTAAGGCATGTCCCTCCTATATTTGAAGCACAAAGGATACTGAAATAATACTACCAAGGTCACAGCTTATTTGAACAGGTATAAGACATGTAGATGTTTAACACGTTCAAATTAAATAGACATAATGGAGATAAGACTAGTTCTCCGGATGCTGCATAAGACTGAAATCATATTTCAGAAGATCTGCAATGACATAATCTACCACCCTGCAACCTCATTTCCCCTTGAATATTGCAAAGCCAGAGTTGCTGTATATGCAGTTTGCCTATGATTATTGTAACTTCTCCAGCAACTTGACCTTTGTTTTAATGCTTACCACTGGTTTCTACACCAATCTGGACAAATTGAACAACCAGAATAAGTTTTAAGAATTTTTAAGGAAAATACACTCCTATATGATTAGGGAAAATATAGGGTAAAACTAGTTTGGAACATATGAACTGTAATCTAGTTGTCTCATCAACTCAGTAGCAAACTTCTCTCTCTGTAGAATTCATTACGGATTCTTACAAAGAAGAAGAGAGAGAAACAAACTATGTTCAGAGAATGCTGCAATCAAAAAAAGACTATGTCACAGCGATTAACCTTTCAGTCTATACTCCTCAAGTTATCAACTTTTGGTGCAGAGGCACTTCAAGCTTAAGCAACTTGGTAAACTGCAGAACAGACATATATAAATGGCATTCAGCAGCGTGTTCCAACAGAGCTGATGATGATGCAAAAACATTGGCTCTTAAGAGTTGAAGCAAACACAAACACATTGGCTCTTAACAGAGTTTGTGCCCTTTACACGCATAAGCTTGGATACATATAAACCAGATTATAAAGAGCAACAACACATGTTCAAACAAACACACCTCACACACCCATGCAAAACCCATCCATATACATCCCCATCCACCCACCCATATGCAATTGCACGCACAGGTATACCTGAGATGTCTTGAGCTCCAGCTCATCCCACTCTAAAGATGGATTGCTTCCTTCCACTATCCCTGTTCCAGCATAGATCAATGCACCAAGACCCTAGGTTCCAAGTTGGTCAGCAGTAAGATGTTGGCAACAGCATGAATACAATTCTTATGAACAATCAACATGGGAGAGGTATTTATCCCAAAAAAAAAAAGTAGGAAACAGCAATAGAATTAACTTAGGTCAGCGTGACCCTAGATAAATTATTCTTACTACTACTAAAAGCTTATTATTAATAACATTTCTCTTATTAGTTCTGCCCCATCTCAAAAAAATGGGGAACCACTACTCAATCTAACAACAACATCATAAGTTTTGAACGTAGTTCCTACTAGCTAAAAGAGAGGGAGAAAAAAATAAATAAATAAAAGAATTCACTTAGCTGACCTTTTCCACTAATGCTGACCTGATGCCAACAGCAAACTCACTCTCTCCTCCTCCAAACCAACCAACAGGCCCAGCATACATTCCTCGATCAAATACTTCTAAAAAAGATATATAACACAATTTTACAAACATTAGCAACCAAAAATGCTCTTTGGTTTGAAAAAGTAGGTTTTAGAAGGCATATCGAATCTTTTTTTTTTTTTTTTTTTTGGTATAAGTTAGAAAATTTATTAAAGAAAATCAAAGAGCCTCCCAGTACACTAGATTTATACTAAGATGGCCAAACTCAAGCAAAGTTACTGCAATCTAGAAAATAAATAGAGGTAGGAAAGGCATGGCCTGGTAACACTGCCATCTAATCAAACAGAAATGTAAAAGGATCAGCTTCAAATCCGTCGTACACCGTTCTGAATCTTCAAAGGCTTGCTTATTTTGTTCCCTCCAAATAGTGCACCTGAGACAATCTGCCTACGTACAGTACAGACATCAAAACAGGTGCTGAACTGCTTATACAATAAAGTTTCCAGCACTGTCCAGACCTAGGTGACCCATCTGCAGAGCAGGAGCACCTCCACAGTGTGTTTGTTTTAACTTTTTCTTTAAGTTACGTGCTATGTAGCCTGATTAAGAGTACTTTATGTTTGGTCCATGAGGTATATGGTTCAATTCTTAGTACTCTCACTTATTCTACATTTTATATTTCAATCCCAGTTCTTAGAATCAAGTTCTTGCAAGTGCATAGGGTATCCAAAAACCATTTTGAAAGTAGGTTCATCCTCTCCTTTCAACAAATTGGGCTCCAAGGTCTAGGACAGCAGTACTACATTAAAGCCATAACTCTGTATGACACCACACCACAGTTCCAAATTTAGAAAAATCTAGTGCTCATTCTACATATTCTACCAACACTACCTCCAACACCACTGCCCCAACCAACACCACCAAGACAGACTTTCTGTAGGACCACCACCACCACATAAACCACTTCATCACCACAAATAGCATAACCAGCACCATCACAACCACCACCTTCCCTTTCACACCCATCACTTATCAGTATTACTAGCATATCCCAGCTATTCCAAACATTATTCACTTCCATGGACTTTTATACAAGGTCTATACAGTTTTTGAGGTCTTGGTTTCCTTATTATGTTCTACCTTAGTTGTCAACACAAGACAAAATTCTCTTCTCTTAAACTAACACAATCAAACAATACAGATCATTAAGCCAAAGGATTATGGAATGTCATATTTTAAAAAACCAAAAAAATAAAATAAAGAAATTTAGGACAGCGCAACTGAAAAACTACAGTAAAATAGCAATTACCAGTTTCTGCAATAAACAGACGTGCCTCTTCTGTTGGAAACCCACAGACTGCTGGACTTGGATGAAGGGAAGCCAAGATGTCAAACTGGACAACAGAGAGACAAAAAAGTAGAACTTTCTAAATAATACAGGTAACAGGAGAATGAAAGGAAAACTTCATTTTAAACCTTATAGTGTGGGGGTGGTTTCAAATTTAGACCTTAAACATTTGAAAGTTCCAATTAAAACCTTGAGTTTTTACATCCATTTCAATTCACCCCATCCATCTAGTTTTCTCTCACACTGTTTGCTAAACACGTGCCTAAAACAAGAATAAAATGATGCAAAAACAACATCATTTTATCCCTAAACGAACAAACAAAAAAGCCACATGGCCACCTACACACTGATCCAACCCTAGCCCCTACAATCCCCTCCGAAACAAACTATTGTATCTTCCATATATTAAAATTCAATATTTTAAACTTTTGGCCAAATTACATTTTAAACTTTATATTAATGGTTTCAAATTGAACCTTAAACTTTGAAATCTTGCATTTAAAACCTCAGACTTTCTTAACTGTAACAAAATTTCCTTAAATCTTTCGTTTAGGGATGACTGAGAAAGTCTAAGATTTTAAATGCAAGATTTGAAATTCCATGGTTTGATTTGCAATCACCCTTAAACAATTGGATCCAAAATGTAATTTTTCCTAAAACTTTGTGAAAGTAAAGAAACTACACTGTGATGTAATTTGGTTTCAAGAGAGTAAACAAGCAGGATGCGAAATATGCAAATTGAATCTGAATCTAAGTTCTACAGGATGGAAGGGAACTTATTATTTTGGACACAGCACTATATTGCTTTCACCTCATCATCCTCGCTTCTTAACCTGCCTGCCAATTGAGCATATAAATGCTGGACTCTTGGGAGTTTCCTTATTGCTTTCTTTGGTTCAACCACAACCCCATTACATACAGCCTGCAAAGCAGAATTCAACAGAATAAGAGTGTAAAGTGTGCACTACAAGGGTGCTGGTGTCAGCTGCTAATGCCATGTCATATGGCAATCTGCTTATATAGATGTTCTAGGTTTAAAGGCCAAAACGAAAAGGCAATTTAAGAATGGTATCATAATTATCAAAATGCCATAACATGAAGAAAATGATGGTGGTTGCTTAGACAACAAAGAAAAACTCAAAAGTGCCAACAGGACTGCAAGAGATAAGCTGGTCACCTATGGACTGCACTGGTCCATTGCCATAGAAAAGGCATATGACTCAACATGGACAATTAATAGGCTTACTATCCACATACCTAGATCGTCACAGTAGAGTATTTGAGTTTTAAGTGGAATGACACTATGAGATAAACTCTTTTACTCTATACTAGCCATACTCTGTCCAAGGAAAAATAAAAATGTCCTCTCTCTCTCTCTCTCTCTCTCTCTCTCTCTCTCACACACACACACAACATGAACTCGAAAGGGCCAAGAATAATAGATAAATTACAAACAACCTTTATGTTTTTTTTCAAGTTGTTCAATTACATACAACTAATGGACAATATACAAAAAAAATCTATGCAACAAATCAGTTAAATTGGCAGCAAAAATAAACTTGCCTCTAATTTTTTTCTTATGCTTTCTCGCACTATTGTAAACTCAAGGTGGTCCTTGGGACTGCAAAATCAATACAAGAATAAGTTACTTAAAACAAGATGGATGTTAGCTAGTCACATGCAATTGAAATTACATCCATCATTGACAATGATATAAACATCCCTTCAAATGAACAACCAATAAGTTTAAAGTAATGAAATATTAACCTGGAAAGCAAGTCCAGTTCTACTTGAAGATCTAGAGTTGTTGATCTACCTCTACCACGGGTTCCAGCCAAAGCCTCACTATTAATGCTAAGACATTTTCTGTGAAATAGTTGCTCTGGCTATTCACAAATTTGATATAAGTTAAACTAAAATAAAAGAGGAAGAGACCAAGAAAAGAGGGAGAGGGTGAGGGAGCTTAATACTGAGTATAATTTAATGAACTTTTGTAGGCCGGGCAAAGACAAATTTAGTTTAATTTAATTGGTTCATTGGATTTTATTAGCTAAGGGTTTAGTCATGGTAATCTATATGTGCATTATTATACTCTAATGGAGACAAGTTTATAATGAGTAACATTTCTATTCGAATTATTTCAATGCCTTCGTGCTGATTCCTAGATTTCTGCCCCCACTTGGTGCTAACTCCAAACAACCCTAGGTGCTGATTTCTAGATTTTATTTTTATTTTTCTGTTCTAATTGATTCACTGCATCAATTTTTTTGCATTAGATCACTCACTGTTCTGCATCAGTTTTGGTATCAAAGCGTAACTTGTTCCACATAATTTTACCCTTAAAAATGCTCCAAATAGACAATCATATAAATTAAAACTACTAATTTTATGCTTTCTTTGAATGAAATTGATATTAAACATCCCAAGAAGGATAGGAAATGAAGTCTAATGCTGGGCATCAAGTCCAAGGAATTTGAAAGTGAAATGATTGACAAGTATCACCCAGTTATGGGAACAAGCAATGTAGCTGGTAGCTGAACAGAAAAATGAAAATTCTATAATAATAAAAAAATAGTTCCTTCTTGCAAAATTAAACTGAAGGAAAGAATACTTCCTTCATGATCTAAGAAGAAACTGACTGCCTTGTTAGACACATAAGCCATGATAATATGTATCCCATCCTTAGGGAGTGATATAAGGTAAGAAGGTAACAATGAATCCTCACAAGGAGCCTCTGCCTCAGCATATTATCTTAAAGTTGAGTCATGCTACCATCAAAGTATGAAAAAAGAAAAAGGAAACCATGCAAAATCTATTACATCAGCAATAATTTCAAATTGTGCAACACTGTATAGAGAATAACAGAAAAGCTGTGTACAAAAACATAAGCTTAATTAATGTGAGATAAGACATGTAACCCAGTTACCGTGTTTCCAATAAATGCCCTTGCATTAGGTGGCTGTAGGCAAAACTGATAAGCATTTTCCCCTTCAACCTGCAAGTTTAGCTCATGTATGCTAATCTTAATTTGTTACTACAATTTTTACAGAAGTAATCCATTTATCAGTGAAGAAAGATTAAACACCCCCCTCCCCCCCCAAAAAAAAAAAAGTACCTGTAAACAAGCCAACCATGCTATAGGATCAATATCAGTAGTGGTTACCACTCTGCTGCTTCGAGCAAGTACAACCTGAATTTTCAAGACAAGATTGATGTTCACAGGTAAAGAAAATGAAATCCTCAAAAACTAATACTAAAGAGAAGCTCAGCAGAGAGATTATTTAGCACCTTAATCAGTGCTGAGTTTCCTGTGTCTATCAGCTGCAAAGCTCTGTTAACAGCAAGATCCCAATAGGTCTTACTGGGAATGTTATTATTGCTTAGAATAAATGTTTTAGGAACTTCTTTCCGCAACTTTACAACAATGGCAGAAACCTGCTTCATTAAAGAATGCATAAACAGGATGGTGTAAAAGACAAACACCCAATATCTAATCATTGTGCAAACCAAATATATGGACCTGGCACATTGTAGCCTGAAGTGCATCAATAGCCATTGCCCATGTCCATGAAAGGGAAGTGTCCCATGCAACAGTAGTGGCAAGCATTGAGCTTCCTTCAAGCTCATCTAGCTCAACCTGTCATTCAGTATCTAGCAGCAGATAGTATTAATACTAACAAGCAACATGACCTAAAGTTACTAACTACGTCGTGAAAGAATACAACTTCTCTACCTGAGGGACCATAAAGTAAAAGGAACCAAAATCCTTCCATTCAGATGATATGTTAGACTGTGCATCAAAACGGATAGCCCCATAAGCACGGATTAAAGGGCACTTATTTGAAAGAAACCTTCAAATAAAGAAAAGAGAAATCAGGATTCCCATTTATATGCCGGCTTTTAAAATGCAAAAAAACCAACAATATAAAATTGATCATTCACCTTAAAATTAGTCCGTGAAATAGACTTGCATTAGTTGTTACTATGTTTCTTGTCCAAGTAAACTAACTACTTGACCATTGCATGCACCAAGCACTAGCAACACTTCTTCTAAAAGAAAAAACAGAAATTTACACCCTTCATTTTGTAACATGCAGATGAGTAGCTAACAATTCACTCGGAGTCTTCATTACTAATTCTTCAAAATATGAAGTTTGAGCTTACAAATGACAAGGATTCCTCCAAACCATCATATGGCAATTCGTAAAACCATTCACGTGTTAAATCACATGACACATTAAATAAATCATGCAACTAAAGTTCATGTGGACTGTCGTTTTTTTCTCCAAATCAGTTGGAATGCAAGCAATTAATGAACCGTTTACAAAAACAACTTTCATGTGTTCAGAAAGAAAACGATACAATAAATACAGTAAGGTGGTTGCTGAAATAAGGCCTATTCTAGTCTACACTATCACATTTTCCAATTTGCTATTCTAATTTATAGTGTAATACAAATTTAATTATTAGCACTTAATAAGTAAATAACCACATGAGATAAGAGTATATGAGTTGGATGGTAAATAACGAGAATCTGATTAGCAAAAACAAAAACATTAATAAAATTATAACAGAAAGAAGAAAAAGAAAAAATTTCTTGCAATCAAATTAGGGTCCTGTTAACCTAGGAAGCACAAACACTGCATTTGGGGTATCGTACCCATATCATAATAATGTCGTACCCGTGTTGTACTAGTCTCATACTCGTATTATAATTTTTCAAAAATTACTCGTATCATACTAGTGTCTTACCTTGTGCTTCCTATCTATGAACAAGTGCTTTTAGGGCATTTGGTAATAAACTATTTTAAAAAATATCTCCTAAACTAATAATCTCTTAACTTTTCCCATAAAATTATTCAAAAATATATATATGAAATGAGAATAGAATGAGAAGAATACCTCTTAATGGACTTCCAATCGGAATATGAGAATGGATTGATGTGGCGAAAGAAGACGGCGGAGCCGACACCAGCGACACTGACCAAATTGTGAGATTTTGGGGTTGAATTGTGGCCATTTCCGTTGAAAATTTCGGAATTGCCAGTTCGAGTTCGACCAGAGAAGAAGCAGCGAGGAGGAAGAAGGTAGTGTTGGGCGTGGAGCCAATCAATGGCTTCGATTTTCTGTTGGATTGGTACCTGCACTCACAATCAACAACACGAGTTTGGGAATGTCCCGCTTAGTTAACAAAAGGGTTTACAAAAATTGAATCGGAGCCAGAAATGAATGGAAAACTGGAAGTTATGTTAGTTATGTGCGCGGGAAAGGACTATGTACCCGCCAGAGTTTTGTATTATTTTTTGTGCGATGTTTATTAAAAATTTTACCGTCAACCCACCCAAAAGGATTTTCATTTTGAATGGAAAAAATAGGAACATTGATAATGATTTTATTTGAATAATCAAGGATATAAATTTCAAGTTTTAGAATTTAAGAGATTTAAAAATGACCCAAACATAAAGGGTATAAAGTACATTTTAGTTATATTTCTAATTTGTGTTCATTGCTAGTTGGAAGTATCGTTTTTAATGCTTAAAAGAAAATTTTCTATGATATATATTAAATACTCATGTCTTAAATGGATTTTTTTTTCTCAGCCAAAAAAAAAAATGGATTATATTTTTAAAATTGTGAATAATATCTTTCAACCAAAGAAAAATATATAGAATTAATGTTCACATGGATGTACTACTTATTCTATTTTCGATTATAATTTACCACTTTTAAAAATTATTTTAAAAGAAAATTAAAAGTCACTCTAACTATTAGTTTAGGACAGAATTTAAGCACAATACTCCTTAAGTTCTCCTCTTAAAATTCAGTTATGTAACTATTTAACTAAAAAATACACTTTCATCCCCTGAGCAAAAATCCACATGGTAAAATTTTAAAAAATGAACATAGAAAACAGCATCTAAGTATTGTACCTAAATCTTATCCATTAGTCTATTACTAATTTACTATTAGTACCATCTTCTTGGGTCTAAATTTTTTTATTTGGAGATAATTTTCTCTGCATGACATGTCATAATTACAATTTTGTACAATGTCTACTTCACAAAAAAATTTCAAGCATTTTCGAAGTACAGTAAAATTGTATTTCCTCATCTCACATTCATAATAAATCCCAATATAAATTTAATGAATAGACACTATTATAAAAGTGAGACGAGTGAGTATTATTCTTTGTGCTCTAATAAGAATTACTCCTATTTCACCCAGTTGTCGCACACAACAATATACACACACCTTGAAGTCACGATTTCATTGCAAATTGTTAGTATTGTTAGTCCACAGTCACAATGGTATTTTCCCTTACCACTTATGGTCGGCCTATCCTATGCACTGTAGATAGGATAGCAGGATAAGGAACAATATATTCATAGCACACCAGCCAGCCACGTGGCAGAATCAATTTATCTTTCACTAGGCCACTACAGATAAGGAAAGACCTTCCAAGTTCCAATACATACTGTGTAGTAGCAGAGCTCATTGGGTTACACAAAATATAGAAGTTTACCTGGAGACGAATAATTCCAGATGTAAATGGTGGTGGATCTGATTTTAACTGGGAAATGGCCGAGTTGAGGGCGTCCATAGCCAATGCAGGTGATGGAACTGTTGGAAAAGTGCGCGTTTCAATGGTTCCGATTGGTGCTCTGGGGTCTCCTTGGCAACCATTCATGGACAATGAACATGATTGATATTTCTGCATTAAAAAACATACATATATATGTGTGTGTGTGTGTGTCAAAGCTGAGTTTGTAAGATACAAAGAAATATACAGACATAACCATAACATGTTGTTGGGTATAAAAAGCGTGGCTTACATGGTGAAAGAAATGAATAGATTGTCTACTGCAGGAAATTGGTGAGGCAGAAATACTGCATTTTGTTGGTTCTGGATCGATGAAACGTGCAACAAAGTGCCGTGAAATACAAGCTGTGGCCATGGGGAGAGAGAGAGAGAGAGAGAGAGAGAGAGAGGGAGAGAGCTTTTGGACTATACTACTTTTTTGATGGAATGGTCTATACAACTGTAGTTGATGGCATAATCCGATATGATAGGATATGTGTAATAATAATACCAAATCATAGGGAGAGGGAGGATTAAAATGAAATACGCATGCACGGTTGTTAATGTGACACGTGATAGGTCTTTCACTTTCTGTAATCCATTCTCTATGTAAAAATTGTATGTCCCTTTTTTTCTTTAGGCAAGTAATTTTTAGTCCTTAATGGCCATAATTTTTTTTTTTCTTAGTAAATGAATTCATTGAAAGAAAAGAAAATAGCCATAAGGGACTAGCATATCTCACTCTTTAACAAAAACCCAAGAGGGTAAAGGATATGGGTATAGAAGTATAGAACCCCAGACATTACAAGAAATGTGCTAGATTATGGACAAGAGAATTAGACTGTCTTGGGGAAATGAGAAAGTTTACTGTGCCACTGTTAGGTAGCAGCGAAATAGGAAGAAGATTGTTGAGCAATAGCAAAATTATCTCTGTATCCATTCGATCATATTTACTTCAGAAGTTCATATGTCTAGCAGTAGCAAGATAGGAGGGAGGTTGTAGAAGCACTTGTCTGGATCTCCATTCGGTCAGAGAGAGACACAAAGAGAGAGTAAAGAAAGAGAGAACATTTTTTTACCAAAAATAAAAAAGAAAGAAACAAGAGAGAACATTTAAAAAGTGTTATTTGTGGGTAGGTCAGAGGGATTTGGATAGGAAATTGCACCTGTGCAATTCACCCCTCCCCACACAAACATTTTTACTATTTTTACATTTTAATTTTAAAATTTTCACTTTTTTTAATTCAAGGACTGAGATTAAAAGTTGTTTTTTTTAATTCTTAATCTCAACCTTGATAACTATTGAGTATTGCACTAGATGTCGATAAAGATAATACAATAAGAAAGAGAGAAGAAATATTTTAAAATAGTAACTAAAAAAAAAAAGATTAATCTAGGAAAAATAAAAAAACAAACAAGACTGCATATCACTTTATATTGGGTGTGTACTCCCAAACAACACTAATACCAAAATGTTCCCTTCCAGTAACAAATCTAAAACGGTCTCCAAAAAGAAATTGAAAATTTCAAATAACTAATACTCGAACATGCTAAAAAATTACAAGTTTTACTACTAAACTTTTACAAACTAACATAACAATAAATATAATTAGTGAATTTCAAATTTATGATAAATAAATGTTAGAATTACTTCTTCTTTTTTAATTGATGCACATCAACTTGTAAGAAGTACATGGTAAAATTTATGGTATCAGATACGCTTATCTGTCAATTGTTGGCTAACAAGTTACAACAAAAGAATGCAGACGAGAATACAACAAAATCGCTCTTCAACCAAACACTCACTCCAATTCCTAAACCCACATGCTAAGTATTTTGATCTACCCTTATGCCTAACATCACTGATATTAATTGTTCGGTTATTGCAAAGACTCATGGTGTTCCAAAGCCCAAAGGTTCAAAATGACAAACAAAAAAAAAAAATTAAGAACAAGCAACGAACAAACAATTGTACTTTGCAAAATTTTTCATTTAGTTATACCAACAAAAATTATTATTACAACAACATGAAATACAACCCCTCGCAATCAAAAGACTGTATGAAAACTATTCTACTTCTAATCAAACAGTCCCCATCCTGACGGTGACACTATATGATTACAGAAATGGGACTGAACCACCCTTTCCTCAACCTCTGCTCTAACCACACCAACCCCACCCCAAAAAAAAAAAAAATAAAAAATGATGATACAAGGTGAATTAGGCAAGCATCATTAAATGTACTTATTCCTCCTCCAAACCAAGTCCAATCCGTTGTCGTCTTCTGTCAAAAACTAATTTAAATGATTCGCGCTCTGCACGTAATCGCTCTTGGAATATGCTCTGCCTCTTTGACTCGCCAGCACCAGAGCTTGGTGCTGGGGTTTCTTCACGTAATGGGTTGGACTTCTGCAAGTGTTGAAAGCAAACATGGCAAGCTTACAACTAATTAAGATTAAGAAATGAAATAGTAATTTATTTTTGCAGGGAAAACAGTAGAGAAAATATACACAAGAATGGCAAAAAAAATTCTATGCTACCAACACAAAAAGAAAGAAACGAACTTCCATCAAAGACAAGTACACATTCATGTAAAACAGATATTTTCATGATAGAACACAGAGTAAAGTAACTTATCCCAAAAGAAAGAAAAAATATGAATATATATATATATATATATATATATATAGTTTAAATTAGTCTTCTAAAAAATCCAGATGGTCACTAACCAAGTTGTATCCAGTGCCAGGTCCAATCACTAAAGATGACACATCTGCCTTCTTTGCTGCATGTAAAGAAAATCCAGTGTTGCCTACCTGTGGAGGGGGTAGTGGGGCAACAAAAGATACAAGCAGCAAAATTAAAAAGCGTAGGCATGCAACTAAACCCAACCCAAAAGTAATCAGAAGCCTTGAGCTGTTAGGATAGATAGCCACCAGGATTATGCAAAGCAATCAGATAGGAGGCTAATTACTTTCTAAGCACACAAGTGAAATCAAAATCAAAACATTTGTGACCTTATTCCTTTATTTATGTGAAATAACATATTCACCTCTTAGAACAGAGTAACACCATTATCCCTTAAATAGGTCTCTATCAATCCCATGTGTTAAACATCTCTCACTGACACTTAAAAAAGATAAAATGCCTAATAAAAAATAGACTTAACAAAAGAATTATACATGCAGAGGCAATCAAAATTGTAGAGCCACAATTAACAAACAAAATTCCCCCCAAAACATGCGTAGAAATTTCACATTGTTACAAATTGGATGTAGCTTCAGTTCCTAGAAGTCATCCAGCAGAATTCAAGAAGATAGAGAACAAGCCTTCAGATGCTTAAGATTCCTCCGATTTAACCACTTCATGTAGTCTCCAATCACTCAATTCATCAAATGCACAACTAATTTCTCATTTCTGAAGTGCCTTGAGTAAACTCTCACCACATAGTTCCACCACAAAGTCCATTTAGCCACATATCATGATTTTATTCATCAATACAAACACATGGTTATGAGCTTTACATTAAAACTCGGTACCTAATTTAATCACATTGATCTCTCATGCACACGTCATTCTCAATAAAATAACCATTTAGTTGCTAACCCAGTCATCACAGAAGATAAAACTCCCATTTAGTTACATTACAACTAAGTACATAATTTAATCATACTGATCTCTTCTCCGCATCTCATTCTCAACAAAAAACCATTTAGTTGCTGACCCACACTGTCATCAATAGAACTGCTACATTTCCAATTAAAATCCAAAAGGATCTATATAGTCTGGTGACTGCCTCTATGGCATAGGTAATTGAAGGTGATAGTCATGAACAACGACAGATATTCAACAATGTTTAGGCAATCGAAGGTGGCAGCCATGAACAACCATGGATAATCAACAATGTAAACATATTCTACCCATCACATCACAAAAGATACTCAAGAACTAGATTCCAGAGAGAAATCATATCTTATATCTGCACATATGCATCATATAGTTATTGTTGGTGCGGACAGGGACCAGATAGAGGAAAACGCTATTTGGGTGGCAGCAATCTTGATACATATACCATGATATATGCTTTGAGTGAAGCAATCCTTCATGGAGATTACCAGCCTGGTGACACTGCAGTCATTGATTTGGATGCTTCTGGAAATCAGTTTGTCATAAATCTATCAGATAGGAGTCACCATGTGTCTGATTCGGCACCCATGTTGTAATTAATTTTTAATTTCATGATGTAATTTTTTAGGCATGGATATGTCCAATTGTTGTTTGTAGTTTAGATGGCAGTCATTCAAGTGTAAATAACTAACATATATCCCCACTGACTATTGAAACCTACTAGCATATTACTTAATTAACTCACCCAAAACAATATACAACTCACTTATGAGAGCCTAATTGTGTTACAATACAATGTCAAAGAAATTTGAAGTTTTCCATGTCTGTTTCTCAATTCTCTCAAACACATAACAAATGCACCAAATACCAACATGCGCATATTAAAAATAGTGAGAAACAGATTAAAATTATGATCAAGCAAAATACATGAACATTCATATGTAATCTAAGGTGGTAAAAAAATAATGCACAAACTAAAAACAAATACCTTGTCAGCCCAACGTACAGATTTTGCACCCTTGCCGTATGCTTGAATCAATCCGGAAAGAGCATTTACATTACCTTTCACACGTTCAGTTCTTTTAGTATTTTCTTCATCTAAATCATCTGACCATTTACTCCTACCTAATTCTTTCACTTCTTCCGTCAGATGGTCTCCTTCAGAGTCCCATCTATTCCCATCCTTTGAAGAATCTAAAGATTAAAATACTCAAGCACATTAATAATATTTTTTTATTCACAGTCAGTCCTTAATGGATTAAGGAACAATGAATTAAGCAATGATTTCTGTATTTGTACAATGCAAAGAAGGATTTTGCGAAATTAGTATTAAATATTTCTTCTATAAAAAAATCGGTACTTGCCTAGGGGACATTCTAAAAAGTAAACAACAAACAATTAGATTTTTTTTTTTTTTTTTTTTTTTGAGAAGGAATTAGAATTTAAATTTGATAGTACAGAATAATGAACAAGCACACTCATCAGAGATCAAATCATACCTAGATGTATAAAGTTCATCATTTACCCAGCTGACCCAGCCTTAACCAAGCTTAAACATTAAAAATAAAAGGAAAAGAGGTGAAAAAAAAAAATAATCAATATAGACAATACTAACTCCAACTAGGTATGACACAATCCTTGTTTTCAATGAGTGTCTTGATTTTTTTTTTTTTTTTCTTTCTATCCTTTTCAATTTTAATTGTAGATCTTCCACATCCACATTCCTTGATTTCTTCTTATGTCAAATGTGGTTAGAGATATATTAACAAAAGCAAATTTTTTTAGGGAAAACAAGTCAAGAAAGACAAATTATGGAACATTTGAGTAAAATTCATTCTTACCTAACCGGATCAATCCAACCCAGCCTTAACGCAAGCTCAAACATTATAAAGGAAAAAGGCACATAAGAAATAGACACACTTTTAAAGAATCTATTATAAGGATTCTAAGAGAAAAGCAATGAGGGGCGTTAAAGATACATAAGTATACTTGCTAAATGCATATAAATGCAGAGGCAGTAAGACAATGGAAAACACAAATAGAGATACATACAACCCCTAAGTCAAACCATATCAGATGAAATCAATATTATGTTAGGTATAAAGCCAAGGATTGATGCATACCATCAGATGTTTCTTCTCCTAGAGGAGGTACCATGTTATTCTCAGGCATTCTTTCTTGCAGTCCAGATAAATTTCCATCAACATCCTCATCTTCCATGTCCATTTCTACCTGCCAGAATTACATGCAAAATGAATCTTAGATCAAAGCAATTAAAACACTGACTAAAAAGTTCCCTATCCCATAGGAAATTAATTAATAAGAAGCACAACACTGAACAACGAGAGGCTATAGCTCAAATATAGATACACAAACAGAGTAGATTTTACAATTTTTTTTCTTTAAAAGGCTAAACTATTCCTATAAATTATACAGCAAAACAAATGATCTGTCAGAAAGATTGCACAGAATATAAGCACCAACTATTCTGTACAAATAAAAGTGAAGAAAGCTTTAAATTCATACTGAAGTCTTGAGTGGTATGGAAACTAATTTTGATTGGTCCGGATTGAGATCACTATAACAGCCATAAAGGCCATAATAATTTTAAAAGTCCATGCTACATGGTTTGAGGGCCTCAAGGCTTCTTTATTGTTAAGTTGCACATGCAACCTGTGGTTCTTGAACCAGCAACCTCACCCTCAATCCCATAATTATGAAAGGAAGAAGCGCCACTTGAGCTATAGCTCATTGGAATATATCCCAATATAAAAGTGAAAGTCATAATTGGCCACCCATCTCTGATATATCTCTCATAGAATTTGACAATAATATACCTGCATCAGCCTGCAACAAGTATAGAAATAGATAGGGAGAGAGAGGGGGTGGGGAGACCCAAAGCTCGGTGAATGTGTGTATTATAATGAGAATCGTGCCTTGTATGGTGTTTCACTTGAAATATAATAACTGAAAAAACTAATGAAAAAAAAAAAAAATCATTTACATTTGGTAGAATTGAAGGGCATGTTTTAGCTATTCAAGCATTTCACACCAGAATATATGCTAAAAAATTTCTATTTTTAATAAAGAATAAAAGAAGGTAAGTAATACTCAATTACCTCTTGAATTCCACTTTCTTTCAGGTCATCCCCATGGAATAATGTCTGTCAAGACAGAAAAAATACAGCATCAATATCCAAGTAGCGAAGCAACCACAAATTGTTTCTTAAAAATCTTCAGCCTTCATCAGTTAGTGCACTAACAGAATACAGCATTTTCTTCTATGAAAAATGACCAAACTAGTTAAGTTCATCTGAATTCCATGAAATATTTTTACCCATGTCTGCTTCTTGGCTTTGACCTTCCAACTAATACCCCAAAACAAAAACTGAGACCATTATTACAACAAACCTTGACATCAAGTTGCAAGTACAAAGATGGAGCTTCCTCCCATTGCCTGGCCATCTTTTCAACATCATCTTGGGTAAAACCATGCACATTCCTAGCTGCACAGCCCTAAAATCCAAAAACAAAAAAATACAAATAAAATCATTCCTCAATTTTGAGATAAGTTTTCTACTTCGTACAGAGAATTACTAATGCCATCATTGGGACCCCAAAAAAGACACCTTTTACCATGACCAGGAAAAAGCAAGCAACACAATTGAACCACTAGACCATTCTTGCGCTAGAGCATCATTTAAACAAACTTTACTTGCAGGATGCCACCCAATAAAATGTATACCAATTTCAATAGGAAATTTGACTGGCAAGAATATGAACTGAAATTCTTGCACTGGACATAATAGAACCAAACATTGAATGACAATAGTATGCAGTGAATGAAGGATAATTTAAAATGGTGATAAACCAAATTAGTAACTGTCAAGTAACACAAACTTACCGCAGGGTCCTTATATGTAGCTTCTAATATGTAAACTTCATAACCCGAACTCTGGCAAGAAAGAAGAAAGGGAGCAGTGAGTGAAGCAAATAATAAAATAATAAAACCAAGCTACCACTGCTTCAACCATCCTCAAAGACATAGAAACACACTAGTGGGAAATAGCAGTAGAAAGAACATTGGTTTCCAGATGGAAACAGTAAATGAAAAATTCTTATATTTGGTGCCTGCATGGATCAGCTTCCTTATAACAGGCAAAGATATTCACATAGACAATAGTTCCTTGAATATTCACCAACTCCCACCATCTTATGATTAATAAACAAAACATGCAAACAGCATGATCATATAGTTTGGAAAAGAAATAAAACAATAAGGTGAAACAAAAATTCAAGGTAGCTGCTTGCATCGAATAGCATGAAGATATGTACAAGAAGATGCATCCTTTTGTATGAAAATTCAACCAAATTTTCTAATATTTTGGCAAGGGACAAAAAACCATTGAAATTTTGTCATCAATTTTTCTTAAAGTATAGTTATCAGATTCAGCCAAATCTTTGACTAGCCAAGCCAAATTTAAGAAGAAGAAAAAAAAGGCCAAAGGGCAGCTAGGCATTGCAAATTTTGAGCCAAAACAAATTCATGCACAGCAAAATACCAATAACTAGGCTAATTATAACAAGACCCAACACCATGCAACAATGCAATGCAAAATCTATTTTTATTACTTCTTCTCATTTAAAATGTAACCAAACAATTTCATCTACTACAATTCACCATATCAAGACTGGACAATATGATTTGTTGTGTAAGACTGTGTGAAGAATGCCAAAAGACAAAATGCACTATTTACTATAAAGTCAAAAGTACCCAGTTAGCAATTCACACTAACATACAAGAACACCTTCCTCAAAATATGACAGCTCACGAGCACACCGAGACCTTACACACAAACAAGACACTGAAAACTACACAAGTAAGCTTGGCAAAACAAGTGCCCCCAGCACAATTCACCTTACCCCTGACACACTGCCACAGGGACCTTTCATAACTCACTCATAAGTCATTCCTAACATCTCAAACACGTATTTCCAGAATGGAAGTGTAAGGCATGTGTGATTTTTCTAGTGGCTGAAAATTAGTCATTGGGGAAAATATCTAAGGAGAAGAACTGCTGAGAGCAAGCACTAATTTTCAGATATGGCTTTTACAGAAATATGCAAAGAATTATTTTGTGCAGAAAATTATTATGGATCAGATGCAAAACTTGAGGTTGGGACAAACCAAATAAGGCTCATTTTATGTGTCCCCAAACAGGAATGTAAGTCTCCTATTTAACTTGAATAAAACCATTTAGTATAATATAAAGATTTATCCAGGAAGACCATTGATAGAAAACAGAACTTGTGAATATTCAGCATTGAAAACATTAACACAACCATAACTACAATAAACTCACTTTGACCAACTTCCAAAATAAAAAATAAAAATAAATAAAAGTAAAACAGCCCATATTCACAGACTGGGCACATCAGTAATTTCCTCTAACAACCATTCCAGATAAAGTTAAAGTAAGAAAGTATATATCAACAGTAAAATCAGATAAGGTACATGAAACATTAGCTACCATCCACGCTATGTTGGGTGTATTTCAATTTTATTGAGTCTTCACTTCAGAACACATGGCAGAGGTTGTTAAAAAGAGAGAATTGAGGGTATACCTTTCCAATTGCCCAAAACTGAGCAAAATCAGCTACCCGCAGATTGCGGTCATCCACTAAGACGAAGCACACATACCACCAACAAAAGGGTCAATAGCCGAAGAAAACTGCATCCGTTGTTAGTGAAAATGAAGGCAGTGCATGGGCACTGCATCACCACTTTATCTATAATCAAACTATATCATTGAACTTATTGAATGCTGAAACAAGCCAGCAGAACCATTTATACCTTTAATTCCTTTATCTTATATCTATGCCAAAGGTTGAAAATTTTTTTTTTAAGAAAATAGAAAAATATTTCACTTTCTTGAACTATTAGGCATATCTATATACGCCTGTGCTCTACAGGAGATAAACCCATAAAAGCCTATGACTTGGTGCCAGCACTAGCATCAAAACCAAGTAATTGAATATGACTAGTAGGCACCACCTCAACATCATTAAATAAGAGGACATGACACCACCAAATTGAGTACAAGATTTAAAACAGAAAATGCAAGTAATTACATCTTCTAAACTCTCAATAAAGCAACTAAACTTAGAGATACCCATACCGTAAAGAATGGAAGTGATAAAAAATTTAAACAATGCTATAGTTATTTAATCTTCGAATTAATCAGAGATTTAGAATAGAAAATGCTTACCAATAATGAAGGTGAAACCCCCCTCCTCAAGGGTCTTCTTGAATGCTTTCAACATGCTTGAACGATATGCCTGTCGTATATTGCATTAGTATTTGAGAAAATATAAAGAAATATACATTTAGATGCACAAACCCACATGCATATACACAATACATCATTTGGAGGCAAGTGCTTAATAGGCATCAGTGATTACTTGTATTAACAGACAAGTGAAAATATCAACAGTTTGAGGATACATATACGATGCGTAACTTGATAAGCCCAAATACAGTAATAAAATAAAACAAAAGCAATTGTCCCACACCAAGTAAAACCATCTCTCATGATAGGGAAAAAAAGGAATTGGGGGAAGAAATGACAATGGTAATAGTTAAAAATAAACCTCAGAGAACTTGATTTGCCAATCTATTCATATGCATTGGTAAGTTTTACATGTTGAAACAATGTTCCAGAGGAAACAAAATGCATACCTCCTCCATTTCAGGTTCATAACAATACTCCATCACCTTCTTCATTATTGGTTTCTTGCCTCTCACAGAACTCTTTGAAGCATCACCTTCCTCAATCTTCAGGGCAGAAAAAAAAAAAATTCTTACTAGCATATTATATATTTTGGTAAGCATATATTCTATATTGTTTAAACCTTACAAAACAAAAGGCATGAAGGGACTCCTTGTTTATAAGTTAAGAAAATGATTTTATTCAAAAGAGGAGAGATATCAAATGTACCATGTGTGCATTTGAACCACTCCTAAATAATTACAAGCTAGAACTCAAATGATTCTATATTGATAATCAAACAGACAAAAAAAAAAAAAAAAAAGCCAACAACAAACCTTTTCAACCTCAGTCATGAAATAATCATCCATGGAATGAATACGTGGAGCACGACCACCGTTTTCCACCTCAAGGTCACGTAACATCTTTGCTAAGTAGCTCTTCCCACTACCTGAAAGTATGAGAAATGCAACAAGTTTTCCATAATATGATTCATAAACTTGGAGACTTGGTTGAGTGGAAATGAAGACAAATTTTCTAACACAAACACACACAAGGTATGAGTTTTGTTAAATAATACAGAAGAAAATAAAAATTAAAAAGGATTAAGATTAAAATAACATTTGTTTACAGATGAAGAACAAGTATTCACAAAATTTACAGAGTATATTAATCATTATTAACTTTACAGAATTACAGCAACATCATTCCTCAAAGTCTAGTAATGAAACTAGCAAAAGATGCATAAAAGTGCACAATCAAAATAAGATACCTGCAAGCCCTCGAAGGATTATCACAATATGATCAGGGCGGGTAGCTCGATGTGGCCGCTTAAATAAGTGGGAAGCATCAATAACTTTTGGCTTATCTGAAGATAATTGCTTTAGAGAAAAAGGTTGCCCATCCCCCACAGCCTGCTTAGACAAAATTCAGTGGATTGTTTGAGATTTCTTAGAAGTAAAGAGTAAAGAGATGAGTCAAGGTGCAGTGATGAAAATACAAAACACATGTCACAAGGCAACCATACCTCTGAAAAAAAGCCAGTGGAAGCATGCATAAGAGGTTTATTATGGTAATAGGGTGGTGGGCTCAAAGAGTGGGCCTTGGGAATGGGTTGATAAGATGTAGGCACCATGGCCGATGAACTAACAGCAACAGGAAAAAGAGAAGCAGTTGTTTTAGGTGGTGAAGAGTATGCTTTCAACTCTGAAGAAGGGCGAAATGTCGGGTCAAAAGGAAGAGGTGGTGGTGGAGATGCTGGAATAGGAGGCTGCCCACTATAAAACCGAGAAGCCTCCGTTTGACCCGTATTTTCAAAAACCACGCTACCACCAGAAGGTGATTGAAAGTATCCTCCACGCTCATTCAGATTTGGAGCACCATGTTGAGTAACTCCAGGCATACTATGATGCCGAATTGGACCACGATTGCCATCTTTTGATTGAAAACCAACATCAAGTGGCTGTCTCGTATCAACAGGATACTGCATTCCATAGAATTGTTGCTGCTGCTGGTTTTTAGGACCACGATTATCCATCGCAACACTGCCTCTTTGTTCAGGGTACATAACACTTGGTCCATGCCAATTATTCATATGAGAATACTTCAATTCACTTTCTGGCACAGAATCACTACCTTGCCGCCATTGCGGATTATGGGTATTATGATAATGATCATTAGCAACTTCAGAACCCCGATAAGGTGGCACGCGCTGAGATATATGCGGAGGAGGAGGAGGAGGCGCCTGATCCACATTATGAATCCCATATCTAGAAGAATGCACGAATTCTTCTTCATTGTGAAACCCATTCCTATTACTCTGCATATACGGTTGCCCAACTCTATCACCGGGACCAAACCTCGGGTCATGGAAATTATTCATCTCCAAATTCCTAACACCCATTGGTCCCAATTCACTCCTACTCTCCCAAGAACCATCAAACTTTCCATAATTCCCATCAAAACCTAAACTTTCTTGAGCATATCTATTAGTTTCGTGATTATTCATCCCCAGCATCGGTCCGCCGAATGAGCTACCATGATCACGAATTAGCTTCAACCTACGCTCAATATCAGAAGAAACCCTAACAGAATTCTGATTATTAGATTGCATATCATCAACCCTAGGTCTTTTAGAGTTCCTATCGGACTCATCTGCGAATCCATTACTGTAAGACTGTTGTAACTGAAATTGATTGTAGGGTTCTCTGTCTAAGCTAGGGTTTCTATGCCACGGCGGGCGGGGCGGACCCGTGGGCAAAAGGTGCGGGTCGAATGGGGGTCTAGGGTTTTGAATTTGATTGAAAGGAGGGCAAAATGGGAAGTGGGAATTTGAGCAGGTGGGGCAGATGTTACCTGGGATTGGCATGGGACGCCATTGTTGTTGTTGATGATGATGGTGGTGATGGTCCATTTTTGGATCTTGATCTGACCGATTCGGAGAAAGTAAAAAAAAACCCTAGAATTTTTGGGGGAGATTGAAAGTTTTAGAGTTTTGAATCAGGAATTTGAAGAAAGAAACAGAGAAGAAGGCAGAGTCATGTCTGGGGCTATAGAAATGGAAGCTTCCAGATAGGGAAAAAAGAACAAGAAAGAAAAAACCCTGTTCTTTTGCATTTCAAAGTGTACTATTTTCCTTTTCCCCTACTATACAGTCCTCTTGTTTTGTGATAGATTTTATGTCCGCTAATTAAATTCAATTCATTCAAGGTGAAGAAATTTAACCAGACCAACAATAAATAAATAAAATGAGCATAATGGTTTTTTTTTTTTTTTTTTTGGTGTGGTTTAAAAATTGCTGTTAATTTTTGTTGTACTCTTTATAAATTTTATTTTTTATAAATAAAATTGTATTAATGATTTTTAGGTAACTTTCTTACAATTTTATTTAGATATTTTAAGACAAGTGAATTAAATTGTGTTTCATTATCTCTATATATTAATAGAATTAGAAAGTTGGTTGTAACTTCAAAAATATCTCTAATCTAATTAGATAATATTTATTCTTAAAAAGTAAAAAATAGAGATAAAATTAACACATTTTTTATTTAATATATCTCACATATGTTTGATACATTTTTTCGTAAAAACACACACTAAATCCATCAATTTTTTCGTTTTCAAATCTTAAATTTTAATTTCTTAAAATTCTATTCTTGTATAATCTCACTAACAATAAATAAATTCAAATTGAAAAATCATATTAAACTCAAAATAAAAAATAAAAAGCCTCATTGCACATGCAGATGCTTTTTATTAAATTTTTTTTATTATTAATATTTAAACAAATATATTAAAATGATGATATCAACCTTTTTTTTTTTTAGGATATTGATGTTTATTATAATTCCAAATCATTTATTTTAAAATTAAAGGACTTAGCTTGAGTCTAGTATTAAGTTGCACTGATATATTTAACACATATTTACAAGTACATATAAAATAAATTTAGAATACTAAAAATCTAGATCAAATATTTTTAAATAAATAGACATTTTAAGAGCTAGGATCTTATACCTTTCTATTCCATAAAAAGGGGGGAAGGAAAATTAGGTGTGGCGGTGTAGGTGATAATTAATAGTAGGCTGATTATAAGCGTAAAATTGGGGTGTTTTATTTTTTTAAGAAAAGTTTAGAAATATTAATTGGTTTCCCTTTTTTTGTTTTTAGAAAACAAAGACAGTCTATTAATTGGTTTCCTAAAGCTAGTAGACATAGAAAATATATATTCTTGTGGATTTTAATTTTTGTTATTTCCTAAAGCATAAAGTTATAAAAACGTGTTGGTAACTTAATTGTTCTCCGAGAAGGATTTGGAAATTGGAACTATAGTCGGTTTCCCCAACAAAGGCTATATATAAATAATTGCATAGGCATAGGTTGGGTCTCAAATCTCAATCAAAAACTCTCAGTTTCTCTCGCAATTTCTTGAAATTGTTACCATATTAGCATCCTCTTCTATACGTTTTCTTTCCCTGTTGCTCGTTGCTTATATCCAAGTAAACATTCAACCATGCGTCTTTGCTTCTCCAAATTTTATGATTTCCAGATATGGCAGTGGCCAAGCCAAGCCACCAACCAGCAACAGCCTCAGATTGAGGTGGACGACAAGTCCGAAGTCTTCCTCATCGAATTTCACGTAACTAAGGTAAATCAGCAGAAGAACTACATCGGCAACAGCCAAGAACCAGTGTCTTCCCACGAACAAACTACATCCGATATTCCAAGATTGGTTTTTCTTTCCAAACATGAAATGATTTTGCAAGATGTCAATGGTGGTTGCTTGTGCTCTTTGCTTAGAGAGTTCGAGATCCCGGTGGAAGATCATGGTACTATGATACAACAAATTGTTGGATTGGCCGAGACATCAACGATGACCATTGTTGTGGACATAAAACACGTGGCCTTGATGGTAATAGTGGTGCCCATTGTGGATTCGGTGCGCGATTACGATACTATAATTTTGGACTCCATGGAGACTTATGAGCCTATGTCCATTCCAGCGACTAAATCTTCTATTGAGGCTCTGGAGAAGATTATGTTTCAGCCGAGTTCAAACTCGATTCAAGAATGTAGCATCTGCTTGGAAGAGTTTCAGACAGGTTTCGAAGTCACTCGCATGCCGTGTTCACATGTTTATCATGGAAAATGTATCGCCAAGTGGTTGCAGACAAGTCACTTCTGTCCTTTGTGCCGATACCCAATGCCACATTGTGCCTTATAGAGTTTTGGGTCAATGGTGTTTCTTTGTAAAGATTAGTTGTTAATTGAAGTTTGTATTTTTTTAATAGTAGCCGTTATGAAAAATTTTGTACCAAGATCTTGAATCGTGAGAGTGAGTTCAAAACTCTTAGACTAATCTTTTCTTGATTAATTGTCCCTTTTTTTTTTTTTTTGGTGAGAATGCAAATTCAAAATTTCTATTTCAGTTGCTTCTTTTTACTTAATTACCAGGTAAGAGAGCTTTGAGAACATTCATTCTCTTGAATATACATAATTGGAATTGAACCTTCAATCTTTGGGTTCGGATTTAAGAATTAAGCAATTTATATTTAAAAAAAAAAAAAAAACATACTGAGAATGCCTAGCTAATGTATGGGTTGCCCGGTTTGCTTCGCATCTTGTGTGAGTGTGACAGGTTTTCTAAGACCAAAAATAATGTAATCTTTATTTAGCTTCTTAAACCAAGTGTCCCTAGCCATGGGCACTTGGACTGAAGCATCATAACTATTTACAATGAGTCACCTACCAAAATAATGTCTCTTATGTTAATTCATCTTCAAGAGGATTTTGTGTTCTTAGCCCCCTGTGCATGCACTCATGGCTACAATGAGTAACTCTCTCTCATCTCTAACTAGTATCCCCGAGCCTGTTGAGCTGTAGTACACATTAAATATTGCACCCTCGAAAATTCACTTTGTACCAAGGCAATTAAATTAAGTTACTGGTTGCCAACTGTGTTTATTGTGCTAGCCTTGGACTTAATGGCCCAATGGGCAATTTGAATTCATTTAGATACTCATTCGCCACTGTTGGAAGTATATTTGGTGTTGAGGGCTATTTTTTGGCCATTGTTTTATATTATTGGGTTCAAAAAATATAAATAATTATTGGGTGTAAATAATGGACTCAAATTATTCTTAGCCTTTTTATGTTCGGCCTATATTCTCTTTGCTATATGGGTTGGAATTCAAAACCCACAAATACAAGTGAGCTCACCATCAATATCAAAAGAAATCCAAACAGAAATTTTGATTATTAATTTGTATATCATCAGGCCGCCGTTTGTGAATCCATTACTGTAAGAGTACTGTAATTGATTGTACTCTAGCTAAGCTAGGATTTCAATGCCATGGTAGATGGGGCAAACCCGTGGGCAAAAGGTGAGGGTCAAATGGGTTCTAGGGTTTTTAACCCTTATAATTTAAATAAATAAAAAAATTTTATTTAGCATGCTCTGTGCTACCAAACGTTATGCTATTAAGAAACTACATATTTATAAAATAAGTGTAGCTAAAATAAAAATGTTAATATGGATAAATAAAAATACATGGAAATGTAAGATTCAAAATAAAGAAATTCACTTAAAAATAGAGCCATACGAGTAATGCTTATTAATGAAAATATGAGGAAAAGTTGCTTAAGATAGTACAATCATGTTCAAAGAAGAGCAACTAATACACTGGTAAGAAAGAGTGAGCTTATCTAAGTTAAGAAGACAGAAAAATTAAATAAATAAATAAATAAAATGATAGAGGAATACCAAAAATCACATTTTTAAAAGTAATTAAAAAAAAATAACATATCAATTAAGGAAGTAATAGAGAGAATGGTCTACCCTAATTAATTTACCGAAAATCCATAGCCAACTCAAAAATTTTGAGACTAAGAGTTCCTTTGTTGTTGTTGTTGTTGTTGTTGTTGTTGTTTTAGTTAAAGTAATTTTTTATATGCATGTTAAACTAATTTGGTACTTAAAATCTTATTCATTTATTTTAAGTGAATTAAATTTTATCTTACCGTCAATATTTTTTAAAAATATATTTTAATGATGATAATCAATAATTAAAAAAAAATTACCGTTGAAATAAACTCTAACCCACTTGTCTTTTAAAGGATTTGACCAAGAGTTTAAGAATTTAATGGTAGGAGTATAGGAGATGTTATACTTTTCTTCAATAAAGAATTAATAGAAAAAGAATTAACAAAAAAACCTCTTTTTTAAAATTTAAAAAAAAAAAAAAATTGTGTGGGGCCGCGTGGGTGTTAACTGTTAAGTACTGTACTTGGTTTAGAAGTATTCATTAATTTCATTTGTTTCCTAAATTCTTTAAAATAAAATAAAAAACAGTTTCCTAAATTTTCTTTCCTAGACCTATTAGGAATAGAAACTCTATTCCGCGACCAATTCGGTAACCCAAGTCGGCAAGTCCCACCACGCAGCTATATATACCTACACAGCCTTAGTATTAGCAATTCTCTTACAGTTTGTTTCCCAATTAAGTTCGTTCGTTCTTACTTCCTAGTAATCACTTTCAAACCATGTCTCAATCACATTCCCCAATCAGCCCCTTCTGCGATGAAGCTTATCATGTCCGGGTATGGCAGCATCCATGGCCAAGCCAATTCGGGGACGTGCCACCAGTATTTCAAACGACGTTGGACTGCCGATTTGATGCTTTCTTCGTCCAATTTCGCATGCAAAAGGTGAACCGAACGGAGAACTACGTCGGCAACAGCGAAGCACCACTGACTTTCGAAGAAGCGTCACCAGTTCTGAGAAAGTCGTTCTTCCTGTCCAAACATGAGTTGATGTTGCATGACAATGGTGCTGTCTTGCGTTCTTTGTTTCGCGGCCTCGACATCCCAGAGGAATATCACGGTACCGTGTCACAACGAATAGCAACTACTGCATTATCTGCCGGGACTTCAAGGATGCCAATTTTTGTGGACTGGTTATACACGTTCACGGTGAAAACGGGGATGGTGATGCCTCAGTACTCATCTTATGTGGATGAGGAGCTTGATACGGTAATTTTGGAGTCCATGGAGAATTATGAGCCTAAACCCACTCCGGCGACTAAGTCTTCTGTTCGGGCTTTGGAGAAGTTCAGATTTCATCAAGGATCAAGCTCGGTTCAAGAATGTAGCATCTGCTTGGAAGAGTTTCAGAACGGTTCCAAAGTCACTCGCATGCCGTGTTCACATGTTTATCACGGAAAATGTATCTTCAAGTGGTTAAAGACGAGTCACTCCTGTCCCTTGTGCCGATACCCAATGCCCACATGACTGTTGAGATTGGAAATTAATCATCAATAATTTCTTGATAATTTTCGTTTCTTTGTTATATATGGTTTTGTGCCAATCTTCTTAGTTGCTATTGAAGTTTGTTTTTTAAGATTGTAGCCGTTGATTGAAAAATTTTGTACCAAGATGGATCATGAAATCGTAAGACTGAGTTTGAAATTCTTAGAATAATGTTTTCTTAATTTGTTGATTTTTTTCTTAATCTTTTCATAAATAATACAATGCATATATGGATAGACATATTTTAGACTTTTAGTACTACACATGTCATGTATAAACAAAATAAAATAAAATCACTCCCAATTTAATGAGTTGTATAACCCATAAGTAAAGTTAATTGGGTAGTTGCACGTAACAAAAAAAAAAGTTAATAGGTTATTGTACAAAACGTTGCTTGATTGGTCGGATCATCAAGTATGCCCATTGTTGTGGACATAATATACAAGGAGTTAATGGTAATGAGGACTGCTATAGAGGTGACTATTGAGGAATTGGTGCTGGATACCTTAAGTTTGAACTCCACGAAGACTACGAGCCTAAGTCCATTCCAGCGATTAAGCCTTTACAATTAAAAGAGAAACACAAAAAATTTTGAGTTAATTTTTCGCTTCTACAAAATCAAACAAAGGATAAGTAAGGAAAGATATATAAGTTTTGAGATTTGAGTTTATTTTCCTTCAATTTTCACATGGAGCGAACAGAACTAGTAAAAACTAAAAGGGTCATCAACATCAGTCCACGGGAAAAAATTCATTTTAACATCCAAGGTAGAATACCAAAAAAAATTAATTAAAAAGAACAAATTTGACAATGGACATGGGCAATGAAGAGGGAGAGAGAGAGAAAGTTTGCACCTAGGAGAAGATCACGATAATAAATGAAGTTAGGGACAGCCAACGGTGATAGAGCTCTTAGTCGTCAATGAAGACTCTGTAACTCCTCGGTCAGCGACTTTGATCACAGTGTTCATCTTAGGCGGTGCCAGTGCTTCGGTTCACATTTTTGCTTGAAATGAAATGAAAAGAACAAAATGTGAGAGAAGGCGTAGAGAGGGAAGTGGGAAAGAGAGAGTGTTGCTGAAAATTTTGGGGAAGAAATGAACTGAAATGAGGAGCTGAGCAACGGGAACATCAAAGGACTTAAGATGATTTGATAATGCACTACACATGGGTCCCACGAAGTCACTCTATTTACCAAACTGCCACTGAAAATCAATTTTGAACTTTTGGAAACACAAATTTTTGTTCCCAATTTCCATCACCCATACTCAAATTTTTGAGTTTTAAGTGATGGAAACAACATTCAAAACAGGCCAAATATTCTTTTTTTTTTTTTTTTTTTTTTTGTGGGGACATATTTGGATTATGGGTGATGAAAACTAAGTTATATAACTCAGTTTCCATCATATTCAAACAGTCTCTAAATCTTATATTGAGGTTTTGGAGAAGATTAGGTTTTAACAATTTCCTTTTCTAGGTGTTTCACCAATTGAAATTTCAGCATTTGAAATTTTATTTCAATGTATTAGCACTTGAAGTTTCAGCATTTGAGACAGATGATTGACCATTAACCTCTAAGTCTAGAACACTTTTTTCTTTTTAAATATGCATCAATTGTAGATCGTTTCTTCATAAATTATTTGCAATATGAAATCCTAATCATATTGAATTTTATAATTTCAATATCTCAAATTGATAGAATAAACAAGTATATAATAATGATTTAATTTAATTACCCAAGTCATTACTATCAATTAAACAAACAATTAAAAACTATTATTTTCAAATTACTATTTGTGGGGTCATGGGCCCAGATCATACAACTGGATTTTGGGCTTAAGGCCCAAGCCGAGGATAAGGGGGCCGTCCGAGAATGGGTAAGTATAGCCAAGGAAACCCATGCTAGTGGATAAAGAAGACAATATTGAACATAATGGCCTAGGAGTTTTTGCCGAGGATGAATTTGTCCTCGGCTAGTCAAGGCCGAGATCTATAAAGGAAGCTTGCCATCTAGAGGTGCGATCCATGAAGTTCTGGAAATATGGATAAGCATTGCAGGAACAAAAGACAGAAGAATCCCAAAATATCTTGGGAAAAGCTGCTGTCACCGCATTGAATGCACCCCAGCTAACTCCCTAGCCGCATTAATGAGGAAGTGACATCTACACAGTATTATTGCAACCTTACAACAACTCCAAAAGACTTCTAGAGGGGGCTGATGGGACAAGTATCAGGATAAACTATCAACTGTCCACGTGTTGGGTAAAGGTGAAGGAATAGATGTAATATAAATAAGGGTAGAAACTTAGAGAAAGAGAGGCTGACAATTGAGAGAGAAAGCATTGTAGCAATTTCAAGAACTCTTGTAACCATTCTCATCCGATATTTATTAAAACAAAGCCCATCTAATTGTGCCGAGGACAAACTTTCCTTGATAAACTCAGTTCATCTCTGTTTGATTGTCATGAACACTATATTAACTGTTATCCATGCACTAAATCCTAGCTCTTTGACCCACTCTCTACAAATTCATTGTACTGGGTTCACTGGGCCAAGATCCCATACATTTTGGGGCCTAGTCTGAAAATTGTGTCCCTACACTATTCTTTTCTTTTCTTTTTTGATACAAAATAGAATTCTACTCTAATCTAATCTAAATGTATATGTGTGTGAAACTCTCTCCTAGAGACTTAAACCCCGACCCTTACCTCTCATACTTTGCAGGCACTTATACTTATGGAATGACTATCGCACCAAGGATGTGCGGTGGTTTCAAATTGCTATTCTAAAACCAAATTTGCTAGAAACACAAACTAAAACTTCTATTGACTCTAGTCATAAAGCCTATTCGATTGACTGTAGTACAGTAGTATACACTAAAGACTATAGGTGTTTTAAGCTTTTAAACATTTGTTTAGTCTTTTTCTTCTTTTTTTTTTTTTACTCAAATATTTGCTGGACGCCATGCAAAGGCACAAACATAAGCATATTTTAGTCTAGATAGTAGAACCTTTACTCTTCTTCCATTAACAACAAAAACTTGTCTACAAAAATTGATAAAAGATTGACAGAGACTCTAATAGAGAGACTAGTGAGAAACTTACCACACGTCCACAGTGAAGATAGATCGAGCAACAGAGGAGAAGATGGCTTGACTGCATGCTACTTTGGGGTGATTGTTGCGGCTACGGAAGTTTAGATATTTGGGGTTATCGGGTTGGGAGGTTTGGGTTGTATTTGTGAAGTTTTATTTTTTATTTTTTATCGTGTGTTGTGACTTTAATGTCGTGATTTGTGTGTATTTAATTAGATTTTATAGTTCTAATTTAATTAGATTTTGGAGTCCTAATTTAATTAGGAATAAGAATCTGACTAAAAAGTGATTTTTTTTTTTCTTAGCAAAATTGTTTATGGAACAAAGAATGGGCTAGGTTTTAAAACTGGATTGTTATATGTATTTTTTTTGTAAAAAAATATGGGGGGCCAGTAATTAAGTTTCTTCCTAAAGTTTTTATTTATTATTTATTTTTAATACTATTATTCTGGGATTTTTTTTTTTCAAAACCCGGGAGGGCCCTAGCCCCCCTAGCTTCGCCTATGTAGCGTTCACATGTTTAAATAAATAATCAAATGGTTAAAGACGACTCACTTCGGTTCTTTGTACCAAAACTACCGATACCCAATGCCATATTATGATTGTTGATCATATTTTTTTTATCATTTAATTCGTGTTTTGTTATATATGTTTTTGGGTCAATTTCATTTCTTAATTGGATAAATTACATATTTGATCCATAACCTTTATTGCTAATTTCAATTTGGTCCTTAACCTTTCAAATGTGTCAATTTGGACCTTTACCTTTTGGAGTTATGTCAAAATGGTTTCTAATATTAAGTAATGCATGGAAAGTGCTGGCATAACTAATGGTCTAAATAAATATTATTTTCTTGTCACCCTTACCACATCATATTACATTAAAAAAAAAAAATTTGTTAGACTCACGTGTACGCAAGGGCTATTTGGGATCAAAATCCCTAATAGAAATGGATCTTAATTTGTTACAAGTACAACCGACCATAGGGTTCACTGGACCACAACCCATCTTCACGTCTCTCTCTCTCTCTCTCTCTCTCTCTCTCTCTCTCTCTGCTTCAAAGGTAAAGTGCTACTCTTTTTATATTCTTGTTTTTATACAAACAAACTCTTCATAAATAAAGTCAAAGGATAGCATATTGCTGGGAATGTGGCCACCCTTTACATTTAGGATCCATATATTAAATTAGAAACAATAAAACTACCAGTGATCTTCTCAATTGCTCTAAAACTCTCGCTTTTAAAAACTTTTGTACAAAATTAGCTATCTTCCAAAAAAATTGTCATCTTTTGACACCATTAAATGATGAGGAAGACAAAGGTTTTGTGTGGGGAAAAGGGTTGCTTTGTGAATGGGGAAAATGAGGCCATTTGTAATGCTGGTGAGATCTAAAGGAAAAGATCAATCATTGTGAGTTTTGGTGCAAATGGGTCGGTGAGAATTTGATGTGGGAGAGTGGTTCTTGGTGAAAGGAAGTGAAACCAAAGCACAAGGGTTGATGGATATAAGTTATAACTGATTTGTGAAGATTAAGACGTCCGTAATTCTTAATAGTGCCATATACCTTTTCATATCAATGAAAAATACAAAATGAAGAAGATGATGAAACAGAGTTTAAAAAAGTGAACAAACCCTAATGACCCATTAGTTGACATGGCAATTTTTTTAATTTTTTCATTTAGATCATTTGACACATCAAATTTTTCCATCCAAGAGATAACATCGAGGACTAAATTGACATGGCACTAAAAGATTAGGGACCAAATTGACACAATTGAAATGAGGGACTAAATTAAAATATAGTGTAAAAGATAGGGACCAAATATGTAGTTTCCCCTTCTTAATTTGTAAAGTTTAGTTGTTATTGAAGTTTGTTTTTTAAAATTGTATCAATTATGAAAAAATTTGTGCCAAGATCTTGAAATCATGAGAGTAAGTTTGAAATTCTTAGATTAATCTTTTCTTGATTAATTGCCTTTATTTGTGAGATTGCATATTTCAAAGGTCCTGCTTTCTTTTTACAAAATTACTTAATTAGAGAGTTTTAATAACATTCATTCTCTTGAATATACATAATTGAAATTCAACCTTTAGTCTTTAGGTTTGGATTTAAGAACTAAGTAGTTTAAATTTAAAAAAACGAACTTTTATATGTTTTTATTTTTTTTTTAAATCATCTATATTTTTTTTTTTTTAAATTCAAGATAATAACTGTACAGTACACCAGCCAAGGCATGGGAGAATGTTGACGTGGCTGGATCCGGACTCTATATGTGGTACAGCTATGAGTAAGGGAAGGGAAAAAGAAAGTTGGCTGGGAGAAAGGATCTTTGGTTCATGCCAACGGCGTGACCATCTTGGGAAAGAGTGAGATTTGTACCTGACATGGACACCCAACACTCACAAAAGGGAGATAGTGACCCTCTTTGGTTAGAGGTTATAAAATCCTTCCCTTTCATTGGCAGTGCCTGTGCTAGACCACTGTTAGGGACACATGCATTGCTCTCAATGCCCTTGACGTTCCTTTCCTTGTCTAAGGATTACCCCCCACGTAGTGGCAAGTTCACTTTTCACGCCGCTATACTAACCTCGGCTTGCTTACTCTCTCTCCTCTAGCCACTACATAGTACATCAGTTGTATTAGGGTTCAAATTGGGAAATCACAGTTTGACATCTGTCTCTTCTACCTAGCAACATTCTTCGGACTATAAGAGTAACGTGTTGCTAGACTATTAGGGCAAGAACCAGGATAAAACATTAGAGAAAAAAGTAGAAAGCTTGTAAGGAAGTGAGATAGAGAAATGACCTCTCCTTTAGTAAGAACATCATCACTATACAAGGAACCATTTTCATATAATAGAAAGCTTGACAGAGTATAGGACATTCACCCTTACTCATCTGTGGTTTTTCATCCCTTTCAAAAGGGTTTTCCACGTACATCTCATTATTATCTTTACCTTCCTTGCACCACTTTTTTTTCTCTCTCGACATTATGATGTTAAAGCTTTCATTTTTATCATTTTTGAGCTTTTTCATCAAAATGTATTATTAGATATCTCATATGCTTTTTTCATACAAGTTTACAAATCTAACTTGCACGTGCATTTTTAGCGACTCCATTGAGGAGAATCTCTGGTTATCCCTCCTTTCAGTTGTAGACCATCTGTTCTCCTACATTCTTGTTTCTAGTCATCTTCCTCTTAGGTCATTCAATGCCTCCAAGGAAGAAAAATGCAGGCACTTAGGCTGGTTTAGGGGAGAACCAACAAGCAGAAGTGAGTGTAGACCATGTCTCTATGCACACTGAGGGCTCAGAATCATCTAAAGAGGTCAAATAAACGGATAACAAAGACATCGTGGCAGCCGTTGAGAACCTCAAGCGTTCTCAGGCCTTCATGTGGCCCTATCCAAAAATTGATATTGTGTGGTCGGATTCTAAACTATGGAGTTTTCGTGATACAACTCCATTTCTGGACTTTAAATCACTCATGTCATGGACCATTCAACAGCAAAATCATCCTCAACTCTTCGCCTTGACAGTGTGGTCAATTTGGAATCAACGCAACTTGGTTAGGCTCCACCAACCCAGCTGCTTTCTCCATCTACTTGCCCAATTTGCGATGGATCGTTTACAAGAATTCCTAGCAGTTCAACCTCCCCCAAAACCTCTAGACATTCTCCCTCAAGCCCACTGGAAGCCCCCTTCATTTGGTTTTGTAAAAATCGATTTTGACGGGGTTGTCTTTTCCAATGAAAATTGTGCAGGTGTCGAGGTTATTATTCACAACAGTAACAGTTTGGTGTTGGCCTCCCAAATTCAGCGGCTTCAACATGCTTTCAGACCAAAGGTGACCGATGCAATTGCTGCACACAGAGGTGCAAGACTAGCTTTGGAGCTTAGATTTACTCATGTTATCTTGGAAGGCGATTCGCAAAATCTGATGTCAACCTTACAGTATGATAAGGAAAATTTGACTTCAAATGGGTTATTGGTTAATGATATTCGTCTCTGCTTTAGGCTTTTTATAGAATTATGTTACTCTCATGCAAGGAGAGAATGCAATAAGGTTGCTACAGTCTAGCTCAATATGCCTTACATATCTCTGATTTTGTTGTTTGGATGGAGGATGTTCCACCACAAATTTTTTTAGTTCTTCAAGTTGATTTAGCCAACATTCAATAATATAATGCTGCTTAGTCTTGTTTCTCCCAAAAAAAAAAAAAAGTTGAGAATTCTAAAACCAAAAACTTCAATATGGAAATTTTGACAACAAAATGCTCATAAGCATGTGAATATTATAAGTTTTAACATCCAAAATTATTTCAGATTTTGACCGACATTTTAAACCTTATAATTTAAGAGTGTAACAAATTAAATCATGAAATTTTGAAAGCTACAAATTAAATACTAATGTTTTGAAAAGTAATAAATTAAATTATGTGATTGCAAAAGTATCAAATAAAATCTAATAACAATTTAAACCCTCAACTTCTTTATCACATGGTCTATTGAATTTTTCAAATGAATTTAACACATTTTACTTTGAAATATTGTTTCCTAGACAGTGTGGTTTGGCCAAGTGCCTAGTATTGTTAGAACCATTTGTGTATTCTGATTTGGCAAAAATTAATCAATACTATTACTATCTTTGTTACCAAAAAAAAAAAAAAAAAAAATCATTAGTATATTATATTATGATAATTAATTTAGAATTTTAAATAGCTCACTAATTATTATAATAGTTTCTTTCATAGAAAAAAAATTAAATTACAAATTACATCCCTGAAATTTGGGGTGGTTTAGATTTTACACTTCAAAAAATCAGAATTTTGAATGTACACCATAAAGTTTGATTCCGTTAGCAATTCCTCCCTCCTAGTTAGTTTCTACTGTTAACTGACACATCATCCATGTTGATGTGTTTTTTTTTTTACCAAATCAGCCTCAAACTAACGCCATTTCAGTGAAACCAAAGAGACAAGTTGGGGCCTTTTTTGCGAAACAACATGATTTTTGAAAACATTTAGGAAAAAAAAAAACACCGGGTCAAACTTATTTAGTTATGTAGCATCTTTTTTGAAACTCAAGTTTGGTAAACACGAGGTCAAACTTATTTAATTATGTAGTATTTTTTTGAAACTCAATTTTGTCAAATTCGAGTTCCAAGTGAAACTGGAGTTTGGTAAACACGAGTTTCACTTAGAACTCAAGTTTCAATAATATGCTACATAACTAAATAAGTTTGATTATGTGCTATTTAACAATTTTTTTTTTAAATTATCCCATTTAGCAAATTTTTTCAATGAGCTGGCACAGTGGAACAACGTCGTTTTTTCCAAACTCAAAAAACAAAATGCTAATACAATACCATCGCGAACTTTTGGTGTGGTGATCACTAAATAAGTTTGATTATGTGCTATTTAACAATTTTTTTTTTAAATTATCCCATTTAGCAAATTTTTTCAATGAGCTGGCACAGTGGAACAACGTCGTTTTTTCCAAACTCAAAAAACAAAATGCTAATACAATACCATCGCGAACTTTTGGTGTGGTGATCACTAAGTATAAGTGTTTGTGGAGTGTAAGGAGCAATGACTGAGGTTCAAGTCTCTAGGAGGGAGATTCACACACATAAATTTAAATTAGATTAGAGTACAATTTCTATTTTGTATTTTTTAAAAAAAAACATAAACAAATAAACAAACAAAACAAAACAAAATTCATACAACATCGTTTCACCACCCAACAGAAAATCCTATAAGAGGAGGAAATGGAATGGAATGGAAATGAATGAAAAAAATCATTTTAAAATATTTTTCCTTTTCCTTGTTTGAGAGTTTAAATAGCATGGAATGAAATGAGTAGAAAGGAATATACATTCCTCTCTATTCCCTAAAAACCTTAAATTTTTATTTCCCCCCAAATTGGAAGGAACGAGAGAAAATAAAATAAAATTTAATAATTTTTTTTACTAAAATTTCAAAAATATTCTTATATATTTAACTTTTTATTTTTAAATATAAATATAATAATAATATTATTATAAAATAATTTCATTTCATTCCTTCTATATTACAACTAAACAAAATTAATTATATCCTACTTATTTTTATTAGTTTCCACGTATTTATTTTAAAACATCCAAAATCGGTTCTTTAATTCTATTTCATTCTTTCCTATTCCTTCCCTTTACTACGCTGAACGCTCCATTCCGTTTCATTTTCTTCCCTTCCTTCTGAACTCCCACACGGAGCCTAAATCTAAACCCCTATGAACCCAGACTCTGCAACCCAGACCAGCTCCTCGCCTTGTGGACCCAGACCGTGAGTAAGGTTGTTGAAGACATGGAAACTGGAACAAAAGATTCTGAGCAGGCCAAAGACAAAGAGAGCTCGAACAAAACCAAGTGTGTTATGAATATACAAGGGTACCCAGTAAAGGGTTTGTCAATTGCAGGCCATGAAACCTGCATAATTTTCCCTTCTCTCAATATAGCCTTTGATATTGGTCGCTGTCCCCACCAAGCTATACAGCAAGACTTTCTCTGTATCTCCCATGCCCACATGGACCACATTGTGAGTGTCCCTTCTCTGCTTTGCTTACTTTCTCTTTGTTTTTTAGCTTGCTCTTTGTATTGCAAAATTTTGACTCTTTTTTTTCATTCTTTTGTGCCTTTTTGTGTTCTGGGTTTTTGTTATTCTTTATCTTGGTGGTGTTGGAGCTGTTGAATTTGGTTTTTTATGCACTGTTCTGTATTGGGCCAGTTCGAGTTTTTGATCATTTAGGGTGGTAGATGGTAAATACTAGGTAACTACTTATGTAATTTGTGTCTTCTTTTATTGGGTTTGGGATATATGTACTAGTGTGATGATTTGTAGTGTTGTGTGGAACATTGTGGAGCTTTTAGTGTTGTTTTGGTACTGGGTTTTGAATGAGTTTGGAACTAAAAGTAGTTCAAGATATATTCACTGTTTAATGTTGCACTACAAGATGACTGAGAGCCGAAGAACTCTACTTTAGTGCCTATATAGATTCATATGATGATTCACGTCATTGGATGGTTGTAAAAGATAGATATCTGTTTTTAATTTTGTGCATTGTGATGGATCTTTTGACTATGTTATGGCATATTTGTCTATGTCTATCAATGCAATCAATTTTTAAATTTCTCACATAGTCTGAATATGGAATTTAAACATATCAAATGGTTCCAACCTCCCTGCTCCCATTCTTCCAGAAAGAAAAATCATGAAAATGGGGCTTTCTCTTATTTTCTTGGCATTTTTATCATAATTTCCATGAAATTCATTTAAACTGGATTTTTATAGTTTCACAATTTTTAGTTGATTTTAAACTTCTAAATTATGTCTTTTAAGTCCCAATAAGAGTTTAATTAGTAAAGATTACACATGGACTCTTTTTCTTGAGTGCTGCTTATAACTTAATATTTTGAAAGGGAGGACTCCCCATGTATGTTGCAACCCGTGGCTTATACAGAATGAAGCCCCCAACAATCATTGTACCAACATGTATAAAAGCAGATGTAGAACAACTCTTTGAGGTGCACAGAAGAATGGACCAATCAGAGCTGAAGCATAATCTAATTGGCTTGGATGTCGGTAATGGCTGATCTTGAATGGAAATCTTTCATCAACTAAAAAAGTTGGTCTCGTCTGCTCTCCTTTCACATAATGTAGTTTTAAGTAAGCTTATAGAGCTTTTATTTTCAGGAGAAGAGTTTTATTTGAGAAAAGACCTTAAAGTAAGAGCTTTTAAGACATACCATGTCATACCAAGCCAGGTATCCTTATTAGTTGTAATTTTTTTCTCTTATGGCTTTCCATTCAGATGTTGATGAATTAGTATATACTTTGAGCTATCTTTAGTATTTATTGACTGTGAATGATTCATGACAGGGTTATGTAGTTTACTTTGTAAAACAGAAACTTAAGCAGGAGTACATTGGCCTTCCTGGGAACGAGATTAAGAATTTGAAGTTATCAGGTGTGGAGGTCTGTCTTGACAGTTGCCCTCATAAACTTCTTACTGATACTATGTGATTGGAAATTTGCTTCCTTTACATTCTGGGGGACCTTTATATTGCAATTTTTTTTAGATTATTCATAAATAAATTGCACTTTTTTATGCAACTGTTCTACCACTTCTTGACTGCAATATTCTTCCTTTCTCCTGTTAATTTGATATGGAGAGAGCTAGAAGTGGGATGTGAGAAAATAACCATGACCAAGAGTAAAAGCAGTAGACCATATACCAAAATTTATCATTTTTGCCTGCGTTCATTCCAAAGTTTAAAATCTGTGTATAGCATCTGCAGTTAGAAGATATGCTGTACTGTTTCTTTGGAATATCTAGTTTTTGAATATTGTGTTTTCTTTTCTGTTACCATGTGTTTTTTCATTGTATGCAAAAAATATTTTTTTTGTTGAAATATGTTTGGAATATGGAAAATAAGCTTAGAGTTTTATGGGGCATTGTTTGAGTTTCAAGACATATAGTTTTCGCTTTTGCTACATCAAGGGGTAAGACTAAAAGATTCAGCAATTATGTTGAAACCTCAGAACATGTTTTAATAGATGTTTGCTTTGGAAACTTCTAATATTTACCTAATATCTAGCTGGGCTTCTATTTTTCTCGTTTACTTTTACTTCTCAGAAGGTTTTGACAATTTTTTTTTTTAATGTGGCCCTGTTGTTTTTGAAATTTATTTCCCTGTCTCTACCGACCTTGCTCTTTTTATTTTTTATTTTTTGTCTTTATTATAATATATTTAACAAGGCTGGGACTGTTTATTTGCAGATTACATACACTGTGACGGTACCTGAAATTGCTTTCACTGGAGATACCATGTCCGACTTCATAGTTGACCAAAATAACATAGATGCCTTGAGATCAAGAATTCTAGTTATGGAGGTGCATTTACTTTGCTTATGCTGTGTTACTTAACATATACTTTGACATTTTGGTATATCAAGGTTTATTTTTATCAGACCATTTTTAACTTCTTGCACCAGTTGTAGTTTTACACTCAAAGGTAACTTTGATCAAACTTATCAGAAAAAAAGGATAAGAAAAGAAAGGAGTAACTCTGGTCACAAACTTGCTGTTTGTTTTTGCAATCTAGAGTGATATAAATGTGGCATCTTTTCTTTATAATATAATCTTTAGTTGGTGTCTTTTGGTGGCTTGCAATTGAACGTACTGCACTGTAATTAATGAGAGGTGGCTTTGTGATAAATTGCTATTCTCAAAACTCAATAATGCACACTTGCTTTTAATCATGTGGACCAAATGAGAGGAAGTGTCAACAGAAAATTTTCCCTTTTTTCCTCATTTCGTGGTATTAAATATTGATCGCTCATGCAATTTGGCTCATGCAGATACCAGGTCAACAAGAGTATCTCATTAACACTTTTGTGTGTAAATATAATACAAAAGCATGTATTAACAGACACATGCACAAAGTCACTCATATTTACTGTCTAAATAGGTTGTACTGCTCAAAATTGTTGGGAGCATCTGTCATGGTTTGCATTGTGGGTGAGGCTCTTAATAATTGTTTACATAACATAGTTGCCTCTAATCTTTTCATGCAGTGCACCTTTGTTGATAACTCTGTTCAAGTGGAGGGTGCAAGAGATTACGGACACACACATATATCTGAGGTTTAGTCATTAAACTCTTCTTTTGGAAATTATCATGCTGCATGCGCTTCCTTATTGGCTTGTGTCTTGTCTGATGCGCCTTCCTGGATTTCTTATTGTGTTTTTGTTATGAGATTTTACCAGATAATAGGTCATGCAGAGAGATTTGAGAACAAAGCAATTCTTCTAATCCACTTTTCAGCTCGTCATACAGCTGAGGTACTTCTATATAAAGCAATTCTTTTGTCTAATTTATTCTTAAAGTCTCCTCAGTGGATCAGTCACAGGGTTATAGTCCACAGAATGAGTTCTTGCTGCTCTTCTAGCAGCAAATCAGTTCTATCAGCAAGATATGATCTCTTCTATTTGATGAATCCCCCACTACCAAGTAGTGAATTAAGTCATTGGTTGCCATATGGCACAGAAGCATGGGCATAGGTGGTAATATTGACTAAAAAAGGTCGTCATCCTGCTATTAATCCTTCTTACATTTAAAAAGTTGAACTGAGCAGTAGTGTGTGTGATAAACTTCGTAAATCATTGTGGGTCTATTCTATGGGATGGTCCAGTTGTATCTTATAATGTCTTCCTTTTGTCTCCTTAATGGTAATTATATTGTTAATTTGGTACTTTGATTTGTCAGGAAATTCAACAAGCTGTATCTGCTTTGCCTTCACCTTTAGCAGGTCGAGTTTTTGCGCTCACAGAAGGTTTCTGATGGGAACTGGAGCAGTGTTTTTCTGTTTTGGGCACCTGAATGCTGTTGCCACTTTGGAGTTGGTGGATTCATGCAAACCCCACTACTAGCTTAGAAAACTGAGTTGGTGACATTGTGATTTTGAAGCTTGTGGGTTTATGTAGGCCCCCCAATTTTGAAGAAGAATTACAGCAGGATGCTTACGGGAATGTTCTTTAAAGCTTGTTGGTTTTCTCGGGAATTTCAAGTTCTTGAGATGCCATATCCATTTCTTCTTTTTCCCTGGATGGCTGCGAGGGTGTGCGGAGGAGGGGGGGATTAAATTGGCTAAACGTTGGTCCTCTCATTTGTCTCAATATACTGATTTTAATTGCTTTCATTCTGGCTCAACGCAATTACCTTTTGATACAATGTAGTAAGAGCACATTTTTTGTGTGACAACTGACTAAAGATCTCAAAAAAAAAAAAAAAAATGATTCATAAAGCTGAGAAAGCTCATGTTGATGAATCAGTTAAGTGGTCGATTTGAATGCTTTTTGTCAATTAAAAAGACTTTGGGGATGTAACTCATAATACAGACAAGAGGAATGATAGGAAGGCAATATTTTTCACAAGATTTTTCATAATTGTTGACATAGTCTGTTGTACTTAAAATAACATCACTTTCACTTAAGTTAATTATTCTACATGACGGTAAGGCACTAAATTACTACTTTGACAATTATACACCATTGGAAAGGTAAAGCTAATGAAAATGAAAGCATAGATTTTTAATGGGAAGTCCCCATTAGTAAGGTAAAGCTAATGAAAATGAAAACGTAAAGGAAAATGAAAACATAGATTTATAGTGTGGAAACTCTATATTGGGAGAGGGAGAAACACTTGGGTTCAAGTTAGTCGAATAATCTATTATTTTCTACAAAAGATGTGTGTTTACAATGGAGGAGTAAAAGAGAAAAAGGGCGAGAATGTATATTCCATCGTAGCAAAGGATTTAGTGTCTTTTCTTAGGTCCATCATCCTTTTATAGTGGTGGAGGTAGACATATGTTGCTTTCTTATTGGATAAAGTGTTACTTTCTTATTATTTTCTACAAAAGATGTGTGTTTTACAATGGAGGAGTAAAAGAGAAACAGGGTGAGAAGGTATATTCCATCGTAGCAAGGGATTTAGTATCTTTTTTTAGATCCATCATTCTTTTATAGTGGTGGAGGTAGACATGTGTTGCTTTCTTATTGAATAAAGTGTTACTTTCTTATTAGAGAATGACAAAGTTGAGTCTTAACAAAAACTATAAATCATGCATATGGTGCCTTATGCACTCATGTTTGTGCGTGTATTTGGGATGCATTAACATACCGGTCTTCTGTTGGAATATGGCCACAATATGTTATTGTAATCATAGTGGTTCCTAGCTCCTACTTATAGTTGGCATTATTTGCATTATTTTTCACCCACAATCCATTATTCCCAATAACCAATAATTAATAACTAGTGGCTACATGTCATTTCCAGTATCTAAAGGTTAATGGTTATGCCCAATTTCATAATGCTTGTGTGTTGTGATTGAATTAAATCATTTACCCATGGGATCACTACTAGATTTTGGTGAAAAGTGGGATTATTATGCACTAATCATAAGTTGATGTTTAAACTTTCCGCTTAAGCATTTGGTGGAATTGGTGTATTCCTAGAGTTTTTATCCATGCAAAATGCTATACATGTATAACAAACTAAATTGATCATATATTTTGCTCAAAAAAACAAAACAAAATTGATCATATATAAGCCATTGAAGGGTCTCACCAAATGTTCAAACTCCTCTTTAACTCATTGAGTCATCTATGAGTTAACTCGTCTAGTTCAAAAAACCCTTTGGTTTTCTTCTTCATTCTTTGATCTCTTTTTAGTATTTCAATTTATCTTAGACATGTCATTGGCAAATTGGTCAATTATTTGCTAATGGACAACATTTGGTATAATCATTAACACTACTTTTATTATATATCAATTATAGCAAATCATTATATTAATTGTAAAAAGAACAACATCTATTACACACAAATGAAGTCACAATTTCCAACTTAGAAATCTTGACTTCAAGTCAAGATTTTATTTTAAATAAGTGTGTACATAGTGTATAATAACAGTATGTCACTAGATTTATAGTACTTGAAATTTTCCCATCAGGTGTTAAACATATCGTATATTGGGATTTGGGACAATAGGATTAAAGATTTTTGGAAGATATTCAACCTCCAATGTTCAGCCAGCATTTGGAAAAGCTGTCAAGCTGTTTAGGAGGAACACCCTTTTGACAATCATTCTGTTTTCATGCCAAAATAAAGGAAAACAAGAAGCAGCTAATATTTTCCTCGGAATTGTCTCTTAATCTGGTACAAGATAAACTTGAAACTCAGATTCTCTGATTAATCGATATTGTAATACTGATAGTTGCTTCTGTAACATATTATCATAATACCAGGGGGAGAAAAGAAAAAACGTTTATTAGTTATTACAATCACTTCGTCCAATGAAAAGAACTCATGTGGAAAAAATCCAGAGTGCATCTCCCTGGAATGATTTTCAATATAACCAAAAAAGAATCCACAATCAAACTACGTGAGAGAATAATAAGGCAGAGGCTAATAGTGACACCAGAGAGGCTCATTTAATGGATGGATGCAGGTTAATACTTGTCACTTTCTGAGATTATGGTGGAGAGGTAATTTCGTACTAACTCATCACTTTCTGAGATTACAGTGTAGACAAAATTAAATCTGATCTAAGATTCCTCCCATTGTATACATCAGAACTCGGGTATAGACTGCCATCTCAAAATGCAGACTAAACCTTACAAACCAATCGCGAATAACATCCATATAGAGGTGTCTGAAAAAACTTCAATTTGTTCCAAGAAAAGAAAAACTGATAGCATACTATCAATTCTGCAAATGCAATACCAGGAGAATGATGCAATATTAGCAAAAATTTATATTTCCATGCACGTCAAACTTCAACTTTCAATCTGTCGGCTACATCAGCCATTAAACAACACAGTCTAGCTTCTGATGCTAAACAACTAACCACTTCCCCCATGGATCTCAGCTCTTCATGGAATTCTGGATGCAAAATCAATGAAGAAAATTTTTCATCCAACACCAATCCAGCACAGTTGATGACATCTTCAAGCTTAGGAACCCAACTGCAGGCCTTCAAACCTAACTTATATGATGCTTCAGGACATGGAACTGCTTGAGGAAATTGCTCGTACTTCTTCAACCACTTCCCCAAATACCGAATCAAATTCATCATCTCTTTACCATTCAAATTTCCAATCGATGACGATAATGTCACTGCATCAATATTTGAGGACGCCAGCAAATAGTGCAAACAAAGCTCTGATGCAGAGAACCCATCATGTGCCACCATAAGCAAAATTGAAGCCTCCTTCGCCAAACGCGCTTTCTTCCCTGTGACACTCCTTTCACTTGCTTTCTCAATTGCTGACAAAGCCTGCTTCTCCCATCCTTTCCTCACATCCACCATACTACCATAAGCATCTTTCGCCGGACAAAGAAAATACTTCAAAATGGCAAGTAATTCAGATGCCCCAAGATCCGATGCATGCTTAATACAAAGACATAACAAGTCTGACCTCTTCTTCGCCACAAGTCTGTTGACCAAATTCGAATAACAAGAATGATCAATAACCCCATTAACAATCAGAACCTCGACCAAATCCCAAATTTCAAAATCCACACACCCATCCAAAACCAAACCAGCAACATCTTTACCCATGAAAGACCCTAGCCGTTCAATCCAGGCCTGAGTATACCCACTTTCAGACGAATCAATCCCAATGGAAACACCAACTTTGTCCCTAATTTTCTCAAGAAACTGATTCAAAATCAGTAAAAACTCATCCTTATCAAAATCTATCGGGTTCTTGAGCTTCCGCTTTAGCTTAGTATAGAACTTTTTTCCCATTTCAATGACTTCAGAATCGGTTTGTGATATTTGCCAACCGATAACAGGGTTAACAAGCAATGTGGGATTTGGGTCTTCAAGTTTAGGCCTCAGCAAAACATCATCTGGGTTGAGAACAATAGGGTATTCTGACTCGGAAGCAAGTGACTCAGTATTGGCCGAGGCCTTTATTATCACTTCAAGCAAAGTCATAGCAGATATTTGGAAAGCAAAGCTCAAAACCTGAGCAGTAAACAAATATATAGCTCTGAATCAAACACTAAAACCAAATAGAATAAAATCCAAAAAAAACAAAAATTAACTGCAAAATTTTCAGCCAAAGAAAAGCAAAAGCTCAAAACCTGAGCAGCAAACAAGCATATAACTCTGAATCAAACACTAGAACTAAATAGAATAAAAACCCAGATTAAAAAATTTAATGCAAACTCTTCAGCCAAAACAAATAGAGCATAAAGTTTCAAGTTTCGTTTCATTGATGTTACAGTGAAGCAATAGAACAAAACAGAATCAATATCCCAATTGTTTTTTGAAAATGTTTCAGTTAAAGATTGAAACTTTATTGAGTTACGGTTACATGGAGATAGGGAATTCGAACCTGAAGAGCCGAAGAGGAACGGTGCGGCGGCGAAAGCAAAAGCGAAACCCTAACCCTAGCCGAGCTGAGATTCAATGTCTGAGGAAATTTTGGCGCCTCTCGAATCTAGCAAGGAGATACAACACAAAAACATGGGCTTGTACTGAATCCATGACCAAAGTTTCATGGGCTAAACTTAAAAGCCTAGGCCCATGTCTTGAAATTATATAAATAAAAAAAAAAAAATATATATATATATATATATATATATATATAATAGACATTTATTATGATTAATTTTATATATAAAATTTTATATTTTTTAGTATTATGATTTTATTTGTATATGAAATTATATATATATATATATATATATATATATTTTTTTTTTTTTTTTGAGAATGAAATTATATATATATTTGATAGATGGAAATTTATATTTTACAATTTAAAAAAAATATGATGTACCGCGCTCCATGGAGGGCTTATATATAATTATATATATCATAAATTATAAATCTGATAATTATAACTTATAATGAAATGGAGGAATTTAAACCATAAATGTCTTGATTGAAAATATTAGAATGTATCGATAGAGTTACAAGGCTCTTAGCTTCTCTCCTATTTTAAATTATAAGAGAAAAAAAATATACATATCATAAGTTTTTTAACAACTTATTAAGATGATAAATTGGAATTACTAATTAGTACTTGAATTAAAATAAAAAAAGTTTCAGGTAGTGAAACATCTCCTTATATAGACCTATTATGGCACAATTTTATTATATGCCAATCACAACATATCATATTAACAATTTGTATTACTTCTCATCCAAAAAAAAAACAATTTGTATTACTAGATTTGTTATTTTAATTTTAAACTTGAGTATGTTAGTTTTGATATCAATTATTTAAACATTTTTTCAATAAATTATTATAATTCATATAATTTTTTTAAAATTATATTGAATATTCTCAAGTTCTTCAAAACTAATTCTCAACATACCAAAATCAATCAAACTAAAAAATTACAATAAGGGTAATAAAAAAAAATTATATACATGGTGGGTTGAAAATCCTATTGACCCAAACTTGACCCAACCCAAGGACCAAGGCTCAAAATAAAATTTCAACCCAACCTACCAACCTAAAACATTAGGTTGGATCAATTTCATCATATTAGTGGGTTTGATGAACAACCCTACTCATAATTTATAAATTTGAATCAAATTAATATATATTTATTATCACATTATATGCCCAATATTCTCAATATTAAAAGGTAAAGAAAAAAACCCAAACATATAGACATAATTTAAAACAATTCAACCTCAAAGTTGCTCAACATTATATTCTTGCTCAACATTATATTCTACAAGGTATAAGGCCAAAGGTATGTAAATAAGATGAGTAACAATATTTGTTTAAGGTAAACACTATTTCCATAACAATTTTTTATTCTTAAACTTCCCCATTTATCATATTAAGTATAAAAAAAAATTAGAAAAATCAGATTTGAAAAAATTAATCTAGAGCTGATTATATGTTTAAACATAAATACAATAACAAAATAACAAACTTAATTATGAGCACTACAATGCACGACCACACACTGGTCGGCGGGAGGCAACATCCTTCATTCAAAGTTACCATAATCTTCCATAATGGCATTGTATGAGGAGCAAGCATCAATGATTGCATTTGAACTTACAAGTTTCGTTTAGTTGCATTATCTATTTTAGTTATTTATATATATATATATATATAGAAATCTATTTTAATTTATACACAAAATATTATCATTTTAATTATTTTTTTTTATCATATGCAAAAAATATTTTTATTAGAGGTATCATAGCATATGACCACCTTGAATGCTAGCAAGATCATCCCACGCCAAGCCAATGGTGCCGGCAAATAATCAAAACAAGTAGTCAATTTTTTATACCTCAAAACATGTGAGTAACTAAAGAGAAAAGTTACTTACCTTTGTAAATACTAAGTTTATAACTTAAGATCTGTTTTGCCCGAGCTAGGTTAGCATCAAATATATAGAGGGGGGTTGACATTTATCCAAGTCCTATTCTTAATCTAACTATTAATTTGTTGATGACAAATATTGTCAAAGTGGGTGCATTTGTCATTACCACCGTGCTCAAGAAGTAAAGACAGACTATTTTTTAATTATTTCTTTCTACTTATCTTCTCATTGATTTGGCCCACGAGAGAGGCGACAATTATTGCATCAACGATTGTGACACCTAAAATCAGTCTTGGACTAATCAATTTGAAATTATCCACCACATACAAAAAGACGAAAAATATAAATATCTAAACATAAAATAAAAAAATAAACAAATAAATAAATGCATTACTCACTTTAAAGAGCATAGTGAATGTGAGAAATGTTTGGTTCTTATCTTGGGTTTTGATTTCAAAGGAGATAGGTTAACATAAACATTTATTAATATTCGCCTAGATTATGAATTGTTTTGTGGATTATGAACTTTGAATATTATCCAACAAGGTATATGCCCAATAGGGTCATAGTTGGAGGCATAAGTACAATCATCAATTGGGTGGAAACTTTTATTTTTGTATGATTTTAGTCACAATTGATGATGAAAATATGTTTGGCCGGCATTGTGATATTTTCATTTATGATTTATATTTGGTTCTATGTTTTCGAAACTAATGGCGTAAAATTAGAGAAAATTTCTAATTGTTTAAGCCATCAAAATATCCACATGAATATCCTCATAAAGAGAATGGCGGTAGTGTTAAGCTTTTTTTTTTTTTTTTAGGAACGGCGGTAGTGTTAAGTTAATTCCAATAGCTCATAATGCAGAGGAGGCGATGTCACTAAACCCAACCTCTTAACTTTGGAGTAAAATTTTCCACTTACAATTTACTAATTAAACATGTTAATAAGCATATAAATAACAATATTTGTTTAACATAAACACTATTTTCATATTATTCCCACACCAAATTTAATTCTTAAACTTCCTCCTTTCTCATGTGATAGATAAAAAAAAATGAGTGGAATGGAGAAAAATTAATTTAGAGTTGAACATATGGTTACAAATAAAAACAAATGTGAAATACATAAATTTGAACATAGTAAAATAAGAAATTGAGAATTTTAGTTAAAATTGTTGAAAACTCGTTAAAGGAATGATCCAAATCAACTAGTAGGTGAGAGTGCACATTATCCCATTACATCCTCTAATAGTCAATTAAAAAAACGCGCACAATCTACAATATTCTCTTGTAGTTTAAGCCGACCTATCATTGTTAAACTTCTATATTTCTAGTTTTCTACAACATGACATTTTTTTTTTTTTTTGAGCCCATAGGTAAATTTATAAAATCCTACCAAGAATAGTTGTGTATGGAAGTAACTTTGCTACAGTTAATTCGTTCATAAGGTATGAAACATACAGTCACAATTAACTTGTCACTCCATCTCACGACATTTGTTAGCATCTGGCACTTCATCTCACCGCATTTGTTAATGTCTGATCTCTATACAGAGATTATAAATCTCCACATTTTTTTTATTTATGTGATTTTACTATGATGTTCTATAACATAGGTAAGCAGTTTTTTTTTTGAAATCTTAATTTAATTTTCTTGCAACTTCCTGGTACCAAAGTGAAAGTTTAGGTTTGGCATAATCCCATATGTAGCTCAATTAATTTTAACAAAATAGTTCAACTAATTTTTTTTTTTAGGAAACACGTGAATGTAAGAAACAATGTACTATCATTCTTTTCATTTGAAACTCTACCCCAATGCATCTATATTGATTTCCTTAAAGTTTACGAATTTTTCTTTCTTTATACAGTATGATTGGGGAGGGGCAGTACCAAATTAATCCTAGTAGTTCATAACGCAAAGGAAGAGATGTCATTAAACCCAATCTTTCAACTTTAGAGTAAATTTTTTCACTTACTGTATGTTAAACATGTTAATAAACATTTAAATATGTTTCAAAAAAAAAAAAAACATTTAAATACCAATCTTTTTTTAAGGTAATTACTATTTACATACCAAAATTTGATTCTTAAATTCCCTCATTTCTCACTTGATAGATAAAAAACTATAATGAGTAGAGTTGACAAAATTTGATTTAAATTCAAATATATGTTTAACCATATTCCATGATTGAAGGTGTAATCTCATGATTATAGATTACACATATTTCATGATTATAGTTGTAATGTTAGTAGCGTTATTCTACATGTGTCAAAAATTTTCAACCATTGATGAGCATCAATGACTTCAAAAACTTTTCATATCCACAATGCTAGGAAGAGCCAAATCTGGTGCTTTGTAGGTATTTGACTTAATGATATACTTGGAAGGAAAAGCTAGATAATTTATTTTAACTTTCTTTTATATCGTGGGTGTCCTAACTATTTTTGTCGATCAACGCTTCGTGAGTGTACCATAATTATTTTTATTTTAAAGTCTACCCTAATATCTCTATATCAATTACTTTAAAATTAATGAATTTTCCATTCTTTCATGCAGTATGATTGGGGAGGTGGATATTTTAGACATAGGCTTGCAAAAAATAAAAATAAAAAGTACAATATTGAGCACTAACAAAAATGTTATATATTAATTTCATGTGTGCAACTCTCTCTCTCTCTCTCTCTCTCTCTCTCTCTCTCTCTCTCTCTCTCTCTCTCTCTCTCTCTCTCTCTCTCTCTATATATATATATATATATATATGACCGGTACCAAAATATTTTATCCTCGTCTTTAAATTGAAATGACTTTGGGTACAATACTGAGTCTCTCAATATCTATTTACGTTTGCTTGAGATTCAATATTTCTTGTTTGTTTTATGAAATTTATGATATGAAAAATACTTTAGAAATATAAATTTCTATATTTATTTGGACTATTTTAGTCAATTTTTCTATTTTTACTAATTTAATATAATTATTTATATTTTAAGTAACTATTAAATTAATTATGAAGTTATCACGATTCAACCTTAGTTCAACATTGGTTTGACCTCACAAACCTTAAATCTCTCTCTTTTATGGTTATTTGAATGATATTAGTTTCAAAACCATGATTATAATAATGCTATAGGGTGGAATTGCAAAGGTCTTTTAATGTTGAAGTAGTTGAATGTCAATTTGACACGTTAGAACCACATAGTTGGCAAATGAGTAATTGTAATGTATAAGGAATTAAAATATATGTATATATATATATATATATATATTTATATTTATTAGATAGTAGTTTATTAGGGTCATGGATTGAGCTATGCTTTGGAAGCATGTATGTAACACCTGATGTAACTCTAAATAATGTTACACCATCCAATAACTTGTTATCAGGAACGAACTCAGGTGGGGGCCTGGGCCAGCCTGGTTCTTTTTTTTTTTTTTTTTTTACTTATCATATTTTTTATTTTTTTATTTTTTACTTATCATATTTTTTATTTTTATATTTGGTCCCCTTCCAAAACCTTAGGGTATCCCTCCCCTCCAATTAGCTTAACCAGCCTAGCCCAACTAGCAACTATCTAACCCAAAAACTTAACAAAAATAATAAAAGTATTCACAATGGTGTTTGTATTTTAGCAAAAAAGTTATTTTACCACCAAAGAACCAAAAAACCATGTGTTATTAGAGAAGTTAAAGCTAATTTTTTTTATAACTACAGTAAACTGATATAAATACCAGTTGATTGTAGCAAATTGTTAAAAATAAAATACAATATTTTATTAAGATTATCTCTCTACTTTCAATTAAAAAAACTCAAATTTTCTCTCTTCCTTTATTATTTTAATGAGTTTTTATATTATTTTAAATGAGGGGGTAAAAAAAAAAAAACATTTGATGTTGGGTGCATTATAAAGTGAGTATTGTATTAAAAAAATTTTATTTATTTTTGTTAATGTATTAATAAACAATGTGTATTTATAATTTGTTAATACTATATGAATGCCTATTTGGAGTTTTTTTTTTTTATTTGCTTGTACTTTGGCCCCCTCTAGCTTGAAATCTTGGGCCCATCCCTCCTTGTTATTGAATTCATATTTTGAAAATTCAACCGTTGAATTACATGTTCTATATGTTCTTAACATACTTGCCAATTTTCATAACAATCGAAAGCAATTTATCATTCGATTCATAAACTCATCTTTTATGCATTATTTTAAATTACAAAAACTTAAATTTAAATAATTGATTGATGACATGGCTATTGATCTTTGATCATCTTTTAATTTTGTAAGCATAAATAATATATGAAGATAATATAATCCAACAGTAGATTTATCAAAATTCATATCTAAATAAAAAACATTAGGTGGTGTAACATTGCTTAGAGTTATACTAGATGTAACTTGAACCTAACATATATATATATATATATGAGAGAGAGAGAGAGAGAGAGGTATTGACTTTAGCAATTTGATGTAATAAAATTGCTAATGGCCCCCCTTAACAATATCATTCCCCTTCTTAAAGGCCATAAAAAAAAGTGATGGATCTAAAATCAAATAAAAAAATTAGTAAACCCAAAAAATTTAGCAATAGCAATTTTATCAAAAACAAATGGCCCAACCCTTTAACTTTTTTTTTTTTTTTTTTTTTTTTTGGTGGAGATTTTGTTAATACTAAATCTATGCTTATTTGGATTTTCAAAATTGAAAAAAAAAAAAAAAATGTACACACGCATGTCCATATAAGTTTTTTTACTTTTTGTGACAAGTGAGTTATTAGTCTAAAAGCTGAAAATTACAAAAAGGGTCAGGGTGTGGCGAGGAGAGAAGGGGGGGGCGGGGGGGAGGGGAGGTTTTGTTTGACTCTGACAATGTATTGATATGATTGTTGGCAACAAGGATTGGAGAAAATTTAAAAAATATAAACAACGAAAATGAAATTTATATTTATGTTGAATTTAGGTTTCAGCTTAAGTTTTGTTCTCATCTAGACAAAATCTAAATCAATGCAAACTAAACTCTAACACAACAAAAAATTACAAACATTTGCTATCCATGTCTTTTTTCTTTTAGTATCAATATTATTATACAAATAGTGGTTGGACAAACCCCCTTTTTTTTTTCTTTTTTGAGAAATTGGTTAGACAAACTATAATTGAGAATATCATAGATAACAATTAAAATGATTTTTTTTTTTCAAATAAACTTATAATTATTTTATAAGTAGCTATTTTATATTTTTATATATACAAAAATTATATATATTATATATAAACTTGGTAAAAATTTAATAAGTATTTAGTTATGCCTATTTGTAAATGTATCTCATGTATATGTATATGCATGAGGTTACAAGCTTATATATTATTCAAAACAAGATTTAAGATTTTCAATCATAAATATATATAAGCTTAAATTTATCATACACCTAATTTACATTCCAAATTAAAATTTTTTGTTTTATGAGTTTACCTTAATTAATTTATTAATACCATTCTAAGCAAAAATTCCAAAATTTATAACATGTCAAACAGAAAGCAGAACTGGTCAGTACTTGTTACTGACACAGAATTTTTTTCGTTTTGGATAGCTTATTTTCATTCTCATTCGCAAAAATACAATTGTACCAAAAAAGTGAGGTTTTCAAAAATTGTACACTAGTTGAATAAGCTATATTGGCAAAATAAAAAGCCAACTAAACATCCCAAATTATTAATGAAAATAGTGAGAAGTAAAGGACACTACTGCTCCCCTCTGTATTGTCATGTGTCAATGACGTCAGAAGGAAATTGCTTGTAGGCATTGTAAGTTATTTTTGTTTCTCTTCTTCTGCTTCTGTTGTCAGTGTGACTTCTCAAGTTGATGGTGGAATTTCCCAGTTTCTTGGCACAGGGCCGATATCGTATATAATCTCTCTATGGCAAGACCAAACAAGCTTTATTGCTTCTGGGGTCCCAATTCCGGCGCCCCTGGGGTCTCCAGCTGGTCCAAACCTGTCACATACAGTTGTTAATGACAAAATCACATGGCAATCTTCTCTTTAAGGAAAGACTATTTATTTCCTGCATACCAGTGATTCTGTGGAGCTCCAGTTGTTCTTGCTCTTAACCCAGCATAAGTAGTCCCGTTTACTGTTTTTCCAATAACTTCCTGCACATTGATTTATGACAGAAATACACTAAACTGAGATGATGGAGCTGAAAATCATCACTTAGAGAAGCACTTTCTTTTTAAGCAAAAGGATCCAGGAGACTGCTCCATACACACAAGATTGCACGATACCATCATGGGGCTGCACAATTTTATGGAAGTGAAACTTATCCCATCATGTCCGAGCCCCCCTCCATCTCTTTCCCAAAAAAAAAAAAAAAAAAGGAACCAGAAGTAGTCGGTGACACCTTCATTAAACAGTTTGAGCTCCTACATGACAATGAGCTATTGGTATGTAAAGCAACACCAAGGTCAACAGTTGGGACTTTAGGCCAGCCATTGCAGTGAAGGTTCTTAGCCATCAAGAATTAGAACACTTAGAAATGCACAAAGCATTTCATGAAACTAGAAATTGTCTCCTGTAACGCATTACTTACTTTATATTAACCATATCCCAATAAATAAAGACATAAAAATAACAAACAAGGTAATTTAAATCATGGGGGCATACTGAAGTTGAGCTTGGGGTTAAAAAAATTATAACTGAAATTTATCACACAGAGAGAGAGAGAGAGAGAGTTGCCTGTAGGAACAGGGGATCATTTGAAACCACAGCAGCTGTTAAATGTGCATGCATCCTCTCAAGAGCATCCAACACCATTGGAAGTTGTTCTTTTTTGTAGTCGGTAATAATCTAGGAGCAAATACATAATAACATTTAGTCAATATTAGTCTAGGACCAAACAAGAAGATGTCATTAACATTAACATCCAGCTATTACAACTCATTCCCTTGTGTAAAATACAATTTAAAAAAAAAAAAAATTAAGGACGCAATTCCCATTTCCAACTTTCTCTTTCTCAATGAGTGTGCACACACATTCATATGTTCATGTACAATCACACACACACACAGACCCCAGAGAAGAAATGACATTCTTATTTCCTTACGTTGTTTTGTGATCCTTTTTTTTAGGTTTCCAACAACTCTTAGATACTGAGAACATCTTTAAAGTTGTGAAAGTTGCTTTCTGGGTTCACTGCCCCCATATAACAGCTCAAAATACTAAACACGATCATCTGAGGATCAGACCATTCATGTGTCACAAAAGCAAGCCTACCTACTTTGAAACTGCACAATCTTTTTTCAGTTTGTATGTAACTACTGTAATATATTTGTGAAACTTCAAAGTTTAATCCATGTGCTTCTAAGCACTACTTAGTATCATAGTAGTAAAGGAGAGCAAACTATGGAACCAAAATAAGCCAGCTCCTTTATAGATGTCTACATTTTGAGATTTTACCCAATGAACCCAATTGTAAATCATTCAAAGTTCATTCAATAGAGGTTGAAGCAGAGAGCCATAGTGTAATTCAAACACTATTAGCTTTGTATAAACATTTAAATTCAAAGTATATCTGCACAGCATAAAATCCAACTCTCAGGAATTTTAATTCTTGTAAGTTTAAACTATCATGAATTTATAACTCTCAATACTTAAAATTCTCAGCAACTGAACAAGCCCTGACACTGAGTACAATATTATTTGGGATACACTAGTCCCAATTCACAATGCAGCACAGGGATTTTAGTATCCAGGCCCAGCTTTAAGCTCCAGCAAAGCTAATATTTTTAACTAGTACTAAAATTTGAATAGCCAATGTAAAAATGTTGTGATCCAATATACTCAGGACACTTGAATGTGATCACAAACAATTTTGACATAAAATGTTGAATAAAATTTAGTAACAAACCAAAAAATTCAAAACCAAAAAAATTACACTGAAAGAGTCCTATCTTATTTACCTGGAATGGTCCAAAAATCTCTCTTGTTACAAGCTCATAAGTGTTCTCTTTCATAATTTCTTCAAGTGGGACATAAATGGCCGTTGGTTTTATAGCACCATATATGGATGGAATTGAATGGTTCTTTAAAGGTTCGCCGCCAAAGAGTAGTTTTGAACCTGGTATCTGAAGCAATTTATTCATGTGCTCTAGCATGGCTTCAGTTGTGAACTGCAACAACAAAAAAGAAAAGCAAAGTTAACAATCAGAATAGCTTTGCTCATGTGTAGGATGAAATGGATGATAGTATTAGGAAAAAAAATTCAAGAGATCTGTGGATCAAATAAATATGCCATACTTCATAGTGTCCTATATGCATGGAAATATGTCTAGGTTGCCTAGGTTTTTTCTGATCAATATTGCAAAGGTTGGTCAAATCCCTAAAGGGTTAATTGCCTAAGCCCCCTGCTCAACTGGTTTGACCAACCAACCACTTTTGAGATTTAGCCCAGTATTCCAGAAGCCTATTTCCTCCACATCATGAACACATCAAGGTAGAACCATTAAATGGCTTCTTCAAGGACTTCTACTTTGCAATCCAAAAAATCTATCAGTTCAAATGTTGCTACTCCAAAATGCGCTTTTTAAATCATCCAGGATGGTAGTAAGAATGCTATTAATTGGATGCTTCATGAGTGGTATTTTTGAAGATTACATATATAAGATAATTAAAAATACAAGCAAAAGTAGCACACTTACAGTAAGGACAGGGCCAATAGTTAAATCTTCTAATTTCCTTCTCTCAGCAAGGTTTTTTATTTTGGATATAAGTGAAGTTCTAGACCAGTTCTGCAAAAGGACAACAATGAGATTATTAAGATTAATGAAAGGAAATCCGTTGGTCACAAGCTACAAAGTCCTATTCACAATGTTGTGACTTTGAGCAAATCTATGCAGATGAAATAAAAGACAAAACACAAGAAGTCATCTTCTCAGCCTTAATAATAGAAGATTCTTAATAAGCATCAAATGCAAACAGCTAACCTCATGCATGAATAATATTGATTGTGCCGAGCACTTCTGACCACTACATGCATATGCATCCTGATCACAGACCCATGCAACATAATCTTCCTGCAATCCAAAAACCCATAAGACATACCACAAGACTATTATTAAATTACATAGCTGAAACTGTATAATCTAATATTGAAATTGTTGATAAGTAACCTCCTGAACATCCGGCCCTAGAACTTTCCAGTCAAATCCTGCATCTTCCAACTTAATGCGACCCTTAAGGTCAACAGCCAACTTATCTGCCACTCTTGAGCTACCAGTAAAGAGGGTCATTCGTGGGTTTCCCTACAAGAGCAATATAAGTATGAAATTTGATTTTATATACACTTCTAACAAATTTACATGTTATAAAGAACAATTATAAGAATTGTAAAATTCACGGCTGAGAGCTAATTCTGTAATAAGAACAAATGGGCAAAACATTAGACAATGAACTCCAAAATCAAAGGTACAAGGCATTTTCTGTGAGAGGTAACTATAACTTTTCCAAGAAGAAAAGTTTTCTTGAGCCACTGTCAGGACCAACAGTACCTTATCTTTTTGTTTTTTGGCCTTTACGGTCCATTACCAACACTATCATCAAACCCATTCAAGCCTCCATCAAAGGGTCCAGTACCTCCGCAGCCCCACAATTGCCTCCACCACACTACCGTTATACGTGTTAAGATTTCATCTTTTCTAGATATCATATATGTAACCATATAACCATGGGATAAGGAGCAGATCATAAGTTTCATATTCTGACTGTTTTGAGTGTACAGATGTCCAGCTCACTGACTTAATGTTAAAACTGTTGAAAGAACACATACGGAATATAAGAAGACAGAAGGTTCCAGGACTGGAAATATATCAAATCCATGACCAAAGCAAACCACTTATAGAATTGCAAGTTGGGGAGAGAGACCCAAAATATCCAAAGTGTCTAGTAAATAAACTTCAACAAATTATAACCAAATATTCAACAATCCTACACCAGTGTTGTTGAATACACAAGAAGTTCTAGCGATCAAGAGCAAGCTTGATCACATAATAAACCATATAAGCAAGCAATTGAAAATCCTCAGGAATAAAGTAACTGGCTGTGACATAATTAAGAATTAGAAAGCAAAATTTGTCAACCTAATGAACTAACCTCCAATAATATCTTGTTCATTGTCTTCCCATCGGAATTTATGAAGTCAACGTCCTCCGCAGGTAACCCACAATAATGAAGTAAGCGCATCATTTGCTCCATGACAATGCTCACCTATGAAACATTATCAGTCACTATTTTTATATAAGACAAATCTCAAAAAAAGAATAGTAGACTTTGCTAGAAAGGAATGCCAGTATACAAAAGAATAATTTAGAAAATCCATCACAGTATTTTTAGAGTAGGTAATTGGGCATTATTCCACCAATTTCTGAAAAGACATATTTTAGAGCATCATTCTGCTAGCCATGTGCACCATCCTCATTATTCACTCTCCCATTGAACATCCATAGATGTTCTTTAATTAGAAATTTGTACATTCTCTTCTCAATTGTACCCACTGCAACAAGTTCTCACATCGTATGCACTAATTAATATATTATCAATTAGAAAGCTCACACCAACCATAGTACATAAAAGATTACAGGCATACCTTGCTATCAACTTTAAGAATAGGCTTGTTGCCCATATAAAGTGCACCCATCAACTGAAGTACAGGAATCTCCAGGGGAAAATTGAAAGGAGTAATTATTGCAACCTGCACAGACGGTCTTTTATATTAGCATAGTATTAAGAGACTATATAAATTATTCATTATCTACTATTCAGATGAAACAAGGATTTCTGGAACACCCAAAACTTGAATAGAAACTAATGAAGAGACAGTCTGTATCCATCTTGACATGGAGAAAATATTTTCAGAAAATGAAACCAAAATCCACATCAACATGACAAGATAGTTTATTATAATTATTATTATTATTATTCTTTTTTTTTGATAAGTCGAGACGACAAAATAGTATGCCTAGTATAAAAAAAGTTAAACCAATTAGAGAAAGCATCTATCTCATAAAGATCAATGCCTTTTTAATATCGAAGATCCATAATATTTTTTTAATCATCTCCTTTTTCTTTTCTTAATAACCATTTCTCCTGTGCAGCATATGCTTAATTAAAAAAAACTATACTTTTTTTTCCTGAGAGCACGGTAAAAGAGGACCTACTATAAAATTCTTATTAGATTCACCTACTACACAGGAGAACTTCATATCTATATTTCAAACAGTCAGGTCAGACTGCATCTTATTACTTGAGAAGATCTAACAAACTATTAAAGAGCTCTAATGAAGATATAAAAGATCCTAGTGACAAATCTTTATTACACTCTCAAGAATATCCTAACACATTCTTTTCTATGACAACTTTTCAACCATCATTGGTTGAAAAGCGAACAAGATACTCTGAATTGAGTAAATTTCCCAACTTTTCCCTTTATTAAAAATTCGATGTTTAGCAATTATTGAGAAATTTGATGAAGGTCTTGAATCTACTAGCATCAATCATTTTTACAGGGAACAACTTACAGGACCATAAGGCCAACGAAAACCATGACTTTGCTGTCCAAGATGATCTCCAGGTACTGCAAAAGACCTCGCAAGGAAACGAACCTACCAAATTTGTACACAGAAATTGCAAAAAAAAATTCATTAGCAACTTTACTAGAGAGATTACAGCTGAATCATGACACAATTTATTACACAAAAGTTTTATAATTATGTCTACGGTATTTCTTCCAGTATGTAAGCTGGTCGTAATAAATGCAGCATAATATTAACAGTAATTTTCTCATTTTTGCATCTATTTGGATGAGAAGAAACCAATTAACAGATTTTCAATAACAGATTTATCAATACGAAAGAAGCCCAATTTTCTTTGCAACACCAAAAAGGCTCAAAGTGATTTCATCTTGATGTACCTGATCACCAGAGAAATTCTCAAAAAACTTTTGTGTAACATAAACTTCACCATGAGCCTGCTTGTAACTCTTTGGAGCAACTCTCTGTATTAACCTAGTGAAGAAATCGGAAACCTGAAAGTTGTATGAAAAAAAAAATTAATGCAATAGAAATTATCCATTATACCTTTGGTAAAACAACTAAAAATTAATATATGTGATATTGAATAATCTTATTGCATTAATTCATAATTCAAAGAAGAGAAAAAACTTTATAAAAAACTATTTTCTCTTTCCTTACAGTACATTACCTTTGGAATGGAAAGCATGTGGGCTGCCTTTACAGATATGTCTCCAAACAAAAGATACCTGCAAAAGATGGTTTGCTGTCAGTTGTTTTAATTTGATTGAACATTGTTATTAAGGTCTTCTTTAAGAAAACAGTAATTAAATAATCACAGTATCCTCGGTGCAAAATATCCCAAATAGATATTTATAAGCAAGGGGAAGAAAAAAAAAAGGAAACAAAGACCAAATAAGCAACACAAACCTCTCCGGTGCTTTAAAGGGATTGTGTAGCCCATGTTTGGGACACTTGGACAAGCTCTCCACAAATGGCTGCATAACCGAGTCAAAATTCGGGAAGAATTTAGATGCTAAATATGCAAACATAAGTAAGCATGTCAAAGATGGAGCCAAAAAAAAAAAAAAAAATCATTTCAAAGATAAAATTATTGAACTTGTGAGAGAAGGAAAATGGAAAGATGGCATTATGAAGCGTAAGGACTTAAGTTCAGCTTATATGTACACTCAATAATGGGGAAGATCTTTTCAAAAATAAAGCACTTGTAAACTACTCATGATACACACCTGAATGCCTGTTTCATCTACCTCAGCAACTTTAATGAATGGCTCTCCATTTAACGGATCCAGAAGTGTATTCCAATTTGAAGATGTTTTCCATTTACCCTGCACTGAAAGTGACAACATTCTACGTTCATAATACTTGATCAATGTGGGTTTATAAAAAAGATAAGTTCAAGGCAACCTAATTCAGCTAAAGATATGACAAACAAAACAACATTATTCTAGTGGCAAAACAGTCCTTTCTTTTGGGGAAGGGAAAGTGGGGTTCAGAATAATAGATCAATATGTCACCCATTTGACTTATAATTTTAAGGTGTAATATATATATATATATATATAAACTAAAAACAGAGCAAAAAGCAACTAGAGAATCATTATAGAGAATTACACCTAGCTGATCCTTGTAAAGTTAACTTGTTTGTTTCTTTGTTTTCAATTCTTGTTAGCTGTGGGGCATTATCTATAATAAACATCGATTTTGGAGTAAAACATACTGCTGAAGTAGCAGTACCTACCCAAGTTGTGAACTTCAGCAGGTTGAGAACCTGATATCTCTTCAACGTCTACAGTAGCAAAGGGTATGGAATGAACAGATCTACCATAAAGATGAAATTGTTATCAGAGAAACCACTAGAAATAAAACATACAGAGTGACAGGTAAATCAACTTCAGAGCCCATATATTTGGCACAAATAATAAAATAGTAACACTAAACCTTCCACAGCACAAGCAAATCTTTTCAAATATTACAAAATCTTCCAAGGAAGAATCATCAAGTCATCCAGAACAGATCCCATAATAACCTTATAAACTCATTAGAGGTATGAATACATGACAGTTTTATCTTATGGATTGCCTTGAAACTTGTAGAGGTAGAAGGGCCCGAAGCCGTCTAGGATTCTGACTCCAAATGCATTTCATTTACAAAAAATAAATAGATGGGAAACTCATGACCAGTTTGACAAACATAATCATATTCCAATTTAATTTTCAGTCTATGATCTTGAATCTAAAATAAGCAATCTAAAAATTAAAATACGGCTACTAAAAGAACTTTCATAAATTAGCTTCAATGTGAATGTCTACACAATCAATGGGGGATATAGAATGCATTCTGCTTATTGGAATAGCACACAATTAAAGAGTCCAAACGGCATACATGTGCCCCAACACGACCCACTTCCAAGTTACAATGGACCACTGAGGTATCAGAAATCATCAAAACAGCAAACCTTACTATTTTATAAATGCCTCATACCAATTACTTGGGATCTGCTACAAGAGTCAGTCTGTAACAAGTAAGGTAAAAACTATAATACATCTGTAATAGTCTCCGACATAGCTACAAACAGATTACCTTTTTTTTTTTTATAAATAAATTTTTTTTAAACAATTATATGAATGCAAAATCCATCAATTCACAGCACCAAAAACAAACCCAACAGTCTTTTTTTATTCTTTTTTTGAGAGAGAGAAGAAAACCCAATAGTCTGAATGACAAAAATTCTCAAAAAGCAACACAAAGCAAGCAATATTCCAACCATTTTCAACAAACACAGAAACTGAAAAGCAATAACATACCTTGAGAGACTGAAAGAATTGAAGAAACTGAGACCCTTTTGGGGAGCTTTTGCCCTCATAACTCCACAGTATAGAAACCTGTTCATGATGTTTGCTCTGTGATAGTGGACTGAACTGGAAAAAGAGTTTTGTTTCTTCTCAACTCCAAGCTGTCCTTTTCATGTACTTTTGGTTTTGGATTTTTATTTCATTTCATTCAACCTTTAGATTGTGTTGGCTGACATTTTCCTCGTCCCAATAATACCCTTCAAATCTCATCCTGAATGTTTGTGGGTCGGTTATCCCATGCCATGCGTGTAGGATTTCTTGTTCTCACAGTCAATGATTTTTTACTCTCTCTGCACTTTTTTGATCATCGAAATTAATAACATACGGATTACACTTCAGGCTTACGTGGACCCAACTCATGGATAGTATCAAGGGATTGAGTTTGTTCGCTGAGATAAGGAAAATTGGAAACTGAAGCAGTGATTTATGTAGATTCTAATTAATTTTATTGGTAAAATTTTTGATGGTTTTATAAGAGATTTAAAATTAAATTTTCATCTATACTAAAAATTAATTGGTATATAAAAAGTTATCATCACAAGCAAACATTATAGATTAAAATCCTTAACAAAAAAAAAAAAAAAAAAAACCAGGTGATATATTTATATATATATATATATATATTAGTCTGAGTACGCATTACTCATTTATTTTTAGAAACATTTTATAGACAATTAAATAAAATGGTTGCTTAAAAAAAATTATCAAAAAAAAAAGTAGATATTTTTTTTTATAAAAAATTTATTAAAATAGTTTGTTATAAAACCCTCTATATATATATATATTTTTTTTTTTTTTGGAGCAAATCCCAGGCGATATGTAATAACTGAAATAAAGAACATTGGAGACTAAAACCCATTGATATTATATATATATATATATATGCCTCGCAGAGTAAAAAACAATAATTTTTTGGATGATTGCGATTTTTTATTTTTAAACGATGCATTTTCAATAAATAAAAAGTCATTTTTTAAAAAATATATTCAAAATTTATTTATTTCATTATATTATTTAAATGGTTCTGATAAGTTTCGACATTCAAATTTGTAATATTTATAATATTTTTTTATTATTAGGTAAATGTTTGGTAATTTTTATAATTTAGTTGTTAATGCATAGAATTTTCTTTTTGTAAAATTCCACTTTTTAAAATATAATTATATTTTAGTCTTTTTTTATTTATTTTACTTTTAGTAAAATTTATATCCAAATTATATCCAAATAAACCAGCTTCATACGGATTAGGAAAGCAAGTGTGGTTCTGAGTCTTTTGACTGCGCAACTACAAAGGATAAGTGTTGTTGACTAAAAATTCTAAACTTCGGTTGTTGTTTTTAAATTTTTATCATATATATTTTTGGCAAAAATGTGGCCTAAAAATTGGACAAATTGGATTTTCGGGTAAAGCCCATTTGTAAGGACTTACATTGTTGGAGTATTTTTTTAAATATATTATAATTTATTTTAAATATTGATTAAATGCCTACTGATGTGAATTGATGAAATATGTTTTTTATCTTGAGAGATGCTACGTCTACAACAATTTTACAACAAATTACAGGTGATTAGTTGTTATTAGTTCAAATTTGAAACTAACACTGAGATTACTTTTTTGCCCCAACAATAATAACCAGTAACAACCTGCCACTTAAGATTTGTTGTAGAAATATTGTAAAAATGTTGTAGACGTATCATTTCTCTTTTATCTTTGATGGCAAAATCGGTTTCTTTGCTAAAATTGGAATTCAAATACAAAATAATAATATCTCTTTACAGCCTTGTTTTCAATATGTGAGTTATTTCCTATTATATACATTAACATTCGACTATAGTAATAATATATATTAAATAGTTATAAGTTAATGGCCATTTGTTTTTCCCTTTTGTTTTTTTTTTTAGTAAACAATAATCTATATATCTTCTTTTTTTTTTTGAAACTGTAATCTATATATCTATATAATAATAGGTGAAACTGAGAGAAACTCAAATTATAATTTCAAATTAGAGTTCCAATTTTGCGCTATGTGTCCTAAATTATGTATTTTTAAAGAGTTTTATTTCTTAATTTTTAATCCAATATGGGACCACATCATAAATATTCGTCTAAGTGAGTTATTAAGTACAAAAACTAAAGAATCTAAAATAAATGAATTTAAAAAAAAAAAAAGTGCTTCACAATAATTAAAATAAAAAAATGGACAATTTACATTTTATACCTAATAATATCTTTACAAAATTTTTTAAAAAGTTATCAAAATATAAAAATGACTATCAATAGTATTTAAATTATATATATAGGAATTATATTATGCATGTTATTGTATATCTTTAAGTGTATCCATGCATATACATGAGATTACAAGCTAGTACTTATTAGAACATACGCAAAAATAGTAATATTAGTATTTCCCTTTTTGGTTAGCAAGTTTTATGAATGTTAGTGGCTGAATGGCTGTTAAACACTCAAACCTATCATTAATTGTCAAGATTTGAATTAATATTCAGTTTTATTCTAAACGTTAGCAAAAATTGTTTATGTGATTGAATCAATTCTGACCACAATGCATTTTATGAACTTTCCCACTACTAATTTATATACGTGGTGTAGGTTCTAGTTAGATCAACTGATAAAGTCTCTAATAATTGAATAAGAAATTTAGAGTTCGATTCCCGCCTACACTAAAAATTAACTGGTGTCTCGTTCTGATAATAAAAAAGCTATTATTAAGAGTAGACACCATAGGTTGAAACTCTCTTAAAAAAAAATATTATATACGTGGTCAAAGGAAGTGTCTTATCCTACAAGTGGTGTATTTGTTAGGAACTTAGGATATACAACTTGGTGGCTGGACTTATTGTATCTTGGGGAGGCATACAAAATTGTTCAGTCTATTACATTGAAAAGCTCTGTAGACTATGTGTATTGTCTCAAGAGAGCGACATAGTGCCTTAATATCACTACCTCAAAGTCATAGAATTAATGGTATTTTATTTTAAACAAAAGCACAACAAATCTCCCTAATCTTGGAAGCACAATAAAAATTTAAATTAGATTATAATTTTACTTTAAATGGAGAAGGTGTAACTGGAAGCATATATATATATATATATATAAATGGAGAAGGTGTAATTCGCTTTGATCTCTTGCATCATATATATAATATATTAAAGTGAAAGCACAATAAAAAATTATATAAATGGAGAAGACTTAGTTCGCTTTGCTCTCTTGCATCATATATATATAATATATTAAAGTGGAAGCACAATAAAAAATTAAATTAGATTATAATTGTACTGCCAGGTATCTTTTTAATTGGAATATAATTTGATGTCAAATGTTCCTCTAATTGAACTATAAGTTGATACGTTTTCAAAAAAAAAAAAACTATAAGTTGATACAACATATGATCTATTTCCAATTTGCCGTATAAAGAAAGGCCTAGGCCCAACTAAACAGAGGTCTTGCAAGCCCAATTACAAACTGATAACTAGGTTCCTATAGTTATCGCCGAATAAGTGGTCGGTTTTGTAAGTAAGCTGTAAGCAAAATTATTATTATTATTATTATTTTTAGAATCAACTGTAAGAAATTATCCTTCTCCAAAAAAAAAAAAAAAAAAAAAAAAAAAACCTGTAAGCAATTAAGATTGTAGTCTGCCAACCAATTTGCACAATAGTGCACCTGCCAAATAAGAATATTTATGGCCCAACTACGTATTAGGCTTGTATCAAAATTCCATATACTTCACTAAAGAAATGATAATTTCAGAACCACATATATATATATATATATATATATATTTAATGGGAATTTCGGAACCATTTTTAATTTCCACTTATTTTATACCATGATTCCTCCAAGTCATTAATATTCCATGATTTAACCGACAACTTAGATATATATTTTTAGTAGACAATTATATTTAAAAATGACTTCTTTTACTCTTTATTTTATTGATTATAAACAGGGATATTATTTTTATTTATGTGTGAACAGGAGTTTACAATGTATTTTTCTACATTTAGCAAAAAAAAAAAAAAAGTCCCAAAAGATGCCTCAAGAGAGGTGTGAACAAAAAGGATAAACTATCATAAATGACTATGTTCTCTTGCTGATGGCCCCTTTGGTTGACCAAGTAAAGGCCTGCTCCAGAATTGACTTCACTGGGCACAAGCAATTTGTGAGGTTAATTAATTACAATTAGTAAGGAATAAACTTAGGACAGCTTTGTGAAAAAAAGTGAAATAGAATGCTCATTTTTAAGGGTCCAATCAATATAGGAAGCCAAGAATGAATGAATCCAAAATAAAATGTTTGAGCTATCCCAGCTGATAGTAAAGCTCTCCCAGATAAAAGAGGAGATTGCTGGAGTAGTCTCTAGCTAGGCCAAATTGATCAGAAAAGCTGTGTTATTTAGATTTATTTATTTATAATACTCGAATTCTTAGGCCTCAGTAAGAATTCTCAATGAATTTGACCACGTTAGAACACTCCAAAGTAGGAATCAAAGAACCCAGAAGCAAAAAAAAGAGAGAGTAGGTATTAAAGAAGTTTGAATGAGCTGTAACATGTGGTGTACTTCTTTAACTGTTTGTTGTGTGAGTGTGAAAGGAAAAAAAAACCCATCTAGGACTGGTCTGGTTCAATACAATTTGAGGACTACATAAGGTGATAAATTTAAATATAAATTTTTATATTATAGTTTTTATTTAAAAACTATTTTCTTGCTTTTTGTATTTAGATTTTAGTAACATCTCTTTTTTAACTCACAAAATATAATTTGCTTATTTTTTTTATAAACATAATCGATCTTAATTCTTAAAAGTACTTTTTCAATTTCTTGTATTTTTTAATATAAAAAATTTAAGGTTTCAACTGGATTCAATTTTTATCAGTCCAATGTTTTAAGAATTTTCTTAGAGGTGGCCCAGGTGAAAAAAAAAAGGTCCACTTCCTACCTATTTTTTTTTAATAGGTCTAAAGATGCAAAAAATTTCATAATTTCTTTTCACAACTAATGGGATGACATATTATGATTAGGGCCGATTAAAGTGATTTTAATGGTAAACTCTGGTGAAAGTAGTATTATTTCAATTCTTACATCAATAGTTATGAAAACTTAAAAACTGTGAAAAAATTTGTGTTCCTCACATCTTATCACAATTTTTGGAGCCTTTAAAGTCTAGGCATAAAGCCAACCCTGAACCCATCCATATCAATCAAGGGAGTCAATATCGTACCGATGGCTGTACCGGTTTGGCCAGCAATACGATATATTTCGGATACCGGTCAATACCAGTGTGCCGTTTCGGATTTACCGCTATTTTTTATATTTATAAATAAATAAATATATATATATGTGTGTGTGTGTGTATTATAATAAATATAAAAGTTTACCATAAAACATTTCCTCAATTTAGAACTAATTATTCATGGTTTTAGACTTTAATATCAATTAAAAAAAAAAAACACAATATAAAAAATAGAAAACTTAAAAGTTACCATTGCATGCTAAAAAAACAAATAATACTAATAAGTTAATGCAAATAAGTTACCATTCTGCCATAACAAAAATTCAAAAATTGCAAAACTAAAAAAAAAAAAAAATTTCTGTACCAGCTAGTACATCCAGTATCGGCCGGTATTACCTGAAATTGGCCGATACGACTGGTATTTTTTCCGGTATGAAACAGAGAGGTTACATGTACCAGTATGCTTGTCAGTATGGTATATACCAGCCGATATGACCGGTATGGTACGAAATCGACTACCTTGATATCAATGCCACCCAAATTCAACATAAGGCTTTAGTTTTAAGATTTTTGTTCCTTCCTTTTTTGAACGAGGTCAAGTGCCCTAGTATTGTCAACGACAACGAACCAATCAATGGTACTCTCTGAGAACACTATTATCCTATAAGGTGAAAGCTATTAATTAATTAATTTATTTATAATTAAATATTTGTTGTTTCTCAAAATATATATATATATATATATATTTGGAAAGTTTTGTTTTGATTTCCCTTTTCCTTCTTCCTTTTTCGGCGGATATAGTATTGTTGACTTAGTACAATAAAGTCCACAATTTATCACGTATAAAATGTCGACAACAATTGACAATTGAGAGCTTGCATCACCTACTATATTATTATCTAAATCTTACAATGATTTCACTCCAATACGGACAAATAAAACAAAATTTTCAGTGGGAAGCTCTTGTAGAAATTGACTTCTTTACAATTCCATATCGGTGCACGATATTCATTTTCTTATTTTGTTTCCTTCATGTCCAAGATTTAACACATTGAGTTGGATTTTTATCTTCTTCTTTTTTTATCTTTTTTTTTTTTAAATCCTTAATCTAACAGCTTTTTGTTACACTATTGCCATCAATAATTAACATAATTTGTAATTTCTTCCTGTTTTCTATTGTATGCAACGACCAATTTGTTGAAGTAAGTTTCCTTATTGTGCACTTCATAATGTGTACAATTGAAGTTTAGAATTAGACAGAATATTCTTTCTACTTGTCGTCCACCTAATTTAGAGCTGGTACATATTATCTGGAGTGCAATAAAAATAGTTTTAGCATAAGAAAAATGGCATTGCAAAACTTGCATTAGAAAAAACTGGAAGTTATTCAAATTGATAATAAAAATATGTGTGTGTTTTAACTTTTAATTAAATTTAGTTCCAAATTCAGCAAGCTGTTACAATTATTTTCTTCTTCTTCTTCTTCGGCTTGCTGATTAATTGAGATTGGGATAATAGGAGAACGTAAATTTGTGATGTCCATATGCCAAGCATGTCTGAAAGACTTCATAAATTATTTAAAAAAGATTAATTACTCAGCCAAACAATCAATATATAAATAATCCTAAATTATTTAATAAAGATTAATTAATCAACCAAATAATCCTATATATTTCAACAATTACTCAACCAAATTGGTGACATAGTCTCATCCTTATCCTATCTAGCTATTCAATTTTCAACCAATGGGTCCTTATCTAACCCAGAAAAAACCAATACCTTGCGCCTTTATGCATTAGTTTTGTGGAGATTGATGTTACGTAATTAATACCATACTATTAGACAAAAAATGTATAACACAATTTTGTTAAAAAATAACTTACATCAGTCCGTGTATAATTGTATAAAAAAATTTATATTAACATTATTCATTTTGCATTTAGTTGTTTATTCCAAGGTTTTGAAACTCGAACCGGACCGTACAGTTCGACCAGAAAACCACGAACCTCTTAGTTTTGCAGTTTTTTTAGCTTCAAGAACCACTCTCTTGGAAAAAAAAAAAAAAAAGAAAGGGACTCGTGTGAACTGTGGGCGAACCGTACGGTTCTGAGAACTGTGATCAGTTTTTGAGGTTCGGACGGTTTCTTTTTGTTTCAGCTTTTTCGGTGAATTTTGGCCAATATACCAGTATGAAGTTATGATCAGATCTAGAAGAAACGAAAAAGAAATGAAAGAACATGAAGAAGAACAAAGATCGAAAGGAGATCTAATAATTTCAGATCTTAAACAAAAGGATTTGTAAGGAAGAAAGAAAAAAAAAAACCAGAGAAGAACCTCAAAAAAGAAAAAGAACAAGAAGAAGAACACAACGAAGCAGGATCTGCGCCTAGTTGAAGCAGCAGCCAACAGGTGCCCACACAGTCACCGATCATGCTTTCATCTTTTGCTGCAGCTTCTTCTTCTTTCTTTCTTTTTTTTTTTTTTTTTTTCTTCTTCTCTTTCTTTTTTCCATTGATGGAGCTCTGTAATTTCCTCTTTTTCACTGAATAGTGAATACTATTGCTATGTGTTTCTTTTTCTTTCTTAAGACTTTTTTTTTTTTACTACTTTTGAATTCGTAAGTCCCTCACGTGCTAACATTGGAAATGAAGAAAGGTTTTAATTTTTGGGTCATGCTAACGACTACCTTTAGGGCACTTGTTAATAATCTATTTTAAGAAAGTTTTGATATCACTTTTATGGAAAATGAAAAAAGCTGTCAAAGTATTAATTACTTTTTTTTTTTTTTTCATTTCTCATAAAATTTTTCTTTAAATGAATTATTAACTAGTGCCCTAAAGGCACGTGTTAGCATTTCTCTTAATTTTTTAATAAAAGGAAAAAAATTTCAGCCATTAGATTTAGATCATTTTTTCCGCTGCCCAAAATGATGTGACATCGCAATATTTTACTTTTTTTATTTGCTTTATTGGTCAGTACACCCTCCAAAACAACAGACTCCAAGTGCTGTGCTAGTTAGTGTATTGTCGAAGAAGAATGAAGGCTTCAAGTATATCATCAAATCACTTCACAACTAATGACTAATGGGCTATTTATGTTAGGGGTAATTCTTATATGCTCCGGGAGCAATGCTCCCTCCTCTCACATTAGAGGTGGGCCCCTCATGTGAGAGGAGGGAGCATTGCTCTCGGAGCACCTAAATTTTTTCCTTATGTTGGACCCAAAGAACCTAACAATTACAACAACTTCGGTTTTCTTTGAAGTTAAATCACAAGGCCCAATGTTTCTTTGTTTAGCCCAAAATGCATTTCCATTACATGTGCAAAATATGAAATTGCTAAAAGTATGTTGAGAACTTTTGAGTGAGTTGAACCAAATTGATTTGAGCTAATTAGGAAAAAATATCCAAGATATAATAACGGGTTAAAATGAAAAAAATATCATAACTTAATTGAGAGGTATGATATAATAACTTAAGTTACATAAAAACTTAAGCATGGTTTTGTAACATAACCGTGAAAGTTATGATATGAAAAAATACATTTGAAAGATAGATTTTTATATTTAATTGGGTCATTTAATTTAATTTTTCTATTTATACTAATTTAATATATTTATTTATATTTAAATAATTATTAAATTAATTATGAAGTCATCACGGTTCGATTTTAAAAACCTTGAATCTCTTCCTTTTGCAGTTCAATGAACGGTTCGGGTCTAAAAATCTTAGTTTATTCTTTCTTTTCATATATTGAGTATGAAGGAAAAGAGTTGATGATGGTTATTTTGTGTGAAGAAAGAGAAACAATTAAAAAATTAAAGAAAGTTTGATATTTTAATGAAATGTAATGTAAAATAGATAATCTGATATATGATTTTTTGAAAAGTGAGTATATAAAATAGAAAAACTAAATTCTTATACTAAAATAGACATGAATTTGTTCATGAACTAATGCAAATGCTCTTATGTATTTCAAGTTGGGAAAGTTAACCCCAAGTGGTTGGCTTAGTAGTTTCTAATATCTCATGATATCCATAAGATCCTAGATTTAAAACCTCTTGCCAGCATCTTAAGAACACCCCATTAGATTCCTCTTTATAATAACCTGGTGCGTGTACTTTTTTTGACAAATTTTTATATTTCTTATAAAACTAGTATCAAAACTTTTTTAAAATAGTCTATGCCCTGAGGGAAATTCTTTCAAGTTTTGGAGGGAAGGATGCTCTAGCAGATTGCCTGCTAAGTTTTGGGGCACATTAGCACATACAACCGGAATTTGTAGCAAATCAAGTAAATAGGCCTAGTTACGGAGCATTCGTTCATGGGTTGAAAAGGCTATAATTAAAGCTCAATCTTATGAGTAGTAACAAAATCTTACTTGAAAGTTGAAATAATAGGTTAATGCATGCACAAGCCAAGAAATCCAAATCCTAATGATTAACAATTTAATATTGCTAATGCCTGAGGCTAGCTCAGTAGAAAAACCCTAATGTAGCCAAAAGTCTCAAGGTTGTGAGAATTTTAAATTGAAAATTCCTCAATAATCTATTACATTGTGGCTGCTATACTTTTTGGTTGAGTTGTTTTTCCAATTTTTTTAATGAAGCTTGTATGACTGGTCGGAAACCAAGTTTCTAACTTGGAACCTTTAAAAACAACTTTTTCCAGATCAAAGTTTAAAAAATACTAATCAAAATATTAAAATATCTAAACGGTAGACTAAGATAATGCTTATAGTTTCTCACAAGTCACAAGTAAGAATGAAGTATAAGCCATTGACCTGACATGGATTTCTCTTTTTGTCTCTCTCGAAACTATAAAATGACTTAGGGGTGGCATTTTAAATTAGGAATATCAATGAATTCATACGTGCGTACACACACGTATAATATACTCAACTTTGTATAATCTCTTACCTGTGCATGAGCATATATATAACATCATTCGCCATAGTTTATTATTACTTTTATTTTCATTTAAGAATCTTATTCTCGAAATTTGGAAGCTTTACATTTTCATATAAGTCCTTGTTTGTTTCGGCTGAAAATAGATTTGGGAAAATATTTTACACAATAACGTGTGTTTTGTTGCACACGTAAAATTTGATCAAACTGAAAACCATTTCATTGATTGTAAAATTCAGCCTCCAAAATTGTAAAATGAATTACACAAGCAATTTACTTTCAAACTCAGTTTTACAGACTGAAAATCTAAGAGAGACTAAAGCAAGAGAGAGAGCTCAAAGAGAAAACCCAGAGAGGGTACTACTAGTGATGGGTTATGCCACCCCTCAACACACAGTCCGGCCATTGTGCATGCAAGCCACTCTGCCGACCTATCCCTCTCCTCATAGACTCACACCAAGCCAAAGGAACTAGTGAGAGAGCTACCCAAGGTCAAGCCTATGTCCATTACTGGTCAAGCCTGTGCCCACGTGTCTTATCTCGCCAACCTGCCTTCTCTCTTTTCCCTCTAACCGACTAAGGTCAAATCAAACACTACATGTCATCGATCTAGTGCCTTCACTCAAGAACCACACCCTCTCTTCCACTTTCACTCACGGCACTCTCGATTTAGATAGATCTCACCCTCCCTTTGCAGCAAACCCCAGGCAATACCACTCCCCAGTGGTCTTCTCTCTCTCATCTCACTTTTTCTCTCTAACCCGAACCAAACCCCCAAATTATTTTTGTGTCTGATTTTCGTTTTGTTTGATCTCTGATTTTGTTGTTGTTGTGGTGGTGTGGGTGGTGGTGTTTTGGTGATTTTTGTGCGGTTTGGGTAGTGGTGTTTTGGTGGGTTTTGTGTGGGTGGTGGTCGATATTGTGTGGGTGGTGATGGGTTTTGTGTGGATGGTGGATTTTCTATGGTGGTGGTGGCAATGGAGCAGTGGTGGCTGTTTTTTCCTTATTCTCGATTTGGATTTTGTGTGGGCGGTGATGGGTTGTGTTGTCCTTGGTGGTGGTGGTGGGTGGTTGGCTTGGGCTTAAATTTTCTAAAAATAGATTTTTTTCATCCAAGACCAAATACAAGAAATAATTTTCCGGTGTAATTTCCACAACACAATCAAATAGCAGAAAATGTTTTTCTTTACGTAAAATATTTTCAACTAAAAATATTTTACACTTGGAAAACATTTTACATATTGCCAAACACAGCCTAAGTCTCTAATTGTTTCAGCCTAAAATGGTTTTTAAAATGATTTCAATTGAAAACATTTTTAGAAAAATTGCTTATTTTTGGGGCTACTTTTCTTTTTTTTTTTAAATTTGTAAATTTTCTTGAATTTGGCTCGTACTAAAAATAACGTTTTTTTTTTACTCTATATTATATAGATTTAAATAATTTAATTTACCTCTTTAATATATCAATACATAAAAATTAAAATAAATCTAAAAAATAGGGAAAAAAAATAATATTGTTAAAAATTACTCTAATAAGCACAAACAAAATCAGACTGCCAAAAAAAAAAAAAAAAACTGAACTTACCAAATCCTTGGCGGAACCCATCCCACTCTTTTATCTAATTGCAAATTCACGTGCATAATTACCACTATTTCAAACATCTAAAAGGACACTTAAAAGTTTTTTTTTTTTTTTTTTTGTTTTACATTTTAAGAGTGTGGAGGTGATTCTCAAAATTTTAAGGCATATCACAATCAAAATAGAGATTTCGGAAGGTGTTTTCGCCATTTCGGTAGTCATGAGGGTAATTTTGTCATTTTGGTGGTATTATAGTCATATTGGAGCTTTTGAATATATTTTTGTTATTTTATTAATTGGGGGATATTTTTGGTCATTTTGAACATTTTGAGGGTATTTTGGTTAATTTGGATATTGTATGAGTATTTTTGTTATTTGATTAGAGTTGTAAATAAACCAAATTGTTTACAAATAATTCAAGTTTGACTTGGAAAAACTGGAAAAGGCTTGTTTATTTTCAATTGTTTAGCCAATAAGCTAAGCTCAAGTCCAAGTTTAGGCTCGACTATTAAACAAACCAAGTTAAAGTATAATAATGTGTTCATGAATAAGTTTATGAACATAAGGCTCTCTCTCTCTCTCTCTCTCTCTCTCTCTCTCTCTCTCTCTCTCTCTCTATATATATATATAAATAATTTTTATATTTTTAATATATATTTGTCTAAAAATATATTTAAATAGACTTGAGAATGGACTGTGAAAAATTGTTTAATGAACGAATAAAAAATTTTAGTCATGCTTTTACCATATATAGGAAAAAAAAAATTAATCAATTTACTTGTGAACAAGTTTGCGAAAAAAAATGAACAAAGTTTAAACATGTAATCTTGTTTAGTGATAAGCTCGATTTCAATTTATGTTCAAATTAAATAAAATTAAGTGAACAAGCTTGAATTTTAAGGCTGAGCTTGCTTACAACTCTATATTTAATAGGTTTGCAAGGTACTTCAATCATTTTACAAGTTTTAGGGGGCGTTTAGAGGTTTGGTACATGTTTGGGTCATTTAGGTAATTAAAAGGGTTTATTTCTATCATTTAGAAGTTATATTTGGGTGTTTTCATCACTTAAAAGGTTTTGAGGTTATTTTAGTCATATTAGAGGTTTTAAGAGTAATTTGGTTATCTTGAAGATGTGAAAAGTATTCTTTCATTATTTTGGAGGTTTCAAGATATTTTTGTCATTTTCTAGATTCAAAATGCATGTTTAGTGTTTCTATTCTCTTAATTAAGAAAGAAAGGATTTTGGATTCACAAGAGAGAGACGGGAGTTTTGTTCTCTTAAGATTGAAATTTTTTTCCCCGCTTTTTTAAAGGGCGAATACCATTTCCAATCCCAAAAATTTAGGTTGTTTTTCCCTAATCAACGGAAAATGATTTTGGTTTGGGTAAATTTTTAGCCATTCTAAATGCCTGAAAATGAGCAAAAATATTTTCAAAAAAAATCTTTTAATTTGAAATAAACATGGCCTAAGCTACAAAATTTAGCCATTATGAAAATTCAGTAAAAAGGGTTCACAACCAATTTTTTAGAATATAACAATTTTGTATGAAAATATATGCTTGAATTAATCATAAGTTTTGGGTTCGGAAGATAGTTTTGGGTTAGTTTCAACTGGGTTGAAAGTAGATTTAAATGGGTTTGGACTTTGAAATAGTTTTAAATTGGAATGAAACTTTGGCACAAATTCTTAGTATATTTAAAATCTTATTTATTACAAACACTTGGCAAAAAATTAGCTTAATTTGTTGAGCTTCTAATTTACTAAGTAAAAGTGGGGACGTACTGGGGTACATTTTTCTTTTTAAATATGTAGAGTATTTTAGATTTGTAGGAATGGTTGATTAGTTCCATCTTTACAATGAATATGTTGGTACATACACGTGTACATGTGTCATACGTACTTACATGCATGAAACTATTCACAGATAACTTCAAAGGTTGGTGTATTTAATGAATGCATACAAGGTCAATATGTACAATTATATATTAATTTATAAACTCCCCAAAGAGGGAGTCCAATACATGTAAAATAGAATCTTAAAAAAAAAAAATTGTATAAGAAGAATATTAGGTCAGAAATAATATTATGACGATGAGTAACTCATTCGCTAAGTGGTTCTCAGACTAGCTTTCATATTTGACAAAAACGCTGAAAATTGAAAGCTCACCTGTTGGCTCCGTCACTGGAAGAAAATTTCTGTATGTATATATGGAGACCCTGCTGACTTGTTCACCGTGTATTTGGTTAGATCGATCTGGACTCTTTCATAATTGTTTTCATTCTTCTTATCTGTCTACATTCAGAATTGCTAGTATTGACAAGTCTGATATGTTTTTTCAATCCAAGTGAACAATATATATTTTTACGCCCAAAAAAAAAAAAAAATAAGTACTGTCTAGACCCATGATGAATGTTGTTAAATGTTTAGACAAAAGAAGAAGTTAATACAAATTGGTCATTACACCCTTTTAATTAAAATGGTCTTTAAAATGGTAAAGTTTTTGATGATTATATAAGCGATCTGGTGTTTAATATTCGCCTACAAAAAAAAAATTGATTGGTGTTTTAGTCTGGTGATAAAGTGTTATCATTAAAAATAGATGTGATAGATTGAAATTTTCTTTAAAAAAAAGATTACAGGTTTTAACTCTTCTCAAAAAAATAAAAAAAATCAAAAAAATCAAAAAGAAAATTATAGGCTCCACATTATTAAAGTAATCTTGGTTTCATAAATTTTATTTGTCACACCAGTATTTTCTACCAATTAAATTAGATAATGGCATTTTTGAAATATTTGTTTGACAAGTTTTAAGTGAAAAAATAGGAGATTTGAATCTTGTATATCTTTATTAGAAACATACCAAGAAATGTAAACTAACCTAAGAATTCTTGATCATTTTCTAAATAATTTTGAAAATATTGTATCTAAAGTGAAACAAATGTCAAAAAGTTAAAAATCAAATATATAATATAACCCAAAAAATAAAGTGTTTGGCATTGGAAAAATGATGTTAAAATTCAAAATCATTTTAACAGGAGAATTTTAGCCCCAAAGTATCTTGAATATGGTTTAGACTTTGGAATCTTCCTCTTGTAAAAACAGTTTCACCGTTCTTCCAATACAATTATGCGCCTTATGTATTTGAACAACTATGGCAATTATTAATTGGAATATGTTATGATTGTGTTTGCATATATAGAACTATATATTTTCACTTTTTTTCTGACATGATTATATTTGTATTTGAATTATATATTCTATTATACTAATTACAGAAAATATGATATGTCAAGTTTTTAATAGAAGGTTTAATTACTATTTTGGTTTTATATAGATTAATTATAGATTATAAATCACTTGTTAAGACTCAAGAGCCATTAGCTCAATTGACACTAGTTATTTGCAACTGAAACGTACATTATTTAAACCTTATATTTTTAATTGTAATTATTGAATTATATTTTATTTTTAAATAAATACTCCCTCGTCCCACTTTTTTTTTTCTCTATTCCATTTTGAGATGTCCAAAAATATTGTTTTGTTTTTATAGGTAGTTTTAGAAACTTATACATTTTTAAAAGATAGACAAAATAATAAATAATGTTCCCTTAAAAAGTTTGACTTTTCAAATAGGACAAAAAAAGTGGGACGGAGGGAGTATAAATTACTCATTATTTAATTCTTTAGTTGTTATTAGAGTGTGCAAATCGAAATGATACTTTATTAAGTACGAGGGTTTCAATATGCACGTAATAACTATAGAATAATAATACTACTTCTCATAAGAAAAAAAAAAAAAACCGTAAACAATAATACTATAGTATTATATGATATTAATGTGACTATTTGGGGTTCATTAATCAATTCTCTCCTAAAAGCATTGCGATGAGCAACTTTCAGATGATCTGCAAATGAAGTTCTCTTTAGTCTTTACATTTTTTTTTTTTTTTTAAAGCAAGTTGTCATTATATTTTAAACTTTCGAATAAGTAATTTTTTCCCCGAAGGCTTTGTCTGAAAGCCACGGGAAATTAATGTTTTTGCTTTGAATAGAACTAATAATAATATGCTCGTGAAGTTTCAAAGCATAATTGTGGCGGCTTTGTACTTTTCTTCATGTTCTCTTATCCCGCTTTCATGGAAAGACTTCTTTCAGTTAATTTCTTTGTCAATATTTGAATGCTGATCCCTACCTGGATTGGAAAATAGCAATGACTTTATTTCATTTTGAGATGTCCAAAAATATTGTCCTGTTTTTAAAAATAAAAGTCATTAATTTACTAATATTATTATTCTATCCCTATTAATTTACTAATTCAATTTTTTGATAAATTTTTTTAACAGTAGTTTTGGAAACTTATACATTTTTAAAAGATAGATAAGATAATAAATAATGTTTTCTTAAAAAGTTTGACTTTTCAAATAGGACAAAAAAAGTGGGACGGAGGAAGTATAAATTACTCATTATTTAATTCTTTAGTTGTTATTAGAGTGTGGAAATCGAAATGATACTTTATTAACTACGAGGGTTTCAATATGCACGTAATAACTATATAATAATAATAATAATACTTCACATAAGAAAAAAAAAACCGTAAACAATAATACTATAGTATTATATGATATTAATGTGACTATTTGGGGTTCATTAATCAATTCTCTCCTAAAAGCATTGCGATGAGCAACTTTCAGATGATCTGCAGATGAAGTTCTCTTTAGTCTTTACATTTTTTTTTTTTTAAAAGCAAGTTGTCATTATATTTTAAACTTTCGAACACGTAATTTTTTCCCCGAAGGCTTTGTCTGAAAGCCACGGGAAATTAATGTTTTTGCTTTGAATAGAACTAATAATAATATGCTCGTGAAGTTTCAAAGCATAATTGTGGCGGCTTTGTACTTTTCTTCATGTTCTCTTATTCCGCTTTTGTGGAAAAACTTCTCTCAGTTAATTTCTTTGTCAACATTTGAATGCTGATCCCTACCTGGATTGGAAAATAGCAATGACTTTACTTCATTTGGTCAATCAAAAACCATATATGTACTTATAAATGGACAAAATTGGCCTTTGCCATTTTCAGGCAAATTAAATAGCTTTATACCTCCTTTCCCAAACAAATTAGAGAAATGTTCATCTTTTAAAACATGATTTATGATAAATCAAGTTTAAAAAAAAATAATAATCTGAAACCCTATAGTGACGTTTTTTAACTCGACTTCAATAAAATCAAGTTATAGGCAATTTTTTTTACCTATAACTCAATTTCATTGAAATCGAGTTACAAAATGCCACTAGAGGTCCTTAAAATGCTATTATAGGGCCTAACTCAATTTATCATAAATCAAGTTTTAAAAGATTGACATTTTCCTAATTAGTTTGAAAAATGAGATATAAAGCTATTTAATTTGCCCGAAAAGGGCAAAGGGCAATTTTGTCCCTTAAAAATTTTTCAATATAACTTCTTATATAATTTCGTTCCTTTACTTTAAATCGTGTGCTATATATATATATATATATATATATATATGATATATCATTACTTCCTACTTTTCAACTTCAAAATTTGTTGTCAACACCTAACTCCCGCAAAGATGTGACAATATTATTGATAATATGTATAAATAAATTCAATCGAGTTTCTTATCTAACTGGAATTATTGATTTGGACAACCTTGGTTATTACTACTTATGATAATGAATTATTACTAACGATGTTTACTATTATTACAATTCTATTATTAATTTATTACAGCTATAATGGTATGTATATCTAAGAGTTAGGCTTTTTTGAATATACATCACTGTAAGTTTCTTTAAAAAACCTTCTCATTTCTGTGTGTGTGTGTGTGTTAAAAATACTTAGTATTCTCAAAAGAAAAAATAGTAGGTTAATCCCATATTGAAAAATGAGTATGGGTTTAAGAGGTTTAAAACTTGTACTATATATCTAAGAGTTAGATCTTTTTGGATATACACCACTGTAAATTTCTTTAAAAAAAATTCTCCCCTCTCCCCGTGTGTGTGTTAAAAATACTTAGTATTTTTTTTTTTTTTTTTTATAAAAAGGTATTTATATAAAGATTTACAAGGGCATCATTGGCTCCATATTGTGTTTATGTTTGGACAAAGAATTTGAAATATTATTAGAAGTCTTAAAATTAAATGACTTTAATTAATTTTAAAAAATTCTTAGAATTTTGAAAATGAAATGATTTAATTGATGGGATTTTTAAACCTATCAGTGGTTTATTTAGATAAATACATCTAAAATTCATAATAGAATATATTGTTAATAGTTTTTTATTGTGGTTATATCTGACTTGTGCCCTCAGATACTCACAATATATCGTAGGAGAAAATAGTATAAAGTAAGCTGTCAAAAATAGCTAATGGACTCTCTGATACTTAAGTTAGTATTAAAGAAGAGAGAAATAACTCTGCTTTTTTGCATACATACTTTCAATTAATGTAATATATATGATATCTATATAGAGACGTCAAACTCTAAGATATCTGCATAATATGATTGTAGTCTAATACCCAAAAGTGTAAAATGCAAAAACTTTCTCAAACTTATTAGATTTAAAATTTTGAACTAAAACTCATCCCACATTTGAAATTTTCTAAAGTTGTTGTAGAGGACGAGAGGCAATGACATCCCCCCCCCCCCCCCCTTCTCTTGTTAAGACATATTTAAATCATGTTAGGAACATATGTTAATATAGAATTGACTAACCTTTTGACAAAATGCATCTTACTTATAATTGGATAGATTTAGGATGTGTTTAATGCTTCAAAAAACAAGAGTTCAAATCCAAGTGTTAAAACCATGCAAGTTTTTTCAAGAAACAAGTGAAGAAGTGCTGGATTTTAAAACTCGACAGCTATCTCAACAAATAGCATCTATCGAGGTTTAAAAGACAGTTTAGCCCGATGCTTAACAGCTGCTCGATAGATACCCTATCTATTGAGAATTTATGAAAATTATATTTTCAGTTCTGTTTTTCATCCAATCTGTGTATACATGTTTGGGCTTTCTTTTCTCACAACCCTAAACATATATAAGGATTATTTTAAGGGTCGTCATAGTTGATGCAAGTGAGTACAACTTGATGCAAAGGTTTTTCACAAGCATATTGTGACTGGAGATAATTTGCCCTAGTTCATCTTTCTCTTTAAGAAGTTGCTGCATTTGTACGCCGTAGGGTTTTGTAACCAAGGAGTTTAGTGATCTTTATTGTGTGGATGAATTAAAAAATTTTGCAACCAACATCTTTCTGAAGTTGGTGTGTAAGCCGCGTACTGGGATCCGTGGACTGGGATCCGCGCATCGATTGGTTAGTCACATACTGGGAGCCGTGCATTAAAAAGAGAGATTGTCACTACAAAACAAGTCTAGTGAGGTATTGGGGTAAGGGTTCAACTATGGGTTGGTATAAGGTACTAGGATTCATTTCCTTATAACCGCTTGTTGTGATAATAGTGGATTCTCGGGAGTGATGAGCTTAAAATCACCCGATGAAATTTTTGTTATGTAGGTTTTCCCCATTTGTAAACAAATCACCATGTCAACTTTATTTTCTGCTGCATATTAACTTAGTTGGTGATTTGTTTATGCTACTACGCGTATTGCATGTTAATTAACTTGGCTAATTAATTGGTTAATTTATCACAATGGGTCAATACATTCTTGGCCTATTAAGTGGTATTAAAGCAGGCACACTTTGATTAGGTTTTAATCTTTACTGTGTGATCCATTAAGCCTTGTTGTCATGGCTGCAACCGGCATGAAAAGATCTTTATTTTCAAATACAACTTGTTTTTCTAATCTCTATTTGTTTGAGTGTATTAGAAAATGCAAGTCTAAAAGTTATTTGAATTCTATCATGATGATCATTGGAAAATATCTTAGCTTGACAAAGAAGAAACTAGACTGCCTTAGAATGAAATTGTGCAGAGGAGTTCGTATGAGAAGAGTGAAAGTTAAAAACTTTATTCATAAATGGCAAATGAGAGAAAACACCATTCCTATTGATCTGTCATCTAAGCACGAAGTGTGCTTCATAATGAAGTTCGCATTTAAAGTTATGGACACGTGTATTTGGTACCTTGACAGCAACTGCTCAAGACACATGACTGGAGACCTATCCTTTTTAAGGTTTTCGAGTCTAAGAAAGGTGGTAATGTCACTTTTGGTGATGAGAGCAAATCACAGATTAAAGGAAAGTGAACCATGTCATTATGAGTCTAGAAAGAAACTCATAAGTGGTGTTCGCACTCTAGACACTTGTCATGGGTTAGCCCCTGATGCTGATATTGTGTGCAATAGTATTCTTTTGTCAAACGAAGATCTATGGCATCAAAGGATGGGACATGCTAGTTACAAACATCTTTCAATTGTATCTAAGCATGAATTAGTTTTAGGGACGCCCAAACTCAGTAGAGTGAACAATGTGGTTTGTGGATCATGTCAGCTTGGGATACAAACGAAAGCTAAACATCCAAACACTCAAACATCCACTACATTTAGACCATTGAAGCTATTACATCTGGATCTCATGGGTCCAACTAGAACTGAGTCTCTTGGTGGAAAGAGATACATCATGGTTGTGGTAGATGACTTCATTAGGTACACTTGGGTCATCCTTCTACGATCTAAGTTTGATGCTTCTGAGCAAATTAAAGCCTTGTGCACAAGATTGCAAAATGAGAAGAGCTTGAAGATTGATCAAATTCGAAATGATCACAATAAAGAATTCGAGAACTCTTACATGGTGTAGATTAGGTATATCTCAATAATTCTTTGCTCTTATTACTCCTCAGCAGAATGGTGTAGTAGAAAGAAAGAATAGAGTTATTCAGGAGATAGCTAGAGCAATGCTACACAACAAGGATGTGGCTAGAAACTTGTGGGGAGAGACTGTCAACACTGCGCATAATACGGTTAACATGATGTATTTTAGACTCGGTACCAAAAAGACTCCCTATGAGCTGTGGAAGGGAAGGAAACCAAATGTTAAGTATTTTTGAATCTTTGGAAGTACTTGTTTCATTCTCAAGGATAGAAAAAATGTGGAAAAATTTGACTCCTGAAACGATAAAGGAATATTTTTGTTATACTCATCTACAAGCAAGGCTTATCGGATATACCACAAATGTACCAAGAAGGTAATGGAAACTATAAATGTTGTTATAGATGAATCTTTAGAGTTTGTTTCTGAGAAACTGAGTGAGGAAATCCCCAAAGAAATTCTTCCTTCTGAGCCTAAGGACATTCAATAAATTGTTGATCAAGAACCCGCATTTCCAAGTATTCCTGACACTCCAAGTGTTGTAGAAGGTTCAACAGACATACCGACTTCACCTGATTTTAAATCCCATGAAGAGAAAAGAAATTTCTCCTAAATTAAATTGAATCATCATCTTGAAGTTATTGTGGAAAACATGAATGAACTTACACTAAGGAAGCGTACAGTTGATAAATATGTTGCTAACTTTGTGTCATATTCTTATAATTTGTTGCAAGTTGAGCCCACCAAGGTTGAAGAAACTCTTCAGGACAAAAGCTAGGTTGAGGCTATGCATGGTGAACTGCTTCAATTTCAAAGGAATAATGTCTAGACTTTAGTACCTAGACTGGAAGGTGAGCACATCATCAGTACAAAGTGGATATTCCGCAATAAGACTGATGAGGAGAGTAATGTGTTCTGCAATAAGGCTCGTCTTGTGACTTAAGGATAATCTCAAATGGAAGGAGTAGACTATAATGAGACATTTGCTTTAGTAACCCATATGGAGTCTATCAAAATTCTCCTAGCCCTGGCATGTCACTTGAAGTTCAAGCTTTACCAAATGGACATAAAGATTTCTTTCTTGAATGGGTTCCTTAAAAAAGATGTTTATGTGGCTTAACTAAAAGGATTCATTGATCCACACTTCTGGATCATGTGTTGTACCTCAATAAGGCATTTTATGGTTTAAAGTAAGCCCCTAGAGCTTGGTATGATCGACTCACATAATACTTTGTGTCACATGGGTTCACAAGAGGAAAAACTAATCAAACTCTCTTCATTAAAATGAAAGACAACGAGTTGATAGTTGCTCAAATCTATGTAGAGGACATCATTTTGGGGTCAACTAAGGATGAACTTGCTTATAGTTTCTTAAAACTCATACAGGATGAGTTCGAGGTGAGCATGATTGGAGAGTCGACTCACTTTCTTGGTTTGCAGATCCATTAACAAGAGTCAGGTATATTCCTATCTCAATTTAAATATGCTAAAAATCTTGTGAAAAAGTTTGGTTTAGAATTTGCTAGTTCTATTAGAACCTTTATGAGCCCAAATATTAAACTCACTATTGATTTGTTGGGTAAAAGTGTTGATTCATCTCTTTATAGAAGCATGATAGGTAGTCTTATTTACCTTACTGCTAGTAGACCTAACATTAGTTACAATGTGGGAGTGTGTGCTATATCAGGCTAATCCTAAAGAGTCTCATATGATTGCTTTGAAAGAATCATAAAGTATGTCAAAACTACTGCCAACTTTGGTGTGTGGTACAGTAAGGACACAAATGATGTCTTAACTGGGTATTCTGATGCAGACTGGATTAAAAATGCTGATGATCAAAAGAGTACATCGGGGGGTTGTTTTTATGTGGGTAATTAACTTATCTCCTGGATGAGCAAAAAGAAGAATTTCATCTCATTATTCACTACAAAGGCTGAGTACATCGCTGCGGACAACTGTTGCACCCAACTTCTATGGATGCGAAAACTCCTCCTTGAGTACGGTATTAGTCAAGAGCATTTTACCATTTACTGTGACAATACCAATGCCATCAACATCTCTAAGAATCTGGTTTAACATTCTCAAAATAAACACATAAAGATTTAACATCACTTCATTTAGGAACTTGTCGAAGATGGTATTCTCACTCTTGAGTTCATTCATACTAATGATCAGAAAGCTGATTTGTTCACTAAACCTTTTGATAGCAAATGGTTTGAATTCTTTCGCCAAAACATTGCATGGATTGATATCTTCTTCTTCTTCTCATTCCTCATGCTAGTTTTATGCATTAATTTGTTTAACTTTTTTTATTTTATTTTTTATAGTTTTGTTTTATTTTGCATTTCATAAAAAAAATTGAAAAATCATAAAAATTGAAAAATAGTGTGTGTTTTGTGTATATTGGTACTTGTGCACCTTAGATGGTCATCGAATCAAAATTTTCTAAATTACATCTTTTGTAGCTTAGATAAACACCTCTATGCACAACTAAGCAAATGAGCTTTGTGGCTCATGTTTGTGACAAGTAAGATTAAGTAATCTCTTGTACTTAATACTCGTATCACTCTTTTTTATGAGAATGACTAGAAAATTTTTAAAGAAATGCATAAATAACCATCTCACCATTGCTGCCCGGCAATCATAAAATGACATCTGTATGCTTTGGCATAGCAAAAATGCAATGTCAAAAGCTTAACATAATTGAGTATTTCTTTTCTCTCTTTTATATGCCCATGCATGGTTTGCTTAAAAAGAAAAATATGCAAAGAAAAATAAAAGCAAAAAGAATCAAAATGCTTTATATATGATTGCAAGCGTGTCTTTTAGAAGATATTGGAGTTATAGGATGTAACTCGAAAGTGATAGTCTCCATCAAGCAGTTATGATTGTGTGTGAGTTAAAGTGATTTTCTCATATCTCAAATCGTCATAACCTGTAGACACTTATGCAATCTTGTGATGTTTTTCACACACAACACACAATATTCTTTGCTACTCTTGATACATGTGTAGGTATAATGTGATTTGACCATTACAAGGAATACATGTGTTAATGTATGCTCACTAAACTGTCTTGACTTATTTTTGAAATATAAAATTGATTAGACTTGTTTAGTGTGTGTGTGTGTTTTTAGGTCTAAATGCTTGACATTTTCTTGTTGAGAGATGTTTTTGAGAGCTAAAAATGTTGTTTGGATCTTTAGTTGAGTCACATGTTTGATTGCATTCATGTTTGTGTTTTTCTCTTTTTTGAAAAACAGTTTTTAAGCAATCTCGACAGCTTCTCGATACATCTCGACAGCTAGGCTATCTATCAAGCCTCTTGAGCTTTTTTTCTCGATAGCTGTTATTGCAATTTCGATCTATCGAGGTTTGTGAGAATTAAGCTCGATAGCTGCTTGACAACTTCTCAATCCATCGAGGAAGTTTCTGTATGCTCGATAGATGCTCAATAGCTTCTTGATCCATCGAGGTCACTTTGCTGTGGACACTTCTCGATAAATGCTTGATAGCTTCTCGTATCGCTTCTGTGAGACACATTTTTCTTGGGGTGACTGTTAAAACACCCCTTGCTCGGGCTTTGCAAAAGGTCCGAGGTTCCTTAACATGGTGATGACATTTGTTCTCTAGCCATTATCTCACTATAACTCTGTCACAAAGCCCTGTGCATGATTTTTGCTATCCCTTTTTAAGAGACTCTCTATTGACTTTCCCTCTCACTTCATTCTATCCCTCATAGATGTTTATAAAGATACTGCGACTCGTGATAAGCTCATTTTTCCTTCAGCTATCACGTGGATTCTTTGCCATTTTTCTGTCTCTTTTCCAGAGTTTACACACTTTTCTCTTATGTGTACCATAGACGCTGCTACCGTTAGACAGAGCGAGGCCCAATTTCAACCAAAACGGCCACGGACAGAGAAAGCGACTCCTCCGGCTTCCTTTGTTCTCTCTTCATCCCTCATTCTTCATCGGCAAGTGGTGTGACCTTTGAGGTAGTCATGGCGCAGTTTCAGCACATGGATGCTCGCCTTGACACACTCAGTGATGAGTTGTGTTAGATGACACTCGTGTCGGCCGTATTGCTCAACGGTAGGCCCGCCTTGGTGGCTTCGTAGACTCTCCCTCTCCTTCTCTAGAGGCATCTAAGGATGAGGACAATATGGTGACTCCGACGACGATGATGATGATGAGGATAAGGATGCTAGCTCTTCCGGTGATGACACGATGACTGCTTGAGTTACTTACCCTTTGTCATTCATGACAAAAAGGGAAAGTAGTTTTGGGATGAGAGTAGTCATGTTTTAAGAAGGAGAGTTAGCATAAGACATTTTTTGTGATAGGGGGAGTGTTTATACTTTGAGGGATGTAGTGAGGTTATTATGTATTTTCTTTTCTTTCTTTTACTTTTAACTCATGTACACCGGTTTTGTGACCATTTGACATACATTTTACTTATTGTTTGATATATATATATATATATATATATATAAATATATGTTGATGTATATTATTCACCTATCCCTACATGTGTTGTTTATTTTCTTTCTTTATGCACATGCTTCTTATTATTTATATGTAATATTTTATTTCTATTTCACATTAAGATGCCGTGATGAGTTTTGTTTAAAGTGTTTTAGAAATACAGGTTGTCAAAGTATTTTTTGCCATGAACTCTCTTCTTACAAAGTTTTTTAAGAGTTTGTGTTAGGATAGATTTTATTATATTCAACAAGTGAGTATAAGTTGAGTGATTTATAACTTCTCTCATATGTTCATTTGTTTGTTATGGTTTTGTCATAGATTGCTAAAGGGAGAGATTGTTAGGACATATGTGAATCATGTTAGGAACATATATCAATATAGAATTGGCTAATCCTTTGACAAAACGCACCTTACTTATAATTGGGTAGATCTAGGATGTGTTTAATGTTTTAAAGAACAAGAGTTTAAGTCCAAATGTTATAACCAAGCAAGTCTGTCTAAGAAACAAGTGAAGAAGTGCTAAATTTAAAACTCAACAACTATCTCGACAGATAGCATCTATCGACGTTTAAAAGGTAGTTTAACCCGATGCTCGACAGCTGCTCAATAGATACCATATCTATCAAGATTTATGAAAATCATATTTTCAGTTCTGTTTTTCATCCAATCCGTGTATACATGTTTAAGCTTTCTTTTATTACAACCCTAAACATATATAAGGATTATTTTAAAGGCCGTCACAACTGATGCAAGTGAGTACAACTTGATGCAAAGGTTTTTCACAATCATATTGTGACCAGAGATAATTTGCCCTAGTTCATCTTTCTCTTCAAGAAGTTGTTGCGTTTGTACGCTGTAAGGTTTTACCAAGGAGTTTCGTGATCTTCATCGTGTAGATGAACTGAATAACTTTGTAGCCAACATCTTTCTCAAGTTGGTGTGTAAGCTGCGTACTGGGATCTACGCATCGATTGGTTAGTTACGTACTGGGAGCCGTACATTAAAAAGAGAGATAGTCACTACAGAACAAATCCAATTGGGTATTAGGGTAAGGGTCCAATTGTAGATTGGTATAAGGTACTGGGATTGCTTTACTTATAACCACTTGTTGTGATAATAGTGGATTTTTGGAAGTGGTGATCTTAAAATCACCCGGTGGGATTTTTGCCATATAGATTTTCCCTATTCGTAAACAAATTACCGTGTCAACTTTATTTTCCGCTGCATATTAACTTAGTTGGAGATTTGTTTGTGGTACCATGTGTATTACATATTAATTAACTTAATTAATTCACTTGGCTAATTAATTGGTAAATTTATCACAAGGGGTCAATACATTCTTGGCCTATCATCTCTCTCTCTCTCTCTCTCTCTCTCTATATATATATGTATATTAAGTTGTATAAATTTTTTTCTCTAATATAAGTCTTCTTCATTTTCCAAAAATAAACATTTATTATTATTATTGTTGTTGTTGTTGTTGTTGTATTCAAATAATTAGATAGAGAAACATTGTATTTTGTAATTCATTTTTGGAAATTATGATATTTCCATTTAAGAGTAGATACTTTATTGCATTTGTTATCTAAGAAAAATAAAATTTTCTTTTAATTTTTATTATTGTTATATTTTTCTTAAATTGATTTGTGTATCTTTAGACTTTAGGCATATAAAGTGATGTTTATTTTCTCAAATAATACAAATTCTTAACATTTCACTGCATAAACAAGGAGGTCCGTACAATTCCAATTCAAGAGGATTTTTTTTTTTTTTGGAAATCCAAATTCCAAGCTTAATTTTTTTCATCAAATTCCAAGCTCAATCGGAACTACAAAAGAAGGAGGCAATATAAACCAAACATACAGTAAATCTACAAACCAATATATGAGCAAGTGTCATATAACCCTAGGGGAAAGGTGTTAACTTTACCTTAAGGTGGCATTTCGTTCTACACCACCGGTCTACAGTGGCCCTAGAAAGCAAATCAAAAAATCAAATTAGTTAATATCACATTTATTACCCTTAACCACACACTTAATTAACACGATGTTGGCACTTTCTTTTAGCTGGAATCTCCACCATTTAGGAAGGGCGCCTAGACTAATGAAACAGGCATATGCATGTCACATTTGCCGAAGGTAGTAAAGTGAGGTTATGATGGTTTCTGCCAATCCAGCACGAGCAAATGAAGGATATAAATGCCCCCTTACCAATACAACTTTGGAGGTATGCATCCCGGAAAAAATTGGCTTTTGTTCTTTTTAAAAAAACAATCCAGCATTTTGCTTTATTTCTCAAATTAATTAGGGAAATACTTCTCTTTTGAAACTCGATTTATGATAAATTAAGTTATTAAAAAAAAAATTTTGGAGCCCTATAACGGCGTTTTTAAGGACCTATAGTGACGTTTTAAGAACCTATAGTAGCGTTTTGTAACTCGACCTACATGAAATCGAGTTATAGGAAAATTTTTTTTAAATATTTTTTACTTATAACTCAATTTCATATAGGTCGAGTTATAAAACGTCACTATAGGTCTTGAAAATATCACTATAGGCTCCTTAAAAACGTTGCTATAGAGCCTAACTCGATTTATCATAAATCGAGTTTTAAAAAATGGGCATTTCTCTAATTAGTTTGGGAAAGGAGGCAAAGAGCTGTTATTTTTGCCCGAAAAGGGCATTTGGCAATTTTTTCCTATGCATCCCTGAACAAACACTTTACTCACTCATTTTTAACTTTTACTAACTTAATCTTTGGAGTGCTCATCAATCATCACCACTCCAACGATGGTGTTGTGCTCTTCATGTGTATGGATCCTAAATTTCCGACCTCTCATGAGAGCTTCCCTCCATCATTCATCAACTTACAAATAACCCTACACCAAGATTATCCCAACACCGTACACAGTATACGAGCCTTGAATTTGTAAGAAATTACTTGTTAAGACAAATTGAGTCATGATCAGAGGTTAAACCCATTGTTCCGGCCATAATGGAACGGAATTGACATTTTTTTGTGCAATCAAATTGTCATTCATGCTCACAATAATTATTATTTTGAGCATGAGCAACAATTGCCAAGTGATATAGGGTCCAAGAGCTAAGGCCTAAGGGTAGCACACGGGATTCTCACTCCAATTGACCCTCTGATGGTACGTTCTAAAGTTGAATGCATGGGTAAATGACTAAATGAGCAACCATTCCTAAACCCATGGGCCATGTTTGACCTTAATCATCTTTTGTCTTCTTTGATAATTTACTGGATCTAAATGTTTCTTCCTATAAAAGCCATACCCTACCCCACCTGAGAAAAACTCAGGTCACCGGTGGCAACACGCTGGTAGCAAAACTTTGACCGTGAACCAATGCCCATGTGACTTTTGTAATGTACGAAACTTCAACGATGATAGCGGTATTACGTGGGGTCCGAGCATTGCGGCTTAAAGAGCTCTCTCTCTCTCTCTCTCTCTCTCTCTCTCTCTCTCTCTGTGACATGCTATCTCAAACGTTGAAGTTGAATTCTTCCATATTTGGTTAAAAATACATAAACTAATGAATATAATATAAGTAATAATATTTCTTTAAATGCAATTGGATTGGGCTGTTGACCTTTTGTGTCTGTGTTGGATTGTAAAGCTGTGAGTTTGAACATTTTTGCCTGTTCTTTCTAAACGGAGTCAAATACTTCGTGCTGTCTATATAAGAAGAGGAGCAAATTGAGACCCAGAGAATCAAGTTTGAAGAAAAAACATAAGAGGATAAAGAGCTATACATGGAGGCTGCTAAGGAGAGATCTAGTCATGGAGGTGGAGTTAGCGAGGAGAAAAGAAATGAATCTAGTGCTCATGAAGAAGGATGTAAAGAAGAGAATACTGTAATCAAGGTGAAGCCTTCTTCTTCTTCTTCTTCTTTTCATGTTTCTTGGAATATCTAATTATCGATTTGATTTTAGATATTTTTGGCTCAAACACTCTTATGAGAATCTATTTGAAGTTTTCTATCTCTGTGTGTGTTTTCTTTTTCTCTCTAATTTTTTCAATCCAATATTAGTAAGATTTTTCAAAGTTGAAAGCCATCACTTTTGGTCTGCAAAGAGAAAATTATTCTCTTATATAATCGTTCATGAACCTCTTATACATAGTATGATCTCCCAAACCAGTTTAAATTTGTGTTTAAACCTTAATCTATAAGAAGAAACTTTTGAGTTCTTTTATGGTATCAAGATTTTTCTAAAGAATCAGCAACTACAACTTTATGGGTGAAGTAATAATCTGTTAATTCATATATCTAGTCTTTTATATTTTATGTTGATCATGAGCTTTTTGATCTCTTATATTTGTGAAAATTAACAGTTTAAAGGTCATGATTGTTTCTTTCATGAAATCTTGTCATGCATACTGAAACCTGTGATAACTTTTTGTTAAAATAAAAAATCGATTAATATTTTTAATGGGCTCCTTTTAATGTAATTCAAATTGGAAATAGAAGACCATCAATGTCATGAAAATCAAAAGGGTTTTTAAGCTGAAGCAAGCAGGAATAATACAGAAGTTTTCTATAAAATAAAAGCAGAAATCAACTTATTACTCTTTAGCTTATTATTACAATTTTTTGTGTTTCTTACCAAAAAAAAAAAAAAAAAAGAGTGAAATAATTTCAAATAACAATTTCCTTGAATCATCAATGCCTGGTCGGTCCTATATCTCTAATCAAGAGACACAAACCATCAATCAACTTCTATTGATGGTTTTCGTGGGACTGAAAAGAAAATGATGGTTGGAAGAAAGGTCATACCAAATTACCAATATTAGTGAGAACTCAAAGATATTAATTGTACCGCCACAATTATATCATGCCAATTAGTCACCCTAATTGACTTACCGTCTGTTTAACGGTTTACGCTTAGTCTGACTTTTGATTAATAAGAATTTGACCATGACCATGTGCGACACATGATTACTTTTCGACCATAATCTTCTCCACATGATCACAAATTTGTACTGGTTTTTCCTCAATTATTATCCTGCCATAGATACGCTGATCATCATATGTTAAATCTTATCAGTAGTTGGACTGCTTATCATTTACATATCTCTGTGTAGTATGCCAATAATTTCAATTATATGAATTCTAATTCACCTACATGTATAATTGCTTCGTATGGGCTTGTTCTAACTATGATAATTCAGCAGGTGCCACCCATGGGAGGATCCTTGAAGGAACCTGACTCAACGTCTTCTACAAGCCGAAAGGAACAGGTTAATTAAAATTCATCATCTTATATATACACACACGCACATACATTGATCAGTACATGAATGTGTACACATATGCTTAAAAATTATAAACACATGTTATAATTTGTGTTTGGCATTGCATGCTAACTCAAAGTAACAATGCAAGTGATATAGTTAAATCTTCCATGTGTAACATATAAAATGATTCAATTGGGTTTACTTCAATTTGAGAATCAGTTTGGCTTTGGTGTTTAAATATGTTTCACATAGCTAGGATCCTCACAAAAAATAGACTTCCATTTCAAATCTTATGTCATGCAAGTGAAGCCTAATCAAATCCTATGTAGCATTCCACTATCTTTAAAGTTTAATAACAAATTTTATATTTTTTTCTCTCTATGAGAAGGTGGGTGTAAGGAGGATATATAACATCTTTCTCAGATGGAGTGGGTTTCACACTTGTGAGGTCTATCCCCGTGTGAAAGGGATGTAATATATACAGGTTACAAAATATAAAAATTCCTCCATGATAATATGATCAATTATAAATGATTAGTTCTAATTATATATGTGGATGTATGTAGGATGATCAGCTTCAATCTGCTAGAGCAGAAATGGGTGAGATGAGGGAAGAAAATCAAAGGCTAAAGAAGTATTTAGATCGAATGATGAAGGATTACCAGACCCTTGAAATGAAATTCCGTGACATTGTTCAACAAGAAGGGAGAAAATCCATGGATACAGCTAACAATCATCAAGAAATTGAAGAACCCGAGTTTGTTTCCCTTAGACTTGGAAGAACTTTAAGTGATACAAAAAAGGAAGAAAAGGTTAATGTGGTATCTACACAATGGAAAGAAGATGAGGAAACTAAGGAAGGCCTAAGTCTTGGACTAGACTACAAATTGGAATTGTCTAAATCAATAGAAAATCAAAGTCCTGTTAATTGTTCTGAAGAAGTAAAGGAAGAAGCTAGAGAGACTTGGGCACCTAGTAAAGCTCTCAAGAGAAGTGGAGATGATGAAGCTCCACAACAAAATCCTGTGAAGAAAGCTAGGGTTTGTGTGAGGGCCAGATGTGATACCCCAACTGTAAGTATCTAATCATGCACCTCATGGACATCTTTGGAAAAGGATCCCCTCCAATTGATCTTGAACTTCTTTCTAATTTTTATTTAGATGTAAAAGATGTGACATTTAAAACATTAAATCCTTCAATTCTCTCCTATTTTTAGTCAGAAGTAAGACATATGAAATTTATTTGATTTAAAAATTAAAAAAAAAAAAAAAAAAACCACTTCTAAATTAAAATTGGAGAGAATTGAAGGATTCAATGGGAGGGAATTTTATCCCAATATTTTATACATTAAGTTTTGTGTCTTTAGCAGTAATGCTTTAATCTAAGTTGTATTGATACATTAATGTAAAAAATATGTCATTGCCAAGATAAAATGTCCCAAATTATACGGTGGATTCCAATTAACTCAACTGAAAAAATATTTTATCGAATAAGAGATATAGAATTCAAACTTGGCTACACCATAAACCAATTGATATCTTGACTTAATGATAAAGAATAATTATCATAGAACAAATGTTATCAGTTGAAATTATATCATATGTATAATAATAATAAATAAATAAATAACCGACTTATATGAAGTCTGGGAGAGGTGACTGGTATTAAAAGCTATATCTATATTACTCATTGAGACCGAATAACATTTTTATTTCATTTTATATATAGATGAATGATGGATGCCAATGGAGGAAATATGGACAGAAGATTGCAAAAGGAAACCCATGCCCTCGAGCATATTATCGATGCACAGTTGCACCATCATGCCCAGTAAGAAAACAGGTACGTCATAATTTGTCATCACCATTTAAATTAGTACATACATTATTATTGATTCATTCCAACTAAAATTGAAGAACTTTTAGTGTTAAATTAAATGATTAAATTCACAATTTCTTAAAAATTTAAGTTAAGAAATAGTACATTTAATCTAACAACTATAAACAATTTTATTTCATCTTATTAATAGACTTCAAAAGCCATTACATTGATAATTATTTTTAAAAATTTAGCACTCCCTTTAACAATTAGCTTGTTTGCAATTTCAGGTGCAAAGATGTGCCCAAGATATGACCATCTTGATTACCACCTACGAAGGAACACACAACCATCCACTTCCTATGTCAGCCACTGCTATGGCTTCCACCACTTCAGCCGCGGCTTCAATGCTTTTGTCCGGCTCATCATTAAGCTCCCAATTACCTGGCCATAACTCATTAGCCACCAGTGGCTTAAACTATTATCTATCAGATGATATAAAATCAAATCAATTCTACTTACCCAATAATTCTCCTTTCTCATCATCTGTACCTTCATGCCCAACAATCACTCTTGATCTCACTTCTGCTCCATCCTCTTCTTCTTCAACTCATTTTAATAGGCTTTCGTCAAACTACCCTCCAAGATATTCTTCCACAAGTCTCAACTTTAGTTCTTCTGAGTCCAATGCAGTGTCTTGGGCCAATGGGTTCCTTAGCTATGGCAGTACTCAACCCTCCTACAATAGGAACCAAATTGGAAACTTGCCTATTGGAAGACAAATAGAAAACAGTATATATCAGTCGTACATGCAAAAGACCAACCCAACTCCTCCTCAACACTCTCAACAAGAGAATAGTGCCATTGCTGCTGCAACCAAAGCAATCACAGCTGACCCAAGTTTCCAATCTGCTTTAGTAGCTGCACTCTCTTCAATCATGGGCACTGGAGGTACTGCTGCAAGTGGTGGTGCACTAGGAAATCATGGTGGAGGAGATAATAATTTTGGCCAGAAATCAAGATGGGGTAGTGAGCTATTCCAAGCGCCTTCTACCACCTTCCCGGCATCTCCACCTAAAGGGAACGGATGTGCATCAAACTTCTTAAACGAAACGCAATCAACGACAAATTCACAGCCCGGAAGTTTGATGTTTCTACCACCTTCATTGCCGTTATCTACTTCCAAGAGTGCATCTGCATCTCCTAGTGACAATAGAGACCATACAAATTAATGGGTTTTGAATTATACTCAATTAGAATGTTGTTTATTTTGTCTTAGTTGGCCTGTAATGATGTATGATAAAGAAATTTGTTCATGAAGATGGTGACAGCGAGCAAGGGAATTTGAATAAGTTTTTTCCTTGTTTTCCTAATAGATATTTATGTTTTGGGGATTGAAGGAAATTAACCCGAAATTCCCAAACTTGTGAGAAACAAAATAGAGAAAAAAACACGTAAAAAAAAAAAAAAGGAATCATACGCACAAGACAGTATTTACGTGGTTCGGCAATTTACCTATATCCATGAAGTTGTAAAGATTTCACTATTATCAAGGAAAAATACAAAGTGCAGCAATACAATTTTTCTCACTCTAAAAAACGACAACCCAAAAAAAAACCTTAATCACCAAACCTGCATTTTCTACATCCTACGCATAGGATTCATAATGGGCTACAAAACGGGCCAAAAAGCCCAAGTCTCCCTTCCATGGACTAAGCCTCAAAAAATCTCCCATTAAAAAAGCACGCAACATTATTTAGGTCGGGTCAGGCCGTTAACCAGATCAAACACAACTAAGCTCCACAAAGCCTAACAAATCTCCCACTTGGAGACTAATTCAATCACCAACATCAACCGCAATTCTCCAAAAACAATCTCTCATCCCTGCAACTCATCCTTCTGTCCTTAATCTAGAAGATCAACTGAAGCTGCACATAGTTTCAGTTTCTCAATAGTGATACCCTTAGTTAACATGTCTGCCGAGTTCTTAGATCCATAAATCTTCTCAAGTATTACCAGCTTATCTTCAACAAGGTAAGGATAAAGTGGTATTTTGTCTGTATGTGCTTCGACTTTGAGTGAAAAGTCGAATTTTTAGCAAGAAAAATTGCATTATGACTGTCACTGTGTAGAATGTCCATCTCCTGTTTCTTACCCAATTCATCTAAGAAGCCATGTAGCCAAATTATCTCCTTTTCAACTTCAGTTGCTGCAATATACTCAGCTTCTGTAGTAGACAAAGTAATAATTTTTTGTAGATTTAAGGCCCATGATATAGCTATACCACCAAAAGTAAATACAAACCCAGTAGTTCTCTTTCTACTATCAATATCACCAGCAAAATCAGAATCTACATAACCCTGCAGTTTCAAACTTGCACCTGTGAAGCAAATACATGTATCTGATGAACCCTTCAGATATCTCAGAATCCACTTGACTACCTCCCAATGCTACTTTGCCTACTCATGAATCTGCTCACAATTCCCACTACATGTGCAATATCTGGCCTTGTACACACCATAACATACATCAAGTTGCCAATAGCTAAAGCATAGGGCACCTTACTCATATGGTCTATTTCTTCTTCTATCTTCGGTGAGTGTTCTTTGCTTAGTTTGAAATGACTACCCAAGGGTGTGCTCACTAGTTTAGCTTCATTCATGTTGAACCTGTTGAGAACTTTCTTCACATACTCTGACTGTGAAAACTTCAATGTACCATTAGTCTTATCTCTAATGATTCTCATACCAAGGATTTGCTTTGCAGCTCCCAAATCCTTCATTACAAACTGTTTTGACAATTGCTTCTTTAAATCATTAATTTCCTCAATGCTAGACATTGCAATGAGCATATCATCCACATACAATAGTAAAATGATATAAGAATTGTTACAGAACTTAACATAGCAACAGTGATCAGTTTCACATCTCTTGAACCCAATTCTATGCGTAAGACTATCAAATTTCTTGTACCATTGTCTAGGAACTTGTTTTAAGCGATACAAGCTCTTTCCCAGTTTGCAAACTAGATTCTCTTGTTCCTGAACAATGAACCCTCCTGGTTGAATCATGTAAATGTCTTTCTCCAAGTCACTATGAAGGAATACCGTCTTCACATCTAACTACTCAAGATGTAAGTTTTCTGTTGCCACCATTTCCAGTACTAGTCTGATTGTTGACATCTTCACAACTTGAGAAAATATTTCTAAGTAGTCAATGTCCTTCTTCTGCTGGAACCCTTTGACAACTAATCTGGCATTGTAACGCTTGCTGCCATCATACTCATTCTTTATTCTGTATACCCACTTGTTGTGCAAAGCCTTCTTTTCTATTGGCAATTAAGTCAATTCCCATGTTTGATTCCCTAACAAGGAATTCATCTCATCCTTCATGACTAACTCCCACTTGCTTGAATTTTCATCCTGCAAGGCTTCTTCATAATACTTTGGCTCACCACCATCAGACAATAGGAGATAATTTAGATTGGGTGAATAACGTTGTGGAGGTCTAATGGTCCTGGAAGATTTGCGGACTTCAGTTATAGGTGTACTCTAATCTACCTGTGAATCTACATTCTCCTTATCTTCTTTACCCATTTTCTAGACAGTACTTTTAGTCAATTCATCTAAGTTGACAAACTCAGATTTCTTTTGATTTATCTCTGTAACATTTGACATTACAGTTGACCTATCCTTCTACATAACTTGTTCATTAAATCTCACATTTCTACTTTTGATGATTTTTCTGTTTTGTTCATCTCAAAACCTATAGTCAAATTTCTCATCACCAAAGCCAATGAAAAAACATATTTTAGACTTTGCATCAAGTTTACTAGCATCAGAATCAATATGAACATCAGAGACAAAACCAAAAATATTTAAATGTGAAAACTTTACCTCTTTATCACTTTAAACCTCCTTAGGAAGTCTGAACTCCATGGGAACTGATGGTCCTCAGTTTATCAAGTAAGCTGCAGTGCTAACAGCATCAGCCCAAAAAGTTTTTGATAGTCTAGCATGCAACCTCATACTCCTAGCACGCTCATTGAGAGTTCTGTTCATGCGCATAGTCACACCATTCTGCAGTGGTGTCCCAGGAATGGTCTTCTCCATCCTAATTCCTTGTGTAGCACAACACTCACTGAATCCTCCATCTATGTACTCTCCTCCATTATCTGACCTCAAACATTTTACTTTCAAACATGTTTTTGTCTCAACCATAGCCTTCCACCTTCTTAAAAGTTTCAAATACATCAGATTTATTTTTCAGAAAATAAACTCATATCTTTTTGCTTAAGTCATTAATGAAAGTGATGTAGTACCTTGAACCTCCAAGGGATGCAACTGAAGAAAGCCCCCACAAATCAGTATGTACTAACTCCAACTTTTCGGCCTTTGGTGTCCTGCTAGTTTTGAAGAAGCTCACCTTTTTCTGCTTTCCTAAGATGCAGTTTTCACACATGTCAAAATCAACGAACTTCAATTCTGGTAATTTCCCTTTTGACAGCAGCATATTCATCCCTTTCTCACTCATGTGACCAAGTCTGTAGTGCCATAGGCTTGTATCAGTACTTGCTTCAACAACTCCAATTGTGTCTCTTGGACTTGAGGTCATATATATAGTACTAGTCTTCTTTCCACGAGCCAATACTCTGGCTCCCTTTGTAACCTTCCAAGTATCACAAACAAATAGTATTGCATGCCCTTCATCATCAAGTTGTCCAACAGAAATCAGATTTATTCTCAAGTCAGGAATATGTCAAACCTTCTCCAGTAACCAAACAGACCCATTAGGCAACAATATACGGACGTCTCCCATACCCACAACATCCAAAGTTGTACCATCAGCCAAATACACCTTACCAAAATCACCTGCAGCATAGTTCTGTATGATTTCTCGATGTGGAGTGGTATGAAACGAAGCTCCTAAGTCCAAAACCCAATAATCAAGTGGATTGTCTACTACAAGAAGTAATGCATCCTGTACCTCTTTTGTTACAGCATTAGTAGAATCATCTTCATTCTTCTTCTTAGGACTTTCGCATTACCTCCTAAAGTGACTTGTTTTCCCATAGTTCCAGCATCGTACTTGTTGGCCTAATCTAGATTTACTTCTGTTCCGGTTAGAAATTTTAGATTTTGATCTACCTCGATTTGAATTTATGTCATTACATCTGCCTCTTGTCTCAAGGTTTAGGGCAAAACCAGATCTTGAGGTTTTACCTGCATCTCTTCTATGAATCTCCTCAGCTAGAATTAAATCTCGTATGTCATTGTACTTTAGCTTTTCTTTTCCTGTAGAATTGCTTACTGTCATCCTCATTACCTCCCAATTGTTTGGCAAAGAAGCTAAAACGATCAGTGCACGGATCTCATCATCAAAATCAATTTCTATAGACGACAATTGATTTGTGATAGTGTTAAATTCATTCAGATGTTGTGCTACTAATGCGTTCTTTGCCATCTTCAGATTGAACAATTTCTTCATCAAGTGCACCTTGTTGTCTGCAAACGGTTTTTCATACATACCAGACAAAGCCTTCATCAGATTTGATGTGGTCTTCTCCTTTACAACATTGTGTACAACAGACCTAGCAAAAGTTAACCTGATAACTCCTAGTACCTGTCTGTCAAGAAAAGCTCATTCCTTAGTCTTCATAGTCTCAGGTTTTTCCCCTAGAAGCAGCAGATGCAACTTCTTCCCATAAAGATAATTGTCGATTTGCATCCTCCAGAATCCAAAGTCTGTGGCATCGAACTTTTCTATTCCAGACGCCTTTCTTGCTTCCTCTATCATTGCTCTCACTCAAACCTAATCCTAGGCTCTTATACCAGTTGAAGGGAATTAACCTGAAATTCCTAAACCTGTGAGAAAAAAAAAAAAAAAAAACACATGCCAAAAAAAAGGAATCACACGCATAAAACAGTATTTACGTGGTTCGGTAATTTGCTTATGTCCATGGAGTTGCAAGAATTTTACTATTGTCAGGCAAAACTATGCAACATTATTAAAGTCTGGTTGGATCGTTAACCCGATCAAGATTATGATAAAGAAATTTGTTCATGAAGATGGTGACAGGGGAATTGAATAAGTTTTTTCCTTATTTTCTTAACAGATATTTATGTTTTGGGGACAATATTATGATGATTCAGCAAGCACGTGAATACATATTTTACAGATAGTGGATAAAGCTGACCTCACACAAAGATTGGAAAAAGTATTCTTTGTTTGACCTAATATATGGTTTTACTCTTTACCTCTTTGCAATTGCGTTCACGACAACAACACTGTATTCTGTATATTTCTTATATTCATATCCAAAGGAAAAATGACTGTTCATTTGTCCAAATGTGAAATAGAACGCCTACTAAATCCTACTTACTATTATGGTTTATTCAACATTAATTGTTATATATATATATATATATATATATATATTTTAAATATAGTTCATACACCAATTAGAAGGGGTACCTTGAAGTGTTTTTGGAGATTACACAAGCAACGTCGTTGACAGGAATATGTATGATGACATTCTAAATAGCTCTAGTTGAGTAACAATGTAACATATTAATTAATAAGCATTTTTGTATGGTTTACTGGTGAAGAAGATGACAATTGAGACTCGAGACTTAACTCATTGATATTATTTGGATTTTTTTGTTGATCTTTTCGTCCACTTGACATCTTTGACAGCTCTTTTTCAGCTTGAAAGTGTGACAGAAACTTTATGGTATATATGTTTTTCACATTGTTTTCTAGTGCAACCTAATTGGGTTTGTCTTGTCTTCCATCTTATCTAGTCCCAATTCTAGTGTACGCAGATTTTCACTCATCCTAATTTAATCAACTACGTATACGTACGTGTTGTATATATCTTATGCTAGAAGAGATAACGACCACTTAAGTTTCTTCAACTTTTAAATCTTTAGATTTCAATGAGTGACGGTGATGAACCGCCTAATCACTTTCTCCCATCAGATCAGAAGTGGAAAAGTATTGCTGGCCTTGCAATACTTTACACCCTATCTTGTAACTGGTCAAAAATTCAAGTTTGAGGGTGAAAAAAAAGTAGTTATTTTGAGTTAATAATCTTGCAACCTCGCATTCAAAAGACCAAAGGTTCTTGATTACTAATTTTTCCATATAATTTTCTTTTTGTTATGTTGTAACTAGGACCCGAAGTTAGGAATGGCAACAGGCCAGGTTCGGGTCGAGTTTTTCCATACCGGACTTGCCCCGCAGGCTCAGACTCGGACCTGGCCCGTTTTATAAACGGGTTTTTTATGTGGGGCCCAAATCCGCCCCGCAGGCCCTGTTTAGCCCTACCAAATTCGGGCCCAATCTGTGGCACAACCAAATATATATATATATATATATATATATATTTTTTTTTTTTTTTTTTGAATTGAAGTCCAAATTCATTTTTGCCTAGATTCAAGCCCTATGACATGCAGATTCAAGCCTAGAAAACGTGACCCAAATGCCAAATCAGTCCAAATCATAGGCTATTAATCATAAATCAATAAATCACCTGTTAATTATAAATCTATAAATCAATAAACCATAACTAATATCATAAATCAATATAAATCACCTCTTAATTATAAATCTATAAATCAATAAATCATAACTAATATCATAAATCAATATAAATCACCTGTTAATTATAAATCAATAAGTCATATCTAAGATTATAAATCAATAAATCACCTAGCTAAGATATCCATTTAATCATAAATCAATAAATCATAGCTAAAATCACCTACTAAACATAAAAATAAAATAAATCCAACAAGTCCAAGAAATAAGTATCACAAGTCCAACAAGTTCAAAAAATTAAAAAGCTACAAAATAAATCCCACAAGTGACAAGTTTAGAATAATTACAAACCAACAAATTAATCCAAAAAGTCTAAGAAATTAAAAAGAATGCTAAATTAATACAAAAAGTCTAATCCTCCACAGCTATGATACGACTCTCATCCTCTTCATTAGGCTCTCCATCATCAAGAATTGATTGAAGTGTACAATCTCCAGGCATAGTGGAAGAACCTATAGCAACAATGAATTAAAAAAATGGAATAAACTTCATCAAATTATAACTAGCAAATATAAAAATACAATTTTGATTTTATAAATACAAATTAGTCAATTGCTAACTGTTGATTTCATTCCATAACCAATTCTGAGCACACATCATTACCTCTATAGTCTTGGAATGAAGCCTACTATGGTGTGGACTTAACAGTCTCCCACTAGTGCCAAAGGCAGATTTTGAAGTAACAGTTATGACAGGAATGGCTAAAATATCTCTTGCAATCCTTTGTAAAGTAGGATACTTGAGACCATTACTTTTCCACCATGTCAAAATATCAAAGTCTTCACTCTTCTTCAACACTCCCTCATCAATGAAATTATCAAATTTCATTCTAGCACTCCTATGTTTCTTTGAACTACTTGAACTATTGTTTACAAACAAATCAAAGGATGACATTACCTCACTCAACCTAAATTTCATTTGTGCCACATGACTTGAAGTACTTGCAGGCATATGAGAACTTCCTTCATTATCTACAAGGGACTTATCTACATCTCTATACTCATGAAGCAAATCATAACAAAGATTCTTAATTTTTTCAATCTCCAGATCAGAATTATCACCATAAATGTTAGGATAATAAAACTCCAATAACTCCATCTTATATCTTGGATCCAAGATAGCAGCAACAGCCATAACAACATTAACATTAGCCCAATAAGAATTAAATTTAGCAAGCAGGCTTTCTGCCATCGTACTAGTTGAAGACAAACTCCATTCATTTAATGCAATTTTCAACTCACACACCAAAGTAAAATACAAATTAGTTGTGAGGTACTTACGACTACAGAAAAACTTAGTCACACTATGAAACAACTCTAGCCTCCCACAAATATCTTTGACTACCTCCTAATAATAGTTATGTGGCAAACAAGTATAAGATACTTCACGCTTAGCCAAATGAGAGAAAACATTTTTATAAATCAATACAGTAGAAAGTGTTAAGTAAGTTGAATTCCAACGTGTATTAAAATCTAAGACCATCTCTTTGGTGCATTGAACACGCAATTGGTGTGCATTTTCATCAAATTTTTGCCTCATTTTCATTGATTTAGTCCAATAAATCACACTATTACGAATCCTTTCAATACCATCATCAATAAGAGATAACCCATCTTGCACAATTAAATTCAAAATATGTGAAGCACACCTCATATGCAACATAGAGCCACTCATCATAAGAGAACTAGTATCAAGCTTATTCAAGAGAAGTATTATCATGGTATCATTAGTACTACAATTATCAATAATTATTGTAGACAACCTCTTATCAATGTTCCACTCTAAAAAACAATCAACAAGGACTTCAGCAAGGACAACTTTCTTGTGTGGAGAAGGAACATAAATAAACCTAGAAAAATAATAGAAATAATTATAACATTACTCGATAAACATTCAATTTAACATAACTCAATAAACATTCTAAACATAAAGCTTTTAACATTCAATTTAACCCAATATCATAAACTCAATTCATATGGTTTAATAGATTTAACATTCATAGATTAAAAAATTATCTTAAAACCCGGTTTTGCAATGTCCAAGTTTGATCAATAAAGTGAGCGGTAATGACCATGAACCCTCTCTTTTTGTTACTCTAAGTCCACATATAAGTTGTAATTACCATTTTACTTCCATTCTTATTTGTGATCTTCAAAGCTTTCTCCCTTTTATTATCATAAATTTTAAGAATGTCACTCTTCAAAGTGTTTCTTGAGATAAGCTTAAACAAAAGTTTGAAGAGAGTTCACAAATTCATGTAGGATGACCATACAAGCAAAATTATTCCTCACTTTGTTTTGATAAAATTGGTAAGCATTTAAACCCATCGTTCCATCCACCTTATTTTATTGTCTAATTAATACTTGTTGATGCATATCCCTTATATTTTTAAACTTTAACCATGGACATCTTGCTAAATGATTACGCAAAAGGGATGTACCTTGGCTTGAGTCACCCAAGTAAAGCTTGCTACAATGATGACATTGGACTTTAAATTTCCCATCAACTTTCTTCCTTGTAAAATGCTCCCAAACATTTGAGGTAGTCTTTCATTTTTCTACTTGTATCCTCATCCTCATTTGTACCCTCTTGCTCTACCTCTTCCCCTGTCCCTTGAGTCCCTTCTTGTTCCTCTACCTCTAAGTCCTCTCCCACTAAGTCCACCATTGGGGATTTCGGACTTCTAATAGGTTCAAAAGTTTGGGAGTTAGAAATTCTATTAATCAAAACAAATATTCACAAATTCATTATTACACATACTCATTGATTAATGGGCACAAATTCATAATTACACAGATTCACAAATTCTATTAACCTAATGATAATTAAACATGATTAACTACAAATTCAAACACTTACTCATTGTTTAATGGGCATAAAGGTGATGGTGATCCTGAGGGTGGGTTGCCAGAATGCAACAATGGTGAGGGTGATTGTGAAAATGGTGAAGGAGACCACATAGCTGGCAAGGGACAATGTCCGGTTCTCAAGGGAGAGCTGTTTGGTGAGGGAGAACCAGATTTGTTTGTGTCTTCCATCTCCGTTTTAAGCACTGCATTCACAACAAACACAAAAAGACAATAAACAATTTCTTCCATTAAACAATTACACTTTCTTTGAAAAACATTTTCCCATAAAATTTATTTTTCCATTAAACTACACTCAATTATTCACTCGTCAAAAATGAAATGTCCCACTCACTTTTTTATAGCTAACATAACAAGGCTTTAACAGTTTAACATATATTGACAAACCAAACCATACACCCAAAATTTAGCATCACACAGTTTCCCTTTCTTGTAAATAAAGAAGCTAAAAAAATATTGCGCACTAAATTGAATTCAATCACCCTATAGAATTATGTAGAATTTCTCACAGCTCTAATAGTTGTAAATCATTTCATGCATGAAAAGGCTTTGCTAGGCAACAGAACTCATTAATGAATTTCACTAATTAGATAATTTAGTTTGGATTTGAAGCTGAAATTCTAAAGTTGAAACAAGAGTAGAATGAATTTTTTTGTGGAGTAGAATCTACATGTGAAGTGAAGAGGATTGGGCGACTGCGTTTGTGTAAGCCAAAGAAAAAGAATTTTGTTTGAGTTGTTGGAACTTAAAAAGGAAAGTGAGTTTCAACTTTCAACTTGTAAAGGTAAAAAAAAAATAAAAGGTTTGGGAAGAAGCTGATGAAGCTTCCAAAGGAAGCCAATGCTGAAAAAAATGGAGTAAGAGACTTGTCATGTATTAACCTACAATAACTAGAAGTAGGACAAAAAGGTTAAAGTCCATAGTTTTGAGTTTTCTTAAGTAGAGAAAACAAAATGAAAAAAAACATTTTATGAAATACTTAAGAAAAAAAAATTGAAGCGAAGTAGAGAACAAACCGGCGATGACAGTTGGGAACGGCGGTGAGACCTTGGACCGGTGGTGAATGCTTGGGTCGGCGATGAGATTGAGAGTAAGTGAAAGCTTGGACCGGCGGTGAGAGGCAGAGAGCTTGGGCCAGCGGTGCTTGAGAGTGAGTGAGACGGAGGCCGTGTGACTGTGTAAGGTGTAAGGGTGAGGCATGAGTGTGCTTCTGTAAGAGTGAGGCATGAGCTGAAATGAGGGTTAGGGTTTGTTTATAGCTATTGTTAGAAATTTAGACCCCTTTGACCAACCAGATTAACCTAATTAATTAGCTAAGTTATTAACTTAGTCAAGTTATGCAATTCTAAGTTATCACAAACAAACAATCATATCAAAAATATAAAGCAGTGGAATAATAAATAACACAAGATATAATCACCTAGGAAACCACACGGTAAAAACATGGGGAGGATTTGACCTAGTTATCCTCAAGGTAAACTTGAATCCACTATGCGAAAGAATCGAAGTTCATACAAAAGGACTTACAAGCTCCCCGCTTGACTTCCTAATGCTACCCACCAGTAGAACTTACTGACACGGCCACGTGCAAGCTCCGAATCTACGGACTCCTTCTTTCTTGGACTCTTCAATCAAGTACAAGCACCCCCGCTTGTTATTCTTTAAGCTCCAATGGCAACAACCTTGTTGATCATCAAGATGTAGATAATATCTCTACCTTGAAAACCCTAAGTTTATGTGAAGGAAAACTCCTTAAAGATCTAACAAGAGATTCACATAAATCGCAAATATGAGCAACAAAGACTTAGAGAGGTTTGGGAACAAAACCCTAAATACAAAAGAGGCACTCTCTTCTATCTCTCTAAAAGCTCTTAAAAACGTGGCTTAGGGTTTCCTTTATATAGTGGGAGAAGTAGATCTGAAACCCTAATCTTTAATAGGCTTGGGTTGAGTTGGAAATTCTACAGAAAAAACATTCTGCCCGAGATTCGATCGATTGAGTCTTTCTTTCAATCGATCGAGCCAGGCCGAAATGCACCAATGCATCTGCAGCCTCTCGATTCCAACTTCACATGAAAGACCCAACTTTGAGCAAGCCTAAACAAGACTAAACAACCTGTTTTGATCATGGTTTGCCAACAATACACATTAGAGTTCTAAATACATAAATTCCTAAATCTTTAGAACCTAACAGCTATATATATATATAAGGGGTTTTTAGTAATTTCAAAGTAACCGGGTTGAGTTCAGGTCCGGGTTTAGGTTTGAGCCAGGTTTTTGATAAAACCCGGACCCGTTTTGGGGTTTTTTTTTTTTTTTTTAACCCATACCCGACCTATTCCTTATCGGTCCGGGTAAAACCCGGCCTATTAGGGTCAAGCCGGGCCGGGCCAGGCAAAAATTGCCATCCCTACCCAAAGTAAGGTCACTTATTTGCTCTACAATTAATTCTAACTATTTTCTATTTTCAAGGTATAACTCAGTATTTATAATACTAGGAGAGCCTCAGATGCTCTACATTTACTGAACTTTGTTTTTTTTACTTGCATGATATGATGTCTTATCTTTTGTCTTTTTGTTTGATAGAATATGTGAACCAGTGGAATATTGCATGGTGGAATGATACACCACACTGCATAATGAATGCAAATAGTAAAATGTACAAAATGCGTTATGATGTACATAGTGAGATGTACTATTTTGTAGGATGCATTATGATGCATTATATATATTGGTACCAAGAGGGATCTCCAAACATTTTTGGTACCAAGTTGTGGTTCTTATAATGGTGACCCTTCAAGGGTTGTTGGGACTAAAATCCAATTAAGATTTAATGGCTAAAATTGTCATCTTATTATGTAGAACAGACCGTCATGGCCTTTCTAGACTCTCACACGCGCTTGAAATCATCGTACAAGACAAAAAGGCACTAGTAGAAATCATGGGCCTTGGAGTCGAAATCGCATAAAATTTGGCAGGCTGAAGCGAAACTGTCTTCTGAGCAATAATTGTAGCTTTGCCATGAGGGAACCCTAGAAATTGGCAAATTCCTTTGTTTAAGCCTCGAAAACTGAGACTTTGTCGTTTATAGTAATTTTTGTTTCCTTAATAAATTTTTACTCAAAAATCAAATAAGTTTTCGATTGTTTGGGGCGACCCTTTAGGTCAGTAGTTTACAATTTTGCATTTAATGCAATTTTACCATTTTTGGTTAATTGGTATTTTGTCACATAATCACATAATTCATGTGAATTAGGATTTCAAATGTTTCCTAATCGTCCTAGGGTTTTACTTTCTCAGTATTTATATGTTTTGTAGCTTTCAAAGACAAGAAAGATTATTATCAACAAAATTGCAAAGTTTTTCTCAAACTTTTCTCTCCTGTATTCCAATTTATCACCTTGTGGATTCAAGGAACCCCTCGTGGATTCGAGATATACTATCCAGAAACTAACAGTTTAGTTTCTGTCCATCAAAAAGAGCATTATGCAGAAAGCATCATGTGTGCTTTCTTCAAACTTCCGTGACATCAGTTGGTATCAAAACCTTGACATACCTTGGTCTGATGGCTAACGGGTGAGACGGTGACCACCATAACAATGACAGCGATGACGATGTCAACAACCCAATCCTTACTAGGATTAAGTTCTACAAGTTTTGTGAAGAGACTCAACAATTTCGTGAACAGACCAACAAGAACTGCATGGGATTCAGGAAGCACTCACTGCCCTTCTTGCTCAAAACCCTAATCGTCATGGCAAAGAGCGACGTGATAACCAAGCGCATAACCCTCCCCATCATGGTCCCAATCAGAATAGGTAGTAAGACTATAACGATGAGAACAGTGAGGATGAAGAGTAGTATGCAAAAGGAGTCCTTGGGAATTGTCGTGGTCCTGCGAAGGATAATGGTCGAGATTATTAGGAGTAAAGGGACTATCATATGAAGGTAGAATTACCATCTTTTAATGGTAATGTCTCCATTGAAGAGTATCTGGATTGAGTCAGTGAGATTGAGAAGTTTTTTGATTATATGGATATTCTTGATGATAAGAAGGTGTGTTTAGTGGTATACAAATTGAAGGGTGGAGCATATGCCTGGTGGGATCATGTTTAGTTAAACCATACCTGTGAGAGAAAGCTTCAGATACTATCTATGCAGGAGGATGAAAAGGCTAATGGTAGAACGATTTTTATCGCCATATTACCAGCAGGTGTTGTTCAAACAGTACTAGGATTGTAGGTAGAGTACCTGGATAGTTAATGAGTACATGGAGGAGTTTGACCGGTTGCCAAATTGCAATGATCTGGAAGAGACTAAAGATCAACGAATATCCAGATTTTTACACAAGTTGTGGGTGTCCATCCGAGATTAGGTATCCTTACAAACTCTATATTATTTAAATAAGGTTGTAACCCTAGCAAAGAAAATAGAATATCAGCATCTCAGGGTAGGTATGAAGTTTTCCACTACATTTCAGAGTCATCTAGTTCCACAACTAATAAAGGAAAACAACCCATGTTTATACCACGATCATAACCCGTGGTTAGGGAGAATAGTGATGTCAACTTGTCTAAGGTGGCAATAGCAGGATTTACAGTACAACTAACAACTAACAGCAAACACCAATCCCTATGCTAAGCCATCTAAGAATAAGTGCTCTAGGTGTGGAGAACAAGGGCATCGATCCAGTACTTGCCCTAAGTGAGCCGTAATGAATCTAGTAGTAGCAGAAGAGGGCGAGGTAGAGGATGAACAGAAGGGTGAAGAAGAGTATAATGATGTTGATCCATATGCATATGATCCCAATGAGGTCCAAGAAGATGAGGAAGGCGTGCCATTAGGGAGGTCTTTAGTCATTCAGAGGTTGTTACTCACACCAAGGGTGGATTACAGTGATCAATGATCTTCCGAGCATGTTGCACTATTAGTAAGAGGGTTTGTGATTTGATCATTGACATTGACAGTGTAGAGAATATTGCATCATTAAGTAAAGATTGACGAGGACTTCCTTGTTGCCATCAAAATTTTTGGGATCCAAGAACGCCATTCATTCTTAATAGCATGTGTTCATTTGGAGAAGGATCACATCAATTAAGGTTTAAACCTTTACGAAAACCCAAACCAAACATGCACTAACCTTGACCCATATTCATCAATGTCACATTTAAAATGGTAAGAGCACTCACGTTAGACTCAATTCACCAAATGTTTAACCAAAAAAATGACTAAACTTACAAAATAGTCTCAATATTGCCACTATTCATCTACAAAAAAATTAATATTAATTTCTCTCTCCCTCTACCACTCTCTTTCTTTCATTCTTGTAGAGTTCTTTCCTCAAAAACTAATGGAGAGAGATAAAGATTAAAAAATAAATAGAAATGTGATTGAGTATTAAGGTTGTAGTTCTCTATGAATAGTATCTTAGCTAAAGTAGTAAAAGTGTGCCTTTTAGACCAAATTGAACTAAAATTTCCTTGAGGCTGATGTGAATGCTCTAAGACTGCAAAATGGATCTTACTATTATTAGAATTCTATATCATCTGTAGAAATATATGAATGGATGAGCAATAGCAAATGATGTTGCCCAATTTTCCTTTTGTTGAGGCAAAAGGAGTTGTAGCCCAATTTTCATATGAATAGAAATCTTCTATTCTACTTTTTGTATTTTATTTTATGCTCCACCAACTCTATTATGTATGCCATGTGTATGATTTTATTTTTCATTTTAGACTTTAGTTATTTTATAAAAATAGTTATATAAATACATAGTAAATTGTGATTTATGAAGTATAAAATAGAACACAAAAATGGGACTACAAATTTGTATTCAGGATATACATTAATAATGGAAAACATCACATGGAAAATGTATTTCAATGGAGTAACATATAGTTAAGATAGTACCAACAATGCGACAAAATATGGGGTTTGCATTTTGGGCCATGAGGTTGCAGTTAACCTTGGGCAACCTATAGGCTATAATCAATATAGCAGTTTTGTTGTGCACATTGAGTCATTGACTTATTGACGGGAAAGATATAAATCGATTTGTTGAAGCTCAATGCTTTTCATTGTATGGATCCGACTTTTGAGACATTATAAAGGTTGAACTTTTTTTTTTTTTTTTAGGAAACAGTAATACTTATTAAAACACACGAACATGAAAATAATATATAGAATTTTTTAAACAGACTTATAATATATTACATAACTAAAGTACCACTACAAAAGAGCCTAACATTTGTAATAATAGCTTGAGATTATAAGAACTAAAACTCTATAGAGGTCGAACATTGATACTTCTTGGATGGTCAAAAATTAAATAAATATTTATCTTTGGCAGGGCACTTAATTGAAAAAGTTATGCATCTCATTTATTTCTTCCGCTCATGCTCAACATGCCATCCACATACTTTTATCGATAGGGCTGCACTTGAGCTAGATAAGTTGGTATTAGTAATTAGTATAGAGATGAGAGAGTTTGGATTGAAGAAACTAGGGCTGCAAATGAAATGTCCGGCTTGACTTGGAAAAAAAAATTGTTTATGTTCCTTTATATAGCAATCAGACCAAGCTAAAGTTTAAATTAAGCTCGATTGTTAAATGAGACAAGTTCAACTATAATAATGTGTTCATGAACAACTCACAAATATGAGCCTTAATTTAATATATAGGTATGTATAGAATAAATAAATAACCCATTTTGTATTATAAATTATATATAATTCTTAATAATACAAGGTTGATAAAAATAATATTTATATGTTTATGAATGAATTTCATTCTAATTGATCAACTAAAATAATATAATTTCAATTATAATTTAATTATTAACTTTTAACATAGCTATTTGAAGGAGTAAATTTTTTTTATTAATGGTATTTAATAAATATATATATATATATATATATTTGTTAAATTCAATAGTTATAATAAGAAAATTTGAACTTTAAACATCTTTATTGGAAATACTTAAATGTGCTAAATGAGATCCAAGGTTCTTGGCCATGGTATTTATGATTAATAAGAAAGAATAAGTTAATTTAATAATTTGCAACAAGCTCTCATTCGAACCAAAAAAAAAAAAAAAAGGATATATAATTTAGTTTTTTTTTTTCTCTTATGAACTAAACTTTGGTTCGTATTTAGAATAAAATTAAATAAAAATCATAAAATTTTAATACTCTTTTTTTTAGGCAGAAATTTTTAATAATCCATTTAGTCAAATCATGTACTATATAATAAAAGTTGGGCTTAGACGTCGTGGTTGTGCCAAGTGGCGATATCAAATTGTAGAAATTTTCTTAGATTTTTAGATTTTAAGAAAAAATATATATAAGTTTTCTTCAACTATAATTTCTAAGTGGACATAATTTTTCTTCAACTATAATTTCTAAGTCGATAAAAATTTTAATTTGATTAAAGTTAAATTACACTTGCTATATTTCTAAGTGGATAAAAATATAGCAAAGTAGTGTTTAATTTGTTTTTTTTTTTTTTTTCTTTAGTTTATTTTGTTTAAAGTGGCTGCATCAAATTGTAGAAAATTTATCAAATTTCTGTTTAAAAAATTAAATTTAGTTATTTGGTGGCATATAACTACTATGCCTAAGAGACCTAATTAGTTTGAATAGCAAAAACTAAATTAACAAGCTATATCTTTTCTAATTTAACGTAATGGATTTTTTTTTTCATATCAACTTTTTTCTTTTATTTTATACCATATCAACTTCTTGAGATGAGAAGTTCTATATCTTTTTGATTTTACGAACTTGCTGGACATGCAAGTTGGAGAAACAATAGAATTTGCAAATATGCAAGTCTAAATAAGCATAAAGATATGCCAAAGAATCAAATGCAAGGCACAAAAACAAGGGAGACAGAGAGAAAAAAGTACTTGCAACGCAGCTTTCCAATATGGAAGAAGAGGTAAGAATGATAGAAATATGTTATTTGTTTAATCAAAATTTGATAGGTTTCTCACTATTGTTTTGAATATATAATTTTAATGTGTATATATATGTGTGTGTGTGTAGTTTTTTTTGGAACAAAAAATGGGGAGAGAGGAACGACTTGAGTTGACGTCTTCCACGTCAAATTCTATTAAATGTTTCAAGTAATTTAAAATAAATTAAATATTTTGATTATATATCATAATTTTATGTTTTGATATGTAAAATTTATATACTACACACCATGTATACACAAAGTGACTCAATATATTTATGCACACATGTTGCAAAATTAATTTGTTTTTATCGTGTGACTCATAAATTATTAATAGAGTTTCAACTTTCAACATATATAATTTTTAATTAAGCCGTGCATCGCACGAGCATAATACTAATTCATTTATAACTTTAGAACAATCTTTTTGGATGTATGCCAAAATGATGCAATACACTCAACAATTTAATAATAATATATGAAAAAAGTATCTGTTGTACTTGTAAATGTCATTATCATGAATAGAACAGCACGTAAGTGGGACACACACAAACACAAACATAAACACACTAGGCCTGTACATGGTGCGGTGCGGCCACTTGGGGGGGGGGGGGGATTTTGCACCACACCTATAGGGTGCGGTTTGCCCTCATGCTTGACCGCACCTTACATATGAAGGGTAAGAACCGATCTACATCAAGTTCGGTTGACCATAGCGGGGCGGTGTGGTTAATTCAGTGCAAAAATAAAACAAACAGACAAACATGTTCAAAATCTCTCATAAAATTTTCAAACAAATTCTCCATCTTTCTAAAAAGCATTGCAAGGAGAAGCAGGTATATATTGAGCATTATATAAATTTTCATACTTGGAAGAAAGCATAGAAAGGAGAACCATAGTAGCTAGGTATTAAGCATCAAAACATTCTCTTAAAATTTCTAGATAATAGTTGTGGCAAAGAGGAGAGATGAGAGAGGAAACCTTGGAAACGATGGCATCCAGTGGATAACGGTGGTGGGCTGGTGGCGAAGGCAGGGGCTGAGGAATGATAGAGAGAGAGAGGGGAAAGGGGGAGAGGCGGACAAGAGATTAGAGATAAGAAAAGACAACATTTAAAAGAGATTCAGAAAATTAACCTACAAACTAAAATGACGTCATTTTGTATCAAATTAAAAAAAAAAAAAAAATTTATGGAACGATGTCGTTTTAAATCACTAAACTTAACCCCTTTTTTTTTTCTCTTCTTCCTTCCTTCTCCTTTCTCACTTTCACGCCTCTTTTCTCTATTGCACAGCACTGGTACTCTATATCTCTCTTTAGAAATTTTGGTTACACATCGGAATGCAAAACCCACAACCACTCGCAGCATCGGCTGTCGTCAGTACTCGCAAACCGTCTCCAACCACCACGTCATACACCTCTGTTAAAGCTCAAATGGGTGCGGTTCAAATCGATGTAGATCGGTTTTGTCGGCTACGAGCAGAATCTAAACAAGCCTAAAACACACTGCCCAAATGTACCTTATTTCCAATGCATTTATATTTAAAAGGTATCGCGGATATGTGTTAGTTTAATAGTAAAGTATAAGAGATTTAGAGTTTAATTCCTGCCTACATAAAAAATGAATTGATGTCTTAATCTGATAATACAGAAGAGTATTATTATCAGAAGCGGATGCATAAAGGTGGGCCCATCCAATTAATACTTAATAAGTAAAGTATAAAAATAGGGTCAGGCTTAAGTTCAGTGTCTAGTGAGATGATGACTTATATCTATTTTTGAACACATGTCACCATCTGACCGAATCTAGTGCATTAGATGCACTTGACCTAAACTAAGTCTAAAAATATAAGAGTGACACTTGTGTGTCTAATGGCCAATTTTATTAGACACATTGAAATAAGAACGAGTGTCCAAAATAAATAAAGGCTAAGTGATAGATAGGGAGAGAGATAGGTCGGCCATAAATAAACAAAAGAAAAAGAGAGAGGGTTGCCAAGTGGGGACAACCCCAATCACATCTCTATTTTGCTTCTTCTAACAAGTTTCTCTCTCTCTCTCTCTCTTTCTTTCTTTGTGCCTTCGATTCGATCTGATCGAGCTCCGAAAAATCCTAACGATTTCTCACTGCTCTTTCTCCTCCGCACACACGGATCGCAAACCCTAGCTTTTTAGTTTCTCTAAGCTTCTCTTCCGTTCGATTTCCAGGTCTGACTCTTCAATTTCTTTCGCATATAATTTCTCATGTACTCTCTTTTCATTTCGATTTCATTTTCTTGCTTTGGTGGACGATGATTATTGAGAGAGAAACACAGAAAATGATCTAAATTTCGTGTTTATTGAACGTAATCTTCAAAAAAGATGAAAAAAAAAACCCTAATTTATCTGAGTTGTAGTAGGGTTTTATTTTTTTGTTGACTTTTTAAATATATTTAATTTATAGGGTTAATAATAAAGAATTTTCATGAATTCAGCTGAAAAATCTGATTTTGGAGCTCCTTTTGTACAATCAAATCGAGGTTTTGTACTAGGTTTCTTGTTTGTGCAGCTTAATTTCAATTCTATTGTCATAGTCAATTTGTGAATTTTGTGACTGGGAAATTTTTTTTATATGTAAATGTATTTACTGTGTGAATCCGGTTAGCGAGTGCCAAAGAAATGCATTGGTTAAGGTTAAGTTTTTCATTGAAATCGATTAGCTTTTTTAAGGAACTCGCGCGAGTATTTGTTTATTAACTTTTGCATTTCAGCACCCGTTAACAAAAGCCTTACTGTATTACTCTTTTGCGTTGCTGTCAAATTGAGATGTACTGTTGTGTATCATAGTCATCTACTTGAGTCATTTTTGTAAATGTGGCTAATACAAAAAATTATTGTTTGGGTGACTTATACTAAACTGGGTTTTGTTTGTTTATTGTTTCTTTGCTTGGTGGGATTTTAGGTGTGAACGATGTCGACTCCATCTAGGAAGAGGCTGATGAGAGATTTTAAGAGATTGCAACAAGACCCACCTGCAGGAATCAGCGGGGCACCCCAAGATAACAATATAATGCTTTGGAATGCTGTAATTTTTGGGTAAGCTGGGGATAGTGTGCATAAAATCTCTTCTTGTGCTCTTCTTAAGTTGTTTAACTATTTCTTTTCATTTTTCAAGTATGTTTAAGTACGGTTGGATAAACCATTTCTGGTTTCTTGTCTGGTTTGGATTGCAGTCCTGATGATACACCGTGGGATGGAGGTGAGTAAATCCTTGCACCGAAGGTTTTTGTTGAAAAGATTACAGTACATTTGTGAAATGGGTTACTTCTGTGTTATTTTATTTGATACATTTCCTAAATGTTTCAACATCCTGTGGAAATCTACGCTGTTGATGTACAATTTAAATGATTACTTCTTTTCAGTATATATGTGAAGTTATATAGTTGATTACTACTTTTCACTACAATCCATATTATTCAGCCAATGTTTTACACAGTCGAATAATTCATATTTGAGAGAATGCTAAATGTCCTTTAATGTATATAGCCTTCGTCACTGAGCAGCCCATGATATATGTTTGTGTTTCTGTAGTCTGCTTTTAAATTGATGATGGTTTTTTTTTTTTTTTTAATAAGTCGTGCTAATATCATTGTTTATGGAATTTTCTCTATAATTGATTGAATTGCATGTATTTGGATTCTAATCTAATGGTTTTTGGAATAATTCTTTCAAGTATATATGGCGTGTGAACAGTAGTATGTGAGTGCTAGTTTTTCCAATTCGTGAGGTGCATAGTTGCATAATTATGTGGCAATATGGTCATATGACTAAAAAATGAAAGTATCACTTGACCGACATTCTTGTGTTGCTAGCGCCATATCCCTGTATATTTGATGCTAAAAAAAGAGTGCATAATTATGTGGCAATATGGTCATATGACCAAAAAATAGAAGTACCACTTGACCAACATTCTTGTGTTGCTAGTGCCATATCCCTGTATATTGGATGCTAAAAATAGTGTGCAGATAAGTGCACATATAAAGTTGAATGGAATGTTACTAAATTTATATTGCTTGTTAGCTAGATCATTGTAGATAATTTAATTGTAGGCCAGTTTCTTTCTGTTCTTGAATCGTTTGTATTATCCATATGTTTAATATAGAACAAGAATGATCTGCTGGTTGGTTTTCCCTTTTTTTTTTGGGGGGGGAGGTGGGGGGAGGGGTATTTTGGTGAGTGTTTATCTGTTTGGTTTCCTCCTCCCTCTGTGAAAGTGGGAGCTATGCTGATTTCTGTTAAATTATCTTAAAGCCATCTAAATCTACATAAAAGAATTTTTGTTTGAGTTATTCAGGCACGTTCAAGTTGACTCTGCAGTTCACAGAGGACTACCCAAACAAACCACCTACAGTGCGATTTGTTTCTCGAATGTTTCATCCAAATAGTAAGTTGGATGAGGAACTGTCTTACATATTATATCTGACCTAAGTTAGGGTTTCTGACTTCAATTTTTTCTTTTGAAAATTTGGTCAGTCTATGCTGATGGAAGTATTTGTTTGGACATTTTACAAAATCAGTGGAGTCCTATATATGATGTGGCAGCTATACTCACATCTATCCAGGTATGGTATAATGTTTAATATTGTGGTTGTAGTATTGCTTCCCATTTGATGTTTTTTTATTAATAAGCAAAGAGTAATGCTATAGGCACAACATTTCACAATAGTTGAGCTGCAGATTTTTATTGGTTCTCATTTGGGCTCACCATTGAGACCACTTTATCATCTACCATGCATGACTTTCCATCTTGGTAGTTGTGAACAAGACTTGTAGGTTTCTTTCTGTTTCAATGTATGTGGACACGGGCATGCTTACAAAACATGCATAGGTACATTGTAATTTGTTGTTGGAGAAGTTTAGAACCATGTGCAAATCACCCCTTCTGGGACCCTTCTGTTTTAGGATCAACACTGGGATTGTTCCTCACTCCACACAATTGCTGCTGCCTTCCTCAACTGACCTTTTTTCTTATAAAATTCCTCAGTTGACTTTATTGTTAGGTGAAAAGTATTCCATACCATGAGCTTTGTGCATTTTTTGCATGTTCATCTGTGCAATTAACATGTATTCTGACATTTCAACCTGATCACCATTTATTTTATCCTTCTTCCATGTGGTGCTCTATCAAAAAATGAAGTGAAGGGGCTTTAATATATATATGTTTCTGATGATATAGTGTTTTTTTGCATTTAAAGGGTTTGTTGATCCTTCTTAAATATGGTGTTTTGTTGATATCTGGACAACTACGGGCTTTTTTCACATAATTTCTGTTTTTTTGGTTGACCAATGTCATGGTATAGATTTCTGTTTTTTTTTTTTTTTTTTTTTTTTTTTTTTTTTTTTTTCACATAGTGTGTTTTAGATTCTTTTCTCACCTCACCCATTTTTGTTCAGGCAGATTTTAATCTGACCTGTCATCAGTGTTTATATGTACCTTCACAATTTCGTTAGTGTTTCTCTGACCATCTCCCCCTCCCCTACCATCTACCCATAAAAAAAAGAAAAGAAAAGAAAAAGAAACAGTACCTTCACGGAATGCTTGACTGTGTAATATTTAAATTAGGGCTTCAGTTAAACTCTGGGCACTCTAGAGGTAAAAAATTGAAGTAATTCAAAGTTTAAAAGTAAAATAGTTGTAGGACTGATACATGAGTCATACAAGTTAGCCTGCTAGCCATTGCCCTCTTATGTGTCGTTACCTTTGAGAGTTGCTTCAAATCTGAAAGACATGGGTAGGAGGGGCAAGCATTCAGTTTCAGAATAGAAGTCATATATTGGAAGGGACCTCTATGAAGGACATGTTCCTCCATTTGAGACCATATTTACAATTGCGACCCCATTGTTAGAAATATAGCATTTCTGGGACCATGTAATAAATGCAAGCAGCAATGATGGATATGGCATTGAATTTTGACCCTACTCACCACAATATATGCCTGCTGTCATGCAATGCATACATTACAAAGTCTTCTTTATTGGGGTGGGGTGGGGGCGGTGGTTGAGGAACAATGTCATTTAAAATTTAAAATGTGTAGGCAATTCCAGTTGAAATATTAAAATGGTAATTAGAAATCATCTGATGAAGCTGCTAACACAAACATTTTATAGAGAACTATTGAGTTATTAGCCCCAACAATATGATAGAACTTTAAAGGCTTTCATAATCTCATTGCAGTCGCTGCTGTGTGACCCCAACCCCAACTCTCCTGCAAATTCAGAAGCTGCTCGGATGTTTAGCGAGAACAAACGTGAGTACAACCGAAGAGTGAGGGAAATTGTGGAGCAGAGCTGGACAGCGGACTAACTCCATAATGGGGCACTAGTCGGGGCACTCATGGGTCCGTTTGATGGCATGTTTGAAATGACATTGCTCTCTAAGAAAACATTGTGCAAACTTATCAACTTTTGTCTTGTATGTCACATGTCATCCTATCACAAACCTAGCAAATGTTTTATTTGAATATGAATTACTGCACTGCGTGTTGTTGATCCTCATGTAAAATAGAATTTACTTATCACATTACATTGAATTGTTATGAATTTGATTCAACATAAAAGTTGTAGTTGCTGGATGATTTCATTATAGATACAAGAACTTCTGACGCGTGGTGGCGTGGGGAGTCATTATAAATAAATAAATAAATAAATAAGTAGATAAATTAGAGCAGCTTAGCAAGTGAATGGTTGTTGGGGCATAGACTTTTTTAAGATCAGTTAGCATTTTTTTACTCTCTGACATAAGTGAATTTCAGGTCTGTTGGGTTCGAAAAATAGAGTCAGGATTTCTTTTTTATTTTTATTTTTTGAGAATCAGAATCAGTTTCATGTCTCTGAAATTTTGGCTGGGTGATTAACTTGTCATTTGGTCAAAAGCGATAAAATAATGAGACAATTAACTCATGTAAACACTTATCAAAAAAATTAACTCATGTAAACGATACACCAATAGAAGAAAAAAAAACACAAGATTTAAGAGAGAAACCATTTTGGTGGCTAAAGAAATAATAAAAATAATAATAAATATGCATGGAGATAGAAGCGTGCACTTAAAAATATATATATTCGGAGATGGAAGCGTGCACTTAAAAATATATATATTCGAAGAGGTGGACAATTGGTTGTCGGCATTTTTTTTTTTTTTTTTTGGGTAAAGGAGGATATATGCATAATCGAAATGGGATTTTCTTGGTTGTCGGCATTTTGACATAATCGAAATGGGATTTTCTTTCCTGAATGGGATCCTTTGTTTATTTACTTTCTATTTTTTCATCTCACGAATATTGCCGTATTTCACGTAGCGGACCTCTTACAGGATTATTAAATGTGAAAATGCAGTTGTTGATGGTTTGAATTGATTTTTTTTTTTTTAATTTTTAATTTTTTATGGAAGAATTGAAATATTTTGGAAAGTACAGAATCCAATTTGAACTTTCCAAAAAATGTGAGCTTTCATCTGAAACCATGCTTTAAAAAAAATATATATATATATATATATATTTTTTTTTAGGGGAAAGTTAGTTGTGAGTTGGACTGTTGGAGACTTTATGCAAGCAGGGAATGCATGATAACAGAACGAAATGCTTCTCAAATCAAATGATAAACTAGTATAAACCCACTAAGTATTAAGATTTAGGGTAAAATATCATTTTTGTCCTTAAACTTCTATAGAAGTTTGTTTATCATCCCTAAATGTTCAAAAGTTCTTTTTTCGTCCTTAAACTTTGCAAAACCTTCTACTTTTCATCATTCTGTCTATATCTATTAGTTTATTACCTATGTTTTCTCAAAAAAAAAAAAAAAAAAAGTCTATTACCTATGTGGCCTAATGGAATGCTGACATTTTATGTGACTTGGACTAAATTATTTTATTTTTTAAAAAATTGACACATGGCTAGCAATGATTCGCCCACATGACAACCATTTTTTAAAAGTACAAAAATACCCCTTCACTCCATCTCTTTGGCACAACTTGATAGGAACACAAACACCACCCATCGACAACCCTAATTATCAAACCCACCAGCAGCCCAATCGAACCACCACTCTCCCCAACCAAACCATGTTCACAAACTCACCAGCCCATCAAAAAAATCCAAACCCATAAATCCAAACAACAACAAAACTTACTACGAGAAACAAATACAACAAATCCATAAGCGACCCCAAACCGATCCTCTTTAGTACTCTAGTGTTATTAACTCCTAACTCATCTCCCTAACCCACCTTTGATATAGCGACGTTTTCTCAACATGGGTATTTTTATCAGTGAAATCTAGGATGTGTTCTCAGCTTCAACCTGAGGTTTGCAAAGCTAGGTATGAATCGGAAGAAGTCTGTCATTGAATGATTAGGCCCGTGGGTTTGTTGTGTTTGTTTCTAGTGGAAGTTTTGGCCGATTAGGAAGTGAGGGGCAAAGAGAACTTTGATTGGGTGAGATTGAGGAATGAGTTTGATTTGGGTGATTTTGTTGTGTTTGGATTTATGGGTTTGGGTTTTTTGGTAGGGTGGTGGGTTCATGAGCGTGGTTTGGTTGTGGAGAGTGGTGATGCAATTGGGTTCTAGTGGGTTTGATAAATATGGTTGCCAGTAGGTTTGAATGATGGGGTCACTAGTGGGTGTGTTTGTGTTCCTATTAGGTTGTGTCAAAGAGATGAAGTGAGGGGTATTTTTGTACTTCTAAAAATGGTTGTCATGTGTGCGAATCATTGCTAGCCACATGTTAATTTTTTTTTAAGTAAAATAATTTAGTCCACGTTACATAGCATGTCAGCATTCCGTTAGACCATACAATACAACATTCATCGCCATTCTACATTGAAATATAGAATCCGTTTGAAATGATATCAGATGGGTTTGGTTTATGACAACCAATATGTTTTTTTTTTCTTTTCTTTTTACTGAGCATGTCAACCAAAATTTATGGCCGCAAAATTACATAATATTGGACCAATACCAAATAAATTTAAGGAGTCAAAATACACTTCGGTTTCACCAGCAACTATATAGTACTACACAAACAATCCAAGATTAAACCACCAATAAAAGAAATATAAATCATCCTCCACACCAGACTGAAACACTTCCACCTTAAACCCTTTCTATACAAAGGAAAAGCCCCCACTTAAAAACACTGAAGACAAACCCAAGAGATTGACAATGAAAAGATCCAGCAGCTTTGTTGCAGAATGTCTACACTACCTCAGACAAGTTGATCTCTTCCATTGAGGGAGCATCCTACAAGAAATTAATATAGTAAGAAATTAATAGAAACCATAAAACAAACCAAAAAAGCTAGAGCATTCTGATATATTGAAATGCATGTTTACAGTGCAGCATTGACCATTTTTAATATGCACAATATTCACTAGCAGAAAATGTAAATAGATTAGTGCACAGAAAAAAAGGTGTTGATTAAATTACTATACCATATTTTCTTTGTTCTCTTGGAGCACATCCTCGGCAGGCAAAGTGCTGACTGGAACTGCAAATGACAGTGAATCAAATTCTATTAAGTTGCCCAAGCCATATTAGCTGATTTAAGAGAGAAATAGGCAAATATCTAACTACGCTTTACCTGCTTCAGCAGCAGATTTCTTTCCCTGCTTGGTCTTGCCCTTTTCTCTATTAGAATCCAGCTTACTTGGCTTCTCAGGTTTCTTTAGCGATTTACGACCCCCAGTCTCTGAAACAAGTTTTGAATTTGCTGAGTTCTTATTCAAAGATCCCCTAGTCCTGATTGCAGAATTGTTCTTCTGAATAGTTCTCTTCTTGGTAGATTCAGTGACTAGAGAAGTTTGATCAGCATCAGCATTCAAAGACCTGGGCTTCAACTTCCTACTTCCCCCAGTAGAAGAAGAGCTGTGAACATCATCATCAGATGATCGAGTTCCCTCTTCAGGCACCTGAGAAAAGGTTTCAGAGACCTGCACCTGCTCTGTGTTTTCTGATATGTTATACCTTTCAAATAATTCCTTCACAGGTTCCCCAAGTTCACTGAGGTCATGTCGCTGAGTGTAGGACTTGAGCTCATCTCGCATTCGCTGAAGAGGCTGCTTAATATTATTTTTAAGGAAAAAATAAAAGTTAGAAACTGGTCAAAATTAAGTCTTGCATAAATTCAAGGAAAAGAAAGTAAATTAAAGTTCATTTGCCAGTCCATGTGTTCAATGAAAACACATGTGGGCATGCAAAACTGAGTACATAAACAACAAGTACATGCAAATCAACCCTTAGGTAAGGAGGAAAAGAGTATGTGCTTGACCTTGATGCTTTTACCCTTTTGCCTTGTATAGATGACAAATTTTAATGAATATAAGAGTTCATGTTTATGAGTCTCTTCCCAATTAAAAGGGAGAGCGGGAGAGAGAGAGATTGAGAGATTGAGAGAATATTGTAGCAATCATGCATTTTGTTCAAATTCTATCCACTGAGATCTGAATTGAGAAATCGTCTCCCTTTCAGGATTGCACCAGTCCAGGTCCAAGTTTCCACCTACCTTTTGACACAGCCAACCATTGCTTCTACATTCCTCTTAGTTATAATATTATGGGTTATTAAATAGCTAGGTTTTTGTTTCAACACAAATAGAAGACGAGTTTTTGTAAGAAGTTGCTGCAAAGAGTTGGCTAAATCCTGGATTTGATTGTGCAATTGCAGAAGTAAGAAGAATCAATGAGGAATTTGAAAAAACATGAATTGTAATAATACCTCACATCCTGCCTCAAACGCTAATTTAAAAAAGCCAAGTGAAATTGAGTGCTTAGCAGCAGATTCAGAGAGCTTAATCTGTGAGAGCCAATATGATGCCGAGGACAAAACATTGAATTTCTTTCTTGTTGTTCTGGAAACATCGGAGACAGGTGTATCATTTTTCCCCTGACTAGCAACAGTTCTCCTCTGTCTAGCCTCCGAAATTGGAGTGATGTTGCCAGCCGGTTTTGGTGCTGGACTGACAATAGACTTGGCAGGAATAGACAGCCTCCTGGGTGGCTTTGCAGACTTGTCCTTGCCAGAAAGATCAAGAACACTAACACTTTTACTTACACTTGATGTAGGTCTCACCCTAAAAAATAAATGAAAAAATCAGCCAGTTGCCACTCCAAGATATTATTTGAGAATGAGAGAATCACATGGTAAAACACATACATAAAACACCAATCTGAATTTAAAAGTTTGAAGTATCATGGTTATCAATAGTGAATATTGAAGATCTCCTGTTTTGATATCATTATAAAATACGGATTGTTCCAAAAACTTCAGCCGTTAGAAAATGGTAATTTAATCATATAACCATAATTCTAACCGTTATTTACCTCTTTACACATTGCACAAATCCTTCCAGGGTTCTCAAAACAAACTACTTTCAATTGCCCACTGATACCTTATGATACCCAAAATCATTAGAGATACTTTTAACTTTCTTTACAAAATGTCAATTAGATCATATATGCATCTTTGTACTGTAGGCAGAACCAATAGAGACAGAATGAGATTTCATTACTCATTGATCCTACACTTATTTACTGCAAAAATTGAATCCACTATAAGACCTTCTTCACTAATTTACATTAAAGATCACTCCTTTACATCTAACCCTAATATGTAATAACTTATCGATAAAACTCAGAAACTTTAAACATTAGACTAATGAATGAATCTAATTTATAAATCATGTTACTAATAATTGATCTTCAAACACTTCAGTGATCTACCACTTCAAAAAAAAATTCCCCCTTTAACAAACATACAAGCAAAATTGCGATGTTAACCATATCTTGCAAAAAGTACCAAAATTTTTAACAAATTTTCAAAAAATCACATATCCCCATGTAACAACATATTTAAAACAGTCATAAAAACCCCCAAATACCAAACATCTGCAGAAAAGAACAAGTAAATTGTACCGTGGCTTAGATACAGAAGTAGAAGAAGGGTTTGATAATTCAGGGGCCGGTGGCTTTTCTTCCTTGAGTTTAGTCCCTGAACGCAGTGGGTAACGTTGAAGCTTCGGTTTCACCGATCCTACAATGTCTCCTTAAAACAAACACACAACACCACAACCTCAGTACCCAAAAACACTAAAAAAAAAAAAAAAACACAGAGAGAGAGAGAGAGAGAGAGAGGTGGTGTAGTTGTGTACCAGGAAGTGGAGTCTGAGTCTGGGTCTGTTCCTTGACTGAGTCCTCCATGGCTATGGCTATTGGGGGGGTGTGTGTCTGTTTTTTCAGATTTTCTTTGTTTTTTTCTATTTCTGGTCACACAGAGCAAAAAACACGGGATTGTTTCGGAGAAAACTGAAGGAACACACTCAAAATCAAATATATGTAAATCTTCTGACAGAGCGGATTTTATATATATATCCTTAAAAAAACCACTTCCTATAGCTATAGAGAGACTCATTGGTTGTTTTTTTTTTTTTTTTTTTTTGGTCTATGCCAATTGGGCGGGAAACTCAAAGAACGTACCCCACCACCCCACAAAAACTCATACAAATCGTCGCGAGTGTGAAATATGTACATTACTCGCTCTCGTTGGCTGACACTTCACAGAATATATTTTCTTTCTATATATGGCGACACGTGGAAGAAAAGAGAGAGAGAGAGAGAGTAGACTAGACTTGTGAGTTTGGAATTTGGGGAATAAAGAGCGGTGGGAATGGGATGATGATTTTTTTTTTTTTTTTTTTTTTTTGGGGGTTGAAGTTGAACGGCTAACGCTGGCTGGCGCTGGGGGTGGGGAATGGGGACCCACTTGGGAGACGCTCTCTTTGGGTTTTGAAATTTCAAATTTCGAATCAGGTAACGTTAGAAACTGCTTTTACGGTTGGGAGATGATAAGAATAGGAGAGGAGAATATTAGGATTGCTTTTTGTTTCTTTCGTCAATGAATTGGGTTGGATTTTACTTTTTTGTTGTCATAAGACTTTTTGTAAGTTTTGTTTAGTCTCGTCGTTTGCATGGGTTGGACAATTTGTATGCTAAATGTGGGCCCTTTGGACCCACACAAAGCCAACCCCCACATGGGTTCTCTCTCTACAGGCTCTTTTGTATTGAAAAAGGGCTGAGCTTAATGGGTACGGATTTGCACTCAAGCCCATATAAGTCTTACATTTCGGATTGATGTTTTATCGGTTGAATGGGAAGGGAATGGTTGTGTTGGATCTTTAAACTTTTTCAAGCTTAGGTTAGGTTGGATTCGAGGTGAAGTAATTGGCCAAACCCATTATTGTTAACCCTAACAAAATTGAAATTATATAAAGTTTTGCCATTTCACTTCCGAATTAACAAAACGAGATTGTTTAGAGCCTGTTTGAATTATCAAGAAATTGAGTGATATCACTCAATATTCATCACTGAGTTTCCAAAATGTGTAGGTCCCACAAATAAAAATATGTTTGGCTTGATTTTTAACATTTGTTTCAATCACTCAAAACTCAAAAATTTGAGTTTGAGCAATGGAATTAAAAAACAAGTTTTAGGTGTTATCAAAAACTGAGAATTGAGTTTCAGTGGTAATAGTGGTAAATATAAAGACTTCGTGGGGCCCATTATCAGTGCATTGTCAAATCAATTTCAAACACTCGATATTATCGTTGCAAATGGGTATTTCATTTCACTTCTTCCCTCAAAATATTTATGCAACACTTTTCCCTCTTTTTCACTTCCCTCTCTTCGCCTTCTCTCACATTTCATCTACTTCATCCCCAGCAGCCTCCAATGGTCTGAACTAAAGCATCAAACCCACTTGAGATGAACTGTATCTGAATCTTCACTGAAATACCGAGGCGTCTCAGACTCTTCACCGACAAGTTAGAGCTCCTTCCTTCATATTGTTTCCCACCTCAAATGGGAACTCATCATATCCCAAATGCCAACACTAGTCTTACATAAAGAACAAGAGAGCAAAGAAAAAGGGAACTGAATCTGTTATTGTATAAAAATAAATCGACAAATGCTACTAGAAATTTTATGTTACATGTCAAGAGAGAGAGAGAGAGAGAGAGTATCATAAGAGTAGAGATTGATGCAACTAGCAAAAAAGTCCTAGGAAACTGCCTACCTACCCTAAACTGGATCCAGTATTACTTGCACTCAGCCAAACGCAAATTTTAAAGAAAATTACAGAAGCAATCGGACTTCAGCAGATAAGAACATGGTTAACAGTATGTCAATCCATAGCTTCTAGCTTGGTTCTAGAAACCAATTTATACATGCTACCTAGTTTTCCAATTTCAAATGAATTACTCAAGTATAATGCACACCAAACTTTTTAAAGAAAATACGAAAGACACCTTATATCACTGAAGAATTCATCTATATCCAAACTGATTTGAGTAGCATGTGTGATTAAGTTAAGTGCTCGAAAAAATTCAAACGTTTTTCCAAACATCTACTATATATTCAGTTAAGTCTATTCCAATCTAATCTAACTAGCAAAGATAACATTAAACCCATGCTCAACAGAACTAGGGATGGCAATTTTGCCTCATCTCGCTTAACCCGCCCCTTCCCGCTTTGCCTCATGCAAGTTTTCTCTGCACCGCAAAGGTGGTAGGACGGGGATGGGGATTTTAGCCCCATACCACCGGGCAAGGCAGAGATGAGTTTAGACTTTTTAGACCTGCCCCGCGTTGCTAAGGGTTATAATTTTAAATTTTTCATACCCTAAAACCCTTCTATTTAAATAAACATATCAATATTAGCTTATTTTATTCTACCCAATGTGGTTCTCTACCTTTATTTTGTTATGTGTTAGACTATAAGTGTTTTTTTTTTTTTTTTTTTTTTGTAATTATCTTGTTAAATGCTTGGATATATTATTCAATTTTTTTTTTTTTAAAAATTGATTTGATTTGATGGGATAAATTTAGTTGCTATCCCTAAACAAAACCCATTGATTATAGAAATATTGTTGTGGGAAATGGGGTTAAACATTAAAGACCCAACATCTCCATACATTTTCAAAGGCGAAGTAGAGTAGATATAGTCCTTAGGTTGATTTTAAATCAAATCCAAACAGAGCAAGGGCGACAGAGAGACGAAACCAAAAGCGTATGAGAAAAATACCTTAAACAGTGGTTCAGCAAGTGTCGGTGACGAAGATTAAACTCCTAATTTGTGCTCATCAGCCCTTAACCACAATCTAAGTTCAACAAATAGAGAGGCAGAACATGGGTTTTCTGGGAAGAGACATGTTAAATGGGTATTGTGGAAAGGAAACTAAAATTGCAAATGAAAGAAGATGTGGAAAGGAAACTAAAATTGCGAATGAAAGAAGATGAAAAAGAAGAAGAGAACCTGGTTTGTTGTGAGCGTGCATCGATGTGGGAGGCGAGAGGAGCGTGAAGAATGCAGGGTTTTCTAATGGGAGAAATAAAGAAAGAGATGGGAAGAGCAGAGAGTTATAGAGATGTGGGTAGCAACGGTAGACCCACTAGGTAGTGTCAGTGGGTGGGCGCCATAGTTTTGGCAAAAAGATGAGTTATTAGAATGAAATATGTGACTAAGTTTTTAAATCAAATAAATGTTTTGCAGTTTTTGAGTAAAAGTGAGATTTGAGTTAAGAGTTATTAATTTTGAGTTTGAGTTATGAATTTTGAAAACTGAACTATTTCTAAACCAAACGAACCCTTAGAAACTCTCTTAACTCTAGTATCATACATTATATATGATTTGTCTTCTTTAACCATAAGAATAAGAAGTTTAGAACAATGCAGATAAGAATAGTGAAACACTTTGAATGTCATGGTATGCATGCAGAACAAGTCCTTAATTCTGGGATTATTTTCTGTAAGTTCAACAAAACAAGCTATGGTTCGATCAGGCAGTACCATTATAAGTTCAACTCTAACTGCTCTTTAATATCTCTTGTGATGACTATCCATCCACATTACAAAATTCATATGTTTGAACAATGGATACACAGAAAAATCGTAAAGCCCATTAAAGCAGAATCAAGCAACCTGGGAGTTTTATTCCATAATCGCAACTCCTCCGCCAGCCTTTATTTTCTCTATTATTTCATCATGACTTCATGTAATTCTAAGTTTCTAACTACTCTCTAGATTGTGTATGTGATGTTGCTCCAGCATTTCAGTGCATACAATGGTAATGCGCCGGTAGTTGACATGCAAATGATAGGTCAATTTAACCGACAGCAGAACTTCCTAAGTCAGCAAAAAAATGAGAAGGTAAAAAGAATGAATCCCTCTAATTTTTTTGGCAAAAAAGAATTCATGGCTCAAACTTGATGCAACAGGGCATTCCAACAAGAAAAATAATGAATTCTTCTCTATAATTTTTTCCTTATTCTATTTTCTGTGATACACAAAGAGAAGGGGGGGGGGGGGGGGGGGAGAGAGAGACTGTTCAAGCAAGAGAAGAAAAAAAATCCCTATGATAAGGGTGTTGATTTATTCCCTAGCAACTTTGAGTAGATCCTCCCACGTAGTTAATTTATCCCTGGGTTTGTTTTTAAGACTCCCAAGCCTAGTTTCTGTAGAGTCTATCTTTTCCCAGGCACTGAACTGCACGAATTTGACTTTCCGGTTATCTAATAAATGAAGCAGACCCTCTCTGCCTGGCTTGGGCAAGCTGGCTTTTGATGCCAATAGATTAAGATCTTCAGATATACTCACAACCTACCATATCAGACCAGATTAGCAGACCTCTAAAAGGATATATGATAGACAAAATTTAAATTCTCATAAAAGGTTGTACTTTCATTCTATGTAACACAATAGATCACTTACGGTTTCCTCAGCACAATAGAGGTTTGTAGCAATTATCCCAGTTGGTCCTCTTTTCAACCATCCACATACATACAATCCCTCCTCAAGCAGAGTGGGATCACCTGAAGTATCATGTAGAACTCGACCTCTGATGTTGGGAACCACACCTGAATACAAAGTCATTGCATGGATTAGCATATAAATTCATTTGTAAAGTTGTGAAGCAGGTGACCTACAAGCTGAGAGGCACGGGTTGGAAAGCTCTTTTTTTTTTTGGTAAATTCCTTTGATTTTAGACGTGTTTAAAGATTTTGATAGTTGTTATTTATTTAAAAACTTAAATAAAATATACTTAAAGATATATATTTTGATTAGTAATAGAATTTTATTAAAACTCAAAGCTTGTATACAGGAAGTATACAACGCTAAAACAAGGAAAGAAGGCAAGAAACATAGAAAGGAATATATACAGGACGAAAACTTGTTGGCTAATAAGTAAAGTATCTACAAAATTGAAAAAAAGAATTCATAAAGAAAGTAAAGGACGTGAGACACCACTCATAGGGTCTTTAGAAATAGGAACTTAAGATTTGGCAATGATATTTCATTTCCTTCATAAATTCGAATAATTCCTCTCTTTCCAAATGCACCACCTGAGACATATTGGTGCAGCACCTCACTCCAATCTCCAGCATGGCAAGAACAGAATTGGCATTTCCCACTTGAGTCCAACTAGGCAAAGTAAATAATCCCCACAAATCTCTAGCAATAGGACAGTGTAAAAGGAGATGGTTCATTGATTCTCCATTAGCCTTACACATACAACACCAGTCCATAATGAGAAAGAATAATGAGAATGCCCCTCTTTCGTAAATTATCCGTTGTCAAGATTTTCCCTAAATCTACTTATTGAAAAACATTTTCCCTAAAGCCACAATCCAAATAAAGAATGCGACTCTAGGTGGGTTTCTAGTTTTCCAAATACATTTCTAGGGAAAATCGGTGGAACTTACATTTCTTGCTTGGAGCTCACTCTATAAAACCTTTTAACCTGGAATCCTTTTGTTGGTGATGGAAGCCACACACCAACTTATCATCTCCTGTGGGGGTGACCTACTGCATATTAATCATCAAAGAAATGTGCCAAGGTTTCTCTCTTCCAATATTGAGCCTCTCTGATAAATACTGGCTTCCAATGTTGCCAACCATTAACCCACTCCATATAATCCAAAATCAAGGCCTTGTATCTCTAGCAAATCCGAATAACTCAAGGAACTTGCAACTGAAAATTCAATTGCTATTTACACTTGCCATCACCCACCTCAAGGTGTGTATGTGAAGCAAATTTAGTCCAACCATTTCTGATGTTTTTTCACAAATCCACCCAGTAAGGTCCTTTAACAATTCCAGAGCACCAACCACCTCTGCTAATACAAAACATACCCAAACCTAAAGATATATATATATATAGGTAATAAAAGCTTTATTGAAAAAGTACATTGTGCCACCATAGTGAACAAATTGTACTTGAAACAGTTACCAACAAATCAAGAAGGAGAAATAACAGTTTGTAAGAAATCAAAAATGGAAAAACATTGTGTAAAACCCCAAATCCGAGACCTAAAGATATATATTGATTAATTAATTGTCGTATCCCCGCCATGTCGTGTCCTAATTTTACAAGACTTGCAGTGTTACTCATGTCATGTTGTGTTTGTGCCCGTGCTTCAAAAAATAAAATATGAATAGAACCTCAATAATAAGACTAAAATACTTATATTAAAATAAAATAAAATAAAATAAAAATCTTGTAGTCTTATTATTGAGGTTCTATTCATATTTTATTTTTTTTAAGGTTCATAAAATTCAATATGTTTTCAGGAAAAAAAAAAAAAAAAAACTGGTGAAAAAGTTAACAAAAACTCCACAAAATATGTACTAACTCGTGAATTACCAATCCAAGGAAGGGGCTGGATTGGCCACACACGCATTCAATTGGAAAATTTTTTTGGCATAATAAAAATTGAATTTAATGAATAAATCCAAAGTAATTATCAGGTACTCACCTATCAAAAAAAAATATCAGGTACTCAAGTTTTGAATCCCCCTCCCTCCTCTTCCCTAAGATTTTTTTTTTTTTTTTTTTTTTTTTTTTGAGATAAAAGATAGTCTCCCCCTAAGATTTTACGTACATGTTTTAATTAAATTTTTTATCAAGCATATGTTGGGGAAAAAATTAAGAGCGAGTTTGGAGAACACTGCTGCTCTTAATATAACGACATTTATGATTGGGCTAAGTGGAGCCTAATTTGTGCTTGATCTGAATTATGACCCAACCCAATTTAAAAGTGTTATGGCTTTTAATGAGTGTTTTCTGAGGCTCAGTCCATGAACACTTAGGCTTTTTGGCCACTTTTTTAGTCCATTGTGAATATGTTGTGTGGGATATAAAGACCGTTGTTTCAAATTAGTGTTGATAATGGTCATGTTGTTTAAGAGAGAAAACTATATTGCCACACTTTTGTATAATTTCCCTGAAAATAGTAAAATCACTACACTCCATGGACGTAGGAAAATTGTGGAATCACGTAATTTCTTGTGTTGTGTGATTGCCTTTGTGTGTGTGTTATTTTTCTTTCTATTTTTGCATTTCATAGATCTGGGAATTCATGTAAATTCTCAACAATTTACGTAGTTTTCCTAAAGCAAATACAAATTGCATGCAATGAGAATAGAGAAGAATGAGAAGACCAACTTGGTGCATCCATCCTTTTGTTTTACCTTTCTGATGATCAAAGGGTAAACCGTCAACTGGAACTGATTTGTAACCAATGCTCTTTAGCACCATCCTACATAAAGAGAGGGCACATTGCCATAGAGTTAGTACCTCATTTCAATGACTTGGTCAGAAGATATAGTAGGCTCAGTTTAGTTTGTTTATTCTTTATGTTGGTTTCACTGATCATCACCAAGAATAAAGGAATTCATTCATCTTCTAGTAATTTAAATGGTTTGCCTTTCTAACCATGACATGGCACAGCATGATCAGGAATTATATAAATTTTTATTAAAAAAAAGTTGTAATATTTACAATTAAACCTCAAGAGAGTATTAGTAGAATTATTAATAGCTTATTATGTGAACCATATGAAGATTCAAAGCTTCTAGCAGAAATTACCCGCATTCAAGGTCTTCAAATTGTCCAGTACCAACTGCAATACGTTTTCCATCGCCAACATCTACAAATAATATTGAATAAATTCCATGTAATTATGCCCACTTGGACAAACCATAGACACATATTGATTGTGTAGTTTTGGAAAGGATCCTATTTTCCATGACATTTTCACAAGTCATCTTGTAATTCTGAAGGATGGAACATAACCAGTTGATTTAATGATGATGAATCTACAAAAGTTTGTTCAATGCGCTGAATAGACACAATTATTGCAGCCACAATACGTTGTAGGACACAAGAAGGCTTTCTACCTTTAAGAACTGTCTTCTCAAAGTGCACGCCAGAAACATGGCCTCTTCTTTCATCCGACTCTAGAAACCTATCTGGTTTCCGGAAGAAAACAAAGTGGAGTTCACGTTGACCGGATCTTGGATGGGAAGGTCCTGTGGTGGCTGCCTTAGAGAGCAACTCATAAACCCTCCTCTGAATTCGATTGTTCTTTATCTCTTCCTTTGCCAAATGGCAGCATCAGAAGATACATATAAAAACAATAGAAAGGACCAAGCATTAAAAATGAAATGAAAAAAAAAAAACAAAATAATAAATAACAGTCGCTAAAACAAGGGCATTTAATATTGTCAATGGTAGTAAAAAGGACCTTAACATCACAAACACCATTATTATTATTGTTATTATTATTATTATTATTATGGTTGCTATTATTATCATTGCTATTGTTATCATGCTATTATTTATTTATTCTTTTTGTAACAAATATACCCTATTCAGAGCACAAAGAAATAACTGAAAGTAGAGATATACCTCATCTTTTGGGGTTTTAAGAAGATCAGCCTCCTGTAAATGAATACAAAGATCTTTAATACCTGCAATAAGATGCCAATTATTCTATTAACTTCACATTTGAAAGGAGCACTTCCTATAACAACATCAAATTGCAAATAATCAGAAGCAATTGTTACTCATTGCATGATGAAGTCATATAATTTTTAGTTGCAACAAAAGGCTGAACACTCAAAAATTTACACACTGCACAAACGGTTATACTAAATTGAACAGGGTAAGACTTTAATCAAAATATTATTTAAGTGGGGGAGGGGAGATTTTGAACCCCAGTTTTCCTTATAGAGAAGTCCAGGCAATGCCACTAAGTTACAAGCCTCTTGATAACTTCAATAAAGATATTATATACATATACCCAATTAAATGGGGCACATGATTTGTGGATGATTATGAGCATGGTATGGTTAAGAGAGAGAGAGAGAGAGAGGAAAAGATAGATTTAAATCAATCCGTTGTTCTCTAGTCCTTACTTAGAGGACAATGATAAAAAAAGTGGATAAAAACCAAACAGTGGAACTTGATTTAAACTGATCAGGTCACTATCTATGAATGATAAAAAACTAGTAGTATATAAAACTTCAGAAACTTCTGATTTAAAGCAGTTGACAAAGCCTGTCAAAAAACTCAGATGTACTGCATATGGTTTTCTTTTAGTTTTTAACTTTTGGCATGAATATACTCTCCATGAGATAATTTATCTCAGTGTTACACCATAAAATAAATGCACCGTAATATATAGAAAAGGGAAATGAAAATAATTTAACATTGTGCCAAAACAAGTAAATTCATGAATTACCAAGAACTTCACGTAGCTCTTTAGCAGTACAAGCTGCTTGGACTGGTCCACGTCTTCCAACCAAATACACCTTCCTGCATTATTTGTTAACTTAAAAACACAACACAAGTCATAAGTTTATCAAGCTGCTACATAATGGCAAGACAAGAAAGACCTGATAGAGCTCTCCTCTAAAGCAGCCAAAGCATGACTTGCGATATCAGTTGTTGCCAATTCTGTTGCTGGTCGTAAAAGGATACGTGCTACATCAAGAGCTACATTACCCTGAAAGTCAAGAGAAAGATTTTTTTACCAACAAATATTTTTAATTTACAACCTCATACTTTTGGAATCTCATGTTAATGTCATATGCTTTGCCATCCATGTTTTATTGTTCTCTTGCACATCAATCTTAGAGCACAGTTTCTACGTATCTGTTTCTCCAATTCACATATCATTTCTCCACTTAACTAAACAGAATTTAATCCAAAGTATTTGGTATAGATCATATTAAACAAAATAAGCAAGTTCACTCCATTTAGGGTCTTTTTTATTGTTAAGTTAAACACACCCAATAAATCTTAAATCCACAACCTCAACCCTCCACCTAGCACTTGCAACAAGAGGAGGTGCCAATTGAGCTAGAGCTCATTGGCCTGTCTAGGATCATACTTTCAGTTCAATTACAGAATACAGATCAAAATGACATTATTGCAACTTAACCACTCTAGTCGCAAAAAAATTTGGGATTCAAGCTTGGTTGCTATTGTTTTTGTTGTTGTAACTTGTAACCACACTCTAACTAATTCCTCCTTGTCCCTAAGTTGGGCTCCTTAACTGGGACCATGCACTACCTATTAGTTTTGCAATACATATTCTAAATGTGATTACTTATTTATTGTGTTATAAAAAGGAATATTTGGACAATGATCTATAAAATACGTTGCTCCCTTACAATCAATAAAACATGAACTTACCTGGCCAAGAATGACAGCTGTATCAGTGTTCTTCAAGTCGAGATCTAGGTTTTTGCAATCTGGGTGCCCATTATACCACCAAACAAATTCTCTGGCTGAATGAATGCCAACCAGATCCTAGAAAAAGTTTATTACATAAAAAACAGTAAGCAAACTCCAAACTTCCATGTTTCATCCAAACCCAAGATTCTGCATAAGATATTTTCAAGGATAGCTGTCCAACTGAGCACTGACAGACTAAAGAAACAACAACCAAGCATACTCTAGTTCTTATTAAACATACTTCTCCTGGAATACCAAGCTCTCTGTCACTTTCAGCACCGTAGGCAAGAACAACCTGATCAAATTGTTAAACTGTTAGTCAAACAAATTTAACATTCAGAACCATATTTACCACAAAATAGATAAATAATTTAAAAAATTCCTGCATAGTAAAGCAACGTAGTGCTAGCATTCTCACCACATGGTACAACTCACGAAGCTCCAAAAGGGAAACTGAAGACCCAAGGGCCACATTTCCAAAAAATGAGCACCGGTCATGGCGTGCAACCCGAGAAAACTGGTTGATGACAATCTGTTGCAAGTTTTCTGGTAAACTAAGCTCAATTAAAACAAGTATTTAATAACAAACATTTGAAAAATGTGACTAAACACCTCAATAGAACTTGGAATCATCTCTAAGACATACAGATTGTGACCCACATGATTATATCGAGGAGGGTCTTGTTACAAGTGTCCTATTTGTACAAGTTAAGGAGTAATAATAAATAATCAATTATGAGCTGCGATGCAAAATTTTCAAAAAGAAAAAAAATACACCTGTCAAATAATTAATTAGTTTGCAGGCACATATTGGTTGTTGTTTTGTGTGCTTTTCAAATTGTCTTAATATTTATGCACAATTTGACAATAGTTTTTGAAAAATATTAATTAAAAAAAGAAAATGATAGGTTGAAAAAATATATCATTTAATAGAGTATTAATGTAACCTTACATGTGCATTCATTGAGAATTCAATAAATAATCCACATGACATGTTATCCAATTATAATTACTACAAAATCGTGAAGAAGCAAAACTTGAAATACTTTCACCTTTGTTTCAGGATGATCAGGTGCTACACCGGACCGTACTAGTCCAAATGGCGTTGGCAATCTATCGATGATATCAACTTGCGCTTCTTGATGTGCCTTCAGCATCTATTCACACGCAATTCAAACACAGAAAAATAAAGAAGCTCATAATTAATTATGCATTCCTTTACTTTCTTAGCAACCAAACCTACATACATGCATACAAGTATATATTTTGTGAGAGAGAGAGAGAGATTTACCTTTTCAGCGGTGTAGAATCCAGCAGGTCCACTTCCAACGACACAAACACGCAACGGATGGGAAGAGAGAGTTGAAAAACTTCTGGAAAGCCAGGTCCTTGCTTGGAAGATCGCCATTTTTGTTGAGAATTTGAGCTATATGCAGGTATTGAGTTTAGGTTTTCAATTCCAAATGTTGTGTATATGGAGGAAGATGAAAGAAACAGAATAAAAACTATTGCGGGAGGCAGTGGGACAGACAGATTTATTGTATTTTATTTTACTCTGAGAAGTTGACTAACTCTCACATGTAGTAGAAAGCCAATCAATTAATTGTTAACATGCACCAACTATTAGAACGACTTGTCCAATCATAACACGGCCAAATATCGAAAAATGGTATCAAAATCTTATCATAAAAACAATTAGAAAGACGCATTCATTATCAATTCATCAAGTTCCATAGCCATTTATACATGTTCATGTGATTGATAATGGATCACCAGTATGAAGGAAAACTGCATTATAAATTATAATCAGTCTTGAATGAGTTCCAGGACAATGTTAAAAATAGATTTTGTTTTTGGCAAATTATGAAGTGCAATTCATGAACTTAAGGTTCTGACCTTCACAATGAATTAAGATCAAGACAACCCCATGCACTGTCTTCAAGAAATGGACCTACACCCAAAATCGTATTCTGCAGCATGGTTTGTAATCCAGTGTTCCAACTTACAAACCCCAAAATATTTCCTAGTTTCATACCAGTGCCACATATTGCTTTGCTTGATTATGTTGGAATCTTAGAATTGAACAACAAACAAACCAATAAAACCAACCAAGCCAAGAAATCGATGACAACTCTTGTGAATCCAACAAAAGGCCAAATATTTTATATCAATATGGGAAAAAAAAGAAAGAGTTGAATCAAAGGATTATCTATGTACCACCTGTTGTCTAAGAGAAATTTCATCAAACACGTGGCAGGCAACCTTTTTCATAATCTTTTTCTAATCTTTCTAACTCTCTCTCTCTCTCTCTCTCACTCAAACCAATTAAAAATTTTAAACCTTAATCAAAACCAAGTCTAGGCTACATACCTAAAAATCAAAAGTAAGCAGTACATATCAAATTTTTTTGTACACACTAAGAAAGTTCAAAGTACCTTTTAACTTAACTGATGCCGAGTCGACTGAAGGTCAGTGCCTTTTATTTTAAGTTATTGCTTTGTCTCGTCGTCGTGTGAATAGAATGGGTTGGACAATATTTGTATGCTAAATGTGGGGCCCATATCAATATGAAATGGGTTCTCTCTACAGCCTCTTTTTGTATTGAAAGGGCTGGGTTAATGGGAACGGATTTGCACTCAGGCCCATATAAATCTTACACCTTGGGAATGGAATTGTCGCGTTGGATCTTATAACTTTTTCAAGCTTAGGTTAGGTTGGATTCCAGCTCATATTATTAACCGTAACAAAATTAAATAGATAATTAATGTATACTTTAAAGGTAATATTAATTATTCATTTTTTAAAAAAAATTAAGAAAAATTTGTCAAAAATGTGAATCACTTTTTCACTTTCTTATAAAAAAATTCTCTTAAAATGATTTACTAACATATGCCCTAAGAGCATGCGTTGGTAAAACTAATTAAAATTATCACAATTAACAAAACATTGAGATTGTCCATAAATTCTCTTAACCTCAGTATAGTAAAGTATATGATTTATGTCTTACTTTTTTCTTTTTCTTTTTTTTCTTTTTTTTTTTCAATAAAATTTCAAAAAACCGATTGAGCTAACTAAAACCTACATTTATGTCTTACTGTGAAGTGAATTTAAAGTTGGTTTGCTAAAACTGTGCGGGAGGAGGGAGCAGTTGCCAAACATACCCTAATTGATTTCCATGAGAACAAGAACATTGCAGATAAGAAGAATGAAACACCTTGAATATCATAGTATACATGCAGAACAACTCCCATATAATTCCGGGATTATCAAAGGATTGCATTTTTGAGGTATCTTGCTGTAAAACAGACCTTTTTTGTTAGTTCATTTATGTGTGTAAATCCAACAAAACAACCCATGGTTCAATCAGGCAGTAACAGTTGAAACATGTAACAATAATCAACATAAGTAACTAATCTTGCAATATCAACTGTAAACTCGATTCAAATCAAGCATGAGCATAATAAATTCAACTCTAACTGCTCTTCAATATCTCTTCTGATGACTATCCATCCACATTACAAATTTCATATGTTTGAACAATGGAAACACTGCAAAATCGTAAAGCCCATTAAAGCAGAATCAAGCAAACTGGGAGTTTTATTCCATAATCGCAACGCCTCCAGCAGCCTTTATTTTCTCTATTATTTCATTTGCCTCCTCCTTAGTGGCCCCTTGTTTAACCAAAACAGGAACCTTCTCAACCAGTTCTTTAGCCTCTTTCAATCCCAGACTAGTAAAGGCTCTTACTTCTTTGATCACCTTGATTTTCGCAGCCGCATCAAACTTCTCCAATTTCACATCAAATGCTGTTTTCTCTGCCTTCTTCTCCTCAGCCTTTGTAGATCCAGAAGCCCCTCCCTGTGGGCCCAGATCGAGACCTTCTACAGAAATTGGCTGCAGCTTTGGATGCCTTAGCCTGTCAGCGAGAGTAGGACCAATTTGTCTGCGTTCTTCAGTGGGTAGTGCCGCAATTCGTTCAGCAAGATTAATGATTTTATCAGATGGTGGGGGTCTTGGACCATATGGATCATAGAATGGTGGATATTTGTACCTTTTCGGCTTGGCATTGGGATCTCTAGGAACAAAATCAGGCTGGAAGCAACGAAACTGCAAAGGACCAGTTATTTCAGGGAGAGTGGGACGGACACGAGTGAATCTAGCAAGCGTGATAAGCTTCATGACTTTTGAATACTCAGTGCAAACGACGGCAAAAGTAATACATATATTTAAAAAGAAGTTATATACTTTAACCAAGTAGTTGCAACGTTGGATGCAAATGAACCCTTTCCTTTATGACAATTCAAACTGCATGGAGTCTGCTGAGAACTCTTTGCTGTAAAGGAAAAAAATAATATCAAATAGCGCAAAAGAGAAAGCATGTCCTTCCATTTCTTGGAAAGGCAATCAAAATATGTGGGTATTAAACAAAAGATAGATGCTACAATGGCTATTAATATGTTTCATCATATGAAAGAATGACTCCTAGGCAATAATATAGTCAATGAAAACCATAAACACCAAGCCTGAACATCATGCTCACCTAACATCAACTGCATTGCATAAGCTACATTTTGCATATCTTAATGACAAACAAGAATTTACAAGTTGAATAATTTACAAACACAACAAAGTAAAAGAAATTACAAGGACAGTGATGATCAAGTCCACCAATTAACCAACACAACAAAGTAAAAATGAAATTACAAGGGCAATGGCAATTAAGTTCACCAATTTACAAACACTGGAAAGTGAGGAACATTATTATTAATTTTTTAATGGATAAAAATTTATTCAATCAAACCATAGTGAATGAGGTAATCTATTGTTCACGATCTCGACTCCCTTGCTCTCTTGTACACTATATAACTAGATTTAAAGAATTAACATCAGTTAATCTTCCTAGAATGACTAGTAAGTTAATCTTTCTAGAATGACTAATTCGCACAAACCTTTTTTTATAAGCACACAAAATTTCATTCTAAAAGACCCTCAAACGATTCCAGCGACTATTAGGGGTGGCAAAAGAGTTATCGTGCGGGCTTTGGATTAGGCCATAAATGGGTCAGATATACATGTATCCATTTAATTAAACAATAAAGGCCCATTACCCACCAAACCCACCCATTTACCCTATGATCACTAACATAATAACACACACATAGATGTATATACAAATTTATATGTATGTATAAAATACATACATATATATATATATATATGGATGGACAAACTTTTCCCCTCCAATTTAGAGGAAAGGTCCTCCAACCCACTATATGGTGACTCAAATGAGCATCCACATATACTTTTTAGTGATGTGTCATGCCCCAAACCTGGTCATGACTCTAGGGACATGAGATATTAAGTTATCTAACATGTACACATCTCTCTGTTTTATTTGAGATCTTCCACAATGAATTTTTAAAATCCCTTAAACCATCATTCTGCAATATTTCCACAATGACTGTGAGAGTTCTAATTCAAAATAACTAAATATCTTTCCAATCTAGATATCAAAATCTCTGAACAACATAACACAGACTCCACATCAACAAAACTATACCCATAGAGTCAAATTTTCTCATGAACTTTTTATAACATCAATATTCAAACATAATCAATCTCAAAGATAAACTACGTCCACAAAATTTATCTCCACAATGATAACATTTGACAAATAAAAAGAAAATCTCCAAAGAGAACAAGGTCCAATTCACCAATACCCAAGAACATCTAATCAACGGTATCTCAAGTATTTGGATAAAAAGAAAATATTAGGGAAAAAGGAGGGGAGGGGGGATTAAGCTAACTCAGTAAATAGGACTTACAAACTTGATTGTGGAAAAGAGTTAGTTAATTTGTTTGTTTGTTTGTTTGTTTTTTTTTTTTTTTTTTTTTTTTTTTTTTTTTTTTTTTTTTCAACACTTAATTTTGTGATTATATATAATCTATCAAAGGTAGTTCAAATTAATAGTTTAAATGATTCACAACAGTATAATTCTGAAGTATAAGATTTCACATAAACCGAAAATGCTATAAGAAAGATGCAACATAGTTTGGAAATCATGTAACTTCACGTCAATAAGAAGGAAACATAACTTAGCAATTAGCACGGCTAGTAGCATAAAAGACAGCAAGATGCTTTAGAATAAAGTTCATAGTGGGCAATTATGTCAAAACTATCTAAGTTTAAATACACAAACCATAACCCTAGGCCTCACAACTTATGGTCAACACTTTTGACCTGTTGACAGGGTTATGCAGTCCTCTCTTTGGAACTAGGACCCCCTCTTTAGAGCAGCCCCCGTTTTGGAACCTATGACTTTTCGGGCTCTCTCTTTGAAACCTATGACCAACAAAAATTCTTTCTTTGGAACTATCACTAAAAATGCTCCATCTCTGGAGCTACAAAAAGCGCACCATCCCTTCTTTGGGATTGTCTCCTCTTTAGGACTTACCTACTGTCCTACAGTACCATGCCACTAATCACAACTAGCCTTAGGGTGTTAAAATCATCCTCTCAATGTTCTTGTAGGAAAATGTGTTTCAAAATTAATCATTCTACAAGTATTCCAATACTATCTTCGCAAAATATATACTTTAAAATCATGATACCTTCCAACCACTACAAAATAATATAAACATCAAATTACATGTAACACATCATGATTGATTAAATAGTTATTTCTCAAAAGGCATACATCTCAATATAACATCACCTACCATGATAATTTCTCAAAGTATCATGGGTAGAATAAACAATAAATTCCTCATACCAAATCATAGGCAAATCGAACAACAAGTTTCTAGAAACATGCGCATAAATACCTCAATGTACCCATGCTAATAGTTCTAGCTCGCGTGTCATAAAAAGATACTTAGTAAAGTATTCAAATTCATGTAACACTTATTTTCCTTACAAAGTAAATTTTTTTGAAAAGACTTGTATATCTTTAGATAAATCCCAAGTTAGTAAACTTTACTTACCTTAAGCAGCACAGTATGTTCCCAACACTCATGCGCTCTGACTTACTAGTTAGAACCTAAGGATGACTGGATGAGTTCAAAAGGATATCAATGCGTACACCAACACTATTGGGTTACACGTGTGAGTGAAGTCCCACATTGATTAATGATGAGAAGAATGAGTAGTTAATATAACATAATTGAGCACATACCCATTGGGCTTAGGCCTTTTGGGTTAAAATATTTTATATGTTATATTAATTATTCAAGAAAGCTCCCCAAGGTTTTTATCTCCCCAACAAACACAACATAACATGAGATACTTTCTCATGATTCAAGAACAATATGGTAAACACCAGTAATGCTAAATTTTCTGTCATAAAGCCATGATCAAAGTTAGACCTTGACCCCTAGGGATTTCAATATAGTATAAGTTTGGTTCCAACCAATCCCCTTTGTTCCCAATTCTTTTATCAACCCTAGATCATCGTTTAACCTTAAAATTCACCACATAAGCTCCTGTTTCACCCTTCCTTCTCTAATCTTCACAATACCACGCAAACTAAGATTTGATAATTAAATATATAAGGGCAACATGTCTCCTCATCCAAGCTTTTAGACAGCCCTTAAATTCCTTACACCCACTCCCAATATCCTCAAAATAAACCCATAACAATCCAAAATATCAGCTCCTCCCTTCCCCATTGCCATGGCATCCAAACTCCAAAGTCAAGCACCAAGTCACCGAAAGATAACCCACCCACTTCTCACCAAAACCATAACCTTCAATTTTCACCTTGCATAATTCCAAACCAATATTACCCAAATGCAATTAACAAGTAAATGTTTGGGAGAGTGTAGATAACTCAAAAAAGTGTCAGATTTCCTAACCCACTGGGGAGTTCCAGAACTACTAATTTCACATTGGGAAATTCTCATCCCATTCCCAAGTCAGTAATTTCTACTTTCTAGTCTATTTAGACCCATCAATGTCATCCTTAGTACAAAGAGGAAAATCAGCATTTTCCATTGCCTTTATAGTTATACCCATAAAGTTTCAGCCTTACCCAAATATTTCAAAGTACAAAATTTTCTTGTTCAAAATTCACCCTCTTCAGTTTTTTTCATTCAAATAAAGAAAGTGAATTTTCGGCATGAACTAAGTATAAGCAACCTTAAAAATCAATAGTAAAAGATAAGCATAAGCTAAATGAAAGACACCAAACTCCTTTGAAAAAAAGACAATATATAGATAACAGAAAAGTAAAAAGTTTTAAAGTCGATAGCATTTCTTCAAAAACCTTATAGACAATATATATGAGAGCAGAAAGTAAAGTTTTAAACTTGAAGGCATTTCATCAAACACCTTACATATAATAACTCAGTAATGGACTGTTCAAAAAATGATCTGATCTCAGCTCGTCTCTGCCTATCGCCAGCTCGTTTGGTCTCGCCATCCACTCTCAAAACTCTCTCTCTCTCCACCCTTGCACTCAAGTCCACTTCCGTGTCAGTGTCTATAGATATCTAGGTTGTGTTTGGATGGCAACATTTGGATTTGAAATCCATTGATTTAAAATGCCTTGATTTGAAATCCTTTGATTTAAAAATTCCTTGTTTGGGTCTTTTTAAACAAAGAAGGATTTGAAATTCATCATTTGAAATTCCATTGTTTGGATACCTAAATTTGGATTTGGATTTCGATTTAAGATCAATAAAATATATTTTTTAATTATTATTTTTCTTAATCCTTCTACATTTTAATTTTAGTAACATATTTAATAAATACATGAGGTAATATTAATAATTCAATTGACAAGATAATAACTAAATATCTTTAGTCATAAACAACTTAAAAAATATCCTGCCAATTATTGACAACTAAAATTTTTATATCAACTAGAGAGAACCCAAATGCATGGATTTTTTCATAAAATTCAAAATCTAAAACTATTAAGAAAGTAAATTTCCGGACAGTTTTCATCTCTATTCTTTTTTTTTTTTTTGAATTAATCTATTTCAAGGAAATTTTCAAATGATTTAGAAAGACCATGATCAGATGATGTCAGTATTTTAAAGAAAATCCATGAAATCACACCAAATAAATCAATGCAATTGCAACTACAAATATGAATAATAAATAATTAATACAACTAAAGGTAAGCAGCCCAGTGATGATGTTGCCAGTGATAAATAATCACACCATACGGTAAAACAATTAATATTTTTTATATATTTTGTTATTAAAATCAATTAGTATATATTCAAACCAAAAAAAGAAAAGAAAAAAAAGAAACCACGCCATCAACCTCAATTCTAATCAAAGGTGATTCAAAAACTAACTATAACTTAATTAGACTTGCGAATGGATTTGGCCAAAAATTAAAATAAATAAATAAAAAGTAAACTTGCGTATGGACCTGCTCCTACTAGGAGAGATTGTTTGAATTGTTGGTAATATATCACAACAGAAGAAATGGGGACTCATTGAAAGATGACAACGGGTGGACTTAAAAGCACAAATGTTGGGGGAAACTCCACATTCCCACTTCTATTTAAGCTCACTCCTTGTTTCCCTAGTGAAAAAAATTACCTCAAGTTCTTCAAGTGGTGGATGGCTTAGTGACAATGACTTCAACAAGGACAGGCTTGATCTTTTTTATTGGTTATTAGCTGCACTCAGCCTCATCAACTTCTTTAATTACCTTTTCTGCTCTAAATGGTACTCTTATAATCCATCTCTATCATCCACTACTCCACCACAAGACCATAACAAGGAAGTGCGATTTTAGGTAGAGTTCATTGGTCACACACAGGTTGGCTGGTAATCCCAATTAAAATTGTCAGTATTAATCTTTAATCTATTACCATCAATCAATATGACCAAAACAGACAAAAGAAATACACCTCAAAGCTATTAAATATATTAGACCCAGCTCATTCTTGAACTATTAGAAATGCATTTGTTAAAAGATTTTAATAAGTACAAAAAACTCAAATGAGAAGGTAGCAAAATTCTGTTCCAAAGGTTCAAAGAAATTTTCTACTTTCAAGTAGACTGTAAATGTGCAACCTTTATATTTACGGTTACCTTTGAATTCTAATTACCAGCATAAAATGAGAAGGTAGCAGAATTATGTTCCTAACCCAGAAGGCAGCTTAGAAAAGGAATTCAATGTTGACCGATACCATAAGCCTATTTAGGAAAATCAAATTTGAAAGAGAGCAATTGAAACAGCTTATATATGCGTGTACTTTGATTATTATTCTCTATGAAAAGCAACAGGCTAAATGCATTTTGAACGTGCCAAATTCCAAAAAAACATGTACATTTTGTGCTGAATTTTCTTTGTTCAGAGAGCAGAATGACCTTTACAGCCCCGTTAGAGCTGAAGTGGGTGTGAAAACGTGTGAAATTTGCAACTCAAATATGAAGAATCCTTAATTTGTACATTTATTTTCGAATTGTCATATTTCAAGAGCGATCTGATAGGGGTACTGATTTGGCTTTCAAGAGACAAATACATGCATATGCATTGTGATTCTTTAAGATCGATCAAGACTGGACTTTTGGCCAGCCAAGTCAAATCTGATTGGTCTCAATATTTAAGACCAGGCTCAAGTTTCTACTTTGAATATATATTATGCTTAGTAATCTTGTGGACATTGTGGTTCCACAGGAGTCAAAGTGGTATACATGCATCAAGGAAAAAATGCATTCTACAAAGGAAACATTACTAATGATCAAGTCTTTGACAGGCAGGTACAATGTACACAGTCAGCAGCATAGGCAACTTGGCAACACGATGATAATCTGGTGGTAAATAGAGAAAGAAGACATAAAACTGATGAGGTATGAAAGAATTGGCAATACGCACCGATAGCTATAAAGGGAATATTTAACAAGTAATGGACAAATGATGATATAAGTTTTGTAGCTAAAGCAACAAATGGAATGAAAAAAAAAAAATATTTATGGGATGTATAAGCATTCACTATGACAGTAGTCCTCACTTTCCATCATCACAACATCATTGTTTCAAATGAATATTCTCTCACTTATTACTTCACAAACTCATAAACAGTTTATTGAAGCATTTCATCAAACACATGATTTGCATTACAAACCCACAAATGAAAATAAAAATAGTAAATAAAAACAAACCCAAAACATATCATTGAAAATGCCATGAAACAAGATGCACAAACAAATCAAACAAAACCCACAAACAATCAAATTAAACCCAAACAAACCCACAAATAAATCAAATAAAACCCACCGGAAAAACCCACATCCTCTGTGGATTTAGATTTAGTAATTAGAGAGGTTAAAGAGGAAGATAAGAGTTGAGAGAACAAACCTGAAGTTGCCGAGAGAGAGAAGGGGAAGAAGAGCTAGTGAGTTACGGCTAGGAAGAGAGACACGGAGAGCCCAGAGAGAAACAGTGTGCGTGAGAGTGAGAGTGAGAGATTTCTAAATTCTTGGGTTTGTGAGGGTATTTCAAATTCATGGATCTGGACCCTGAAATGGATTTGGGCCCTCGAATCCATATCCAAATTCATGTCGTTCAAACAGACCACTGGCAATTTCAGATCAAAATTTGCCCTCACGTGCATCCCAAATGTAGACACGTGAGTTTAGAGTAATTTTTTATGGTCACGTGAAACACACGTGGCATCTATAAAAAAAAATTTTAATATTTTTATATCATCTATACTATTATTTAAGGAGCTTCACTTATTTAAATTCCTCATTTTTTAGTTAAAAAATAACCCTACATCCTTATGTTTAAGTAGAAATAAAATTAAAAGATAATTCGGTAAAAATGTAATTCTAATTTCCAGGAAAACATTGCCTAAAAAAATAGGACCACTCTCCTCTTTTTTTTTTTTTTTTTTGAGGGGCGACCACTCTCTCGTTAATTTTCAAATTTTGGGGTATTGATTATTTTGATATAATATCAAAAAATTGCATATATTCCAAATACATTCGAATGACCTTTTTTTTTAACTTCCATAACTATACGTGAGAAACACATGCCACCAAAATTAAATATTTTGCTATCATCAATAGTCATGTTAGATTAGGAGGTATTTGTTTGGGAAGGAGCGGGAAAGAGAAAATTGGTGTTTGATTGGGAGGTGTTTGTTTGATTTGTATTTTTAGGTGCTACACAGTTCTTTCTTTCTTTTGTTTTTTTGTCTAGTTTTGGGAGTCTTTTGGCTGAATATTGCCAAAAATTGAGTTTATTAATGATATACGTACTGTTCAAAGTTATTTAAGAAGATAAGGAAAAATAGTGAATTTTGGCAACACTGTTGCTGAAATTGTAAGAAAAAGTATGAGAGAGGAAAGATAAGCGATGTGATGGGAGGTGGGAGAAAAAATTGAATTTTGGTAATGAGATTACCGAAATTCTTGCTACCCCAAGCTTTGCCTGTGAAGTGCCCTAGGTGCTATGCTAGGTGGAGTGCTCGAAAGGGAATATGAATTGTGGCAACCAAGTTGCCAAAATTGTAGAAAAGAAGAGAGAGAAAATATGAATTGTGGCAATCAAGTTGCTGAAAATTGGAGGGGAAAAAGAAAAGGAATTGTGGCAACCAAGTTGCCGAAATCTTGGGGAGAAATTTAAAAAAAAGAAAAAAAAGTGGCAATTGATTTGTGGCGATGGCATTGCCGAAATGAAGGGGGAAAAAAATGTGGCAATGGAATTGCCAAAATGGAGGGAAAAAAAATGTGGCAATTAATTTGTGGCAATGTTGTTGCCAAAATGGAAGGAAAAAAAAAAATTGCGGCAATGGAGTTGCCGAAAATTGGAGGGGAGAGAGAGAGAGAGAGAATTGTCTGAATAAAAAAAAAATTAATTCTTATTATAAAAAGTACATGTGGGGACATTTTTGCCTCAAGACCAAGAGTTACACTTTGTAATCTTTTTTGGTTTCAAGTCCCACATGGGAAAGAAATGCTTCCTCTTCATGCCATGTAAGGGATGACCAAGTGGATGACCAAACTAGTAGCACTCTATCACCATTGGTCATCCCTTATATGGCATGAAGAGGAAGACTTTTCTTCCAATGTGGGACTTGAAGTCAAAAAAGATTACAAAGTGCAACTATTGGTCTTGAGGCAAAAATGTCCCCACAGTACACATTCTTATTCTTTCCCTAGTTTTTTTTTTTTTTTTTTTACCAAAGCAGTTTGATTTGTGTGTATGTCATGTTCTTTCATTTCATATTGTAAAAGTACCATATGAAACAAATAATGATAGATTCAAGTACATTGATTCTTATTCTAAAAAAAAGTACATAGATTCTTATTAGATTCTTGTCCATGCATGAAAGAAAATTATGGAAGAAAAAAATTATTCATGTGCACATTGTAAACAAACCAAAAAAAAAAAAAAAAAACTGAGATTTTTGCAAAGATTCTTTGCAAAAGAAAAAAAAGATTGATGTGCACACTGTAAAAAAAATAAAAAAAAATAAAAAAGAAATTGAGATTCTTTGCAGTGAACATATGTTTATAGTTAAGTAATTTGTTTGTATCAGAGTGTCCCATCTTGGTCTATATTGTGTTGTATTTGGTCAATTGGCATATCTAATTATACAGTTTAAAACATAAGAATTTAACTTATATGAAACTTACATCCTATTTGAATGGCACTAATGTTACTGAAGTTTTCATGATTCTTATTTTCTACTCATTTTCCTCTAAAAATTTCATCAACCTTCTTCTCCACTTTGACTCCCCTCATAATTCTACCAACTATTTTCAATTCATGCGTGCCATACATTCTACAAATAACTATAAGGAACAACACTTGCAAATATCTATCCATTCTTTATCTCTTACAAGGTGAATTACATCTCTTAAGTAGTTACTTTTCTTTTTATAATATTCATATTGATATGTTTTAGGGGTATAGCTAAGCATGAAAATTTTGTTTTTGTTAAATTATTTGTTCATGCAAATCTTGTTTTTATATTTTTTGCAACATGAACTAATTTGTATGATATGTTTTAAATTATTTGTCCATGAATTCTTGCCTAAAATTTCATATAGCAAAAATATATTTCAAAATTGACATAAATTTTCTTTAAATAAATACTTACTTTGTTAGCTTATAAGAAAACCCCCAAAAAAAAAAAGGTTAGTATATGCTCATAAACCTTAAAATCTAAGTTTTAGGTGTAAAAATAATAATAAAGAAAATTGTACGATATTAGAAATATTTATCTATTATCGTATGGATGCATGAGAACATTATATAATTTGTCTTGTTTTAAAAGAAACAAAATGAAGAGTTACATAAAATAATTAATGTAACCATAACAGATCGTTCTAAATGTTGATGTTATGCTAAGTTACTTAAGAAAAGGGAAACAAAAAATAAGGTCATATACTAATTATAACAATAAATAATATTAAATAATTTCAAAATTAACAAAACACATGCATAAATTTAATTAGAGAGTTGAGATGCTTACCACAATTGTGATACCAACTGAAAGAGTGAGAATTATAGAGTGATACTTGCAAAAAAAAAATAAATAAATAAATAAATCAGATAGTAATAAATAAACACAAAATAACAACAATACTGAATATGCTTGTAGTCCTAACCATAAAAAATTCATTAATCTAAAATTTGAATAACAACAACAACAACAATAATCATAATCATAGGCATACAAACAATATTAACCACAACAATACATAATATTTTACAATGTATTAGCTTCTAGAGCTGTAAGTTAATAAGTAAAGGAAAAAAAACTTACATTAACCCAAAACTTATAATTCTTAATTGTGCACACTAAAGCAAAGTAGAAAAGTAATTGAACAATTGGAGGATGTAACTTTGTGAGGAGATGCAATCCTTTAGTGAGGGCACTTGCCTTTTATTACGAAGATGAGAAATGAAAAGACAAAAAAGAATCCATGACATAGATTTTAGGCATGATATCAGTAGGTTAGGTTTTATTAGGAATGGTCAATGAATATATTCCAAGTACTTTGGAGAATAAGAATCAGAGGAAGAAGTGAGGTGATTAGCTGATTGACTTCTCCAATTTTCGGTGCCACAAAATTTGTTTTCCCCCTATTTGGGCAATTCTATTACCACAATTTTTTCTCCCTCTATTTCGGCAATGTCATTGCCACAAATCAATTAACACAATTTTTTTTCCTCCCATTTTCGGCAACTTGGTTGCCACAATTCATATTTTCTCTCTCCTCCCTTCCCTACAATTTAGGCAACTTGGTTGCCACAATTGGTTTCCCTTTGGGCACTCCACCTAGCACTAGCACTAGCACTTTGGACACTTCACACTCACTTGGGCAGTAGCTTTGGGGAGCAAAAATTTCGGTAATCTCATTACCGAAATTCAATTTTTTCTCCCTCCTCCATCACATCACTTATCTTCCCTCTCTCTCATACTTTTCTTGCAATTTCGGCTGAAATTCACTCTCTTTTCTCATTTTTCCAAATAATTTTGAACAGTACTTATATCACCAATAAACTCAGTTTTTTGCAATATTCAGCCAAAAGACTCTAGTTTTGGTCTTTTGCTTTTTTAGACGTTATTGGTTTTTCTTTGCATAAGCTTTGGCTTTTTATTTTTTCAAAAAATAATTTTGGGTTCTTGAATTTTTTTGTGCTATTTTTTATAAATGAACTGCCCTTTCATATATATTTTTAATAAAAAAAAATAAAATAGTGTTATTTTTTATTTTATGATTTTATCTAATAGAGATATGATTGTAAATTTATACAAATTACAATTTTTATCCTCTCATTTTTCTTCTTAACCAAACAAAAAAGTTTTCTATTACTCCATTTTTCCACTCCTCCAACCAAATACAAATGAAAAAAAAAAAAAAAATCTCTTTTATCCTCTCACTTTTCCATTTCCTCAACCAAAGGATTATGATTGATTCCATCTCTTTATCTACTAAATAGGAGAGCTTAATAGCAATCCAATTGGATCTTGGTTCTTATATTTTTGTGATAACCTAGAATCAGTGGGGAGATATGATGTTATTTGTTTTAGGACTAATTCTACGGTACCCCCCCCTAAAAAGGGGGGTACGGTACCCATTAGTAGGTAACCTGTTACACCAGATTACTTTTTTCTCACATTTGATGGTTCCATTTTCACATTGTGTAGTTCCAACATCACATGTGACAGTTCTTTTCTCACATTTGGTGGTTCCCTTACTTTTTTCTTACATTTGACAGTTTCATCCTCACATTGTGTAGTTCTAACATCACATGTGACAAGTTTTTTCTCACATTTGGTGGTTCCTTTACTTTTTTTTTTTCCTCATATTTGATGGTTCTATTCTCACATTGTGTGGTTCCAACATCACATATGACAGTTCTTTTGTAACATTAGACGGTTCCCTTACTTTTTTTTCACACTTGACGGTTCTATCCTCAAATTGTGCAGCTCCAACATCACATGTGATAGTTCTTTTCTCATATTTGGTGGTTCCCTTACTTTTTTCTCACATTTAACGGTTCCATCCTCACATTGTGCAGTTTCAACATCACATATGACAATTTTTTCCTCACATTTGGTGGTTCCCTTACTTTTTTTCTCACATTTAACAATTTCATCTTCACATTGTGCGATTTCAACATCACATATGACAGTTCTTTTGTCACATTAGGTGATTCCCTTACTTTTTTCTCACACTTGACGGTTCCATCCTCACATTGTGCAGTTCTAACATCACATGTGACCTTGACAGTTCTATCTTCACATTGTACAATTCCAACATCATATATGATAGTTCTTTTGTCACACTGGATGGTTTTCTTACTTTTTTCTAACACTTGACAGTTCTATCCTCACATTGTGCAGTTCCAACATTACATGTGACAGTTCTTTTCTCACATTTGGTGGTTCTCTTACTTCTTTATCACATTTGACGGTTCCATCCTCACATTGTGTAGTTTCAATATCACATGTAACAGTTCTTTTCTCACATTTGATAGTACCCTTACTTTTTTTTTCACATTTGACGGTTCCATCATCACATTGTGCAGTTCCAACATCACATGTGACTACACTTTTGTCACATTCAGTGGTTCCTTTATTTTTTCTCACATTTGATTGTACAATTCTCATATTGTGCAGTACCAACATCACATCTGACTATAATTTTGTCACATTCGGTGGTTCTCTTATTTTTTTTCTCACATTTGTTTGTATCCTCACATTATGTAATATCAACATCACATATAACTGTACTTTTGTCACATTCAGTGGTTCACTTATTTCTTCTCTCACATTTAATGGTACCATTCTTATATTGTGCAGTACCAATATCACATATAACTTACTTTTGTCACATTTGGTGGTTCTCTTAATTTTTTTCTCACATTTTATTGTACCATCCTCATATTGTGTAGTACCAACATTACATGTGACTGTACTTTTATCACATTCGATAGTTCCCTTATTTTTTTCTCACATTTAATTGTACTATCATCACATTATGTAGTACTAATATCACATGTGTCTATACTTTTATCACATTCGGTGGTTCCCTTATTTTTTTTCTTACATTTTATGGTTCCCTTATTTGATTGTATCATTATATCCTTGAAACCTAAAAAAAATGATCAAAATACCCTTAGAACTTGAAAAGGACTAGAATAGCCCTAAAACTTAAAAAAAAAAAATAAAAAAAAATAAAAAATAAAAAGACCAAAATGACCTAAATAAGCACAAATCCTAAAAAATGATCAAAATACTCTTAAAATCAAATAACAAAAATTGACCAAATGGCCCTAAAACTAAAAAAAAAAAAAAAAAAAGACCTAAATTACCATAAAACCTAAAAAATGACCAAAATAATAATAAAACCTTGAAAATGACCAAAATACCCCTAGGACAAAAAAAATGACCACATAACCTTGAAACTTAAAAAATGACCGAAATTACCATAAAACCTAAAATTGACCAAAATATCCCCTAAAACCTCTATTTGCAAGACCAAAATGCCAATAAAAATGTTATACAACTACTCTATTTGCTGGATTTGAAACCCATTAAGAAACCCTATTTAAGCTATAACCTCCCTTGTTAATGTGGATGAGAAAATTTGGTAGAAACAAGCCTGTCTTTAATGCTCGAAGTGTACACAAATAAGAGATATGAACTTTGTCCTTGGAAGCTTACCTGATGATCAAACTTGTTAAAATTACCAACGTTGTATAACTTATCTCACTAGTTAAAATTCCCATCTATGCTTGGTTATTTGGACTAAAGATCCGATACAAAAGGACTATAGAACTTACAAAATCCATTAATTTTTAAATTCCTTGTTTGGGCCATTTTGTACAATGAAGGATTTAAAATTCTATTGTTTGGATACCTATATTTGGATTTGGATTTAAGATCAATAAAATAATTTTCCCAATTATTATTTTTCTTAAACTTTCTACATTTTAATTTTAGTAACATTTGTGAACTAAATATTGAATTTCATTCATTTTTATCTAACTATAACATTGAAAATATTTAATCGCTAACTATTGAATGCATCACATTCAGTGCATCACACGAGTTAGTGATTAGTAATCTGAAAAAAAAAAAAAAAAAAAAAAAAAAAAAATCTAAAGATGTTTGATTATTAGTTGACCTTACAATACTTTGTCACGTCACTTTCGAGGTCTAACAATTTTCCACATTTTAATGATTTTATTTATTTATTAAATCACGAAATACCCTTAAACCCTACCAATCCCTCTAAAAGATGCAAATGATGGAAATTAACATATTGTCACTCACACACCTGATCAAAACTTGCATATCATCATAGCATCCATGAGATATGTCTAGGTATATCAATTAACATTTTTATGCAAACTACATCCATTGTAATCACTATCAATGGAGAGGAAAAATTATATCTGTATTACATTGAATATTAACATTATTTGTATTATATTGATCAATGTAATCACGTGTTAGAAATTAATTAAAGAACCAAAGGTACAACATGTTTTGCTACATTTACATATTTACACATCAATATGACGAAATCAAAGCATACAAAGTAAGGTATTCAATCCCTAAAAAAGAGTTACAATTCTCAAATCTCCAAGCACAACACACTTCTGATGGTTGATGCTAACATATTCATGGCACTCTAATAACTTGAAGCAATGATAATTCCCATGCTTGTCATTGCCAGCACCCATGGCATAGTAGAGGTGTATGTGTATCTGATAAACATGACAATAGGAATAAGGGCACAATTTAAAAATAAAAACACTTAAATTATCAAACTGAAAGGCCAGCACATTGTAACCACTTAAATTATTTACATTTGAAATCTACTTTTTGCAGAACTTGCATTTTCAACATTTTTAGTCAGGCAAGGAATTCACAGAAATCCAGTTTCATAAAAACTTAGACTAACACATCAGTAACAAAATTATGTATTTTAAATTTTACAGCTACAATGTTTTTAATTGCCATTACAACCCCTACAATCAGAATGGTGCACATCAAAGCAAATAAACAAATTGAGAAACCCAGCAAACAAAGCAATTGAATCTTAAATTCACGAAAAATTCTATGCCCTAGTGCAATGGCCAATGGCACTCCCTTAATAGTATAACAAGAGGAAAATAAAACCAACCCAGGTAGTATAACACAACCCAAAAAACAGACCAACCAGTTCCAAAATTGCAAATACAAAGAATACCCCATCATAATTTAAGTGAAAAAAGAGTCATAAATTGGGACCATACCTTGGCATAAGCATCCCACACATTGCAATTAATATAAGGGAGAAAAACTATGAAAGAACTACTAAGAAGAGAAAAAGTGGATGTTGGATTGAAATGAATTGATGTTATCTACTCAACATTACAAATATATTTCAAAGCTATTCCAGGGTTAAGCAAAGCCATCAAAATGCTTATTAGACATGTAAAAAAAAAGGTTCTGCCTGTTCTATGGAAACAATAGGAATCAATTACATAATTAGCACTAGGCAGTCTTTTTTCATCACAGACTAGGCATTGATACAAATCTACCAACAGGACAAACTTTGAAATCAATGTAGCTATACACAAAGCAAACATCTTATGTTAAACTAGTTAAAAAGTTATCACCACTGTCATCCAAAAAGTTATCATGCGTTAAAATACATAGCTCATAGAGGCATTTCATCAAACAATTCATTGCATTTCAATTAGACCAACTCGGAACTCTAAAAAAATATCTCCGACAATTTCTTAACAAAACTAAACCAACCCATGCTTACCAATAGATACAGACCCACATAGAAAAATCCAAACGAAGCCCACACAACTCAAATACAAACAAAAACAGAAATACAGACAAACCCAGAACGAACTTAGATAGGCTAAAAGAGACAAACCTGAACACCATGGTGGTTGTGGCTTTAACATTGTTGTCGCAGCTTAAGGCAGTGAAGACGCGAGCATTGTGGAAGGATTTCCCAAATTCCACGGTTAGTGAGGGATTTGAAATCAATAGATTTGGAACTTGAATTCCAAGATGGATTTGGGTCAAATACAAATTCTTCTCTTTTTAAGTTACCCACCCAAATCCAAATTCTAAACATAATCCCATGCCATCCAAACAGACCAGAAGAAGAGTGAGGACTCTTCCCCACCCACCCATCCCATACACAATACCCACAAGAAACTAATAAAGAAACAAGGGGGAAAAAAATAGCAGTGAAAAAAGGGTTTTATTGTTTTGATACTTACCTTTAACAATATCAAAACGATTATGATCCTTTAAAGAAACCTTCAATTTTTTTTTTGAAAGAAAGAAACCTTTACCAGAGATCGCAAGAGGAAGCGTAGAACGCGAGAGACGAAGAAAAATCGGAGAACGCGAGAAAAAAAACTGAGAGAGACTATCAGAATTTTTTTTTTTTTAGTTTATATGCACTGACTTGCTTTGCCAGTAACCGATTTCTACTAAAATTAAATTAACGGCTAAGATGATAACAACACCAAGTCATTGGTTCAGATATGGGTGGGTACCGTACCCCCCAAAAATAATAGAGGGTACGGTAGAATGACCCTTGTTTTAGATATTGAAGACCATTAATTCGATCTGTAGCTTGTAATTTTTGTAAATGATTACTATGCTCTAACTTGAGAAATATTGGTAGAGTGCCAAGACACTAGTTTTTTTTTTTTGGATAAAAAGTGCTAACACACTTGTAATTGAACTTATTGGTATTTCTTGATGTTTCTAACGGAGACATCAAGGGTAATCTCCCATCACCCATTGAAAACTATCAAATTATTCAAAAAGAAAATAAAAAAAGAAGATAAATATTGGTAGAACGGGATCACAAACATTACGAACTAGATTATGTACCTTGACGAATGAGAATCATTCCGAAAATAACTCATGCAAACTGTTGACGGGAATTGTCAACATTAAATAGGAAAAAATTATCGCTTTTGTTTTTTGTTTTTGTTTTTGTTTTTCTTTTTTTGAATAAAGGAACGGATAATTGTTAGGGAAAAAAAAAAATCCTATGCGATTATGTGGAATTTATTAATAGAGGTATTTATTTAATTGGAATTAGTTTTAGTTTAATTTTATGTATTTGTGGATAGAGGTGGCCACTGTGAATTATTTTTCCATATGGGGAAGTGACAAAGTTCTTATTCTTAATTTTCATTTTTAATTTTGGAGGATGTGATTAGAATAATAACTCATTTAAATTGGACACATCTATATATCTATATATCTATATATATAATAATAGGTGAAGCAGAGAGAGTGTTAAATTGAATTTCAAATTAGAACTCTAATTGTGTGCCATGTGTTTAGAATCTGAAATTGCAGTTGAATTTTGCATTATGTGGCTAAATGTATATGAGCTCATTCTCATTAAAACCACTTCTATGTATCGGGTTAAGTGAGTTACTGTGCTAATTAAGTTTTTTTATTTTATTTTATTTTTATTTTGCAATCAAACGTGAAAACCAAAGATATTAATATTGGTGATAAGAACTTGGTTTGGGTACATTGCATAATTTCAAAAAAATAGATAAATGTATGTGGGCTCATTCTCATTAAAACCACTTCTATGTATCGGGTCAAGTGAGTTACTGCGCTAATTAAGTTTTTTCTTGATTTTGCAGTCAAATGTGAAAACCAAAGAAATTAATATTGGTGATAAGAACTTGGTTTGGGTACATTGCATAATTTCCAAAAAGATAGCAAAGCCAGAGTTTACATCTTTGTTATAAATTGCTTATAAAGTTTGCATCTTTACATTTGCACTGAGCTTCGGATTAAAGTGCATTCTTCTTAGTTTTGATACTGAGTTTTGTTTACTATTCACTTATAAAGTTTGCATCTTTACATTTGTTATAAATTGCTAATATGTGTTTAGATGCACATTATGCCTAAAATTCACTATCCTTGTATTTGGCTTTTTGTTTAGGTTTGACACTTATAACAATGAAGAAAGCACTGTTGTGGACTGATGGATGATACTTTTTGCAGGCTGCAAAGGAACTTAGTGATCAATGGAATCTCACGTGAATTGGAGAGGACTCGGCTGTAGATGTCTTGATGGCAGATGTGAGTCACTATGTTTTTAAAATTTTCAGTGAAAGTAAAGGTTATGAACAATGTAAATTTTCCGGAGAGAGATTTATTATTCTATATTTACGCAAGTTTGGTCACCTTCTTGGAGTGGATCACTCTACCCTGTTTTTCTACTGGAATTTTTAATTCAGATTGTTACAATTTAATCCAAAATTTTATTTGAATTTTCCTATTGTTGTTACTATCATATATTATCATTCCAATTGTTCAATTAGAATATCAAATTGGAGTCCAATTTTACTATACACGTGTACAATCTAATTATTTTTAATTTTGCTGTCATGTGTAGAAGCCAATGAGATGAAATTAATAACACATTAAACACTCATGCTTTTGGAATTGATAGTACCAATCTAAATCCATTGGATCTGCTTCGTGATAATACAACTATGAAGGATGTATAAAAACACACACAAACCCATCTTTCTATAAAAAGAGATTGAAGAGAATTTCTTTTATTAGCCATGAAATTTCAGAGGTTTTTTCTTCACACAAATGCCCATCATGTTACAAAATGACCCATCGTAAAACTACAAAATGAGTACAACTCTGAGTCTTTTTTTTTTTTTTTTAATTTTAAATTTTTTAAGCCATGAAAATTTTAATTACCAATAGAGATTAAAGATTCAAAAGCTTGAATGAATCTTTTGGATAAACATTGTCACCAAGGTTCATCTTTCTGTATAAAATATATATACTGCTAAGTTTTGTTAATGAAATTTTCTGGTTAATAATATGAATTTAGATTTAACTGAACCTTTTAAACATGAATAAACTCATGATTAATAATATATCCATTCCCGCGCGGTAGCACGGGGCTACATACTAGTTAAAGTATAATATGTGTCATTTTTTTTTTTTTTTCATTTTAAACTTTGCTTATTTGATAAGAATAGAGAAAAATAATGTGTTAATTTGCAATTTTTTTAGTGGTAATTTACGATTTATGGGATTTAAAGTGTAGCACTCAAAACAAGATATAGAATTAAAAAAAAAAATTATTATTCCATTGTTCTATTCTATCCTCTGTCACTAATTTATCCTTTATATATATATATATATATATATATATATATATATTTATATTTTCACTGGATCCGTTTGACTATGAAAACAATTTCTGAAAAGATGACACTTTAAAATTTATTGCAACTACAAAAATGCTCTTCAAAAACATTTTATGCTGTTGAATCCAAACAAAATTACTAATATTGCATATAGGCACAAACTTGATGCAGGTGGTGGTCGCGGCAGCAATAGAGGTCTCAAGTGGTAACTCTAGGGTTGTGTGGTGAATTTGGTGATGGCATTAGAGATGGTAACGATGGTGGCGATGACTAAAAAAGCATGTGAGGTGATGGTGAGGACTGCAGTGATGGTAAAAATAATAGTGGCACCACAAAGAAATGGAGGGTGTGAGGGCACAATAAAAAAAAAAAAAGGTTTTCTACTTTTAATCTTTAATTCATTTTTCATTTTACCAAATAGCAAAAGATGCAAAAAATAGAAAATGTTTTTTTTTTAAACAATATATAATTTCTACTATAATATAATCTAAGTGTATATGTGTGTAAAATTTCTTCCTAAAGACTTGAACCCTCGGTTCTTGCCCTCCACATCCCACAAGTACTTATACTTATAAAGTGATCACCGCACTAATGATGCGTGGTGGTGAAAATGTTTTCATTCCACTAAACCAAAGAGAGAATTTGCTTCTTTTAAATGAAACTAAAAAAATAATGTTTAAATTGACTGTTAAAAACAGATTTGATTGAGGTACACTAAATTGTAGCCTCGTCCATAAGTAAATAATCATTTTAAAAAATTAACCAATAGGAAACATTGAATTTATTTATTCTTGTACAGGAACATCCTGCTCATGCTGGCTGTCTCATAAGTAGTCCTTTCACAAAAGACATTCGTCACCATCAATGGGCCTGCAGCCAACACACTAAGTTTTCCTGGCCAGTGGCCACCACCAGAGCAGAAATGAATGCCACTAGGGTTATCCAAAAAAAAAAAAAAAAAAACTCGAGAAAAATGCTCTAAGCTCCAGTTGAAAACCATCTCCAGTAAAACTGTAAAAAAAGAAAAGTTTTCCTTTTATGGTAAACTGTCTTAATTAATCTCAAATTTATTTTTTTTTTTGGGTGGAGAAACTGACTACTGACTCTCTGTTAAAATTGTAAAAGATTAAAGGAGAAAAAGAAAAGAAAAGAAAAAAAAGGAGTAAAATAATGATATAGAAAACTAGGAAAGAAATCCTTTTCAACAATCCTAAAATGCCATCAAGTGTTTTCCACAATCAAAGGCCATGTGTGACGAGGAAACTTGGGAACATTTTTTTTTTTTTTTTTTGGAGAAAAGGAAACTTGGGAACATGAATATCCAGAATCCAAGGAGAAAATTTAATAAACAATTGCTTTAGATTTCTCATATTCTTTCTAGAAAATTACATCTCTGCATGGTAGACCTTGTATTATCAATTAATCATAATATCGAGTCTGGCACTGGCCGTAGAATTATGTTATTTTCTATTCACAATATACATAATCTGTGTGTCACCTTGTGTTCTGAAAAAGAAAAAGAAAAAAATTCATTGTTAGGGATTGGAGAGCATGGCAAGGACAATAAACTAAACATCATTTTCATGAATGAAAACCAACATGTCCTCCTAGGTGTAGGCGTACCATTAGAAAGAAAAGGCATAAAATTGTTTGTTTTGTTTTGTTTTTTGTGATCTAATATTGATTTTTTTTAAGACCTTATTATGATCAAATCTAAAATTAAAATATACTTGTTAATTACAATTCATTGATCATGTTTATCCAAGCCATTAGCCAGTCATCCCAAATAATGTGCAAGGATATATAATTGAGTGGTGAATTGCAAAACATGATGAGATTCCAAGTCTATCAAAATAGGGTGGCATCTTTCTCCCAATTCCTTACAATGTCCTTTCTTTTCACCTTTTGATAGAGTAGCGGATTGGCCCTTATGTGGGAATAAGTATGGGATGGGTGTGTGTCATTTATCCATTGATGGAGAAATCATTTGTTGCTTTCACTTTTCTAGTCGGATTAAATTACTAGGCATTGCAAATGTGGTCTTCCATGAGAATTGAATACTTGATTAATTTCTCTTTATTAATTTTTTTTTTTAATTTGAGATAAAAATTTTACTCTAATCTAATATAAATGTATTTGTGTGAAGATCTCTCATAGAAACTTGAACACCAACCCTTACGCCCCCCTCCCCCCACTCCACAAAAACTTTGTATTTGTGGAGTGACCATAACTTAAAGATGTTGGGTGGTATAATTTATTTCTCAATTACTTGAACCCCTATGTATATTTCAATTCCCTTTAAGAGTAATTTTTTACCTAATTTAAGGGGCCTCAAATTAAGTTCTAAATTATTATTAGAAGAAATTAAAGGATGCAATAAAAACATCTTAATATATGGAAAATAGTCTTCTCGACAAAATAAAAACATGGAAAATAGAGGAGATAAATGTGACACATGCATGGAAAATAGTACTTATAGATGCAACGATTTTTGGGTTCCAGTTAGCTCAATTTGTAAAGTTTTTTATGGTTGAATAAGAAATTTGAGGTTTAATTGCTATATACACCAAAGACCGATTGTTGTCTTGCTTTGATGATAAAAAGCACATCATCAGAAGTGAACGCTATATGTTAAAACCCTATAAAATAAAATAAAATAAAAAGTAAACTACATAAATGTTCTTTATTCTTTATACCATATTTTAATTTAGTCCCTAACCTTTTAATTGTGTCAATTTGGTCCCTAACTTTTTAGTATCGTGTCAACTTAATCATTGTCGTTATCTTATGGATGGAAAAGTCTGACGTGTCAAACAGCTTAAATAAAAAATTAATTTATTGCCACATCAACGGACACATGTACTGCCACGTTAGTTTTTTTTTTTTTTTTTTTAAACCCAAATAAATTTAACCCAAATCAAATCTTTTTTTTTTTTGGTTTGAAAAGAAAATTTGCAGATTTTATTAAATAAGGCCAGACCCAAATTAAATCTAAAACACATATCTCCCTAAAATCCAAAATCCCGAACAGTGAGGACAACGGCAGCACCTTCTCCCTCCAGCGGTGCCTTCTCTAGTCTAGCAGTCCCAAGTTTGTCTATTCTGTGTAAATCTGATACCTTTTGAATCATGTGACTTACCATGCAAAGGTTCATTTGAATGTGTTTGTCTGTATGTGTATATTACTACAAGTGGGTCCAACCATTTAAGGTAGAAATGGTCTCAAACAAATTCACAATGGACTATAACGAAGTCCTTTTTTTTTTTTTTTTGGTGAGCTGCGACTATAACAGGATTAAAAAAATGGAGTTTCTTCATTGTACCAACCATAGGGCCAATCTCCACTAAAGCAAGATTGAGCATAAAATCAAGTAAAAAAAAGATTATATATGAGTAAAACGCCAAAACACGAAGTAGAAAAATAAGAAAAATAAACAAAGCTGAGCCAAATGAAACTACTAAATTAAGAGCAGAAAGAGACTAAATTATTGAATTTTGAGGGAGCCAAACATGAAGTAAGGATGAGAGAGAGAGAGAGAGAGTGAGTGAGATAGAGAAAGACATAACTAGTGCTACTGGAAGAGAGAAGCTGATGAAAGGAGAAGGTGCCACAGTCCTCACCATTAGGGATTTTGGATTTTAGGGAGATATGTGTTTTTAATTTGGGTCTACCTTGTTTAATAAAACCAGCAAACTTTCTTTAAAAAAAAAAAAAAGAAATTTGATTTGGGTTAAAAAGAAAAAACAAAAAAAAAAAAAACTAATATGGCAAGACATGTGTCCAATAAATTAATTTTTTATTTAAGCCGTTTGGCACGTCATATTTTTCCATTCATAAAATAACAATAAGGATTAAGTTGACATAACACTAAAAGGTTATGAACTAAATTAACACAATTGAAAAGTTAGGGACCAAATTGAAATATGATGTAAAGGTTAGAAACTAAATTAAAACATAGAAAATAGTCTTCTTGACAAAATAAAAACATGGAAAATAGAGGAGATAAATGTGACACATGCATGGAAAATAGTACTTAGAGATGCAACGATTTATGGATACTGGTTAACTCAATTTGTAAAGTTTTTTATGGTTGAATAAGAAATTTGGGGTACAATTGCTGCATACACAAAAGACTGATTGATGTCTTAATTTGATGATAAAAAGCACATCATCAGAAGTGAACATCATATATTAAAACTCTATAAATAAATAAATAAAAAAGATGCAACGATTCCAAATGCACACGGATTATGATTTTCTATGTGGCATTAAAGTCCACATGGATATTTAAGCAAATTGAAAACAAAAAATTATACTATTCATGAAAAGCGTTAAAATCTCCACACGTCTATTTTCAAGTTAGATTTGGAGATGAAAATACGCATGTGGGGCACAGTCAGGTCAGAATGCAGGCCTAATCATTAAAAGTTATGTTACAACTACAAACTATTTTATAATATTTTTACAAATTGTTGATGTGACCAGTTTTTTATTGATTTTGATCTAGGTCCACCATTAACATCACTTTTTCATTTACTATAATGACCACTCACTACATCAACAGTTTGTAAACTTTATTGTAAAAAAGTTTGTATTTCTAGCATTACTCAATTGCGAAAACACATGCATTTTGTTTCAATACTCAAAGATTCAAAAAACTTATTTCCCAAAATAATTTTCAAATATTCCTATTTTATTAAGTATAATTCAAAAAATATGGTAGGTAATAATTGCAGCCGTGAAATGTAATTTCAGATTTGATCCCTTCCATTAATTTAGAGCATGATGTGAATAAACATGCACATATATAATAAAGAAGTGTATATATATAATACTATTGTACACGAAAATTGAAATTTTAGGATTACAAATTTATAACTAAAGCAAAATAATGATGCATCATTTGTATTATTTCAGAATTTCCTATAATACTGTATTTGTGATATTCAATTCCTTAAGGCATGCTTGGCAGATTGTAATAAACACTACAATATAATATTTATTTCTATAATTTAGTTATTTTGTAGTTTGATTATATTTTTATTATAAGGAATAACCATTTTTTATGGAAAAATATTCTTTAAAATAAGGAATAATTATTCATTTCTAAAATGTTGTAATAGTTATTCCTTAGTAAGTGTAATAGTTTCTAAAATTAATATATGTCTAAATATACAAACTATTCATATGCCATAAGTACATAAAAATTATAAAAATAAATAAAAAATAGGGTAAATTATGTTAATATAGTGGCGGCTCCAAGATTTTTTTCTAGAGGGGTCAATAATGGCGGAGCCAAAAATTTATTGGTGGAGGGTAGGCGCAAGTGAAAAAAATAAGATGATTAATTGTTGTTTTTGGTTTTTCTATATATACAACTTCCAAGTTCTAAAAAATTATTAACAGTTTAAAGATCATTAAGAGTCTTATTACAACAATCATTGGATGTATAAACAAATAGAATTAAATAACTAATCATACATTTTTTTATCAAATTAATAATAACTTATTATATTTATAAATTATATCAATTGAATAAAAAAATAGAATAAATAAGAATAGTAGAGTATTCTAAACACTTTACCTATATATATATATATATATATAAAGAATAGTAACACGGTTAGGAGTAGGATTAGGAGTAACTGTAAAACTAAAAAAAATAATACTCCAGTAATAAAAATTTTTTTTGAAGTGTATGGTTTTATAAATATACACGCGGTTTTCTTGGGCTTGGAAATGTGTAGAGCACTTTTCAAATTACTTAATTGACCATTGAGAAAAACTAAGACAACATAAAAACTAAGGAAACATAAAAACTAAGGATCACGTTCAAGCTTATTCCAATTAAGCTTAACCAAAAATTTAGAGTCAGGATGTTCATATTTTTGTTGTAGGGGTCAAAACAAGATTAAAAAAAAATTATATATAATTTTTTTTTTTTTGAGGGACCAGGTCAGGGGGTTCATTTGAACCCCCTGGGCTGCTCTTGGAGCCGCCCTTTTGTTAATATACTCTGAGGTTTTGATTAATGCCAACCAGGTCCAGAACTTTTTAAAACTGATCAATTTAATTCCTAAAGCACACTTAGGGTCCGTTTGGATACAGCTAAAAACTGAAAACTGAAAAAAACTGTAGCAAAATAATTTTTAAATGTGTGAATAGTATCGTGGGACCCATTTTTAATGAAAAAATTACTGAAAAGTGAAATTTGTGGGTTCGTGAACAGTGAAATTTGTGCTGAAAAGTCAACTATTGCGGCTACTGTTCATTGAACAGTAGCTGCTACCATTGTTATGAATTCCGTTCCGTTCCGGCCGGAACGGACGGAATTTCTCGTACCGGTGTATAATCTGGAACCAGAATACCCTTTGTTCCACCTCAGGTCAAAATCCGACCAGTTCCGGGGCATTTCGGTCATTCCGGTGTGTTTCGGCAAATACCGGCCGAAACTAAAGATTCGGCCGGTATGTGTTTTGGGTTTGGTTCACACTTTACAGTTCACAGAGATCCAAGAAAAAGAAGGAAAAAAAAAATAGAAGAAAAAGAAAGATAAGATTCACATCAGATCAAAGAAGAAGAAAAAAAAAAATTCAAGTAATGGACAAAGCTCAAGTGCTGCCATTAAAACTCACTTCTTCAAGCTTATGTCTCTGCCACTTCCAGAGAGAAAAAGAGGGGATGTGAGACTTTTATGAGGGGATGTGAGACTTTTATGAGGCTTTGAATAAAAAAGCTTTGGAATGTTCCTAAAATCAAAGCCACTGTTTCTCCTTCAGCTTCATCCTTGTTGCTTTGAGCCACCATACTTTGGGCGTGTTGAGTTCTAGCCTTTGTTTGTGTGAGGAAGAGTTAAGACTCAAGGATGCATTAAAAAAAAAAAAAAGCGTAGAAGCTTGTGAAGTAGAAGAAACTAGAAAGAAGTAGATCAGATCAAGAGGAAATTGTAAATGGAAAAATACTTAGTTATTTACATCATTGCCACAAGTAAAAAGTTAAAACGTATTTACATAATATTTTAATCCACTTCACTGATTTTTTTTTTAAGGTGAAAGTTTATACACTATATTTATTGTATTATTTGTAGAAAAATTATAAATAAATATTTTTTTAATACCACTTTATTTAAGATTTTTTTAAAATAAAATAAAATTCATTACTTTATATAATAGTAATAATATCTAGTTTTATATATATATATATATATATTTTTTTTTTTAGGAACTCCGAAACATCTTAAAACGGTACGCCGAAATAGGCCAGTACCGAAATATTCCGTTCCACTGGACAAACCGAAACGGGCTCCGAAATGGAATTAATAACATTGACTGCTACAATGTTGCTACAGTAAAAAAGAGCTGAAAACGCATAAAAAAAATAAAAAGCTGAAAAAACACAGATGTCAAACGTAAACGTGCTAGCCAAACGAGCACTTAATCCCTATGACATTTGAGAAAAATGACTAATTGGTCTAATAGTTGTTAGGAACTAAGTTTGCTTTAGGGATTAAATTGGTCAATTTTGAAAAATCTTAAACCTAGTTGGTATTAGCCCAAATGTGAGTGTATGTAACTTGATTTTACACTAAAAAATAATCATTATCCCTCAAATTTAAAAAATATTACTATTTTTGTAGGAAATATAATATTTCCTAAATATAGATCTTAAATTTTTGGGTAAAATACATGTTTGGTCCCTAACCTTTAGGCTGAATATTAATTTGGTCTTTAACATTTCAAATGTATCAATTTAGTCTCTAATATTTTGATATTATGTCAAAATAGTCTCAACTATTAATTAAGTGATGGATGAAAAATAATGATGTAGCTAATAGTAATATATATATATATATATATTTTATGCCACATATCCTGCCACGTTGGTGGTGTATGGTTTTAATAATTTTTTTTAATAAAAAAAAATTCCCTAAAACGACAAATTTGGGATTGAAATCCCCATGAGTTCTAGTCTCAAAAAATCAAGCTCGCCCATTGAATTGATTCACATTCACTGCTCTAACGAAATATTAGAAAAAACACACACACGATGAGAAAATAAATCAAAAAATAAATTAAACCTGATTCACTGTGCTTTACACATTATTTCTAAAATTCTTCACTTTATTATTATCTTTCTCGATTTCCCTTGCTTTGTTCAAATCAAAGTATAACACCCAGTAAAATGAGCCAAGCAACTATTTGGGATATTACAACAAATTCTTGAAATTAATTTTCTTAATTTTTTTTTTAAATTTCATGTGGCAATATATGTGACATAAGAAATAATTTCTTATTTTGGCTGATAGTCAAGTCAACATTTTCCATTCATCAATTAACAGCAGAGATTATTTTAACACAATACCAAAATGTTATGCACTAAATTGACACATTTAATATGTTAGGGACTAAATTAAAATACAAACATAGAGTAAAAGTTAGGATCAAACATGTAACTTACCCTAAATTTTATTCTAATATTATAGCTTACAATCAAACCTAAGGATAAGTTTAGTCCTCAAAAACAAAAAGGCAAAAAGATGTAAATTACAACAAAGAGGATGTGAGGGAATTTCCTTTGTGACATTCAATTTCTTAGAATTCGGCTAGAATAAGATCCAACAATGGCAGTTTCTGAACAATTATAACAAAAAAAAAAAAAAAAAACAGTTCACCAATAAAAAGAAAAAAAGAAAAATAGCAATTCGTGAGATGTAAATGCAGAATTGACTTTTTCAAATGTATGACACGTCCTTGCATTTTTTTTTTGGAATGTCCTATAAAGTATAAAGACGCGTCCTTGCATTATTTCAGAATTTTCTATTAATATTTTCTACATTAAATACCATAGGTCTAAGATTACACACACATATATACATATGTAATATAGTAGTTTTTTTTTTTAAAAAAAGAGGGTTTCAACTTATAACATCCTCTCTTGATAAATGATAATAACTCTTCATTATTAGATCAAGACACCAATCAGTTTTTGATATAGACAAGAATTGAATTCCAAATTTCTTTTTTAAAGATTAGTCATTTTGTTTCCCTTTATTCACGTAGAGGAAAAAAGTTTATTACGTGTTTCTTGGACACAACTATAACCATGGCTACCAATCTTTCTCTTCTTTTATCAATTGTATTTCTCCTTCTTGTAACACAGCCTATTGGAGGCCACTCTTTCAAGTCCCTCCAACATCTCGAGGGATCTCACAAAGGCCAAACAGTGAAAGGGCTGCACGAGATCAAACGCTATCTCAGTGCATTCGGCTACTTAAAGTTAAACCACAGCATTGGTTTGAGCAAATATGATCATGCTAGCGTAAAAGAGAAAGATGAGTTTGATGAACATTTGGAACGCGCAATAAAATCTTTCTAGAAGAATTTTCATCTCAATGTTACGGGGAGACTCGACTCTAGCACCCTCGATAAAATGATGACTCCACGGTGTGGAGAAACTGATGATGACATCATGAGTCCGAATTATGCATTGTACAATGGAAAGCCAAAATGGGACAAGAACTATCTCGCCTATACCTTTGATTCAAGTGTCAAGCCTGATGTACTGGAAAAGTTAGGACCTGCAGTGCAACAGGGTTTCGACTTTCGAAGAATGGATCAAACATACACAATTTACATTTGCAGAGGGACGACCAAGTTCCACATTTGACATTGTGATAGGATATTATAGGGGTTGGCATGGAGATTACCAACCATTTGATGGACCTGGTAAGGTTTTTGCTCATGCTTTTCCACCATGGGAAAAATGCACTTTGATGCCGATGAGAACTGGAGCATTGATAAACCAAATGGTGATCAAATTGACATGGTATCGGTGGCCACACACGAAATTGGACACATTCTTGGACTTCAACATAGTACAGATGTAAATGCTGTTATGTACCCTTTTCTGAATTTTGGAATGACAAAAAGAGAATTGAGCCATGATGATATTGATGGCATGCTTGCTTTGTATGGCACACCTTAGAGGTTGAACGGGACAAGGGGGTACCACGAGAAAGAATATATGCCTTTTATTAAAAGTACCGTTTAAAATAAGAGCTATTGTAGAGCATCCGCAGCCCAATTTGTATATGCCAAATGTTAGTAACATTTAGCATTTAAGCCTCAAAATTGCTCCACAATGGGAAGGGCATATTGCATATGTCAAAAAAAATTTGAGATTTTGCTACAGTACCATCTCAAATGTAAGATGGTACTATAGCTGAATGTTATAAAAAAAAAAAAAAATTTTAATCCTTTTTACCTGGCAAATTTTTCTCTCCTCTCTCATTTTTTCTCTTTCTTTTCTCTCTCTTCCTTCTCTCTTTCTCATCCCCTCTCTCTCTCGCCGAATCACCAAGCCGGATCGGAGCTCACGCCGGATCGAATTTCTAGATTGGCATGGTGGCGAGCTAGTGGCGCGGCTGAGATCGACGTGGTGGCCGGAGGTTAGCGCGGTGGAGATCGGCATTTGGTGGTGTTGACATGGTGACCGAGTCGTGCGTGGAGATCGGTTTGGCGAGGTGGGTTTTGATTTTGGGTGGGTTCAGATGGGATTTTGATCGGTGGAAGGAGATCGCATAGGTTCCTTTCCGATGGGGTTTTGATTGCGTGGGTGTTGTGGAGATCCGTTCCGTTCCGATGGGGTTTGTTGGTTTTCTGATTTAATGGGTTTGTTGGTTTATGGTTTAATGGATTTTTCTGGTGGGCGTGTGGCGTGGTGGTGGTGACTGGTGGTTTGTTGGTTGTGATCCGGTGTGGGTTTGCTGGTATATGTTTTTTATTTTTTTTTTTTTTTTTTTTTTTTTTTCTGGGTTTGCTGGTATCGACATTGTGGTGGCTGTAGCGTGGCGGAGATCGGTGGGTGGCGAGATCGGTGGAGCTGTGGTGGCTGTGGCGTTGTGATCCGGTGTGGGTTTGCTCGGTTTTTTTTTTTTTTTTTTGGGTTTGCTGGTATCGGAGTTGTGGTGGCTGTGGTGTGGCAGAGATCGGTGGATGGTTTTTCTGGATTTCTGGTATCGGCGTGGCGTGGCGGAGATCGTGGATGGCATTGCTGGTATCGGCGTTTTTTTTTTTTTTTTTTTTTGGTTTTCTTTTCTTTTCTATTTCGCCGATCTGGGTTGTTGATATGGATGATGGAGGAGTTGGGTTGATATGGACGATGGATTTGGAGAAGGAGGCTGGAAGAAGGTGAAAAGGAAAGGAATGGAGGATGACGCCGTGGGGGAGAAAATTGAGAAAAAACAAAAAAAAAAAACAAAAAAAATATTTTATTACATAAATATATTATTTTAACGAGTAGAATAGGAAAATAGAATTTTGGGATGTTGAGTATATTGTAAATGGTATGGTATAATTGATAAAGTAGATTTTTAAGATGGTAAAATAAGATAGGATAGAGAATCCGGATGCGGATGCGGATGCTCTTATCAATTATGTATATATTACATGATCTAATATACAATGCTTGCAAGACATGTTAGCGGTTATTTAGTGTGGATGAAAGATGTTCCTCCATAACTTCATGATGTACTTTTGACTGATATTGCCAACTTTTATAAAATTTAGTGTATCTCTTCTATATAAAAAATAAAAATGAATAAAAAAATTATTATTAATGTTTGCATTTAGTTGGGTATAATTATTTCATTATGATGGTATAAGGAATTTTCTATATAATTTATTTATTTTTACCATGTCATTGAGTTTTTTTTAATAATGATTTGCATGCAGAGTATTCTTCTTATTTTGTACATGTGTTATGTATATTTATTTTCTACATTTATTACTTGCAACATAATATTTTTCACTTATTTTACACTTGTAGTTTGAAAATTAAATCGAGGAAAAATAAAAATTGGAGTACAAGTATTGCAAAGATCTATTTTGTTTGGGGTTCAAAATATTAGACTAAGAGGACAATAGATGATACAAGAGTAGTGAATGGTAAAGAAGACACGTGCTTATGTGTAAAATATATATATACATATAGGATTAATTTTTATGAGAAAATAAATAGTTTGGTTTTTTTTTTTTTTTTTTGGATGTTCTTTTACTCTCCAATGTTATTGATAGTTATTATTATTATTATAAACTATATCTCTTTTGGGCAATTACTAATTTTGTATTTTTTTTTATCAATGTTGTTGGTTATAAATAAGGAAATGATGAAATGATTATTCTAAAATACACATTTTGATAATTTCACTTTAAAATATTCGAGACGATATAATTATAAAGAATTGGGTTCAAGTTACACCTAGTGTAACTCTAAGTAATAGAACACCGCCCAATAACTTGTTAATGAATTTATATTTTGAAAATTCCACCATTGGATTACATGTTCTATATGTTCTAAACATACACATCAATTTTCATACCAATCGGATGTTATTTACCATTCGATCCATAAACTCATCTTTTATACATTATTTTAAACTACAAAAACTTGAATTTATACAATTGATAGACGACATGACTATCAATCTTTAATCACCTTGAAATTTTGCAATTATGGAGAATATACAAAGACAATATAATCTAACAGTCAATTTATCAAAATTCACATCCAATTAAAAAATATTTATTAGTGTAATATTAATTAGAGTTACAATAGATGTTATTTGAACCTAACCTAATTATAAAATATACACTCTTAAAAGTTTGTGATTATATTGATGTCCCTCTGTGACTTATAAAAAAAAAACAAAATGCCTTTTGTGTGGATGGTGCTTTTTTTTTTTTAATTTTTAAGTTAACTTTTTTTTAAAAAATTCAAAAATTAAATGTTTATACTCTTTTTTGTTTTTAGTTGTAATAAATAAAGGATTTAGAAAAATATTTAAATATTAAAATAATTAGACAAAGATTTTGTTAACATTATATCGTGCTTTGCGTGAGTTATTGGTTAGTTTATTATATACATTTTTTCTTTAAAGGGTATTTGGTTTATTGTGGTGCACATTAAGATAATATGATATTAAGATTTTTGGTTTATTTTATTTTTTTCTAGTATAACCATTATTTTAAATACAAAATATATTAAATCATCTTAATTTCATTACATTCCTAAACAAAGTAATGTTATATTTTTATATTGAGATTACATTAATGATTACAATAATGTAATATTACAGCTTAATTTAACATTACGGCGAACCGAACACCTAATAAAGAATAAAGCATTAGACAAAGAACTAATAAAGCCATTAGTTTCGTTTTTGTGTTTTAAGTAATGGGCAATGAAAGGCGATTTGATTGTGTTGAGGACCAAATATTTACGAAGGTCCATTTGAAAGCCAGCCAACAATATAGCCTAAAACAGGCAAGGCCTAACCATTGTTCTTTCTACTTTATCTCATCCCATGTGGCCCAAGCCCACTTGAAGGGATTTTTTTTGGGATTTTATGGAAATTTGGTTCGGAGGGCCCAAAAAGAGGATTTTTATGCACTTTTAAGACCAAAGAAAGAATCATTTGCTTTCGCCAAAAAAAAAAAAAAAAAAAAAGAGAAGAAGAAGAAGAAGAAGAAAGCATCATGTGGACTTAGAAAACATGTACTTCCATGAGCCTACATGTGTCCCACATGTGAGTCAAAGCCAAGAAAAGCTCTTATACTACACATCCCTTATTTCACTCCATAATTCATGCTCCTTTCACTTGATCAGCATTTTGTGATAAGTAATGCTACCACTACGTACTCTTGACACGATGGTCACTTCTTAAGTATAAGTACTTATGGCCTAAAAGGTGTGGAAGGAAAAGGTCAGGGTTCAAGTTTTTAAAAGGGAGTTTCACATACATATATACTTGAATTATGCCAAAGTAGAATTTCTATATTGTATTAAAAAAGAAAAAGAAAAAAGTGATGAGTAATGCTTGTTAGGGATGCTATGGATCCAGTATACCAAAATCCAACCTGAATTTACAACATGTAGATACCTAGACAAAACCCGAATCTTAAAAATATAAAATAAAATAAAATAAAAAGACTTTTCAGTTAACACGGTAATTTTGCATCTAAACCTTTTTAAACTGAAAAACAATTCTTAATTTTTTTTTTAATGTTTTTGCAGTGTAATCGAAAGTTTGAAACCCAATTGAATTGAGATTAAAGGTATTGCGAATAAGCAAATTCAAATATATTTGAATTGTGCATTTTAATATGGTAAGAATATTTAAATTATGCTGACTCTTGTCTCCTAGAATTAAGATGGTTTTGATACAGTAAGGATATTTGAATTTGAGTGGATTTTGTTAAGGATATTTAAATTTTGTTAACTCTTTGCCTCCAAAAATTAAGGTGGTTTTAATATTGTAAGGCTATCATTTGGTGGTCCTAAAGAAGCGGCTCCAATGGGTAAGACCACTTTTAGTTATAATTATATTAATCCCAACAATGTTTATTTTAGAAGACGAAAACACCATTTTGATCTCTATATTTTGAAGTCACAATCAATTTAGTTTCTATATTTTAGTAGTAGTCAATTTGGTCATTGTTATTTTTAACTTACAGATAATTTAGTCTCTATCGTAACCTTATTAACGAAAAATGCTTACATGACTAATGGATTACACAATTGGCAAACTTGAAACTAACATGGCTAATAATATAATAATAAAACCATAACAACAAATTAAATAATTTGAAAATTGATGATGCCAAAATCGTCTGTTTGGCACCGTCTGTGGGGACGATTTGCCATTGAGCTAAGGGTCACTCACTTCAAACTCATAGACGATGATGCTAGAACCCGTATCCAAGAGAAACAGAGCATACAATTGGATTTGTAGTGAAGAGGAGATCAAAAGGCTAAGCCTTCTTTATTTCAAGATCCAATAAAGCAACCCATTTAGCAATTTCGTCTTTAAAGAACAAAACCTCAAAATTTCCATCAAATCACCCAAAGTTTGCTCGTTGTAAGGCTCAGACTGAACATGAGACAAACACAGACTTTGGAAGAACATGACAGGCCTCAACGACATGACCCAACCCTTGGGTCTTGAGGTCAGACGAGTCGTTTCTCATCCTATCAAATGGTTTTATCACATGTTGTTAAAAGCCTAAAAACACAATAACCTCTTCTAATGCTTTATAAACATAAAAGGGAGTTTATTATGTTAAATATTCTTTTGCTGAAAATAGAGAGATAATTGTAGGTGGTCATGTAATTTTCGGCCACCCAATTCAAAAGCTATGATGAAAGTTCCGTCAAAAAACTACTACAAAACACTGTCTATATACACAATATATGGGTTGGTACTAACTTAAGCATCGGAGGCTCCCCCACCGGGCACAACCTGGTGGTTTCTTCGATCAGTCCCTTCTTTATTTTGCAGGTCCTACAAGATTGTCTAATGCTCCGAATTCGACAAGTGACCCAATTGACGATTTTGGCATCATAAAAAATAATCCTAAAAAATTGCAACAACTATAGTTAACAGCACTAACAACTAAGTAATCAAAAAGATACAGGTGGATAAATACTATATGTGAAAGATACATGAGAATGAACATACAAATTACTTGAAGAACTACTTAATTGTAGTTTTGATAGATAGAACTAACAATATGACTATGTACACCATTTGCACACTATTATTGAGTAGCTGCAACTAAACTTGAGGTTGCAACAGAAGTCAAGATAATCTTGATTTACAACAAAGAAAACTTCAAAATAATCATTTTTTTTACTTATATGGTCGACGCTTATACCAATAACACACAACATAGTAGTCAGAAATTACAAAGAAACTGATAAATTATTAGGGCTAAAACAAAATAAAAACACCTAACCTATGGCATGAAAATAAAAGGCTATAGGTAGGTGTATATATATAGCAGAAATGCAGGAGGTGAATGGTAAGTGGAAATATGAAAAGTTTTGTGCTTTGTGGAGGGAGAAAAGTTTGGAAACAATGAATTCAAGATAATAAAGAGTCTTTATCCTTTAAATTTTAATATGGTGCTTGAGAAATGTCCTGATACAATGAATCTAAGAAAATAAAGAGTTCTTATCTTTTGAATTTTAATTAGTCCTTATAAATGATGTGAATTTTAATAAGTTTTTATATTTTGAGGTGAAAATGCTCTCCCACATGAGTTTTATACTTTTATATATAAATATTTATTGATTGATTTGGAGCATGATATGAATAAACATGCACATATGATATGTATGTCTTTGCATTTTTTTTTGGAATGTCTCATGAAGATACGTCCTTATTGAATTAGTTCAGAATTTCCTATAAATATTTTCAACATTAAGGGCACATTTGATAAACTGTAACGGTAATTATATAGGAATAAAAATAGATATTATAAGGAATATAAAATGTTGTAATGTAATGTTTATTACTATTCATTTGTTTGGTGACAATACAATAATAGAATTCTAAAGACAATGGAATGAAAGCATTTTAGATCAAACTTTAAATATATTTAAGGAAATGTTATACTCATATAACGATATAATTATGTTTCCTAAAAAATAATATTTTTAAATTTGAAAAAGAGATTAGTTATTTTTTTTTTAATTTTTATAATTGTTACGTGCATATGGAAAGTATGTTTATTTATAAATATATTAATTGTTGAAATTAATACACCTACTAAAAAATAGCTATTGCATCTTTTTTTGTTTTTATTTTATACAAGGTAGAGTTTTTACTCTTTTAGAAATAGATAGTTATTTCTCATTTTAAGGAATAACTATCATAAAGAATGACTATTTCCTATAATAAAAGCATAATCAAACTATTAAATAACTAAATAATAATAATAATTATTACATTACAGTACTTGTTGTAGTCTATCAAACATACCTAGAACTAAGATTACAAGAATATATATATATATAGCTGTCATTTTCTTTCACTTTATTCACGTAGAGGAAAAAGGTTTATGTGTGTGTTTCTTGGACACAACTATAGCCATGGCTACAAATCTCTCTCTTCTTTTATCAATTATACTTCTCCTTCTCGTAATACAGCCTATTAGAGGACACTCTTTCAAGTCCCTCCAACATCTTGAGGGATCTCACAAGGGCCAAACGGTGAAAGGGCTGCATGAGATCAAACACTATCTCAGTGCATTCGGCTACTTAAAGCTAAACCACAGCACTGGTTTAAGCAATGATTATGCTAGTGTAAAAGACAAGGATGAGTTCGATGAACATTTGGAACATGCAATAAAATCTTTCCAGAAGAATTTTCATCTCAATGTTACGGGGAGGCTTGACTCTAGCACCCTCGATGTAATGATGACTCCACGGTGTGGAGTATCTGATATTGATGATAACATGAGTCCGAATTATGCATTTTTCCCTGGAAAGCCAAAATGGGGTAAGAAATATCTCACCTATACCATTGATTCAAGTGTCACGCGTGAGGTAGTGGATAAGTTAAGTTTTGCAGTGCAAACGGGTTTCGAAGAATGGCACAAACATACACAATTTACATTTGCAAGGGGACGACCAAGTTCCACATCTGACATTGTGATAGGAATAATGCACATAGATGGACCTGGTAACGTTTTAGCGCATTCTGCTGCACCAACTGTTGGAATAATGCGCTTTGATGCCGATGAGAACTGGAGCATTAATGATAAACCAAATGTTGATCAAACTGACATGGTATCGGTGGCCACACATGAAATTGGACACATTATTGGACTTCAACATAGTACACATCCAGATGCTGTTATGTACCCTTATTTGGGTGGTGGAGTGACAAGAAGAAAGTTGAGCCAAGATGATATTGATGGCATGTTTGCTTTGTATGGCAAACCTTAAAGGATGAATGGGAAATGGGGTACCGCGAGAAAGAATATTGGCCTTTTATTACAAGTATAGTTTGTAATAATAGCTATTATACTATGTATCTTCTTTTATACTACTGATAAGCGGATTCTCCTATTTTGTTTTCAACTTTTGGCTTATCAAAATATCCTCATACAAATTCTGAAATAATAAACCTTTTAGTTTAATTTTATTTCTTACAAAAAAGTAAAAAAGTTAAATGAGTAATAGTATCTCACGTACAAAAGAAAAAAAAAATTGAAATATCTAATTTCTATCTTTATTTGTTATCTATTTGAATTCAAATAATTCAATTATGTTTTATTTTTTATTTAAAAAAAAAAAAAAACTTCTATTGAAGAGAAATTCACAAGAAGAACCTTTAAGGTAGAGGACAAAGGATCAAATCTGGATATAAACCATTATTAACAACTTAATTCAACCCAACTAACAACACAAACTACATGATGAGTAACCAAGACCTAGATGTCATTTCTTTAATGGTAGTGGTGGATTTGATGTGCTTGAGGCGAAGCTTATGCGGATTAAGGTGAGTTTGGTTCAGCTTTTTGTAAAAGTGCATAATGAAAAAGTGGAATTTTCAAAAAGTGTATAATGAAAAAGTGCATTTTCAAAAAGCTAAGTGTTTGGTAAAAGCTGTTAAAAAGTGTTTTTTGAAAAAACTGAGTGTTTGGCTAGCACTTATAAAAGTGGCAGTTTAAGGGATAAATTACCAAAAGGGACAATGTATATATAAGGAAGTTTATTTCATACTTTTTTTTTTTTTATGTGAGTTTATTTCATACTTAAATCAACTACTTCATATACTTAAATCAATTTTTCTCTTTCTAAAAAAATTAATTTTTTCTCATCAATATTAGCTAATAATAACCTACCACTTAAGATTTATTGTGAAAATATTGTAAAATTATTGTGATAATTGATACTGATTTTAATTTTAACGTACTATTAAAATTATTTTTTTCTCTTTCTAAAAAAATTATGTTTTTCTCACCAATATTAGCTAATAATAACCTACCATTTAAGATTTATTATAAAAATATTGTGATAAAAATTAATACAGATTTTAATTTTAACGTACTATTAAAATTATTTTTTTCTTCTTTCTAAAAAAATTATTTTTTTCTCACTAATATTAGCTAATAATAACCTACCTTTTAAAATTTATTGTGAAAATATTATACAAATATTGTGATAACATTTCCTCTTTCTTCTTTTTTTTTTCCTTCTTTTTTTTTTCCCTCTTTTTTTCTCCTCCACCCACGTACCCTTCTCTTTTTTCTTTTTCTTTTTCTTTTTCCTTCTTTTCCCTTTTTCCCTACCACTCCCTAGCCTCCAGAACATTCCACTTTTCACTTTTTTCTTCATCCCTTTTTCTTTTCCCCTTTTTCCCTTTCTTTTTTCCTCCAAAACGTTGTTCCACTGCTAAGCTCTTTTTCTTTTTTTCTTTTTTTCTTTTTTTTTTTTTTTTTTTTGACAATTCGAAAGCCGCTCTTTCACTTCCTCCAGAGAAGATGATGATGATGATGAAGATGAAGATGATTGAAACATTGGGTTTGTATTTTTATTTGATTTTGATTTTGGGTTTGGGTTATGGGTTTTCAATTAATGGTTTAATTTTGAGTTGATTTTCTGTGGATTTTGGGTTTGATTTTGAGTTGGGTTTGAAATGGGTTTTGTTGATTTTGTTGATTGTGGTGGTAGACTGGGTTCATGGATGACTTACCACGGAGAGGGCAGAGAAGAGATGAGCGTGAGAGTGAGAGAGCTCAGTGCTTGACGGCAGAGCAGAGAAGAGACGAGAGAAATAAAAGGGAAAGCGTGAGAACTGAGGTATACATCTGCAAGGGTAATTTGGTAAACAGCAAGAGCTAACGGATAAAAATGCGCGTTTCCTTTTGTTTATGGACCTCTGCTGCCGCATATTTGTTGCGCGTTCCCAGACCATTTTTTGCCTTGGCCCAAAACGCAACTTTTTTCAAAAAATTGTGTTTTGGGCTGAGCCAAACGCAAATAACTTCTCAGCATTTTGCAAATGCGCATATTTGGTAAAACTGGGCTCAAAACGCCCAACCAAATGGGCACTTAGACCGAGCTATTATGGTTATGCTTGAGCTGGCCCTCTAAATAGTTCTAGAGATAAATAGATCTAAAGGAACAAAATACAAATTCTAAAGTAGATCTAAAGAGATCAAACTTCCACGATTAAGAGTGTTTCATTTTTTATAATTCATTTTATTTTTCCTCTAAAATTGAGACATTAAAATTTTTAATTCGAATTTTGACCTGGATTTTTAAAATATTAATTGAAATTTTTTATTTTAATTTTATTAGCCACATCAGCTCAAGTGTGCCAATTGTGCAATGTGTTAGCCACATAAGCATTTTTTTTTTAGTGAGTTAACAGTAAGGACCAGATTGACTGCAAGTTAAAAATAACAGAGACCAAATTGACTATGATCCTAAAATATAAGGACTAAAATAGTGTTTTTGCCTAAATTTTTTTGAGGGCAAATTTCCATATTTTTGCACATTTAATAAATTTATTTGAATTTTAACTAATATTAAATTAATTTTGATGTCATCATAGTTTGACTTCAATGAACTTTGGTCCAACCTTAAAAACCTTGAACCCTACCTTCTATTAGGGTTGGCAATTTTGCTCAGCCCTTCTTGACTGGCCCCTCCCTACTTCACCCTACGCGGGTTTTCCCCACCTCGCAGAGGTGGTGGGGCGGGGATGGGGCGAAATGTTAGCCTTGCACTATAGGGCGGGGTGAGGATGGATTTAGACTTTTTAGCCTAGCCCGCTCCACCCCGCCCCATCCTTGCCCAGCTCTGCATTGATAAGGGTTAAATTGTAAATTTTTCATACTCTAAAACCCTACTATTTAAACAAACATATTATCAATTTATTTTATTCTACCTAACGTGGTTCTTTGCATCTTTTTTCTCTCTATCAAGGTTGGAATAAGGTACCAATTTTAACATTTTCTTTTGTCTTTATTAGAAACAAATTTATATACTATTAAATCATTGATTTTTTACTAAGAGATTTTTGTTTTTATTGTGATATTGTCTTGTAAAACAATTGAATAATATTATTCAGTTTTTGCTAAATTAGTTTGATTCAAATTTATTTGTAATTTCAAGTATATTTTTATTAATGAATCAAGTTTTATTAAAAAAATTGTAATAGCTGTGGGAAAATCAACAAGAAGTAGAGTTTTACGGGGTGGGATGGGGGCCAAATTGGCCGTTTACCATTAATTTTTGAAATTTTTTGCATAAAGACACTGTTTCGGAAATAAACAGCAATGTACCACTTTTTTTAGTACTCGAGTTTGGTGAACTCGAGTACCGTGTTTTTTATAAGTCCACCGTGGCATGGCTGACAAGGATTTGAAATTTAAAAATTCCAAACAGTACTCGAGCTTCCCAAGCTCGAGTACTGTTTGGCATCTTATTTTCATTTACTCTCACTTCCAACGTTCACTTCTAACTTACACTCACACTCTGATTTTCACTCATAGACTCTCACTCACACACTCTAACTCTCCTTCACACTTAAAGCCCAAACCAAACCCTCACACCATCGGCGGCGGAGAACCCGGCGGCGGCAGAAGACTTCGTCGGCGAGCTCTCCCTCTCAGTCTCGCTATCTCCCTCTCAATCTCGCTATCAGCTCCCTCTCAGTCTCGCTCTCGCTCTCTTCTTCGGCACCAGTGGGTCTTCTTCTTCTCCATTTCTCACGGCAACACAGGTTCGTCCACTCTAATTCTCTTCTTCGTTGACCTCTCTAATCCTCTATTTCTACTAAATCTGAATCCATATAGGCTCTGGGATGTGGGTTTCATTTGAAATTTTTTTTTTTTTTTTTTTTGTGGGTTTTCTTCGGTTTCATTTGATTTATTGTGGGTTTTGTTGGGGTTTTGTTCATTTGTTTGTGCGTTTTTTTGTTGGGGTTTTGTTCATTTGTTCATTCATAGTATTTTCAATGATTTGTTTTGGGTTTGTCTTTATTTTCTATTTCTGTTGACTTTGTTGTGGGTTTGTAATGCAAATTTAGTTTGTAGTTGGTTCTATGATTGCATATATGATGTATTATCATGTATCATGAATATAATAGAAATGTGGATTAAAAATTGGGAAGTTTACAAGCTTTGTTTTGATTGAATTATTGTATACGACACATATAATAAATAAGTTTGTTACAAGATTGCAGTTTAAATAGCTAGTATATATATATATATATATATATATATATGTTGAAATTTTAAACTGCAATTACAGCCACTGGTTTGTCAAATGGATACTGAGATTTGTCAAATTGTCGTTTTCGCAGTTTAAAGAATAAAATAAGTTTTGTAGGGGTAATTAATTTATGCATGCACAAGTAATAAATATCTTATTTCGTTCTTGTAGAACTGTGGATAAATTAATAAGCATTTGTTACAAGATTGATTTCTTTGGAGATTATGGATTGTTTTATTAAGGAAAAAGTTTGGCTCCAACTCCAAATTGGCTTGGAGCTATCTTGCTTTATCTCATGATGTAGTGAATGAAGAGACAATCCATATGTAATTTTAGTCACATGACCATGTAATGGGTTGGACAAAATTGCTCCAAGCTTAATTTTAAAGAAATAGTTAGCTATAATGGGTTGAAAAAAATAGCTTAATTTTCAAGAAATAGTTGTCGAGTATTCTATAGGATTGTTAGGTGTGCCTTTGATGTTGTTAGGTGTCACACTGAAACTAAAGAATTCATCCATGTTATGGACCTCTTGAAGATCTAAGTCTATGAAATTGTTATCGTAACGCTCGTTAGCCATCAAATTAGAGCAAGGATAAGGCTCTAATACCAACTAATGTGGGTGGAAAGTTGCAAGAAATAGAACACATTTATCTTAAGAAAATAACCTTTGAATCCACAAAGAAATTTATTAAAACCACCAAAAAGGAAAAGGAAAAGGAAAAACCTTTGTGAAAGTTTATAGATCAAATTCATAATAGTCTGAATGCTGAGAAGGCTTAGTTTATGACAAAGAAATGCTAGGTCAAGTAGGAGACCCTTTGGGAGCCCTAGAAAAGTACGGTGAACATGAAATTAGGCTTCACAAAGGAAAAATCACTAAAAAATTCTTAAATATATCCTAATTAACATCCTAACATAAAAAAAGTCAATTTTGACTAAAATACTTCTAAAAGCTCTTTAAAACAAAGAAATAAAACCTTTTTCTAAAAATTTCTGAAAATTACAAAGAAACATAAGAAATTAATTAAAAAAAAAGTTTACCTGCATATTTTGATCTTCATCACCTAGTGTGCCTTCCATTGTGGAGTTGATCACTGCCTGTGAGTTAAAGCTTTGCCTGAAACTATTTGTCTCTTAGAAGTTCATAGTTTGTTGTGATTATACCATAGATCCTAATTTTAGTGTTACCTGAAACCCTTCTTTATCTTTCTACCTATCTGAGAGAGAGAGAGAGAGAGAGAGAGAGAGGGAGAGAGTATGCTAGCAAGTTTAGAAAGAAATTGGGTAAAGTGTTGGGATATTGGGATTTCTCAGGTTGAGTACCCCTCTACATGGTAAGTTGCACAACAGAAACAGCTGATGTGGATATTATATATAGTTGTTCCATTATAGATGACTCGTGCACCAATTCCTGATGTAAAAGGCTATAGATTCTGCCTTAACCAAGAAAGAGTTTATACGATGTTTGGCTGAAATAAAACAAGAACAGGCTGCCAATTAAATTTTTTATAATTGAAACATAAATAAAAAGAAAAAAATCCTCAATGAGATTGAAAAAGAAATATTTTTACTCTTCCCATAGCTAGCACTTTGAATAAGTTTGCATTTGATGGTAAATAAGACGAGAATTTCCATTGTGGAGAGGATGTTGTTCTTTCAATTGCTTTCTGAACGTTTTGGATGCATCCACTAGGATATAACCAAAATATTTGTAGGAGCTTATGATTTAAGTTGTAATTTTCTATTATACTTTCAACTGGTCTTTGTTCTGCTGATAAGGTAGTGATTCTAGTAAGAGTTTCTGAAATTTCTTTTGTTTGGTTGTTGTCCTTGACAAATGTCAATAGAGTTATGATTGCTGAATGTATGATGTAAATATGTCATTGGTGTGTAAAGCATAGTGTGAAAATCTTTGTAACACATTGGAGTAAATGACCGTTAAGCTCGCAATAGTCATGGAAAGCAACTTGCTTAGAACTCACTATTTCTAGATTTGGGATTCCAATTCATAACATTGTGCCTGAACATGACTTTTCCACAACTTTTGCATCTTAGTGCACAAACTCAGGTCTAAGATAGAATGACCCTTACTTATTATGATATAAGTTCAATGCATAGTGCCACAATACAAATCAATTTATTTATTTTTACCTGTAGAAGTAGTTATATTTGATTCTACATTAATCACTTGTAATTTATGCCAGATATGGACCCACATAGAGCGGGACCCTCTATACAGGATGTCTTGACGAGGCAGGATGTGCATCGTTCAAGTTTGCTTTGGGATGCTCCTTTGGCAGGCGAGGTATGCACTTGTCCAAAATCGTTGTCAATATATGTGGCATTTAAGTTTGAAGCGTAATTATTACGTGCTTAGTGACTGCTATTATTAATACTAAGTTGCTCTGTTTGCAGGAAGTGCCAGGTGTACTGACTTGTCGTCACCGAGAAAAAGGTTTGCTTGAAGGTCTGTTTGAAGGTGGGTTAGACCCACGTATCGCTGCTTATATCACGGATGCAGGATTAGATGGACTACTTCGGGTCCCAAATATAGACATTGACCATAGTTTGATCACGGCTTTGGTGGAGAGATGGTGGCCGGAGACACATACATTCCACTTGCCCCTCGGTGAGATGACCATCACACTGCAAGATATAGAGGTTATAATGGGGGTACCTGTAGATGGGTTGCCGGTGGTGGGATATACCCATATGGGTGATTGGAGTGACCTATGTTCTAACTTGCTAGGGCATAGGCCGCCGAGAGAACTTCGTGGAGTTAAGAACACTGGAGTGATGGAAGGGCCGAGGATAAAAGCCAAATGGCTTGAGGATCGGTTTAGGAACCCTCTCCCGGCTGATGCCAGTGAGGAGCTTGTGCAGCAGTATGCTCGGTTTTACATACTGGAGATGTTGGCTGGTATATTGTTTATGGACAAGTCTGGCGAACGGCACTCAGTTATGTATTTGCAATTTTTCCATCCAATTAGCAATGGAAAGAGATATAGTTGGGGTAGTGCAGCACTAAGTTGGCTATATAGACACCTCTGTAAGGCATCAGAGAAGGAAGCCAAGCAGATTGGCGGTGCCGTACTATTGGTGCAATTGTGGGCATGGGAGAGGTTTCCACACATATGTCCTGTGATGAGGCATCCACTCCAGGCATTGCCCCCAGGTCCACTTGCTATCAGGTATGTAGGATTTTAGATAGTTACCATTTTACATTTTTGTATTATCTTTTTCGCATGAAAATTATGTAAGTAACTAATATGAAGGTTATGTCTGTGTTGTTTGGTAGATGGAAAGGGGCTAAGATAACAACTGAACATCCAATGCACGTCCTACGTGCCTATCGTTTGTCGCTCACTTCGCTACGGCCAAATCAGGTATTGTGTCTTATAAGTAGAAATCACTTTGGCATGTAATTGTCGTACTTACAAGTAGGAATGAATAAACATTTTTTATTTCAGAGTTAAACATTGTTGTCATGTATTATTCACATTCGTTACACATTTTTTCTAATTATATTGTTAATATAGTTGTTTACATCTATTGGATCATTGCAGATTGTCTGGAAGCCATATAAAAATTATTTGAGTTCCCTGCCCGCATATTGTACGGCAGGCCAACACATATGGAGGTCTATCGTGCCGCTCATACATTTTTGGGTGGTTGAAGGCCATCATCAAGAACGTGTTCTCCGATAGTTTGGGATGAAGCAAGACGTACCGATCAATGTCGATACTTCAACTGAACTTCACAAGATAACACTTCAGGGCAAGCATGAAAAAAATTGGGCTCATGAACATAGAACACATATTTCTAAATGGGCGGCGCATGCCACAATTGCCGAAGCATCGCCATTTCATGGGGAGATGAGCTACAATGACGATTATATGGTGTGGTTTCGTCCTCGCACTGTTCGCCATATTACGAGAGAGACCTCGTACTGGGACACTTTGGTAAGTTTTCAAACACTGTTTCGTTGTAAATGTACCTCGCTTCGCATAGTTTAGTTCAACTTACGAACACTATTTTTGTATACTTGTGACAGGTTGAATCACAGTTGAGGATTATGGATAAGTGTGAACCAGGGTCTGAGATCTACAACGACTGTATTAATGCCTTGCGAGCTGTTGAAGAGCTCGGTCGGTTGACATTGGATGATGCACGCACTGCAGGCAACACAAGTGAACCGGCTGTAGGGCGTGGTCGGCAAGCAGGTAGACATCAACGGCAAGGAGGCCGTCAATCTAGTCAGCGTCCTACATCTGGTCAGCGTCAGACACCCGATCCCACATCTGGTCGGCGTCAGACACCCGTACCCACACCTGCTCGGCATCAGACACCTGCTCGGCGTCAGACACCCGTGCCCACATCTAGTCGGCGTCAGACAGCTGTGCCCACATCTAGTCGGCGTCACACGCCCGTGCATGACCACACCATGGAGGAAGCAAGTGAGACAGCAGATGAGATGTGTTTGGACATTGGTTATGACTTGGGCTCCATGGCGCACGATGGCTTGGGCTCCATGGCTCCATGACAAAAATGGACTAAATATGCCTTGGATATCTTCATGAGAAATAAGGCAAAGGCAGAGCAGCACAGGGTGACGAGATTGAGCGCGCAACAACAATTATATCAAGTTGATACATCACATAATCCAGGGACTGCTGGACATGGGGATCACACACATGGAGTTAATTTGTTGCAAAGAACTTGCACATGTCAGAAATGGAAAATGTACAAGATACCATGTTCACATGTTATTGCAGTTTGTATTAGGCATCGACATGATCCAGAGCAGTACATTGACCCATGCTATAGCATCGACGCACTGTTTCGGAGCTATGCTCCTGTTTTCCCTGTGTTGAAAGATAGATTATCATGGCCAGATCCTGAAGAAACTCGAAAAGTCCTCCCTAACCCTCGATTGATTCGAGAAAAAGGTCGCCCTGTCTCAACACGAATCAGGAATGAGATGGACGAGGGTGGGAGACGGCCGAGAACCACACCATGGAAGGAGGGGGGGAGGAAGGTGCAATGCGGGTTGTGTGACCAAGAGGGGCATAACCGAAGAACATGCCCTAAGCGGAACGAGGTACCGACGAGTGGTGGTCTCATGGACTAGGTACGCTAAGTTTGAACCGTGGCATCCTTTTAAATGTAAAAGTTTACCATTTTTTTAATGATGATCGTAGAAGTTCTAACTTCTGACTTATTCTTAAACATTGCTACGAATCAAAGGAATTGCCTACACTCTCACAATTGAACGCTTTAGTTCCTCCTAAATATCTTTGATTGCACCAGTTGAAAACGTCAAATTATTATGCTTATGATGATGATGACTTTTACTTTATATTTAAATTAGTAAACTGGTGTATGGTTGGTGGCAGTTTTATGCATTTTGATTGACCTATCTTAGCTGTGTTAATTCCTTCTTTTCTTTTTTGTAAGTAACATGAAAAATGTTTTAGAAAGAGGAGAACCTAATTATATAATAGATTCAAAGGAAGTGCCTAAAGAATCACAATTGAATGCTTTAGTTCCTTCTAAATGTCTTTGATGACCTGTGGTTGGAGTGAAGCAGGCTTGAATTGAATTGTACACAGTGAGGTAAATGAATGCTAACTCTTTAATCAAACCTTTTATGGTTGGTTGGATTTGATCCATTTGTTTTGAATTAATATTGCACATTGATAATATAAGCATGAATAGAGTCAATAATTGGGTTAGTGATGTGTTCTATTTTATCTAAGCATGTTTTGGTACTTCATTGCAGGTTATCTGTACAATTATCAAACAACGGAGTTTTATAATCTTAGTTATGCACAATTACCCTCAGAAGGTCCTGCAGGATTTGGAGGTTTGTTGAGCTATGCCTTCTATATGCATTGATGGAATGTTTTTATACTTATACACTAAGGTTGCAATATCTTATTGCAAATGTCATTATGCATTGTAGTTTGGGTAATTAATAATGAGTGAAGGCACTAATGAAGGTTTCATTTCTTGTATGGACTGTGTCTTTTGGGAAAAATTATAATAGTAAATAATCCAATTAAATGAGTGATAATAATTGTGGACTAGTGCTACTTATCAAAAAAAAAAAAAAAGAATAACTGTGGAGTAGTGCTGGATGTGACTGTGTAAATGTAGTGGTGAGAATGCAGGATCATTTGCCACCACATTGCACAATAGCTGAGTAGTTGTGGACTTTTGTTTTTGTGTTGGTTGGAGTTAAATAGTATAATTTATAATTCCTTTGTCATCACCTAACAAAAAATATAAGGATTAGAGATTGAATTTAGCACACCAACCATGAAACCTAGTAGTATTTTACTCTAGTTATTGACTACAAATTTGGCACTCCCCTCTATTATGAAGACACAATTATAAAAATCTTTCACATTCTAAACTTTTTGTCCTAAAAATCCCATATGTCATATCAAGAAAAAAGTAGCTTAAACAACAGCAACATAATTCAGATTCAAGCTTGTCATTTACATATATTTAACAGGGTCCTATCTAAAGCTCACTATTGGTGGTTGACCCCATTCCACAACAATAGCAGGTTAGTAAAAAAGTTGACAATCGGCAATTTTGTCTCTAGAACCTAGATCATCACTATAGAATACACCTCGTAAGAATTCCTTGGACAATTGAATCTCCTTGTTCCTGGCTGCTCGATAGGAATCCCTTGCTATTCCTTTCCTAATAAACTTCACCATAAATTATCAGCATCATGGAATCACCCATAGCCACTTCATTATTTTATGAGAGCAAAGAGACAAGAGAGACAAACTCCAGTGTTACCTGACCCTTGGACCTTGTGTTGATGACAAAGTGTTCAAGATATTTCCTTAGCAACATAAGCAAGCCGTACCAAGGTTTCCCCTTGAATTCAGGACCAGGCCAGTCCTCAGATGTAAGATATCTCCTTACTCAACTATGGTGCCAGACATTAGCATACTTCTCCAACAACTGAACAAGATTAGAACCATCAAGGAATACTCAGTAATGTGAACAAACCAGATGTATATGTGAGTTTTAACTCCCAATGCAATAACAGTAGTACAAATCATTGTTATCAATGCAATAAAAATGGCCCATTACAGCTGAGCCAAAAAGAAAAGATAGTCAATATCATTAAATTTGTTGCCATAAGAATCAAAACTGAATAGAAACCATGTCTTTTAACAATATCCTTATGAGGGGATGGTGTCTTCAGCTTTTGTTGCTTCAGAAAATTTTTAAAGAAACTTAGCGTATACTAAATGCCTAAAGTAGTAGCCTCAACCCTACGATTCAATCCCCCTTACAAAATCATCTAATTGCAAGAAGCCCAAATTGATTTGACTTCAATAATAATTGTTAACATAGGGGATGAGAACCTGGATTTGGCAACAACACTAATCAGATTTAGACAAGTTAATGAAACAGTAAAATCTGAACCTTTAAGGAATTGCTCAATGTGTGGTCCACTTAAGGTTTTTATTATCATAATTATTATTTTAGTTATTTAATCTTATAGTTGTTCACAAATAAATATAAATACCCATACAAACACTTATCTAGTGAAGACTCATTTCAAAATAACTAGCTATAACAATCATAACTATGAGGTATGTTTTTTTTTTGATAAGTATAACTATGAGGTATGTATGCCTTTTTTTTTTTTTTCTTTTTCTTTTTTCAACTTCTCTCAAATCCTACATATGAGACCCCATTTTGAAAATCATGGATTTCTTTACATGAGTAATAATAATTCATCATTAACGAAATTTAGACTAAATAGCATTTCTTCACCATAAGCATAAAATGGAGGGTGAAATACTACAATACCAATAACTAAATTGGGGCCGATTATGGATCCTCAACAAATTACTCAAAGTTGGTCATATCTATCATTCTATTCTATCCGAAATCGTATTCACAATTACTTCTTTACTTGACATATTCTTCTTTACTATTTCAACTAGTGTTAATTTTTGTTTTTCTCTACCTTTTTATTGTTCCTTCAACTTGAATCATTCACTTTTTCTCACTAATACATTAACCATTCTCCTCTAAACATGATCATCTTAAGTGACTCCCCCTCATCATTTCATTAATAGGAACCACCCTTATCTTTAACCAAATTTCCTCTTTTAGAATATTATCTTTTCTTGTATTTTAACTGCTGAAATTTTAGTACTATAATGCATGTTATAAAAATTTTCCATAGCTCTTAACGTGGTTTCTCATTCTTTAGCAGGTGTTTCTGTACAGAGCTCAGTCATGTGATCAAGTGGATCATCACCATGTAAACGTCCTACTTGTTTGTTTGTTTGTTTTTTTCGGAAGGGTGCTTACAAAAATGTTATTGCTTAGAATTCAAAGCCAGATTTAATCTACTGTAGTTGAAAAGTATTGAAGTCTTCGGTGTGTTAAAACAGACAAGGTTAATATAAAGTATTGAACTGAAAAGTATTTAAAGAACAAGTCTTGCAACAACAGTCAAGGTCAATATTCACAATCTCAGTATTTCTATAACTCTCAAAGAAATGAAATAATTTTCAAGTGACAAAACAACTTCAAAGTGTCGTCTAAAACAGATAATTTGAACTCCAAGCAACCATATCAATTCCACCTCTATTTCTAGGAAAAGTACTTTTGAGTCTTACATTTATCTTTCTTCCAAATTTGAAATAACCCAAATATATTAAGCTTAAATATATAAGAATCTTGCTTCTCAGGCCCCAAAATAATTAAAAATAAGAAAATAGGAAAAGTATTTTTTTTTTTTTCAATATTTCTAATATCGAATCCATTAAAATTTCAGCTTTGTGTTTTGAATCCATTAAAATTTCAGATATAAGAAACTTGGTATCAGCTCTGTGTTTTTTTTTTTTTTTTTTTTTTTCAATATTTCTAATTATGAATCCATTCAAATTTCAAATCAAAGCCATAACCCTAACACTAAAAAACTGACCTTCCTGCGAGACAGTGAGAGAGCTGAGTGAGAGGTCGCCGACGAGAGCTCCTGTCGCCGACGAGAGCTTCTGCCGCCGACGGATTTTCTGCCAACGATGGTGTGAGGGTTTGGGCTTTGTATGTTTAGGTGTGAAGGGGAGAGTGAGGGTGTGTGAATGAGAGTAAGTGCGTTCTGGTGAGTGAGAGTGTGAAGTGAAAGTGAGAAGTGAGAGTGAAATAAAACTGAAATTTATTTCAGACATACACAGTACTCGAGCTCAGGAAGCTCGAGTACTTCTTCGAATTTTAACCCCACACATACTCGAGCCCAGTGGACAAGGATACACAGTACTCGAGCTTCCCAAGCTCGAGTACTGTTTGGAATTTTTAAATACACAGTACTCGAGCTTGGAAAGCTCGAGTACTGTTTGGAATTTTTAAATTTCAAATCCTTGTCAGCCATGCCACGGTGGACTTATAAAAAATACGGTACTCGAGTTCACCAAACTCGAGTACTAAAAAAAGTGGTACATTGCTGTTTATTTCCGAAACAGTGTTTTTATGCAAAAATTTTCAAAAATTAATGGTAAACGGCCAATTTGGCCGTGGGATGGGGCTTCGCGGAGCCCCAAGGGGCGAGGATGGGGCAAGAAAATTTTTCCTATCATGAGGGGCGGGCCAAGGCGGGAATGGGATAAGACAAAATCATGCAGGGCGAGAATGAGGTAAGAAAATTTTTCCCATCATGAGGGGCAAGGCGGGGATGAGGCAAGACAAAATAATGCGAGGTGGGGGCAAAGGCCCCATCCTTCGACTCTGCCCCACCCCGCCCCAAGATTGCCATCCCTACCTTCTATGGTTCTTTGAATGTTCTAGGTCTAAAACCATGCAAAAAGTTCTAGAAACCCTTGTCTATCAAAAAAAAAAAAGACAAAATCTCTAACCAAATTTGTTACCAAAAAGGTAAGATCACTTTTAGTAACAATTATACTCTCTGTGTCCCATATTGTTAGTCCTCTATTCCATTTTGGAAAGTCCTAAAATAAAGCATCTTTCTAAAATTAATAAATAAATTTTCTATCTTATCATTTACTTTATTTAAAAAGTCAATGTCATTCTTTTTATATAGTTTAAATTAATGAGGGTACTTCTCTCAAAAAAAAAAAATAAATAAGAAGGATAATTTTGGAAACTGATACCTTTTTATACAACAAATAAGACAATAAATAACAGTCTCTTAAAAAGATGGATTTTTGAAACATGACAAATAAAAAGTTGAGTTTTTGAAATAGGACAAACAAATTGAGACAAAAAGAATATTAATCCCAATAATGTTTATAAACATCTTTCAAAAAAAAAAATAATGTTTATAAGCATCAACTCAATAATACATTAGATTGATATTAGAACTTTTTCTCAAAGCTCACATTAACAAGTTTGTTTCTTTCCCTCAATAGTGGATATACTAACAGTTGAACAAGCGACTAAGACGATGAAAAAAAAAAGAGTAATAGGTTAGTCTAAAAAGTTTCCAAGTTTCAAGCTTCCAAAACCAAATTATTAGACAATTAGCAAAGAATTCTATGGTAACAGTAAAGGAATAGCAAAAGAATACTAATAATTAAAGAGATGCTTAATTGCAGAGGAATTGCAACCCAAAAAATAATTATAATAGTAATAATAACAATAATAATATGGGTTGGGTTGTGTCAGCTTGTCAGTAACCGTTCCAAATCCATCAAATTTGAGTACCTGAATTCTCAATGCCCAATACCCCGAATATCCTTATCTAGCTAGTTGGGTAAAACCCACACTCATCGAGTTGGGTCAGGTGGGTACTCATTGCTAGCAAATTTTGGCCAGCTCTAAATATTACGTTAATAATATTTTCACAATAATTTAATAGCAAATTTTAGATAACAAGTTGTTACTGGTTTCATTCTCAAAAAAAAAAAAAAAATTGTTATTGATTTTAATCTTAACCTACTACTAATATCATTATTTTACTCTCCAATAATAGCTTGCTACATCAAATTTGTTGTGAAATTTTGTGGACATAACATATTAACTTTATTCTTTTTTCTTTTTTTTTAATTCTCGAGAATCATATTAACGTTATTCTTTATGTTAGATTCACCATTATTAAATGTTGCTTATTGGCATGATCTTCTAAAATCAACATCATTAAGCAAAAGATCCTTAAAATTAAAAATCAGCATCAAGCCAAACCAGCTTCACTACCCCACGTGAAATCCATGGCTCAAAATTACCGAAAGACCTCTATTCAAGCATCCTGTAAAGACCTCTAAGGGGTTTGGGGATTTTAAACACCCTTTAAAGACCTCTATTCAAGCCATGTGAGTAGAAACATTTAGGCAATTGGCACCTTCCCAAATATTTAGGAAATCGGTGCCTTCCTATGCAAAAAGTACCTGAGAGTTGAGAGTCCAAGAGGGAAAGACCGAAAGAGTTTGAATATATCGTAACTATCTAAAAAAAAGTGAAAACACTATTTTAGTCCCTACATTTTGGGTCACATCAATTTGGTCCCTATATTTTGATGACAATTAATTTGGTCTCTGTTATTTTGAACTTGCAGTTAATTTTGTCCTTACCATTAACTCACTAATAGAAAATGCCTACGTGGCAAACTGTGTGCATTGTTGGCACAATTGGAGCCTATGTAGCAACTTGAATAATAATAAATAAATAAAATTATTAACTTCAAACAAATCCACATCAATAATTAATTTATCAATTTTAAAGAAATTTTAAAAAATAAAAATCAGATCTCAAACATGCTGACTTTAAACTTAACCCAGAAAATCAAACTCGAATCAATTTTCATAGATCTCAGCTCTTCAATCCTTTCCTATACACACCATCGTTTGGCTCAACCTTCTACAATTTCTCTTTCCCTCAATGGTTCCAATCTCTCTTTCCCATCTCCCTGTAGCTATTCACAGTCTAAAATCAATCATCTATAACCCACAACTAAATAAACCCCAAATCCAAAAATATTCAATCAAGTAATCAATCCAAAGGGATGGAGAGAGAGAAACTAGCATATGCTCATTCCCCACTAATCTTCTTCTCCACAATTACAGAAAACCAAAGCCTCAACGTTGAAATCTAAACTTATCCACTACTCTTTCTTTAAGCTGTTGGACGGGTGGACTAGGATGATTCAAGGCATAGATCTAAAACCCAACACAACACTGCCAAACGAGCCTCCATATGCATGCAATCCTCTTCATTTCCCACACACCTTCTTCTATTTATATAATAAAGTTTCAACTTGGTTTTTTTTTTTTTTTTTGGTCGGCCCAGATTCCTAAAGTGAAGAACTGAGATTGTAAAAATTGATATGGGTTTGATTTTTTGGGTTCAGTTTTAGATTAGCGTGTTTCAGATTTGAATTTAATTTTTAATTTTTTTTAAATTGATAAATTAATTAATGATGTGGAATTGTTTGAAGTTAATAAAAAAAATTATTATTTTAGTTATCACATAGGCTCTAAGTGTGCCAACAACGCACACAGTTTGTCATGTATGTATTTTTTGTTAGTTAGTTAATAGTAGGAATTATATTGACTGCAAATTTAAAGTAACATAGATCAAATTGACTATGACCTCAAAATATAATGACCAAAATAGTATTTTCATGCACGACAAATTAGTACCTACCACTTATAGATGCAATGATTCCAATTTCCAAATGCACACAAACTGTGACTTTCTATGTGGCATTAAAGTCCGCATGGATATTTAAGCAAATTAAGAACAAAAATTAATTTTGCTCATGCAAGCATTAAAATCTCCACACATGTCTATTTTCAGGTTAGATTTAGGGATGGTAATGGGAGGAGACGGATTTGAAATACATGCGCATGCAAGGCGGGTCGGGTCAGAATACATGCCTACTGTCAAAAACACATGCATCTTGTTTCTTCATCAGACAAGGTAAATACTCAAAGTTTCAAAAAAAAACTTTATTTCCCAAAATAATTTTCCAATATTGCTATTTTATTAAGTGTTTTTTTTAAGTATAATTCAACAAATATGGACGCAATAATTGCAGCAGTGTGATATGTAATTTCAGATTTGATCCCTTCCATTAATTTCAAAATTTGAGCATGATGTGAATAAATATGCAAATGCAAGGCGGGTCGGGTCAGAATACATGCCTACGTGTCAAAAACACATGCATCTTGTTTCTTCATCAGACAAGGTAAATACTCAAAGATTCAAAAATAAACTTTATTTCCCAAAATAATTTCAAATATTGATATTTTATTAAGTATTTTTTTTAAGTATAATTCAACAAATATGGAAGCAATAATTGCAGCAGTGTGATATGTAATTTAAGATTTGATCCCTTCCATTAATTTCAAATTTTGAGCATGATGTGAATAAACATGCACATATGATACGTACGTCTTTGCATATTTTTGGAATACTATCCCATAAAGATACGTCCTTGCCTTATTTCAGAATTTCCTATAAATATTTTCAACATTAAATACCATGGAACTAAGATTACAAGCATATATATATATATATATATAGCAGTCATTTTGTTTCACTTTATTCTCGTAGAGGTAAAAGGTTTATATGCGTGTGTTTCTTGGACACAACTATTCTATAGCCATGGCAACAAGTCTCTCTCTTTTTTTGTCAATTATACTTCTTCTCGCAATACAGCCTATTAGAGGACACTCTTTCAAGTCCCTCCAACATCTTGAGGGATCTCACAAGGGCCAAACAGTGAAAGGACTGCATGAGATCAAACACTATTTCAGTGCATTCGGCTACTTAAAGTTAAACCACAGCATTGGTTTGAGCAAATATGATCATGCTAGTGTAAAAGACAAGGATGAGTTCGATGAACATTTGGAACGTGCAATAAAATCTTTCCAGAAGAATTTTCATCTCAATGTTACGGGGAGGCTCGACTCTAGCACCCTCAATGAAATGATGACTCCACGGTGTGGAGTAACTGATGATGACAACATGAGTCCGAATTATGCATTTTTCAATGGAAAGCCAAAATGGGATAAGAAATATCTCACATATACCTTTGATTCAAGTGTCACGCCAGAGGTACTGGAAAAGTTAAGACCTGCAGTGCAACAGGGTTTCGACGAATGGCTCAAATGGACACAATTTACATTTGCAGAGGCACGACAAGGTTCCAAATCTGACATTGTGATAGGATATTATAGGGGCTGGCATGGAGATGACCAACCATTTGATGGACCTGGTAAGGTTTTAGCTCATTCTTTTCCACCAACTATGGGAAAAATGCACTTTGATGCCGATGAGAACTGGAGCATTGATAAACCAAATGGTGATCAAATTGACATGGTATCGGTGGCCACGCACGAAATTGGACACATTATTGGACTTCAACATAGTACAGATGTAAATGCTGTTATGTACCCTTTTATGAATTTTGGAATGACAAAAAGAGAATTGAACCATGATGATATTGATGGCGTGCATGCTTTGTATGGCACACCTTAAAAGGTTGAACGGGAAAAGGGGTACAACGAGAAAGAATATTTGCCTTTTATTACTAGTATGGTTTAAAATAAGAGCTATTGTATTATCAATTATGTATATATTACATAATCTAATATATAATGCTTGCGAGACATGTTAGTGGTTATTCAGTGTGGACAAAGGATGTTGCTCCACAACTTCATGATGTACTTTTGGCCGATATTGCCTAATTTTATAAAATTTAACTATCTCTTCTATAAAAAATATTAATTTATTAATGTTTGCATTTAGTTATAACCATTTTGTTATGATGGTATGAGGAATTTTCTAAATAATTTATTTATTTATTTTTACCATGTCATTGAGTTTTTTTTTTTTTTTTTAATAATGATTTGTATGCGGACTACGGAGTACAAGTATTGCAAAGATCTATTTTGTTTGGGCTTCATAATATTAGACTAAGAGGACAATAGATAATACAAGAGTAGTGAATGGCAGAGAAGACACATGATCATGTGTAAAATTTATATATATATATATATATATATATATTGCGGAAGGAAACATAGTCTCAAACCCCAATTAGGTCCTCTTCGGAATTAGTAGCATGGGGCGCAGGCCTAATTCTCAAGATTTTGCCCAATCCCACATCGAGAAGAGACACCTCCCACATTTGCCTTATAAGCACTTGGCCTAAAAAAGGGTGTATCATAGTATGTATGACTGCAAGTTAAAAATAACAGAGATCAAATTGACTATGATCCTAAAATATATGATCCAAAATAATGTTTTCGCCTATATTTTTTTGGGGGAAAATTTCTATTTTTTTGCACATTTTATAAATTTATTTGTATTTTAACTAATATTAAATTAATTTTGATATCATCACAATTCGACCTTAATTGAATTTCAGTCCGACCTTAAAAACCTTAAACATCTCCCTTCTATGGCTCTTTCAACGGTCTAGGTCTAAAAACCATGCAAAAATATCTAGAAACCCTTGTTTGTTAAAAAAAAAAAAAAAGGACAAAATCCCTAAACAAATTTGTTACCAAAAAGGTAAGATCACTTTTAGTAATAATTATACTCCCTCTGTCCCACATTGTTAGTCCTCTATTCCATTTTTGGATGTCCTAAAATAAAGCATCTTTCTAAAATTAATGAATAAAATTTCTATCTTACCATTTACTTTATTTAAAAAGTCAATGTCATTCTTTTTATACAATTTAAATTAATGAGGGTATTTCTCTTCAAAAAAAATTAAGGAGGATAATTTTGGAAACTTATATATTTTTATACAGCAAATAAGACAATAAATGATATTTCCTTAAAAAGTTAGATTTTTGAAACATAACAAATAAAAAGTTAGGTTTTTGAAATTTGACAAACAAATTAGGACGGAGAGAGTATTAATCCCAACAATAATTTTTTTATAAACATCAACCCAATAATACATTAGATTGATATTAGAACTTTTTCTCAAATTTCACATTAACAAGTTTGTTTCTTTCCCTGAACAATAGTGGATATACTAACAGTTGAGAGAGAGAGAGAGAGAGAGAGAGAGAGAGAGAGAGAGAGAGAGAGAGAGAGAGAGAGAGAGAGAGAGAGAGAGAGAGAGAGAGAGAGAGAGAGAGAGAGAGTAGGTTAGACTAAAGAGTTACCAAGTTTCAAGCTTCCAAAACCAAAATTATTAGAGAGAGAGAGAGAGTAGGTTAGACTAAAAAGTTACCAGGTTTCAAGCTTCCAAAACCAAAATTATTAGACAATTAGCAAAGAATTCTATGGTAACAGTAAAGTAATAGCAAAAGAATACTAATAATTAAAGATAGGCTTAATTGTAGTGGAATTGCAACCCAAAAAATAATAATAATACAGGTAACAATAAAGTAATGGGAAATTATTGTGTACTTCCGGAGTACTATAAGTGCGTACTCCCTTCTCTCACATAAATAGTGGGTCTCACCATGAATTTAATTAGTGGGACCCACCATTCATGTTTAAGGATGGAGTATGCATTTATAGTACTCCGAAAGTATCTAATAATTTTTCTAAAGTAATAGCAAAAGAATACTAATAATTAAAGAGAGGCTTAATTGTAGTGGAATTGCAACCCAAAAAATATTAATAATAGTAATAGTAATAATAATAATACGGGTTGGATTGTGTTGGGTGACCGTACCATATCCATCAAATTTGGGTACCTGAATTCTCAATACCCAATACCTCGAATTTCCTTATCTAGTTGGGTAAAACCCACACCCATCGAGTTGGGGATCAAGTGGGTACCCATTGCTAGCGGATTTTGGCTATCCCTAAATACTACGTCAACAATATTTTCACAATAATTTAATAGCAAATTTAAGATAACAAGTTGTTATTGGTTTTAATCTTGACCCACTACTAATAGAATCCAAATCTTCTATCCCATTCTTCTTACTCCACTATATACTTTACAAATAAAAACATGTCATATGACCATCTAATTTATTAAATGCTAAATTTATGCCTTATATTATTTTAATTTCCTAAAATAAATAAATAAATAACTCATCATATTTAGGTAATTGAAATAATGAAAGACATAAATTTAGCATTTAATAAATTAAATAAACATGTGGTATGTTTTTATTTGTGAAGTATATAATGGAGCAGGAAGAGTAGGACAGAAGATTTGTTATGAAATTTTTGTAGCCATAACATATTAACGTTATTTTTCTTTTTTTCTTTTTTCTTTTTGAGAATGATATTAACGTTATTCTTTAATTATAGATTCACCATTATTAAATATTGCTTACTAGGATGATCTTCTAAAATCAACAGCATTAAGCAAAATATCCTTAAAATTAAAAATCAACATCAAGCCAAACCAGCTTCACTACCCCACATGAAATCCATGGCTAAAAATGACCAAAAGACCTCTATTCAAGCATCCTGTAAAGACCTCTAAAGGATTGGGGGATTTTAAACATCCTTTAAAGACCTCTATTCAAGCCAAGTGAGTAGAAATATTTACGTAATTGGCACCTTTCCAAATATTTAGGCAATTGGTACTTTCTAATGCAAAAAGTATTTGAAGGTTCAAGAGGGAAAGACCGAAAGAGTTCAAATATATTGTAACTATCTAAACAAAACCTTCATTTTTATAAATGTGTGTATTTCCATTCCCTTTAAGAGTAATTTTTTTATCTTATTTAAGGGGCCTCACATTAAGCTCTAAATAATTATTAGGAGAAATTTAAGGATGCAATTAAAACACCTTAATACATGGAAAATAGTTTTCTAAAAAAAAAAAAAAAATACATGTAAAAAGAGGAGATAAATGTGATACATGCATGGTAAATTAGTACCTACCACCTATAGATGCAATGATTCCAAATGCACACAAATTGTGACTTTCTACGTGGCATTAAAGTCCACATGGATATTTAAGCAAATTAAAAACAAAAATTTATTTTGTTCCTGCAAGCATTAAAATATCCACACATGCCTATTTTCAGGTTAGATTTGGGGATGGTAATGGGAGGAGACGGATTTGAACATGCGCATGCAAGGCGGGCGGGTCAGAATACATGCCTAGCTACTGTCAAAAACACATGCATCTTGTTTCTTCATCAGACAAGGTCAATACTCAAAGATTCCAAAAAAAAAAAAAACTTTATTTCCCAAAATATTTTCAAATATTGCTATTTTATTAAGTGTCTTTTTTAAAAGTATAATTCAACAAATATGGAAGTAATAATTGCAGCCGTGTGATATGTAATTTCAGTTTTGATCCCTTCCATTAATTTCAAATTTTGAGCATGATGTGAATAGGTTTGACTTGCTTCCAATACTTTTTTAACTGAAATTTCTTTTTGTTTTAATGAGAAACTACCACACATCTATTAACTAAATAAAATGTGGAAATTAAAACCCACTACTACTTGTCATTGTATATTTAAAACTAAAAGACATGTCAAGTTAAAAAAGTATTAGAGGTAAGTCAAACCCAATATGAATAAACATGCATATATACCACCGCTCTCCCTTGGTGGTGCGGTGGTCACTCTACAAGTATAAATGCTTGTGGGGGAAGGGTAAGGGTCGGGGTTCAAGTTTCCAAGAAAGAATTTCACACATATATACACTTAGATTAAGTTAGAGTAAAAATTCTATCTTGTATATAAAAAAATTAATTATTAAAAAAAAAAAAAAAAAACATGCACATATGATATGTATGTTTTTGCATTTTTTTTTTTGGAATGTCCCATAAAGATACGTCCTTGCATTATTTCAGAATTTCCTGTAAATATTTTCAACGATGAATACCATGGAACTAAGATTATAAGCGTGTACGTGTGTGTGTGTGTGTATAGCAGTCATTTTGTTTCACTTTATTCACGTAGAGGAAAAAAGTTTACATGTGTGTGTGTTTCTTGGACACAACTATTCTATAGCCATGGCTACAAATCTCTCTGTTCTATCAATTATACTTCTCCTTATCGGAATACAGCCTATTAGAGGACACTCTTTCTAGTCCCTCCAACATCTTGAGGGATCACAAGGGTCAAACAGTGAAAGGACTGCATGAGATCAAATGATCAATCACTATCTCAGTGCATTCGGCTACTTAAGCCATAGCATTGGTTTAAGCAATGATCATGCTAGTGTAAAAGACAAGGATGAGTTCGATGAACATTTGGAACGTGCAATAAAATCTCTTCAGAAGAATTTTCATCTCAACGTTACGGGGAGGCTCGACTCTAGCACCCTCGATAATATGATGACTCCACGGTGTGGAGTAACTGATGACAACATGAGTCCGAATTATGCATTGTTCGATGGAAAGCCAAAATGGAATAAGAACTATCTCAACTATACCTTTGATTCAAGTGTCACGCCAGAGGTACAAGAAAAGTTAAGACCAGCAATGCAGAAGGGTTTCCTAGAATGGTTCCAGTGGACAGAATTTACATTTGAAGAGGCACCACAAGGTTCCAAATCTGACATTGTGATAGGATATATATTATATGGGTTGGCATGGAGATAATCAAGCATTTGATGGACCTGGTAATGTTTTAGCTCATGCTGCTCCACCAACTATAGGAAAAATGCACTTTGATGCCGATGAGAACTGGAGCATTGATAACCCAAATGGTGGTCAACATGACTTGGTATCGGTGGCCACACACGAAATTAGGCACGTTCTTGGACTTCAGCATAGTACAAATGCAGATGCTATAATGTGTCCTTTTATGAACCGTGGAATGACAAAAAGAAAACTGAGCGATGATGATATTGATGGGATAGCAGCTTTGTATGCCCCGGCTCGCAAAACATGAATGGGAATTCTCTATCCATTTGTTCGGTTCAATTTTATATTCCACTAATCATAGCATGCTATTTAGTTGAAAATCATTTTAATGGTCCTAATGCTATGAGAATCAATTGATAGTATAAATAGTCTATATTGGTAACATGGCTAACGTTTATTTAATTATTTTTCGTTTCTTTTTTTTTTTTTTAAGAATAATTTTTTTGTCATTAACTGACTTGTTCATAATGCTATGAGGAAAAAAAACAATAAAAAACAAAAAAAAAAACTTGAACAAGTCACTATTTTTAATCAAGTCAGCCATTAGAGATTTCACAAAATCACGTTCACGGAATTCCTCCCCTGCCTCTCCTCTTTATATTAGTTCCACTCCTTGTTATTGCTTGTTGCTTAGTGGTGGAGTCACCTTAATAAATATTTTTTAAAACTATATATAACATCATAATTGTGCTTGTACAGGGCTTTTTTCTTTTTTTTTTCTTTTTTTCTAATTTAACAGATTGGATTCAGGTAATACCCAAACTCGACTCAATTAACTTTATCTATAACGTACCAGGTAATACTCAGAAATTTTGGTAAGGTCAAGTAGGGTACCCATTACCCATTGGATATGGTCATCCCTAGTTCGAATCATCATAGAGTTCGGTAGAAAGTTTTAATGAGTTATTATAGATTACAATTAAATATTGTGGGGCCCTGGAGTCCCCGGCCCACTTTTAGGCTGGCCCAAGCCGAGGAGAGACAGTTGCCCCGAACGGTTGTCTGAAGGGTTTTTCAGCCCTTTTTGGATCCATGCCGAGGACACACCATTCCTCGGCATACTTAGTCTAATTCTGGGTAGGGGACAAACCCAGAGTAGGTGGTCACATCCACACTTAATGTATTTGCCTAACCCCCCCAGGCTACATTAATGAGGACAAGACCCCTGGACAGTGCAACCTTGGAGGCCGCAACCCACAGTATGGTGGAGAACATGCCTGATGGGACAAGCTCTGGAGCAGTAGCCTGGGGGAATACTCGGGCACTAGCATTGGCCCTCTCCAAACTACACTAGCATTGGCCGTCGGAGACGGCAATACTCGGGCACCAGCCATGACGAGAGTTCGCGTGTCTCATTTGTCGAAGGTGCGCTCTGGGGAGAGACGTTAGGTACTTCAACGACGTCCCTCCTGGCCACCGTACAAGGCCCTGCCAGTGTTAGCCTAAACTCTGCCGCGCCGGAAGTCTAGTAGGGGCTGCGGCCGCCGCGGCCCTTAACCCCATATCCCCTAACTTTAGTTACAATCCTGGCAGTGATGTCAAAGGGGCTCAGGGAGGTGAAAGTGTGTGCTTCGGGTTGTGGTGGAAGATTCATGGAATGAGGAGAAACATTCTCCCCAGAACGCCTTTTATGGAAAGCGTAAACTGGTGGGAGTTGGGTCACGCAGAATTCGAAGGGAGGATTGTCAAAGGGAATTAATTCTCACCCAATTCCAAGGGGATTGCCAACCGCCTGATTCGTGTTAATTCACGAGGGCATTAATGAAGGCGCGTTACGTGCACCGAAGCGTCAAACGTGGAGCGCGAAAGGCCAAGCGACGCCTCGTAAGCCAAAAAGATGGGGAACACGAACTAGAGGCGAGATCAACTTCACGAGTGAGGTCACAATCTGACCTGGGGAAAAACAGCTCCCAGAAAACGACCCGCGGACATCTTCACACTAAAAGCAAAGCTCTCGGATCCGAGGACGAACTTACTCTGAAGGCAGCAACTGTACCTAGGTCTTGCATGGTCCTCGGACCCAAGCCTATGGGGAGTTAGCCACTTACCATGAAGGCAGCAACTATACCTAGGTCTTGCATGGTCCTCGGACCCAAGCCTATGGGGAGCTAGCCACTTACTCTGAAGGCAGCAATTGTACCTAGGTCTTGCATGGTCTACGGACTCAAGCCTACGGGGAGCTAGCCACTTACCATGAAGGCAGCAATTGTACCTAGGTCTTGCATGGTCTACGGAATCAAGCCTATGGGGAGCTAGCCACTTACTCTGAAAGCAGCAATTGTACCTAGGTCTTGCATGGTCCTCGGACCCAAGCCTATGGGAAGTTAGCCACTTACTCTGAAGGCAGCAACTGTACCTAGGTCTTGCATGGTCCTCGGACCCAAGCCTATGGGGAGCTAGCCACTTACTCTGAAGGCAGCAACTGTACCTAGGTCTTGCATGGTCCTCAGACTCAAGCCTATGGGGAGCTAGCCACTTACTCTGAAGGCAGCAACTGTACCTAGGTCTTGCATGGTCCTCGGACCCAAGCCTATGGGGAGCTAGCCACTTACTCTGAAAGCAGCAACTGTACCTAGGTCTTGCATGGTCCTCGGACTCAAGCCTACGAGGAGCTAGCCACTTACCATGAAGGCAGCAATTGTACCTAGGTCTTGCATGGTCTACAGACTCAAGCCTATGGGGAGCTAGCCACTTACTCTGAAGGCAGCAACTGTACCTAGGTCTTGCATGGTCCTCGGACTCAAGCCTACGGGGAGCTAGCCACCTACCATGAAGGCAGCAATTGTACCTAGGTCTTGCATGGTCCTCGGACCCAAGCCTACGGGGAGCTAGCCACTTACCTTGACACATTTATGACAGAGCCCGGATATTGCATGGTCCAAGAACCCAGTCCTATGAGGAAACTGACTACTTACTGAAGAATCTGAGTGTCGATCCAGCCATTCGAGGAGGGACCAACCAGCGGAAGGCCTTCCGGAACATGAGGGCCGTAGTTTTCAAAACCTTCCTCCCCGTCCGAGGGAACGGGCAGCAGGATTTTGAGGGGCTATTGTGGGGCCCGTGGGCCTGGAATCCCCGGCTCACTTTTAGGCTGGCCCAAGGCCCAAGCCGAGGAGGGACAGTTGCCTCGGACGATTGTCTGAAGGGTTTTTCAGCCCTTTTTGGATCCATGCCGAGGACACACCCTTCCTCGACATACTTAGTCTAATTCTGGGTAGGGGACAAACCCAAAGTAGGTGGTCACATCCACACTTAATGTATTTACCTAACCCCCCAGGCTACATTAATGAGGACAAGACCCCTGGACAGTGCAACCTTGGAGGCCGCAACCCACAGTATGGTGGAGAACATGCCTGCTGGGACAAGCTCTGGAGCAGTAGCCTAGATGGCCAACAGCTGTAAGGCTAGGATCAAACTAAAAGGAGTATATAAGGCAAAGAGCCCCCCTCGTGAAGGGGGGCCTCCTCGGACGCATGCCGAGGAGCAACCCCAAGGGAAGAAAAGTTAAGGAAAATGTCCCGGAGGACTGGCGAGAAGCCGGCCGGAGCCAAGCTCTTTCGCCCCACTCTCTACAAATGTATTGTCGGGAGTGCCCTCCGAAAAACGGAGCCCCTACAAATATATATATATATATATATATATATATATATATATATATTAATGAAGTGAAATCCTAGTGCCTCTAAAAACTCTATAGACCAATAGTGTGGTGGCTTGAATCTTGAACTTTATGATTTACGTTGCAACCCAAACTAATGGACCACCACCCAAATACCCCGTGGTGTACTCATATATAGGGTTTCCTCTATCCAAGTTACAAAATTATCAATACCCTTAGCAAATTGGGCTAGGGTATGAGCTAGTCGGTTTCCATATCGCTTCAAATGTGACACTCTTGCCACTAGGGACGGAAGTAGCCTTTGACTTGGGGGCAATGACCCCCCAATTTTTTTAAAAAAAAAATATATTAAAATATATACTAGATATTAATTTTAGCAATTTTGTTTTATAAAATTACACTTTGCCTCCTTAATGGTATCATTAATTCTTTTAAGAGTGATATTATAGCCACAAATTTTTCTACAATATTTTTACAAACTCCTGAGATAACAAATTCTTATTAGTTCACATCTAGGCTCACTACTTACACATTTTTTTTTTTTACTTATCAATAACCACTCGCCACGTTAATAATTAAAAAAAAAATTGTAGCTCTAGCGTTTTCTTCTTTTCAAAGACCATAAAAAATCTATAAATTTAAAATTTAAACCAAAATATACAAGCCAAAAAAAAAAATAGCCTCACAACAAAAATTACCAATAGTGAAACTAAAAAAACTTAAGTCTAATCAACCAATTTTACCCAAAACAAACAACTCAACCTTTAAAAAATTTCAAACAAAATAATAGTCGTTACCCAACAACACGCAAATAAGTCAAAAAAAAAAAAAAAAAAAAAAAACCCCTTTGTGGCTAAGCCACTGCAAATAACCTGCTACAATGTCGCCCCTCTTAACTACAGGTCCTAGCTCCGGCCCTGCTTGCCTCTCTAAACACCTCCATCGGTTGCTGGATCCCCTCAATAGCATTAGCAATAGTTACTGGTGGAGTTACATAACCCAACACCGCATCTGAGACTATGTTGGAATCACCCTCAAACACCGCATCACGTATACCAACCTCCCAGGCAAAACGAGTGCTCCTTCCGCCAAGGCCATTGTTAAGATTGAACCTTTTTAATTTGATAACTTATATCTCCTTATTTGTGTAACTTTCTCTCTTGTAGTTATTAGTATTTTTGCAAACACTTGACTAGGTTTAATTGTTCCTTACAATTAGAAAATTTTATTATTTGCAAATTTGAAAGAAGCATAATTAGCTTATTTCATTTGGAATGATTTTGCATCAATTTATTTCATTTTCCATATTTCTAAAGGAAAAAAAAATCCTACTTAACAAATTGACAATTTTATGTTGTCAGCATTTTTACTATTTTAATTAAAAACAATAAATGTTTATGTACTTTTTGTTCCAAACCATAATAGGAAAAAAAATAAAGATTTTAAAATTCTTAAAAAGCTCTAATCAATGTATTAGAAACTAAAGGAGATTTAAAGCTCTATACATTTCAAACAAGTCTTTTGAGCATGTATCACGAGTGATGCGCAGGTTATTGTCCAGGCTTTCATTAAAATAGTGCACCATCTCCTTAGAATTCCCAATGCACTGCAAACTTCCACTAATGAGAATCGCTACGCGATCACACAAGGTCTCTACCTCTTCTGTGGAATGGCCTGGAACGTGACAACAAGATTTACCAGTAAATTGATGGGAAAAATAAATGTTACTTTACTGTTATTAAACAAGACCAAGGGAAGAATCAAACCCATAACATAAGGCTAGAACTATAATATGCTACAAGGAAGTTGAGAACAGATAGGTTAAGAACTTAAGATAGCCTATAAAGCCTATAGAAACAAGTTACTATGAGGAATTGCACCCACTACACTAGAACTGAGAAAATTATAGAATACGTTAGGAGTATCATAAATGTGTATGTAATGAATTATGAGCCCCACCATGCATTTAATTAATGAGATTTACTATTATGTGATCAACATTAAATTCAATTTCATTTAGGAATTTTGTCATAAGCTCAACCATTTTTACGCAAACAAATACAATGATGGGAATAAAGGAACCCATAATTCTAGATTAAATGGTGCATTATGGAAAATTTTCTCTCTATTTTATGACAATGCATTTAGCTACTGTTTGGTAATGCAAAGACAAAGACAAAAAAAAAAAAAAAAAAAAAAAAAAAAACAAACAAACAAACAAACAAATATATATATATATAGAGAGAGAGAGAGAGAGAGAGCTTACTGGGGAGAATGATTGTTCGGTCTTGCTTTACACGCTTCACTACACTCCATAAATTACGCCTGGAAATTGGATCCAATCCAATGCTGGGCTCATCAATAAAAATAACCTTGCAAAATTCAAGCGAATTACTCTATAAGTAGTGTTAACAATACTAATAAAATTCCTCCACCTCATTTTAGGTGTTTCACTCTATCTTCCACCAATATAGTTTGCTATTTATTAATTTTTCTTCCCTTATAAAGTATGCAAAGTTTTTCATTAAAATATATATATATACACACACATAACATATTATAATTGGTAGAATATACAGAATAATACCCAAAGTGAGATAAGGATTTTGTATCGATCTACTCTTTCAGATGTATCTTAAAAAGCATAGTAGAACCAATTATACCTTGGGATCCCCAACGTTACATCGATATTAGCGGTAATTCTAAAAGTATTTATACCTTATCTAGACTGCACTACTCTGTGACTGTAATTCCAGTTTGCTTATGAAAATACTATCTTCATAAGTAATTACTTGAATGAATTCTCCATTGACTTCAATCCTACAGAGGTGCATGTACTTCTCTGTGGGCTTCCATGTTCTGATGAATGAATTCCTGTACTGCATCACCTGCTGTCATTGCTATAATTCTTGGCTTTTTTTTGTCCCCCCACTCTGACCTCATTTCTATATATGCTTCCATAGCCTCCAGGCCGTGGTGGGGAAAACCTCCACTTCTTTGTCTTTCAACTGTTTAATAATGTCTCATGCTAGTACTGTAAACATCTGGTGATGTTAAAGGCCGTTTTCATCTCTGTTAATTGTGCTTGAATCCCACACTTGCTTCACATAATCACAACTCCACAAAGCATGAATAGTATTTTCTTCACTGTCAGTGGCATACTTCATAGTTTGCCTCATGCAGGACCTGTTTGACTAACAAAATCTTTGCTGGAAGTATACCTTTGCTTGCCCTCCATGCAAAATTTTTAACTCTGTTTGGCATCATCGTTTGCCATATTCTATTCCATAGCTCTTGTCATATTCTCCGTTTGAACTTTCTGGTGCATTGGCTTACAGGCCTCCATCCATAAATGGAAGGCACTCTCTGTGATAAACAGTCCCTTTGGATTTCCTATCAATATCAATGTATCTGTTGCTACCCTAACAGGGTATGATTTTAAAAACTTCAGCTTCATCCAGAATAAAAACCTCATCTATCAGTCTCTATTTCCATAGCTTAGTTTCCATGTCAATGAATTCAATTACTTTTGCTTCCTCATACCACTCAATACATCATAGGTATTGGTAGCCATTTGTCTCACCATTTGCTCAGACTTTCTCCACTTTCAATCTCCATCACATGCCTAAGTAGAGAAGAGAAATTCCCTTTAAAATATTAAGGAACAATACTTTTCCATGAACACCCCAATAGAAATAGAGCAAGTGTTTTGCATGAGTCTCTAACCCTGCTTTGCCAATAGGGCCAAGTGTAAAACATTAAGATCTCTTAACCCCATTCCTCATGCTTCTTTGAGACACAAAGGGTCTTCCAATTTATCCAATGAATTTTCACTTCTTCCTTTCATGCAAATATTAAAAAACTTTGATGAAGCTTTGGGGCAAAAGATCAATTGTGAGAAGGCAACTCTTTTCTTCAGTAGAAACATGCAGCAGAACATGCAAGAAGCAAGGAGTCCCACAGATCAATCAGCATGAAAAATAACTTGGATTACCCTCCCTAATTGGACTAACAAGACAAAAGGCATTTTTCAGATATCAAAGAATACATATGAAGGAAAATATGAGGATCGAAAGAGAGCTTGCTCCATTAGGCTTGGAGAGAGATCCTGATAAAGGTTGTTGTACAAGATACCCAGCTATGCCATGTGTTACTTCAAGTTACCGCAAAGCCTATATATGGAGTTATATGCATGAATGAGTAAGTTCTGGTGAAGCCCAAACTTCTGACATGCCATTATGCTCTCTACGAAGGACAACCACAGAAACACAAAAATCTTTAGTCAACATGTCTTCAATCAAAGAAAATAATTCCACAACCCAACCTAAAACATAAATTTATGAATAAATAAGTAAAAAAGCCATTGGTACCTATGTATTTGTTGCTGGCTCTGTCTCGGCATGCCATATTTTGGATGTTTAGCAGAACATATTCATGCTCATGACTACTGAGACTAAAGCTTCACAAAAGATTTGAAATTCTATCAAAACTTAGGCCAACTGCATGAGAAGATCTCTCAAAAATAGCAGCCCACTATAATCTAATAGTCATGCTTATGTCAGTACCATGAAACCTCTTTATTTGTAGTCTTCCAAAACCACTCTGGCATATATATTGACTATTTATTTCCATAGTGAGATAAATCAAAAGTGAGAAGCACCCATTCACAGAGTGTGAGAATCATTCCCCAAAATCTGTTCCACTGAAATGAAGAGAATGTGAAAGTACATCCATTTCCTCATTTTGAGTATAGCTTCTATTATTTAATCCAAGGTGTACATCATTAAAAATTCCATGTAAAATAGAGAGGGAAAAAAAGGATCATAAATGTACATAGAGATATACATGTGAAAACTGAAAAATTACATTTGAGAAGGGTTGTAATACAAGGACACCTAATGCAAGCAACCTAAGAATGGGACTCATGGTTACAACTGCAAATAAATGAACCAAACTCTCCGTCTTATAAGACCTTAGAAAAAGACAGAATATTTTTTAAGTTTTATAAGTACTCAAAACTTGGCGGGAGGTTGGGGGAAAGCATCTTTAGCTACCCAATTTAAAAGCATCCACAAATAGACCCAAGCAAACTCCAGCTTTCCAGTAATTCATCATCGCAATGAAAGACTGCAATCTCCCAGTAGATAGAGGCTTTTTGTACATAAGCATACCAATCCCCTCAATGGCAGCAACAACTACACCTGCAACCAGTACATCCCAATCCCCAGTTTGGCCAAGGATTGTTGCCAGCGCGTTTGCAGTGTAGAAACCCAAAAGAAGCAGAAAAATCTTCATGGGGAAATTCTTTCTAGCTGAGTTCAGCTTCTCCAATAGCTGTCTACCACCTGCACTCACTTTTCTGCCCAATCTAGTACGACCAAGATCGGGGCCATTGCCATTGAGGCTTTCTTGCCCACCATTATCAGGAATCCCACCTGTGTCCAATGCAAAAGCTATTTTCCATCCATGTCCTCTTGTCTGAAAACTGAATCAAGGTAATGAAAACCAATGTCATGTTCACAAGGCCTCAATATGATGGCAAGATTCCAAAAAGAGAAGAATACAATCTAGACAAAGGCTAAGAAACTTGCAACACTTAAGCCAATCCACTCTAACTCAATTACACTTTTTCCTCCCATACGATGAATGGAAGACCCACCGGGTACATGTGTAACTTACTAATAAAAAAAATTTACATCACTTAATTATAATTTAGTGAGCGTTTGAATGACACATGGATACAAAATCACCATATTGTGTTTTACAATGGACACACAACTCCAAAAGAAACAACCAAATCACTCATACAGAAAAGAGAAAAAGCTCATCAATTAGAAACATAAATCAATATTATTGATTTTTCAAAAAAAAAAAAAAAACAAAGGAAGAGAGAAGTACAAAAGATCCTCCAAGGGCATTGAAAAATCCAGTTTGGCAATTTTGAAAACTTTCCAAACTACACAGTACACTGCAGTTTCCATACATTTGACGAACCAATCAAGTGATCCATATTCTCTAGTGACAAGTAAATGAAAATCCCAAAACTGACTGAACTCAGTCCAAGTGACCCAAACATATTTTGCTTCAAATACCCATTAAATCACGTCATATCACCAATCATCGCTTTAGTAGCAACAACATGAATTCCTCATAATGCAGCCTCAAATTAAAGACTCAGCATTAGTCCCCGCATGAAAACAATGGAACTCATCGCAGTTCAAGAGTATTGAAAGGCTTTTAATGATAATAAACTGCTGAGTAATAACAGATTCACTGAAAACCAGAAAAATACATCTGATATTTGTAAGTTGAAAAACAACAAAGCAAGAAAACAAATTCATGAACAAGCTAAAAGCATCCTTAGGTACCCATGACAGAAAAGAAAAATGACAAGAATAGCACAAAAGTCTTCATACATTTGAGAAACCAATCAACTAATTCATACTCTCTAATGACCCCAACAGTTTTTGCTTCAAATTTCAAAGCTTTATTTGCAACAACACAACTTCCTCAGAAAGCAGCCCAAAATTCAAGACTTTGGGCATTGCTTCCTCCACATAAGTCAAATGGGTATTGCACATTAACATTGCTTTTTGTAATTTCAACAACAAGAAGAAAAGAAAAGCAAATTGAAAGAACAACAAGTGGGAAAAGGTACGAACTTTAAGGAAATCTTCGAAACTTTGCCACTAAAACTCGGTGGTCTTTCGGAGCATTCAGTCTGTGTTGTTGACAAGCATGGTTGTTGTAGTAGTATTGTTGGTCCTCCTATTCGACATGCCATATATGATATATGAAGATATGCTCTCTCTACAAACTACAACAACAACAACAACAACGCAAACACAACAATCATTAGTCCACATGTCTCTTCTTCTTCGAAAAAAAAAAAAACTAAATTACACAATCCAACCGAGAGAGATTGGTACCTATGTATGTGTTGCTGGGTTCTGACACGGTTTCCGTGACGACACGCCACGGGTGGGGGGTGAACAGATGTGGGTCGGACACGGCTTGGGAGGAGTGTACTGTAATGACTGAGCATGAGCTTCAATGGAAGTGGATTGAGGATGAGGAATCCCATCTGAGGAGACGGAAACGGCACCGTTTCTGCTTATTATTAAGTTAAATTCTCGTTTTGGTTTATGACACAAACGGTGAGTTTCACTTTTCTATTATTATTATTATTATTTAATAAAGGACTGAAATTCAATAAACCGAACGAAAAAAACAGTTAAATGGCTCAAGAACAGCTGATACCATAGCTAAAGGTTTTAAAAAACCTAAAAGATGTTAATGGGACTAATGAGTAATGCCACATTAACAAAAGTTGATTTAAACTTGAATTTTGTAAAATCGAGTTGTGCTTGAAACTCAATTTTCACAAAGTTGAATTCCAAATGAGAATAATTTTAAAATATTTTTAGTAAAATAATCTGAAAAATATATTATTTAGTAAAAAAGACCACTTGAGTAGTGTTGTGCTAAATTAGAAATGATACACTCACTAATTCACATGTTGCAAATCATCCAAACCCAATTATCCATGTATTTGGATAGATCTTGAATATGATCATTGTTGCAAATCATTCAAACCCAATATCTATTAAATATTTTTCAACAATTTACTTTTGTGATTAAGAAAACATGAACAATGTACAAATCTAATTATAAGCAATAACACACACAAAAAGTGAAAGGCAAAAACAATAAATAGATACTATATATATATATATATAAGAAGAAATCTGCAAGATATATATATTTTTTAAAATACAAGATAGAAATTCTACTTTAGTTTAATCTAATATATATGTGTGTGAAACTCCTTCTTGGAGACTTGAATCACGACCTTTACCTCCCACACTGTTGGGAATTCAACCTAAATTCCAATATGTGAGAAACAAAAAAAATAGAGAAAACACACGTCAAAGAAAAATAATCACACGCACAAGACAGTATTTACGTGGTTCGGCAATTTGTCTACGTCCACAGAGTTGCAGGAATTTCACTATTATCAGGGAAAAAATACAAAGTGCGGCTACAGTGTTTTTCTCTCTCTCTAAAAACACAACAACAATTTTCAAACCCTAATCACAAAAGTGGTTTTTATATCCCGTGCACAGAATTACAATGGGCTACAAAATGGGCCAAAAATAAACTAGGATCCACAAAGTCCAACAAATCTCCCACTTGGAGATTAGTTCAATCACCAACATCAGCCTCTATCCTCTAAAAGCAATCCCTCATCCCTACAACTCATCCTCCTGTCCTCAAGCTAGAAGGCCAACTAAAGCTGCACACAGCTTCAGCTTCTCAATAGTGACACCCTTAGTCAACATGTCTGCTGCGTTCTTAGATCCACATATCTTCTCAAGTATTACCAGCTTATCTTCAACAAGATACCGGATAAAATGGTATTTTGTTTGCATATGTTTTGACTTTGAATGAAAAACCGAATTTTTAGCAAGAAAAATTGCACTCTAACTGTCACTGTGTAGAATGCCCATTTCTTGCTTCTTACCCAATTCATCTAAGAAACCATGTAGCCAAATCATCTCCTTTCCAGCTTCAGTTGCTGCAACATACTCAGTTTCTATAGTAGACAAAGTAACAATCTTTTGCAGATTTAAAGCTCATGATATAGCTGTACCACCCAAAGTAAATACAAACCCAGTAGTACTATTTCTACTATCAATATCGCCAACAAAATCAACATCTACATAACCCTGCAGTTTCAAACTTGCACCTGTAAAGCAAATACATGTATCTGATGAACCCTTTAGATATCTTAGAATCCACTTAACTGCCTCCCAATGTTGCTTTACAGGCCTACTCATGAATCTGCTCACAACTCCCACTGCATGTGCAATGTCTGGCCTTGTACACACCATATCATACATCAAGCTGCCAACAGCTGAGGCATAGGACACCTTGCTCATATGGTCCTTTTCTTCTTCTGTATTCGGTGACTATTCTTTATTTAATTTGAAATGACTACCCAAGGGTGTGCTCACTGGTTTAGCTTCGTTCATATTGAACCTGCCGAGAACTTTCTTCACATACTCTGACTGTGAAAACTTCAATGTACCATTAGTCTTGTCTCTAACGATTCTCATATCAAGGATTTGCTTTGCAGTTCCCAAATCCTTCATTGCAAACTGTGTTGACAATTACTTCTTCAGATTATTAATTTCCTCAATGCAATATCCTGCAATAAGCATATCATCCACATACAATAGTAATATGATGTAAGAATTGTCAAAAAACTTAACATAGCAACAATGGTCAGCTTCACATCTCTTGAGCCCAATTCTATGCATAAAACTGTCAAATTTCTTGTACTACTGTCTAGGAGCTTGTTTTAGGCCATACAAGCTCTTTCTCAGTTTGCGGATTAGATTCTCTTGTCCCTGAACAATGAACCCTTCTGCCTGAATCATGTAAAGATCTTCCTCCAAGTCACCATGAAGGAATGTCGTCTTCACATCTAACTGCTCAAGATGTAAGTTTTCTGCAGCCACCATTCCCAGCACTAGTCTAATTGTTGACATCTTCACAACTGGAGAAAATATCTCTGTGTAGTCAATGTCTTTCTTCTGCTGAAACCCTTTAACAACTAATCTGGCCTTGTAACGTTTGCTACCATCTTGCTCATTCTTTATTCTGTATACCCACTTGTTGTGCAAAGCCTTCTTTCCTACTGGCAATTCAGTCAGTTCCCATGTCTGATTCCCCAACAAAAATCCATCTTATCCTTCATGGCTAACTCCCATTTGCTTGAATTTTCATCTTGCAAGGCTTCATTATAACACTCTGACTCACCACCATCAGTCAACAGGAGATAATTTAAAGCGGGTGAATAACGTTGTGGAGGTCTAATATTCCTGGAAGATCTGCGGACTTCAGCTACAGGTGTACTCTGATCTACCTGTGAATCTACATTCTCCTTATATTCTTCACCCATTTTCTGGACAGTACTTTCAGTCAATTCATCTAAGTTTACAAACTCTGATTTCTTTTGATCTATTTCTGTAATATCTGACACTACAGTTGATCTGTCCTTGTATATAACCTGTTCATTAGATATCACATTTCTACTTTTGATGATTTTCCTGTTTTATTCATCCCAAAACCTATAGTCAAATTTCTCATCACCATAGCCAATGAAAAAACATATTTTAGACTTTGCATCAAGTTTACTACGAGCATCAGAATCAATATGAACATAAGAAACACAACCAAAAACTTTACCTCTTTATCTCTCCAAACCTCCTCAGGAAATTTGAACTCCATGGGAACTGATGGCCCTCGATTTATCAAGTAAGCTGTAGTGCTAACAGCATCAGCCCAGAAAGTTTTGGTAGTCCAGCGTGTAACCTCATACTCCTAGCACACTCATTAAGAGTTCTGTTCATGCGCTCAGCCACACGATTCTGCTGTGGTGTCCCAAGAATGGTATTTTCCATCCTAATTCCTTGTGCAACACAATACTCACTGAACCCTCCATTTATGTACTCTCCTCTATTATCGGACCTTAAACATTTTAGTTTTAGACCTATTTCTGTCTCAACCATGGCCTTCCACTTCTTAAAATTTTCAAATACATCAGATTTATTTTTCAGAAAATAAACTCATACCTTTCTACTTGAGTCATCAATGAAAGTGATGTACTACCTTGAACCTCCAATGGATGCAACCGGAGAAGGCCCCCACAAATCAGTGTGTACTAACTCTAATTTTTCAGCCTTCGGTGTTCTGCCAGTTTTTAAGAAGCTCACATTTTTCTGCTTTCCTATGATGTAGCTTTCACACATGTCAAAATCAATGAACTTCAATTCTGGTAGTTTTCCTTTTGACAGTAGCATTTTCATCCATTTTTCACTTATGTGACCAAGTCTGCGGTGCCATAGGCTTGTATCAGTACTTGCTTCAGCAACTGCAACTGTGTCTCTTGGACTTGAGGTCATATAGAGAGTGCTAGTCTTCTTTCCACGAGTCAATACTCTAGCTCCCTTTATAACCTTTCAAGTACCACTAACAAATAGTATTGCATGCCCTTCATCATCAAGTTGTCCAATAGAAATCAGATTCCTCCTCAGGTCAGGAATATGTCGAACCTTCTTCAGTAACCAAACAGATCCATTGGGCAATAATATCCGGACGTCTCTCATATCTACAACATCCAAGGCTGAACCATCAGCCAAATACACCTTACCAAAATCACATACAAAATAATTCTGTATGATTTCTTAGTGTGGAGTGGTATGAAACGAAACTCCTGAGTCCAAAACCCAATCATCAAGTGGACTGTTTACTGCAAGAAGTAATGCATCTTGTGCCTCTTCTGTTACAGTATTAGTAGAATCATCTTCATTCTTCTTCTTAGGATTTTTGCATTGGTTCCTAAAGTGACCTATTTTCCCACAATTCCAGTATTGTACTTGTTGGCCTGATCTAGATTTACTTCTGTTCCGATTAGTATTTCTGGATTTTGATCTGCCCCAATTTGAATTTCTATTATTGCCTCTGCCTCTTGTCTCAAGGTTTAGGGCAGAACCAGATCCTAATGTTTCACTTGCATCTCTTTTGCGAAGCTCCTCAGCTAGAATTAAATCTCGAATATCATTGTACTTGATCTTTTCTTTTCCTGTAGAATTACTTACTGCCATCCTCATTGCCTCCCAACTGTTTGGCAAAGAAGCCAAGACGATCAAAGCACGAATCTCATCATCAAAATCAATTTCTACAGACGACAATTGATTTGTGATAGTGTTAAATTCGTTCAGATGTTGTACTATTGATGCATTCTCTGCCATCTTCAAATTGAACAGTTTCTTCATCAGATGCACCTTGTTGTTTGCTGACGGCTTTTCATACATACCAGACAAAGCCTTCATCAGATCTGCTGTAGTCTTCTCCTTTACAACATTATGTGCAACAGACCTAGACAGAGTTAACCTGATAACTCCCAGTACCTGTCTGTCAAGAAGAGCCCATTTATCAGCCTTCATCGCCTCAGGTTTTATCCCCAAAAGAGGCAGATGCAATTTCCTCCCATAGAGATAATCTTCAATCTGCATCCTCCAATACGCGAAGTCTGTGCCATCAAACTTTTTTATTCCAAACGCCTTTCCTGCTTCCTCTGCTATTGCTCCCACTCAAACCTAACCCTAGGCTCTGATACCAGTTGTTGGGAATTCAACCTAAATTTCAACCTGTAAGAAACAAAAAAAATAGAGAAAACACACGTCAAAGAAAAATAATCACTCGCACAAGACAATATTTACGTGGTTCGGCAATTTACCTACGTCCACGGAGTTGCAAGGATTTCACTATTATCAGGGAAAAAATACAAAGTGTGGCTACAATGTTTTTCTTTCTCTCTAAAAACACAACAACAATTTTCAAACCCTAATCACAAAAGTGGCTTTTATATCCTGCGCACAGGATTACAATGGGCTACAAAACGGGTTAAAAATAAATTAGGCTCCACAAAACCCAACACGCACCCCACAAGCACTTACAATTGTGGAGAGACTATCGCGCTAAGGGTGTGCGGTGGTGATCTGTAAGAGAATTAAAAACTCACAGACTAAATGCATAAAGAATGAATGATACAGATCAAGTATTGTGTTTGACACAATCTCCTTATTACACAATTTGTAGTGTCTTGAGACTCACGAACATTTGTCTTCGAGCATAAAATGATCTACACTATGGAGAAGAAGCACATAAGGTCTATGCTTGCGAACTATGTCTCTTTCTCTAATGCACAAAATATTTTCTCTCTGAAAAAGTTTCTCCAATTTTTTTTTTTAATTTTCTTTTATGAATGAGAGACTACGGATATATATACATTAGTGAATTGACACACTGTTCAAGAATAATTGTTGTGGATAGACTTACGGACTCAAAAAAAATATAATAAAATATTATTATTTGGACAAGAGTGCCTAGTCCACACATGTTAAAGTCCAACTTAATGTCCTGCCCATGAGCATATAAACTCATAAAATCTTTCTCCTTTTCTATGTGATAAAAGATTTTCACCACATTAATAACATTTTCAAGTGGACACATTAAAAGTCAATTTTTTATTCACTCCTTAATATTTTTCTAACACAAATAATGTATTTGGATAGATCATGCAGATGTTCATTACATATTAACGATGATCAAAGTCTCAATCAATGATCCCGTATGTATCACATTTTATCTTGAAAAAAGATAATTAAATCCAAATGTGATCTTTGCATGTTCAATAAATACGAACAAAAATTAAAATATCCAATGTCAAAATTCACACTTAACAATGCATCAAAATTTTCATTAAAAAAAAAAACTCAAAATTTATACAGATAGATGTAAGGTCAAATAATTTCCTCATTCTCATTTCAAAAGAGTTCCATAATATATCTTAAAAATATCTAAAGTTATACTTAGAAATGCAAAAGATAGAAAGGGTTGTGGATTTCAATTAACTCAACTAGTAAAATCTCTGATGGTTAAATAAAAGATCTGAGATATAATCTCCTGTTTACATCAAAAATCGATTGATGACTTGGTCTGATAATAAAGAACTATCATCAAGAGTGGACATTATAAATTGAAATTCTCTTAAAAATAAATCAGGAGTAAATGTTATAGATTGAAACGCTCTTAAAAGAAAAAAGAAAAAAAAAAAAAAAAAAAAAAAAAAAAAAAAAAAAAAAAAAAAAAAAAGAAAAAGAAAGAAAGAAAGAAAGAAAGAAAGAAAGGGCTATTATCTCTTTAAGTTTTGACCCTAAGCAGATTCTAATTAGAAACCTCTTCTTCATGATGTGTGGTCCTAAACTGATTGTCCCGCCCCTTATTTGACTTTATACATTGTCATTGGGTAGATGGAAGAAAACTAGGATCGCGAGGCTTGTTTGGTGTCTTTGTGAAAGACTTGTGTATGTGAACGTACTCTGGTCCGACATGTTTTGGGCGGGTCTGAATCTGTTCGGTTCGGTTCGGATTTCGGGTACTCATTCGGGTTTCTATCGGTTTTGGGTCACTGATTGACCCGATATATTTAAGAACCCGATCTAGGTAAGGTCCCTCTCTCGTTCATTCTCACTCTCAAACTCTCTAAATAAATCTCAGTCTCTCAAGTCTCAATCTCTCTGACGGTAAGTTTTTAAAATATTTCTGTTTTGATTTTTGTTTTAGGGTTTAGATTTTGGGTATTGGTATTTGGTAAAGTTGGGGTTCGATTGGGGGTTATTTTGCTTCATGGGTTTTTGATATTTTGTAGTTTTCTTTAACTTTCAGGCACAAAAGATTTTGGGTATTAGACTGTTAGTTTCATTATGCGTTTCATTGTTTGGGCAAACCAAGAAAGCAAAATGTGATAAGTGGGTTCTATGGTATGAACAAGTTCCCAATTAACAACTATTAGCATATCATGCTTCTTTGTTTTCTTTTGGATTAGAATCAATGACTTATTGGGTATTTTGGTCTCTGAGTAATTTAGTCGAACAGTTAGTGAGCAAGTTGTACTAATATTGCTCAATTCAATTTTGTTTGGTTTCCTGTGTTCCCCACGCCTCTATTACTCAAACATAGGACAACCCAACTGGGTTTTTTTTCACCAAAATGCTTACTTTATTGTCAAATCATTCACATTAATAAATTTATCTGTGTCTTGTCTCATAAACTTGTGGGTTGTCCCCAAAATCTGCTCTTTTAGCATCCCAAAAGGTACACTTTGAAAACCCAGATAAACCAGACTCTCCCTTTTTCCCATGGCGCTTATTGTGGGTTCAAAAGATCTAAAATACTAGTTATTTTGCATTGGAAGGTTTCCACCCTGTGCTCTGCATTATTGTCTACCTTGATTGCAGGGTTGCTCAAATGGAGGACACTCCAGAAATAGAGGATAAAATGTCTGAAGCAATTTCAGATAATGCGTCACAAAAGAAAGAGGAAACTCGTGATGAAATGCTTGCTAGGCACAGGTCATTTATTCATCACAAATATTTTGTAATCACTTCACTGCTTTTCATTTCGTTTATTTCTTGATTTTAACTATTTTGCAACAATGATGGTTTCTGGCTGCTTCCGGTTTATTCCTAGTTTTCCAACATACAAGTGGTAGTTTACTATGAAGACATAGCCTTGTTGAAAGAGGCGGTGTTAACAATGTCTTGTTCCCCTTTCTAAAAAATTGTGGAGAAGAAAGAATTAAATTTTGATTAGCACAGTGTATAATATGAGACACTGTCCTGGTTTAAAGTAAGACAATTTGACTGGTGCTGGATTTGATCATAGCATGCCTCAACTGTTCCCTGCTCTGCAAATTAGTGGTTGAAAGGAATGTGGTTTTTCTTATTTATTATTCTTTTTGTGTGATTGAGCCATTGAGGCTTGTCCCTCAGAATTGTTGTATTTTTGTGTTTCAGCCTTTTCAAATTCTCATGCTATTGCACAAATGAGAAATGACTATTATTTGTGTGCAGGAAAGAGATATCACAGCTGCAGAACAAGGAAATTGAGCTGAAAAAGGCAGCAGCCAAAGGTAGCAAGGCCGAACAGAAAGCTAAGAAGAAGCACGTGGAGGAAGAGGTTTCTCAACTTTCTGCTAAGCTTAAAGAAAAACACGCCAAAGAACTTGCTTCATTAGGCTATAGTGGCAGTAATGGAAATGGAAAAGGCAATATTGACACTTTGGTGAAAGCCATAGCTGGGGTTTCTGTTACCAGTCAACCTGACCAATTAAAGGATTCAAAGCCCAGCAAGGGTGCAAAGAGGCGAGAAAAAAGAGCTCAGGAAGAAGCAGCAAGAGAGCAAAGAATCCAAGAAGAGCAGAGCAACATTATAAGTGATCGAATGATTGAAAATGAGAAACTGGAAAAAAAGCTTGAACCCCTTGGTTTGACTGTTACCGAAATAAAGCCAGATGGGCACTGCCTCTACCGAGCAGTTGAGAATCAGTTAGCCCTCCTCTCTGGTGGTTCATCTCCTTATACATACCAAGAGCTTCGAGAAATGGTGGCTTCTTATATGAGGAAACATGTATCTGATTTCATCCCATTTTTCCTGTCAGAGAATGTGTTAGAGGGTGATTCTGATAATTCAGTTACAGAGAGATTTGAGAATTACTGCAAAGAAGTGGAGTCAACTGCGGCATGGGGAGGCCAACTAGAGCTCGGTGCTTTAACTCACTGCCTTAGAAAACATATCATGATATTATCGGGGTCCTTCCCTGATGTAGAGATGGGAAAGGAGTACAAATCCAATGATGGGAATGGTTCATCAAATTCAAGTATCATGCTGTCATACCATAAGCATGCATTTGGGCTTGGTGAGCACTATAATTCTGTGGTGCCCATTGTAGTCTAATAAGTGTCCTTAAAGTTATGAGTATAAAATTAGATGAAATATTAGTGGTACTGAATTGTAGGACAATATGATCACAAAGACCTTGCTTTCATGGGATTGTTTTTGAGTGAAACTACAGAAAATTTAATTGAACTTGTATGGTTGGAATTTCTTACTTGTTACTCCTTAAGATTGAATTACCCTTTGTTCATGAAATTAAGGCAAATTGAAGATAGAAAATCAAAAATCCTCTGTCGTGTTATTGCTGACAGCAGAATTACCTCTCTATTTGTCTCAAATGCTGTGTTATTGCAGACAGCAGAATTACCTCACTATTTGTCTCAAATGCTGTGTTATCGCAGATGGCAGAATTACCTTTCTATTTGACTCAATGCACATGAAGCTTTGTTGTTTTCTTTGTTGAATTGATTATGTGGCATTGTGAATCCTGGTTCAACTCAAAGATATCTGCGTAACTGTCTCTTTTTTCGGTTCCTTGGCTACTTCCTGGGTTGCTGTCTCTAATACTACTTTAACATATACTCAAGGTTGCGTGAGCATGGAAATTTGTGTTCTAAGAGTGTCAAGAATTCCTGGCCAAAAAAGAGTGATAGGAACTCAAAACCAAAAATATAACCAATTACATTCTAATCAATCCTCAATCAGGCTCTTATAAAACTTCTACGCTGTGCATGCATGACAACCGGCATGAGATTCACCACATTCAGAAAGTGTCATACAGAAGGCTACTCGTTACTATCAACTGAAAGTTGTTGTCTTGGAAACACTCTTAGCACTACAGGAGACCTTGACCATGGAAAAAACTTACATCTTATTACAAGTGCAAACAAAAGCAAGTTATCCCTTCTTATACATATTCCCCAAACCTATTGAAAAAAAAAAGAGTAGAGCAGGCGACCTGAGTAACTTCTCTACCTCAATGTAACCGCCTGTTGGGATCGGGCTTACAAGCAAGGAGTTGTTTTCCAACCCCACAATGTCACTAATGGGCAAGAAGTTAGGGATTGTGAAGTTTTTTCCCAAGTGCTTCCATCGTGGGATTCAATCTTGGAACCTCCACTTCCTAAACCATGTGAGAGTAGGTCCCTTGATCACTAGACCACCACCCTCACTGGTATATAGCACTTAAGTCAACCTCATGTAACTAGTAGGAGGTGAGCAGGGATCCACTCGACTTGACCCGACATGTTTTGGGCAAGTTTGAGTCCGTTTGGTTCGATTGTCAAGTCACATATTTAGATTATTATCGGTTTTGGGTTGAGTTGTGGAACACGAATTAACCTGAATTTTTTTAAAGAACCCAATCTAGGTTTCTCTCTCTCTCTCTCTCTCTCCCTAACAGTAAGTTCTAAAAGATTTTATGTTTTGATTTTGATTTAGGGTTTAGATTTTGGGTATTAGTAAATAATTTGGGTAGTAAGTATAAAGAATGATTATTTTTTTTTTTTAAAATAAGGTTAGAAAAATGATTAGTTAAAAAATGTATTATAGACATAGAGTTATTCTAAAAAAACTAAATTATAATTTGAAAATTCATGATCCGTTTGATAAGAGATTTTTAGTAATGTTGTTTAAATTTTGTAAAAATATGTATCAGTAAGAAAATATGTGAAAATAAATGTTATATTATTTAAATAACAATTTATACCATTACCAAATGGAGTCTGGTTAGTTACTAAAAAAAAAAAATCCAATCCTATTATGAGTCGGTTTATTAACCGAAATTTAAACTCATCTCAACCCGAGCCCATTCAATACAATTGTAGATGTGGGTGTGGACAAAACTAACAAACAAACTGGTGGATCTGAAATGACCCGACCCGGACCCGGTTGCTGACCAGCTCTGATCCTATAAAATGGTGCTGGAAATGGAAGAGCAATTCCAGCTTCCAAGAGTGTGTTGGGGATTTGGGAAAATGGGTACCATTCTCACACTGATGATGCTTTTATGCTTATGCCTCACCACCAATTCCCATGAAGCAGCAAGAGTTATTGAACAGAAACAACAACAAGAACAAGAAGAAGCGGAAAGACAAGGTTTTTCTTCAAAACCCAATTGGAACAACAATAACAACAACAGGAGAGTGATAGATGTGAAGGGTGGTCCTGAATCAGTGGTGTGGGTGGTTCAGCTCTCTGATCTCCATTTCAGTGTCCACAACCCTGACAGGGCACTTGACTTCAACACCATTGTGGGCCCTGCTCTCTCCATGATCAACCCTTCCCTTGTCCTCATCACTGGTGATCTCACAGGTTTCCACCACACCCTTTTCTCTCATTCTTTCTTAATATATCATATATGCTTTGTGGGTGTCATTGGATTTCATGTTTTGGGTTTCTAATACTGAGTTTTGAGGTATGAGGGATCATGGGTTTCTTTTTGTTCTTATTGCTGTGGCTAGAAATTTGAGACACACACACACAACATATTAAAGCCGAAACACAATCAGAATCCGACTTAAATCTAATTGTAGTTTAATGTTGGTGTTAAGTGACTCATTCACAATACACAGCACAAAAACAAGGTGACCGTTTCTCCTCATATCACTACTGTTGAGCACGGGTTACAATCTAGTTTTGGAGAATAAGAGTATTCATTTATTTAATTAGAAAGAAATGTTACTGTGGTCAATAAATTACGGGTTTGTTTTGTTATTCTGTGTCCATTTGAAGACTTGTTGAAATTTTGATTGATTAAAATAATTTAAAGAATAATTCCTGTTGATGAACGGAATTTATGTATATTCAGGGCCATTTGGATATCTTACTTTATTGTTTAGTGGACATTGGCCAACCTGAATTATCAATTTATCATCCTCTTGCTCATGGAGGATTGGTCTGAAGAAGATAGCATACAGTTCTAGGAACTTTAAGAAGTTTCAGACTTTCAGTGCATTGGACATGGCCAATACTAGAAGGTTTGGTGATCTTTTCACTGAGATGGACACAGAATATTGAGAAAACATGCCAGAATTTTACATGGATTATAAATAATACTGAAAATATGACTTTGGTGTTACTTTGGGTGTTGAAACCAGATATCCCCTCTCCTTCCCCCCCTCCCCCTTCTCTCTCTCTCTCTCTCTCGGTAAGTTTCATACATAATGGGTCTTGAAGCCACGATCTCTTTTTTAATTCATTTTTTACAATTTTAAACACAATAGACAAGCATATAGACAAAAGTTTTTGAGGAGGGCGAGCAGTTTTGGACCTAGCTGCAGCTCCAAGTTCCAGCCCATTAGTATGGGGTGGTGGGTGAGGTTGTAGGGTCAAATGCCATCAGATGTGAGTTAATTACATAATTCATGACTCTTGCATTGTATTTCCAAAAAGGGCCGTAAGTTCAATTCAGAATGGTTGAATTAGATGCTGCTGCATTAGGCTCATTGATGATCTGTCTGATAATCTGTAACCACAAAGACGAATCTGGTGGTTGCACTTGCAGACTTAAGCAATTTTTAATTAAGGTTCTTATCTTGCGTCAGAGTATTGGGCCTTTGATATGGTTGTGTGTGTGTTATTCATATGCATATGTATGTCTTTATAATTTATTCCTGAGTCAGTCCATAGTTTCCAACTGTTTCAGACATCAAAAAAATTCCCAAACACAATTTCATTGTGTCCTGAAGATCCAATCTTGAGTTGTTGAAAGATATGCTGGCATTATTGAACTCAGATGAGTTGAGATTATGTAATCACAAAGACAAATCTGGTGAATCCATTCGCAGACTTGGACGTTTTGCTTCTGCTATATGCTTATTTCATTGAATTTGTTCATATCTGTCTAAAGTTGTCTTATTTATACTCACAATAAAGCTGCAAATGATTGAAACTTTTGATGTTCTTATCAAACTGAAGTCCTGATTGTTCTTTCTTCTGTAATCTTCTTGTGTTCCTTGTCCTTACTAGATGGGAAAAGCAAAGATTTGTTAACAATGAAGCAAAATGAGGAGGAGTGGGTGGAATACCAGAACACAATGGAAGATGTTATAAAAAGGAGTGGACTTGACAAGAATATCTTCTTCGACCTTAGGGGGAATCATGATAATTTTGGTGTGCCAGCTGTTGGTGGTTCATTTGATTTCTTTTCAAAATATAGCATCAACGGGCAGTTGGGCAGACATGGAAATGTCAACAGTGTCACTCTGCAGGTCAGTTGTTTACTCTGTAGCTGGTTTGTCAATATTTATTGCTACAGAGATTTTCCTATTATCATGGTCTCAATGGCAATATAACTGCTCTGCCCTAAGGCTACTTTTATCCTGGTTACAGAATTTGGGTTTGTTATTTTCTCTTCTTTTCCCCCCTTTTTTAGTAGTTGACACCACTACTTGATGAATTTGAAAATTTCTCTAGGGTCTCTTCTTGTCATGAATGGAGGATGTCTTTCTTTCTCAAACGCCTACATGATTTCCCATGTGAAAATTATGCGGAAAATAGAAAACCATTAATTGGGGAGAGGGGGGGGGGGGGTTGTTGGAAAGGTTTCTTGAACTTTTATTGGGCCACTTCACACCAGATGATTTTTTTTTAACATACCATGTACCTAATACAATAAGCTTGATGTTGTAGCGTCATTTCTTTATATGTACATTGCAAAGTTGTGATTGAGCTTTCATATATTTTACTATAAATGTTTGATTTTTTTTTTTTTAAATTTCTTCTTTAATTTAAAATTATTAGTGCCAAGGGGGGAGGAGGGTTAGAGCAAAAGCGTCATGTTTGAATATTTAAGAATGGGACTAGAGATATTAATCATTGGACGGCTAGGAAAACCTGGAAAATTTGATTTTTGGCTATGATGTTTTCAATAAACAACTCTTCATCTTTTTTCAAAAACTCAAGCTTTTTATATTTTTTTTTATTGATATGATATTCTCCTATTGGAAATTTAGTGTGTTAGATGCTTGTGGACATGACACTTATGCTAATCCGTATCTAAGTCTTGTTTGGGTGCTACTAAAGAAATTGGTTTTCGCTTTTCACTTACCTTTGGAAACTGCAGACTTATGAAACTGTTAGTAATTTTTCTACCATTTTTGGTTTATTCATGTAAAGTCAAGTTATAGATTGTTACATACATTTGATATTATAAAGTCATATGAACATACTTATATTGCCATTTGATATCATAAAGTCATGGGACATAATTTTGGAAGGACTTTGTGTCTTGACTCATGGATAATCGGGGGGGGGGGGGGGGGGGTGCATGGACTTGGTATTAGTCTACTTCTAGGAAAAACCTAAACAGCCCCAAGTTTTGGAAAAACTGAATTAAGCTGCTGAGAAAATATATACACAGAGTGATAACTTTCATTACGGAATCTCAAGCCTGGATTGACAATGCTAGTGTAACGTTGATGATTGTTAATTCTAAAGATTTTCTTTTTCTTTTTGTTCTCTCTTCTTCTTTTTTTTTTCCCCTTTCATTTTTCCTTATGTACATTTGTGGTTTATAACCAGACTGGTGAGCAGAAACATCTCTTTGTCGGCTTTGACAGCACAATGTCCTTTGGATTACGAGGTCCAACTAATCTTTTTGGGCATCCTACTGATCAACTATTAGCAGAATTAGATTTGGAGCTCTCGCAGTGGAATTCTCAATCAATAAAACCAGTGACCAAGATTTCCTTTGGGCATTTTCCACTTTCATTCTCAGCATCCTCAAATTCTGGAAAGAGCCTAAAAGATATTTTCCTCAAGCATTCACTATCAGCTTATCTATTTGGGCATCTCCACACTAGGTTTGGTAAGAATTTGAAGCGGCACCACCAGTCTATTCATCATTTTTTGTCCTTACCAAAGCTTTTACAGTTTAATATTCACCAAATGTCTTCTGGAAGTACTGTAAATTGTTCGTTTGAAGCCCCACCAGTTGAAGAATTCTGGGAGTGGGAGATGGGTGACTGGAGGAAGAGTAGAGCAATGCGAATTTTGGCCATTGATAGAGGTCATGTTTCATACATTGACATTGACTTTAAGTCGGGAATCAGAAATACAATTGTATTGCCCACATTTCCACTAGACTCACGCTTAATGTCAACATCTTCATCACATCGCATGTATGAATGTCAAATTATGCTTCCATCATCTTATGACTCAGTTAGATCTTTGGTATTTTCTGCTTCTCCAATTGTGTCAGTCATGGCTAGGATTTTTGACACCTTACCTGGAAATCTCTATTTGGTCTGGGAGTCATCTATGACAAAGCTTGTGGATAACACCTCCAGGGGAGATCTTTATACTGCTCCATGGAATTACAAAGCATTTGAGGACCCATCTCCTGATAGATATTGGTTGCAAATTGAAGTGACTGACTTCTTGGGCAGATCAACTTTGACTGAATTGAGGCCATTTTCTGTTAATGGTCTAAGTGCAAAGCTCTCCTGGACATGGAAGGAATTTTTTGTCATGGGTTTTCAATGGGCTGCCTTGTATAACCCAATACTATGGTCTACTCTTTATTTTATATTCTTCATTCTTCTTACTCCTAAAGCTCTTCTCATTTACTCAAAGAAGCAGTATACTTTCAAGACTTTCATTGCTAATAAAGGTTTCATAAATGGCATAGCATGGGTTTTACAAGAGTTGTGCAGGGTTCCTATATTATTGTATGGTATGTTAGGATACTTGCTCCATCTTATATTTCTCCCCTGGTTTAGTGGGCAAGTTTTCTCGGATGGCAAGGATAGAGAATACATGACTTATATGGGCTGGGTGGTTAAAAGTTCTGATGGAAGGGGAAAACATGAGTATGTTGGATCTCCAGATATTATGGTGGTGGTTCTTCCCCATCTATTCTTTGTGGTTTTGCCTTCCATTTTGGTCATTGGATTTTTGGCTGCTGAAAGAGCAATCTATAGGGAATGCTTTCTATCGCTTTCAGGAAAGAAAGAGGATGATTTTGATCAGGGAAAAATGAGTTTTCTATTGTATGGTTACCAAGGCATTCAAAATTCAAAATTTCATTTTGGCAAGCGGTGGATACGAAAACTACTCTTGGTGGTATGCTTGGCAATTTGTTGGATGCATTTTAAGGTTAGTTTTCAACTAATCTATTTTAGATTTTAACAATATGCATGGTGTGGATAATGTTTGTTGTACATGACCACATTGCCATCATTTCATTTTCAACCCCTCCCCACTTCCTGCCAAAAACAAAAAAATGGAACAGATAAATTACTGAAACACTTGATGCTTTTTCACAAATGGAAATAGTTGTGAATTGATTTAATTGATAATCGATAGTTGTCCATTTGATTGGCTTAAATTATATGTATACCACTATATATTTGGGGTTGACTATATTCTTCAAAGGGTACCTTGTGTGTGTTAAGAATCTTCTTGCGTTAACTTAAAAAGTCATATTGAATGAAAAACTTCATTTTATTTGCTTTGGCTTTTGTTCATTGTACAAGAAAGTGACAAGCATGTTGAGTCTCTTTTTCTTATTTGTTTTTTCTTGCCTTTTCTATTTTTCTATTACAGAGTTGCAGAGTCTTGGTTAAAGCTTATGAGATGAACCCATTGATTCATTTTCCGGGATATAGCTTTTCAATCCCACTATTATTGGCATATGCTGTCTACAAGAGCAGGAATATCTAATGAGCATTTGCAAGGAGTAGACATATGCTTAACCTTATCAAGTTTTGTTGGATTATATTAGAAGCAGTATTCGATATTTAGATGTAACAACAAATGTGGTTACAAGTCACGATAACATAACTGTAGAGATTGATGCTTTGGGCTTTGAAATGGAATGACCCCACAAAAAAAAAAAAGTGATGTGAAATTATTAGCTACCAGAAGATTAGGTCAATGTCCTACAACTACTTATTCATCATTTGTACCACATTATATATATATATATATATATATATCTATTCTTATCATCAATGGATAAGCTTTTAGCTACTCCCTAATCAAATTTCGCAATGATAGTAATCAAAGATTAGACTCAATATCTTGGTCATTAGTGAAATTGTTTGTTGTGTGCTTCCAAGATCATCATTGCTCAACAAGAGTGAAGCTCAATACTGCAGGGAAAAAATATATATTATGAGTGTGATGTTGTATCATCCGAAACACTAGATATGTGTTTGTGTGTGTTGGTTGATTTTGAGGTTCAGTTGAATTCCATTAAGTTGCACAATTATACTCACTAATAAATATTTGAATATAATGTAATGTGTTAATTATATTTTAAAATAAATTTAAAATTTATGTTAGAATTGAAAATTAAATTTATATATTTGATGATTTGTAATATCCAACCTTTCTATACACAAAAAGTCTACTAACGTAACAATTTTCACAACTTGTATAAAAAAAGGATACATGACAACAAATTAAGTATACTATAGTAAAAATAAAAAAAGAAGTACAATGGTACAAGAGGGTTTGACAATTAATAAATAGAGTAAACGATTTGACTTTTGAGTCATGGTTTTTCTCTCACTGGTATGTTTTCATTCAACTCATATAGATTTGCTCTTAGACAAAGTGTTTTGGACTTGAAGTGATTGTTATATATATATTTTTAAAATGAAGTGATTAAATTAACCATTAAAAAATTGTTTAAAGTCGGTGGCTTTATAAATTAATTGACACTCTTTTTATTTCCAACAAAGACATCTTTAATTTAAATATTTATTCCTCATGTAATTATGCAAGAGTAAAACACCGTCAGCACTTCTAAGTTTTATGCTAATACCAATCACGTCAAAACATTTAAAAGTTGACAAACTTGGTCTCTAATCATTGTCAGAGAGGAGAAAAATAAGTATTAGTTTAAGGACCAAATTTGTTAGTTTTGAAATTTCTTAAAACCAAACTAGTATTAATCCAAGCCTCATGATTGTTAATGTATTGCCCTTATTATTATTTTTTATGGCAAAAATGTAACTATAATTATTGAGTTATTAAAAAAAAGAAAAAATGTATTTAAAAAAAGAAGAAGGAGGATAATATAAGAGAAAATATCATAGCCATTAGGTTAAAACATCTATCAATTTTTTGTGTAGGCGAAATTTGAATTTTAAATTCTTTATTTGAAAACAATTTTTTTTTTATACGTATGTTTAAATAACAGTTTTCAATTTTTTTTAAAAATATATATAAGTAAAAATGTATGTAAATGTTATTTTTCAATTTTTTTTAAAAATATATATAAGTAAAAATGTATGTAAATGTTATTTGAAAACCGAAAACATTTATTTTAAATTATGAACCAAACAGCATCATAGTAGTTGAACTAACTATTGTAAGAAAATTGTTGTGACCATTTTGTTGTTGTGTTCATGGGAGCGGGACAGGTGGAGCGAGGAAGAGCATCATGACTTTTTTTAGATTCAACCACTCCCCTACATCACTACCTCGTGACGGTTAGCACACAAGTCCATCGCATCTTTTTTCACATCTGTTTCCTCCCCCATACCCACGCGCTCAACCCCCCCGTGTCGTCTCATACTTTTCCCAATCGTACGGCTGATGCGTCCCACGCGCACTCACACGCGTCGGACTAAAAGGTTTCTGGTGCGAGGGCAAGGAAGTAATTTCGCGATGCTTCGAAATAAAGAAGCCACGGGGACACTTGGTTCCGAAGTAACTGCACTCGGGACTCTGCCAACACACTCCCCTTCCTCCTTTATTCAACAGCGACCACTCCCTGCACTCGCCCATACCACACGCTATCATCCTCAACCGTCTGATCTTCCCTCCTTTCATTTTCCAACTCTTGAGTTCTAGATTGATCAAATCAAATGCAAAAATATATTTATTCTTAATCAAATGTACCTGGAGCTTGGGTTAGTTACACCTTTTATTTTTTATTTTTTTTATATATATATTTTGTTTTTTTATTATTGAATTTTGTAAAAAAAATATTTGTATTGACTATGAGATTTAAAATTTTTTTAAATTGATTCCTTATTCTTAATTTTGTTAACTAATAATTAATTCTAATTAACAAAATAGTCACATGGTGTGTAACCACTTTACTATAAAAATAAATTATTTTAAAAAACAATATGTGTATTGTATATGGTTATTTTCTATCAATTATAGTTAATACAAATTAGGATGAAATTAGAGTCAATTTAGACCGTTATTAAACCTCAGTTTGTAGAGTGTAAACCAAATTACATGGTTTTTTTTTTTTTTTTTTTAAATACATTAAATGATGCTAGAAATAATACAAATTTTACCATTTAAGTGTTACTCATAAAATAAAACAATTTAAAATACAATTTATTAGCCTGTACACAGTAATTTGGAGTAGTCAAAGCATTCTTTTTTTAAATTTTGCCCTTTTAAATTGGTCAAAATTACTTTAACGGCCTAAAAAACCTTAAAAACCCCACGCTTTGTAGTGTGAACCTGTCCACACCACATCCTTTTCCTACATCTAAAATCTCGGTTGTATTTTTTCAGTTTCAGATATAATTTTGATGTGAGAGTACGGTATAGTGAAGTGAGAGTGAGAGAAAACAAAAACAAAAACAAACACAAACACAAACACAAAGCAAAGCACAAAAAGCAAAAGCAAAAAACCAAAAAAAAGAATAAAAATCGGTGGAGCTTTTAGATCACATTTCCTTGGTTTGCAAGCGCTCTCACTTTCACTCAATGGTACATTTTCTTCCTCTCTCTCTCTCTCTCTAACACTTATATATATATACATATTTTTCCTGTTTCACAATCTGTAACCACTTTTATTTATTTATTTTTATTTTTGGGTTGTTTTAAAATGTTCTATGGTCTCATGGTTTGTAACATTTTGGTTCTTAGGAATGTTAGATTTGCTGTCTGAGAATACCACATTTCTCAGGTAAGTTCCAGATCTGGTCTTATTCAACCGTTTATGTGTTTTAAAAAATAAAAATAAAATAAGGTTGTTACTTGAAGCAGATCTTGTAGGTTCTATGTTTGCAAGTTACTATGATTTCACATTTATTACTATGTTTTTTTTTTTGGTTGAAGTTGTGTTGTTTTATATTTACTGGTTTATTAGTTATATTTAGGTTAGTATTTTTGGAAGGTAGTTGCTTTAAATTTACTGCTATTTGATTCACTTGATAACTGAGGAGATCCAATGTAATTAAATATTGTACAGTGTTGATGCACTGTTTCAAAAAATGTACTTAAAATTGAATTATAATGATTTGGTCATGTATGATTAGGTTGTTTTGTGATTATAAAATTATGATTTGGTGATGTTTGATTATGTTGTTTTTTGCAATTATGCTTTTTGGTGTGTGTGTAAGTTGGTTCTTACATGAATTAAAAAAAATGCAGAGAGTGGGATTCGGGTTCTCGTGATTACTGGTCCTGGCTTTTCTGCAATGGGAAAATCACCTGGAAAATGGATCAAAACCGTACTTTTTGGGAAGAAGTCATCGAAATCTAATGTTTCAAAAGGAAGAGAGGTAATACTGAGCTAAATACTGCATGGATCACGCGTTCTGTCATACATTTGATTGTAATGTGGATGAGTTATTTAACTGTAGATCCTCGTTCAAAAGATATGATTTGTGAAACAAGAAATTCTGGTCCACCCTCTTTTTCCCTTTCCGTTTGAATGTAACTTGTTAATTAAGTTGCGTCATCAGAATTTAAATCCTGTTGGAATGGTACTTTTCTAGACTGAGAGCAGATAGTAAGATTGGCTTCATAGAACTTCAGCTTCACGTTAAGTTACATTTTTAGGTTTTTTTGATATTGTTATTGAGGGTTCAAATTTTGATGTTCTTTCACCTACTTATACGTGCTTTTCAGCCGTTCAAGTTCTCAGATAGGTTATGGTGTATTTTGGGCACTGTAAATGTTAGGATTTTTTTTTTTTTGGGTGGGGGGGGGGGGGGGGGGCAGTTCAAACTGCAAAGTATAAAGTTCAAGTTTAGTTTCCACCTTTCTCACGGTTATCAATTTTAGAACTTTATACCTTATGTGATATGCAGGAGTCCTAATTTTCTTATTGATAATTTTGTTGTAGAAATTTACGAATGAGAGAGAGGTCTTGGTTTCTGCCAAGGCATCGGAAGTTAGTTTGGGTTTGGATCCTCCTGTGACTTCACATCTGACCCCCAATACGATTGGTAGAAATGTGGGGAGGTTGGAATCAGAGAACAAGGAAGCTACAGACTCATCGCATGATGGGGGAAATGTTTTGCCAGGGAATCAAGAGATTGATAAAATGGGATCCACACCCCAAGATGCACCATATGATCCTGAGAAGATTAGGCTGGAGCAAGCTGCAACAAAGGCACAGGCTGCTTTTCGGGGTTATTTGGTAATTCTCTCTTGTTGATTTTAAGCGTTAAACATTTTTTCAATACTTGTTTGGGGACATCCTTTGTTGAGCGCTTTGTGGGGTTGAGGTCAAGGTTTCAAATGCCATCTTGTTCTTGAGTTTTGTAAAACCACCACTTGCAGAGAACCCAACTATCTATCATAATATTTTAATAAATGATAAGGATTTCAGCCTTTTTCAAGAGTCTATCACTTTTATAACCTGTTTTACCCCATATTCCCATTCCTTTAAATTTTTAGCTTAGATGGAGTAGGTCTGGACATGGTAGAGAAATTCAACTGCCTGCATGCATCTCATACTTAACTCCATGCTAGAATTGGCATCTTCTAATTGTTGAGAGTTTTTCCACATGGATCTTATGGATGAGAGATTAGCTCCTTTGTGCTCCTTATTGCCCATTTTTGTTTTTAATATTTTAATATTTATTTTTAAAAATTATTTATTTTTTATATTTATTTTTAAAAGTTATTTATTTATTTTTATATTTATTTAAATTTTCAGAATTTATCAACAATTCTGCATTTGTGTTTGGTCACTTTTGCTGTTTGTCTGGCTCAGATTGTTATTTTTATATCATTGAACTGGCTCACAGTATGAATAGCTTTTCTGTTTTGCAATTTGTCCATTTATTATGTTTTTGTAAGGTTAAGATAATGCATGCACTAACTAAGCAAATTATGTAAAGGCTCGCCGGGCATTTTGGGCCCTCAAAGGCATAATAAGGTTGCAGGCACTTATTCGGGGGCACTTGGTTAGGAGGCAAGGTGTTGCTACTTTGTCCTGTATGCTGGGAATTGTCAAGTTCCAGGCGCTTGTTCGGGGAAGAAGGGACAGACATTCTGATCTTGGGCTTGAAGTACATAAAAAATGCATTCTGGTTAAGCACCAGGTAATTTCTTTTGATGAACTATGCCAGTGGCCAGTTACTAATTATAGATGTATTGTCTTAGTTGTATACCAAGGGAAAATAGAGACTTGGATTTCTATTATCCCCAAATATGTTTGCAATTGAAACTGAAATTTAGGTTGAGTTTATTTGGGGTGGGGGACATTATTGGACATTTAACATGTTGTTGGCCCACATATCTGTTGTCCAAATAAGTGAAACTAACTTGGCAAATAATCAACCTTAGTCCGTGAGGACAATTATTTGCTATAACCTTAGAAGCTTCTTTAGAAGAACTTGAAGTGTCAATAATCTTTACTACAAATGAAGAGAACTATAGGGCAGTTTTCCTTCATAAATAAGTGTTATGGTCCTTATGGAAAGTTCCAAAAAGAACCATTTTTGTCAACTAACTTCTAAATAAAACAACTACTAATTTTTTTTTTTTTTTAAGTTATCATGGTAATTTACTAATTTAAATAAGAATAATTATAAGTTTGTACCTCCTCTACTCCCTCTCACATTTATATATATGCTTAATACTGTAAATGGTTGGTTTAACGTAATTTAATAATCAAATTTTCAACCATGTAAATCTCTTGGATTGAGATTCATATTCACTCTTAAGCCTCACTTTTCCTTTTTCTACAAATGGTATTAGAGTATGTAATGGATGTAGTTTTATAAGATGATAAGTGAGAGAGGATGCATTAATTTGTTCTTCTACTACTGGTTTGGCAAGGCTATAAACTTTAAAATCAAGTTATGCACTAATTTGTTCTTCTACTGCTGGTTTGGCATGGCTATAAACTTTAGAATCAAGTTATATGCTCTTACGTCAATGTTGTGTATGGGGAATAAAATAATATTGTCTCAGAGGCCATCAGGAAGGCTCTAGGTTCTTGTAAACATGATTAAGTTAGCTGCTTTTAAATATGCCTTAATTTACTTTCTGCCTTTAATCTTTTTTTTTTTTTTTAATTTTTTTTAACATATATTTAATTTTTTAGGAAAACAAGCCTGTGGTTCTTGTTGGAGTTGATATGTCTGCACGAATTGCAAAGCTGTCCCCAAATGCTTTTGTTCGTAAGGTGAGTTCAGTATCATGTCATTCATTTTTTTATTTTTTTGATAAGTACAGTATCATGTCATTCATGTGGCTACTGTTTTCATACAACTGTCTTTAGAATTGGTGATGATTGTAGCTACCATGAGAACAGTTTGATATGATATTAATATGATGAAAATTTTAGGACTAAAGGTTGGTTTTTGCAGTTGTATTGAGACAATGAAAATGTGTTGGCTATCATGCTTTATCTATTTACTATATCTGGCAGTGGCTTTTAAGCTTACACAGTAAAGCAGGCCCCTGAATTGGGTTAAGTTTAATAAAACTTGTCTCCATTGCAAAACACCAAGAAGTGCCAATTGACCTAAAGGTCATTGGCCGTTGCATTGTTATGTTGTGTATAAATTCTTGAGGAATTCAAATGAAGACCTGAATAAAATGTACTACAACTGTGACTTCTTACCTCCCTCTCTCCATCTCTCTCTTTTATTACTTAAAAGAAAGTGATTTGCTGGAAGCATCAAGCTGAGGCCTATAAAGTTTTGTATTTTGATTATATCAAGACTTTCAGAAGATTTTTATTTCCTTTTTAAATCAACTGAAGCATATAAAGTTTTCAAGTACATGGCTTCAATTTAGTTGTATCTTGGAATTATGGTATGTATTATGACATGATACATTATGGATATGATAGTGGCATTATATAAAGATGTAAACAAATATTATGAGCTAGACATTTGTTTAAATCCATGCAAAGAACTCTCTTGACAAGTAGGGGTTGCAGTGATGGGCATGGGTGTTGTGGTTGAAGCTGAATTATATTGAAAATAGGATTCCTCACTTTTTTCTCTCATTTAAAACCATGCATGAGACTTTTGTGTTGCACAGCTCCTAAGTTATAAAAGAAAGAAGCACTCGTCTCCTCTCCTTATTTTATTACCTTCTTTGCGCATGTATAAGATCGAATCCATTCGATTTCTAAAAAGGATTACTAATCACTTTTCGAGGAATCCTTTATCAGTGGTTCTGTAAGACTGATTTTTCTCAATATTAACAACCTTGGTGCTATAGGAACAAATCAGAAAGATTGGGAAATAGAACCATCTGGTTTGATTCATTCTCAATAGCCATGAGATGATCATCTTGGATGATCCAAAAGAGTTTTCCAATGTATCATTTCTGGGTCCAATGAAATTCATAGGTATAGGAAGAAAACCTGTCAAATAGAAAATTTTTCTTTTGACCATCTTGTGAAAGAGATTAGAAAATTGAAAAAGCAGGGATTGGGTTATGTCATTCATATGAAAGAGTATACAATAATGGTGTATTTGGTGAATCAAATATCATGGTCTAATAATGAACTTATTCTAATTAGTTGATAGTTTTGAAAGGATTCCTGTGAAAGGAATCATTAATTCCTAATTTTTGTTGAGTAGACCTTGTTTCGAAAATTCTTAATTTATGAGTTGTAGGGAGGTACTTATGTCACCACAGAGACTCTTTTTAAAATAGTTTTTTTTATTTCATAGGGACTGGACAGTTTTTTACCCCAAAAAAAGGAAAATTGTATTTTGTTCTTGGCCTCAAAAAAAGGTTCTCAAGTTTGGAGAATATATTCAAACAGACTTATCAAAAGAATATATCCTAACAGGCCCTTATTCTTTCTGATAGAAGTTTGAAGTCCACTTTGGAAGATCCCTGGGAGTATGTGGTAGTTCATAACAATATTCATTTGACATTACAGGCGGCAGTTATGACTTATGGTATGATACCAGCGTTTGTGTCAGTATATCAAATTTATTTTCTCCTCAGACAATGTGGCAGTGCTTGGATCTGCTCCATAACTTAACTTTGTATTTATGCAGAGTCCATCATATTAGAATCAATAAATTCTTAACAACTGGAACTTTAATAATTGTTGTTATAACTAAGAATAATTTGGGGTGGGGGCGTTTTGGCAGTTATGGTTGACTTTATGATATTTTTCAGTGTGTAAAAATTTCAATTGCAATGTTATTGTTTTATTATCTTCTGTAATTTGTTCCATTTTGGATTGGAAATATGACTTCTTCTTTCATTAAATTAGCTCCTTGCTTCGTCGCCAAATGTGATGCCTCTGCACCTTCATTATGATTCTCGGGAACCAAATTCGGTCCCTAGCTGGTTAGAACGCTGGACATCATCCCGCTTTTGGAGACCAGTTCCACAACCAAAGAAAATTGTGGACTCAAAATCTCAGAGAAAGCAGGGTAATGGTCAAACTGTAGAAGCTCAAATAGTCAAGTCAAGGCGCACCACCCGGAGACTCCCTGTTGCCAATGTTGATGGTGCCTCAGTGCAAGCAACCTCTGAACCTGAGAAACCCAAACGTAATCTGAAGAAAGTTGTCAGCCATTCAGTAGATTCATTACAGGAAAATCCACAATATGAGCTTGAAAAGGTCAAACGTAATTTGAGGAAGGTTCATAATCCTGTAGTAGAGAACTCTGTCCAGGCAGAGGTTGATACTGAGAAACCAAAGCAGAGTATTGAAAAGGCATTTACCAATTCAAGTCAAGATGTTTTAGAACGGGAAATGAATAGTTCTGCTGAGAAAATGAAAAGGGAGACAACCTTGACTACGTCCAAAGTGCCTGATGTAGAAACACCTCCTGAACCATTAGCAATGAAAGAGGTATCTGACTTACCACATAATAATGGTCAAGCTGCAGTGGAATCAAAACCTCTAACAGAGAGCTTTGGTAAAGATAAAAATACTTATGGTGACGAAGCTGCAGTGGAGTCAAATATTTTAATAGAGAGCAGTGCTAAAACTGAGAACATTCCCATAACAAATGGAGAGCTCAGCCAAAAGGAAGATTTGGCAAGCAACGAGAATCAGAAATCTAGCCGGAAAGCTTCTATTCCAGTAAAGCAAGAACGTGCAGAGAATGGGTCACAGAGCAGTCCATCATTGCCCAGCTACATGGCAGCAACTGAATCTGCAAAGGCAAAGCTGAGAGCTCAAGGCTCCCCAAGGTTGGGACAAGAAGTGGCTGAAAAAAATAATGTCACAAGGCGTCATTCTCTTCCCTCTTCAACTAATAGTAAGATCAGTTCACAGTCACCAAGAACGCAGAGACCGGTGCAATCTGGTGGCAAAGGGGGAAATAAAAGCGAAAGATCTCTTGTGTCTTCAAGAGATGGAAATGGTATGATGTGTTTTCTTTTCAGTAGTTAAAGTGAAAATAACTTATTTTTTGGGCCGTCAGGTAAGAGTCAAAGGATGTTCTGCTGAAGTTCTATAGTATTTTTCTTACTAAAACGATTGATTTGCAAAAGAAAAAGAAAAAAAAAAATCCAATGTCATCGTGCCAACAAATTTTACAAAAGAGAACTTGCCAGCAATTGTCTAGAAATAAACAGTTATTTACTTTGTCATACATTGAAACATATATTGAATTCTTTTCTTACCACCTCCTTATGATGTGCCTTGTTGCTGTTTGATTTTACAGTGAAGATAAACCAAGCTGAGTGGAAAAGGTAATCTGTGACCAAATTTGGGTCTTAGCCTGAATGTTTTCTATGGTGTCAGTATAAAGAAGAATTTAGAGATTTGTTGATGTCTTACAAAGTTGATCATAAGGAGGTGGAAAATTGATCTGGGAGTGTTTGGTTTGTGTTTGTAAGTCTTCTGAACTGTAATTGGGACTGGAGTTGGAGGGTGTGTGGGGCCAAGAGCCTTTACTGATTTTCCTGCATTTGGGGTGTTTGTGAGTGAATGTACATCATAGGTTTTGGAGTTTATTGTGTTATACTTTAATTCTGACTGTGGTCGGTGTTGACATGCTTTCTGTCTGTTCATAGTGTATTTCATAGTGGTTATGATTTTTAAATGCACCTTAGTTATGTTTAATGTTTTATTAAGATGTATCTGGATGTATGGTGATCCACTCCATTCATTTAATTTTCATTTAATAATTAAATTTGAGTTATGAAATAAATTTATTTCACTAGAAGAAGATTCTGTTTTGATACTTAGTTGGTCAGTACTAGTCGCTACGGTTCTTTGGAAGGCGGCTTTTCTAGACTTCAACCAATTTGTCATAGGTGGGCTCAGATCTCTTGATATTGAGACCAGGGTATAGTAAAAATGCTCTTATGGGATATTCGGTTTTTGAAAAACATGAGGCTGCATTATGATTGACAAATTACTATACTATTTGTCTATTTAAATGGCTAGGAAATGGTTAATTTAAATCTTCCTTCTCCCATATGTCGGTCCAAATTCTCCATCCGTTGGTAGGGTTTGACAGTTTAACATAATATGTGGAATTTAAAATTTTTAATTGAGAGGGAAAGTGGAGATTGGATTTAAATTAAAAACTATCTGATTTAAATCTATAATAAATTATCAGTTGTTTCAAAAGTAACAAGTAACAAATTTAGGTTGATAGGAAATAGTTAACTTTGTAATACATTATTCTAATAATTATGACCTTAAGTAAGAGATTCTATTGATGTTCAAATGCAAAGGATTATATAAGCTTAATGTACCTGGTCTGAAGGAGAGAGTAGTGATGTTCAAATGCAAAGGAATATTCAGACATAATTTACCTGGTATCAAGTTTCCTCGAGGAGAGCCTTTGTTCTTTTCTCATAGAACATAATTTAAGCATCGTTTACCTGTTCTCAAGGTCTTGTCTATGCACTTAAAAAAAAAAAAAAGGGGGTGGGGGGGGGTGTGTCCTGTCTATGCACTGTTATACTTGGAACTATAATGAGTGGAGAATGTTAAGCAACTGGTTTTCATGGTTGTATTATGCACGGCTGGAGTGAACTATACAAGATTGGTGGTTTCAGCCTGTAACCACCATCTAATTGGTCCTGGACTATGCAATTTTTAGTTTGCTGGTTTGATTGTTCATATTTACCTTGGTTTCAAGCTATCGATTGGGTGGCTCCTAAGTTTAAATCCATCCTTCCAATTAAAAAGGTAGATCCTTCTTAATGTTAAGAAAATTCTACATAAATTACATATCTATATCTCTGTGAGGCTAAATGTTTAAATGTCGAGGAGAGCATCTTGGGAAGACTCCAATTGAGTAGTTAATATAATATAAGGACATTCCTTAACTCAAAAGTTTAAGCTCATGAGTTTATGTTCAGCTATATTATATTAATCGCTCACTCTTATCATTATTATTCAATGTGAGATTTTACTCACGTATATATATCCAACACTAAAGAAACTACGAATTATACTAATTCTAAGCCTGTAAGAAAAATATAACTTGGGAGCACACGGGAAGGCAACTTACAGATGCTGATGCTTCCAAAGCCATACCTCCCAGTCCCTACACCCAATTTGGATAATATACAATGAGGATTGGACCAACATCAATAAATTATGCGTTGGAATTGGACTGGTTTGATCTCCAAATTTTAACAGAAAGTAATCTCTAATAACTAAAGAATTGGGCTGAACTAAGGGGAAAAAAAATGAATAAACAACGTAATAATATATATATATATATATATATGAATTATTTCAACATATAGCAAAACAAGATTTTTCAATATCCTAGTATACGTGATACAAATGGCTAAAATGCTTTCAAATCGTGGCGCTCTTTAAATGTACAGAATGCACAAAAACATATGTATACAACTCAGGAGTTAATGAATCAGTGATAATTCGTATATTACTAAGTTTGATTGGGTTCAATCACAATTCCATGAACTGGTCCTGACCGGCCTATGTAATTTCTTCCAGAACCTGTTACTGGCATTGTTTGAACATTTGGAGGCACTGGAATTTCGTCCGAGTGCCCAGAAATGCAGAGGGCACCAGAATCATCTTGCTCCCAATACACTTCTACCATAATTCCTCTAGGTCTCTCTTCAGATATTGTTCCTGGAATCCCCACAAACCTAGCTCCTATAGGTACCTGCATGATCATTGAAAAAAGGATAAGATGGGAGTGGGCATAGTGGCTCTAAAACTTTGCTTTAGCTTATCTTGCTATACATTAAGTTAAAAAGTAAAATAAAACAAAAATCCACTTGCCTGAACTGAGGCTCCAGATGTTAAAGTCAGAGTTTCCATCCTCCCTTCGGCTGCTGCACTCTCTAGCTCTGCTTGCTTTGCAATATTCAAGAAAACTTCTTCAAGGGTTGTAAGACCAAGTTGAATGTCAGATATACCGAATTCCCCTTGTCTATCTTGGAGTTCCTCGAAAAATTTCTGTTCAGGATTATTAGTAAACCCCAAATTTGATTAGTTTAACTTTTTTTTTCATAATCTTTACATTATTCTAATAGATAAAGCCTATCATATAAGAAGGTAATCCAATGAATCTAATAATATAAGAAATTGTTATTTTTTGAGCTCTACATGTTGCTTTATGGCAGCTCAAAACATTTCATTAGACTCTACTGTAGTGGAAACCAATGAAGTTAACAAATCATGTGAAAATGACAAACTGACAATTACCAGATACAATATGGAAAAAAAACTATAACAAAAACCGTGTATATTTCACCACAATAAAGTGCTATTCTATTTGGTCAACAAAATCGGCAATCTGAGCCTTTCAGAATTATTTCACGGATCTCTGTCACCCCATTGCAAACACAGCTGATGCAATCTCTCTCCAATTGACTGTGTATCATTTCAAAGAATGCAATATATAGGATTATGCACTTGACTTGATATCATTATTCTATGACGTATTGACGTGCATCATTTCAAAGAATGCAATATATGAAGGTTAAAAATTTTGCTGATGCATCAGTGGGGAAATGCAATTCAGCTCACATATGAATCCATATCCATGCTGTTGAGCGTGAGCCAATCTAGGATTTATAAAGTTGTAAAGGACAGCTTCAATAAATGAAAACAAAATACAATGTTAAAGATCCTTACCTTTAAAAGACTCTCTCTATCATGAGGAATCACAAAAGTCAAAAAGGCTTTATTCTCCTCTTTTGGTTCTACATCCAAATGCTGTCCAAACATTCCCCGAGTCAGAAATCAACCTCTTTGTAAGTTAGAAAAGATCTGATCAATTTATTTATTTAACATACATCTTTAAAGAACTGCTTCACAGCCTCATGGTCAGGAGTTGCAGAAACTGCAGCCCCATTGGGAGGAGAATGATTCTGAGGAGTTTGTCCATTGTTGATTCCAGAGAAGCTAACATTAGCAATGAAACCAGTGCCAAACTTTGACTTCAACCTGATTGAGGTTCCAATGCAGCGAAGCCTACCCTTGGCCATGATTCCTATGCGGTCACTTAAAATGTCAGCTTCTTCCATTGAGTGTGTTGTTAGGACAATGGCTCGCCCTTTCTTTGCATCCATTATAATGTCCCATACATGCCTCCTTGTTATTGGATCCATACCAGTTGTCTGCCAATTAGAGGGATTAGATAAACTTCTTTAAGTAAATAAATTAGAGCAAATATATTCCTAGCTACATACCGGTTCATCTAAAATGACTAACTTCGGATCACCAATAAGGGCTGTTGCAACAGTGAGGCGACGTTTCATTCCTCCACTGTAACTCCCAGCTCTCATTTGGGCAGCCTCAGTGAGTCTCACTTCTGCCAATGACTTCTCACCAATCTGCATGGAGAATAATCGTTTAACTTAAGAAGAATAAAAATAAAAACCTACATCATTCACATCATGGTCACTTATTACTGCTGTTGGATGCTGTGTCTGGGGCCATAACGTGTGTTTTGAATCTTCAAACCATATTAGGAAGAAAGCGGCTGAATCACCCTTCTATGCTTGCATAACATACCGATTTGATAGAAGCACGGGGTAGGCCTTTAATAGTAGCAAAGAGGTAGAGGTGCTCTCGACCAGACAATGCATCCCAAAGGATATCAAACTACAAAAAATACAAAATTCAAGAAAAGGTTAGGCACTTCTTTTTTGAGCCATTTCTATTTGAAACTATGTCAATGCATATATTACTGAAAACATGCAGCAAACTTGAAATGCACGCACACAAAGAGAGAGAGAGAAAGAGAGGTCACCTGGGGACAGACTCCAATAGTTCTTCGAATGTTTGACATGCCAACTGAGCTGCGGATTGAATGTCCATAAATCAATGCTGTTAATGAGGCAGACTCAAATGTTACATTCTTCTTTGACTTAATTTCTATAGGATAAACACACACGCACAGAGAGAGAGAGAGAGAGAGAGAGAGTTCACCATCTCCACCAGTCACTGGTGTAATGCCTGTCAAACAATTAATTACTGTAGTTTTTCCAGCTCCATTAGGTCCAAGAAGACAAAATAACTGATCTTTTTCAAAATTCACCATTATCCCCTGAAGGTAAGTTGCAAATAAGCAAGTTAAAATTTTACTCAAATATAAATACGTCCACGGTCAGCATCATATTTTGTAATCTTATGCCTTATGGCGGTACATTATGACTGTTGAGAAACTGATGATAGTGATGCAAAAAACAACATAAATATGGACAAGAACAAATCCCCCTCAACCTCAAGGCACGTAATGTATAACTACCATAGTGACAAACAGCAGGAAAACCACTCAATTGGTTCTGCCAGACAAACAATAGCCCAAAATGAAGTAAATTCAATGATACTAATAATCTAGAATTGTAGTCGACGACTCTATGCTGCTCTACCTGTGCCCACCAATTCTTTTCCTAAAAGAACAACTAAAAACAAAGAGAGAGAGAGGTAATGGAGCAAAAATGGAAGAATGTGCATGAACAAATAAGATATTTGATTAGATTGATTTCATGATGGCATCCTCCTTAAGAACCAAGAAACACTAGGACCCTACAGCAACTCATAACAATTCATAATCAGGTACGAGTGAATAAAAGTTCATTTTACTCCCTGAAACTCTCCAGAACTAAAATTAGAAAGAGGTCCTTACCCTAAGAGCATGATAAGGTGGAGTCTTCTTGCATCTACAGCAACAATTACAATCCCTAGTTCCAGGATATGTCTTTACAAGACCGCGTATCTGAACTGCAACATTTGAATCAACCATGCCTTCCTTTGTTTGAAGTTTTACTATGTTTTCCTCTTCAAGGACATCTTCATCATCTGGGGTAATATGCTCATGCTGTGGGACAGAACCTATGCAATTACACATTCCACCCTCTATGATCATAGAGGGGAAAAAGGCATTAGTCATACTACCAGGTAATGAGGAGAACTCATGAGCACAAACTGAAGATCAAGCTGAATTACCTTTCACTTTGCCTCCACCTTTCCCAGTCCAGTACCCAGGGTTTAGGAAGTAAAATACTGATTTTCTCACACCAGATGCATTTGGGATAATATTATCGAAGTAGATAGCCAATACAAACCACAGCAAGAATGTGGCAATGAGCCATATGTATATCTTATTCTGTTGAGAGCACAAGAAATACAAAATGGCTATAATGTAGGTGATTCAACTTAGACTGAAGTAAACAGAGGAAAAGGAATAGAGAATAGAAAAAGGATACATGGTGATCTATATAATGTCAATATTGGGATTTTGAGCTTGAATTGTTCACATACAATGGTCATTTCACACTCTGTATCATTTGGTGCACACTGGTTCCGTCTACTCCAGCTAATTCCAGGATCTTGAGGAGTTGAGGTTGCACCGGCAAGCAGAGTAAGAGCTTCAGCAAGAAGATTGGGTGGGAAGAAGGACCATATATATCTCCAGGTATTACTGAAGCTATGACTGTAGGGGAATCCAAATACTGTTACAAGCTGCAAGGAAAAAGTGGAAACAGATTATTTCAAGTAACTGATTAATAGTTTCTGAGAGATTTAGGAAGGGAATCTTGCCTGAGTCAAAAATCCAACAATAAATATGGAGAAACCCACTGTTGTGGATGAAGCTGACTTGCTAATGAAGGCCGACAACATGAATGCAAATCCAATCTAGCATCAAAAGTTAAGACAGGCAGATAAAGGGTTACTATATTTAATAAGGGCTGGTTTAACTAAGCATAGAGTAAAACAATGACTTACAGGACTTGCAGGAAATATCTTACCATATTGAGTTGGAAAAGAAAGAACAAAAGGTACACAACTAGAAAACTGTTGTGCAAGAAAAAATCAAACTGGAACATCATCCCAAAGAGAACTATGAAAAGTGATGACAGAAGCGTAAGAGCTCCTTCCCATGTGAACCATGAGAGCCAGTAAGCAGTATCATAAAGACCCATCATAGACATTGCCTGTGTAGATAAAAACCAAAAATGAAAATTTGAATAATCCTGCAAAAGTACTGCAATGTCAAATTTCTATTTTAGCTTCAGACTTCAGAAAATACCTGGCGAAGTTTAAGTTCTTTCTCTGTGATCAAAGAACTGGTTTGAAAAACAAAAGCAAACATGGCTGTTGCAAGGAAAAAAGTTGGTCCTAATGAACCCACTGCAGAGATACTATCAATTGCAGGGTGTGCAAATTCCTTAAATCCTACAATCCAGCTGAAGTTTGGATCTGAACATGCACAGAGTGATTAAATTAGTGGTACATTTACTCAAATGCATGCAGAAATGGGTGTCACAGCATTAAACCATGTGAGTAGAAAATTCCAAGAGGGACTAGAATTGAATACCTCCAATCAGATATCTCGCAATCTCGCGCTCTGCAGCAATTTGAAGTGGTATTTGAAATTTAAAAGTGGGATCTTCATAATTGCCTCGCACTCCAACTGGAGTTGAATTAGTCTGTATGCTGTAGCTAATCACAGTAGCATTTCTTTGAGCAAAATGCAAAGCTCCTGGACACCTCATTGGATCACTCATTAGCCATGTATCTACATCACTTGGTGTTCTAAATGACATAACCTGCATAAACAAAAAGGCAAAGTGAGTGAATATAGATAATAGAATACACCAAAGTCCAAATGCTTAGATACAAGAAATACCAATACAAACAACGAGTTGTGATAGAAATAAAACTCTCAATAAATTCTAAATTTTCTCTCTATATCCATCCAGCTAGTCAACTGGCTCAGTTTTTAGTTCAATAATTTCCATTAAAAGAGGACTTGAAATTCTTCATTTCCATTAAAAAAATAACATGAAATTTTAATTGATTAAAAATAATAGCAAATAAAACTCTCAATAAATTCTAAATTTTCTCTCTATATCCATCCAGCTAGTCAACTGGCTCAGTTTTTAGTTCAATAATTTCCATTAAAAGAGGACTTGAAATTCTTCATTTCCATTAAAAAAATAACATGAAATTTTAATAGATTAAAAATAATAGCACTAGAAAATAAGAACTCTCACTTTATTCGCATCCAAAAATTGATAAATTATGGATTCTTAAACTGTTAGAAAATGATGAATTTAATCATTTAACTATTATTCTAACAAAGACTCAAAATTCTTCATTTTTCCATTTGAAAAATAATATGAAATTCTAATTCAGTAAAAATAACAGCACTAGAAATTCAAAATTCTCATATTGCTCACTGTCCTTGCATCCAAAAACTGATACATTACTAACTGTCTTAAATGGTTAGAAAAAGATGAATTTAATTATTAAAGCATTATTCTAACAAAAAATGCAGTCAAATCTTAAAATAAAACCCTTAATTCAATTCTCCAAATACAAATTCATCTTGTGTACAATCTTTTTTTTTTTTTTTTAGGACAAAGTTTAGCTATAAAATTAGTTGTAGCTTAAAATTACAACCTTACTCAATAAAATAAACATTGCTATATATTTTGAAAATCTAACTTTTGAATTGCTTGTTCTTTGCGCTCTTAATAAACATGTTAAATTTTATATCAATCGGATATTATTTACTATATGATCTATAAACTTATATTTTATTCATAATTTTAAACTACAAAAACTTGCAATATAAATAATTTATTGATGATATAGCTATTGACCTTTAATTTTCTAGAAATTTTGCAAGTATGAAAGATATAAAAAGAAAATGTAATCCAATGATGGATTTGTGAAAATTCGCCTCCAATAAAAAAAATTGAGTAAGGTTGTAGTTTTAGGTTATAACTAATTTTGTAACTAAATTTTGTCATTTATTTTATTAGGAACCAAACAATAAGACTAAAGTACACTTTTGACCCTTTTTATTTTCATAAAGGGTCAAAATATAAATTTTGAAACATAAAAAGACCAATATAAAAACAAACACAAACATATAAAAGCAAAAATGGAAAACAACTCCAAACCTTAAGGGTCAGAAATGTAACTTGCTACGACCAATAAGAATTTCAGCTATATCTAAGTATCTAACCATTATCCTTAAGCTGTTAACAATGTATTTAATCATTTAATTACCATTAATATGAAATTCTAATTGAGTAAAAATAACGGCACTAGAAATTCAATTCTCCTAATTCAAATTCATCTTTTGTACAATCTTATTTTATTTTCTTAGCAACCAAACAATAAAACTAAAGTACATTTTAACCCTCAAAATTTTGTAATTATTTTTATTTTTGGCCATTTATCTATCAAAATTTTCATTTCCATTTTTAGTCAAAATGTAAAATTTAAAACATACAAAGACCAATATGAAAATGAAGTCAAACATAAAAAGCTAATACGAAAACAATTTCAAACTTTAAGGGTCAAAAGTGCAATTTACTCGAACAATAAACCAACGAAGTTATATCTAACAGTCCTAGAAATTCAAAATTCTCATTACATCCAAAAATTGATAAATTACTAATTGTCTTAAATTGTTAGAAAATGGAAAATTTAATCATTAAACCATTATTTTAACAAAAAATATACAATCAAATCTTAAAATAAAACCCTTAATTCAATTCTCCAAACACAAATTCATCTTGTGTATAATCTTCTTTTATGTTCTTAGGAACCAAACAATAAGAGTATGTTTGATACACTAAATGAGAATTATAATAGGAATTGTGTTGTAATGTAATAACTAAACTTATTTATTAGTTTGATTGTGAGTTATAATATTAGAATGAAACTTAAGATTTATTTTAGGAAATATCTTACTCATACAATTATATCTTCTTAAAAATTATTATTTTAAAATTTAAGAGAGGTATGTGTTTTTTATTTATTTGTTTATTTATAATTGTTAGATGTATATGGAAAGTTTATTTATTTGGAAATACATTAAATTTTGAAATTATTGCAATTACTAAGAAATAGCTAGTACAACCTTTTAAAGATGAATAGTTATTCTTTATTTTGAAAAATAGCTATTCATAAAGAATGACTATTTCTTATAATAAAAATATAACCAAACTAAAATTAATTAAATCGTAAGAATAATTATTATGTGATAGCGCCTATTACGGTTTACCAAACATGCCTTCAAACCTAAGACTATTTTTGTAAAAGGTAAAAATGTAAATTTTGAAACATAAAAGATTAATATGAAATTGAAGTGAGACATAAAAAGCTAATTTGAAAACATCTCCGAACTTTAATGGTCAAAAGTATAATCTACTCCCAAAAAAAAAAGAAGAAAAAAAAGAAACTATATCAAGTATCTGTATATACCTTTGTCTGAGGAATAGGTCTGCCAGGATTGTTAGCCATGATCTTAGCGGCAACCCCCTGAGCCATGGTGCTATCATTTCCACTCCACACAAAGTCGTAGCAAGGAATCTTGACGTAAAACTTGTCCTCGCAAGGCGGGATCGGCGGCGAGACGAGGGTGGCAGGGTCGGTGATCCTTTGGAAAGCCATGGAGGAAGCGAAGCGAGCCTGGATGGCTTTCTGAATGCAAAATATGAGGAATATGAAGAAGAAGGAGGAGAAAAGCTGGAGGAACGTGGACCGCTTGTTCCGCCATGACAGCAGCATGTTCTTCTTTAAAAGCGCAGTGTATTGCTGCCATAGCAGCGGAAAACCGCGCTGTAAATTCATGGCTTTTTAGAGTGATATCTGTTTTTTTTTGGAGGGGAATTAAGTTAGAGACTGTAAAGTGGGATTTTGTAAATGGGAGAGTTTAACGTTTAAAAGGAGCGGTTTTGTGCGTAATGTCAGGTTGGGAATTTGGGTTTGGTTTTTGAGAAAATTACAAGTGTGCCATTTTGACATTTTTCTTTGGGAAAATGTATTTTGTATTAAATGATATCATGTCAACTATATCAAAACTCAATAAATGAGAGACACGTATAAAAATAACTATTCACTAACATATGTTTTTCATTTGTTAATAGGGTAGTTATTTTTTGTTGACATATTTCACACTTATTGAATTTTGATACGTGGTATCATTTGATATTAAATACCTTCTCATTGTTTGAACATAGTATAATACACTTTTTTTTTAATAAAAAGATAGAAAATCTTTGTAAAATATAAAAAGTAACACATTTGCTAGACCAATCACCAGAACCTCCCACGTCAGTCTATGTATTGTTAAGGAAAAAATAAACAAGCGCTATAGTAATTGTGTAAATGTATATTTTAATGATTCCTTACTTATTTTGGTTTTGGTTTGACTATTAAAAGAGGGAGAGAGATATATGACTTGGGATAATAATAAAAAATTGAAAATGAAATAATATTTTAAGGAAATGTAATGTAAAAATAGATAATCTAATATGGGAGAAATTATATGGTTCTCGTGGTGGAGTTGTGGACCACGTCACTTGTTCACAATTCCATTACAAGGAGAAGGTATTTGGTATTAAATGACACTATGTCAATGATATCAAAATTCAATAAGTGTGAGACATGTCAGTAAAAAAAAAACTACACAACTAACAAATGAAAGGTAGTATGAGTTATAATTGATGTTCTCCAGTTGTATGCAATGGCTTTTGGGCAATACATCTACTTGGACAAGTCATCAATTTTCCCACATTGATTGGTAGGTCAAAATACCAAACCATTTCTTTCCTCAAGAAAAGGGTTTAGAAAAAAATACAGGGTTGGAAAGGGAGATTTCTATCTAAAGCTAGAAAGGAAGTATTGATAAAGGCAGTGGCTCAATCAATTCCCACATACACAATAGGGGTATTTCAGTGGCGATATATAGAATTCCACTAAGCCGGAGGTATGTACCAGATGTGATGGTGTGGTTGCATAACAAGAATGGAATGTGCTCGGTGAAATTGGGTTACCATATAGCTAGACTTTTGTTGAAGGAGACAGGTTGTGAGGGAGAGAGTTTAGCTCTGGTGTCGAGGTGCCATGTTTGGGCCAAGATATGGAAACTCCATGTTCCCAACAAAATAAATGTTTTTGGGTGGCGAGCATGACATAATATTTTGCCAACTTGAGTGAATCTGGCTCGGCGATGAATTATAAAAGATGATAGCTACAACATTTGTCAAAGACATTCAGAATCTGTGCTTTATGCCCTTTGGGAGTGTGGAACGGCTCAAGATGTGGGGGCTGGGTGTTCAATTCGATTACAGAAATGTTTGAGTGGCCAACATGATATAATGCAACTTGTGGGCACAAGGGAAAAATGGAGCAGCCACCTAGTTATATGGTTTAGGAACCATGAATATAGCATCCTTTTGAGGAAGGGCCTTTAGTATTACTACCAGAGTTTGGGTTTGGAGTTTAGGTATGCTCTTGGGAAGGTGTTAAACACCCAAGATCGCCCAACCCTAAGGTTGGCCTCCCCTCATTGTGTCCTATATCTTAACCCTATTAAAAACTATCTAAATACTTGTATTATAGACTCACACACACACTAACATGCATTTAACAATCAACATGGCATCTTTAACCCTAAACACACACTTATTCATCTATCCAAACAAAAGAGAGCCAAACATATTGAAGAAACCCTAACCATACATCTAACATATGAAAAACTCTATCTAAAACAAAACATGGCAGTAAGCATATCATCAAACAAAACATATCAAACACAAAACATTTACATATTAGAAACCCTAATCATACATCTAAGAAAACCTAACACCAATGCATGAATATTGCTAATGCATGACTTGCGCTTTACTTACCTCTCAATAGCACAACACCTATGGTATCAATGCATGAACATGTGAATGAATGGCATTAAAACGAAGAAACCCTAGACTAAACCCTAATCTAGACATGTGATAACAAAAAAGCATGTTAAAATGGTGAGCAAACATTTTCTAAGGCTTAAAAACATGTGGAAAGGAGGCTATGCAGACAAACATGTGAAGGCAAAATCAAAACAAACAAAGATTAGGGGTTTCTAGGTAATGGCATCACGCACGCTAGAACATGTCTTCGTACGCATGAGTTCAGCCTGCGTGCGCAAGCTAGATCATGCGTACGTAGATCCTTACCCAGAAACCCTAATTCACATAGAAACAATCCAGAAACTTAAAACATAAAATCTAGCAACCTATCATGCTTAAAGACATAAAGCAAACCTAAAACTAACCTACACAAACATAAGTAAACATAAACTAAACAAAATAATCAGGTTAAAACAAAGATTAAGGCCGAAAAGAAAAAGAAAGATTTTAAAACATACCTTAAAGAAAAAGCTCATAGGCTTGATTTTTGATCGTTTCCCTCAATCAAATCTATCACAATTCAATGAAAAAGTGATTAGTAATCTTAAACTCTATGGATTGGGACCGGAAAATGTCCCAATCAAATAAAAATGACTTGAGAGTGCTTTGTAAAAAACTTCATTTTGATTCACTATTTTTTAGTGAATCTTAGGTTTTTTCTGTGAGATTTCTGTGTTTTGAAAATGACTATGTAAGGCTTTTTATAGTGGAAAAAATAGGGTTCGAAATGGCTCCCAAACGATGTGGAATTTATTTCAAACCTCAGAAATTATTGCAGAAAACTTGTCTTTCTTATACTTTTGAAACCCTAGTTGCATGCACAGGATCGTGCTTGCGTACACATGCGTGGCTCGCGTACTCAGGCCGCGACCTATGTACGCCGGCCAAGGGCTACTTTGGTTAAATTATTTCAAAAAATAAATTTTTGCTCATTAAAAAAGTTATATTTTCCATTTTAATACTTCTCAAATCAATTTAATATTTGATTGAGCTCTAAATTGGCCTTAGGCCTCAGAGTTCGAGCATCATTGAGGAATGAGGATTTGACTCGTAAGGAGTACAAAATACAGTGTCTACACAGCTACTTGTGAATTTAATGCATAAGCTATCTAAGGATGAGTTTGAACCATTCTTGGTCTAATGCTGGCTGATTTGGAATCAGTGTAACTCGCATCGACATGGGAGCAAATTATAGGAACCTTCTTAGCTTAATGCAAGAGCTAGGTGTGGGCGCAGTGGTTTTATCCTTAAGAAAGGGGAGTATACCTCGACCGAGTGGACCGGGGTAGAGAAAAGATGAAGTTGCCACATAAATTTGGTCTAGGAATCATAAATATAGCGTCCTTACGTGGTTTTATCCTTAAGAAAGGGGAGTATACCTCGACCGAGTGGACCGGGGTAGAGAAAAGATGAAGTTGCCACATAAATTTGGTCTAGGAATCATAAATATAGCGTCCTTACGTGGAAGGACTACTACTAGAGTATGGGTTCGGAATTTAGGTATGGGGATGGGAAGGTGTTAGGCACCCAACCCTATTTAACTCATGAGTTGACTTCCAGTCATTGTGTCTTACGTCTTAATCTCATTAAAGGCTCATTCAATATTGTTATCATACATCTAGCAATTAACAAGGCATCGATCATCCCAAAACACAAACATACATCTATCATGACAACTTATATCAAACCTAGCATACATTTATCAAGCACATCATATCATCTCATCCAAGACAGCTATGGACACAAGGGGTCATTTTTGGAATTGCCACATAGTTTTTGCCCACATAGTTTTTGCAATGGTCTAAAAACCATATATATAGAGTCCTCTCGAGAAAGGACCTTTGATCTTATTACTAGAGTATGGGTTCGAAGTTTAGATATGCTCTTGGAAAGGTGTTAGTCACCCAAGATCATTCAACCCTAAGGTTGGTCTCCCATTATTGTGTCTTATGTCTTAACTTTATAAAAATCAACTTCAACACTTGCATTCTAAACTCACACACACACACACACTAATACGCATCTAACATACAACATGGTATCTTTTATCCCAAAATAACATATCTATCCACAAAGCAAAAGAGAGCCAAACACATATAAGAAACCCTAACATTTATCTAACATGTGAAAACCTTATCATACATCTAAACAAGGCAATAGCCCCAAACATGGTAGCAAGCATATCATCAATAGCAAGCAAATCAAATTATGAACAAGGCATTAAATTCATACACATATACCAAAAGGAGGATTAAACAAACAACATGCATGTTCATGTGAATGCATTACTTACCTTACTTACCTTGCAACTTAGCACCTATGGCATCATGAGTGGGCATGTGAATGCATGCTCATAGCATTAAACCAAGAAACAAACATAAAACCCTAATCTAAGCATATTTAAAGAAAAATAAGCATATAAGATAGAGGCATAAGTACGTATATACGAAAAGTCTTTAAAAAGAAACAAAGCATGTGAAACAAACCAACCAAACAACATAAGGAATCTGGATTAGGGTTTCAGGGCAAGCACCTAAATATGCAGCCAGAGGCCTGCGTACACAGGTTAAGTTTGGTGCGCATGCTAATGACATGCGCGTGTGGGACTTGTTCAAGAACCTTAACCCTGAAGCACTTAGCTGAAAATATAGCATAATCAAAAACTTGATTCTAACAACCAAACATGCTCAGAACATAAAAAGAATTATAAAATAACTTAAGAAAACATGCATAAATCTAAACTATACAAAGAAACATGACTAAACTAAAAAGAAAGACATAAAGAAAAAAGGAAGCAAGAATGAATACCTTAAAGCAAAAAGATCCCAGACTTGATTTTTGACCATTCACATCAGTCAAATCTATCATAGTCAATAAACACGTGATTAGAAAATTTAAACTCAAAGGATTGGTGCCAAAAAAGGTCTTAATCAGATAAAAATGACTTGAGGGTGTTTTGTGAAAAACTCCCTTTTGATTCACTATTTTCTAGTGAATCTTAGGTTTCCCATGAAAATTTTGTGTGTTTTGAAAATGTACCATATAAGGCTTTTTATAATGGAAAAAATAGGGTTTAGAACGGCTCTCGGGCGATGTAGGATTCATTTCAAATCTCAGCCATTATTATTATAATATCTTTGATATATTTGTTGTTAGTTTAGGTTGTTTAGTTTTGTATTAGAAGTATGCTAGGGTTTGTTAAATTACTATTTTGTTTGTAGTTTTGAAACTGTGTTTCTAGGTATGTAGTTGGGATGTGCATGCATACCCTATGTATGCACACGCATACCCATGCCCAGAAACGCAAATTTAGGGTTTTTACTATTTTTTGTTTTGATTAGTTTTAATCACATGTTTAGGTCATGTTGAGTCTAGTTTTCACATGTTTAGGTCTAGGGTTAGTAGAATAACATGTTTCACATGCTTTAATTGTTGAATTGATAATTAGGGTTTATGTATTTGACGAATCACATGAATATGCATATGAACTTGAACATGCATAGGTGCTGAGGTGCAGTGAGGTAAGTGAAGGTAAGTCATGTATATGAATATGAACATGCATCTTTGAATATGATGATTAGTTTCCTTGATTGATGAATACCATGATACTAGATTTGAATGATTGAATATACTTGATGATTATTGCCTTGTTGATGTTTTTGCCTTGTGATGTATTTGTTGTCCTTGGATATCTATGTGTTAGATGAATGGTACGGTTTTTATGCTATGGGTGAGTGTTGGACATATGCCATGTTTTGGATGATAGATCCATGTTAGTGTGTGTGAGTTTAGAATAATATATTAGAGGACCCTTTGATGGGATTAGGATTTGGAACACAATGAGCGGAGGCCGACCTATGGGTTGGGTGGGTGGCGTTAGGTGCTTAACACCTTCCTATTTCCATACCTAAACTCCGAACATGGGCTCTAGTAAACACAAGTCATTCCACAAGGGCGCTGTATTTATAGTTCCTAAACTTAATCTAGGTGGAGACTTAATCTAGGTGGCGACTATATTTTTCTCCGCCATGGTCCACTCAATTGAGGCGTTCTCCCTTGTGCCTATAGGGTCTATGTTAAATGGGTTGATTCAATCGTGGCAGCCACCTGTTGAATGGAGCTACAAGCTCAATTTTGGTGCTATGGTATTTGTAGACATGGAAGCATCTAGATTTGGAGTGGTGATCTAGAATGACAATGGCCAGGTCATGGCAATGTTATCGTCTAAAGGTCTTGTAGTGACAAATAGTGAGGAGGCGGAGGTGTTGGCATGTAGGAAAACACTGGAGTTTGTGGTGGAAGCTAGATTCTCAGACTTGGTGATTGAGGGTTATGGACACTGCATTTTGTACCCCTTATGATTCGGGCCTCCGTTCTCTAATGATGTAGGAATTTCAAAGCCCAAGGTTAGTTTAGGGCCTAATCAGATTGAAATTGACTTGAGGAGAGTATTTTTGGAAAATAAAGCTCTTTTATGAATCAAATAAAGCTATTTTTGAAAACAAAAGACCACGAAAACTCTAGGGCATGCGTATGCATACACTTGTATGCGCACGCATGCTCTAGACCTGCGGGCGCATACTTCATGCATGCGTACACATACATGAGCATGTGTGTGCATGTTAAGGTTCCAGAAATTATGAAAGACAAGTTTTTATGCTTTAAAACTTGGTTTGGAACGAATCCCACATTGTTTGGGAGCTGTTCGAAACCTCCATTTTTGAACTATATAAAGCCATATACGGTACCTTTTCAAAACACACAGAAAATCCTAAAGGAAAACATAAGATTCACTAGAAATAGTGAATCAAAGAGGGATTTTTTTTTTTTTTTTTTTTCAGAAAACATCCTCAAGTCTATATTTTTCTGATTGAGGCATTTTCTTGCCTTGATCTTTGAGTTTCAAGCTTACTAATCGCTTTTATTTTTGATTGTGAATAGATTGACCGAGGGGAACGATCAATATCAAGCCAAAGAACTTTGCTTTTGGGGTATAATGTTCTAGCCTTTTCTTATCTTTTCTTTCTTGTTTTAATATGTTTTCCTTGCCTTCTTTTATGTTATATATGTTTAACATGTTTGTTTAGTTTAGGTTTACTTTGTTTTTTTGTTTTAAAGAGGTTAGGTTGTTAGTTTAGTCTATGTTCTATTGTATTCTTTGTTTTCTAGGTTAGATTTAGGGTGTGTATGCGTACGCATTCTTTCTTCATGCACACACATACTTGATGTATGTGTATGCATACAACTAGGCTATGTACATAAGCCCTATGTATGCGCACGCATACTTGTGCCTAAAAACCCTAATCAGACTTTTTTTTTTTTTTTTGTTTCTTCATCTTCTTTATACCATATGTCTCTGCCTTGTCTTATTTTATGCTTTTGAGTCTCTGTTTCCATGTTGTTTTCTTTGTTTGTTCTCCTTATGCTAGATTAGGGTTTTATATTCCAATTTTATTGTTTTGCCATGAACATGCATATGATATAATCATGCATTGATGCATAGGTGCTGTGATGTTGTAAGGTAAGTGAGATAAGTCATGCATTCATATGAACATGCATTTGTTTGAGATGTATGGTATTGATCTTACTTTGATGAATATGAACTATATTTGCAAATGCTTTTCCTTGGATATGATAACATATTTGTTTGATCTTGGCATGCCTAGGTTTCTACCTTGGATATGATATATGTTTGTTTGTTTGTTGCCTTTGGTTTATGTACGTTGCGATGCCATGATAGATGTATGTTAGGGTTTGGGAATTTGCTTAGATGTATGCTTGCATGTGTCTGAGTCTAGAATGCAATATTGAATATGCCTTTAATGAGATTAAGACGTAATACACAATGAGTGGAAGCCAACCCACGAGTCGAGTGGGGTTGGGTGCTTAAAACCTTCCCATCCCTAAACCTAAACTCTGGACACATGCTCTAGTAGTAGATCAGTCCTTCTACGAAGGGCATTATTTTTATGATTCCTAGACCTAATCAAGGTGGCAATTCCATTTCTTTTCTCTGCCTCGGTCCACTCTACCAAGGCATACTCCCCTTGACCTGCTATGCCCATAAGGGTAACATCACAAATGTGATGAAGTTTATCAGCTCACCATAGAGCAATCTGTCTCTACTGGGTAATGTATATGATGATATTCGGTGTCTGATAGGGGGGCTTACGCTTGTGGAGATAAGTTGTGTTCGTCGGAATGCGAATTTAGTTGCACACTCCTTAGCTCGTTATGCTAGGCAAGTAGATGATGATTTTGTATGGATAGAAGAGTCACCTCCTTCAGCATTAGAGGCATTGTATTTGGATTCTCTTTCCATTAATGAATGAATGAAGTTTGATTTTAGTTTAAAAAAAAAAAAATGAAAGACATGTGTTAATGGGTAGTTATTTTTACATATATGTTTCTCATTTATTGGATTTTGATACGAATGACGTGGTATCAATTTTGCTGAGTCAATTTATGATAGAAACAAAATTTAAACAGAAAATGACTTCCACTCAGCAAAATAGGAAAAAAAGAAGAAGATTTTTATAGTAAAATAGACAAAAAATTTTGCAGGAGGGTATTTTGAAAAATAAGTATGTAAAGTAGGAAAAAGTAGGTTTTTATACTAAAATAAACAAAAATGTTTATTAGATGATGTGAATGCTCTCGTGCTATAATACCTAAACAAGCAAAAATAAAATACTGAAATTAAGTGTCCGTTTGAAAACAACTTATTTAATTGAAATTGAAAACTTTTTGCTGAAAGTAATATAAATAAAGGTAAAAGCATGGTTTTAAAAACCAGATTGGACTGACCAATCCAACCAGTTTAACTGAGAACCAGCCATTTGTCCGGTTTGATTATGGCTAAAAACCGAAAATCATCTAAAACTCGGGAATAACCGGGAACCTCCGGTTTAATAGGAATAACTGAAAACCAGTACGGTTAAACCGGTTTTGCAGATTTTCTGAAAATGCTCTAGAATGGAGTTATTTTGCAGAAATATTACTCTTTGTTTTTTCTTAGATTTGGAACTTAGTAGTGCTTTGTAAAATTTTTTATGGGGATGTTTCAGTTTCAAGCATGCTGTGTTTTAGTCTTTTAGAAAGAACTAGCATGTAGCTCCGTGCATTTGCACAAGTACATTTAAAACCATGCATAACTATATATATATATATATATATATATATATATATATTTATTTATTTATTTATGATTTGGAATATAATTGGATCTAGACTCTTCAATTTTTGCACCCAATAATTCACTTGTCACAAAAATTAAAAAATTAGATGGGGCACATGGCACAAAATTGAACTTCAATTAAAATTCAATTTAGAATCTAATTGAATTTAGACTCTTTGATATTTGCACCTAATAATTCACTTGACACAAAAATTAAAAAATTAGATGAGACACATGGAGCACATGGTACAAAATTGAACTTCAATTAAAATTCAATTTAGAATCTAATTGAATTTAGACTTTTATTTTTGCATCAAATAATTCACTTAACACAAAAATTGAAAAAATTAGATGAGACACATAGCACAAAATTAGACATGATTTAGAATCTAATTGGACCTACTCTTCAGTTTTTGCACCCAATAATTCAATTGTCACAAAAATTAAAAAAAAAAAATTTAAATGGAGCACATGGCACAAAGTTGAACTTCAATTAAAATTCAATTTAGAATCTAATTGAATTTAGACTCTTTGATTTTTGCATCTAATAATTTACTTGACACATAAATTTAAAATTAGATAAGACACATGACACAAAATTAGACTTCAATTTAAAATTTAATTATATTTTCTTTCAGCTTCACCTATTATTTATATATATATATATATATAGAGAGAGAATACGCTAGGTAGAGAGATTGAGAGAGCCAGAGAGGTGAAGCCGTGGAGGCTAGAGAGTAGAGACGTTTAGGTTGATGGATATTTTTTTGTTGTATTTGACTATTTGTTTTATTGGGTAGTGAACTGTAACCTCCTTCATCTCTTTAATTTGGCACAAGTAAAATCAATCTCATTGGTCAAATAAAATTAAAAGGAAAGTTTTAATAAATACGCCCCTCCTTCTAGTCTTCCTTAACTTACGAGTAAATTACTAAATAATTCAAATTATTTCAAAATATTACTCATTAATATTGGAGAGAATCAAGGATTGGTGATAGAGCATTTAATAAATTATATTGAAGTTTGAAACTTGTTTTTTGGGAGTGCATATTCCGGTGGAGTCAAGGGACAATATGTGTGTGTGTGTGTGTGTTTTTTTTTCTTTTTTTTTAGAAACATATGCGTGTACTTGTGGTGTGATAAAGTAGGGTGAGCTTTTCTTTAAAAAAAAAAAAAAAGGTATGGTGAGCTAGGTTTTAATTATTGGATAGCTGACCATCTTTTACAGTTCCACATTGCCTCTTTTCTTTTCTTTTCTTGAATTTGGTACATTCATCTTTATTAAAGGAAAAACCATAAATCCTATTAATTTTTGGGAAACATATTTACCTTGGTTTCAAACTATCAATTGGGTGGCTCTTGAGTTTAAATCCATCCTTCCAATTAAAAAGGTAGATCACTCTTCATATAAGGAAAATTCTACAAAAATTACATATTTATATTTCCGTGAGGCTAAATGTTAGGGAGAGCACTTTAGAGAGACTCCAATTGAGTAGTTAATATAACATAGGGACATCCCTTAACCCAAAAGTTTTGCTTATAAGTTTATGTCCAGCTATATTATATTAATCACTCACTCTTATCATTATTATTCAATGTGAGATTTTACTTATGTGTGTATACTCAACACTAAAGAAACTATGAATTGTACTAATTCTAAGCCTGTAAGAAAAATACAACAGCTTGGGAGCACACAGGAAGGGAACTTTCAGATGCTGATGCTTCCAAAGCCATACCTCCCACAGTCCCTACACCCTATTCGGAAAATGAACAATGAGGATTGGACCAACAGCAATAAATTATGCGTTGGAATTGGACTGGTTTGATCTCCAAATTTTAACAGAAAGTAACCTCTAATAACACAAGGGAAAAAAATGAATAAACAATTTAATAATAATATATGAATTATTTCAACATATAGCAAAATCCTGTAAGGTTTTTCAAAATCCTAGTATACATGATACAAATGGCTAAAATGCTTTCGAATCATGGCGCTCTTAAATGTACAGAATGCACAAAAACATATGTATACAACTCAGGAGTAAATGAACCAATGATAATTCGTATTTTACTAAATTTGATTGGGTTCAATCACAATTCCATGAACTGGTCCTGACCGGCCTAAGTAATTTCTTCCAGAACCTGTTACTGTCATTGTTCGAACATTTGGAGGCACTGGAATTTCATCCGAGTGGCCAGAAATGCAGAGGGCACCAGAATCATCTTGCTCCCAATACACTTCTACCATAATTCCTCTAGGTCTCTCTTCAGATTCTGTTCCTGGAATCCCCACAAACCTAGCTCCTATAGGTACCTGCATGATCATTGAAAAAAGGATAAGATGGGAGTGGGCATAGTGGCTCTAAAACTTTTCTTTAGCTTATCTTGCTATGCATTGAGTAAAAAAAAAATCCACTTGCCTGAACTGAGGCTCCAGATGTTAAGGTCAGAGTTTCCATCCTCCCTTCGGCTGCTGCACTCTCTAGCTCTGCTTGCTTTGCAATATTCAAGAAAACTTCTTCAAGGGTTGTAAGACCAAGTTGAATGTCAGATATACCAAATTCCCCTTGTCTATCTTGGAGTTCCTCGAAAAATTTCTGTTCAGGATTATTAGTAAACCCCAAATTTGATTAGTTTATTTTTTTTTTCATAATCTTTACATTATTCTAATAGATAAAGCCTATCATATAAGAAGGTAATCCAATGAATCTAATAATATAAGAAATTGTTATTTCTTGAGCTCTACATGTTACTTTATGGCAGCTCAAAACATTTCATTAGACTCTACTGTAGTGGAAACCAATGAAGTTACCAAATCATGTGAAAATGACAAATTGACAATTACCAGATACAATAAGGAAAAAAAAAAACTATAACAAAAATCGTGTATATTTCACCACAATAAAGTACCATTCTATTTGGGCAACAAAATTGGCAATCTGAGCCTTTTAGAATTATTTCATGGATCTATGTCACGCCCATTGCAAACACAGCTGATGTAATCTCTCTCCAATTGACTGTGTATCATTTCAAAGAATGCAGTATATAGGATTATGCACTTGACTTGATACAATTATTCTATGACATATTGACGTGCATCATTTCAAAGAATGCAATATATGAAGGTTAAAAATTTTGCTGATGCATCAGTGGAAATGCAATTCAGTTCACATATGAATCCATATCCATGCTGTTGAGTGTGAGCCAATCTAGGATTTATAAAGTTGTAAAGGACAGCTTCAAAAGAAATGAAAACAAAATACAATGTTAAAGATCCTTACCTTTAAAAGACTCTCTCTATCATGAGGAATCACAAAAGTCAAAAAAGCTTTATTCTCCTCTTTTGGTTCTACATCCAAATGCTGTCCAAACATTCCCCGAGTCAGAAATCAACCTCTTTGTAAGTTAAAGAAAAATTTTGATCAATTTATTTATTTAACATACATCTTTAAAGAACTGCTTCACAGCCTCATGGTCAGGAGTTGCAGAAACTGCAGCCCCATTGGGAGGAGAACGATTCTGAGGAGTTTGTCCATTGTTGATTCCAGAGAAGCTAACATTAGCAATGAAACCAGTGCCAAACTTTGACTTCAACCTGATTGAGGTTCCAATGCAGCGAAGCCTACCCTTGGCCATGATTCCTATGCGGTCACTTAAAATGTCAGCTTCTTCCATTGAGTGTGTTGTTAGGACAATAGCACGGCCTTTCTTTGCATCCATTATAATGTCCCATACATGCCTCCTTGTTATTGGATCCATACCAGTTGTCTGCCAAATGGAGGGATTAGATAAAACTTCTTAAGTAAATAAATTAGAGCAAATATATTCCTAGCTACATACCGGTTCATCTAAAATGACTAACTTCGGATCACCAATAAGGGCTATTGCAACACTGAGGCGACGTTTCATTCCTCCACTGTAACTCCCAGCTCTCATTTTGGCTGCCTCAGTGAGTCTCACTTCTGCCAACGACTTCTCACCAATCTGCATGGAGCATAATTGTGTATCTTAAGAAGAATGAAAATAAAAACCTACATCAAGGTCATTTATTACTGCTGTTGGATGCCATGTCTGGGACCATAGAGTGTGTTTTGAATCTTCAAACCATGATTAGGAAGAAAGCGGCTGAATCACCGTTCTATGCTTGCATACATACCGATTTGATAGAAGCACGGGGTAGGCCTTTAATAGTAGCAAAGAGGTGGAGGTGTTCTTGACCAGACAATGCATCCCAAAGGATATCAAACTACAAAAAATACAAAATTCAAGGAAAGGTCAGGCACTTCTTTTCTGAGCCATTTCTATTCCAAACTATGTCAATTCATATATTACTGAAAACATGCAGCAAACTTGAAATGCACAGGCACAAAGAGAGAGAGAGAGAGGTCACCTGGGGACAGACTCCAATAGTTCTTCGAATGTTTGACATACCAACTGAGCTTCGGATTGAATGTCCATAAATCAATGCTGTTAACAAGGCAGACTCAAATGTTATATTCTTCTTGACTTAATTTCAATAGGATAAACAGAGAGAGAGAGAGAGAGAGAGAGAGAGAGAGGGTTCACCATCTCCACCAGTCACTGGGGTAATGCCAGTCAAACAATTAATTGCTGTAGTTTTTCCAGCTCCATTAGGTCCAAGAAGACAAAATAACTGATCCCTTTCAAAATTCACCATTAACCCCTGAAGGTAAGTTGCAAATAAGCAAGTTAAAATTTCACCCAAATATAAATACGACCACTGTCAGCATCATTATTGTAATCTTATGCCTTATGGTGATACATTATGACAGTTAAAAACTGATAAAAAAACAAACTTTGATGATAGTGATGCAAAAAACATCATAAATATGGACAAGAACAAATCCCCCTCAAGGAACCTAATGTATAACTACAATAGTGACAAATAGCAGGACCACCACTAAATTGATTCTGCCAGACAAACAATAGCCCAAAATGAAGCAAATTCAATGATACTAATAACCTAGATATGTAGTCGGCAACTCTATGCTGCTCTACCTGTGCCTACCAATCCTTTTCCTAAAAGAACAACTAAAAGCAAAGAAAGAGAGAGGTAATGGGGAAAAAAATAAAAGAATGTGAATTGAACAAAGAAGATATTTGATTAGATTGATTTCATAACAGCATCCTCCTTAAGAACCATGAAACACTAGGACCCTACAGAAACTCATAACAATTACATAATCAGGTACAAGTGAATAAAAGTTCATTTTACTCCCTGAAACTCTACAGAACTAAAGTTAGAAAGAGGTCCTTACCCTAAGAGCATGATAAGGTGGAGTCTTCTTGCACCTACAGCAACAATTACAATCCCTAGTTCCAGGATATGTCTTTACAAGACCGCGTATCTGAACTGCAACATTTGAATCAACCACGCCTTCCATTGTTTGATTTTTTACTATGTTTTCCTCTTCGAGGACATCTTCATCATCTGGGGTAATATGCTCATGATGTGGGACAGAACCTATGCAATTACAAATTCCACCCTCTATGATGAGAGAGGGAAAAAGGCATTAGTCATACTACCAGGCAATGAGGAGAACTTGTGAGCACAAACTGAAGATCAAACTGAATTACCTTTCACCTTGCTTCCACCTTTCCCGGTCCAGTACCCAGGGTTTAGGAAGTAAAATACTGATTTTCTCACACCAGATGCATTTGGGATGATATTATCAAAGTAGATAGCCAATACAAACCACACCAAAAATGTGGCAATGAGCCATATGTATATCTTATTCTGTTGAGAACACAAGAAATACAAAATGGCTATAATGTGAGCGATTCAACTTAGATTGAAGTAAACAGAGGAAAAGGAATAGAGAACAGAAAAAGGATACATAGTGATCTATGTAATGTCAATATTGGGATTTTTAGCTTGAATTGTTCACATACAATGGTCATTACACACTCTGTATCATTTGGTGCACACTGGCTCCGTCTACTCCAGCTAATCCCAGGATCTTGAGGAGTTGAGGTTGCACCGGCAAGCAGAGTAAGAGCTTCAGCAAGAAGATTAGGTGGGAATAAGGACCATATAGATCTCCAGGTATTATTGAAGCTATCACTGTAGGGGAATCCAAATACTGTAACAAGCTGCAAGGACAAAGTGGAAACAGATTATTTCAATTGAACTGATTAATAGTTTCTGAGAGATTTAGGAAGGGAATCTTGCCTGAGTCAAAAATCCAACAATAAATATGGAGAAACCCACTGTTGTGGATGAAGCTGACTTGCTAATGAAGGCCGACAACATGAATGCAAATCCAATCTAGCATCAAAAGTTAAGACAGGCAGATAAAGGGTTACTATATTTAAAAAGGGCTGGTTTAATTAAGCATAAAGTAAAACAATGACCTATTGGACTTGCAGGAAATATCTTACCATATTGAGTTGGAAAAGAAAGAACACAAGGTACACAACTAGAAAACTGTTGTGCAAGAAAAAATCAAACTGAAACATCATCCCAAAGAGAACTATGAAAAGTGATGAGAGAAGCGTAAGAGTTCCCTCCCATGTGAGCCATGAGAGCCAGTAAGCAGTATCATAAAGACCCATCATAGACATTGCCTGTGTAGATAAAAACCATAAATGAAAATTTGAATAATCCTGCAAAAGTACAGCAATGTCAAATTCCTATTTTAGCTTCAGACCTCAGAAAGTCAATACCTGGCGAAGTTTAAGTTCTTTCTCTGTGATCAAAGAACTGATTTGAAATACAAAAGCAAACATGGCTGTTGCAAGGAAAAAAGTTGGTCCTACTGAACCCACTGCAGAGAAACTATCAATTGCAGGGTGTGCAAATTCCTTAAATCCAACAATCCAGCTGAAGTTTGGATCTGAACATGCACAGAGTGATTAAATTAGTGGTACATTTACTCCAATGCAGAAATGGGTGTCACAGAATTAAGCCATGTGAGTAGAAAATTCCAAGAGGAACTAGAATTGGATACCTCCAATCAGATATCTCGCAATCTCGCGCTCTGCAGCAATTTGAAGTGGTATTTGAAATTTAAAAGTGGGATCTTCATGATTGCCTCGCTTTGCAACAGGAGTTGAATTAGTCTGTATGCTGTAGCTAATCACAGTTGAATTTCTTTGAGCAAAATGCAAAGCTCCTGGACACTTCATTGGATCACTCATTAGCCATGCATCTACATCACTTGGTGTTCTAAATGACATAACCTGCATAAACAAAAAGGCACTGTGAGTGAATATAGAATACACCAAAGTCCAAATGCTTAGATACAAGAAACACCAATACAAACAACAAGTTATAATAAAAATAAAACTCTCGATAAATTCTAAATTTTCTCTCTATATCCATCCAGCTAGTCAACTGGCTAAGTTTTCTGTTCAATAATTTCCCTAAAAAATGACTCATATTCTTTATTTCCTCATTTAAAAAATAATATGAAATTTTAATTGAATAAAAATAATAGCACTAGAAATTAAAATTCTCACTTTATTTGCATCCAAAAACTGATAAATTATAGATTCTTGAACTGTTAAAAAACGATGAATTTAATTATTTAACCATTATTCTAACAAAGACTCAAAATTCTTCATTTCCACTTAAAAAATAATATGAAATTATGATTAAAAATAACAGCAGTAAAAATTCAAAATTCTCATAATGTACACTGTCTTTGCATCCAAAAATTGATACATTACTAATCTCCAAAAATAACAGCACTAGAAATTCAATTCTCCAAATACAAATTTATCAATTTTACAATCGTCTTTTATTTTCTCAGGAACCAAACAATAAGACTAAAGTACACTTCTGACCCTTAAAATTTTGAAATTATTTTTATTTTGGCCATTTATGTATCAAATTTTCATTTTCATTTCCATAAAGGGTCAAAATGTAAACTTTCAAACATAAAAGACCAATATGAAAACAAAGCCAAACATAAAAGCTAAAACGGTAAACAACTCCAAACTTTAAGGGTCAAAAGTGTAATTTACTTGAACAATAAGCAAATGAAGCTATATCTACCTTTGAGTAATGATAATAGCACTAGAAATTCAAAATTCTCATATTGCTCACTGTCTTTGCATCCAAAAATTGATACAATACTAATTGTCTTAAATTGTTAGAAAACAGACGAATTTAATCATTAAACCATTATTCTAACAAAAAATGCAGGCAGATATTAAAATAAAACCCTTAATTCAATTCCCTAAATACAAATTCATCTTGTGTAGGAACCTTATATATTTTTCTTAGGAACCAAAAAATAAGACTAGAGGGTCAAAATGTAAATTTCTTTTGAAACGTAAAGACCAATATGAAAACGAAGTCAAATAGAAAAGAACGAAAAACAACTCCAAACTTTAAGGCTCAAAAGTGTAATTTACTTCAAACAATAACCAAATTTCAGCTATATCTAGCATCTAACCAATCTTCGCAATCATTTAACCAATATCCTAATAAAGACTCAAAATTCTTCATTTCCATTTCAAAAATAATATGAAATTCTAATTGAGTTAAAATAACAGCACTAGAAATTCCAATTCTCCAAAAATACAAATTCATCTTTCTTACAATCTTCCATTATTTTCTTAACCACAAAACATTAAGATTAAAGTACACTTTTACAAAGGGTCAAAATGTAAATTTGGAAACGTAAAAGACAGACATAAAAAGTTAAATACGAAAACAACTCCAAACTATATATATGTAGTATCTACCAACCTTTGTCTGAGGAATGGGTCTGCCAGGATTGTTAGCCATGATCTTAGCGGCAATCCCTCGAGCCACGGTGCTGTCATTTCCACTCCACACGAAGTCGTAGCAAGGGAGCTTGACGTAGAACTTGTCCTCGCAAGGCGGGATCGGCGGCGAGACGAGGGCGGCGGGGTCGGTGACGCTCTGGAAATCCGTGGAGGAAGCGAAGCGAGCCTGGATGGCTTCCTGGATGCAGAATATGAGGAAGATGAAGAAGAAGGAGGAGAAGAGCTGGAGGAACGTGGACCGCTTGTTCCGCCATGACAGCAGCAGGTTCTTCTTCAACAGCGCCGTGTATTGCTGCCATAGCAGCGGAAAACCGTGCTGCAAATTCATAGAGTGATATTTTTGTTGTTGTTGTTGTTGCTGTTGCTTTTTATACTTGTAAAATCGTTGCTTTGAGTTTGGGTTTGTTTTTTTTGTTTTTGAGAATCTGTGTTTTTTTGGAGGGGAATTAAGTTAGGGAGTGAAAAGCGGGGTTTTGTGAATGGGGGAAAGTTTTTAACGTTTATAAGGAGCGGTTTTGTGCGTTATGTGAGGTTGGGAATTTGGGTTTGGGTTTTGAGAAAATTACCAAGTATGCCATTTTGACTTTGCTTGTTTGGATGGTATAGTACACCTTTTTTTATTATATTTTTTTATTTTATAATAGAAAGATAGAAATCTTTGTAAAATATAATAACACACTTGACAGACCATAGTAATGGTGTTAATGTATATTTTAATAGTTCTTTATTTATTTCGGTTTGACTATTAAAAGAGAGAAAGATATGGATTAGGACGACAATAAAAAATTGAAAATGAAATGACATTTTAAGAAAATGTAATGTAAAAATAGATAATTTGATATGAGAGAAATTATTCGGTCTTAAGTCATGGACTAAATCATTTGTCCACCATTCTAGTACAAGATTCCTATTTATTTAAAATTGTTAAGTCAGTTTATGATAGAAAAATAGTTAAACAACAAAATAAAAAAGTAGATTTTTATATTAAAATAGAAAAAAAGTTTTGCAGGAGGGTATTTTAAAATTTGAGTATATAATATAGAAAAAAAAATAGATTTTTATGTTAGAATAGATAGAAATTTTTATAGGAGATGATGTGAATGCTCTCATGCTATAATACTTTTTTTTTCAGAAACAAACTAACTGTTAAACATATACACTTAATTACACTTTCTCACCAAGCTCAAATTAAGGGTATGTTTGATAACTGCTTTTCCCCTTATTTTCCGTTTTAAAAACAATTTTTTATTATTGACACTGAAAAACATGTTTGGTAGCTTAAAATGAACAGAAAACAAAAATTGTTTTTAAAACTGAATTTGTAAAGGAAACTGAAAACATGCAAAAGATTGTTTTCAGTTTCTAGTTTTCAAAAGTTAATAAAAACGCGCATTTGATTTAATGAATCTATCTCATTTAATAAGTAGTACTAGAGTTCAAATCTTAGTAATAACATATTTTAGTATTTTCTATTTTTTTCTTCAAAAAAATATTTTTTAATTTCAACTAATCAAACATGTTTTTTATTTAAAAAATATAAGAATTTTTTTCTTTATATTACCAAAAATAAAATTTTGAAAATTAAAATAAAAAACTATTACCAAACATAACCTAACTCTTTGTAACAATACTTTCAAGTTTTTTCTTGGTCTTTTTTCAAAAAGAAAAAAAAAAAAAAGAAAAAAAGCCTAAAGTACTGCTACAAAGAGTCGTGCTATAATTCCTAAACAAGCAAAAATAAAATACTGAAATTAATACTATATTGTATATACGGAGGCTTCTACGAAGTAGAGGAGGTTGAATTGGGGTATGAAAAGTAATACTATATTGTATATTATACGGAGTGTTCTACGAAGGAGGAGAGGGTTGAATCTGAAATCTGAATTGATGGGAAATCTCTGATTTTTGTCTAACTTGGATTCCTTGTCAGTCCCACCTCTCTCTCGTTGTCACCTTGAATTTATTTCTCCATTTACATTATTAATTGGATCTTGAAAAATTATGTGGAATGGAGAGATTGCGGGTTAAAATCAACCAAGTCTTGAGCTTTCATAATCTTGAGGTTATACGTGTACTTAATGAATAAGGTAAGAAAATTAGTTAAAGTTTTGAATACTTAAAAAAAAAAAAAAATTGATGTTGAAATTTATAGACTTTTTTCTTTTTATAAAAAGTAAAAATTTAATATATCAAGATGATGGATAAAAATGTGGCAATATCATAACATATAAATGAGAATAATTTTACAATCTTAACAGCTTTAAGTTCATATATATTTATTTGAAAAAGTTTAAGAATTCAATTTTTTATTTTGAAGTGCTTGGTTGTGAGTAATGGAGAAAAAATGACAGGTCTATATTAAAGTGATTATCCACTGCTCATAGTCAACTTGACCAATTTTTCATATTGTAGCAAATATTGTGATCATAGAATAGATTATATTAAAAAAAAAGAACTGGAGCTAATATAATGGATGAGAATAATTTCTACTGTTGAATCAAAACAAGTTTCAATTATCTTGCATTTCGCATGTGATAATGTGGTCATTTCCTTACGATTGCTTTGCCAAAACTAGTTATCATTCTTTCACCAATGTCATCTTACGCAGGATCATAGTATATACTAGATTTAGAAGCGCATATGTTGATGTTGTTGTTGGTTTTTATTTTTAGAATCTAATTATCAATCCTTGTCTTCCTAGTAATATTGATACGTGAATCAATAAGATTGGATGACTTTTCATGGACAAGGAGTTAAAAAAATTTTCCACAGCTATGACGACCACATGATTGGCAGTAGGCCTCTCAAAATGCAAAGTAGTGTTTAATTGGGTGATCTTAGACCAATACTTATACCAATTTTAATGGATGTTCCCAAGAGATAGATGTAGGTTCCAGTTAATTTAACTGGTAAAATTTCTGATAGTTGAATAAGAAATCTAAGATTCAATCACCGCTTACACTAAAAACCAATTGGATTGGTATCTTTGTCTAATAATAAAGAACATTATCAAGAGCGGACGTCATAAGTTGAAACTCTTTCAATATATATATATATATATATATATTTCAATATGCCACTTTTTTTATGACAAATTTTAAATTGATTAAAAACATTTACGTATGTTGGTAATTATCATTTATTTTAGATTAATTTTGTTATCAATATGCCACTTTTTTTTTTTTTGAGAAAGAAAAATTCAATATATCATCTGGTTAACTAGTTGACAAATAAGTATGAATAAGATCCAATAATATTTTTAGCCAAAAAGAATATTTTTCTTTGACCAAATGCTGGAGTATTCGTTTGGTTCAGGTTCCTACATTTTCGTAGGAAATAGCCGCCTAGGTACGTGTAGTTGTGTGGTACTACTACTATATTACTCGTTTTCCGCATTATATCATGCCACCTCAGGTCCTCAGTATGAAAACCTTGATTAAATGCGTGTTTAATCAACCCTATATTAAATGTGTGGTACTAATTTTCCACTATGCTACTCGTTTTCTGCATTATATCATGCCACTTTTTTTCTTTTTTCTTTTTTCTTTTTATGAAAAGAAAAAATTCAATATATGCCACTTAATTATATTATTAAGTCTCTCTCTCTCTCTCTCTCTCTCTCTCTCTATGGAAAATTTGGCATCAAATTCCCCACTCCACTTGTAGGGGGGGGGGGGGGGGGGGGGGGGGAAGGAAACAAGTCACCATTCTAACAAGTTGACTAAAACCATGTATGATTTTCATGTTAAATTAAAATCATCACCTAACCTGACAAGTAACACTTAATGCTTAAGTATTGGAAAGAGTTTACAGACAAAATAAACTAAGCACTTTTTAATTAATTAATTAATTAATTATAAGTGTCAAATAACTCAAAATCTTAAGCATTGAGTGTCAAAGACTCAAAATCTAATCTCTAGATTCAAATAATTTTGAACAAATAAACATGATTCCTAGTTTCTTTTCTTTTTCATTTTGACTAAAGCTTCTCCATGCCATGTAATTTCCAATTTTTAAATTAACCATAAAAGAACATCGGGGGGGTCATGCTACTTTCATAAATTGCAAAAGGGTAGTTTGGTCAAATAGACAGCAAAGGGCAAAGGGCAAATTGGTCATTTCAAAATTGCAGTTTTATTTTTATTTTTATTTGTAAAAAAATGTTATTATAAATTGTATACAGACAAGGTTGTAATGACACTGAATGATCCACGCGGCCAGTCAAACATTTAAAAAAAAAACATGACACGATCTATTTCAGCAGCATTCAAATTAAAGATAATATTGCTGTAACTTACTCTATTTGGTGTCTACTTTGTTCAGTCCTCAGTTTAATTTTCCTCATCATTTAAAAATTGGTTAGTCCTACAGGTATTAGACCATTGAAATTCAGAGTTTGTGGGCTATGCTTCCCTGCTGCTGAGGACAATGAATCTCAATACTCTGTGCTCTGTACAACCCACTTGATTTATTCACCAAAGCATTACCATTCACTAATCACTACCTTGAAAAGTCTGAATTTGGTAAGAATGTGGTGTAACATGATTTAGATAATTCAATAAAAAATTGTCACATCAATTTTTTAATTAAAATTCAATACATTGTACTAATCTTTTACTTAAAATCTGAAGTCTTTACAGAATTTAGTATCTTCTTTTTCTTTTGATTGTATAGTCCTTCTAATAAAAATATGTTACTAAAATGTAGTCTAACTTCCCAAGTTTTTTGTCATTAAATAAAAAATTTGATGTTTGAATATCAAACCTCATTTATATTAAAAATTAATTGGTATCTTGATCAATAATAAAAAAATAATTATAAAGAAGATATATATTGAAATTCATTACCATAGAGATGTTATATATAAAAATTCATTAGGCAAGAAATTTGCCAAAAGAACGGTTGAGGTGAGTCAGGAAAGGGGAAGAGGGTTGGTGCACTGTATGGAACATATGTTTGCCATTTTATTGGAACAGATATAATTTAAAAACACGACACAAAGAATGGTCCAAGATTGTACCAGTACCACTAAGCTGGTTAACTGGTTGACAAATAAGTATGAACAAGATCCAATAATATTTTTAGCCAAAAAGAATATTTTTCTTTGACCAAATGCTGGAGTATTCGTTTGGTTCAGGTTCCTCCATTTTCGTGGAAATTAGCCGCCTAGGTACTTGTTGTGTGGTACTACTAGTCTACTACTACACTACTCGTTTTCTGCATTATATCATGCCACCTCAGGTCCTCAGTATGAAAACCTTGATTAAATGCGTGTTTATTGGTCAGCTCTATGAATTGCACGCTTGGGACTCTGACGCTATCTCATCTTGTCTTCATTTTTTCTTTTTCCTTTTTTTTTTTTTTTTTTTCTCAGAGAAAAAAGAATACTAGAACCACAATAAATGATATAACTTTTACTACAATTCACTTACATGACAAGTTGTGATAAATGGTGTCATAAGCCCATACATACATATTACATTTTCTCCGCTGTTTATAATTTGACACCCGAAGGAATTGCGGCAAAAATTGTTTCATACAACACAGCATTTTTTGTTTGCGGGGATTGGACTCAAAAGTGCAAGTCCCACAAATATGATGAGAGATCAGGTCAGGACTGCAGGCCTATGGTCAAACTTGGTGCCAAGTGCTAAGTACTTTCCTACAATTCTTTTGACCAAAGTGGTATGAACGTACTTTGTGGACTAGTTCCCAAACGGCTGAAAACACTAGTGTAACTTCCCTGCAATATTATTGAAATCTTATTTATCAATTTTAAAATGAACTTATTATTGTAGTCCCTTGAACGAGTGTATGGAAGTTGATGACTTATTTATATATTTATTTATTAATTATAAGCTAATTCAAGAAGTATTTGTTTTTTTTTTCTCTGTATAGTGAGATCTAATAAATTTTTAGATGTAGTAACATATGAGCTAATTAAAGAAGTATTTGTTTTTTTTTGTTGTTTCCCTTTATAGTGAGATCTAACAAATTCTTAGATGTAGTAATATATGAGCTAATTAAAGAAGTGTTTGTTTATTTGTTTTTTTGTTGTTTCCTAGTACAGTGAGATATAACAAATTCTTCTTTAGTGGAAGCGTAATAACACCGTGGAAAATTCTTAAATATTTTCGGAGTATGGTAAAACGATACTCTCTACTCTTACATTTATGGAATGGTCTACTCATTAAATACATGATGGAATCAACTATGAGTGTGAAAGAATTAAGCAAAATTTCATCATCTTCTAGAAGTACCTAAAAATTACTTAACACTAGTTAACAAAACCTTTTATTATTAGCATTTGTTGGGATCCTTTTTAGGTAGCTTTACAACGAGTTGAACTTTGATTGATGAGATCTTGGACTTGGGTTTATGAATTCCTTCATTGTTGGGTGCTCTGAGAAGGCAACCATTTTTCCCATGTGGCTAAATGATGTTGGGAAAAATATATAAAACACTTATAGCAAGATGTTGGTGACAAGTTTAGAAGATTAAAGTGGTTGAAATTGTATAGGAAAATTAATAATATAATAAAAGAAAAACAATAGAAAAGTAGTAATATTAGAGAATTAGCATAGTAGATGTGCTCTGCGTTAATGCTAATAATGCATTGTTTGTGTGGCTTCTAGGTTTGGTGTATGACATCTAACGACTCGTGGTGGGCTATTTAGCTATAGTCAGTCATTTAGCGGTGAAGCAACACATTTACCAACAATAAAAATTGTTCAATAGCAATCATATTCATATTATCATAGTATCATACCCGCTTCGTGACAACTTGGCTGGTCCAAATGTAGAGTATTACTTATTTAGCAGTAACTTTATAACCATTCACAGCAACCTCGTATACCTTAATAAGAACTTAACACAAGAGAGAGATGCTGAGGATGAGTTTTGTAGCCGTTACACATGCAGTTCTTAAGTTGAAAGGACATCAAGAGCTTCACATTACTGAGTATTGGTTGGATATGACATTCCCTTTGTGGTTGGACTTGTGGTTCACCACTATTGGATCTTCAAGCTATAACCAATCATGATTACAAACGCAATGCAAAGCAAGAAAGATACAATATTCCATATAAAAGTATTATAATAAAGAAAAATATGAGTGATAGGGAGTGGAGGTGTAGTTAAGTTTGTAGAACGAGTCAAAAGTGTTAAAAAAAGGTGTTTTTGTGTTTCGCTGTTTTGGGTGATTTTAATATATTATTCTGGTTCATATTGGTGAGATATTAAAAGGAATAGTACTTAAAATAGTGCTGCTAGATGATGTAGAATCACAATTTGGACTAGTTAAATTGGAGAGCATGGTTTTGAAATCCAGACCGGACCGTACGGTCTAACCGAGAAAACTGTGAACCTCTCACAATCACGGTTCTTTTAGGCATAAAAATTGGGCTATGCCAAAAAAGTAGGGACCCGTTCAAACCGCGGTCCAACCGCACTGTTCTGAGAACCGGATTCAGATCGCTTTTCATGGTTCCCTTTGAATTTGAAGCTTAAAAAAAAAAAGAAAAAAAGAAAAAAGAAAAACAAAAGAAAAAGAAAACGTCTGATTTGACCCAGAAAATATCTAATCTTTGTTTCAGTCTCTTTGCTTCACTCTCAAAAAATGTCTCACATAATCCAAACACAAAACACAAAACAAAATCCAATTCTTACAATAACGTTGAATCAGAACAAGCAAATATGAAAAAAATTGAAAAAAGAAAGAAAGAAAAAGGAAGAACAATCCGATCTGACCCAATCTGGTGGTGAGGAGGAGGACGAACGGCGGTGGGGCGGCGGACGAGGCCTTCGATCTTCACGATCTCCACCAACCTTCGATCTCCACAATCTCCACCGGCACCACTTTAGATTCACCTCTCTCTGCGGCGGACGAGGCCTTCGATCTCCACTGGCGCCACTTCAGATTCTCCTCTCTCTCCCTCTTCTCTTTTCTCTGATGTGAATATGTTTTTTTTTTTTTTTTTTTTTTTTTTTTTTTTTTTTTTTTTTGTGGAGAAAGCCTGATGTGAATATGTGATAAGGATAAGTGATAACTGTGAAGTAAATGTGTGGGTGAGAGTTGAGTAATAAATTGGCTCCGTATGAAAATGTGTGATGGTCTTTATCCCTAGTTTTATTTTTATTTATTTTTTTTATGTAATCAGTGTTGTTGTTGTTGTTGTTTTTGTTTTTTTTTTTTTTTGATTCAAAAGTGTGATATTTAATATTAAGAAATGGTAATTAAGAAATACTACCACAATATTTTTACAATAAATTTTAAGTAATAGATTTTTATTAGCTAATATTGATAAGTAAAAAAATAATTTCAGTAGTGAGTTCAAATTAGAACTAGTAACAATTTTTCACATAAGATTTTGATATGATTCTTGTAAAAATATTGCGACAAACATTGTGGATATAACATCACAATTCTTTCTTCATCTGCTTTTGTTTGTATTGCTTTTTTATCTCTTCTTTTAATTTTATTCACTTTTGTTTCTAGTGCTTTTTTAGGTTTGTGAATGTGAGCTAGACAGCTAGTCACGTGAGCATTGGAAAGTGGAACTTAGAAAGACAATCTAATGCTTTTAATTTTATTTTTATAAAAAAAATGGTTATTATTATTATTATTGGATAGATATTTCATATTTGGGCTATAGATGGATATTTTAGACATAGTTAAAATATGGATTTATAGTTTTAATTGGACTATTTTAGTTAATTTTTCTATTTTTTACTAATTTAATATTTTTATATATTTAAAATAATTATTAAATTAATTATAATGTCATCACGGTTCGACTCTGATTTGACCACAAAAATCTTAAACCTCTTCTTTTAACGGTTCAATAAATAATCCAGGTCTGAAAAGCATGTTGGAGAGAACGTGTACTGAATTTTTCTAATTAAAGTGGGTGTGGTAGACTGTCCTCCCTAAATCCAATGGACTTCCCTTTATGTGTGAAAGTTGCCTTTTGAGGTGGAGATCCAATGGTTGAGATCTTCCTCCATTTAGTCAATGAGGTGTCAAGCTCTCATTGAATGGATTGTACCACATTTAGCCATGATTTAACGAGAAGGTGGCGTGTGGTTTAAGAAATGTTGAACCCAATGGCTACTGCTGTCAAATGGGTTGAGTACGTTTGAAGAGAAAGAAAGACTTTTTGGCTAAAACGATGACACCTAGCTCTTGTACTTAGACATGGCAAAACGGGCGGGTCGGGTCAATTGGGTTGCGGGTTAAACGGATCACGGGTCAAAACGGGTCATTTTAAGCGGGTCAAAATCGGGTTCGGGTCAATCGGGTTGTGAGTCGGATCGGGTTGACTCGTATTTTTCACATGAATTTTTTTTTTTTTTTTTGTTTTTATAAAGAAAACAACATGTATATGTTATTTGGAAATTTATACAATAAATTACTTGATGTAAAATACATTATTTTGAATTCACCACTTATATCAAGAATGAACTCAGTTAAACTTATTAATACTTATTCAATAATTTTAAAATTATACAAATCCTAACATTACTATCTAAAACAAAATAACACAAAGATAAGTAAAACAAATACACAAGTTTTATTTCTACACAATATCAACATTCCAAATATAAAACAAATACACAAGTTTTATTGGATAACTCATTTGATAAAGAATAAAAATATATAAGAAATTTACAATCTTGAAAATTAATTTTATAATCTATTATCAATTGTGGTTGACACTCTATTTCAATTTGAGATATACTTTAAAATTTAATTGCTTACTTATTTATATATGGTCTCTTTTATGAATATCATATTATTGTTAAATAACATACACTCTAGGAAATATCATAATTTATTTTGAAAAGCTGTTTATTTTGGACATAAATTATTAAAAAATAGGTCTAAGTATTTATAATTTATGCTAATTTGATACTTTAGCTTCACTATTTTCACACTTGTGAATATTTCTCACATATCTACAATTTTAAATCTATGTTTTTAACTCTACTGTAACCAGATTATCTTGGCATGTATTTTGCTATTTGATATCTAAAAATATTTACTCATTACAGAATGTTCAACAATTTATCTTTTAATTAATTTGTATATAGTTATATAAATGTATCAATTGTTTCCTTAAAGTTCACAATAACCAATTAAACCAATATATTCTTAGTTTTACTATTTTTTTTTTTTACCAAAAAAAAAAAGTTTTAAAAAAATGGTTCGGATTCGGGTCGGGTCGGGTTGACCCACAAAAAACACGGGTTGGGTCACGGGTCAACCCGTTTTTGCTTCGGGTCAAAAAAATCGGGTTTGAGTTGGGTATTTTTCGGGTCGGGTTGGTTCGGGTTAGAAAATTCTGACCCGTTTTGCCATGTTTACTTGTACTACTCACCACATGCATTTATACGTACAACACATTAAGTGGAGAATAAATCTATGCGTAGATTAACTTTACAACTAGTTCACTTATGCAATAGTGAGTTGGAATAATTTTTCACCTACTACTTCCTTGTGCGACCCGCTATTTTTTGTCAATAGCTCGTTAGCGCATAAGTTAGCAATTTATTAAATTGAATGTAAGAATATTTCTATTTGTAGTATTGTAATCGGTGAGTGAATGTTAAGTGATCCAAATTTATACACCTTTACTAGAGTTGGTCCCACCAAAATCTCACATAATATTCATTTGTTAGATTGTTACATCAATGGCTTAATATAATTGTTACTATAGTTACTTTTTGGGTTGAGATTGTATCCAGTGTATCAATGCACTAGACACATTAAGATGAGGACACGTATTTAATTTTGGATATGTGTCTGTATCTTAACGTATCCAATATACTAATGCATTGGACACAAGTCATGTCCATTTTATTGAGGTTAGGAGCTCGATATCTCAAGTAAAAAATAATTGTCATAGAGCAATGCAAAGTCCAAGGAAGATTTGTTATTTGGTTTAGCGTAAGGGAACTGATATTGAGGTAATGCTACAAAAATATAACTTTTTTACTACTTGTTAAATTGGTAAGTTATGATTGGAATAACATCATATTTAAATGAGTCTATCATTAATTTCATAATTGCTGAAAAAAAAGTTACGACTAACATTATTTTCCAAGACTTAATGTTTTCACAATTTATACAATATCATTTTCATGTGTCATTCCACCTCGTGTGACTCATGACATAATTATGCAAATTTTATATTTACAAACCAGAAAAATTTAAGTATAATTCATTAGGTACAATGCATTAGGCTTTTAATTAAATTCAAACATAAAAATTGCATTGAGTTTAACGGTCTTTGAAAAATATATATTGTTTGTGCTTTATTAGTTAATACAATCATATATTTGAATTTAATAAAATAAAATTTCTAGGGCTCATTTGGTAATGTTATTCTAATAACATTATTTATATTTTTTAGAAACACATATAAGTAAAAAAATGTGTAAAAATACATATAATGTTATTTAAATACTAAAAATTATTGTTTAAAATACACTACCAAACAACTTCTTAAGTATTACCTTTTTAAGTTTATTAACAGCCAAAAAAAAAAAAGAGAAGTTAATTAGGCTTTGGGTAAAGTCGGTTTCTATTGCCTCATGCACCGCTGTCCTTCACGATTGTTTCACAATTTTGTAATACGTGTTTGATTTGAAATTCCCGCCGCCTTTTTACCCCCCTCTCGCTCTCTCTCTCAGGTCTCAACGGCTAGTAGTCTAGCCTCTGTAATAGCCCAGACCCAGAAGAGCCATATGTGATTATTATGTCATCTATGCCAAACCCACTTCGCTCTTCTATGGTATAGATAAATGCTACACTTTGCTAGTCGATTACATGAAGAGACGCATCAGCTATAACCATACATTCCAACATATATGGAACGCTATTTGTTAAATGTACTTCACTCGTCTCTGCACATTAAACAATTCAAGCAAATTCACGGCCTCATCGTAACAAATTATCCTGCTCTTACTCCATTTTTTGTTCAGGGGCTTCTTCGTTTATCTGTTATTGTATATGCTCGCCAAGTGTTTGATAGAATTCCTCAACCAAGTAAAATCCTTTATAATTCCCTCATTTCTACGTATTCTAAGCTTTCTCTGTACAAAGAGGCTTTAGATGCGTTTGTTTTGATGCATGATAGTGGTACCCGGGTGGTATGTTCTACAATTCCACCTATTATGAAGTCCTGCACTTCTTTATTGGCTGGTGAATTAGCCAATGAGATTCATTCGTTAGTTGTAAAATACGGGTTCAGCTTGGATGTTTTTGTTCAGACTCCTTTGATGGATTTTTATGCCAAAATTGGCAATATAGATTCCGCAAAGAAAGTTTTTGATGAGATTTTTTTGAAGGATCCAATCTGCTATAATTGTTTGATTTCAGGGTATTCAAAGTCTGGTAATGTTGTGGCAGCGCAGCAGCTATTTGATGAGATGAGTGAGAGAACTGTTGTTTCATGGAATTCTATGATTTCTTGCTATGCAAACAATGGGCATTATCGTGAGGGTTTGAGGATGTTTGAGAGGATGCAGGTTGAGAGGTTTCGCCCTAACGAAATTAGTGTAGCCACTGTACTCTCTATATGTGCTAAGCTTAGGGATTTGGAAATGGGGTTGAGAGTTAAGAAGTTTATTGATGAGAACAATTTACGTATAAATATGATAGTTTCTACTGCATTGTTGGAAATGTATGTGAAATGTGGGGCTGTTGATGATGCACGTCAGGAGTTTGAACGCATGGACAGAAGAGATGTTGTTGCTTGGAGTGCCATGATTGCTGGTTATGCCCAAAATGGGAGACCTAGTGAGGCCTTGGAACTCTTTGAAAGCATGAAAAGCAAACAGATTAAGCCTAATGATGTTGCACTTGTTAGTGTTCTATCTGCATGCTCTCAATTGGGCTCATTGGAAGCTGGTGAGCGCATTGGCAACTATGTAGAGAGTCAAGGCTTTGTCTTCAATGTTTATGTGGCCTCTGCACTATTGGATATGTACTCCAAGTGTGGAAATATTAGTAGAGCTCGTCAAATTTTCAATCATATGCCTCAGAAAGATGTTGTTAGTTGGAACTCAATGATTGTAGGTCTAGCAGCTAATGGTTTTGCAAAGGAAGCAATTAATCTTTTTGAGAAAATGAAAGAAATTAGAGTGAAACCAAATGATATAACATTTGTGGGGATATTGACAGCTTGTACCCATGCAGGCCTTCTTGAATTTGGGCTTAGGATTTTCAGAAGCATGAAATTGGATCATGAAATTACTCCAACTATAGAACATTATGCTTGTGTTGTTGACCTATTTTGTAGATCTGGGAAATTGAAAGATGCCCATGAGTTCATATGTAGAATGGAAGTGGAGCCCAATGCTGTGATATGGGGCACCTTATTGAGTGCTTCTAGAATCCATTCGAATCTAGAACTTGCTGAGTTCTCTGTCAAGAAATTACTAGAACTTGAGCCTGAGAATTCTGGGAACTATATCCTTCTTTCTAATATATATGCAAGTGCTGGCAGATGGGAAGAATCCTTGACAGTGCGAAATTTGATGAAAACTAACAGAGTGCAGAAAACCTCTGCATATAGTTGGATAGAAATGGATAATAAAGTGCATAAGTTTTTAGTTGGTGACACATCCCACCCTGGATCTAATGATGTTTATCGCATTGTTGATGGGTTGGCAATGCAGTCGACTTGGGCTGGTTATAATTTTGAATCAGCATTGGAATTTTCATGGTGCTCATGGTAGAAACCAGTAATTGCCCACTACTGCAACTGGAAAAGTATGGTGGACGTTGTACGACAGACAGTTTAACTTTAGTCTCAGCTTGGACTTGGAATCCTGCTCCCTTGCTTGTTGTCCAACCAAAAGAAAAGATGCCTGGGAAAAGTTTTCAAGGTAAACTGTTTTCATACTCATTTTGTATCTTGATTTAAATGGTAGATAATGCATTGAATAGAAAGGATTTTTGGGTTACTGGACTACTAAGGCATGTTTTTTATGTATACTATCCAATCAAATTTTGGAAATAAGCTTATGAAAACAAGCAGAATTGCATTTCCTAGATTTTGGCTAATTGGCATGGTGGCTTCAGATTAGATGGTTTGTAAGAAATCTAAAATGCAAGCCAAGGCAGATGGGTTAATTCATGATCTATGGGGCAATTATTAATATATTTTTTTGTCTCTGTGTTATGACCCAAGAAAAGTGGTATCTACACGCTTACATAACACACTCTCATCAAATCCCTAGTCAGGTTGCAATTAGGGCTCGTTGTGTTTGTTTATATAACTCGTCAACCTAAGAAACACCCAGTGTGGAACTCAGCACACTTGCACTATCTAGTCCAATCCAAATAATCCAGGTTATGACACTGTTACCCTCAAATGCCAACTGCAGAACTGATATAGCAGTACAAAATTATTTCCTAGAACTCAGTTACTTCACATTCAAAATTGAGCTGTCCCTGATTGTTAGTTCTAAGATTATTTTACTGCTTCAAGTTTATTTGGAAAATGTTTATTTAATGTAGCAACAAACTTATCCATTCCCACTTGAACCATCACATGTTATACACCATGACATTGGACGTGAAAATATATGTTTTGTCAATCCATTGTATTATTTCATGACATCGTAGTATGCTTCATAAACAAGCAATGAGTCAGTTATACTAGCATCAAAGATATATGAATGACTGATTTCTTAGGTCATCTTTAATACTAAAAATTATTAGGTAAAAAAAAATCATGAGATGATCATTGACCATTTCAGATGCTTTAGTAGAAGCTGAGGTTGCGCTCATAGACACTTTTATTTAATATTCTCATCGTATGTACTTAGTACCTTAGGATTTAAGAAACTTGACCGGCATTTGGTCGAAATTTGGTTAATCATGATTTGTTATTATTAATAATAATAATAATAATAAGAAATTCAATGCTTTGAAATGACTCCTATTATTTGTTTCTTTTCAAGTGTTTCTTGTATCTGTGTGTATATTGTTTTTGTTTTCAATTATTATAAACATTCTGTTAGATAGTTCCATCAACAAAACTGGAAGTAACAAGGTTGCTTCAAGGTTTTTGACCTGTTAATACTAAAATGGTGGTTTTAAATCTATGGTGGTGTGGGTCAACCTACGATATTGCATCCAAAGGTATCACTTTCAAGCCATGGAAGAATTTCTTGTAGCTCAAGTATTTGAAAGTTCTGATTTAATAATCTGCTATAACTTTCAGGCTCTCACAATATGCTCTTGTAACCGCAAGCGGGCAAATTGTTTTAATTATTTAATTATTTTTTTTTAATTTTATCAAGCCATTTCAACTTTCAAGGCCACAAAGAAGTACCGGTTTGAAACTGAGGTACCATGTCATTGTCTTTATTTGTGTGTGACTGAGATATGATCTTTGATTTTCTTTCTCCTGGATTTATTTAAAAATGTACACTTGGTCTTCAAACTCTTTCTTATGTTTTATATGTAACTAGGGTCACTGATGTATATTCTAGTGGAACTGTGCAAGCCTGCAATTGATGCATTATTATTTTTTAAATGCTAGGTCAATTTGCTTAATTCATTATAAAGAAACCATGTGCTTTTATTATTTTATGGGATTATCTACTAGATGATAATTATATTATATTATGGGATTATCTACTAGATCATCTGGGATGCTTGTTGTCCACCTCCACATATATAGATTTCTATCAGCAATTTGGTAGACCACGCCAAGTTATTTTGAACCTTTCTTAGGGGAAATTTAAATTATTTTAAAAAATAAAAGAAAAGGAAAGGAAAGAACCTTAGGGTATATTTGACTGTTTATCATTTTATAGAGGCAAAAGTAGGCAATATTAAAGTTATAGGGTTCGAAATTCAAATGAACCCCGACTTGGGAAAAAAAATATACATATAGATTGTAGTATTAATATTTTTTGTTTTGACCATTTTAAAATAAAAATTTGAACACCCTAAAAGAACAAAATAATTTTACACCAACCTTTATCTTGACATTTTTAAACAAAAAAGAAAAAATATTCAACAAAAAACCAATTTGATCTAAAATTTGAAAAAAAAGAAAAAAAGAAAAAAAAAAAAAGCAAACCCAATAATAAAAACTAGTAATTTGTTGATCTTAAATGTTAGAAAAAGATAATTAAGTAGGAAGTAAAGTGTAAACACTGAGATACAATTAAATTTAAGATAGTGGAAGTGGGGCGTGGGATAGTGGATAGTGAAAACAATAATAATAATAATAATAATAATTGTATTGTTGTGGTGAATTCTTAAGAGAGTACAAAAGACACAAAAAAAAAAAAAAAAATTCTTCTTAATGAATTACAAAAATCAATAAGTTGTCAAAATTGAGTTGAATTGTTCGATAAAAGAATTGAAAAGGGTAAAAACAAAAACAAAAAAAAACTAATAAATAATAAATTAAAGTAATCTAAGCAATAATAATTAAAGTTCACTTAATAAAAGTAATTAAACTTAGTAACAATAAATAATAACTTTACTCTAGTAAGAGATAATAGATGATTTTCAAGATATAATATTTTTTTAAGAAAAATTTTCAAGATTTAATCTTAGCAACAATAATTAATATTTTCATTATATTAAGAAATAATATTTTTAATGAACTTCTAGTTTTTCCTTTATTCTCTTACTAGTACTATTGATGAATTTCTGACAAGGAACTCACAAGTACCACAAGATTAATCTTCTACCCATGATTCATCTTCTAAGAGAACTCGTGTTGACTTGAAATTTTTTCCATCTAACCATGGTTTACAGGAAAATATCTCACCTCATCACATACACTTTGCGTGTGCAATTAGACTCTTTTTTATTTTTATTTTGGATTTAGTGAAATAATGTTTAAAAGTGAGATAAAGATAGTATCATAATTTTTATAATATACAAAAATTAAAATGTACTATTCTCTCCAACTTTAACTATTTTCTAATATGATGAAGGAGCATCTTCTAAGCTATTTTAAGATACCTTTGTTTGAGTTCTAGCTAGCAGCCTTAGCTGTTAAGAACAATTAATTACAACTATTTTTGTGTCCAAACAAGAGCCTTACGCCAATTAGCTTATGCGACAGTCATTTTTATCTGAATTAGTTAGTCTCGTTAATGAGTTAGTTTGTTAGATACTAATGGTTGTTTGTTGTAGAATAGATTGTATAAGTGCTATTGTGCTCTCATTTTGTAACTAATTTTTGGGAATTAGTGATTTTAAGCCTTTGTGTGCTTTCCTTTGGAACTTGGTGTTCTTGTAGAGGTGCCTAACCACCTACTGGCTGCCAAATGTTTTGAGCAACTCTCATTGCTAAACAAATTCAATGCAGTTGAGTCTACACGCATTCCCTGCATCATAATCACACGCTATTTGTTTTAATATTGTTTAATCAAAATCATGTGATTTAGGACTGTTTTAATCAAACTACTTTCGTTAATAGCTCTTGGAATATAAACATTAGAATTCACTTGACTTATAAATTAATAAATATGTAATGTAAGCAAAATATATATATATATATATATATATATATATATATATTTTCACATTATTATCTTTTAAAGATCTTTTATAAATAAAATAATTTTTTCCCTTCAAATAACGTGTCATTTTCTCAATAATCTATAAACCAAGTAAATATTATATAAAATGGTTTCTTTAGCAATTTTCTGATAGATTAAATCAATCATAAATAGTAGAAACGTGATAAAAATTTGCAAATTAAATGATATAAAACGTTATTAGAGGTGTAATATTGCTTTAAGTTACATAAAGTTTAATTCTCTCTAAACATTTAAAGTTCTAAACAATTTTGAACGAGTAAAATCTTGTTTAACTTAAAATTTATTTGTAAATATAATTATATTACCATATGAAACTAATCATGCATACTTTCTTAGTTTAATTAGCAAAATTTATTATCGTTTAACAAGAAAAAAATTATGAATATATAATGAATTTAAAATATAACCTTATTGAATAATCAAACACCACTTGAAGAAAGACATTATTTTAATTTTCTTCAATTTTTATTTTTTATTTTTTATTTTTTATGATACATAATGAAGAACTAATAAAGTTTGGAAGGTTCTACTACTATAGTTTAGAAAACACCCGCATGCGAACAAAAAACAAAAAAATTATTCTGTAATATATTTAAATACTTTCCCACACTTCTTAGCAATTTCCTTGTCAATATAATAATAATCCTCGAAAAGTCAAAATCGTGTGCAGGGGCAAAAGAGTCATTTAACTAAGGGCAGTTTCGGTAGAGGTATTTATACCAAAATACCAAACTCCGTACGTAGACAACAATACATTACCATTTCCGAAAATACAACAAAGGACAGGGACAACGTAGTCATTTAGGTACAAAAAATAGTAGTAGTGTCTGAATCTCAGAGCTACGAAAGGAATATGTATGTATATAAATACCGGGCCGGGGTTGTTTATTTGTAGTTTTGGGAAATCACAATTCTGTGAAAAACCCAAAATTTCAATTTCGGTGGCAGAGCAAAGCAAAGAGAGAGAGAGAGAGAGAGAGACGAAAAGATTTGAAATTTATAAAAAAAAAAAAAAAAAGAGCTTTTCTTGGCGGGGATTTTGAAATTCCGTTACACGCCGGAGAAGTTTTAACGGTCAAATTTTTCTTTTGGCTCGATAATGGCGGACCCATCAGCTGGTTCTTCCAGCTTTTGGACTCAGGCCAACGCTCTCCTCAGAAAGAACCTCACATACCAGGTTTCTCTCTCTTTCTCTCTGCGTATAAGAATTTGGAAAGAAATTTATGAAAGATGAATGAGAATTCTGGGTGGTGATTATTTGCTTTGTGTTGTTCTTAATTATCTTTTGGTTATTTTGGATTGTGGGTTTTCTCTAATTTTAGTTGATTGTCTCTCCAATGGATTAAAATCGATAGCTTTTAGATATAGATTGTTTTTCTTGTCAGTTTCTTTAATATACTTTTTTTTGAATTTTGAATTTTGATTGTCTTTGTCACTTATTTTGGTTTCTCTTTACTAAAAGAGTTATTAGTTCAACAACTGAGCAGATTGAGAAATGGTAGACTTAATTGAATTTTGTATTTAAAGGAAATATGCTAGTTTTTTTTTTTTTTTTTTTTTTTTTTTTTTTTTTTTTTTCAGATCAATATAATTGCTCATTATTATTAGTGGAATTTTTTTGTTTACTGGTTTCTAAGTTATGGGGTTTGATTTGTCAAATTTATTTAATTATATATGTTATTGGAAAGCAACAACATGTATTCTGTCGATATGTCTGTGTGCTTCTTTGTGGGATTCGGAATAAATAGATTCATCTTCTGAACCTACTCTGAGACTTTGTGAGTTTAGAAAATGTTACACTGTGATGAAGTTATTATTTTGATTTGTTCTTTTCACAGAAACGAAATATAAAGGAGAATATTCGGCTCATCTCTTTCCCATTTTTCCTCTGCTTGTTGCTTGTTCTCCTTCAAGCATTAATCAATCAACAGTTGGATAAGCCTTCGAATAATTGTGGCTGTGCATGTATTGATACAGCAGGGAATGGACAATGTAACAAAGTTTGTGGGTTAGAATACTCAGATGCAGATCAAGCAGCAACTTGCCCAATTCTTAACCCTCCAGGATTTCCTCCTCTGTTACAAATACCATCTCCAGAATATCGTGCAGTGAGAACTGATTTTGTTCCATTCACAGACTTGCCAGATGAATCTTGCAGGAGTTCAGGATCCTGTCCTGCAACTTTCCTTTTCACTGGGAATAACCAGTCTCTTGGACAAAGTATCTCTCTCTCTCTCTCTCTCTCTCTCTCTCTCTGCGTTAACGCTTTGATTTTGATATTTCTTCTAACGGGATGATCAATCTTTTATCTGTATTAATCATAATTTTCATGTTTCCTAGTTCTGGCTGGAAGTATGATCCCGAGTTCTTTGAACTGGAATGCATCCAATGCAGCTGAAAGTTTAGCTATTAATGTTGATGTAAGCTGTTCTTAGTTTGTTTGCTTTCCCTGACTTCTTTTATATCAAGTATTCCCTTTTACTTAGTTATAAGTAATTTTGTCATCTAGTACTATTATGTTGCCTACTTTTCTTTATATGACTTTTCAACATGTTTCAGGGCTCTTATTCATATACACAAACAAGCAATTTTCTTGATTCTGCTTTCTTTTCGGGTGATCCCATCCTCAATGTGCGCAGTCAGTGCTCGTCAAACTCTACAATTTCTGTTTCCTTTCCGGTTAACTCCATTAAAGTGCTGGGAGGTATACATTCCTTACATTTATTATTTCTTAATAAATAATTCTCTCTACTAAAATAAAGTTTACATTCTTTATTGCCAGAAAACTGGTATAAAAATCTGATTTGTTAGTTATGCAGACATTGAATTCTTGAGCATATAGCACATGAACACAACTTAAAAACAAGGGAGTGTGCCTACTTTTTATTTTTAAGGAAAAAGTGTGCCTACTCTTGTGTGCGTGTTTGTGCACGTGTTCTATATCTCTAGTTTATACTAGTTAGCAAAGTGCATTTATCATGCATTTTATTATTATTATTTATTTATCAAGAAAGAGAGCAATATGTGATGATGATAGATGACTACACACAAGTTGATTGCACTATAGTATAGCAAATATAATGTGAAAAACAATAGAAGGGAGCTACCCTCATTAACCATTTTATTTCATCACTCTTGAAAGAAGAGGTACTAAGCATACTGAAAAAATTCTATTAAAATCATTATTATGATGTTCCCTATAACTATATACATTTTTTAACTGAATATCTTTTTAAATGTTCTCTGAGAGATTTATCTCTTAACCTGCTGATTACTTATTGGAATGGGATGGAACAAGCCATATACACATTTTGTTTTGTATTTGAGGTGGCCTTGTTTTCTTCATCCAAATTTGGTGCTACCATTGGTGACTCAAGAAAATGTAGCTTGAAAAGACATGGGCCAGCTGTTATCAAGCTCACATTCAACACTACTAGCAGCAATGTTGTCAATAACCTATTTTACCAGCTGGTATGACTGGTATTTAATGTACCAGTCAGTAAACTGGTATAAAATCCCCCTATGAAACATACTACTCCAAATTCCGTTCAATACCAGACTATATTGGGATATATCAGCCATTTTGGCAGGTAAATTGAAACTGTCCTATACAAGATGATTGAGCTTGCCGGTGTTGCCTACTTCTTCTTCCATGTCGCTGGTCACCCATAGCCCCTCCCCCGTGTTGCCGATGTCTCCCACCTCCTCCTCTTCTTCTTCTTCTTCTTGGTTTCTCCATTATTCCCCACTCGTCCAACATAAACTCATTGATTTTCTCTTGGTTGCTTATCCACCATGTGGCCAAGTCCCCCCATTTATTCCTTTTTAAAGTATTTTTTTTCCCTGTAGTCAATTGACAGGTATATCATCTATTAAAATCTTATGGGACTAGTATGTTGGGCTAGGGGTTGACATATTGGTTGGACATAGATTCACAATTTTAAAGATTCATAACAAATTATATAGGCTTTGACCGGTTCTAATTAATTTAATGAATATATATAGTTCATTGGTATTGATTGGGGTATTACTAGAGACCGCCTTTTGATTCATTGTAATGTGGCCTTTGAGGTGTGGACTTTGATATTAAGGATGTTTGGGGTTCAGTGGGTTTTACTAGAGAAGGATCTTAATTTATTATATGAGTGGTGGAGTAGGGGATCTAATTCAGATATCTAGAATCTCTCTATTTTTGATGTGGACCATATGGAGGGAAAGAAATCATCGTACTTTTGAAGATGTGGAGTGCACATCAACTCAAATTCAAGCATTCTACATTAGTTCTCTTTATGAATGGTCTCTTGTATTGGTCTCACTAATAGCAACTCTATTCATTCCTTCATAGAGTCTTTTCGTTTGTAGATATTTTTTCAATTGTAATTCTTTAGGCTATTTTTTGTCTATTTTCACGAATTAGTCTTGTTTCAATAAATTTATTTTTACCTATAAAAAGAAAATTGATTGATACCAAAATATTTCATATCCCTAGCCAAACCAAAATGGTCTTGGGTACAATATTGACAACTTAGCTATGTAGGCCCTGCACATGAACCTTGAGCAAGACTAGTCCTTGCATGTGCAAGATAGAAGCGTACCAAAAGGTGTGTTACAATCCTACTATCTCACATGTCTTAAGCGAAAGCTTAACCGTGTGTATATAAGCTGTTGAACACCCTTTCCTTGCAAGCCGGTTTTTAAGGGTGGGTTCTACCCATGGGTTTGTATCATTGACTTAGACTCTTCACCCAAGATCTTTAAGACAAGCATGCATGGAAATCATTGTAGTTTGTCATGCTCTTCCTCAAAAAGATACAATCTCCAGTAAGGATTAAGGAATCAAAATATTTTGTTTAGGAACATGAGCAGGTCTCCACAATGGTCTCAAACCCAATCTTTTAACAATCAATATTATAGAGTTAAAGATAATCTCCATTACTAACTAAACCAGGACTCCCAATTGAGGGATTCAGAGTACTTAAATTGCTAGTGATAGACATATATCACAAGTACTACCACCTATAATGACCATATATACCCCATATTAAGAACTTGAGTGCCACATACAATCCATCCAAGGAAAGTACTGACTACAACACTTCAAGTATTACTAGTGGCTTACACACCTAAAATTTCACAACAGAAAAAAGCATGGTTCATAAAGCCAACTGTGTGTAACCTCTAACCCATGTGAAAAAATCAATTCATTTCAAGTTCAAACTTGCACTAAAAGAATCACATGCAAATTTGGTTGATGGTCAGATCAACTAATAGCTGATTATTGTACTCTGTATGGCTCTAGTGAGGCATACATCCATATTGTGTAATCAATTTGTGACTTTTCTTTGGTCAAACTTTGCTATTTTAATTATTGTACTGTATGATGCTTGAAAAGCTTATTGAAGATCAACAAACTTACGGAAGATCTCAAATTAGAATTCATTATTAATGCACAAGAATGGTTTACTTAATATGTTAGAAATCTCCTTATATTACTTATCAAAAAAAAAAATAAATGTTATAAATCCCCATTCAGGATTTTTAGTGTCGACTGAACTGCATGTGCACCTTAGTAGCTGTGGTGTAGTTAGTATTACATTGTCAACTTGATTAGTATTTTATTTTTGATTGGTAAGTTACACGCACGCCCAATGGGTCTTAGACTCATGACTTCACCCTCCACCTAGAACTTATAAGGGAAGGAGGAGCTAGTTGAGATAGAGCTCATTGGCGCCAAGTTTTCAATTTGATTAATCTTCTCAGTCCTTAAATTGTTTTCATGGAATATTTTTAAATTTTGTTTTAGGACTTAATCCTTATTTGTATTTTTATTCTTCTGATATAAATATACTTCCTGTGTACTAGTGATGCATCTCCCTTTAATTTATGGTGCTTTTGATGATTTTCTTATCTAAGAAAAGCTGTATTCTTATTTTTTCTTTGCCATGAATGTAGAGGTCGATTGTGTCCAAGGTTTACATTTGTGGCGCAATAGTTCTTCTGTGGTTAATGATGAGCTATATAAAGGTTACCGAAAAGGGAATTCAGAGAAGAAGATTAATGAAATAACTGCAGGTTGGTCTACTTATAATCTTTGACTTAATTTTTTGATGTGGTTAGAGTAGTATCATGTGGAGGACAATACTTATGGCTTATTCTTTTTCAGCTTATGATTTCTTAAACTCGAATGAGAATAGTTTCAATGTGAGTATATGGTACAATGCAACCTATAAGAATGATTCAGGACAAACACCTATTGCATTGGTGCGGGTTCCTCGCTCGGTGAATCTGGTAAATACATAGAACTTGTTAACTTGTTTATTCCTGTGTTATGCAGATAATTTATATATTAGTTTTTGACATGTTTGGCTTAACTCAATTTTGTGTGTGATGTTGTACATTTGTATATTGTATGAATATTTGTTGGAGAATGAACTCTTTGCAAGTATGGAACATTGGCTTTCATGTTCCTTCATGCTATGACTTGTTCTTTATATTTCTTTATATAATTTTATGGATATTGAAATAACTTTATATCTCAGAAAGATTGACTGGTTAGTTAGTGGGGAGTCCATTCTTGAGTGGGAAACCCAGTCTCCTACCTTAAATGTAGAAGTTTATGGTGTGACTTTCAAGCACTCTGGTGTAGTTTTTCCACTTCCCAATACACACCTTCACGTGTTCTTTGTCCATTTTATTTAGATTTTTATTCAAGGAAATATTAGATGTTTTGATGCATCAAGGTCAAGCACTTTCAGCTTGGGTGACTTTTTAAAGTGACATGCCATATTGGTTCTCATATGCAATGAGTTGGTAAGGCTTAACTTGCCCTTAGCTATTGTGAGAAAAACAATTAGTTTAAGGAAGTAGGTTTTGTTTAGCAATTAGAAACGTTGGAACATTGAAAAGCCAAAGAATGGGGCTCTTTTTTAAGTTCAGTTATGGCCTACAAGGTAGTTGATTGATTGCAAGTTTTTAAATAAAATAATGGAAAATGTGTCACCTTGTCTTAATAAATAAATAAAAAGAGGAGAGGTACTTAAATTTCGCTAGAGATAACTCCCTTAGGGGAGTGTGTATTTAAAAATATCTCATACTGGGAATCTATCTTTCTTGCAATGGTGCCAATGAGTTCTAGGCTTCTAGCTCAAATGTCACTTCCTTCATTTGTAATGATGGATGGAGGGTGAGGTTGTGGATTCAAGACCCACTGTGTGTGTGTAATTTACCAATATATATATATATATTTTCCTTTTGATTCAACTACATTACCTTGCTATGAATTTGTATTGAATGACTATGATAAACATTGAAATTTATAACCCATATATTTACAGGCATACAAGGGTAAAGCCACAAATATTTGAGTGGGGGCAATTGCCCTCGCTTAATAACTTAGATTTGCTCAAAATTTTAGAAAACATTTGGGTATTTATCTAACTGCATCCACTAAAATAAGGTATCAAGTCAAGATGTGTATATATATTTACTTTAAATAAAATATCCTATTGTTATAAATTTAAAAGTCTTCTCACTTTTTTCTCAATTAACCAAGCCATATGATTAGTCCATTTGGCTAAGATTTGTACTTCAATGGAATCACTTGCTTGGTTTCTATATGTGATAACTGTGGTTTCGTGATTCAGGAATTACATTCCATAACTTTTTAAAGATTAACATTATTGTTTTTGGTATGACAAAGTGAAATTGATTTGTTATAATATTCATTTTGTGATAATGTTATAATTAAATTGATTGCTTGTATGAAAATAGGCATTAGACCATAACTTTCATATTGAGCTGAATTAACTTTGCAAAAATTCACCTACAAAAATGAATGCATTTTGGAACATTACTCCATTAGGGTTCCAAATAAACTCATAAGGACAATTAGAGAGTACTATCTATATTCTTTCAAAAATGTTATTCAAACAGTTATTATGCTACTATTATTACTCTTGTATTCTTTTTATTAATTGTGAAAATTTATTTATTGCCCCACTCGCAAAAATCTTGGCTTTGCCACCACAGGCTTCCAATGCATACCTTCAGTTTTTACGAGGACCTGGTACAAATATACTATTTGAGTCTGTAAAAGAAATGCCCAAACCTGGAACAAAACTCAGGCTGGATCTGTCCTCTCTTCTTGGTACACTCTTCTTTACCTGGGTCATTCTACAGCTGTTCCCTGTAAGTATTTCAATTGTTCTTCATTCGTCTTTGGATTTGTTTGAATAGGTCATAAATATTTAAGGGTTTGTGCTGTTGTAAAATTTTAAAATATCATCGCACTTGTTACAAATTTGTTCATCTTTTTGGCTAATGGAGTAAATATACGTGAATTTTGATCAGCTGATTTAATCCTTAAGAACTTTTAAGAGATAAGAATGTGCTTCTTGCTAGTGGATTGGAGTGGCTTCCATATCAAATGCAAGTAAAGGGCTAGTCCTTCTATCGCGAACCTACCCACTTTATCTACTACATCAAGGCAAACATCTCAGATAATTCCATGATGTCGTTTTTGTTGAGTATTGGATCATGATCTGGATTTTCTAGTATAGCGGGACAAAGATGCCTTACTATTTGTAGCATTAAATAGCTTAGCAGAAGTGAAATGAAAGAAAAGTTTATCATTATTTGCAGAAAGAAAAAAAAAATTTGTGTGACAATAAAGAAAATGCTGTACAAATGGGAGATCTCTTCCATTCCTATCTTCAATTGACATGACTCTAGTTCAGTCAATTCATTAGTTTGTCAGGAGCACAAGATTCATGTAAAATCTGATGTCTAAAATATGTTTTAATCTCGCATTTGGACTTCTATATGAACTTCTTTTGTATTGTAGACCTATATCTAGTTATTGTACTTCCTTGTAAAGCTAGGATCATATGCAACTAATGGCTGCAATGAGGGAACACCCTTTTTAAAATGGTTACTAGCTAGAATGTTATTATTATTTCTTTGAGAGCCAAGTTCATCGATTACATCTAATATCATATTGTTGCATAACATGAATTTTATACAGTTTTGTTGATTCTTTCAAGATATCTGTTTTCTAATCACTCTGCTTTTTGATCTAGGTCATCTTAACATCGCTGGTTTATGAGAAAGAACAGAGATTGAGAATAATGATGAAAATGCATGGGCTTGGTGATGGACCATACTGGATGATTTCTTATGCTTATTTTCTTTCCATATCTTTGATCTACATGCTATGTTTTGTGATATTTGGCTCACTCATTGGTAATCTATCTAAAACTTCAGTTAACTGTGTGTCTGTATCGTATTTTGACCTTTGTCCAAAATCTCTAATGAAGTTTACTTTGGTGCAGGGTTAAATTTCTTCAGAATGAATGACTACAGCATCCAATTTGTATTTTATTTCATATATGTAAACTTGCAAATTTCACTGGCGTTTCTTGCAGCTGCAATGTTTTCAAAAGTCAAGACTTCTGCAGGTTTAGTGTTAACATTTTGATTTTATTTGTAGGACTGGATGAAGTTTTTTAAAGGAACAATTAGCTAACTCACACGTAATGATTGAATATTTATGATTACAGTTGTTGGGTACATATTCGTTTTTGGATCTGGGCTTTTAGGAGCCTTTCTTTTCCAATTCTTTGTTCAAGATACATCATTCCCAAGTAAGTGGTAGAACTTTGAAATAGAGTATCTGTCATGTTGTTTATGAGAATTGCAGATATCCCTTGGTTTAATTAGTTTCAGCAAGAACTATGCTTGGATGGAAACTTATGTTTCAATTGGATGGCATTTCAATGAAGCTAAACTTTATTCTACACAGAAAAATCTTGCTATTGTCATTGTTTGAATGGGTTCCTTCTTCATAGACCTCTTCACTTGAAACCCAACAAATTTATATGTTAATTGTTCCCAAAAAAATTCACACTAAAATGACAACTGGTGAGTGTTGGTTTGGGTGGTTCAAACCTATGCCACTCTAAGATGAGGGCAAGGTTGGGTAGCTTTCGTGTTTGACATATTCTATTGGCACATGATAGTTCTTGTCACTTCTTCATCGATTATATTTTTTCTTCACACCCCCTTCCCCCCACCTAAAAAGAAAAAAGTGCAAGTAAACAGAGATAAGCTTGGCATGTGCGGTTGATGTGGGAAGCACAAAGACAATTTTATTTAATTTAAGAAGTCAATTGCATTTTTTAATGGGTCCATTGGATTTTATTTTAGGTTGTTAATTAGGTTATTAGTATTTTATCTAATTTCCTAAAGTCAAAGTTAATTTTTGTAATTCAATAAGTGACGGAAACCATCAGAACTGTTCTAGCCATAGCAGTCCAAATGGAGCTACAAGTTTTCCAGCATTTACCCAAGCCAATTTGGATTATAATTTAGTCCTGGTAGTTGATATAATCAGGCTATTGTACTGCAATATAGACAAGTTTTGCTTGATTAATGAAATTTCAGTTGGAATTTTCCCAGGATTTGGTGCTAACTTGCAGCCAACCCTAAGTGCTGATTACTAGGATTATTTTATTTACAGTACACGTTGAAATGTGTTTTGGTTTTTTCCTACATCAAGGTTTGGTGACAGGGCAAATTTGAGATATTTTTGCTATGTCACATTTATTAATTCCATCTTTCAGATTTATCTAAAAGAGCAGAGGATATGATCATCTGCCCAAGTTATAATTCTGGTTTGATTGGAGTTGATATAATGATAGTAGGTTCCTTTATGTATGCCATGTACCAAAATTGGTCATAATATATCTCTCTCTGAGCTTGTTGGTACCTTAGAAGTCATATTTTGATGTTAGCTTGTGAATGCACTTGTTTTACTCTATTTATTTTTCAATCTAGTCTACTCATTATGAAACTTATTTTTTGGCTGTAGGAGCATGGATCATTGTGATGGAGTTATATCCTGGCTTCTCTCTATATCGTGGGTTATATGAGTTTTCACAAGCTTCCTTCACTGGAAACTCTTTGGGGACTCATGGGATGCGGTGGGGAGATTTGAGTAATAGCGTGAATGGGATGAAAGAAGTGTTGATCATCATGGTTGTTGAATGGCTGGTGGTGATTTTTGCCGCATATTACATAGATCAAGTTGTGTCATCAGGAAGTGGAAAGAGTCCTCTATTTTTCTTACAAAAATTTCGAAAGAAGCCTCCATCTTTGCGAAACCCTAGTTTGCAGAGGCAGGGATCTAAAGTTTTTGTTCAGATGGAGAAACCTGATGTCAGTCAAGAGGTAGATTTTTTTTTCTCTAATTTATATGCTTACTCTTCATTTATTGATATAGATTTGATGGGGATTATGAAGCACTAGTGGGAAGACTGAAGTGCTGATTAATCTTGTGCATAGCTAGGGGTCATACATAATGTAATACTAGGATTTCCAGGTGGAAATGCAACGCTTACTCTTCATTTTTTTACCTTTCAAGTTTTCTTTATAAACTTTATCAATTGAATCAATGTGATAGAAAGGAAGGTTACCCTATTAGGCATTCATTGAATGGGAACTTTATCAGTGAGACTTGTGAGTTGGATTATATTTTTGCATGTAATCTTCATGTTGTTATGACATTTATTCATTTTTATGGGGTGTTCCCATCTCTTATGTCTCCTACTTTGTTATGAGTTTTATGTTATTCAACTTGATGGGCTTACTTACACAACATTAATGATTTGCAAATTTTTCCCTCTAGACGGAGAAGGTCGAGCAGTTGCTACTCGAATCAAACTCAAGTAGTGCCATCATCGTTGACAACCTCAAAAAAGTGTATCCAGGAAGGGATGGGAACCCTGCAAAATTTGCTGTAAAAGGCTTATCCCTTGCCGTGACTGAAGGGGAGTGCTTTGGTATGCTTGGCCCCAATGGTGCTGGCAAAACTTCTTTTATTAGTATGGTTAGTATAAAATGCTCTTTTGCTCTTCAATGTATGTACAGTACTGAAAAAGCTTCTTCATGTGTTTTCATAAGTGGGATCATCAAGGCTCCATATCGGTCCCTGAAATAATATGCGGAATATTTCATTCAATCGATGAAATGTGTAATTCTTAGAGGTTTTTTTATTGCTTCTGTTAATAAAGGAGTGGTGACGTTTAATTTGTTGCCCTTGATTTATGTTTTACTTGTACACAACATCTTTTTGGTCTTCACTACAAAGTTATATTAAATCAGGTTAATATTTCTCATTTGGCCTATTTTCTTGCCATATTAGAAACACATTTTCTCTTCTTCTCTCAGCATTATTCAAGAGTTTACATGTATCCATTAACAGATGATTGGTCTTACAAAGCCGACTTCTGGCGGAGCATATGTCCAGGGTATGGACATACGGACTCAAATGGATGGAATATATACCAGTATGGGTGTATGCCCACAGCATGAGTAAGCTTGTTTCCTCCCCTTCAAGAATGCAATTCTTCTTTTTTTTTTCTTTTTTTTTTTTTTTTTTTTCATATAAATATAAAAATTTCTAATATATTTTTTTCTATGAAAATTTTAGCCTACTCTGGGAAACTCTTACAGGAAGGGAACACCTACTGTTTTATGGTAGGCTTAAGAACCTCAAAGGTTCTGTCTTAACACAAGTAAGTCAATCTTATGTTTGGTTTGATTTTGTCACCTGAATGTTCATTAGCATTTGATAGTTATTGAAACTTGTGGGAGAAAATTAGCAAGGCCTTGTAGTCTTTTAATTTCCAAAATCTAGAAATAAATATTATCTTTGATTTATTATCACTTAAACTAGTTTAAAAGTTGTAATTTGGAATGTTTTCACTAACACCGTCCATGGATGTTGAAGCTTGTGAATGAAATGAAAAAGCATTATAAATTGTAGGTCAACCTATTGACTATAGATATATGTATTGCTCTTGTTGGCTCCACTCCACTAGAATCTGTTGTTGTAAAGCTTTAGAATGAGAAACCCTCTAGTTTTCTAGCCCTTTTCTGCAGGAGGACTCTTGACTTCGGGTTTTCTACTTTTATATTTTTGTTGCAGGCAGTGGAAGAATCTCTCAAGAGTGTCAATCTTTTTAATGGGGGAGTTGGTGACAAAAAAGCTGGAAAATATAGCGGAGGGATGAAAAGGAGGCTTAGTGTTGCTATTTCATTGATTGGTGATCCCAAAGTAAGTTTTATCTCTGTTCAATCTACTTTGCCACATGAGACATTTTGTGGATATGAAAATCTCCTTTCATTCTACTTGAGATCTAATTCTTGGAAATTTTGCAAGGTTGTTTATATGGATGAGCCCAGTACTGGCTTAGATCCAGCTTCAAGAAGCAACTTATGGAATGTTGTGAAGCGTGCAAAACAAAACCGGGCAATCATTCTCACCAGTACTCTCTCTCTCTCTCTATACATGAGTGTCATAGATAAAATGTCTTTTTTTTCCTTCGGGTTGTAGATGGTCCCACCCCACCAGTTTAGTTCTGCACATGTTAGATAACACTATAAACAGCACAATGGCACCTTGAACCTCTTTAATATACTTTTAATTCTTGTTTTTGTATTTTCAGCACATTCCATGGAAGAGGCAGAGGTTTTGTGTGATCGATTAGGAATTTTTGTAGATGGCAGCTTGCAGTGCATAGGGAATCCTAAAGAGGTAATGCCACTTTAATGTTATATCTATTTGTATAGTGTTTTGATTTCAAGTATTCTCCACCTTCTTTCTGTAACACCTCCCTCATTGAAAACTATATTTGAACCTTTCTAGATCTTTAGGAGGTTCCACATTGAAAACCATCTTAACACCTCCCCACTTTCCCAGTAAATGTAAATATAGATGACTTTTCAGTAACATTTGCTACTCCAATGGTGTCTGATAGCTTAAAGCTCGATATGGAGGATCTTATGTGTTTACAATGACAACATCCTCGGATCATGAGCAAGACGTGGATAACTTGGTGCGGCATCTCTCCCCAAATGCTAACAAGATATACCACATATCTGGAACCCAGAAGTTTGAGTTGCCTAAACATGATGTCAGAATTGCTGACGTATTCCAAGCAGTTGAGAATGCAAAAAGCAGGTTCACAGTTTTTGCATGGGGTCTCGCTGACACCACACTGGAGGATGTCTTCATCAAGGTTGCCCGTGGTGCCCAAGCATTCAATGTGTTGTCATGAGTATGGCTGACCAATTTGTTCATTGATACTTTCATAATACATCGTTTAATATTAATAGGAGGCTTCTTATGCGGTTTTGCATGCAGCTGACTAGTTTTAAAATAGTTTACATTTGTTGTATATCTATTTTTCTGTTTACTTTCCTTTTCAGTTTACATATTTGTATACACATTTTCTTTGTAGAAAGTAATAAAACTTAAATACATAGTACTTTTTTGTTTTTAAATTCTTTCCTTGTGATTATTTAACTCAATTTATGTTGTCAAGATTATTGTTCTTACGTTGCAGGTAGCCCTATGTGCAATAAAAACATAAATTTTAAATGATAAGGCAATTGGGCTAGAAGGCTCATTGTCGAAGTAGGTAACTTTGCTGGAAAAACAAACGTACCCAATGAAAACTATGATACAGGTTTGCTGGAAAAAACTGAGGGTGGTTTACTCTAAACACGGATGGGTTGGCTCTTGGGAGGAAGGGCAGGAAGTGGAGTTCTGATCAGTAATAGTGATGGAAATTGGGTTAAGGGTTTTGCTGGAGGGTTGGGTGACACTAACAGTTACCTAGCAGAACTTTGGGCCTTGAGGGATGGGCTTCCCTTGCTTCTAATTTAGGAATTTTGCATTTAATTGTTGAAACTTGAAATGGATGCTCTGTATGTTATTCAACTTATGAAGAATTCTTCTCCTAACGTTCATTTGGGACCTTTACTTACTCATTGCAGCACCTTCTAATGGGCATTCCTTGGACATAGATTGATCATGTTTATAGAGAAGCCAACTAGTGTGCTTATGCACGGGCAGGACTAGGCACTAATCTAAATTCTACTTTTGTAACTTTTGATTACCCACCGGCTGTAGTGGAGAACTTTCTTGCCTTAGATAAGGCGGCAAACGTATGTTTATAGACTTATTTCTATTTTTGTTTAGTCTAATAAAAGAAGTAGACAACTTTCAAATGCTTCATTATACATTTTCACCTTTTTTGGGAGACCAAAGATGCCCTCCTAAACAATTTCAAAACAAAATTTTGTTGTGCATTTTAGCAGCCAGCTCCTATAAATCATAGATCATTGTTCATCATTATGTTTCCCTATCATCTTTGTTACGATGATGGAAAATAATTTAGGTGGCAAACAATTAACATCTGGTCCAGGAGATTGGTTACCAAAACAAAAAACTAGTGGATTACAAATGTTGGAGTCGAGTTTGAGTTGGGAATTTCTGTAAAAGCAGCTTAAGCATCATGTGATTATAAATTACTTGTTGGAGGCCCATCTGGCATTTTGGAACAAGCATTGACACCTTTCCCTCTTGAGTTATGCATTAATTAGGAAGCTTAAAGTACTAATGGCTTGTTTGAATTGAGGGGAGGGAGAGGGAGTAGAGTATCCAAACAAGCCCTAAAGAAAGATTTGAGTGAGTGGAATAGATGGGGATTTGGGGATGTAGGCATCAACAAAAGGAGATTGTTGAATAAGATACTGATGGGAGATGGATTATGTGTGATAGAAGTCACAACCAAGGTTCCAACTAAAGATGGGTTTCTTGTGGGTTGAGAATCGCCAGAACAGTGTACAACAAAGACTTACTTCTCTGAAGACCAACTATTAGGGTTGACTGAAGGTATTTCGATGATCAAGTTAAGACACAAGTTGGTTGAGAGGAAAATTTTATAGAGTTAGGGTATTAGAGATTTTTCATATTGTATTGGCATTTTATGTGATACACTAAATTAAGTAGATTTTATTAAATTGGATTGTTTAAGTGTATTGCATGGGCGTCTGTTGAGTCTCATATCAAATGTTTACTAGGTAAATCTTGGGTTGATAAGAGATTATGAGAAGTCCCAATTATAGTTGGACTAGTTCTTTTGGATTTTAAACATAGATGTAGCTACTAGCAAGTGAGTATATTCACTTATGAAAATCCTTTGGGTAGAGTCTTTTGTCGGTCGGAATCTAACTCCTTTGTTCTCTTGTGGACTATATGGGGGAAAAGCAACCGCCATACGTTTGAAGATGTGTAACCTCAATCACATACATAACTTATTCCTAGTGAGAACATTCTTTGAGTGGTCTAATATCTTGGGTCATAGAGAATTTCAATTTATAATTGGTTCATATTGTAAAGATTATAATTATATTACATCTCCTAATTCTTTACGGGTATCACATGATTCACATGTTTTAACGAAGTATGCATGAAGTTGTTCCTTTTCTCCAATATAAATTATTACTTACAAAATAATTAATCACATGTAAGAGGCCACGCCCAAATTATTAGAATGTAATTTATTTGAAGGTTGTTGGTCACTGATACTAGGACATCCAAAATTGTGAACATTGGTAAAAATAACTGCCACAATACATAAGCATGTCACAATTGCATCTTTGAATGGTAAGTTGCATGAGCATTGTAGTCATATTAGCAGAGTAAGCTACATTTCCACCTAAATTAGTTGAGCCAATATAATAAATTTGGAAGTATTTGTGATGATTCACCCTAAATTATAGTTCATTTGCAATGTCTACTATAAACTACAAATTGTTATAATCAACTTTGTAATTCGAGATTATTTTGTAATATCTATTTTATCATACAAAATCAGTACTAAAATGAATAAGTTATTGGTCTGATTAAGGTGAAATTTCAAATTTAAACTAATTTGTTAGTAGTGGCAAATTAGTGCATCCTTCCACCTAAACAATTCACTCACTTGTTAAATTCAAAACTATTATTTGGATAGTGGGATTAACATTATAAATTAACATCGAAATAAAATATTGATTAAAACATTTATAATTTAGGGTGGACATTGCAAATAATGCTATAGTTTAGGATCCATATATTTTACATAGAACAAGAACTTCTTGTGTTTACAAAACACATAATTATTCAATTAAGTTGATTATTTTGAATTGGTGTCAGTTTCTTATTTTCCCTTAGAGTCAGTTCGGGATCCACATATTTTGTTGAAAATGAAATTTTGTTTGTTGAAAGTATTGTAGATAAACGTAAAGGTTAGCTGGAATAGTACAGTGACCCATGAATAATACCAAAAAGTTCAATAAGACTTATAAGTAGTACTAAAAATAAGTTAAATAGTAAAATAAACTGACTTTTTAATTTGGAGTCCAACACAGCTTAGTAGAGTAGCAGCGATTTCTTACATTTGTTAGAAATTTTGGCAAGCAAAACATCTTCCACGCAATCTATACTGCTTGTGGCTTGTTGGTGGCTACTTTTGATAAAAGCTCTAAAAACCCATACAAAGCAAGGCCCGACTTCTTTTGGGTCCACTATCCCTATTTGTAACATTTTAATTTCATACATAGCCCAAGCTCATGTATTTATTTGAGGAATTAAATGTGTGCGGTTTAAGAGGCTTGAGAATGGGCTTATTTAGGCTTACCCATGGACCTAAGTTTGAGCTTTACATGGTGAGCTGTGAACACTTGTAAAAGCTAAAGGCCCATCAAGAAGTCCATGCGTTGGTCACATACACAAAAAATATATTATGTTGTCTTTGTCATAAAGTCCAGAAGAATCACCTTACTTTAAGATAAGTAGGCTGGCCTGCGCACACACATGTATACACATACATAGATACTAGCCCCTAAGCATGTACGTGCATCACATGTACTCAGAAACTCTTCTGTTTTTTTAGATAAAAGTTAATAATTTACATTTATTATAAAAAATAAATCGTGCGTTGTGTGTGCTAAAAGGTTCTTCTATTTTTTGGGGTAAATGTTAATAATTTGCATATATTATAAAAAAAGAAATAAAAATGCTAAATTTTAGGAAACAAGATGAACATGAGGGGAAAAAAAAAATCCTAAAATTTGATATTTATGACCCTATTTCTAAGAAAAGTTACCTTTTATTAATAAGAGTATTTTTGAATCATATAAAAGTCTAGTTTAAAGAGGAGAATCCTTTATATATATAAATGGACCAATTCATTAGAAATGAAATTCTAGGGTAATTTATTTGTTAGTTTTTTTTTATGTGTCTAAGTGTATGATAGCCTATAGATTTTATGTCCTACTTTGAATGGATGAAGTTTTCAATTTTAAATATGAAGATTTATTTTGTTAATTTCAAAAACTGTGGCTATTGATCGAAGCTAGAACAGGTTCAAGTATCAACAATTTAACTAGTTACTAACCCACGCGATGCACAGGATAGTTAAATAAAAATTAAAAGTATTTATTTTGACTTATAAGAAATGTTTAACTTGAAAATGAATGAAAATAAGTAATTTTTTATTCAATATAATGGTTTAGAATTTTTTTTTTCCTTTCATATCATTGGTTCTACATAACACATACTGGCGTGGGCTATTCTATAATGATGACTTCACACAATACTCAATTAATCTATTATCCACCACCAATCTAATCTATGTTATCTTGATAATAGATCTACAAATTGCATTCTCATATCCTCCATAATTTAGAGGGTAACTGGAGTAATAATTATATATAATGTATAAATTTTATTATTTTACAATATAAAATTATTATGATAGATGATTAAAATAAAATCTAACGTTCTGGAAATTTTTTGAAATAAAATTTTAAATTTCTTAAAACTTAGTTAATAGAGTTTCTATTTTACCTAAAAGTGAAGATAACCATAGGCCCAATTTTTAATTTATAGCATAGGATGTTATAATTAGCTCCGTATCATGTGTAATTCGTTAGTCCATTATGATAGTTCCAAATAATATCCTAATACCTATGTATATGAGTTTTCTTTTTAATGATGCCACAAAGAATGAAGTTTAATAGAAGTCATTTAAGATCCAATGTATCCAATAATTTGTTTTTTAAAAAAAATTAATTTCAAAAGTCTTTTAATTGTAAATTTTTTAATCATAAAATAGACTTTATCTTAACTCTAAAGGAAAACATTCGGAATGATCACATCATTGATACCATATCATGATGGTTGCAAATAACAATATTATTATTCATGATTAATAGATGAACAATAAAATTGTGAATTAACAATTTAACAATTTAAACACCAAGTTTAACTACAATAACACATATATAGAAGACTTCAAATATTGGAACATACTTCTTCTTTTATTATTCAATCAAAAATAAAGTTTCAAAGATAATTCCAATTCTATTAAACCCGATACGTACGTACACACGAAGGTAAAGAATTCCAAAAATAAAAACAACAATCTCCAAAAGCCTTTGCCTAATGCAGTCGCTATTTTTTTTTTCTTCAAATTGTGTGTTCTTTAGTTCTTTTTCCTTTTATGTTTCCACATTCTGCATTTGAGGTCTCTGTTGATCCTAGATATGGATAATTTTTGGTTGTTATGGACTTTAGGATTTTATTTAGTCTTGAAAATTGGTGAAAAGGTTTTTCAGGTTTCCCTTATTTGCAATAGTTCATTATCAAGTATAAAGATGTTATCTATTACTAACTCCGTCCCACTTTGTTTGTCCTCTATTCTATTTTGAGATGTCCTAAAATATTGTCATTTTTCTAAAAATAAAAGTCATTAATTTACTAATGTTCCTATTATACCCCATATTTTATTAATAATTCAATATTTTGATAAATTTATTTAAGGGTAGTTTTGAAAACTTATATATTTTTAAAAGGTGGACAAGACAATAAATGATGTTTCTTTAAAAAATTTGACTTTTTAAATAAGACGAATAAAGTGGGACGGAGGGAGTATTAAATTAAGTAATTGATAATATTTAAATATGATTTCTTCAAAGTTTGGTATATTTGTCACTTTTGGTTGTTATAGATTTTATTTACTAAATCTTATATATATATATATATATATATATATATATATATGTATGTATGTATCTACCCCCACTCTTTCCCTCCCTTTTTACATGTTGAATTTTTTTATTTTTTGGGGATCTTTGAGTTACACGTTTGGCATCAATTTTTTTTTTTTTTTTTTTTAACTAATAAACTTTAAAAAAAAATATTTAATAGTGCATGAGAGTAAACTTACACAATCTACTTTTTTCCATCCTCTCACTTTTCTTCTCAACCAAACAATGAGTTTTCTATCCCTCCACTTTTCCCCTCTTTCAACTAAACACCTTCAGAGAAAACTAAAATATCTTCTATTCCCCCACCTTTTCATCCCCTAACCAAACAGACCTTAAGTATAAGGTAGCTAGCGTAGTTCTTAGTGTTGTATAATACAATTTGAATAGAAGTAAAAAAAATATTGTACCGGAGATATGTATCGACCACGCTCATGAGTTGTATTATGCATAGATGTGTACCACTTTTCATTAGGTGTGAATTTCCTTGCATGCTTGAACTTGCCAATTGGGTACAGGGATTACGTAACCAGACTTGTATTTTTTTTTTTTTTTATATAAATAAATTAAAGGAATTTTTTTTTTCTTTTGCCAAAACTAGACATGGCAAAACAGGCATGTTGAAAATGGGTTGGATTAATTGGATTGTAGCCAAGTCGGGTCAATCTGTGTTTAGTATTAGAAGTTTGACCTATACTTAAAACACTATGCAAAATATTCAAACTTTAAATTTCTTTACTTTCATTCTATTCTAAACAAAAATGGAATTACCCAAATAATTACATAAAAAGCTTACTACAATTGTCCTGTCTTCCAGCATAATTACATAAAGGTTTACAATAAAGTTTTTTGTTTTTGTTTTTTGTTTTGTTTTCCTTTTTCTTTTTTCTTTTTTTTAATAAAAGAAGATTCATTACTGAAAAATAGAGTCTAGAAAGACACCAACATAAAGGTGGAGCCACTCAGACTTTACATAGACACTATACAAAACGAAATAAAAATAGTAATAGACCAACAAAAACACTAACAGGCCCAAGGCCAGTTCAATTACAATTTGCAACAGCTAACATTCCCAGGCCAACAAGGATTAGCACTAACATTCTAGTTGGAAACTCCTTTCTTCGGCAAAAGATTAGCACAACCATTAGCCTCTCTCCAGAAGTGTCTAAGAGTGCACTTCCCATTCCCTGGCCAACAAGGACTTGCAATTCATAACCAAGTTAGTAAATTCAGAGGAAACTTTTTATCCTCAAATACTATCCAATTTATAGCCAATTCTGAGTCTAATTGGAGGTAATAAAACTTTAAAAATAAATGCAACATATTAAGTAGAGAAGAACAAGTAAATATTTAATTAGACTTACACCACAATCTACTACACATCAGTAGTAGATTCAACATTGGAAATCTCCATAGATTAAGTGTAAGCTTAATCATGTGTGTATAAATTCTTAAAAGCTTTGATACCTTGTTTTTAATTTCAGTTTATTTTCAGTATTTGTGATATTCTCTATGCATTGTAGCTTATTTTTTTGTACTTTTAAGATATTGCTAATATGTCTTAAGTACCGCACTCTTGTGCCCTAGTAGGATTTTGTATCCTAGATGCAAGTACTTTGTGTATTTTGCATTGGTTGAGTGTTGGACATGCAATTGATCTTTTGGATTGTTTTTTATTATATTGCGTGTCTGGATGAACATTTACTTGTTAAATGATTCATTGTAGTCACACTACAAAAATCTGGGTCTATAGCCGCGTTTAGAAAACGCGGCTACAGACCCTAAAAACGCGGCTATAGGATATAGCCGCGTTTCTTATAGCCGCACTTACGAACGCAGCTTAAGTACCGCAGCAACAGACCTATGGCCGCGTTTTTGAAAAACGCGGCTATAGGTCACACCTATAGCCGCGTTTTTGAAAAACACGGCTACAAGTTAGACCTGAAGCTGCGTTTATAAGCTGGTAGGATAAATTAGGGCCTATAGCTGCGTTTTTAAAAACGCGGCTATAGCCCGCTTTGAGCTGCGTTTAAAACGCAGCTATAGGTTTTCCTAAAAACAAAAAAAAATTTCTGGGTTTTTTTTCCCAGAAACTTCAAAATTCAAATTAAAAAAAAAATCAAAATTAATCACAAATCAAAAAAATTCAAAATAAAACACAAAAAATTCAAAATCCAACACAACACACTCACAATACAAACACACTCAAAAAATTTAAAATCAAACGCAACATATTCACAATACAAACAAACCCAAAAAATTCAAAATCAAACACAAACCCAGAAATTCAAAATCAAACACGCCCCTACATATAAGAACACAAACCCATTTTCTTACTAGCACAAATCAGAGCACAGATCAGCAACACAATATCAGCAATCAAGCACAGATCCACAACATAATCACAATTTCAGCAACACAATAGCACAAATTCAAGCATCGATCCACAATAACATCTCCTCTATTTTCTTACTAACTAAACATTAAATAACCAAAAAAAAAAAAATAGAAGTATTGACAAATCAGTGTGCCTGAGATGAAGAAAAAAAAGAAAGAAAGAAAAAAAAAAAAAAAAGCAGCAGCTCAAAAGAAACGAAGGAAAAAAAAAAAACATTACCCAGTGAAGAAGGAAGGAAAAAAAGAAAAAGAAAAAAGAGAGTTATCTTGATGTGAAGTAGGAAGAAAGAAAAAGGAAAAAAAAAAAAAAAAAAAAAGAGTTGCCCAGATGTGAGGGAGGAAGAAAAAAAAAAAAAAAAAAAAGAGGGAAAGAAAGAACTTACGGAGGAATGAAGAGAGAAAGAAAATAAGTGAAGAATGAAAAGAGAAGTAAAGAAAGAAGGAGAAATAAGAAAATGAGGGAGTGGGGTAGGTGGGGATGCAGGTGGGAAAGGGGGGGCACGTGGGAAGCTTTTGCTCTTTTCTTTTCTTTTTTCTTTTTTTTTTTTTTTTTTTTTTTTTTTTTTTTTTCGTTGTTACCCTATAGCCGCGTTTTTGGAAAACGCGGCTATAGGTAACGTCACAACAGGTTTCCTAACTACGTATGAACCTATGTAATATTTATTTCTCTAGAACTATAGCCGCGTTTTCTGAAAACGCGGCTACAGGTAACGTCACTAAAGGGTCAATAAGCCGCGTTTTTTTATAAAACACAACTTCAAGTAATTCGACTGGACTTGTAGTTGCGTTTTTCAAAAAGCTATAGCCGCGTTTTCTAGAAAACGCAGCTATAGGTTGGCTATAGCTGCGTTTTTTAGAAACGCGGCTCAAAGTCTAGCTTAGAGCCACGTTTTTCACAAACGCGGCTTAAAGCCCACCCTATAGCCGCGTTTTACAGAAACACGGCTAAAAAACGCAGCTTAAAACCTCGTTTTTTGTAGTGATCATTCTTCAATGACTGTTTTTGTTTGATCAAGATATGCTTACATGTTTTACATTGTTGACAAACTTGATTGCACTTTACTTGCTCATGTATGTACCTTGTGTTTAACTTGTCATAAGCTTAATAAAAGTTTTGTTTGTGTGCAAGTGTTTCAGGTTACAGGTATCTACATGCAAGTGCTTCACAGCTTCTAGATTAGGTGTGAGTAAGTTTTGCCATTGTTCCCAAACTCATGTTTAAGTCTAGAGTCTGTTTTATGGGTTTTGTCACGGAATAGCCAAAGGGGAAGATTGTAAAGTTGTTATTTACAACTATGTGTTTTGTTGGCTTATATTCCGTGTCAAATTTGATTGTAATTTTATTCAATTTTTTGTATCCTGTATTTATTATGGGATTTCATTGTAAGGGTTGTGTGATAGAAAGAGAGTGTGAATACTGAAGTAATTGAAGACTAAAGTGTTTTTGCGGGTAGGTCGTGACTTAGCATCCCATGAAGTAACTCATGTGCCTTGCATATGCTGGAATGCGAAAAGTCAGGCCAAATGGAGACAGCTGTGTCTCGCGAGTATCTCGTGGGTAAGGCCTTCCCGCAAGACATTCTGTTTTGCCAGCCTGTCCAATCTGATACACCCTTTCTGTGTCACACAACCCTTACAATGAATTCCTACAATAAATATAAGGTACAAAAAATTGAATAAAATTACAAAATACAAAATACATATATAGTTGTAAATAACAACTTTACAAATTTGATCGAACTTACTTTAACTTACTCTGAATGTTTTGATAGTTTTGGCTGGGACTATGATCACAAACTCTCTTAATACCTCTCAAGTTACGGCTAGTTTTGAGAAACATGACTTGGCTAGTCTAACTAGCAATGTTCTGGTAAGTTGTCTTTCCTCTTCTTTTTTGTCCCTCTTTATGTTTCTTTTTACCTTCATTTCATGTCCGTCATCACTAGCACATTGTTTATTTTGCTGCCATTGTGACTTTTGTAATCCTTATAGGGATCGCCATGGAATCTGCCTCAAGATTTAATTTCTGATGGTTACGGATATTATGAAATCTCTAATCTCCAATGTCAATGCACAGACGATGAGTCTTTATCTGAAATTGAAAGTATGTTGAAAGTATGAATGCTTTTTGTACATGGTTTGTCTTGGCCAGACAGTTTATTTTTACCTTCCATGTCAAACCACACCTATGCACATGTGCTTTGCAAATGGCTTTATTTATGAATTTGACACAAAAGAACATGCCTGCATTTTCAAGAATAGTGAGAGGCAAGCAAGAACTTGAATGCACGTGAATGAAAGTTCCATGAAACAATTATTAGTAGAGGTGCTTCTCATGAATAGCCCTTCAAATTTCTTTTTTGAAAAAAAGAAAAATGTAGATGGTCATTTAAAAGTTATTAATCTTCTAAAATTCCATCCACTAACCGTACATTATGTTTTAAAAAAGAAAATCATGGCCACTACTCTCTCTGCAGAGTGCAGGATGGATGAAAAGTTAGCAGATTCATTGATTCATATCATGCAGGTTTATTGAGGGAATCTTCTTTTTGGTGTTTTGTGACTTTAATGGTCAGACTCTGCTATAATTGAACTATCTTTGTATTTTATTCTTGATGTTTTGTTTTTTACTAAGGTTAAAAAACTCTCAAATTAGACTAATTGTCTAATGGTGTGTGAGAATGGCTCGTTTGTTTTGTTAGAAGTGGGACTTATCTAAATCTGGGCGAACTATGCTAGGCCTAAGTTAACAACTTAGTACAATGTTGTCAGATTCACTTATAGTCTCTCTCTCTCTCTCTCTCTCTCTCTCTCTCTCTTACACACGCGCGCGCAAATCACAGAGATAGAAAATTGTTTGCACAAAACATACTAATTCTTTGTAGATTTTCCTTGTCTTGAATTCAGTGCAATGTGTGAAAGGTTTGGTTTTACGGCGCAATGATTATACTGTGGTAAATGATGAATTATTTAAGGGTTATTATGAAGGGAATCCAGATGGAAAGATTAATGAGATAAGTGCAGGTTAGTCTTGTTGATCTTTCTTGGCTTAATCGTTTCTCTTGACTTTACAACTACCTTGGTTGGGCTTACAGTTCAATTATCAAAAATCAAATGAAAATAAGTAGGAAATACTTAAGGTTTGATATTTTCACAGCCTATGATTTTCTAAACTCAAACGGGGAAAATTTTGATGGGAGCATCTGGTACAATTCAACGCTCGATGATGGTGATGTATTGCTTCGTATTCCACACTCAGTGAATCTGGTAAGTATATGTAATTTGATTATTTGTTGCTTTGTTGATTATTTCACTTGGAAATGGAGAGGCTCCAAATCTTATTGTGTTTTGGGCTTTGCCTAGTTCCATTTTGTATTGAATGTTTGCATGTGATTAAGATTGTTATTAGAGTACTACAAAAAAAAAAATGCCTATTAGTGACCAAGAATTTGTGACGGACCCAAAAAGCTCTCTCAAAAAATCTTATTTATGATGGCAAAATAAAACCCTCGCAAATATTTGGTAAAATGTGAAATATTTGTGACCAACAAAAAAAGCTGTCGCAATTATGTGTTATAGCCATCACAAATACTAATATTTTGGAGGGAAATTTTCCCTCCATATTATTTGTGAGGGACAATTAAAAATCTCTTTAAAAAAGTGTATTATTTGTGACGGTTAAAAAAATGCCGTCACTAATACTAAATTATTTGCGAGGGCTAAGATTGACCTTCACAAATAATCATTAAAATATAAAAAATTTTGGAGGGAAATGTTCCCACCAAATTATTTCCGAGGGACAATAAAAATTCTTTGCAAAAAGTTTATTTTTTGTGTGAGCTAAAAATATACCCTCACTAATACTAAATTATTTGCGAGGTCCACAATTGGCCTTCGCAAATAATCATGAAATTATTAATTATTCTAAAATTCAAAGAAAAATAAAAAGAAATACATAAACATATAGCACTTTGTATTCTTTAGATGAACCTTTTGTTTATTGCATAAAAAAAATGCCTTTTATATACATCCTATATATGAAAGGTCTGTCCTTATTTTCTAATAAATTTTGCCCGTAAAAAAATTATAGCAATTTCAACTTCAAAATAGTAGCTTGAAATTCATAAATAGCAACCTTTTGTACTCTCTCTTTCTCAAAAGTGAATAAAATTTTCTTCCCATCAAGGAAATCAAGCTTGGCCAATTGAAATATAAGCCAATCACAATATAAACATTATCAAATAAATCAAGTCTTTTTTTTCTTTTTTCTTTTTTTGAGCTAAAAAGAATAGAAATGCTTTATTAGAAACAAAGAAGAATTACATTAAATAGTCCTTTTAACACGGAAGCATTAATAAATTTTTAGCAATTACAAACAAACAACTTGTTTTTCCTTTCCATTTTGTGGAAAATGCTTATTGGATAGATGTCCAACATCGGATTTGTCCTACAAATATATTTTGATTTATGTTGTGCCTTGGACAGGAATGAACACAAAATAATAAATTAGTTCCTTCCATGTCTTAGCAACTTTAATAGCATTAAGCTATATAAGGAGAGATTTAGATTTCACTTTCTCATGTATTAAAAATCTCTAGCTTAATGATAATTGCTGTCATAGAACCTGTATTTTGGATATCTCACCAATTTGATAAAAGATCCGTAACAAACAGGGGGGGGGGGACAAGAAAGGAAAGATTAAAAGAGAATTCTAGGAATAGAAGCAGTAGAAAAAATCCTAAGTAGAAGAATTAATAGCAGAAATTGCATACAGATGTAAAACTAGAATATAAAGGACCTCTGATCAAAATAATTTCATTTCATTTCTTTTTATTTTTTATTTTTGGCCTCATTATGTTTCATATCATTCCAAATGTTTCTCATGGCACACAGTTGGACTCATTGCTCTGGAGACTAGATTATTAGATCTCCTTTGAACCTGAACCTGGTCAAATAGATTTATATCTATGATCTTCCTTCTGATACTATTAATGTCATTACTATTTGGAGCAGAAAGATTATACTATAATATTGGCAAATCTTCTCTGATGTCTTAGCTTGTGCTCTGATGATATCCCACCATATAAATCCATCACAAATATACCACCTTTCTTTGACAAGGCATGAAGGACATGCTTAAAATACAAAACCAGCTCTACACGTTTATGGAGACAACAGCAGCTATAGTTAAATGCACAAACAATGTCTTTAGGAGGCAGTGGCAAACTCTTCATGTAGTTATCATCAGCAATAGATCCCACTTGCACAGTAGATTCCAATGCACAACTCTCAGAACTATCTTTGCCCTCTTGGAGTGTAATTTTACTTATCAGTTCTTGAGGCTCAACGTTGACTAGCTTGGCCTCAAGAGGTTGCCAGCCATTGCCATGAAAGAGGGATATTCTGGAATACCCATCAGCCCCAACTCTACTTATGTTCTTCTCCAATCACCAATTTAGAGCCCCAAGGTCCAAATCCAATCCCACAGTAGTCCTTGAATTACTGCAGATCCATTCTGCACTATCAAACATATAGAATTCATTAGGTATTTACATGCCTTTGGCATTGCAATTGCAAAACAAATTAATGACCTATGCAATCCCCCACCCCACTTCCAAAGAATTAGAACATAAAACTATTCACTAACAAAATTTTCACTCTTTTCACAAACTCAACCTGGGCATTTTTTCATTGCCGACTTATAGTAATATGGAGTAATGTGTACCCACTTCTCAATCTACTTCTTTTAAATACAAAATACAAAATAAGAGGGGAAAGGAAAGGAGATATATGCATAACTAGATTCTATTTAATGTCTTCAAGAATCTGACACAGCCAAATAAAGGTTTTAGTAGAAACTTGATTATCTCAATGAAGACGAGTATGTGAGAGGGAGGTAATAATTGAAAACTTGAGACTAGCTTACTTGATTTAACTGGGGCAGAACCAAAGCATTTACAGTAGTTGCCACAGTAAGAGATGTGACTGCAACAGCTGAAAGGAACTGAGGCAAGCTGAAATGGAAACCAAAGAATAACTACAGAGAAAAATTATGTGGTATTTGACAAATGATACACACACAGAAAGATCAGAGCCAATAATTATGATCACTTTGTAAAAGGTCACACACTGTTAATGCAACAAAGCAAGATTACCTTCTCCACATGATAAAAAATAATCCTAGTATCTGATTCCTGATATGAATGAGACCTACCATGGGTTGACCAACTTATAGGAAAATAAGCATGCCTTGAGAGAAACTTTATTGAAATATGCACAAAACTTACACGTTTATATATCTCTAGCATTCATTAATGCAATATTTCAATTAAGAGGGTGATTGAGGAAATTGTTTGAATAAGTTATCTGCTGAATCAACAATAAACAAAAAAAAATTATTTCACTGTGCAGTTTTGTTTCAGCTTGAGCATAGTATATTTGCTGCATTTTTTTTTTCTTTTCAATTTATCAAACTAGTGCCCAGCAACCTTTTTTACACGTTTTTATTATGAATATCATACTTACTCTAACCTCCATGTATCCAAGAATTTTGATCAAGCTCAAATATGCAGTTTAAATTGTGTCCATGACTCCATTGTCCCTACCTCCTAGTCTAAAGTGCATGTCTGAAACAAAATAGATATATAAGCATGAAGGGGACACATTTATAAAGCCAGAAATAGTATCTCTTTCAAAAAAAAAAAAAAAAACAACTTCAAGCTCAAACAAAGTCAAAATAGATAGTATAATCACATATTAAACTCAATGGGGTCAATGAGAGCATTCCATACTTTTAGGGTAATAACCTTAGAGAATTAAGAAAAAGAGCAAGAGAGATAACTCCCCGTACCTTGTCTATAACTAAATTTCTATTTCAATAAACATCCTTAGTATTATGCACACGGATGACTAATCTGGATGAAGCCAAATACAGTGATGGAGTGGAGCCTATAAGCCTTTGAAGTCACTCGATTATCATATTCTCAACACCACTCCTACTGGGTTCCAAGGGTGGCTTTCTGTAAGGACTATAATGCCAGGACAGTTGACAAGGCTGGTTACATTATTCCTGTTGAAATCACGGTCTATGATGTAAGTTCTTTTTATTCCATTCCTTGGTTCTATTCCTTTTGTAATTTGTATGTGTTATTAGTATTTTTCTTATCATTGTTATTGTTATTGTTATTGGTATTTATATATTTTTTTTCAAGATAAAAGCTTTACTTTCATTTTGAAGACACCCCCTGCTTCAGTTCTACTCTTAAAAGCTGCAGGTATGCTTCTTTAACAATGCCCATTGTGTGTTTGTTTGGCATTTACTGAATGTAATTAAGCATCTAATTCCTGTATTTTAGCAGTGTGTTTTGGGGCAATTATTAATTTGATGTAGTAGCTTATTGAGTGGTTATTACTTGAATCAAGTTTCGTTTTAATACATCTAACGTGTAATGTTACAGCTTACAAGTAGAATCTAGAAAACTAGAATTTTCCCATTACTAATATTTTCATATGTGAAAATTTACTTATTTGAAAAAGTGGAGCATCTTTGATTTAATTTCGGCATTGACTTTGATCGTGCTAGATGAAAAGTGAACTCATTATTATCTTGCTAAGGTCTCATTAGAATACTCAAAATGGAGAAATTGTGCAGAAAGTTTACTACGCTCTTTGAAAGGCCTTATAAATGAAATACTCATCTACAAACATAACGAGCGGGCACCTAACATTGGCTCCAGACCATAACTTTTGAGATGCTTAAATCTTAATGAACTACAACTATGATGAACTTTAAAAGGGGAGAGTTTGGAATTATTTGATTTTGTTCTATACAATTAATTTGAGGTGGAAAAAGTGCTCAATTGTCGTGTCATAATGTCATTGGCTCTTGTCCTTGTATCAACCTTCCAAGTTTGGTTTTCAGTACCATGGTTGAAAACATTAGAAGTAAGTTCATATAATAACAAAGAAACTTAGAATTAATAATTACAGGAGAAGAGCAGATGTGACTCTGAGGGTGGTCTAATAGTTATGATGTTGAATGAAATAAGTTTTGATAAGTTTTGATTAAACCATCTTTAGACTTTTTCACAAACTCAACACAGAACTTAAGGCTAGGGGGTATGGTATCATTCTAAAAAAACTTTGTTATTTTTCATAGTGTGAATTATGCCATTGTTGTGAATTTTGTAAGTTATTTTTTATTATGCTCAGTTTCCTTTTCTTATTAAACCCATGGATAAGCCTATGTTACCATTTATCGGCACTCTACTGTTCTACTAATTTTATATATTACTATAATAATAGGCTTGTATAGCATCGGAGTGGGGCTCATCAAAGAACTAAGAACCCACGAGGTTGCCATTGCCAAACTCAATAATCTTTCTTCATCTAGGTAACCTTATCAACCCCTCTTTTGAAAAGGTAAGTTGTAATACAGTTTTCCTTGCTTATAGCTTATCCGAGACCATAAGGAGTTTACTGTTGTTTATGATATATTTTATATGATTAGATTTGATATGGTATGTGTACTTATTTATTGAAGCATTGATACAAATACAAATTCACTTTAATTGTTTCATTTTAACTCATGTTTAATTTTTTTTTTTTTAATTTTTTTAATTTTTTTTTTTTAATTTTTAGGATGGTACTAGCAGAGATGAAGAGGACAACTCAAACGACAACATAGAGATTGAAAACAACTTGGAGGGTGACTCAGAGGAAGACTAATAGATCTTGTCATATTCTAGTTGTTTAAGTTTAAAATAATGTTTAATTCAGGATTTCTTTGTATATTTTATATTTTAAAGTTTGAACTTATATGAATTTTTATCTTTTGGTGGATCAATTTTTAGTAATTATTGGACTATTATGATATGATAGTTAAACAAAAATAATATAAAATAAACTCAAAATAAATTCAAAAATTATATCAAATATTACCATTGATGACATAAAAATTTGATTATGAATAACTTTATAGTGACGACAAAGTCCCTCGCAATTAATAGAATAGCGACACTCCTTTACCTCTTGCAAAAATGTTTTAAGTGATAGCTTAATATCGTCACTATTATTCCTAACTAATTGCGAGGGGGTTAACAACCTTTGCAAATAAATTTTAGCGACATCATTATTTGTCTCGTCGTTAATTTGAAATTTGCAAATAACTAATTGCGAGGGGGTTAACAACCTTTGCAAATAATTATTAATGAAGACTGCTTCCTCTCGCTAAAAATAAGTTGCGAGGGGTTAAAAGCTCTCACAAATAAATTTTAGTGATGTCTAATTGCGAGGGTATAAAGGTCCTCACAAATAGTTGTTAACTATGACTGTTTCCCCTCGCTAAAAATAAGTTGCGAGGGGTTAAAAGCCCTCACAAATAAATTTTAGCGATGCCATTATTTGTCACTAAAAAGTATGTCGTCAATTTGGAATTGGCAAATAACTAATTGCGAGAGTATAAAGGTTCTTACAAATAGTTCTTAACGACGACTATTTTCCCTCACTAAAAATAAGTCGTCGACTTTTTTCATCGTTTGGTAGTATATTTGTGAGGGTGAATTTGTTCAGTACCGATGGTGGATTGCCTTCGTAAATTATTTATTTGCAAAGATATGGTTGCAAAATCTCTTTTAGTAACAACAGCAAATACGACAACCTTCGAGGGCCATATGCCCTCGCTAATAACCTTTTGCGACGATATTTGAATTTTTGCGAGTGTATGTGAGCCTCGCTAGTAGACTCTTTTCTTGTAATGGATTATGAAGAAATATGAAACATGGTGAAAACCTCCCCTCTCTCTCTCTCTCTCTCTCTCTCTCTCTCTATACCAAGAAAATTTTGGAATCATCCACCCTCTATTATCTCCTTCTTCCCTTCTCAATCCTCTCCCTTTCCTCTCCTATATAAACAAAGCTTAATAATCCTACTACCAGTTAGTATCATACATACTAGATTTCAAAACATGTAAAATCAATACTTCCATATAAGACTAGTTATCAAAAGGCTTGGCCTTGTATTAGTGTATAGCCATTGTTGTAATTCATTTGGTTTCAAATCCTAAAATTCTATATGAGGGAAAGCAATGCTCATTGCTTTCCCCTTTTTGAATTCCAAAAATGAACTATTTCTTGCTATAAAAAATTACCTCTACTACTTTTTAGACATTGTCCCAATCTGGTTTATCAAGCAAACAACACACTAGATTCATTAACCCAATTTGGTTTATCAAGCAACATCACACTGCCACCCACAGAATTTGTGGTGTGAGATTCTTCTACATCTGAAGAATGATAATGGGGGGGGGGGGAAGCGGGACCAGTACTGCCAAGTTGAACTATGTAGTGGCATCGACTCCGAAGGCAAAAAAATAACAATCCCCTTCTTGGTTTCATAATTCCAAAATTCCTTCATGTACAGTTCAACTAACATGTGACTAATATTTGATAGAATTGGTTTATAAACCCTACCTTGCTCCAAATCTAACTGTTACCACCTCATGTATTTAGCACATTCCAGTGAGGGTGGCTACCAAAAAAATTATATCACTAAATAGTAGCTACTATCTACTTGTTTACATCAAGAAGAGGCATGTCCTATACATATTTGTGAAAAATGCACAATTACAATTTTCACTGAACCATTCAATTGACTTAATGAGCTTCTTTTAGTGGTTTACTTGGTCATGTCATATTAGTGACATCATACCCCCTAATTTGGCTACAAAATGATATAAAATGCTATTATCTTTTTCTATCATGATTGTTCTATTTCTTAGTTTTGGAATTCTACTTTTTATGACTAATATGGCACTTTTATCAGAAACAAGGTTTCCTTAAGAATTAAGATTGTGTATTGTGTTAGGTTCTAAGACTTTAAGAACTAGTATTAGAACTTCAATTTGTATATGTTGGCAAACCATGATCAAAACATTTAGTCTAGGTTTAGACTTGCTCAAAGTTTGGTTTAAATTAAGTTTAGAATCAAGTAATTGCAGGAAATTACAATTTAATTTCTGCAAGGCTCGATCGATCAAAAATTAGATTCGATTGATTGAAAGTCGCAGATCAGCAAAAATCAGTAAACGTAAAAAAGCTATAACTTATTCGTTTGAAGCATAAATCGTGATCCATTTTTTTCAACATTTAAAGGAAATCATAAGCTAACCCTAGGTAGGGTTTTCAATTTTTTTTAGAGAGATTAAAGTGCATCTCGTGCCTCTTTTTTAGATCTAGGGTTTTGTACCCAAAAGCTCTTTTAAGTCTTTGATGTACCGTGTGTTGAATCTCTTGTGAGATCTAGAGGTGTTTACCTTCATACACACTTAGGGTTATCAAGATCAATATTCATGTCAAGAACTTGGTGATCACTTCAGTTATTGCATAAAGAATTTAAAGAAAATTTGAAACCTTTGAGTGGAGTCTCAAAGTCACAAGTAGGAGAACTTGTGGTTGCAGTGGATCAAAGAAAGAAGTAGTCTGTGGACTCGGAGCTGTCACATGGTTGTAGTAGTAAGTTTTTTACATGAGATAATAATAGGATATTAGTGGTCTAAATTCTATTGTAAAAACTTCAATTCTTTCATAGTGGATCTTTTTTACCTTGAGGATAGTTAGGTTAAATCCTCCATAGGTTTTTTAGCGGTTTGGTTTTCCTGAGTTATCATATCGAGTGTTCTTTATATTTCTGCATTATTTACATGATATGATTTGATGGTGTTAACCTATATCTGAATAATTTATCTAAGTAATCACTTTGCTAAATAACTAGGTTAAACAATTTGTTTTTTAAGGGGTCTAAAAACGTTCATATTGCACTAATCCAGTTCCAACAATTTAGACCTAAAGTTTACGGCTTAGTCAAATTTAAGCTAACAATTGAAATTAAGCCCAAATGTTTAATTGATTAACCAACTAACATAAGCATGCATGGAAAAAAACAAAAAAAAAAAAAAAAACAAAACAAAACAACAACAATAACAACAAACAAACCCAAACACAGAAAATCAATAACCCATAAGAACATAGAAGTGTTTACGAAGAGGAAAACTAGAGAATTTGGTAGAAAAACCTCTCTAGGCCGTCGCAACACCAAACAATCCATTAATGAGAACAGTTGCAATACATATAACTTACAAAACCTTCCAAGCTGAGTTCTAACTATGTACTCGAGCCTCCGACTCCTGCTAGTAACCCATTCCTTGAATCCTTTCTTCTCACTAGACTTTGGATTCACAGTTGAGCCTCCAATTGCAATCTCCAAGTCTTCTTGGCAAATCTGGGCTTGCTCCATTGATTCCCTAGCTCTAATCAACATCAAAACTCTAAAGGTTGTACTGGGTGTGATGGTTTTAGTCTCCTCTCATGAAATTGGATAATTAGAGAAGGACAAGGTAGAGGGATTGATAAGGGTTTAAGCTCTAGGGTTTATGGGTTCTCTCTAGCTCTTTAGATGGGAATTGTGTGTAGAAATTCATAGAAAATGTTATCTTAAATAGTGAGGCTAAATTAAAATGGCTTACTAGATTAAAATGGTTTTCAAGGGTGAATGATACAAACTCATGGGTAGAACCCTCCCTTGAAAACCGGCTTGCATGGGGAGGGTGCCCAAGAGCTTATATACACATGATTAAGGTTAAACATGTATTTATAAGTCCTTTTTTAAGGGTGAGTTCTACTCATGAGTTCCTAACATTTAGTATCAAGGTCAACTACCACATCGAGTAATCAGACATAACTCATTGAGTATGGGATCAAATAAGTTAAGGCTTTTATGGTCAGGTTTTGGAGGGGTTGACCTAGAGGCTAAACTAAAATTGCTTACTAGATTAAAATGGTTTCCAAGGGTGAATGATACAAACTTATGGATAGAACTCACCCTTAAAAACCAACTTGCAAGGGAAGGGTGTCTAAGAGATTATATACACATGGTAAGCTTACATTTAATCCACACAGGACATTAGGATCATAAAGTAGCAGTTGATAAAATTATTGATTGACTTGCGTTGTGCACCAAGAGAAATTTTATTTTAATTTATTTTAAAAAAGGTTAGGTCACAGGTTAGATGGGTCATAAAAAAAGAGTTAAGTCACCTAAGGAAATAGTGTTTGTGTGTGTGGTGGGTCGAGTAGTGTCTACTTTCTCTTTCCTTCATCATTTGCCTCATTCTCCCCACTATGTTATATAGCATTAAAGGCAATTATTTCTATAATTTGTGCAATACTTTAATAGATATTCCCTTTGTCTCTATCATCAGTGTGTCCTTGCATGTTCTTCTTTGTCTTGCACCACTAGTCTCTATCTCATACCAGAGTGTTTTGTTTCTATATATCTTTTCCTCAACGCAACAAAAAAAAAAAAAAAAAAAAAAAAAAAAAAAAAAAAAAAAACTACAACTCTCGTGAGTTGAGCTACGCTCTATGTTTGGAGGTGGTATCTCATGTACTAGCTACATTGACATCTCTCACTTCGTGTGGATCCTATAGGTGAAGGGGGCCCTCATAATGTGAGAGAGATGCTACATATAGCTAATATATAAGATACTTTTTCCTAAGTTTGGTAACCCAGCCAAAGATGTGTATTAACCAAATCACATGCTACCACATGGTTGTGATGATTGAAAGTATAATATACAATAACATTCTAAGTAAATTTATTATTTATAATTTATATTACTAGTTTGATGGGTTTAATCATGTCTATTTAGGAATGATGGATCAATCACAATTGCTTGAATTGGTCCTGAGTCTGTGTTAGAATTTGATGAAGAGGCCATTGCTTGAGCACCAGGAGGTATTGGCATCTCATCTGAGTGGCCAGCAATGCGGAGGTTACCAACATCATCTTGGTCCCAGTATACTTCTACCATAAGACCAGTAGGATTTTCTGTAGACTCACTTTCTGGAATCCTCACTAGTTGAGCTCCTATAGGTATCTGCATAATAATAATTATAATTAAAAGATAAAATGAATCAAATCTATATGCAAGCACTAAATAGTAGCTGTCTAAAACAATATAGTAACATAACATAAATTATGTACCTGAAATGAGGTTCCCGATGTTAAAGTCAAAGTTGTTAACCTCCCCTCAGCAGTGGCACTCTCTAGCTCTGCCTTCTTTGCAATGTTTAAGAAAACTTCATTAAGAGTTGTAAGGCCAATTTGGATGTCAGTTATTCCAAATTCTCTCTTTCTTTCTTCGAGATCCTTGAAAAATTTCTGTTCGAACGTCAATGGAAAAAAAAAATATCATAAATGCTGAAATTGTGACAATATCATTCCCCAAAACTAATAGTCTAACATCAAGGAAAGTTATATATAGAATTATAGAATCAATTTTGTTGTAATCAAGGTCCTTTTTTTTTTTTTTGGCATTGTAAATATAGCATCTAATCTTTCTAGAGGCATGTCATGAATCGCATTTTGGCTTATATACTCTTTCTTGTAAAACATTCATTCCCTTTCCTTTTCGAAATAACCCAAAGAATGCTTTATGTGAATTGTGGAAGTGTGCAACTGCGTCTGAGCTAATTCAATAGGGAAAGGATCATAAATCCCTATCCTATATGGTAGTAGGGACAACATCAAGCCAAAAACTTGCCTATTGAAATGGACCCAAGTATGTTATATTAATTCTTCAACTTTTTCATTTTTTCTTCCTATGGGACTTCTACTCACGCATATATATATATATATATCCAACAATCTTCTCCTCAAGAGTGAGTGCATAGCCCTTTCGTGGGCTCCAAGACCACTTTATGGGTCATGAAAAAATCCTACTATGGGAACCCCATATGACTTTTCAACTTGTGTTGGCTCTAAGTACATGCAACCTGTCCTTGCTCCAACTGTGAAAAGGACTTGTACCTGCCCTATCTGCAAAAGGTATAACCTTACCACCTTGTGCACACCAACATTGGCTACGATATAACATGTTGGGAAGATAAAAACCTTGGGAAGACTCTTAAGGACTTAATATAAGATATTAGGACACCACTTAAATCAAAAACTTAAGCCTTTGGGCCCAAGTATGTTATATTAATACCTCAATTTATATTTATATTTTTTCTTCACATGAGACTTTCACCCATACGTGTGTACCTAACACATGTATTAATTAACACATACAGTGATTTGTGTTTCATCCAAGTTCAAATTGAAAACCAAGAGCAAAAGACAGTTTTCATGTGAAGATAACAAAGTAGAAAGCATAACACACTTACCCTTAAAAGGCTCTCTCTATCATGAGGAATGAAAAAAGTTAGGAAGGCCTCATTCTCCACTTTTGGCTCTATGTTCAAATTCTGTCCAAATTTTCCCAATATAAGAAAAACCAACCATTTGTGAGCCCAAACAAATTTTGGATCATTGTACTTATTCAACTTACATATTTAAAAATCTGCTTTACAGCCTCATGAGTTTCAGTGATTGTATCTTCAATAGGAAGAGCTTGTCCAACATCACTTCTAGAGAAGCTCACATTGGCAATAAAACCTGTCCCAAACTTTGACTTTAACCTGATTGATGTTCCAATGCAACGAAGCCTACCCTTTGCCATGATTCCTATCCGATCACTTAGGATGTCAGCTTCTTCCATTGAGTGTGTTGTTAGTACAATTGCACGCCCTCTCTTTGCATCTTTTATTATATCCCAAACATGCCTTCTTGATATTGGATCCATGCCAGTTGTCTGCAAATCACAAATTACATCACATAAACATATCAAGTAAACCAATGTGTAAAAGGAAGATTTCTTATCTGTTTACCGGTTCATCTAAAATGACTAATTTCGGATCACCAATAAGGGCTATTGCAAAGCTGAGGCGACGTTTCATTCCACCACTGTAACTGCCAGCTCTTCCATTAGCTGATTCAGTGAGTCTCACCTCATCCAATAATTTATGAGCAATCTGCATTTGAGTCAAAGCTTTTGTCTTTAAGAAGTGGAGAGTTTAAAGAGTCATTTTGTATCAAATGAGCTCATCAAGAATGGAAATAAGCATCTATTTAGAACATCTTCAAAGAAAATTGCAAGTAGATGCTTAGTTTGGGATTAAAAAATATGTTCAGAGTCCTCAATCAATGGTAAGAAGGAATCTACCGACTCAATATCATTTGGTGGTAGGCCTTTGATACTTGCAAAGAGGTAGAGTTGCTCTTGACCAGACAACGCATCCCAAAGAATATCAAACTGTATGGTGATACAAGATCCAAGCAAGTGTTAGTCTCTAATTTCCTAATAAATATATTATTGCTACTTAGTAGAAAGATTTTTTTTATTGTATAGACTTAAACTATGCATGCTATTGACACAAAAACTTGAGAAACAATGGGGCTATTACCTGTGGACAAACTCCTATAAGTTTTCGGATGTTTGACATGCCGACAGAATTTCGAACAGAGTGTCCATAAATGGTTGCTATTAACAAGGTATTGTACAATGCAATTACATTCCAAGGAAATTGTAAATCATGAACCCAAAAAAGGGAAAAAAATGGAAGAGAACCTACCATCTCCTCTAGTCACTGGGGAAATGCCTGTTAAACAATTGATTGTTGTAGTTTTTCCAGCTCCATTTGGTCCAAGAAGACAAAATAGCTGATCTTTTCTAAAATTCACCCATAAGCCCTGGAGTAAATTTGCACAAAGGTAGTGGTTATCATAACAAATGAATAATCATGGTTTGTGTCATGTGCTCAATTTTTCCTACAACATTCATATTGAGATCCCTAAGCTCCAATTATACACCTGCTTAAGTAATTATAGCAGGATCTGCCCTTAACTTGATTCTTCCAAATGACCATCTTTTGACAACTATCAACTAATTTGATAAATTGTATTTATTCATGTTGGAAAAGCTATGTCCACTAAGGTAGTAACACAATATAAAATTTTAATTAATGGAGAAACAAGAAAGTCATAAAATGTGCACTAAACTCATGATATACATTGTTTATGTCAATTTTTCAAACATCTCTAAATATAGAAACTATGAAATGTTAAGTCCTCACAACTATGTGTAAACTAAAATATAATGGAGGGATGAAAACAACAACTTTCTTCTCCTCCAAAGCATGCAACAAAAGTTAGATGTCAAGATATTCTTATATTAACATGGAAAGTTATATTTTCCTACAATTCTTACATTAATAGCATGGTAAGATGGAGTCTGTTTGCATCGACAACAACCAATTTTTATGGTCTTAGGATATGTTTTTACAAGGCCATATATTTGAACTACAGCATTTGGATCATGTATCCCCTCCCTGGCTTGTTGTTTTACAAGGTTTTCCTCTTCAAGGACATCTTCATCATCTGGAGTAATAAGCTCAGGCAATGGCTCTAAACCAATGCACCTGCAAATGTTGCCCTCTGCAAAAAGAAACTGCAAAATAAGTTCCTATCTTTGATATCAGCTAACAAGGAGAAGCAGTGGCCACATATATATCAAGAATTTACCTTTCACCTTGTTTCCACCTTTGCCTGTCCAATACGAAGGATGTAAAAAGTAGAACAATGGTTTCCTTAGACCAGATGCATTTGGGATTATGTTATCAAAGTAGATAGCCAAAACAAACCACAGAAAAAATGTAGATGCAAGCCACTTATATATACCATCCTGAAAGAACATGAGAAAAGACATTTGAACTTTTATGAACAACTTTACTTAGAGAAAGAGAACAAAAATGTAAATAGTGGAAAAAGGATAGAAAATAAAAGGAAAGCTATGTTGATGTAGATTGATATTAAGATATTGAGATTTGAAATGTGTACTTACAATTGTCATTACGCAATCACTACTGTCTAGTGGACAGTCAGCCCGCCTATCCCAGCTAATGCCAACACCTTCAGGCTGTGAATTTGCATCTTTGAACATGTTAAGGGCCTGGGCAAGCAGATTTGGTGGAAAAAATGACCACATAATTCTATACTTTATAGCAATGGATTGATCATAGGGGAATCCAAATGCTACTGTTATCTGAGACCAAAAAAAAAAAAAAAAAATTATTACAATCAAATGGAAAACCCATTTTCTTAGGATTTATTATTAGAATCTTGCCTGAGTTATGAAGCCAATGACAAATATAGAGAATCCCATTGTTGTTGTTGAAGATGACTTGCGAATGAAAGTCGACAACATGAATGCAAAACTAAGCTATCACCATAAGTTAGAAAAAAAATCAAAAAATTAGGCATAATATATTTAAAAAATACATTTTCAATTACAAATTGAATGCATACCAATTACCAAATAAAGGAATAATAATCAAGAAAAATATAATTAATTTCAAGACTACTTAACTTCTTATTGATTCAATTACTTAAGTTTCTTTTACAGAGGAGTGAACTTTTTCAATTTTTCTTTTTTAGTAGAAGTCTTAGAATAAGATTTAAGTGCATATGAAAGCTTATATATATTGAACATGTGCATTTTAACTACTTTAGCTTACATATAGATTTTCTCCTTTATTGTAGCTCTATTTGGAACAACATATGTCTCTATTGCTTAGTTCTTTGAAATAAATTTCTAAGTCAAATCCCCTTAATGAAAAATTGAACACAAAATTTTTCTGAAATTTCATCATAGTTTAGCCAATGTTGCAAGAAAGAAATTTACCATATTGATTTGGAAAAGAAAGAACAAAAGGAAGACAACTGCAAAGCTGTTCTTCAAGAAAATATCAAATCGAAACAGCATTCCAAAGAGAACCGTTAAAAGTGATGAAAGAGTTGTAAGAATTCCCTCCCATGTGAGCCATGACAACCAATAAGCAGAGTCATAGAGACCCATCATAGTCATTGCCTGTTGGAAATAATTGAGTACAGAGAAACCAAAAAATAAGACAAGAAAGTGGAATGAAACACATAATAGTACTAATCCTGCAAGGGCCAGCATGCATGCCCTAGTTCCATCTTTATAAGTTCAGACATTAGATAGTGAGTACCTGCCGAAGTTTGAGCTCTTTCTCTGTGACCAATGAACCCATTTGAAACACAAAACCAAACATGGCAGCTGCAAGGAAAAATGGAGGTATCATTGCATCCAAAGAAGAGGAGAATTCTATTCTTGGGTGTGCAAATTCTTTAAGCCCAACTTTCCAGCTAATGTTCGGATCTGCAATTCAAGAAGTAGAGAGAGAAAGATAATCATATAAAATAAAGGACCTATTAACTATTGAGCAGAAACATATGAAGGAAATGTTTATGACCTCCAATGAGAGACCTAGCAATTTCACGCTCTGCAGCCAACTGAAGTGGAATTTGAAACTTAAATGTGCGATCTTCTCGATTAGTAATTGAAGTTAAATTAGTTTGAATGCCATAGCTTATCACAGTCTTGTTCCTCACTACAAAATGCAAAGCTCCTGGACACCGCCTAGGATTGCTTAAAAGCCATGCATCTACGTCATCCTGTGTTCTAAATGCTTTAACCTGCACAAATAAGTTTCAGAACCAGTGGTTTCATGGTACGTGATGTTCTAAATATGCGTGTGCAGTATGTTTCTTTATAGTCCTGCCCAAATATTTTGGTTGGAAATAGAAAACCAAAAGATTTTTAATAGTGAAATTGAATAATCAACCTTGCTTCTTTTTGAGTGAAAACATCTAGGGAAGATATTTTTTGAGAGACATCTTAGTTTAATTTGATATCATGGTATAATGACCCAGTTATAAGTTATAGTAGAAAAAGACATTGCACTGTTTAGAGGCCTTGTTTGGTCCAAGCCAGTAAGAGCTTATTAGCTTACTTTTTGGCCTAAATTTTGAACGCTTTTATTATCTAAATTGCTGATTTTTTTTTTCTAACTAACTAAGAAAACACAAAAATTTCTCATTTCCCACTCTAAAAATATTAGCCATAGATCTGTTTTGAGCGTAGAGTTACATATGTGTGCTAATGATCCACATGCATTCCTTCAGAGGCTGGCCATTAGTTTGCAAAGGATGTATCTATTATTGATGTTTCTCATTGTGGAAGTTTTGTCAAAATAAATTAACACTCAGGAAGAAAGTATCTCATGAAATACTTTGTAAGAAATCTCACCATGCTCAAGCATCATACGAAAATGGAGTTCTCAATAAAAAGAGAAATTTTGTTAATACTTAGAACATTACACATACATTGCTACACACCACACACTAATCACAATTTCATTCTTTGCTTTCCTATTTCCTTATACTTGCATTTGCTTTTTAGCTTATGCACTTATTGGACACACTTTCGTGCAAAGAACACATACAAAATGTTTTAAGACAAATCACTGTCCAATTGTAGAAGTCGGTGATGAATTCTACAAAAAATGGTCTTTGTTTACAAGAGATGGCAAAGCCCCTATTAGTAATTGGGACCCATGCCATGAGAATCATTGTCATGCCAAAAGGATATTCAATTTTTTCATAAAAGCGCAAGAGGGCTTAGATTCTCTTGAAGCATTTTCTAGGACCTTCTTTAGAAATGACGGTATTAGATATGTAGAAAACCTCAAATCTATAGCTCATTAGATTTGATTTACTTCTCTCAATGAAGGAGGAGATAGAGGGGGTTACGACTTTGGATGAAGAAGGGAAAGAGAAAATGGAGAATTTTTCACTCTTGTGGGAGCAGTCCTTTGCCTCTCACAGGGGGTGTAACCTCATAGGAATGAATAATTTCTCAAGAAAATAGATGACTACTTCAACAGGATTAGGCCTTCTAATTTGAGTTAAATTTGCAACCTAATGGTTTGAAGGAATTTTATGCAAACTGGGTTATGGTTACACTTTGTCTTCTTTTTCTTTTCTTTTTTTTTTTTGGATAATTTACCTATTAAAGCAAGTGAGAGAGGGGGATCTGAACCATGACTCTATTCATAAAAGAGATTAGACAATACCACTGAGCTACAAAACTCATAACACCTCGGGAACGAAGTTAGTTCCCAAAATAACATGCAATATTATGAATGATTAATATTTGAAATATTTATTATCGAGGAGGCTGGCTTATTGAATCTATCTTCTTTCTTAGTTTTTTTCCTCTTTCATTTTCTCATCAACTAAACAAAGTGCAAAATTTTAAAAAGACCAAATTCTCACCAATGACAACCTCATTTTTTATATGAACAATAATGTTTCCGCACCATAATAATTTTAAATAAATATACTAATTGTATTGTTTATAAAAAAAAAAATATACTAATTGTATTTGCAATTGTTACTGCCAAACCAAGTGTTAGTAAACAAATACTCCCTTTGTCCCAAATTATTGGTCCTCTATTCCATTTTGGAATATCCTAAAATGTAGTCCTCTTTGAAAAGCTACTAAATAAATTTCCTAACTTACCCTTTATTTTATTTTAAAAATTAACACCATTCTTTTACTAAAGTTTAAATTAATGAAGATGGTTTTGGAAACTCATACATTTTTAACTAAACAATAAGATCTTAAATAATGCTCCCTTACAAAATTTGATTTTCTAAACATGACCAACAATATGAGACTAAGGTAGCATCCATTACCATATTTGCCACCAAAAGAAAAAGGAAATGCTAAATGCACTACAAGTTTTACTACATAGCCTAAAAACTAAGGACAAAGTTTGACCCCAAACGTATTTGTTGTCTTAAGCTTCAACTCCTAATAGGAAAATGAAATGTGTTATTGTCATATGCAATGCACATGAGTCACATAATCAAACTTAATCCAACCAACTAATCAACCAAATGAGTTATGTGCATTGCATACAACATAATACATGTCATCTTCCCATTAAAGGTTGAAGCTAAGGCTCTAAACATGTTTGCAACTAAACTTTTTCCCAAAAAAAAAAAAAAATCTGTGGCAACGAATGTAATCGGTAGGCTTCAACTATCTCATGAATGTTTGAATTTTATTTTAGAATAAAGTTTAGCTACAAAATTGGTTATAGCCTAAGGTTACAACCTTACTCAATATCTTTTTATTAGAAGTAAATTTTGACAAATCCACCATTCGATTACATTTTCTTCTTATATCCTCCACATTTGCAAAATTTTTTGAAAATTAAAGATCAATAGCTATGTTATTAATAAATTGTTTAAATTGCAATTTTTTATAGTTTAATAATTTTCAAAATATGTAGCGTTGTTTATTTTATTAAGTATATTTATATCCTTAGACTATAACTAATTTTGTAGTTAAACTTTTTCTTTTATTTTATTATTATAATTATTTTTTTATTTTTGTATTTTGTAACATCAATTGTAAGCTCAATCTATTAATATTGTAATAACCCTACCATCACTCCAAAAAAAAAAAAAAAAAAAAAAATGCAGTATAACATATTGACATGTAAAGTAACACCCACATAATCCAATGACAAGTAGGATTGGTACGCAACAAAACTGAATTATTGATATTGTATATATACCTTGTTTAAGGGAATTTGGCGGCCAGGATTATTGTTCATGATGGCAGTGACAACGGTGTTAATGGTGGCGCTTCCGTTTCCACTCCACACAAAGTCGAAACAGGGTTTCCTGATGTGAGCCTTGCGTTCACATGGTGGGATTGGGAACGACACAGCCGCCTTTGGATCAGTGACTTCGGCATATCTACGCTTGCTGCCTTTTTGAATGCAGAACAGGAGGAACACGAATAGGAAGGACGCAAAGAGGTTGACCAACGTGGACTTTTTGTTTCGCTTTGCGAGGAGAAAGTTTTTCTTGAACAGTGCCTTGTATTGTTGGAAAAGTAGAGGTAAGCCCCTCTGCAAATCCATGAATGACTTTTAGCTTTTTTTAGTTTTTGACTTTGCATAGGAACATTATACATGTGGGTGAGTAATTATTTATGGCTTTTGGCTGTGCTTTCAAGTTTCAAGAATCCGAATAGGTTTGCATGTGACATTTGTTAACCAAAATGACAGGTATACAGACTCTTTTTAGTTTTTACGCGGTAAGCAGCTGAGTGGCGGGGCCACGCTGGGGCCGAAAGGGACCATGGGCCACCCAAATTTGGGAAAAAAAAAATCATTTATATATATGAGATCTCAAAATCTATGAAACCAATCTCCGAATATAAATAGTGGGTGTTTGGTAGAGTAGTTTGAAAATTGTTGTTTATTATTTTTTGAAATATGTGTGGGTGAAAAAGTGTGTTGAAATGCGTGAAATGCTGTTTAAAAACTAAAAAATGTTGTTTGAAATTATAAACCAAACAGGAAATAAAGTGGGTGTTTGGTAGAGTAGTTTGAAAATTGTTGTTTATTATTTTTTGAAATATGTGTGGGTGAAAAAGTGTGTTGAAATGCGTGAAATGCTGTTTAAAAACTAAAAAATGTTGTTTGAAATTATAAACCAAACAGGAAAGCTCCTAGCCTCCTAATCTTGCTATTAAAATTATTTTCCTTTTTGAATTTTCTTTAAAAATAAAAATATAATGATATGCCCATAATATTTTTCATAATAAATTTAAGTGATAGTTATTATTGTTTCTAAACCACCACTTAAGACATATTTGGTAGATTGTAATAAACGTTGTAATATAATAGTTATTTCTATGGTTTAATTATTCTTTAATTTGGTTATATTTTTATTATAAGGAATAATCATTCTTTATAAATAGCTATTTTTTAAAATGAGGAATAACTATTCATCTTTAAAAAGTTGTATTAGCTATTCCTTAGTAAGAGCAATAATTTCAAAACTTAATATATTTCTAAATAAACAAACTTTCCATATACATCTAACAATTATAAAAATAAAAAATTATAAAAAATAACACATATCTCTCTTAAATTTAAAAATAAAAATTTTTAAGGATATATAATTGAATGAGTAAGAAATTTCCTAAAATAAATGTTAAGTTTTATTCTAATGTTATAACTCACGACTAAACTAATGAATATGTTTAGTTATTACATTACAACTCATTTTATTTCTAGTAATAAAGATTACAATTCCTATTGTAATCTTTATTCAGTGTACCAAACGTACCCTTATATTATTTTTCTACCCACCACTTAAATCTAAAATGACAAATTTATTGTAAAAATATTGTGAACATAACACTTCAAAAACACAAATACAGTAATTATCAAGATATCTATACAATAAAAGCACGTATTTATTTTTACAATTATCTCATAAACTAAAGGAGACAAAAAGGGGTTTCAATTTTTGCTCTTCCTCGTTATCAAAAAATTTACTTGCCATACTTTGAAATTAAGGTCGAAGGAGGCTGTGTTCCGTGTGCTTGTCTCCACCGACTTCAGAAAACAACACCAGTTTATTTGCATTGGGGCTGATAGGTGGGTCTTTAAAATCTTTTCAGTTTCTCTCCTTTCTGGCTTTCTCTCTCACTCTCCCTTATTAGCTTTTTGTTGTTTTATTCTACAAGTTTTTCAGTACTGATTGCCAAAGCCTTGAGCTTTTTACTCTCCAACTCTAAGAGGATGCCCTCCACACGTGTGGTAAAAAATTAGACACTTCAAAAGGTACACAATAAACACTATTTTATCTACACTCCATGTGGGTGATGTGACTCCTCTTCAATTTCTTTTTTTCTTTTTCCTTTTTTTTTTTTTGTTTTTTGTTTTTCAAAGAAGATCCTTTTTTGTTTTGTTTAATGGTATATATTTGTTTTGTTTAATTGTATATGTTCTATAATATAATATATAAATCACCTAATATATCATATAAGAATGAGAAAATGGGCAACTGCTCATTTCAAAAAAAAAAAATCTAGCATTTTGTCCAATTTTCCAAACACATTAGGAAAATGTTTCTCTTTTGAAATTCGATTTTCTTAAAATCAAGTTATAAAAAAAAAAAAAAAAAAATTGAGCCCTGTAATGGCATTTTAAGGAACCTATAATGACATTCTAAGGACCTATAGTGGCGTTTTGTAACTTGATTTCCATAAAGTCGAGTTACATGCAATTTTTTTTTTTTTTTAACCTATAACTCGATTTCATGGAGATCGAGTTACAAAACGCCACTATAGGTCCTTAAAACGTCACCATAGGCTCCTTAAAAATGCCACTATAGGGCTTAACTCAATTTTGAGAAAATCGATTTTCAAAAGAGTGGCATTTCCCTAATTAGTTTGAAAAAAATGGCAAAATACTGGATTGTATTTTTAAAAAGGGTAAAGGCCAATTTTTTCCCATATAAGTATATAATTGTAAGTATAAATACACAAATAATATTGATTTATATAGACTTATAAAGTACTTAAACTCCGACAAAGATTTCTGAGGAAAAAAAATTAATAATTTCATTTTCTAGTCCGCACCCCCACACACAAAATCTTGGCTCCCCACTAGCAGTTGTTAAGTAAAAAAGTGATGTGAGTGATAGAGCCAAATGAGAATTAGTAAGAATTGGTTATGACAATTATTTGTAAAAAATATTATAAAATACTAGTTTGTAATTAGCGAATTACTCTCTCTATCTCAAATTGTTTAACCTCTATTTCATATTAAGATAATCATTCAATGCACACACACTTAAAGTTCTTCACACTCTCTCACACACAATTCTCACCTAATTCTCACCTAATTCTCACCGAAATACTGAGTTGTCGTTGGCTTGCCAGCTACACCACCCTAACCACGTCCCTCTTATTGGATATTGTCTCGATGATCAACAGATGATCCTAGTCAACGAATCTTTAGTCAACACCCTTGGTTACGGCTGAATAATTATTCAGCCTACGTAGTAAAAACGCGTAGACTCACTTTTCTACAAACTTAGAGCTTTTGTTTTCTCTTTCTTTTTCTTTTTGGGGTCCAAATTACTCAGCTAGAGAGTCTTTGTTTTATATATATATATATATATATATATATATATAAAATCAAGTACTTGGCTGGAGTTTGTGATGATGATTCTTATCCATTTCCCTCTTGAGAGTTGAGAACATCAATTAATGTTTGGTTGATTATTATTTGATTCAAGAATCAACATAGCAATTGCAAGTTGGCCCCACAAAGAGGAAAACACTTTCCAACAATCCAAATCATGCTAAAGACTAGGGGTGTCAATTCGGGTTAGCGTGTCGGGTTCGTGTCGTGTCGAGGTAGGAGTATTTGACTAAATGGTTCAACCCTAACCCGACCCATTTAATAATCATATCAGGATCCTTCAACCCTAACCCAACCTATTAATAAAGCGGATTGACCTGACCCAACCCATTTGACACGCTTAATAAACGAGTCGTGTTGGGTTGACACGAATGTAACTCAACCCATTTCAACCTGCATAATATTAAATATAACATCCATCTAGAAATAATTTTTTACATCCCAAAAAGCAGTGCATACACTTCAAGTCTTCAAACCACATTCAAAATAATATAGTTCAACAAAAATATAACATCCATCTAGAAATAAGTTCTTTACACTCCAAAAGAAGTGCAATACTTCAACCTAAATTCAAAATAACATAGTTTAATAAAAATAAAATAACATAGTTCAACAAAAATATAATATCCTTAGAATTCGCCAAATGCTAAGTATCAATATTGAAAGAATTTTAGCAAACAGTAGACTACTCCTGACTATGACCATGATTATTATCCATAGAGGTTTAGGGTTTGTAGGGTTTAGAGATTTAGGGTTTGTAAAGTTTCAATTTTCAATTATATCCCTTGTAAATTTTTGTAATTATTCACTTTTCTTTTTAAATTTAAAATATATGTTGGATATAAAAGGTATTTGACAAATTTAAAATAAAATTAATATTTATTTGTTATACGAGTTAAACAGGTTGTGTTAAGTGGGTCATTTCAGGTTTGACCCAAATAAATTAGCATGTCAAACGTGTCTATTGCGAGTTACGCGGGTTGACCCACTTATGACACGTTTCTTATTGTGTCGTTTTTGGGTCGACCCGTTTATGACCCAAACCCATTAAAACCCAACCCTAACCCGAAAAAACCCGTGTCGGGTTCGTGTCGTGTTCACGGGTTGGGTCGAACATTGACAACCCTACTAAAGACAGTATGAAATACAAACACAACGTGGTTAGCGTAAGGTTTGGGTCGGAAAATCAAAATCTAGTAAAAAGATTCCCAAAAAGTTTGAATATCCTCTTATTAGTAAAACAAAATCCTAAATAATTTTCCACCAAGAAATTTCGCTATAAATAAATTCTTGATCTTTTCTTTTCTTTTTTCTTTTTTCTTTGAACTTTTAATATTTGACAACTAAATGGCATGAGAGTTGAACCGTAAATCTTAATTAAAAAATTGAATTTTTATCCGGTTTTAGGTTAATCGGGTCGGACCATCCGGTTCTAACAATCTTGTCTAGACAGATCTTTGGTTACGGCTGAATGAATCAACACTCTTTGTAATAAAAACGTGTACACTCACTCTTCTACAAACTTAGAGCTTTTTTTTTTTTTTTTTCTCTTTCTTTTTCTTTTTGGGGTCCAAATTACTCAGATAGAGTCTTTGTTTTATATATATATATATATATATTTAAAAAAAAAAAAAAAAAAAATCAAGTACTTGGCTGGAGTTTGTGAGGATGATTCTTATCCATTTCCCTTTAGAGAGTTGAGAACATCAATCAATGTTTGGCTGTTTATTATTTGATTCAAGAATCAACATAGCAATTGCAAGTTGGCCCCACTAAGAGGAAAACCCTTTCCAACAATCCAAATCATGCTAAAGACTGTATGAAATACAAACGCAACGAGGTTAGCGTAAGGTTTGGGTTGCATATAGAAGTCGTCAGAAATTGTAGAAAATTAGCAACCTAGTGATTGGCTGGTGTAAGCTCTCACTTTATGTCACTATCAAGACGTAAATTATTATATGATCCAACAGCCCACAATGGCCTAAAGACTTGTAATAGTGTTCGTTGACTTGACCTGCGGTAAACCCCCAGTGTTGACTAGAGACTTCACAGAAGCTCCATTTCATTTTGTTAATTCACCCAATTAACGTGAAAGAAAATTTTCATTCTTTATTCTTCAGAAAATTTTCATTAATTTAAAATATTGGGCATGCTGGACGGTCTTAGACCCCTCAGAAAAATAGTAAACAAGGAAAGCTTAAATGAAATACTATGATTTTTTTTTTTTTTTTTTTTATAAGAAAGCTTTTCTGAGAAGTTTTATTTGTACGAAGAAAAGTATCTATAAATTGAAAATAAAACACATGGTTTCAATTTACGTATTCTTCTCTTCTCTTCTCTTCGAATTTAACTAGAGAATTATAAGTATTTTTAATTTATATATTTTTCCTCTACGTACAAGGAAATTGAAAAGCTTATTTGAGACTTTTTTGAAAAGCTTTTCTGGGAAGTATTTTCAATTTATGTATTCTTCTCTTCATACGAGTAAAAAAAAAATAATACTATGATTGATTAAAACAATGAGTTAATGAGTACAAGGCAGTTTTTTTTTTTTTTTTTTTTTTGGTGGTTAATAGAAATGGACCATTTCCTAATTAAAATTCATTTTTTATGAATATAAAAAAGTGTATTGATATCACTTTATTAAAATTTATGTCAAAATTTAGAAAAATTCTAATACTACTATTTGTTTTTAGACCTCTTTAAAACACAACCAGATTAACCTAGTTAATTAGCAAAGTGATTACTTAGTTAAATTATCAGATCTAGGTTAACACAAATATATCATATCAATGTAAAGTGCGGAAAAATAAAGAACACATAGATATGATGACCTAGAAAAACCAAATCGGTAAAAAATCTAGGGAGAATTTAACCTAGCTATTCTCAAGGTAAACTAAATCCACTATGAAAGAATTGAAGTTTACACAATAGCGACTTAGACCACTAACTTCCTATTACTATCTCGAGTAGAAAAATTACTACCACGACCACATGACAGCTCCAAGTCCACGGACTACTTCTTTCTTAAATTCTCAGCAAATACAAGCACTCCCGCTTGTGTATCTTTAAACTCTTGAATCTGCAACTGAATTGATCACTAAGCTCTCGACATCAATCTTGAGATTGGAAACCCTAAGTATGTGTGAAAGCAAACACCTCTAGATCTCACAAAAGATTCACACACACAACATAAAGAGCAACCTTTTGAGAGCTTTTGGGTACAAAACCCTAAATACAAAAGAGGCACCAGAGGCACTCTAATCTCTCTAAAAAACTTATAAAAACATTTTAGGGTTTCCTTTATATATAGGAGTGTTTTTCTTGAAACCCAATACGTTTAGTAGAGTTTAGGCTGAATTGAAATTCTGCAGATAAATAAATCTGCACGTGGTTCGATCGATCGAGTCTAATTTTCAGTCAATCGAGCCTTGCAGATTTAGTCTAATAAATTCTGCAATCACTAGATTCAAATTTTACAAATAAATATACTTTGAGCAAGTCTAAACCTAGACTCTATGTTTTGATCATGGTTTGCCAACACAATACAAATTACATTAGATCCTAAAGTTTTAGAACCTAACAAATACATAATTTAAAAATCAATCATTTGCTTTGAAAGACAATATTGAGCCTACCAAAGAGAGAATATCCTAATCCTAGGTAACTTCCTACCACAAGGGAGCAATAAAGGGTTTTTGTATTTTGGTTATTTTAATTGAAAGAAAGAAACAAATAAACTTAATCTTATATGGTATAACTATGAAGTTTAATTGATCTTATATAAGGTAGCATACTTGAGATCCTTGGACAGCATGGTCATCATCTAATCTCCTATCACTTGCTAGATGGTAAAAATGGATCAAGATCCTATCAATTTCTTTCAAAATGAAGAAAGCTTATTGAAATTTAACTTACATGAATTCAAATAAGTAAATAAAGTCACGTTGTTCAAAATTTTATTACATAAAAAAAAAAAGGATAATAATTATTTTTGAATGGCATGTTATTATATTTACTCTAAAATTTGTAAACTACTAAATCTTTACTATAAATTAGACTCTCTCCAATTCAAAACAAATGAAGAATATCATTTTCTTTTTTTTCACATTCAAAAATACTAGTTGAAGTACAAAACTCTTGTGGGTTCCAGTTATTAGCTCAACTGGTAAAGTCTCTAATGGTTGTATAAGAGATCTGGAGTTCAATTTCCGCCTAAACTAAAAATTGATTGGTGTCTTAGTTTGATGATAAAGAGCTATCATTAGGAGCAGATGCCATAAGTTAAAACTCTCTTAAAAAAAAAAAAAAAAAAAAAAAAAACTCTTGACATGTAAAACACATAATTAATTATAATGAATTTATCGTGTAAATAAATATTTATAAATTCTTATTGGAGAATATGCATCACAGATTTTTTTTTTTAATTTTTTTTTATTTTAACACGTGCCTTTACAAAGTACTTAAAGAGGGTTAGGTATAATTGTTAATGTCTTTGAAGAAGAGGGACTCTGCAAAGCCATGGATGGCTTGTGGGTGCTTTATTCAAGTTTCAACAATTCGCTTTCTTCCAATTCAAACTAGGTTTTGGATGTTGCATAGAGACATCAATTATATATGGAGTGAGTAATTAATTATATATCGCTTTTGGGTGCTTTGAAGTTTGAAGAATCCGATTGGCCTTGCATAGGGACATTATATATCGTAATTGCCCATTCCCCTTTAATAAAGGTTTTTATTTATTTATAAAAAGTAAAATAAAATATAAAAATGATGCTAATGATATCACAAATTTTATTATATAAAACTTATAAACTAATGAGTCACCAATCATCGTAAATTTATATACCATAGTAAAATTTATATTACTTTTAGCATTTTCCGTTTAAATTTCTCACTAGTTAGCACCTAAAATGATAAGAGAAAGAAAAATTTGTAGTATCCCATAAAATATTGAGTAAGACTTTTGTATAGTACTTAAATGTTTTTCCTTAAGTTCTTATTTTAAGATTTTGTAATGTGGTTTTTTTCTCATGAGATGGAAGTGTATTTTTTAGTTAAATAGTTATATAACTGAATCTTAAGAGAAGAACCTAAAAAAGGGCATCTAAGATACTGTATCTAAATTTTTTCCTAAAATATTTGTCCTCACATTAGTTTTTAAGCTCTATTTACTAAAAGTTGTAGTATCACTCAACGCAAACATAGGTGCATTAGATACATGAGACAAAACAAAATTAAACACTAAAAAGTCAACCCATACATCAAGTGAGACAGATAACCCATATAGCCAAATAGGAAGGGGAATTCTGGCCTTTTGCCCCTCATTTTTAAAAATTTTGGTAATACGCTCCTATTTCAAAACTATATAGGGGCGGGCCTTTATTTCAATACTTAATTACCTTAAAATCGAGTTATTCCTAATCAAATTTAAAATTAAAAAAAAAAATTCATGGAACTTGAGTTTCAGGAAATTGAGTTCCATGCAAAAAATTTTTTATAAGTATGATCGCTCCATATTCAGGGAGACCTATAGTGGCGTTTTTAAGTCCTATAGTGATGTTTTAAAGGCATATAGTGGCGTTTTCTTGCAAAATTTCTGATTGCTTACACTAGGTATAAGAAGCCCTATAGTGGCGTTTTATGCCTTATAGTGACGTTTTTAAGCTCTGTAGCGGCATTTTCCTGCAAAATTTTTTTGTAACTCTAATTACCCCAACTAGGCTTAAGGAGCCCTATAGTGGCGTTTTTATACTCTATAGCAGCGTTTTCCTACAAAAAATTTTTGTAACTCTAATTACCCCAACTAGGCTTACGGAGCCCTATAGTGGCGTTTTTAAGCCCAATAGTGACATTTTAAAACTCGATTACCTTAAAATCGAGTTCTATGCTTTTTTTGAAAAAAATTTAAGGTAATCGATAATCGAAACAGGGACATTTCTCTGTATAGTTTCGAAATAGGGGCAAATTGCTAAATAAAAAAAAAAAATTAAGGGTAAAAGGCTAAATTCCCAAATAGGAAGAGCAAACAGACATAACCGATATAAGTATAAGCCATAACTCATGGAGGGAAGCGACTGAGCTTTTTTGTTTTGGATTGATAGAAGAATAGAGAAAAGCTTCAAAAGGATTTGACGCTCATATTGACTTTTGGGTGCTTTGAAATGGCTGGTCCATCACATGGTCCTGCAAACTTCTGGGCTCAGGCCAATGCTCTGCTCAGAAAGAACTTAACCTTCCAGGTCCTCTTTCTCTCTCTCTCTCAATATACAGATACACACATCTTCTTATTTGGGTAGGGATTGATTAAGGTTGAATTTGTGCTTCCATATTCATTTGAACATTAAGTATGCATGCATTGGTTTTTTTTTTTTTTTTTAATTATTATGATAATAGTATGCAAGAATTGGTAGTAAAGAATTTAGAAGCTATGACTATGATCCATTCTGTTAAATGAAACCTTTGAAAAAGTTTAAACCTTTGAAAAAGTTTAACTTATCAAATATATTTCTTGGTAACATGTATTTAAATACATCATGAAAAGTCAACAATTGAGGTTTTTATTACCAGGCTGCTATCCATGTAAAAATGATAAAATTGTAATTAAAAAAAAAAAAAAATGAGGCAATTCAAATTTCATTGATTGTTCAAATGTGCTCTTAATTTTTTTTTTCTCCCCTTGATTTATTGATCATTGGTTTATTTTGGTAAAATTTATTGGCTTTCTTTTAACGACAGTCTTGCTAATTGGGACAATGGAAGCTTTCACACTATTTTGTTTGGCCAAATTATCATCTGTGTGTGAATTATGACCCCAAGCAACAGAGAAAAAAAAATGCACGTAAGCACCGAGAAAATCAATTGCATAAGAGCACACCAAATTTATGTGGAAAAACTTGTAGTATAGAGGAAAACAATCACAGGAAAAAATATCCGACCAATCCACTATAATCAAATAGATATTATAATACTTAACTTTATATTTAAAAGTCTTGGAACATAACTAGTTGACACTTCCTACCTTCTGGTATGTCCATGACATCTAGGATTCAAAATCCCAAAACTTGAGTTGGAAAAATACAATACAGAACCTCTCTAAGAAAAAATACAAACTCACCACACACACAATTACAAAAAATTAGAACCTATTGAAACCAAGAACACAGTAAGAGTTGCACTCTGAAGACTTCAATTCTCTGTGATTACTCAAAGAACCCGCCTAGCTAGAGAAAGCCCCAATTAATCTGTGTGTGTCTTGAACAAAAGAAGAATCACGGTTTGCAAACTTTGCACAACTTTCTTTTTCTTAAGACACGACTCTTGACTTTTAGTCTCCTAATGCAAGCAAAAATAGGAGTACTAAAACCCGTAGGCCACGATTGTTATATGATATGCTCATGTAATAGTTATTACACACACCGTATACACACACTTGTTTTTAACTGAAATTGTGAGTGATTTCAGTTAAAAAAAAGTGTGTAAGAGTTACTTCCCTTTATTTTATGACTAGTTCTCAATTATGTATTTCATAGACATATATTTCAATAGTTGATGGGTAGTGTTGTATGAAGCTAATATGTTACTACTGAAACTTATAAATTATCGTATATATGTTTCTAGGCTTTGCATTGTACAATAACATCTGCCTGTTGTTGTTGGAACTGGATCAATTTTTTTTTTTTTGGCATTGGGTCCTTTAGAAGTTAGAAACCCATGTTCCAATTCATTTGGGCCTTTTCTTTTATCAATCTATATCTTCAAAACTTCAAAAACTTTTTATTTTTTTGGGTTAATTTTGTTGGTGCTCAGCTAATATTTTCATCTTTTGTGTTTTGCAGAAACGAAATTGGAAGACAAATATTTTTCTCATTTGCTATCCTGCTTTGCTCTGCATACTAATCGCTGTCCTCCAACATTACTATAATAAAATGGTCCATAATGAAACGGCCAAACAATGTGACCCAAAAACCAATTCCAGTTGTCCCATTCCTCAGATTCCAGCATTTCCTCCACTGTTACAACTACCCTATTATTCCTATAGTGCAGTCAGAACTGACTTTTTGCCATTTAATGACTTGCCAGATGAGTCATGCAGGAGGAATCGTTCTTGTCCTGCAACTATTCTTCTCACAGGGAATAATCAATCTCTTGGAGAAAGTATACCCTTCTCTCTACCTCAGTGTGTGTGTGCTCGTGCACACATGTATTTTAATTAACATAAATAACTGATTACTTGTGTGAGTGTGTGCATGCACATGTGTTTTAATTAACTTAAATAGCTTATTGCTTCACCTGATCGGATTATGTAAATTTTTTTTTTTAATAAATGATTTGATCGAACTTACTTTAACTTACTCTGAATGTTTTGATAGTTTTGGCTGGGACTATGATCACAAACTCTCTTAATACCTCTCAAGTTATGGCTAGTTTAGAGAAACATGACTTGGCTAGTCTAGCTACCAATGTTCTGGTAAGTTGTCTTTCCTCTTCTTTTTTGTCCCTCTTTCTGTTTCTTTTTACCTTCATTTCATGTCCGTCATCACTAGCACATTGATTATTTTGCTTCTCGATTTCTTGGTAGCTTTTTGCTGCTATTGTGACTTTTGTAATCCTTATAGGGATCGCCATGGAGTCCGCCTCAAAATAAAATTTCTGGCGATTACAGATATGATGGAATCTCTAATGTCCAACTTCAATGCACAGACAACGAGTCTTTATCTGAAACTGAAAGTATGTTGAAAGTATGAATTCTTTTTGTACATGGTTTGTATTGGGCAGACATTTTATCTTTACTTTCCATGTCAGACCACACCTGTGCACTGCGCACATGTGCTTTGCAAATGGCTTTATTTATGAATTTGACACAAAAGAACATGCCTGCATTTTCAAGAAAAATGAGAAGCAAGCAAGAACTTGAATGCACGTGTATGAAAGTTCCATGCAACAATTATTAGTAGAGGTGCTTCTCATGTATAGCCCTTCCAATTTCTTTTTTGAAAAAAAGAAAAGAAAAAAGTAAACAGTCCTTTAAAAGTTATTAATATTCTAAAATTCCATCCACTAACCATACTTTATGTTTTAGAAAAGAAAATCATGGCCGCTGCTCTCTCTGCAGAGTGCAGGATGGATGAAAAGTTAGCAGATTCATTGATTCATATCATGCAGGTTTAATGAGGGAATCTTCTTTTTGGTGTTTTGTGACTTTAATAGTCAGACTCTGTTATAATTGATCTATCTTTGTATTTTATCCTTGATGTTTTTTTTTTTACTAAGTTTAAAAAACTCTCAAATTAGACTAATTGTCTAATGGTGTGTGGGAATGGCTTGTTTGTTTTGTTAGAAGTGGGACTTATCTAAATCTGGGTAAACTATGCTAGGCATAAGTTAACAACTTAGTACAATGTTGTCAGATTCTCTCTCTCTCTCTCTCTCTCTCACGCACGCACAAATCACAGATACAGAAAGTTGTTTGCACAAAACATACTAATTCTTTGTTAATTTTCCTTGTCTTGAATCCAGAGCAATGTGTTAAAGGTTTGGTTTTATGGCGCAATGATTATACTGTGGTAAATGATGAATTATATAAGGGTTATTATGAAGGGAATCCAGATGGAAAGATTAATGAGATAAGTGCAGGTTAGTCTTGCTGATCCTTCTTGGATTAATATTTTCTCGACTTTACAACTACCTTGGGTGGGCTTACAGTTCAATTATCAACAATCAAATGAAAATAAGTAGGAAATACTTAAGGTTTGATATTTTCACAGCCTATGATTTTCTAAACTCGAACGGGGAAAATTTTGATGTGAGCATATGGTACAATTCAACACTCGATGATGGTGATGTATTGCTTCGTATTCCACGCTCAGTGAATCTGGTAAGTATGCGTAACTTGATTATTTGTTGATTTCTTTTGTCATGCCAGTATTTGTTAGTGTCCATTTAATGGCCATGATTTTAAGTGGAGTAAATGTAGGGTCTAGATTGTGCCAACTCATTCCATTTCACTTGGAAATGGAGAGGATCCAAAGCCTTTTGTGTTTTGGGCTCTGCCTAGTTCCATTTTGTTTTGAATGTTTGCATGTGATTAAGATTGTTATTAGATTATGAAGAAATATGAAACATGGTGAAAACCTCCTCTCTCTCTCTCTCTCTCTCTCTATACCAAGCAAATTTTGGAATCATCCACCCTCTATTATCTCCTTCTTCCCTTCTCAATCCTCTCCCTTTCCTCTCCTATATAAACAAAGCTTAATAATCCTACTCCCATTTAGTATCATACATACTAGATTTCAAAACATGTAAAATCAAAACTTCCATAGAAGACTAGTTATCAAAAGGCTTGGCCTAGTATTAGTGTATAGCCCTTGCTGTAATTCATTTGGTTTCAGATCTAAAATTCTATATAAGGGAAAGCAATGCTCATTGCTTTTCCCTTTTTGAATTCCAAAAATGAACTCTTTCTTGCTACAAAATGACCTCTACTACTTTTTAGACATTGTCCCAATCTGGTTTATCAAGCAAACATCACACTAGATGCATTAACCCAATCTGGTTTATCAAGCAACATCGCACTGCCACCCACTGAATTTGTGGTGCGAGATTCTTCTACATTTGAAGAATGATTTGGGGGAGGGGGGGGGGGGGGGGGCGAAACAGGATGAACTATGTAGTGGCATCTATTCCAAAGGCAAAAAAATAACAATCCCCTTGTTGGTTTCATAATTCCAAAATTCCTTCATGTACAGTTCAACTAACATGTGTCTAATATTTGATAGAATTGGTTTATAAAACCTACCTTGCTACAAATCTAACTGTTACCACCTCATGTATTTAGCACATTCCAGTGGGGGTGGCCACCAAAAAAATTACATCACTAAATAGTATCCACTATCTACTTGTTTACATCTAGGAGAGGCATGTCCTATACATATTTGGGAAAAATGCACAATTACAATTTTCACTGAACCATTCAATTGACTTAATGATCTTCTTTTAGTGGTGTACTTGGTCATGTCATATTAGGGATATCATACCCCCTGATTTGGCTACAAAATGATATAAAATGCTATTATCTTTTTATATCATGATTGTTCTATTTCTTAGTTTTGGAATTCTACTTTTCATGACTAATATGGCACTCCTATCAGAAACAAGGTTTCCTTAAGCATTAAGATTGTGTATTGCACTAATCCAGTTCCAACAATTTAGACCTGAATTTTATGGCTTAGTCAAATTTAAGCTAACTATTGGAATTAAGCCCAAATGTTTAATTGATTAACCAACTAATATAAGCATACATGGAAAAACAAAAAAACAAACCCAAACACAGAAAATCAATCACCCACAAGAACATTGAAATGTTTACGAAGAGGAAAACCAGAGAATCGGGTAGAAAAACCTCTCTAGGCCATCACAACACCAAACAGTCCATTAATGAGAACAGTTGCAGTACATATTACTTACAAAACCCTCCTAGCTGAGTTGTAACTATGTACTTGAGCCTCCGACTCCTGCTAGCAACCCATTCCTTGAATCCTTTCATCTCACTAGACTTTGGATTCACAGTTGAGCCTCCAATTACAATCTGCAAGTCTTCTTGGCAAACCTGGGCTTGCTCCAATGATTCCCAAGCTCTAATCAACACCAAAACTCTAAAGGTTGTAATGGGTGTGATGGTTTTAATCTCCTCTCATGAAAGTGGGCAATTAGAGAGGGAGAAGGTAGAGAGGTTTATAAGGGTTTAAGCTCTAGGATTTATGGGTTCTCTCTAGCTCTTCAGATGGGAATTGGGTGTAGAAATTCATAGGAAATGTTATCTTAAATAGTGAGGGTAAGGATTAGAATAGCAGAGAAAAAAATAACAAAATTGTCTTAGGTTCATAAAACTCTGTAGGTACAAGAGAGAGGCGAACTCTTGGGTTCAAGTTCAACTGATTTTCAAATTCTGTTTTTGTATCTCTTTTTGCCTGACACTACCAACTTCATACAAGTAAAATTTTTCAGCACTTCACCTCATAAACCCAATACAAATAAAACCCCACAGGGTTACATGAATACACAGAGTTAAGAATAAAAATTTACATTGCAATTTGTCATGGAAATAGCCAACAACTAAGAGTCCTAACAAAGGTACATGAACATTTTTTGTGTCATTAATATATATATTTTAACGTTTGCATCAAATGACAAACTATCCTAGTTGCTGAAATGTCGTAATGCTTGTTGACAGGCATCCAATGCCTACCTTTGTTCTCAGCGAGGGCCTGGAACACAAATGTTATTTGAGTTTGTCAAAGGCATGCACCCAGAAACAAACCAGGATCCCCACATGGATTTTGCTTCTTATTTAGGTCCTCTCTTCTTCACATGGGTTGTTCTACAGTTATTCCCGGTAAGTTTGTGACCTTGCATTATAACTGTTTGACTGACTTGTCCATAAGGTTTTCTTTTTCTTACATATGTTGTTAGAGTTTGCACCGATTAAACCCCATTACCAATTATAGTCGGGAAAAAGACCCTGTCTGCCCGATCATTAGTTTATCATAATTTGATTTCCCCCCCCTGTATGTGCAGATGCCATAAACAGCTAGATCTTTTTTCTTTTTCTTTTTTTTCCTTATTTAGTCATAATTCTCTTGATAAGTTTCATGCTTAGGAATTCTGAAAAGATGGACTTGGTGGTGCACTTTTAGACTTTAGTTGACTACTTATACTGTAATATTCTAGTTTTGGAAATGACCTACAGTACATGATATTGGTGTTGATGCCAGTCCAAGTCTGGAAAGCTGAATGTGCACCAATAAAAAGAAAGATGTATGTGTGGAAGGTTCAAAGTGCAAACAAATGGATTCAGAATTTTTCTACAAGTTGGATATATCTGATGTCATGTTGACAAATTGATCATTTTCAGTGCACATAACTTTGCACATGAGGATACCTTTATACAAAGCTACTGTACACGGTGAAGTCAAGTAGTGAAAACAATAATGTTATGTGAGAGGAGAAGAGAAGCATAATTTCCAAGATAATTCTTCTATTCTAAATCATTTAAACTCTATATCTATGCTTATCAATGTGTTACAGTGACATTTCCTTGCAATCCTAGGATCAGGCATTGAGTGGTATGTATTAACCTTTTCTTGGAGAACCTTGTTACAATATTTTATCTTTCTTGAGAGGTGTGGTTAATGATTGAATCTAACATCTATTTCCTTTTTCATTTTTTGTTTTCCCTTTTTGGCTATAGATTTTACCCTCCATGATTACAGATAATTTTAACATTTTTCTTAATAATGTAGGTTGCTTTGAAATCATTGGTTTATGAGAAACAACGGAAACTAAGAATCATGATGAAAATGCATGGGCTTGGCGATTGGCCTTATTGGATGATTTCCTACCTTTACTTTCTTTTTGTATCTTCAATTTACATGTTGATTTTTGTAGCATCTGGTGCACTTCTAGGTAAGAGTGCAAGCCAATTAAATACTTGCTTTTTTTCCCCTTTAATTTGTTATTTTGTTATAATGTTGCTAAAATGTAGGTTATATTGATTGCAGGGTTGCAATTTTTTGGATTGAACGACTTCGGCATTCAATTTGTCTTTTATTTCATATATATAAACTTACAAATTTCATTCGCCTTTCTAGGAGCTACATTGTTTTCAAACGTTAAGACTGCTACAGGTTTGAGATTTACTATATTGGTAGGTAAAATCTCTATATCCAATTAAAAGATTAACTAACACACACAGGGTCATGTTTGAAATTTGATGCTTGCAGTGGTAGCATACATATGTGTCTTTGGAACAGGGTTCTTAGCAACATTTCTTTTCCAGTCTTTTGTTGAAAGTAACTCATTTCCAAGTAAGTGGCAGAAATTGTGAGAAAGAAGACCTATTATCTCATTCATAGGGCTTCATAAATATACCTTTGATTTTTAAGGCTTCAACACGATGTTTTCTTTAGTGAAAGCTCATGTTTCAATTGATGTTCCTTTAGAGGAGATAATTAATCTTATACAGCAAAAGCTTGATATCTAGGAATTTTCATGCAGATTGTCACTCTTTTGTACAATAGAGGCAGCCTTTGTTGTCACAGAAAATAAAAATGTCTAGAAAAAATTGTTTTTCGTTTGTGTGAATTGATATTTATATAGGTTATACAAGTGCATGGACAATGAGAACCCTAGGCTTCTCTTTCTGTTAGATTGAACCGATGAAAACTTTTAAACTGAAAATTTTCTGATTTGCGTGGGTTCTTTAAAAAACCATGCATTAGTACCCTTTGAAGACCTGTTCAAACATAGAAGTATTGAAAACTTTTGTAAATGAATTGTATGGTTGGGGCAGAGTTCCAATGGATGATCAAATCCCTATGCTAGGCAATACTTAGTCGGGGCAAGAACAATGCTACTTTCTTTTTCTTGAAAATAGAATTGAAGTGGAGTGGCTTACACATTAAACAAGTTTAGTACTTCTAATACTAGCATGATACTAGCATTAGCTGTTTGAACATCCATGTTCAGGAGAGTGGAGGAATGTGGACATCTGCTCTGGTTGAATTTGTTCGTTTGACACGAGTAATATACTAGGTTTAGTTTCTTCATAAAACATGTAGAATTGTGTGTTGGTTTTGAAGCATACTGAATTATTTGGTAGCTCAGATATTTTTCTTTTAGTGTTGTCCACATTGTTTCAACCCTTTGCAAGAATCTTTTCCACCAATTCTAATCATTCTGAGGCTAATTTTCGGTTGCAGAAATGTGGGTTATGGTAATGGAGTTATATCCAGGATTTTCTCTATATCGTGGGATATATGAGTTTGCACAATATATTATCTTGGAAGGTGGGATGCGGTGGGAAGATTTAAATGATAGTGAAAATGGGATGAAAGAGGTCTTGATTATCATGTCCCTGGAGTGGTTGGTGGTGCTTTTTGCTGCGTATGGTATAGATATAGTTGTGTCGCTAGGAAGTGGGGTTGGAAGAAGGCAATCTCAAAATTCTCAAAAGAATCCTCTCTCATTTTTTTGGAAGCCTAATTTACAAAATAAGGACTCTAGACATCATGTTCAGATGGATAATGCTGATGTTATCCAAGAGGTAACTTTCTCTTTTTTTTCTAATTTATATACTAAATTTCTCACCACCGACAGTAGAGAGTTTTGAAGAAGCTTTGTTAGCACTCAGTAAATAGTCATAAAACCTGTATATATAAAATATAGTCATTTTTTGATCCTGTGTTTTATCTGCAAGGTGTGGTAGACATTGCCTAAGATCTCATGGAGATAGGTTTCTTGAGATTTGTTGCTATATAAGTTTTGTTGGAATAATAAATTTAACACTCAAGAAGAAAGTATCAAATACTTTGCAATAAATCCCACCACACTATAATACACAGAAGAGTTATCAATTAAAAGAAGTTTTATTTATACTTATAATATTACACGCATACCACTATTCACTATTTCACTCATTGCTTTCTATTCCCTACACTTTCATTTGCTTTCTTGCCACATTTGTGGGATTGCTTGATATATTATGTGGGAATGACTGTGTATAGAATACATTCAAGACTACCTATACTTCACTTCATAGACAACAAAGGAGACAAGGAATTTATATCCTATCACCTAGGAAGGAAAATAAAGCTATGCTAAAGTTGCAAATTTTGAATTCAAAGCAAGAAGAGTCAACTTTTCTTCCTTTGGAATTCCATCTCCATGTGCTAGTTTTCTTTCACAATTTGAATGTGAAAGACAACCCACCAAATGCAAAGAACATATGCAAAATGTTTTAAGGTAAACTACTACCCAATGTTGGTGATGAATCTTACAAGGTTGAAAAATTAAAAAGTTCCAGATTGTTTATCAATTCAATCTCATGACAACATTTTTGTTTTTATTTTTTATTTTTATATGCTTGTTAGAAATTTGCTCTCTTCATTTTTTTTCCATTCTCACCCCTTCCCTAGGTTCATACCATGTGATAGAGATGATTGTTGCGATTAAATTTTGTTAATTGAATAGATGGGAAGAGTATCTTATACAGTCACTGAAATTGTTGTGAAATCCATCTTAATCAATGAAGTGACATAACCCAGTTATACACATTAATGATGAATTCAAATTTATCCATTTGCAGAGGGAGAAGGTTGACCAATTGCTCCATGAATCAAGCACAAGCCATGCCATTGTTTGTGACAACCTCCAAAAGATATACCCAGGAAGAGATGGAAACCCTGAAAAACTTGCAGTGCAAGGACTATATCTTGCTGTGCCTCAAGGGGAATGCTTTGGTATTCTTGGTCCCAATGGTGCAGGCAAAACCTCTTTTATCAGTATGGTTAGTATACAAAATTCTGTCACATAAATTTTTTGGAATTTGCATACATGTTTTCCTGTTGGTGGAAGCAAACAGAAAATACTTTCAAAGGGGCTTCTTTTGAAGCATTTACCTTTCTTGAATCCTAACCAGGAACTATTTAATGTCAAGGATAGATTAAAGATACAAAGTTTACCTTGAAAAACCAGGAAGTAGCAATAAATTTATAAAACTGTAATTGGACACTCTTTGGCATTTACTTTATTCTTGCTTCTACTTGATATTCTGTTGGATTTGATTCCAAGATGTCTTGCTTCATGGGATAATATTATGGGTTTTAATCGCTTTTGTTAGGGAAGTTATATCATCTTTTGTAGCAATATTTAGGAGTTAACACATATCTGCTGACAGATGATTGGACTTATAAAGCCAACCTCTGGCACTGCATTTGTTCAAGGCCTTGATATACAGACTCATATGGATCAAATATACACCAACATGGGTGTATGCCCACAGGATGAGTACGCTAGATCATTCTCCTGTTGTGTCAAGGAAATTTTTTGTTTTCTTTTTTTAGTTCAAACTTCCATTTTGGTTCCTTTTCTTTGAATTTGTAAGTCCATAAATTTTCTTATATATATGCATTTTTTTGCTCCTTGGATAACAGCCTTCTTTGGGAAACACTAACAGGGAGAGAGCATTTACTATTTTATGGAAGACTTAAGAACCTTAGAGGTTCTGCATTAACACAAGTAAGTCAATGTTACTTTCACTCTTAGTTTGTTAAATGAAGGTTCATTTGTATTTGAGAGCCATAGATCTGTGAGGGAGGGCATTCTGGCATTGCGACTGGAATTTGAGTGAGGCCCTATATGTTTTGACTTACTGTTATTACTTACAAATGCTCAAGGTAGGAAAAGTGACTTGATATATGACAATTGCTCTAGTTAAGCTATAATTTGAAATGTGAATTTTACAATTTTCTGAAAAGTGGAAAGGAAAGAGGGGGGGTCTCATGGATGCTATGCTAAGTATCAATTTGTTGGTGTCTTGCTAACTATGACATAAAATGAAGGTAATTTTGTGGACTGTGTATATGGCTGTGTCCTGTGTATGGATAGCTTAGTTTTTGTGTGTGTGTGTGTGCGTGTGAGTGTGTGTGTGAAAGAGGGAGAGAAAGCAAGAATAGAGTATTATGATAAAGCTGCTACAATGCATTATTTTGCTGGTCATCTTCAACATGACATGTTTTGAGTTCTGTTGTCCATTCCTTTGCTCTGTCTTCAGGCAGTAGAAGAATCTCTTAAGAGTCTCAACCTATTTCATGGAGGAGTTTCTGACAAACAAGCTGGAAAATATAGTGGTGGTATGAAAAGGAGGCTAAGTGTAGCCATTTCATTAATTGGGGATCCCAAAGTATGTCTTATTTTTATTTCACTTTACTTTGCTGCTTATTCCATTTTGGTATTTATCTTATGTTGTTTATGATGTAATCCTTGGGAACTCTGCAAGGTTGTCTACATGGATGAACCAAGTACTGGATTAGATCCAGCTTCAAGGAACAACTTATGGAGTGTTGTGAAGAAAGCAAAGCAAGATCGAGCTATTATTCTAACAAGTTCTCTCTCTCTCTCTCTTGCTCTCCCTCTCAACCCATAAAAATAAAAGAAACCAGTTATTGCTGATGTTGTATCATTTAGACACTTGGAACTGTGGTTTTATGGGCTTGTAAATGATTAATAAATAAATAAAAACTGTTGGCCTCCTTGCCCTACTATATGGTTCCATCGCATCTAAACTTGTCTTGCTAGACAACAGCATAAAGGCTTTATTTTTTTCCTTGGTACCATCACTAATGAAACTTATATACATGGTTTCAGCTCATTCAATGGAAGAGGCAGAGTTCCTATGTGACCGATTAGGATTTTTTGTTGATGGCAGCTTGCGGTGCATAGGAAACCCAAAAGAGGTACCATAATAACATAACTTGCATTCATAGAGTTTTATCTTTGGTGAAGTTATGCACAAACAGAACTAGTGGTGCTCAATGGATTTTCCTGTTGTTGATCTTTACTTATCTAGATGGAAAGATGCATATGATAAAAACTTAATAATGCATGATAGTTTTAGTAACTGAGAAGCATTGAAAAGCAAGCAAGCTAACTGGATGTGCACTGCTGACTAAAAATCCTGAATTAATTTGATTTGTATTGAAGTACTCTATAAAAATTGTCACAATCAGCACCAACACTCAAATTAGTATAAGCTACAAAATTCCTGTTTCAAAGATTGATGGTTTTTTATAACACCAAACATGTTGTATTTACCTCCCAATGGGCGCTCAGCAGTCGGCACTATCCATGGGAGGGAGCCATCTCTTATCTCTTAAACCCCTCTTTTCTGGGCTCCTAATCTTTTCTTAAATGTCAAAAGACTTTACTAGTTAGGCTAGTTGACAGCCATCATTTTCCCCATTCAAATTCATTCTAGAGACATTTTGGACCACCAATGCGATGCTCTTCCCTGTGTCATCTTGACTTTGAGTATCTTGCTATGGTTTGAACCATCATTGTCCCAGTTCAAGGGCTCTGAAATCCCAGAAGCCTACGACTGTTTAACAGTTTTTCTTTTTATTTTATCCCTTATAAAATTGCAAATAAATAAGTAGATTCTTCATAACACTTTATAATTGGGATTTATACTGTTTTTGACAGCTGAAGGCTAGATATGGAGGGTCTTATGTGTTTACAATTACAACATCTTCGGATCATGAAGAAGAAGTGGAGAACATGGTGCAACATCTTTCACCAAGTGCCAACAAGGTATACCAATTATCCGGAACCCAGAAGTTTGAGATACCAAAAAGTGAGGTCAGGATTGCAGATGTATTCCAAGCAGTTGAGATTGCAAAGAGCAAGTTCACTGTTTTTGCTTGGGGTTTGGCTGACACAAATATGGAGGATGTTTTTATCAAGGTTTCACATGAGACCCTTCAATCCAACTCTTTGACATGATTGTTCAATACGTTCAATGATTCCTGCAATTTACTTTGATGCCAATCTTATTTTCAAACAATTACTATCCCTTGTGGTTGAAATGTAGTCATTATATGGTAATTAAGCATTTTCTCCGCAGTTCACCCTTCTTATTTTTTCTTTTTGATATAATTATATTTGCTGTCCCTTCATTGCTAAGGGTTCTTCATGCAATCAAGGTGGCATTTCAAAGCCATGAATAGAAAAATCAAGATTAGCATTCAGCAGTTCAAAACGCCCTGCAAAACAAAAGCTTTGGTTCTGTGGTCTGTGGTCTGTGGGACATCAAACATGGCCAGTATGAGTTTCAGTACACCAGGATATAATGCAACAGTGTACAGAAAAAAAAAAAAATTTAACATAGTTTCTTTTCTCATCCATCAATCTCTCAGGTAATCAATGATTTTAACGTTGTCAATGCAGTAGAAGTTCTTCACTGAATTCTTCAAGATCTATTGGACAAAGAAAACAAAGAAAAGTGATCTGTGGAAGAAGAGTTAGAACATGCCAACAAACATAGAGGATAGAAAGAAAACAAGAGGGAAAGGTGTGAATTGAGTAAAACAGCATGCATGAAACTTTGTTTGAGTTCAAAGCAAGGGAAGATATTAAGTGAGGTCTCAATATGTTATACTGTGACGCCACTTCACGTGCGAATCATTGCATCCACTTATTGGGGAGGTCTCACTTAACTCAAAAGTTTAGATTTATAAATTTGGATTCAATTATATTATCTTAATTAATTTCTCAAATTCTTCCGTATGAAACTTCTATTCACACTTGTATACCCAACATTGGAAGGGATATTTGAACCCTGGATGTTTGCGAGATATTAAGAGGTGCCAACCAATTGAGGTATAAGGCTCTTGGCCTGTTATTTCAATATGTAATTTTTTACTATTTCTACTAATGTTGTCTTGCTCTTCCTTTACATTCTTTTTTTTCTTGGACCATGAACTTGAATCAACTCACTCTTTCTCACTTTTGCATTAATTGCTTTCCTCTAAACATTAGCAAACCATATAAAGTGACTCTCCTTTATCTTTTCATCAATAAAGGTAAGTTGTGAACATTGTGAAATAATCTATTTACACAAGGCTAAAGAATAAAGAAGAGAAAATATGACACAAGGAATTTTATGTAATTCGACAATAAGCCTAAGTCCACGGAAGGCAATAAAATAAAGTTTCACTATAATTTTGGATATTACAGCAATAGCTTAAAGACACTCTCACACAAACCTAAACCCTAAATACATCCTTGGTTCTCTCATAAATATGTAGAGAAAACCCTATCGTATTTAGACAAGAGTTGTAGGACACTCTAGCTTTCTATCTCTGGCACACACAGCCAAAAAGCTTTTTATCTATGCTATCTCTCATAGGAGCTCTTGCCTGCGCCACCTCTATTTATAGCTAAAGGTCTAGCCAAATTTTTAATAGTTCCAGCATGTTATGTTCTAAGACTTTAGGAACTAAATGTATTAAAACTTCAATTTGTATTATGTTGGCAAACCATGATCAAAACATAGAGTCTAGGTTTAGGCTTGCTCAAAGTGTGTTTACTTGTAAAATTGGAATCGAGTGATTGAAGAATTTATTGGACAAAATCTGCAAGGCTCGATTGATCAAATCTCGTGCAGATTTGTTTTTCTGCAGAAATTCCAATTCAGCCCAAGCCCATTTGACGTGTAGGATTTTATATTTTACTCTAAGTATAAAAGGAAAAACCTTAGCTATGTTTTACAAGGTTTTTTGAAGTGTTGTGTTGAATCTTTTGTGAGATCTAGAGGTGTTTACCTTCATACACACACATAGAGTTATCAAAATCAAGATTCATGTCAAAAACTTGATAATCTCTTCAGTTGCTACTTAAAGAACTTTGGGAGCATGCCTTTTTCTTCAGCACGGCGGCCCAAGGATCCTGGGCCAAATAATTGTAGTTTGGTGGACTGGGCTTGGTTCACCGCAGCTAAGGGGCTGTTTAAGAACCAAGTGGTGCACATGGCAAGTTTCCTATAACATAAATAAACTAACAAGCGAGAATATCTGTATTGATTGACAACGAAAACAGCAAAGAAATGCAAAATAATCAAGAAATACACAAAACAGTGGTTAGGGATCCCCGGATTAATGAGAGGTACTTTATTAATTTTCTTTGATCATAGTTACAATGTGCTCACTAACACATGATACAAGGTTCAAATAAGCTCAAAAATTACAGACTTAAATGACTATCTAAGCTTCTAAGACTTGCAAAGTTTGAATCATTTTGAATCCGAGTATGTGCTATAGTGGCTGTTTTTGGGATACCGGGAGATATTTCTCTGTTTTCCTTGAATTTGACAGAGTTCTCTTAATGAGTCTATTATGATTTCCCTATTGTTGAATGTCTTTAACATTGGTTGCTTTTTCCTTTTATAGTGTGACCTAGGGCTTCGGGGTACCAATGATTTCTATCTTTTGCCCCTTCTTGGGTACCAAAGCTCGTTTTGTGCCTATCACTCAGAAGGCTGAGTTTTTCCCTGTTTCTCATAATCTCCTCCTTTAGGTGTTGTTTCTTTGAAAGCCCATGGCTGACTTTCCATTCCAGGGTGTGCTTAGAGAGTTGTTCTCAATTTCACGTTCCTCAAAACTTCTTACCTTTTCAGACTCAGCTTTTGGCCGTCCTCCCTTTTGTCATTTTTCTCAAGTGAGCGGAATCCATTTCTGCTGGGTCGAAAGTTTCCTTCCAGCCACTTTCACTTATAGTTTCTTGTTCTAGGTTCCTGCGGGTACCGCTCCTTTGTTCATGAATGGTTGCTTTATGCCTTCTAATTCCTTACTGTATCACTGGGCGCTTGAGAGGGACTCATCTGTCCTTCGTTCTTTGTGCTCTTTGGTACTTTCCTTTGAGCAATTTCAATTCTATTTAGGCTGTGTTGTGTGTCCCAGGGATCCCAGGCCCCTAGCAGTCTCTAGGATCCCGACCCAGTTCTTCCTATTAAGCTTCTTTTGGCTTACTGATCTTGGCCGGTTGGGCCTTTCCTTTGCTTCATGGGTTTTAAAGTCTGTTCCTCCATGGGTCTTTGGATCCCACCTCTTTGGGCCCCTCATCCTTTTCTTCTTTTTTTTCTTTCTCTCTTCATTACGTTAGTCCAACTCTTTTATTTCTCTAGTTTTATTTCTCATGCGGTTAGTCCAATGGGTTATTTCTTTGGGCCTTGGGCTGTGATTTTTTTTTTTTTTTTGAACCTCAACAAACTTAAAGAAGATCTGAAACCTTTGAGTGGAGTTTTAAAGTCACAAGTAAGAGAAGTTGTGGTTGCAGCAGATCAAGGAAAGAAGTAGTTCATGGACTCGGAGCTGTCACGTGGTTGTGGTAGTAAGTTTTGTACTCGAAGTGACAATAGGATGTTAGTGATCTAAGTTCTATTGTAAAAACTTCAATTCTTTTATAGTAGATCTATTTTACTTTAAGGATAGCTAAGTTAAATCCTCCCCAAGTTTTTTACCCGTTTGGTTTTTCTGGGTTATTATATTATTGTATTATTTATATTTTTACATTATTTACATGATATGATTTAAATGTGTTAACCTAGAACTGAATAATTTATCTAAGTAATCACTTGGCTAAATAACTAGGTTAAACAACTTGTATTTAAGGAGTCTAAAAAGGTACACAGCACATGAAAATAATGGAAATACTTCTATTAACAAGGAAATCAACAACTTCGGCCAAGAATCCAAGCAACAAAATACAACATTTAATGCAAGCGCATGCTATTTGTTGGATTGCCAATCTTTGGTTTGGTTGAATGGAAAAAATGGCCCAAGTAGCACTATTTTAAAAAATATTATGGATTTACTACTATTTACAAAATAATTAGGAATCTACTACTTTTTTAAAACTCAAGTTTGAGAAACTCAAGTTTCATGGAAATTTTTTTATGTAACTTGAGTTCCATAAAAAATAGCACGGCAAATTTGAATGCTATTTTTTTAAAGAACTCGAGTTTCTAGAACTTGAGTTACATAACAAACTCGAGTTTCACAAACTTGAGTTTCAAAAAGGTAATAGATTCCTAAATATTTTGCCAAACAGTGATATATTTCTAAATATTTTGCCAAACAATAGTATATGGCCATTTTGGCCTTGGTTGAGTATCAAGCCATGCTTTTTGACTTGGGCATGCAAACATTTAAAGGATTCTTGGCTACTGTCAAGTTATCAAAATTTGACCATTCAAGTCATTGTTGCTATGGTTCTACTAAGCCACATCATCCATTTATTTCTAACATTTTCTCTCTCATTTTTAATTATTTTTCTCTTATTAATTTCTTACCTTACAATTACAATTCCTCCAACATTTCCCCCCACTTTTATCTTTTTATCTCCCCACTACTCTATACCTTAACATTATAATTCCCTCGTCCCTTCATTTTCCTATCTTCCTTTTATTTTGCCTCTTCTTCTCCTCATTTCATTTAGTATAAAAATTTTAATTCTTTATTGCACATCTAATTTAATTAGGTTGATGAATTTTTGTGCTAAACTCTACTTTGGGTTGTTGCAATTTGGTTGTATTTTAATTTTTTATCTTTTTCTTTTATTTTTCTTTACTGTTAGATGTTATCCTATGACATTATATAGTGATATAATATTATTCTATTACGTAGCATGACTTAGAGAATTTGGTGTTTTTCTCTCACATTCTCTCCAAAAAAAGGTGATTATTCTTTCTCTTGATTATTTATTCTTTCTTACAATGCTACTTTAGATTGATGAATTTTTGTATATTTTTTGGTATCCCTACTTTGGGTTGATACATTTTGTTGATGTGTTTTTTGAGTTCCCCATCACATGTACCTTTTGTCCCTCTTATAGTTTTGATTTGAGTTAATTCTTATATATTTTGGAAGTGGGAATTTGAGTTTATATAAAAATAAAATCAACATGACTATGTATTTGAATATGCCTATCAATTGTAAATTTATGATGGGGTTTGATTATTATGATATTCTCCTTAAGATAATAGAAATTTAAATAATCAATTTGAAACTTAAAAACATTTAGTTGTAGAGGAAAAAAAAATAAAACATAACACACTATAACAAAAGTGGGAAGAATATAGATCACTTGAAAAAAAAAAATAAATAATATCAATCAAACACACCTAAAGTTTTTCAAAAAAAAAAAAATCAGAAATAATAGAATGATATATTTGTAGAGAATAGAGATAGAGAGATGGAAAATACTTTTAGAAATAGTTTAATTTTTAAGGGGAACAAATTATCTTCAGTAAATTTTAAATAAAAAATCATATGTTACACCATATTACAAAATAATTATATATTCTCACGCATCATATGGGTTTGTGTCTAGTTAATGTAATTTAGAGACATAAAATGTCACGTCCCTCCCCCGTGTGCATGATATTGTCCTCTTTGGGCAGCCTGAAGGCTCTTTTAGTCTCTCAAGGTTTTGTTGTCCCCTAGGTTGCGCTGGGGGAAAGGCCTTATACACAACAAGGAAGGGCATTCCTTATAAGCACATCCCCATGTGCTTCCTTAGGCAATGTGAGATTCCATGAAATGTAAGACTCCTTTTTGGGTCACTACAATCCATCTTCTTTACGGGCACACGTGTCCTCACGTGTGAGGCCCACACTTCTAGTTAGGGCATGACTCTGATACCATCTATCACGCCCCACCCCCGTGTGCTTCTCTAAGCAATGTGGGATTCTATGAAATGCAAGACCTCCTTTTGGGTCACTACATAAAAAATGTTAATTTCAATATGAAATCAACAAAAAGAATAAGTAAACGTTCCACTATTTGTTGGCAGGTAGATCACAAAAAACTGCTTGAATTTATAAAGATAAAATAAGAAAAAAACTCAATCGGAATGTTAGAAATTCACTGGGTCAATAACATTGATTAAAAATTGTGACATGGAATTTTAATCGATGACTCCATCTTTGATGACAAGTTTGTGCTTTCAAAAGCTATATAGCGCATAGAATTTCTTGAATGTTAATCAATCTACATAGAGCTAAGATAAGTTAAGGAGGTGAGACAGACTCATAAATTTTCCTGAGTTGTTTTGCCGCATCAGTCATTGTTGGCCTATCTTCTGCTGTATCAGAGATGCAACCCAAGGCAATCTGTGCAAAAGCTAGAAATTGTTCCTGATCAATTCCTTCTTTTAGTAACATCGGATCTACGATTTCAATCAACCAATTTTGGTCATGATATGGCTTCAAAACTGTGGTAAAGAGGACTCCGCATAATTGCATTGTGGAGTCTTCAACATCCATCCAGCCAAAAGCCCAAGTAGAAGCACACCATAAGTATGCACATCAACCTTCTCAGTTATATAGCCTGTAGTAAAATATTCAGGTGCACCAATCCCTATTCTCCCACGTACTGCATCTTCCACATGTTGTTCACCTTTAGGAATAGATATTGAGAGTGAGAAATCAATCAGTTTGGCAACATTATTCTCATCTAATATAATGATGGCTGACCTAACATCTCTATGGACAACAGGCCTGGAAAATGCAGTATGGAGATATGCAACTGCATTAGCTATGCCCATTGCGATCCTTAACCTGCATTTCCATGTTAAGGGCTCAAAGTGGACTGTCCCAGTTGGTTTGATAAATTTGGAGAGAACTTTATCCCCCACAAATTCATACACTGGAGTTGGATATTTGGTCTCTAAGCAGCATCCTAAGAGTTTTAGAACATTTTGGTGATCACTCATTTGCGATCCCACCACAATGTCTTTAATAATGCCAAGCGTAACGTCTCCCATATCAGAATATCCTTTTTCTTCTGTGTGGTACATTTTAACTGAAAGTAAGCGGTCTTCCAGGGAACCCTTGTATAAATTGAAATCACTATCCCACATAATACATTGACGCTGGTCATAGTTGTTTGTTGCTTTTCTGAGCTCTTCAGCAGAGAAGACACGGATAGGATTGTTTTTTCCATTGCAAAAGGCAATTAGCTCCTCTAATAATAGCCTTCCATTCTTCATAAATGGCGTCTCCTCTTTTGCTTCCTTTTCTTTTTCAAACATGAAATCATCTTGTCCACCAAACCCTTAGATTACAGATAGAATATTAATACGCATTTATAATAAGTTTAGACATGAAGAGGCTATAATCTGGCATTAAATGAATATACTTGGAGGCCATTGATCAATATTTGCTTAGAGATCAAAATGGTCAAGCTCATGCACAATTTGGAGTATTAAACCAGTAGTACTCTTGCCACTATGTAAATCATGAATTGCACGATTTTGAAACATAGTACCTACCTAATTAAGGACAAGCCAATAAATCAAAAAGTTATTATTGTTATGATTTTTTTTTTTTTTTTTTTTTTGATAATTTGATAGTACAATGGGATAGAGGAGATTTGTACTCTGATTTTCCTAATAAAGGGAGAGCAGGCTATGCCATTGTGCTACTAGGTTCTTGGCCAAAAGAGTTATTATTATGATTTTTTTTTTTTTTTTTTGATAATTCGATAGTAAAATGGGGTATAGGAGATTTGCACCCTAATTCTCCTAATAAAGGGAGAGTAGGCTATGCCAATTTTTTTTTTTTTTATCAGAAAAAAAAAAAAAAAGAAAAAAAAAAAGAAAAAAAGAAAGGAACATTACATACAAGAGCTTGGATCAGTTTAGCTCATAATGGGTAATTGTTCTGGCAGGAAATATTCTATAAACCATAACAAATTTTCGATAGATATCGAGAACACTTTGTCTATCAAATTCCTTTAGTCTTTTGAACCCATATAAATCCGAGGGCTTGGTTCCAATAAACTAAAAAAATGAAACCATATCAAGAGCCAAACACCTAGAGTGGTTATTTTCCTAGAGTAAAATTTTACTGAAAATACTTCTTTTTTTTTTAAATTCCCTCAGGATTAACAGAGGTGATAAATATGAACATAGATCCAATTAAGACAATTTTTACTTAAGCAGAAGCAAATCGATAAGAACAGAAATCTTAAGATAGAATGATCTTAATCCTGCTTTAGACACGTTCATAGTTATATTACAAATAATCCACAAAGGAAATTGATCCTCTAATACTATTTATCGTTAAGGATATTTTGGACTGGCCAAGAGTTTGTACTTGCAGACACATATAGTAACTCAAAATTGGGGGTGGTAAAGAGAATGTACTTGTGAAGAACCCAAAGAGAGAGAGAGAGAGAGAGCGAGTTGCAGCTTTAAAATGTGAAGCATAACAAACTTGCATCAGATTTTGCTAGCTTGTGAATGCAGAAGTCTTGCTCACAATATTTATACAAAGAGTAAAGGAAAAAACTTCTTAGTCAACTTAAGAAAGGTCAGAAACTAAGAAATTTCATACCAATGACTAGGCAGTTTCCTTGGAGTTTCTCTTCAACACCTTCACCTAATACACTAGTGTGTTGTACCCTATGATGCACGGACGCGGCTGTGAGGGTGCCGCACTGGCGTTCGACGTGGGGTGTGGCGTCTGACACAATTGCCCGCGTGTCGGTGCCGCATCTGAGCTTTTTTTTTTTTTTTTTTTTCCCCGGATTCGCGCTGAATCGGCTTGATTCACGCTGACTCAGCTTCAATTCGCACTGATTTGTGCTGAACCGGCCAGAATCGGGCCGTATCGGCCGGTGACCAAAACGAACCGAAATAGCTGAAACAGGCCGAAATCGGCCTTGAATCACGCCGGAACAGCCGAAATCGGCTTTGGATGCCTCTGGATGACCTATTGACCTTGTGTATACATCAATTAGCTTTTGTTCTTATATTTTCTCTAGGTGGGTGCTTGATAAATTTCACTTTCTCAAAAATCTTTGTACAAAGTGGAGATAGAAATGGATGACATATATATTGACATTGTGTGGTGTTTTTGGTTATAAGTTTTGCCTGGTTTTGTTGGAACTCAGTTGTCAACTACAAACTTAGCGAGAAAATATAATTCTAGGCTCACATATGGATCACCAAACAGACTGGCTACATCTGCAATAGGTCCTTCTTTTGTGTTTTCTTTTTTGTTTTTTTGTTTTTTTGTTTTTTGTTTTTTGTTTTTTTTTTTGTGTGAATCAAGGCCATAGTAATGTGTTTTTAAGAATATTTTAATAGTAAAAATATATAGAAAATATAAATAAAAATATTTTTAATAATTTTTTAATCGTTGCATCTTACTTTTTCAAAAATTGCCAAGTCTCACACCCGCACCTGAATCCAAAAACGCACCTGTGCTTCATAGGTTGTAACTTGTACCTGGTTGAGAGCCAAGGAAAAAAAAAATATATATATATATATATATATATATAAGATGTAAAGAGATCAAATTTGTGGACCAGGTTTCTTTTTTTCTTTTTTCTTTTTTTAAGTTTGGGGGTGAGGTTTTCCATTTTGGTCCTATTTCTTTTGATTGCACCATGGCTCTAACAAATAGAAAGCTAATATCAGTGTACTGACTTGACGTGCTTTTTATAATTGCATTCATGAGTCATTGAGCAAATCAGACTGCTAAACTTGTTTCATTTAGGGTGAATTTGTCCACAAAATATAAAATTTGTTCATTTAGAATTGGATGAAAGCCTAAAAGTTTCATTTTAGTCCTAACCTTAGTAGTATAAATGTAACATATGAAATTTTGTGGACTAAATTGTGACATGATCAAACCCAAGAAACTATTCTTGATTTTTGTGAAAGCATGGAGTCTGAGTTGGAATTTAGTAAGTGCCTCTATCTCATTTTAAAGATTTAAGACCTTTCTGGACCTCCTATAGTTTAATTTGTTCACTATCGCTTTGTGTGTTTTGTTTTGCAATAACAATTGTGCTTCAAGTTCAAGTCTAATTGGTTGATTATTAATTTTCACCATATTCTTCTTTTGAGTTTGGGCTGGACTGACAGATCATTAGCAAACCTCAATGAGAGTAGGTTGAAGGGGGTCAAACATGCAGAGTAGGTTGCAGGTAACATTTTGTATTTCTTTTGTTCAATTATGTGGTCTAGAAAACAATACAGTGTGGCTGAAGTTTAGTGCTTTTATAGGTTGGAAGGTAAACAAAGCAAGCACATCCAAAAAAATCTTGAAGTGAATGTAGTTAAGAGGTGTGACAAAGAAGCGTTCATGAGGTATGTGACCATGCAACAAGGGTGAGGGCGAGGGGCATATATTAATATTATAAACCGCTAAGAGGGTGGCTTTGCCATAGAAAGAGGTTGGAGTGGAGGAATAGATGTGTTGTGAAATTTATAAATGCTTGCAAGTGCATGAACCGTACCCAAGTATAGCTGGGTAAGCACAAGGTTGAACCTACGGAGACTTATGTGAACGTAGGAAAATTAATGAAACATTAACTAAATTAATCTTAATCTAGATCAATAAAATCTGATTACTTTGAAATTAAATAAACTAGACAAAAAATTAATCTAAGAAAAATATAATATAAAGCAATAAAGATATTAAACAATCAAGAAAGAGGAATCATGATTTTGAAATCCTCCTTATAAATCATATTAGCAAATATTTATGATCATTAATTTTCTCAACTACTGCATGATAATGGAAAATATGCTCATCAAAATCCCTAAAAATCTAAAGAATTCTCTTATTCGCTTCCAAAATATAAAATCAAATTATCTATTGACAAACAAATCACAAGAGATATCAAATGTAAAAATCAAATAATCAATTGTATAAGTTGACAAATAAATCAAAAGAGGTATCCAACTTTAAAATAAAGAAAAAATAAACCAAACATTCAATCAATTAAGATAAATCCAAAATCATAAGAAAACATGATTCAACTTATATTAAGAAGCTTATCTTAGTCAATTGAGATGAAGTAAGAACAATTTAAATCATTAAAGAACAACTACAGTGCGAAAAATTAAATCTCATAAATAATACTAGTAATCCTTAACAAGATTTTATCCTCAAACTTAATAAAAAATTTAGCTACTCATGGTAATTGAAAGAAAAATAAAAATAAAATACTAAACATTAAACTAAAAAAATAAAATTGTCATGGAGGAAAGCCACAGAGGTAGCTACCATCAGCAGCTTCTCTTTATGCCTCTATGTATTTCATGTTACAGCCCTAGCTATGCCCCCTTTCTCAAATTGATCTAAGCCTTTATATGAGCATACACACTCCTAATACAAGTTGGACAAGGAGTAAACCCTCAAAGAATAATGAAATTCGGATTGAGAAATTCGTTAGATTTTCAAGCCCATGTTGCGGGGTGATTTTGTCCTAGTATAAGCAAGAATTTGGGCTTGCTACAAATATTTAGCTCTTTGAGTTAGCTTTCTAGTCCAACTTGAATCGTTTCAATCCACTATCATAGTTGAGAATTAGGCCCAAAATACTAAGATGTACACAAAAAAATCCTGATTCCGAATTTTTGACCTTTTTTTATTCTTTTTCTCCAATTGGCTTCTTTCCTTGTGTTGAATATTACCTCAAATTCTTAATTAGTTTGGGTTTGGGTTTCCTTGGCTTAGAATGAATTGTTTTTCGTTGTTGTGGAAGACAAGGATTCTCCTTGTCATAAAAGAGAAACTATTCCTTATTGAAGAAGTAATAGGTATTCCTTGTTCATTAAGAAATATGTTTGAAGCCTTATAAATAGGCACTATTGCAAAGGATTTGGTGGCTTTTGCCTAAAGTTCCTCGCATGTGGAGAGAGGTGAAAAAATCCTTGATGAACATGGTGAGTTTCTTTGAAGAGGAGTTGGTAGATTATTTGGGGTTGAAAGATTACCAATGGTTGTGTGTTAAGAGTTTGTTTGTTTTGTGAGTATGAGAGAGTTATAGGGTGTGTTGGACTTTGATTTTGTGAGTTTATGTTGGTGAGGTTTGTTGAGTGCTGATTAATATCATTATAATCCATATTATTGATAGTGGATATTTTGGTTGGGGGGGATGTAAACATGGAGTTGGCTGAACCATATTAAATATTGTTGTCTTGCATGGATATTTTGTTTTATTAATCATGCAAATGCACCTCTACTAGCCTAAAATCACAATAAAAATTTATTTTAGAACTTTTGTTGTTGCACAACAATTGGTATCATAGCTTCCATTATGGATGTTCTTCTAGTGGAGGAATTATGAAAGGTACTAAAGGAGCTCTAGTGATGTTGAAGGTGTAGACACTCAATTTTGCATCCATGATTTAACTTTGGAAAATGATTAAGATAATCATTCTAAGTTCCCAAAAATCATAATTGCATTTCATGCATTAAATCATTCATCACATATTATAAAAATGATCTTGAAATTCTAACGATCACGACGATATGTCTGGTTTCTAAATTGGATCGTCGAATTGAAAGATATCACAAAATCAAATTTTCACGGTCTGCATGCATTCATTTGGGTGGAACCGATCACACATGATTAATTGACATTAATTCTAATTGATTGACAATTAAAATTAATTAAATATATTTCTATGATTGGTTGTTGATTTTGATTAAATAATTTTGGTTGCAGGAGAATAAAATGGATAGTCTAATAATATTGGAAACTTGGAATTGGATTGATAATTAAGTTTTAAAGGTAATTATCTCTAAGATAATTATTGTTAAGGAATAATTAGGAATGCATAAAAAAGAGTCCAAAACAAGTTCAACATACGTCCATGTACAGTTCTTGGCTCAAAAAAATGCATAAAAAAGAGTCCAAAACATACAAAAAGACGAAACTGAATGAAGCACACAGAGTGCCAATCGGCACTTCCACAATGCCAATTGGCATAGAATAAAAATTGGGCCCAGATATGTTTGGTTCAAGTCAAGACCCATCAAATTCGATTTTTTAGGTATAAACCTGACCCAATTCGTGTCCGCTGATTTTTTAAGCAACCCTAGCTTATTTTTTAAGCAGATAAACCTCTGTAAATAGAGGAGAAACCCCAAAATTCATCACCCCTCTCTCCCCTTACGTTAAAAAAATTCTGGAAGCTTTGGTTTAGAAATTTCTTTTCTGTTAAGTGACCCTATTTTAGATCTCAGAGAGATTCATTCTATTTGATTTCTAAAATAATCCCCTCTTGTAGAATACATTCAAGCAGTTATGTTTTTATCTTGTTTCTCACAAACATGCTTTTGTTTTTGCTCTATCTTTCATTAACATGTGTCTATTTTTTTTCATTGTTTACATAATTGTTTTCTTAATATGTTTATTGCATACTTTTCCTTTCAAAAAAATTCACATGATCAGTTTAGATTTTAATTTGTTTATTGATTAACATGCATAGATCTAGGGTTAAATTTCTCTCAAGATCTTAGATCTGCAAGAAAATCTATCACAAAAATTCGTTCTTTTCTACTTAATAAAAACCATATCTGTATTTTTCATAAAAAAACTAATCTGTATTTTTAAAACAAAACCAAATCTATATTTTTCATAAAAATCTTACCAAATTTGTATTTTTTATAAAAATCTTATCTGTATTTTCAAAACAAAACCAAATTTGTATTTTTCAACAAAAATTTGCATTTTCATAAAAAATCTGTTTTCTCTTATATTTATAAAAATAAAACCAGATCTAAATTTTAATTAAAAACTCATCCTTTCACACCATGGAAACTCAAATCTAAAATTTTAATCAGGCAATCTCATTAAACCTTTTTCATACAAAATGGGAATGCAGATCTAGGATTCTTAAATGGTATTTTAACCCTAGATCAAGAATTTGACATGGTATTTGTCGCATCTCATTAACATTTTGCATATGGGTACTTGATGATCATTTAGAGTCTAGAAGACTAAACTCTGTCCAAGCAGAATAGGTGCCTAACACTTTCTCATTTTATAACCTAGCCCCCAAACCATAGATTTTGGTTCGTAAAATAGTGCTTTATCTTTTCTTTTGATAGAATGTAACTAGGAAACAAGGCTTTGTAATTTTTTTATTAGATTGTAAGTTAGGAAACAAAGCTATGTATAGTTCTTTTTATCAAATTGTATTTATTCTAATTAATGATAATTTTTATTATTTAGATATTTTGTACTCTTTTGTATAGTTTTCCTATTAGATTGTACGCTAGGAAACAAAGCTATGTATAGTTCTTTTTGTCAAATTGTATTTATTCTAATTAATGAAAATTTTTATTATTCAGATATTTTGTACTCTTTTGTAGTTTTCCTATATTTCTTATAAAATAAATGGCGACTCCACATAATCCCAAAAGAGGGGCTGATGCCTATCTCTTTTGGTTGAGAGCACCCAAAAATCTTGGTCTCTCACAAAAGGGATGGAAAACTTTCAACAATTTGTACAAGTTGATTGGTGGAATAGTTTATATAAATTCTTAATTCAATCCATATTTTACCCACACAAGAAGGTGATTACTCTCTCTCTCTCTCTCTCTCTCTCTTCATTTTCGGTGGATTTATAATTCTTTTTTGCATCTCTACTCTAGTTCAATGAATTTTTGTTTTGAAAGTTTTACTCACACAAAAATGTGATTACTCGTGCATGTGTATTTTTTTTTTTTTTTTTAATCTTGCATCTCTACTTTAAGTTAATGAATTTTTGTGTTGAACTATACTTTAAGTTGATATAATTTGGTTGTGTTTTTAAGTTGTTATATTTTTTTCTTTTTCTTTTTTGAGAAAAAAATTATCTTTTCTTCTTTGATAGTTAGATGTAATCCTATTTTATTATAAATATATGGTATATAATGATATAATGTTTACATAACATGACTTGGATAATTTGGTGTTTACAACTATACCTTTTATTTTGAATATTCTTATCATCATCTTTTATTCTATAAATTTGTTATTCTCTCTCAATTTCTCTTAAATGTGATTATGCTCTCTCTCTCTCTCTCTCTCTCTCTCTCTCTCTCTCTCTCTCTCTCTCTCTCTCTCTCTCTCTCTCTCTCTATTGCAACTCTGCTTTTGGTTTCGATTAATTAATCTTTGTCTTTTAATATCTCTACTTTGGACTGATACATTTTAGTGTTGTGTTTTTTGAGTTCCTTATCACAAGTCTACTCTCTCAACTTTCTACTATTTCCTTACTTCAGTTAATTTTTTTCTCTCCTAAATAGATCCTCATCCCTTTTTTACAAAATTTTCAAGCATGATAGAATGAAAAGGCATCAAAATTTTTTTTTTTTTTTGGGAGAATCAAGAAATCAGAAATTAGCCTGGCTCTCTCTCTTTGTGTGGAGATTAGTCGTATCTAATTGACTAAGTGCCGTTGCAATGAAATCTAAGAATAACTTAAAAGTTAAAAACAAAACATTTGATCTTCAGGATCATTCTATAGGGTAAAAATAAAGTTTAAAGAATTAATGAACCCACCCTTTAAACCCACATTAAAAAAAAAAAAAAAAAAAAAAAAAACCTGATACATACAAATCCAATAGCTCCACCAACCATTTCCATGGTTTTGATAATTAAGAAATATCAAATTACATTGTTTTGATCTTATGGAATAACAGCTCAACTCTTCAAGGAAAAGTTTCAAAATCAAAAACATAATTGTCTATGCTGCGATTACTTGAGCCCTATTAAGGATTCTACTGATACTAATCATCATACTAGTTTAAGTTCAACTACAAGAGATAGAGATAAGAACATATCCGGCAACCAAACCAAATAAAAGTCCTAAGTCTGTAGAAGTTTATCCTTAGTGATAAGATAATTAGGTTGTATCTTAGGTGATGAGGTTGTTTGCAAATCAAAAAACATTAAAAAAATATTTTTTTTTTAAAATCGAGTAAGTAAAATTGGAACACGAGATACAAAGTACCTAAACTAAAAATAATTAGAAGTTCTTTTCAAGAAATTTGTGGTCTTGTTGTAGTTGTCTAATGCTATTTGTAGCTACTGCTATGAATATTTATGCTTGAACATTTTGTTAAAAAGGATGAGGAAAGTGATAGGTTTTATTTAGGGGAGAAAAAAAACTAACCAAAATAAGAAAAGTATAGAAAGATGGAGATGGCGGAAACATACTAGGAATTGCATAGAAAAAGGTATTCCAATGAAAATTGAAAAACTTAATAAGGAGAGAGAAAAAGAGACACAAGAAGCATTTAATAAGGAGAGAAATAATGCGAATGCTATTAATTTGGTAAATATTTAATGATATAATAATGGATAACAATTTTTTTTTATTTTTAACCGTTCGATCTTTTAGGAATTTACGGCTTAAAATGGTGTAACTCCACAAGTGTAACTCTCTCTCTCTCTCTCTCTCTCTCTCTATATATATATATATCAAAACACCAAAAACAATAAAATTATATATTTGTAAAAATAAAGAGATACAAATTACTTTTAGAAATTGTTTAATTTTTAAGGAGAACTAATTATCCTACAATAAAATTGAGTAAATAAATTATACATTATAACATATCTCAAAATAATTATTTATTTTTATGCATCGCGTAGATTTGCAACTAGTGTAAACTGTGTAATATAACAGTTGTCATATATGTGATGATATTATCTAGGCTATAATGCAAAGTATACTATCTAAGTTTGATTGAAATTTATCTTAATTCTCAAACTTGATTTTCATTCAATTAAGTTTTCTAAATTTCAAAGTTATCAGTTTAGGCATTTTGTCCAATTCCGTTAGAAAAATTGCCATTAAATATGAACTTAACTAATGAAAAAAGTTTTTTGGAAAAAACTTTTCACATAAAAATCTATAATATATTTTTATTAATTTTATAATTTTTTTTTTCATGTGAAAATAAATTTTTTAAGGGAAATTTTTTAACAAAATTGGATAGAAGGCCTAAATTCAATAAATTTGAAACTTAGAAGAATTAATTGAAAGAAAGTAAAGTTAGAGAAATGAAATGAATTTCATCTAAATTTAGATGGTGCAATTTGCATTTTAGTCTATTATCTAATTTAAAGTTGTGTGTGTGTGTGTGTGTGTGTGAGAGAGAGATATGTCGATGATAATATTAAACAAAAAGCAAGGGTAATAAAAATAATGTTGTATAAGCCATAAGGTCATCAACAAATTTTTTTTTTTTTTTTAATAGGAAGGTCTTCAACAAATGTTATGTAGTGAGTCTGGCATTTAGGTCTCGTTTGGGATGAGAGAATGGAATGGAATGAAATGGAAAGAAATGAAAAGAATCATTTTAGAATATTCTTCCATTCTCTTGTTCAGGAGTTTTAATGGAGAGAATGGAAAGCTCATTCCCTTGTTTGGGAATTTAAGTAGGAGGGAATGGAATGGGTAAGAGGGAACACTCATTCCTCTATATTCTCTTAAAACCTCAAATTTTCATTCCCCCCAAAATTTGAAGGAATGGGAGGAAATGAAATTAGATTTAATGATTTTTTTTACTAAAACTCCCAGAATACCCCTATATATTCAACTCTTTATTTTAAAATAGGGGTCTAATAGTAATATTATCATAAAATAATTCCATTCCATTCCCTCCATGTGCTCCCAAACAATATTACTTATATTCCATTCATTTTCATTCTTTTCCATTCTTTTATTTTAAAACATCCAATCAAGGTTACTTAATTCCATTTCATTCTATTCTTTTCCATTCATTTTCCTTACTTAAATTCATTTCATTATATTCCTTTCCATTCTCTTATGATTATTCTATTCCATTTCATTTCATTCTCTTATAAACTCCAAAATAGAGCCTCAAAGTAAAAAAAAAAATAATAATAATAATGTGGTTTTTGCTATGTTAAATTAATTGAAGACAATGAATAGGTTAATAAGAGAATGAATGAGATGCATTAACATAATCTCAAATCCAACTAAAAATGAGTTATATCTTCTATATTTCCTTTATGGTGACACTAACAACTGCCTTTAAAGTAATGGTTAACAATCCATTTTAGGAAATTTTTTATACTACTTTTATGGAAAATGAAAAAAACTGTCAAAACATTAATTGTTTTTTTTTTTTCTATAAAAACTTTCTTTAAATAAATTGTTAACCAATATTCTAAAAGCATCCGTTCACATTTTCCTTCCTTTACATATATATATATATATATATTTTTTTTTTTTCTTAGAGGAGGTTATTGATTAGGAGAGGAATGACCCTTAAAAAATAAAAACTAAAAAAGAGTTTTTATTTATTTATTTATTTTATTAAATGAGTTATATCTTCAAAGCTGCAACTTTACGTTTTCCTTTATTCACAATGGCTGTAATTTATGAAGATTATAGAGTCCCTATATATAGCGGTTTCCTTGTCTGACCAAATCAAACTTGGAAGTAGCAACTACCTACTTTAAGCAAATTGATAAAGTCAAACTAACACACGACACCTCAACTTAACGTCACTTTTGTAACCAAAATATACTTCTTAACTTTTTTTTTTTTAAAGCCAAAATATACTACTACTTAATTTGGTAGTTAATTATTTCTATTAATAAAAATATTTACGGTTTAAATCTTGCATACACCAAAATCTAAAAAGTGTTATGATATAGGTTAAAATATGATAAATAGTTAAATACCATAAATATATGTGAGTAACTTTCGACACATGCTTACATTAAAAATTGAATAATATTACGATATCCTATCAAAGAAAAAATTAGTGTCATGATGTATCATTAATGATGAATAATAATGCCACGTGCCACCACAAAATTTGTTCATGTACTTCTTAATTTCCAACTCTCACGGATAAACATAAGTTTTAGAGGTTGTAATAATTTTAATCTCTCTGTCTCTCTATTTTTCTACTACAGCCTAGCAAGTTTACTCTTTCCTAATCCATCAACATTATCTTGTAAAAATAGGAAATGAAGAAAAAAGAAAAAGAGAGAGAAAAAAAATAGTCAATGAGTAGTGCTAGGCTGCAAGTATCCTAGAATTCTGCTAACTAATTAACTCTCTTAGGATAAATCCTTATCTAGAGGCTCATTATATTATAACTATTTGTAGTTTTGTACCAGAATTCAATATCTTCTTCCTCTTCTCTTTGCTATATAAATCCTCACTTCTCAGCTTGTGTTGTCAAAAATTGTTATACCCATTGTTTTAACAATTTTTTTATATTTATTTACCAACAAATGGGTACGGTAACTTTTTCCTGTGTCTTTGTTGTGTTGGCCTTTTTATTGGCTAATGTTAATGGTGTTGAAGTCGGATTTTATGAATTGAAGAGGGGAGATTTCTCTGTGAAGCTTACCAACTATGGTGCAGTTGTTAACTCTGTTATTCTCCCTGATAGAAATGGTGTGTAATTGTTCTTTCCTCTCTCTTTTTTGGCTTTATAACCTTTATGATTTTGTTTTGTTATGCACTATTTTTTTTTTTTACTCTGTTATCTAAATCAATGTTATTTTGACTTATTTTATCAGGGAAACTAGATGATGTTGTTCTTGGATTCGATTCAGTTGATGGCTACAAGGTGGGACTTATCCAACTTCATTTATTTCCCTCTGCCATCAATGTATTGTTAGTTGAAACTTGAAAACAGCAATAGAATGAAACTTTTGCTTGTGATGATAGATTTTATTATTTTAATACCAAAATTATTTAAATATATATAGGTATTTGGTTAAAAAGAGAGTGAAAAATATCATACTTTATGTGAAACTAGTAAACTAGCATCATAGGAAGATTCTTGATTTAATCTGTTTGAATTTCTTAATATTGGGAGATGGGCCCCATAGAGAGGATCATACAATCTAAAATAATGATAATCTAAACTTTTTGTGGCTAAGAATTATCAAAAATTAGAATGCTACCCTGTCAAGAGCCTTGTAATTCAATTGACACTATCCAAATGTTTTCAACGGACACATCTCCTCCCCCAAATATTGAACTATCCACCCAAAAAACAAATTTGCTAGCCTCTAATGATAAAAAGTTTCTAATGATATCTGCAGAACGATACAACCTATTTTGGAGCCGTTGTTGGACGAGTTGCTAACAGAATTGGAGGAGCTAAATTTACTTTGAATGGCACCGCTTATCATTTAGTTGCCAATGAAGGAAAGAACATACTCCATGGTACATTCATCATATCCTTGTATTTAATCTCTAGTCTATAAATCCTATCTGGGATGTAATAAGTTTCTGATATTTGAAATACTTATGTTTGATATCAGGTGGTCCCAAAGGATATGGTGATGTTATATGGTCTGTATTGACTTACAAACCGGATAGTCACATTACATTCACCTATGAAAGTTTTGATGGTGAAGAGGGTAATATATCTATATATCTTCTCTCTTTTTCTTATTCTTTATTTTATTATTTTTTTTTATCCTCTATATTTTTTATATTTACTAAAGCTTTATGGATTAAATTGTTACCATCAAAACCATATTGGATAAACTTACTAAAAATACACATGAATAGTCTTTTGAGTTGTCATGTAATGGGTTTGAGGAAAATTCATCCGAGAATTCTGTCCAAACTGTAAAATGAAGCATGAAAAAGGCCTGACTGTTACATTCTTAACTCACCACTGCTGGGATTTGTGTTGAATTTATGCAGGCTTTCCTGGTACCCTTTCTGTCGCAGTGACATACATGCTCATTGAAACAAACAAATTAGGTGTGAAATTTGAAGCCAAGGCTCACAACAAGGCCACACCAGTGAATTTAGCCCAGCATGCTTACTGGAATCTCGGCGGCCACAATAGTGGTGATATCCTCTCACACGAACTCCAGATTTTCGGATCCCGTATTACACCAGTTGATGATGAACTCATCCCCACCGGTGAATTGACCCCCGTCAAAGGAACACCATTTGATTTCCTCGAACTCCATAAGATTGGTGACAGGATAAATGAGCTACCTAAAGGATATGACATTAACTATGCCTTAGATGATAACAGTACTACGCACTTTAGGAGGGCTGCAGAGGTGTATGATAGTGTATCTGGAAGAAGACTGCAGCTGTGGACTACTGCACCCGGAGTGCAGCTTTACACTGGTAACTTGGTGCATGATGTGAAGGGTAAAGGTGGTTACATTTATAAGGAGCATGCTGCACTTTGCTTGGAAACACAAGGGTTCCCTGACTCTGTGAATCACCCTAACTTCCCTTCACAGATTGTCAACCCTGGAGAGACCTATAAGCATATTATGGTCTATCGGTTCACGGCTCACTAGAACTTCTAAACATTCAAGGGAAAATTTTTTGAATGTTTTTTGCTCAGGCTCTTCATTTTTTGTGATGTTTACCATAACAAAAATTGTGCAGATATTTTGACATATATTCTTATTGTGGATGTCCTTAAGAACTAGTCTTGTTTAATTCATGAATGAACTCTGCATAATTGTGCAACATGCACTATTGAAACCGAGTCTAATTTTGTTCAATTCTCATCTCATACCTTTTTTTTTTTTCTTTTAATTAATCATGTGGATTTGAGGTTCTTGCTTACCTAAGAAGCCATCTGAACATGGCTCTGTTTTGTTTTCTTCAGGTAGGTTGAGCTATCAAACAACTTTGTATAATCGTTAATCATTTAGACCGCTCTAGTGGTTGGTGGCTAAAAAACAACTAAAGATCACAAGGATCCACAGGTTCTGTGGATGTTAGTGTTGGGTCACAATCCAGTATTACATGATTTGAGAACTTCAACAAAAAAATTTAATACAATTCCAAATTTTTTTTACTAATATTATCATGCCAATATCTCAACCCAATCAGAAAGTAAATCAATGATTCAATCATGCCAATATCTTGTTATGCACTTCTATTACTTTAATTTCTATTCTTTGGTGGACAATAAATACATTAACAAGGAGTACAAATTATTTCATTACAAAGACAGATTTTCATTCTATACTCTCCCACACTAAAGATTAGCCTTCCTTCTTCACCAAGAGGAATTTGCAAGTCTTAATCAAAGAAAATTTTCCATGAACAAGATAATCATAATTTCCACAGCTAAAGCCATTCTTGTGTGCTTACATCAAAATAATGGTAAACTTTTACCAAAATAATTTGCTCTCAAAAAACTCCACCGGGACTCACCAATTTAATCATGTATCTTATGTGAATTACAAAATTCAACAAAAAATATAATCAAATCCCAAAAAATATTTTGATTAATAATTTCAATATCTCAGGCCAATAAGAAGATAAAGAACAAATTCATCCTTGATTTGTACACCAAAAAAAAAAAAAAAAACCAAAATTTGTCATCTTTCTTTTTGCACCAACTCCCCAGCGAAAATTTTTTCTCTCTTAGTTTCACACTCAATTGTCTCTCTCTTCTGAGGGGATATTTGAGCCAAAGCCATAGGAAATACATTACTTTTATGAAAATTGAATATAAATTATCTCTTTAACAATTTCTCAACAGTTAGATTAGTTGAATCAATGATTGTTCCCTTGATTGGCAATATTTCTAGGTTAGGAACTTGATGACAAAAAAGGCACAATAATTAAAATAGAAACAAATTATAACTTGTCTTGCATCAACCTGTTACCCAAATTGATTCTATCACCACTCACCAGTCTACTTGTGACACCAAATTAACTGGTTCAACTAATTCTGTTCAAGTATATTATATGATTATATCATATAATAAGTGGTGGTGAGTAGTGATGTGAATGCCCTGGCACCTAACGAAAGCTAAAGTTGCTTGTGGACCAATTAAGCCCTACATTATTAGCTTTTCAAACAGAAACACCAAAACCATGGAATAATAATTTTCCTCCAAAACAGTAAGGGAGAAAGGTAAAAGATAAAGAATTAATAGAAAACTTATTAATCATAACAAACCAAAAAAAAAAAAAAAAAACTTGGCAACTACATTTAGCTTGAACTGGTAGAAAAATTTTCTACTTTTTACAGGTTCAAACTCTTTCTTTTCTTGAAAAGTATGAGGATTCTACATTCAAAAGGATTGAAAAAGAAACAAATTTCTTGCTAATTAGACAGATTCAATTGACATGTGAAACCGACATAATGGACAGAGGTTACTCTGCTTAAACCAACTCATAATACAATCTTCATGGTAGACATGAGAGCAAGGCAAACGAGTAGCTTCAAACCCCATCAAAATATCTTCCATACATATAACGCATTGTGTTTCAAAATCTTCAACTTTAACCTTCTCCAATTTCTCAACCAATGATTTTCTTCCACAAACCGAGCGCGTATTCACCCAGGTATCCATGGATTCCCATAAAGCCTCAGAAAGTTCAAGTTCTTGATCAAAGCCTTGTATAACAGTAAGAACCACCATCATTGGAATAGTCTTGCGGTGCATGTTGTCAGCCTCACAAGCAAGTTCACGAGCAACAGTTGAAATCTTTTGTATCATTGATGGCTGAACATTGAAGGGCACGTCCATCTGAGAAAGATTATTGGACAAGATGAACCATGAGTTTTGGTTCATTATCAATAGGTCACGTTGCATAGTGAATGATTTGTATTTGGTGGGGCTTGTGGAAATCTGGCCTTGTACATCAATTGATTCAAAATTGGCATACAATTCAATTAAGAACTCAGGGTATGGTGAACAAATTTCGGGTTCAATGTAGTTTTCAGGTTGCCATGCCTCGCATCTATGGTGGAAAATTGTGGTGCTAGACATCTTGAAGAAAGGAGAAGAAAAAACCAGAGAGCAAGAGATATTAAAGATGACCAGAGGCTAATAGAGGCTCTTAAAAGTCTGAGAGAGAGTTTTTTTTTGTGTGTGTAGGAGTAGGAGTAGTTTTGAAGATAAAGAATTTCAGTTATATTTGGAGTAGGAGTTGCTTTGAAGATACAGACTTTGAGTCGGTTTGTGACCGTTATATGACTGCTATTGGATTTTGATGTCCTTGCGGAACTACTCTTTCTTTTTAATCAGATCTTTGATTCTAACCAGGATTAGGAGTTCCTTTCTGGGGATTCTGTTTCCTACTACTTGATTTTTGTTAGTTGACTACGTTAAGATGCTAAATTGTTTAAAATATTCAAGAAAACATTTCTATCATAATTTGTATAATGTATATGTTAGAATTTACTTTGGGTTCAATTTACACTCAGTGTGAAGCAATGTTATATTACCTAATAACTTGTTATTAAATTCATACTTTGAAAATCTAACTATTGAATTACATGTTCTATATGTTCTTAATATGCATGCCAATTTTCAAGCCAGTTAGAAATGTTATATTACCTAATAACTTGTTATTAAATTCATACTTTGAAAATCCAACTATTGAATTACATGTTCTATATGTTCTTATTATACATGCCAATTTCCAAGCCAATCAGATGTAATTTACCATTCGATCCATAAACTCATCTTTTATGCATTATTTAAGACTACAAAAACTTGAATTTAAACAATTGATTGATGACATGACTATTGATTTTTTATTATTTTTAAATTTTTTAAGTATAGAAAATATACGATGATAATATAATCTAGCAGTGAATTTATTAAAATTCACATCTAATTAATATATACATATATATATATATATATATATATATAGTTGGGTTCAAGTTATATTTAGTGTAATTATAAATAATGTTACACCACCTAAAAACTTTTTATTAAAATAATATTTCAAAACTCACATCGTTGGATTATGCAACCAAGTTTTGTGTCCAGTGCCGAAGCCAAGAATTTAGGTCAAATGGCAAGATTAAAAAAAAAGATTAAAAGTAAAAAATTAATCAATATTAATAACAAAATAAATAAACAACTATATCCTAATGTAATTGTCATATAGAATCTAACATAAAATGTAAACTTTAATTTATTTTTTCACACCTAGCTTAAAAGTAGTTTGTTTAAATTATATATATATATACACACACCTTTTTCTTTTCTTTTTTTCAGAATTCTATTATGCTTCTAACTCCTATTCTGCAAAGTAGCGGGTTTTTTTTTTTATTATTGTTACTAGGTGGGACCCATTATTTTTATATAAGAGTTGTACTAGGTGTGTAACTATGTAAGTCTATTAGCATTAGGGGTAAAAAAAGCTGTCGTGATAATTGAAAAAAATAAAAAAAGTCAAACAAGCTAGTACACAATAAATAGAAAAGTTCTTTGTCCTCTGTGTGTGTGTGTGTGTGTGTGTGTGTGTGTGTGTGTGTGTGTGTGTGTGTGTGTGGGGGGGGGGGGGGGGGAATAAGAAATTTTGGTTCAATATATTGGTATTATTAGAGAAAATTTTAAGAGTTTAGGGGGCGCACTTCCCCCCTACCGCACCACGCCCGCCCCTACTTGTGTTAATCAGATGTCATTTACTATTTAATCTAGAAGCCCATCTTTTATGCACTATTTTAAATACAAAAACTTAAGATTTAAACACATGATAGATGACATTGTTATCGATCTCTAATTATCATGAAATTTTGTAAGCATGTAGAGTATAAGAAGAGAATCGAAACCAACAATGGATATATTAAATTCGCATCCAATAAAGAATTACTGGGTGATGTAAACATTGTTTAAGTTACACCAAGTGTAACTTGAACCTAATGTGATGGACCAAATGGACTAAAGTGGACAGAAATGGACTAAAGTGGACCATATGGACTAAACTGGACTGAATAGACCAAAGTGAACCGAACCGGACTAAAGTGGGCCGAAACAGACCAAATAGACCAAAATGCTACAATAATGTGGCTCAACAGGAGCGTAGCAATAATAAATGTTATACTTCAGTTTTTAGATATTATATAGATATAGAGGAGAAATTACTAGAATAAACTGACAAAATATGTGTTAAATATCTCTGTCTTTAAATTTGAGTCTAATTTATTTTTGAGGTTCAGATGGTTATTAACAATTGCAGTGGGTCATGTGTCACATTTTCCTCAATCTCTTGAAACCCATTTCCAATGTCATTTCCTACTTGTTCATTGTGTTTTAACTTCTTATTTAAGCTCATATCTCATTGTAATTATTGCATTAACCCACTCTTTATTGATCAATATAACTCGGTTTTGAATTAATTGGAAAACTTAATATACTGCATTTAAGGTACTTTACTTAAGTTTTACCCTAATTTTTAAAAAGAGAAAGCATGAACTTTACAAATATGGATTATTTATAGTAACCATGTCTCAAGGCATACCAACATAAAACACATGATAGGTTGAATATAAAATTTTTAGTTTTGAAAGGAGGAATCACAATAAAGCCTTCGTGATAATAAAGGTGTGAGCATGTACCTTCTTACTAGAAATGTCAACAAGACAATTGAAGCCTTGATTAAAATTTAGATTTTGTAGCATGGTTTTGAAACACGGACTGTTCATTGAACCGTAAAAAGAAGAGGTTCAAAGTTTTTAAGGTCGAACTATGATGACATCATAATTAAATTATTAATTTTTTAAAATATAAATAAATGTATAAAATTATTACAAATAGAACATTTTATTAAAAGCGTACAAATAAATATAGAGATGCGGTACTTTCAAGTTTAAAATATTACCTTAAAGTTTATCTTAATATATTAAATTAAAAAGTTTGACGTTTAAAAAGTTTAACATTTAAAATCTATATATTACTAAAAGTTGAAGCGTAGCGTTTAATGCTGCTGCTCTCACATTACGCCACATCAGCTGCCACATCATTTTTTTTTTAAATATAATTTGTCCTACAATTTTAAAATGGTTTTTTTTTTTTTTTACAATTTTCAGTCCTATAAATGCATCCCATTACTTATTTATTTACTTCCACTATCACCCTATAATAAATCCAACCCACTATTTATTTATTTATTTCCACTATCACCCTATAATAAATCTATATAATTAATTCAGCTCACCTCTTATTTATTTAGTTCCACTATCAAGCCCAATCCAAAACCTTTTCAGTTCAGCTTTAGGGTTAAAATAAATAAATAAATAAAACGTTGAAGCCTTTCAAGCTTTAGGGTTTTTTTTTTTTTTTCCTAATTTTCCTATAATTGTTTTTAACATTTATTTTTTTTTAATATTTACCCTTCCCCAACCTTTCTCTCTCCCTTATCATTTCATCTCCCTACTACTTCTTCAATCTTTCTCCCTCCCTTACCTTTTCATCTCCCCACTACCCTCTACATTAATATCATTCTTCCTCTTTCCCTTCATCTTCCTTTATTTTTGGCTCTTCTTATTCACACCATCTTACTATAAATTTGTCACTATCTCATCTATTTTATGCATAGTTTTCCTTCACAAAAAAAGGTTCTCTCTCTCTCTCTCTCTCTCTCTCTCTCTCTCTCTCTCTCTCTCTCTCTCTCTCTCTCTCTCTAAATTTTTTGGTGGATATTTTTATTTTTCTTGCATCTCTACTTTAGGTTGATAATTTTTTATATTCTTTAAAACTCTATTTTGGGTTAATCAATTTAGTTTTGTTTTTTAAATTGTTGTTGTTGTTGTTTTTATTTTTTATTCTCTTTGATTGTTAAATGTTACCCTATTGCATTCTAAAGAATTAAATATAGCATATAAAAATATAATATTATTCTATTACATAGCATGATTTGGATAATTTAGTATTTATTTTGTTACATAGCATGATTTTTTATAGTACTCAATTTAGATGTTAAACTATGAGACTTTACTAATTTTTGTTTATTTTCTAATTCTTTATGGTGGACAAAGTACTCTTAATAATTGTATTAGAAGTACTCTATAATGCCATTTATTTAAAGAAAAGCAAAGGTTAGCCAAACAAAAATAATCGAATAGGTGACAAATTTAAACTTTTGCAATTTTATTTTAATTATTATTATTTTATAACAATGCCTATATAAAAATTTAATTCTTAGATTTTGCTAATAATTTTTTATTTGATAATATGTTTTGGATGGCTGAAATTATAAGTTCTACAAAGAAAATAACCTTAATAATTATCAAAAACAAAATTTTATCCTGATATTGGTTCAATTAATCATTGTTAAGTTTTATTAATTTTTTTTAGTTTACGTTTTTTTGGTGTTTTGGATTGTTTCTATATTACATTTATGATTGTTCCTATAATAAATAAAAATATAATTAAGAAATGCATTACTCATTATTAGATTAGTTTAAATTGTAAATTTTTTTTTAATAAAACTACCATAAAAATAATTATCACGCGCAACACGCGGGTTCGCGGCTAGTTAAACATAAAAATAAATGCATTAAAGAAAATGTCCACTCATGCATTTAATTTACCCTTTCCCCAAACAAACTCCCCTCCCCATGTGTCAGTATACCCATAAAACCATCAAACCCTTGCCCACTAGTACAGTACCACTAGGCTAGTCTTTTCTTTTTTTTCCTCACACGCTTCTTGTTTTCTTTCTCTCTCGCCCCTCTCTCTTCTAGAACTGATCTAAGCAAACTTTTCTCCCTCTCTTCCAAAACAGATCTGAGAAAAATCTCCCCCAAAACATCAATTTAGTGAACAAGATTTGCTACTTTCGGCTTCTAGCGAACAAGATGACCCTCTCAACAATAAAAGATTCAAAACTTCCAACAAGTTTTCAATGAATATTTTCAAACAAAAAGCCTAGGTCTGACCAGAAAACCCGTGCACGGTGTATCAAACTAGATGGTTTGACCGCAGTTTAAGCGGTTTCCTGCAAAAGTTAAATTTCCAGTTTTTTGTGTTTAAAAAACCGAATCAGTGACCAGTTTTCAGTTAACCCGGTTCGATACTCTAGTTTGATCCGGATTTCAAAACCATGTATTGTAGACCATTCTTGATTAATATTTTTTTGTTTTTTTTTTTAATTTGATATTTAGGAGAGAGAGAGAGAGAGAGAGAGAGAGAAATGTTTTTTTTAGAGAGTTTCAATTTATGGCATATGTTATTGATGATAGCTCTTTATCATCAAACTAAAACACTTATTGATTTTTGGTATTGGCGGAAATTGAATCTCAAATCTCTTATTCAACAACCAAAAATTTTACCAGTTAAGGTAACTGAAACTCACAAGAGAGAGGTTTGAATCTAGATATCTCTGTAAAAACATCAAGAGGTGTAGCCAAATGGCGAAGCTCGATTTGCACCCCAGAATAAAACTGAGTTTCAATTGGCATCTGTTTCATCTGCTAAAAAGATAAACCACATTGCCAATATGAAATAGATATTCTACTTTTAAAGCTTTGATGTCAAAATTGGCTCAATTCTGGTTTTGACCATGTTGGTACAATTTTTTTCAAGGACAACATGAAGGATAGTATAAGGTTGGAGTCAAATACCCAGTCACAAAATGTCAGCTTCACTTTCTGTGGCCTATAGATATAAAACCAAAAGAAGCCTCACAATTTGTTCATGAACGGATCACAAAAATCAAAAGTATAGCAGCTTATGCAAAATGGGCAATACTAAAAAAAAGGTAAATATTTCCACTATCATACATAAACAAATAATGTGATCACCATATATCACAAACAGATTGGATTTTCAGAAATCCCAAGAAAGCTTTTTGGCAAAAAAGAAGAAAAAAAAAGGAAGAGGAAGACGAAAGAAAAGGTCTAAATTGCTAAAACATAAATTGTTTTCAATGACTTGCAGTGGTTGTCTTCTTAAAATCAATCTTGTCAACCTTAACCTCTCCGTCAATGAGTTCATAAACGTAGACCACAACTCGTAGGCCATCGATGTCCATGAGGACAAAGCTAGGGTTAACATCATAGGTGATGCTGCTGTAGGCACCAGTTGCAGACCCTGGGTTTATGACAACACCTCCTTCATGCTTATAAGCTGTAAACTGATGAGTGTGACCTGTTACAAGAATGTCTACATCCAACTGCCTCTGGAGCATGGCCAGTGAGTCTAGGTCACCCCAAGGAATAACCTTCAGATAAATCAAATCAAATTATAAAGTGATCACTACCAGCTGAAATTTCGGGACATTTTCAAATGCATTCAACTAATTCTCAACTTATCCTCCATAACAGATTTTAAATTTCAACCTTTAGAACATATGCTGGTCAACTTAATACAAAAAGAGGCATACATACACAAAATCAAGTTATACTTGTTGTAACTCTGTCAATATTACACCACTTAATTACTTTTTATTGGATTAATATTTTAAAAATCCCCCAATTCAACTATATGCTTTCTTTGATCTTAACAGGCATACTAAATTTTGTGTTAATCAGATGGTTTTGTAATCTAATCCATTATCTCTAAATAGTATTATTTTAAAGTACACAAAATATATAAACATTTTATAGATGGGATAGTTTTTGATCTTTGATCATCCAAGCAAGAAGGGTGACAATATAATCCAATGGTGGATTTGTTAAAAAAACATATCAAATAGAAAAGTACAAAGTGGTGTAACTTGAAAGTTGAAACCATCCCTATAACATACATACATATATATATAAATATATATATATATAGAGAGAGAGAGAGAGAGAGAGAGAGAGAGAGAGAGAGAGAGAGAGAGAGTAGTCTGAATTTCGCTATAGGATTTGCAACTGAATGCTGGGCTGGGCCACCTCGAATGGTGTGAGCCATATGCAAGGAATGCACGTATGGTTTTAGGGAGATCTGGTAGAAATCTAAACATCATGGAAGGGCATTTGATTTCTTCATTCTAGATATCAGCATGTTTAATCAATTCACCACAACCAAGATCAGCCAGATATAGAAACAATTGTTGCAGTGCTGCAAAGAGGTCACTGATGAAAGATCTACCCCCAAAAATTTTTTTTCCCCCTTTTCTCCTCATAAGAAAGTGGGTGCCAGTCACTAAACTTCTGCCAACTTCAGTGTAAACATTCTTGTGATTTGGTTTCAATTTAACAAGAAGCTCATTAAACAGAAGTCAATAATGCTTTAAGGTGAAAGATTACCGTAAATAAATGAATTCATGTCAAATAACTAAACATTCTTTGAGAAAATTAAAAAATACAAATAAAAATTTTAAAACACCGAAGGACAAGGGGAAACAAACCTGATGACCATGACATAGTCCCAGCTTAAACTGCCCAATAGTCAGTGTCTTGGTCTCTGGATAGCGCATCTCTTCATCATATTCACCTCTAGTAATATGCAAGTCAGGACAAAGAGTCTTCAAGTAGTCATGAACTTCCTGGAAATATCATAGGAAAATTATGAGCCACTGCCCAATTATAGATAACACAGGTATAAAAAAAAAATTAAAAAAAAAAAAAAGTACAGGCAAGATGACTTTTAATTCACATGCCCTATAGTTAGCTGATTTGAATAAATAAAGCAGGACAGCAGTTGCAGAAATATATGGATTGTGGGATGAAGAGTAAGGTCATGGGTTCAAAATCCCAATGGATGCATGTGTAACTTACCAATAAAAATAAATAAATTAAAAATTAAAAGCAGGAGATGTTTGAGAAAATCTACAAATCAGGGCCACAATTCAAGTTTTAGCCAACCATGACTAGAAGGGAAGAAGAGAAATTACATATGCTACAAAAAAACAAGTCAAGTGAGCATGAGTCAGAATTCACGAAGTACCCAAAAATAGATAAAACTAAGAGTACTCTAACTATAATAACTTATTAATAATTCAAGGCTCCGGTTCACAGATGCCCTTAGGGCATTTGTTAATGTACCATTTAAGAAAATTTTAATACCACTTTTATGAGAAATATAAAAGTTATAAAAAAAAAAAATCAGTTACTTTTTTCTTTTCCCATAAAATACTTCTAAAAATATTTCCTAAACCAATTCTCTTAGGACATCTGTTAACTTTTCCTATAATTCAATAATTACAATGGGAGATGGGTGATTTGAACCCTAGATGTCTCCATTAGAAACCCAAGAGGCTAGGAAACACAGACATTGGACACAAGCATGGGAATGGGTATGGGTACGGGCACAACATGGCGACAACATTTTTTGAAAAAATAGGACACGGGTACAACAAGACACATTTATTAAATAATTATTTAATATATTTTTATTTTTATTTTCTATATATTGTTAATTTTCATATAATGTTAATTATATATCAATTTAAGAGCAATAATAAATAATAAAGTGAATTCATGACTATTAAAGGATGTTTAGAAATTAGAATACAAACCAAGAATAAGAATATTTATTAATCTTCAAATGCACTGTTACTATTATTTTTATTAACAAATGCACTGTTACTATTAGAGCACAAATATCCTTGTTTTTTGAAAGGGTATTTCATTCCTCTTGTTCCCATGTCCCTCCTGTGTCTTGGCCATGTCCCGCAATTTTTTTTTTTTTTAAAGGACATGGTTGGGACACGCCTAGGACACACATGCAGAACTGCCCTAGGTGTGTCTTGTGTTTGACATGGATATGGAACACAAAAATGAAGTGTCTGTGCTTCAAAGCCAGGAGGTGCCAACTAGTTGAGCTATAGGGTTCTTGGCCTAACTATGATAATTTATTAGTCCTAATCAATCACATCTAGAAACAAAATTCATAGTTCATATGGTAAGATGGTTTATAACCAAGGATTTTAGGTTGGGAGACCGCAAACACAAATGATGTACCCTGTGTTTATGCACAGCATGCATAGAGAGAGAATCTGAATCCACAATGAAGAAAATGAAGCAATAAGTTAAAATTCAAAACTAGATTTTCAGATATTTGAACCCCATAGCCAACTAGATGCTACACTGACACCTTCCAGAATATTTCAATCAGTTCAACTGGAGTGTTATGTTATAAGGGGCACAAGAACACCTATTCCCTGAAACGAATGCCACTTGATAAACCAGAAAGTGCCATAACACTTAATTGCAAACTCTTTTGAATCCCAAACAAAGTTGTGTTAGATATAAAATTACTACTTTAAATTTCAAATTCTTCTTTGGATATTTTAAACCTTAGAAGAAGTTCCAAATGTCAAAGAACCTTGGACGTTAAAAAATAGAGGCCAAGACTGCAAGCTAAAAGAGTAGGAAAGTTGTTAACAAAAGGATATAATTATTTTTATTTGGAATTTACACATGCACGGATGCACCACAGGGGTCTTAAACCTACAATCTCAGCCTCCATCTTGTTCTAATAATAAGAGGAGATGTCATTTGAGCTAGAGTTTATTAGCTAACAAAAGAATAATAGACTTCAAGATATTAAAAAAAAGCTGAATATTTGGAATAAAATATTAACCCATCCAGGGAAAATTGCCATCAACTAGTAGGAAGAAATTCTAGAGATTGGCAAAAGTGAACACCAGGTTACAATATAAACTGGACAGCTCTAAAAGTCTGTTGTTTAATTTGCAAGGTCCAATACATAACCTACATGCTATTACTTAATATGTCTTGCAAAAAGAGATCTACAGGTGAATTGATTGAGAATGAAAAAATCATTTTTAGGGTAAGTGATTGAAACTGGAGCACAATCAATTTTTAAGGGGGGAAAAGTTGTATATCCCACAATTAAGGTTGATATAGACTTATCAAAAAAAAAAAAAAAATTAAGGTTAATATAGACTTTATTGGAAAACATGAGGTGCACAAACATCAGCCAAAACATAGCGAGAGATTAAGGTAGGTGGAAAGAAGAATTTTCAAATTTCTTGTCTCTGACATCCGTAAGTGATTCATAGACAGAGTTTCAGGCTATCTCACAAAAGCTTGAGTTAGACACTTTATCTTATGTAGCATTTGAAACACACAAGCCACTGCCGTAATAGTAAGGCATCCCCTGCCCCCCCAATCCCTCATCATTTAAGGCCATTAACAGCAATTCTAACGCTGCCCTAAAATTAAATAACTGTTGGAAAAACATATACAGATACATCTACATACCAACAAGAAGCACAAAGAACCCACAAAAGTTCCAAGTAGCAACTCTACTAATTCCACAGGACATCAAAACACCCTCTGATTATACCCATCAAGCATACCTTCACAAGTTAACAAAATTCCAGAAAGGACTATGTAGCTTATAACTCTTACCGAAAATCATACCATCCATCTAGCTCCCTTGGATTATAGAACAGAACTTTGGGCCTAACTATTCAAAAAAAAAAAAAAAAAAAACTAAGTCAACTAGTTACATTAGCCTCAATTGAGCAAACCCTTTTGTTTTCCAAGCCCCCATTAAACAAAAGTCTTTTCTTTTATTCCCCCCCAACATTCTCAGCAAACAAACAGAAAAACCCAACCCAGGAAAAAACTTAACTAAACAACCCATACCAGCAAATTATAAGACAAACCCAGAAAGGAAATAGCATGATCAAAGAAATTGAACATACTTGGATGCAAAGATTTCCAGGGCAACATAACTTTGAGCCTAACTATTCCAAAAAAAAAAAAAAAAAAACTAAGTCAACTAGTTACATTAGCCTCAATTGAGTAAACCCATTTGTTTTCCAAGACCCCCATTAAACAAAAGTCTTTTCTTTTATTCCCCCCAACATTTTCTCAGCAAACAAACAGAAAAACCCAACACAGGGAAAAAAAAAATTACTAAACAACCCATAACAGCAAATTATAAGACAAACCCAGAAAGGAAATAGCATGATCAAGGAAATTAAACGTACTTTGATGCAAAGATTTCCAGGGCAAATGATGTGCTGGATCTTGCCAGGTACAAGCATGGACTTGAACTTAGCAGGCAAATCAGGTGCCCTATGCGGTACATGCAAATCCCCCAAGGCCAACACCAAAACCATCCTCTAATCTCCAAAAACTCAAAAAACCCACCTGGGAAATCTGCAATAAAGTTCAAGAATTTCAGTCATTCTAGCACATTAATAATTCAAATGCAATATTACCCAAAAACAAAAATTTACACACACAAAAAAAGTGCTTGATTAGATAAAGAAACTAAGATGGATCCAAAAAATAGTTACGGGTCAGAGGAGGAGCTAGAGATCATTACCAAAGAGATTGACCAATTTGCATAAGCCTCCTATTTTGCTTTTGTTTGACGCATTGAAAATTTTCGTTATGTTAAATTTCTTGGGGGTGAGAAAAACGAAGTCGTTTTGGCAAATGGTTATAGAGTTTGCTGCTGCCGAGTCTGAAACAGAGCAAGATGCCACGTCTATTCTTAAATAAACAAATAATAAACAACAAAAATAAGTAAATAAAAAACAAACTTTAGTTGCAAAAATTGTAATCTTGTATTATAACCTTACTAAATAAAATAAATGTTATTAAATATTTTTAAAATCTAATCTTTAAATTACATATCAAATTTTGTGTCAATCGAATATTATTTACTATATAATCTATAAATTTATATTTTATTCATAATTTTAAACTACAAAAACTTGCAATTTAAACAATTTATTGATGAAATAACTATTGGTCTTCAATTTTCTAAAAATTTTACAAGCATAGAGTATATAAAAAGAAGATGTAATCCAATAGTAAATTTGTCAAAATTCACTTTCAATAAAAAAATTTTAAAAAAAATATATTGAATAAGGTTATAACCTATAACCAATTTTATAATTAAAATTTGTCTATAAATAAATAAATAAAATAAAACAAGTCAATTATTTTCAATCCACTTATACTTGACAAACGTATTGAATCGATGGAATTCAAATGAAAAACAAATATTATGTTAAAATAGATTGTTATTCTTATGACTTTTATATGAATTTTGGGTGGTCTCGTCAATCCGAAATGATTTGTATTTTTTCACATTAAAAAAAAAAACTTTAAAGCGTACTATTTAACTCTTTTTTCTTTATATTTCTTTTGATACAATAAAAGTTATAAAATTTTTATTAAAAAAAAGAAAATAAAAACTAAAAGATAAAGGTTAAATAACACATAAATCCTTAACTTTATTAACCAATAATTGATTATAATAGTCTACTAGTCTAATATTTATTTCCAAAAAAGAAGAAATGAAAATAATAGAGATATACATGTTATACATGAAACATGATATATAAGATTAATATCATCTATAAAACTACTAAGCGTGTTTTTGGATTAATTTTTCATTGAAATCTTATTTGTTGAAAGTTAGAAAATTTTAAGTGTACTTTAAAAAAAATAATAAGGCTTTTAAGAGTTATGCATAAGCAAATAAACTAGAAAGTTTAAAGAACAAAAAAAAAAAAAAAAAAAAAAAAAAACTCATCTAACTCATTCAATATATACGGCTTCGATAATAAAATATAACACGCTAGTTAAAGTGAAGATTAAATAATTAAGAAGAAAATATATATTGAACTTAAGAAAAAAAAACTACTCATTCAGCAAAAAAAAAAAAAAAAAAAAAAACTACTCAATTTTAACCTTCAACGCATGAAATATTTGTATTTGAGAAATTCCTATCAAGTTGACAAGTAATATCGTTAGTATTATTTTCATCCACAATATAGAAAATATAATATAACTTTAGTATACAAATATACAATGAGTCAATAAAAAAATTATTCTAAAATTTGAAAATAAAGGCTTGATGAGCAGGTCAAGTATGAGTGACCAATTTGTGTTAGATCAAGTTCGAATCAGAAACTTATTCAACTAAAATGGGTAGCTCTTCTTATGATCCATACTCTATTTGGTTTATTCTAGTCCAGATAGGTTATTGGATCCAAGTCCAATTCTTCCAAGTCTAAACTCAGCCCAACCCTGATCCCTACAAGTTGGGTTGGGGCTATTTTATCACGCCTAATAAAAATATTGGATCTAATATTCTAATTTTATCAAAATTATATTATAAAAAAGAAAAATAATTTAAACTAATTAGTGTAAAATAAATCCCAACATCTAAAATAAATAAAACTCATCTATATCTATATTCTATATTATTATAACTAAAAACTGAAAGGTAACATTTATTATTGCTATGCTTCTACTAAGCTACATCATCCACCAAATTCCAATATTCTTTCTCTTTCTCTTCTTTTAACTTTTTTTTTTCTTATTAATTTGCCAAATTATTATACTTTCCCAAACTTTTCCAATTCCTTTACATTTTCATCTCTCCACTACTATCTACCTAAATATCACTTTTCTTCTATTCTTTTATCTTCCTTTAGTTTTGGTTTTTCTTATTCCACTCCTCTGACTATAAATTTACACTTCTCTCTCTCATTTTATACATAGTCTTCCCACAAACAAAATGTTATATCTTTCTCTTTCTCTCTCTCAAAATTTTGTTTTTCATTTTTTAGTGGATTTTTTTTTTCTTGCATCTCCACATTAGGTTGATGAATTTTTGTATTATTTGGAACTCTACTTCGGGTTAATGTGATTAGGTTGTGTTTTTAAGTTGTTATCTTTTTTCTTCTCTTTGATTTCATAGATGTTATCATATTCCATTATAAAGATAGTATATAAGAATATAATGTTGTTTTTTTATTACATAACATAACATGACTTAGATAATTTATAATTTATTACTTTAAAAAAAAAATATCTTCTCGTATTATTTTCTATAAATTTTGCATAATTCTTTCTCACATTCTCTCTTGAAAAAGTGGTTATTATCTCTCTCTTGATTTTTTATTCTTTCTAGCAACTCTACTTTATATTGATGAATAATTGTGATTTTTAAAACTCTATTTTGGGTTCATATGTTTTGGTATTGTATTTTTTACTTCCCCAATTACAATTAGTATCTCCCTCTCTCTCTTAGTTTTGGTTTGGCTTTTGTTTGAGTTAATACTTGATTATTTTGGAAGTAAGAATTTGAGTTTATATAAAAATACAATCTTGACTATACTAATTATAGATCAGCATTCAGTCCATTTCAGTCTATTTGGCTACTTTATCTATTCGGCTCAATTTGGTTTACTTTAGTTCACTTCGGTCTACCTCAGTCCACTTCAGTTCAATTAGGTCCATTTGGTCAATTTAGTCCAATTCAGTCTATTTGTTCCATTTGGTTCACTTTGGTCAATTTTTGTTCACTTTAGTCCATTTAGTCCAATTCAATTAATTCGATCCATTCAGTCTACTTCAGTTTATTTAATCCACTTAGGTTTACTCAACCCACTGTGGTCCATTTAGTCTATTTCAAATCACTTCGATCCAATTTGATGTACCTACTTAAGAATGGGAAAATACAAATTTGAGTTTATAGTATTATCAATTATTTGAGTAATATTAATTGTAATTATATGATAAGTTTTGATTATCATAATAATCTCCTTAAGAGAATGAAAATTTGAATAATTAATTTGATACTTAAAAATTTTAATTGTACCAAAATAAACTAGGAAAATATAATGCTTAATAACAATAGTTAGAAGAATTTGGACAATTTCAAAAAAGAAAAATATAATTTCAATAAAAAAAATTAAAAATTATATATTTGTAAAAATAGAGTGATGGAAATTACTTTTTGAAATTTTTTAATTTTTAGGGAGAACATTTAATAAAATTTAGAGAATAAATTATACATATTTAGTATAAGTTTGTAATGAGTTTTAACTATCGTAATAATCTCTTTTAAGAGAATGAAGAATTTGAATAATTTATTTAAATAAAAATTATACACACACACACACACATATATATTGCTTGAAGGTATAATCAACCTCATGTAATTCATTTTAAAGTAATGACTTTAAAACAAATAAATAACAGCCCTAAAGATTTTTTTTTTTTTTTTAAGAGAGTTTCAATCTATAGTGTCTGCTACTGATGATAGTTCTTTATCTCAGACCAAGACACCAAATGGTTTTTGGTGTAGACGGGAATTGAACCCCAAATCTCTTATTCAACTATCAGAGGCTTTACTAGTTGAGCTAACTAGAACTCACAATTGTCCTAAAGATTAGATTTGTATATTCATAACCTTTATGTTTAGAAGGATTTTCACTTAAATTTAGCTGGACCGAAGTGAAATGAAATGCTACGCTAATGTGGCTCAACAAAAGTGTAGTAACAATAGTTTCTCCCAAAAAAAAAAAAAAGGTGTAATAACAATAAATTTTATGCTTAAGATTTTAGATATTTTGAGTTTGAGATTGATATTTTTTTAATAAATTTAGATTTAGAATAGGTGCAACCGAAGCATATTTTTTTCCTATATGTAAGTGCACAAAAATGGATTAAAGTGGACCAAAATGGATCGTAGTGGACACAAATGGAATGAAGTGGCCCGAATGGGAACAAGGTGGACCGAATTGAACCAAAGTGGACCGAATAGGACTGAAGTAGACCGGATAGGAACAAATTGATAAATTAGGACTAAAGTGGACGTAATGGACCGAATAGGAACAAATAGGACCAAATTGGATTGAATAGCACTGAAGTGGACCAAATAGGACCAATGTTGACTAAGTAGAACCAAACTAGACAGAATGGACCAAATAGGAATGAAGTGGACAAAATAGGACCAATTTGGACCAAATAGAGCTTTTGAATATTTATCATTTTTATTTCATTTTTAGGGCCATATTTCTAATGTCTATTTTGTTTGTATTTTTTTAACTCAAAACTAAAGAGTTTAGCTCAAATGTAATGTAATAAAATTTCATACTTTTCAGTTTTCAACGCAAACATTAAGAAAAAAAAATTATGAGCTAAACTTAAAAAGGCACCCTACAAAAAGAATCAATTTAATGCTCAATTAGTCCAAAATTGACCGAAGGGGGCCAAAATTGACCGAGTGGACTGAATTAGATCGAAGTAAACCTAGCTGGATTGAATGGGATTGAAGTAGACCTAATTGGACCCAATAGATATTGTATGATTAATTTTTAGGAAGAACAAATTATCTTCAAAAAAATTTAAAGAACAAATTATACATTATATTACAATTACAAAATAAGTATTTATTTCCACGTGATTTATATATGTGTGTGTGTGTGTGTGTGTGTGTGTGTGTATAAAAACAGAAACCTCATGTTAGAGAGCATAAGGTTGTGCAATGTGGCGCATTTCTTGATATTCTCTTTATTTACTTTTACTGTAACAATTTTTACATTTATATCAAAATATTAGTTCATTGAATAGCTAATAGAGTAAATTCATATATTGATTACCTATAGTTGTGCATTAATTATTTATATTAAATGAATTTATATTATTATTTTTACAAACTCCATATAAGAAATAATTTTTAGTTGGAATAATAATAATAAATTTAGATTATAACATTCTTCCTCATAATTAATTTCTTTGACAACAAGTAAGATGAAATATTTATAAATTCACTAAAATTAATCTTAATCTTTTAAATTTCCTATCCCCTTTCAGTGATATGTAATATATGTGTGTGTAAATGTGTAATATAATGAAATTTTAATATCATTTTTCTAAGATTTATATGAGAAACAATTTCTTTTCAAAATTTTTTTTATGTGAGAATTTATTTGAAATATGGTATTCTTACTCAAATTTATTTGTTTTTACAACAATTGAAACAATGTCCAACTATAGGGTCACAATTCGTAGCCCAAGCCTAGAAGATATGGGATGTGAGCCCAATACAATGAATTTGTAGAGAGTGGGTTAAAGAGCTGGACTTTTGGTGAATTGGATAACGACTAATAATGATTTCAAAAGATGAATAAGCATGCAGCACACGTAAACTTCAATAAAACAATTATCCGAGGAGATAAATTATGAATTTAATCTGATAGTTTGGTTAATACAGTTCTTAGTTCTACAGTAATTCCTTTTCTCTCTTTTCTCTTTTTTTTTTTTTTTTTTTTTTTTTTTTTGTCCCCCTTCTATGGGAGGTCTTTTACATTATATAGTTCCTTCTAGACTCTCTTGATTGTACATTTGCTAATCATCTAAACCTTCATTTGAGTATATGTCCCATCAAACATCTTCTTTAGCTCTCTGCGAATGGTGGTAGTTGAGATTGCACTGTTCAAAAGTCTTCTCTACATAAATGCAGCTAGAAAAGTTGCTGCAATGCATTTAATGCAGTGATAGCAGCTTTTCTTTTAGATATTTCTATGTTCTTATCACCTTTGTACGTGTTTAAGATTCATCCTGATCATCATTGGAACTCCCTAGAAAGACACCTAAATTACCCAAATGCGTGTTTGATCGATGTTCATCGTATCCGAGAGGTAACTACTCCTCAGACTATATGCCTCCCTACTTTTCTTCCGTGATTCTTAACTTTGGAGCCTCTTCTAATCATATACTCCTCCTCAGACATATCCACGTTCTCGGATAAGGCCCAAGGCCCAATATACAAATTTGGGTTCTTATCCCCACACCAACAAAAAAGAAAAAGAAAAATAAATTTAGTAATACACAATCAAGAATGTAAAAAAAAAAAATAATAATAATAATAATAATTGAAAGATATTTGCATTGTTTTTAGTAGGCATGAAACATGCCTACCAATACTAGCCACTATATCATGCAATATTAAATTTGTAAACACACATATATATAGTATGATCAAATTACTACATTACTTTTAGTGTTTTTCTATTTTGTCTATAAAATAACCAAATATTGCAATTTTTTACAAGGAAAATTATTGAAATATTTTTTTAATATATCGATAGTTGGGGGCGGGGATTTAAACCTTGGATATCTTTGTTGGAAATATTATGAGGTGACAACTAATTAAACTACAAGATTTTTGACAAAAATTATTGAAATGTTGGAGAAAACTAATAATAAATTGCACCACACAACGTGCAGAATCTCAGCTAGTTATATACAAGAACAATGCTTATAAAAGTTATCAGGATCAGTGTAGAAGTAAAAACTAGTTGTTGGAAATTCCATTAAGAATCTTCTTGAAAACGCATACCATATAAAATTCTCACTAAAAAAACAACTAACCCCCACATTATTCATTAATATTCACCCCTATGTTTTATCATACCTTGAAAAAATTATAGGTTTACATTCTTCTAAGACTTAGATGTGAAAGAAAATTTCAAGAGCAATCTCAATAGAAACAAAAAGAAATGCCCAAAAAAAAATTTCTGATAATTGAGTGCTCATTATCCTTTGTTGGGAAATTTAGACCCTAGTTGATAGAATTAACAAGTTTTAAACCCAAGTTGTTAATTAGATTTATTATGAATAAAACTTGTTAAAACAAACAAACATCAATATCATGTCAAAATCATGCAGAGGAAAAAATAAATAAGACAAGATATGATGATCCAGGAAAACCAATGAAACCAATTAGTTTCACAGTAAAAAACCTAGGGGGAAACCTTCCCGAAAAACAATCCATTATAGTAAAGAGAAGATTCAGATCTAATACAAAACCTTTGTCCCTAGACTCTACAATCCTCGTAGATGAACTCACAGTAGAAACCTTCTACAGCTTCAGAACCTCTAAACTCTTCAATATATGAACATCGTCCTTTGATGATTGATGCACGAATCCCAGTACGTGACTAGCCAATTGCGCAAATCTCAATACGCAACTTAATCACCAACTAAAAGAAGATTGTTGGCCACAAAGTTCTTCACTTCATCAACAATGAAGATCAAGAAGCACTTGGTTACAAAACCCTAAGGCACAAAAATGTAGTAGCTTCTTTTAGAGAGAATAAGGCATCGGTCACCTTTTGCATATGTTCTCATTGTATTCTCTTATGTGACAGCCTCTAAAATAAGCCTTACATAGGTCTAGAGTTGTGAGAAAAGAAACTCTACACATATATGTCAGTATGGGTCAAAAATCAAATCTGAAAATTTGAATTCCCATAATCTCAATCGATTGGGAGGTGTCAAGTTTTAAACTTCGATAGATACAGCTATCGAGGAGCTATCAATGAGACAAGAGCTTTCTCGATCAATCCACCAGTTGTCGAGAAGCTATCGAGATTGCGATAAAAAAAAGTTGAAAATCTCGATAAATAGCCTAGCTGTCAAAAGCAGTAAAGTTTTTAAATTTTGTTTTATAAACTCAACGGTTAGCTATATACACTTATCCAAAAAAAAAAAAAAAAACTTAATGGTTAGGTATTGTATTTCAATTAACTTGATTTAGATTTGGAGTTACATTTGGTTGTTTTTTCTTATGAATGATTACCAGAAATTGATGGGGTTTTGATAATTTCAATTATTGGGTGCATTGCTCACACATTCTTAGAGTTACAGTAAACCTTCTTTCTTTCTTCCTTTCTCTCTTTTTCTTCCTCTTTTTTTTTTTTTTTTTTCTATCCTCCTTATGAGAGGTCCTTTACATTTCTATAGTTTTCTTTTTGTCTATCTTGACTGTACACTTATTCTTTATCTAAGCATTCATTTGAGTATATGCTCCATCGGGTATCTTCTTTAGTTCTCCATAAGTGGTGATAGCTGAGGCTGCACTGTTAAGGGATCTTCTCCACATAAATGTGGCTAGAAAAGTTGTTGCAGTACATTTAATGTGGTGGTAGCAACTTTTCCCTTAGATATTTCTCTGTTCTTATCATCTTTATACGTATATGAAGTTCATCCTTATCGATGGAACTTCCCGAAAGATTGCCCAAGCCACCTAAGTATTTGACTAGTATTCTTCATATCCGAGAAGGATATACTCCTTGGACTATATTCCTCTATCACTTTCTTACATGGTTCTCCAGTCTGGGGTCTTTCTCAATCATTTTCTCCTTCTCGGACATACCTATATCTTCAAATAGGACCCAAGGCCTTATATATAAATTTGGGCTTTTATTCCCACAATAGCCCCTTAAATTTTTAATTTTTCCTTTGCATCCGAGGAGAAAAAATAGGATTTTAATTTGCCACAAAAATAAAGGCTAATAATGTAAAAATTACCTGAGTTTACACGCGTGGTAGCATAGATTTAGGCACTTCATCATTGCTGCTGATGTTTCGGTATTTACAAAGCACTACTAATTGCTCCAGGCGACGCTATGTCTTTGGCATCCAATGGTAAACTGCTAATCCAATGAACAACATTTTTCCTTAGGATTTGGGCAGGATAACTCCCACTCATTTTTTGGCCCTTATATAAAGCCTCAAAGGAGATCATTTTTCCTTTACTTTACAAATTCTCAGACTCTCCTGCGAACTCAAGCATTCAAACTCACACAATTTTTCAAATCATCAATCTCACTTCTCTAAAAATCCACAAGAATCCTTCTACGGATTCAAGGATCATTCTTCAACCTAATTTGTGTAAGTTCCAATTTTTTCAAACCTTTCATTCCCTCTTTGGTCGGCTTCCTCGACCTTCGAATATTCACTTCCTAGTTATCGCTTTTAGTATTTCTTCTTTTTTACTTAACTGAGATGGGTAGATTTAAGTATCTGGTGGATAGTCTTGCCCAGATAGAGATATTTAAAGAAACATATCGCATACTTCAAGATGTAGGTTTGCAATATTATCCCCCAGAAAGACTATTAACAGACCGAAGAATAGAGGAAGTTATAATCCCCGTCATCGCTTTCCTAGAAGGGGGGATGAATATCCCTATAGGTCCCCTTGCAAGAGATTATCTTCAAAACCATAGGCTTAGTCCCGATCAATGTGCACCTAACGTCTTTAGGATCCTAGGAGCAGTTGATGATTTAAGCCGACACTTAGGCCTGGGGCTCACCTGGCTTGACGTAATACACATGTACAAGTGTCATAAACAAAAGGGGGTGAGATTTTACCTTAAATCCTGATCCGACATTGTTAGGCTCATCTCATACCTTCCTAAGTCTAACAAAGGGATGAAAGACGACTATCTGATCGTCTCGGATGCGTGGCATAATGGTCTTTATTGCCCAACCCAACTAGGAGAGCCATGTGGGATATCCTAGACTTAGGTTTCCTAACAATAGATTTAAGGTCCTCGTCTTTTAGCAGTTTTTCTTCTCTTTGTATCTGTATTTTTAAGTTTCTAATTATGCTTAATTCTGTTGTGGTGTTAACAGATAAAACACATGTTGCTCCTCGGCTCAGTTTGACTAACATTGCTGCACACACTCAATTACCTACTAAGATCAGAGATTTTTGTAAGTGAAGGCGGCCAACTTCGGGCTGCCCATCTTATCCTCGATTTTAAGCCACTCTCGGACGCATTTCAACTGGTTGGCAATGCTATAAGGCAGGGAGACTATCGGATAAACCGAATAGACGTCTCTCATCCTAATTTTCTAACTCCATTCGATCTTGCCCCTATACCACATCCAAATCCGCAGGGTGTACCGCAACTCATCCAGCCAATTCAACAGGTTCCCTTGAAAGCAGCCGTAGTAAGGGAAATAGTTGCTTCTTTAACCTCTTTATTTGAGGAGCAGATTGACCAGTTCCAATTTGAAGAAGAGACACCAAGAGAAGTTTCGGTGATTCCAGTTTCAGATGCCGAGGAGGAGATTGACAAATAGTCTAGCGTCCATGCTTCTGTTTTAATAATTGCCCTTCCAAACGATTCTTCGAAAGAAGAAGAAGAAATGGCAAGCCTAAGGGACTTAATGAAGGCTAGGAAAAAAACACCTGAGGCCAAAGAGACCGGTCCGTCTCAACTAGATGTCAGCCTTCCTCCAACCCCTCCTCAACTTCCTGCTAATCTCGGACTCAAGCCAATTCCTAATACAGCCTTTAAGGAAGATAAGGTGGCACCTTTAAAAGGGAGTAAACAATAAAGGGTGACTAAGGACCAACGAAGCAAAAGGGTTTCGTCTACTGAGAGCTGAAAAGACCCTCTCGTTACTGAGGTGCACCAAGGACAATGCATCTGGTCCCCCAAACTAGAGCTGGATGGTGCTCCCTTCCCTTGGGACACCTCTGTCAGAAATTATCAAAGGGGAAGGCAGGTCACATTGCTGAGGCCCTAGAGCAACCACTTCTCCTACCAAAGGATATGGAAGCTTACAGGCACTTCAGCCAACATGAACTCTTCCTATCCCTTAAGAGGGATTTAGCCATGGTAAGTGAATTAATTCACTTCTTCAATTGAGATGCTAATCATTTTTATTCGTCCATTTTCTTTGCTTTATACTACAATTTTCCATTCTGTTATGTAGATTACCTAGCAAATTTATGTGGTCAAGGAGTGGAATAAAAATGCTCGCAATGAAGCTCAGGCGGAGGCCTATTCCAGGTTTGAGGTTGAGAGGAAGATGGGTAGTCTTAAGGAAGACCACGATAGGCTATCCAAGCAGCTAAAAGAAATGACCAAGCAGAGGAATAGCCTTGATGCAAGCCTTAAAAATGCTGTGAAATAGGCCGAAGACCAACGTAAACAATTGCACATGATCGAGATTAATCTGAAGATAGAGAGGGAACTAGTGAAAGGTCTTCGAGTTGAGCTTCAGAATGCCAAGGAAACTGCCCAATTGGCCAAGGAGGCAGTTGAGGCTGAAAAGCAGGTAGCATACAAGCTTGGGGTGGAGGAGACTCAAGTCAGACTCATAAAGGAGTTCTCCACAGTCTGCAAAGATTATTGCGATATAACCGGGATAAAGCCTTTGATGCTGCTGAGGTCCCTATGGAATCTGGCTTGAGGCAACTTGGGACCATCTACTACAATCCTAATATTCGCGAACTCCCAGGTTCTAACTCCTCTCCCTCCAAACAACTCCCAGAAGCCTCAGAGTAGCCCTTGGTCGGCCAAATCCCTCCTGTCCATCTTGAAGCTCCTAAAGAGTCTGGTCAGCCTGGTGGTCAGGGCAAGCAAGCTGAGGATCCTCAAGATAAGGGTAAAGACTTGGGAAAGAAGAAAACTCCTCCTAAACCTAAGGACCAAGCCCCAGATGATGCCGCTGCTGCCCAGTCCAGTCGGACTACTGACCATTTGGCCTCCCAGATGAAGGCTTAAATGTTTAGGAATTTTATTTCATATATTAGGTTTGTTTTTTTTTTTTTTTTGTATTTTGTTTTTTTTTTTTAAATATAAGGGATTTCAAATTACTTTCTTTTGATCAACGAAATTGTTCTTCTTTTATTTTCATTGTCTTCGTTGCACATATTATAAGATTTATTATTATTGCAAATAACCCTGACTTGTAGTTACTGTAACCTAGGCAAACTTAACAACGATATCATGCTAATGATGCAAATAACTTATACAAATACTAGAAGAAGTGGGTCGTATAAGAATTATTAATAAATATTGAAAGTAATGAATGATATGAAGGTCTTATATGTTTTCTCGAACACTTACAAAGAATACTACTAAGCATTGATTTTGAATTAAGTACATGACTGAAGAGGCCTATCATAAGTTAGAGTCTATTTAAATACCTCTAAGAATTTCGGGCATGATTAATTTTAAGTTTAAATACTTATAAGAATTACAAGGAGCGTTAACTAACCCATATCATCTGGTTCGAGGACTTCAGGCATGATTAAATTTAAGTTTAAACACTTATAAGAATTACAAGGGAGTGTTAAATAACCCACATCATCTGGTTTGAGGACTTCAGGCATAATTGAATTTAAGTTTAAACACTTACTAGAATTGTAAGAGAATGTTAACTAACCTATATCATCTGGTCTGAGGACTTCAGGCATAATTGAATTTAAGTTTAAACACTTATAAGAATTGTAAGGGAGTGTTAACTAATCCACATCATCTAGTCCGAGGACTTCAAGTATGATTAGATTTAAATTTAAACACTTACTAGAATTGCAAGGGAGTGTTAACTAACCCATATCATTTGGTCTGGGGACTTCAAGTATGATTGAATTTAAGTTTAAACACTTATAAGAATTGTAAGAGAGTGTTAACTAACCCATATCATTTGGTCTGAGGACTTCAAGCATGATTGAATTTAAGTTTAAACACTTATAAGAATTGTAAGAGAGTGTTAACTAACCCATATCATTTGGTCCGAGGACTTCAAGCATGATTGGATTTAAGTTTGAACACTTACTAGAATTGCAAGGGAGTGTTAACTAACCCATATCATCTGGTCCGAGAACTTCAGGCATGATTGGATTTAAGTTTAAACACTTTCCATGAAATTTTATGCGATAAATAAACATTTTGATCAAATAAAAAACTCGATTAATAATAATACATTTTAAGGTTATTTACATTCCAGAGGCATGGTATTACATGACCATCTAAATCTTCCAAAAAATATGCCCCAATGCCAGCTCCTGAGGTAATACGATATGGTCCTTCCCAATTGGGTCCTAATTTTTTCCAAGCTAGATTTTTCGCAGTGCCTACAACTTTCCTAAGCACTAGATCACCAGGTGTTAAAGGCCTTAGTTTTATGTTGGCGTCATAACCCTGTCTGAGCTTTTGTTGGTAATATGCCAATTGGACCATTGCATTTTCCCTTCTTTCCTCAATCAAATCCAAACTCCTCTCTAGCAGTTCATTATTGCTACTCGGACTGAATGAACTGGTTCTCAACGTTGGGAACCCAGTCTTTAGAGACATAACAGCCTCAGCCCTATAAGTCATTGAAAAGGGGGTCTCCCCAGTAGACCTACGAGGTGTAGTTCTATATGTCTAGAGTACGTGCGGCAGTTCTTCCACCCATTTACCCTTCACGTCATTTAGCCTCTTCTTCAGTCCATTTACTATGACATTGTTAACAGCTTCTGCTTACCCATTCCCCTAGGGGTAAGCAGGGTTGGAGTATCTGTTCGTGATTCCCAATTTGCAACAATAATTTCTGAACGCTTTGCTAACAAACTGAAGACCGTTATCCGAGATGAGGGTATGAGGAATCCCAATGTGAGAGACCGCGCCCCCGGCCCGTTTTAATGAATGTTGGGCCAAACCCACGTGAATGGGTGGAGTCGTGTTATCGCCTCTCAAAATGGAGGTTCGACTAGTTATATTTTCCCCTTTAGATTAAGGGTTTTACAATGGAGTCGCCACTTATTTAATTGTTGGAAAAATAAGAAAACCGTAGTTGAAAAATTCCTCATTTTATTAATTTGAAATTTGAATTTACATTGATCATAGGAAAATTACATGGCTTTGGTCCTAGATACAATCTAAGATAAAGTACATGGCTTTGTTTCCTAGTTACAATCTAGAAATTGAAAATTACAAGGATAAGCATTTGATCTACTAACCCTTGATCTAAGTTCGGAGGCTATGTTACAAGGTGGGAAGGTGTTAGGCACCCACCTTGCCCGGTGAAACCGGTCTTCTAGACTATGGTGGCCAACAATCATATCATATCATCCAATATGTCAATCAATTTACATGTTGAATTTAATGTGTGTGCATGTGACAAACCCTAATTCAATTTATTGAACATTGCATTTGGATTGAAAAATAAAATTCTAGTGAATGTGTGTGTATGGTGACATCCTAGATTCAAAGATTTGAAAGAATTATTAAACAAACATGTTTTTTCATATTTTTGATGTGGATTTAAGATTAAAACTAGTGATATGCATGAACATGTGATGAACAACCAAGAACATGTAAAGAACACATAAGAACATTTAAGAACATTCAAACATATTCAAGAGAATTTAAATAATCACTATCATGCTTTAATCCTAAATTCTCATCATGGCAACACAATAAACAAGTTAGAGAAAGGGAATATACCTTCATGCAAGATCCATACGGTGGAGAAGGAGATTCTTGGTAGAGGTCCTAAGGGTGGAGAAAAGAAGAACTAGGAGAGGGAGAGTGAGTCTCACTCAATACCTTGAGTCTCAGGAAGACCAAGATATGACAAGATTACTCAACTTCACTAGAACTCAAAAGGGGAGAAGAGAGGGGATTTTTTGGTGTCTTGGAATGAAGGAGGGGGAGGGTTTATATAGTGGTAGTGGAGGGAATATGAATGGAAGACCATTTAATGAGGGTTGACAAGGATTATGAACCTAGACCTCATTTTAGCCTTAGGGAAAATCTGGTGCATTAAATGGAGAGATTGGTGGGAGTGGGGAGCAAGCCAAAATTTGGTTTTCCCGTAGCTGCTGTAACAGCTTGTAGAGCTAACTTCGAAAAATCATATCTGACCCAATTCTGATCGGAATTGTCTCGTTCTTGTACTCAAATTGAAGCCCCGGATGTCTAGTTTCTGGGAAAATTAACCTCATTCACAGATTCAAAATATTCTGAGAGATATTGATGAAATAGTGAGCAGAGGTCATTTGTTAGAAAATGGTTTCAGCACAATTAACATTAATAGGTCCCAAATTAGCTCCCAATTAACATTAAATGGCTCCAATCACTCCCATTTCAGAATTAATTGGTTCCCAATTTACTCTAATTAAAAGATAATTACACAAATTACTCATTGAATAATTAATGTTTAACTATCTAATTAATTAGGTGTATGCAACCTCACCATAAAATGTAGTCCTAACCAATTAAATTATGACACATCATTGTTCTCAAATTGATTACACCCATAACCAATTGAAATCAATTGTTCATAATCACATATAGTCGGACTCAATTTGTGATAGTACATCTTAGCCATTAAAACTTGATTTGATGATAACTTTCAATCTAATGGTCCGATTAGGGCTTCTGACCAGTCGATTTGATCGTTACAACATCAAGATCATTTTGGTGAAATGAGTCTAATAATCTAATGGCTAGAATCAAGATGCATATTTTAAAAGTGAAAGTACCATTTTACCCTCCATGTGAGGTTAAATGCGGGTTGCAAAATAGGGTGTCAACACCCAAACCAAGTGATAATATTTTTCCAGACAAATTTCTTTGCATCTATGTCTCTGATATTAGCTAGAGGTTCAGCTTCAACCCATTTAGTGAAATAATCTGTACCAACCAGAAGGTATTTCTTATTTCTATTACTTTAGGGAATAGACCCACGATATCTAAACCCCACTGAGCAAATAGCTATGGGCTGGATAATGGATTAAGGATTCCACGTGATTGATGTATGTTTGGTGCAAACCGTTGAAATTGATTGTACTTTTTAACATATTCATGGGCTTCCTTTTGCATATTTGGCCACCAATAGCCTTGGGTAATGGCTCTATGTGCCAAAGATTTACCTCCAGTATAGCTTCCATAGATTCCTTCATGTAACTTCTTGAGGAGTGATTTAACTATTTTAAGATGTATGCACAACAAATACGACCCTAAATAGGAGCGTTTGTACAATTTCTAGTCCTCGGATAGCCAGAATCTAGCAACTTTCCTCCGAACTTTGTCTGCTTCTAACCTTGCTTCAGGCAAAGTATTCTCCTTCAGGAATTGAATTATAAGGTCCATCCAACTTGGCTCAGCTCTAATTTGATGAACGCAGACTGCCTATTTTCTTATCTTCGTGGCTTTATACAAGTCTTCAACAAGAATAACCCGAGGTAGATTCTGTGCCGAAGAGATTGCAAGTGTGGCTAGAGAATCAACATGTGCATTACTATTTCTGGAGATGTGTAGCAAATTAAAAGATTCGAACTCTGAATGTAGACACTTAACTTGGCTTAAGTACCTTTGCATTCTTTCATCTTTCGCCTCAAATTCCCCTTGTACTGGCCGACGACTAGCCTTGAGTCCAAGAACATTTCCTCTTATTTTCCTCCCATTCTCTAGACCATTGTCATTCCCATCAGTAGAGCTTCATATTCTGCCTCATTATTTGTAGCCGTGAAGCCTAGTCTTAGCGACTTTTCAATAATGATCTTCTCTGGGGATATTAGCAATAGCCCCACTCCAGATCCTTTCTAGTTTGTTTCACCGTCTACATATACCTCCCAGAATAAGGGGCCTATCTAAGAGATTATGCTAACCGATTTTTCATCCATGTTCTGTGTTGGTGTTAATTCTTCTAACGGGGGCTCGGTGAACTTAGCTACTAGATCTGTGAGGACCTATCCTTTTGTGGAGGTACGAGTCATATACTTAATGTCAAACGCCCCTAGGATAGTGCCCCATTTAGTTATTCTCCCTGTGTAATCTGCACTTCTGAGTATGGTTTTGAGCAAGAGTTGAGTAAGAATAACAACCGTATGTGCTTGAAAATAATGAGGCAACTTCCATGTACCAAGCATTATTGCCAGGATGGCTTTCTCCAATGGCAGATAACGAATCTCGGCTTCATGCAACGACTTACTCACATAATAAATTGGCCTTTGCACACCTCGGTCCACTCATATCAATACTAAAATTACAGCATAAGGAGTCACAGCAATGTAAGCAAACAAGACTTCATCTGGCTCAGGACTGGACATGATTAGTGGCCGAACTAAATAGTCTTTAAGTTGCTGGAAAGTTAAAGCACATTCTTCAGTCCACTTAAATCCCTTCCACTTATTGATCAGTAAGAAGAAAGGCCTACACCTATCTGCTGATTGAGAGATAAATCGGTTCAGAGCAACAACCATTTTAGTCAATTTCTAGACCTCTATGGGATTCCAATGAGGCTGTAAATTGTTGATGGCCTTCATCTAATTTGGGTTGACCTCAATTCCCCTGTGAGTTACCATATAACCTAAGAATTTGCTTGATCCCATACCAAACGAACATTTGGACGCATTTAAACGCAACTTGTATCTTCTAAGAACTTCGAAAATATTTTCAAAATTTCTCACATACTCAGAAACAATCTTACTCTTCACCACCATGTCATCTATGTAAATCTCAATACTTTTACTCAGCTGTGGCTCAAACATCTTCATCATCATTCTTTGATAAGTGGATCCCGCATTTTTCAAACCAAATAGCACTACTTTGTAGTGGTAATTCCAAATAGGGGTGACAAAGGCAGTCTTCTCCTGATCATCTAAGGCTAATGGTATTTGGTGATAACCTTGGAAAGTATCCTGAAAACTCATCTGAGGATGGCCAACAGTTGCATCCACTAACTGGTCTATTTTAGGCATAAGGAATGGATCTTTAGAGCAAGACTTATTTAAGTCAGTAAAATCTACGCACACTCGCCATTTCCCATTCTTCTTCTTTACCACCATAGTATTCGCTAGCCACTCAGGATAAAAAACTTCTTTAATAGCTCTAGCTTGTTTGAGTTTTGTTACTTCCTCTCGTACTGCGTCAGCATGCTCCTTGGATGGGCGCCGAGGAGTCTATTTTCTAGGGGTGATCAATGGGTTGATCTTCAGATGGTGACATATGAATTCTAAACCCACCCCCGGGGCTTCGTAAACATTCCAGGTAAATACATCAATGTTTCTTTTAAGGAATTCTATAAGCTCTTCCTTCTTCTAGAGAGGTAACTGAGATCCGACTTGAAAAAACTTCTTCGAATAATCTCCGATAGCAATTTTTATCAAATCTTCACACCTCGCACCCTCGACTGAATCTTCGACAGACAATGCCAAAGGTTTTAACTGCTATAAATCCTTTCTGGCATGGGCCGGGGATTCAGCTTTGGGCTTATATTGGATGGTAGCCACTAAGCATTGTCTTGCCATAGATTGATCTCCCAAGATTTCACTAACTTGACCTTCGGATGGATACTTAAACTTCTGATGCAGAGTAGAGAAAATAACCCCTAGCGTATGAAGCCAAGGTCTAGCCACAATTGCAGTATAAGGCAAATACGCGTCTACAGCAATGAAATCTACCTTTACTACCTCTGTACCAATTTGCACGAGTAATCGTATTTGGCCCTTTGGGATAACAGCTCTTCCTTCGAAACTCACCAGGGGAGAACTGTATGGAGTTAAGTCATCAAGTTTTAAGTTCAGCCCCTTATAGAGATCATGGTACATTATCTCTGCTGCACTGCCCTGGTCCACCATTACTCTCTTCACATGATACCTTCCAATTTTGAGGGTGATTACTAAAGCGTCATCATAGGGTTAGATTGTTCCAATCTTGTCTTTGTCCGAAAATCCTAAAACTGGTGGAGTACTCGCTTTAGCTCTCTTCGGATTGTGATTAACGTCTCTTGTGGGTAAATGGGCTACCGACATTATCCTAAATGGCCAGGATCCTGTTCTCCCTAGTGTGATGAAGATGACATTGATAGTTCCCAAAGGGGGTCTTGAAGAATCATCCCTTCAGGGCTCCGAGTTCACCTGACTTCCTCGGCCACTAGAGTGATGCAAGAGTTGTTTCAATTTATCCTCGCGGACAAGTTGGTCAAATGATCTCACAGGCTCTTACAATCCTCTATGGTATGCCAGTGGTCCTGATGGTATTGGCAATAGAGATTATGATTACATCTTTTAAGGTTTCCCACCATCTTATTCAGCCACTTGAAGAATGGTTCATTCTTAATCTTTTCCAAAACTTGATGTACTGGCTCTTTGAATATAGCGTTGACTGCTTGAAAATTTGCTGATCCTGATTGCCCAGCAAAATCCCTACACGGCTTGTTATTACTGTATCTATCTAACCTGAAATCCCCCTCTCTTGAGGGTAACCTTGTCCTTTCCCTTCTCTTGGTGTTGATCTTCTTCAACTCTCTTATACTTATCAATCTTATCCATCAATTGACGCATACTGGTGACAAGTTTTCCAGTCAGATATTTTCTTAAACCATGGTCAGTGGGGAGGCTAAGCTTAAATGTATTAAGGGCCACTTCATCAAAATCGCCTTCCATCTTATTGAACATCTTCCAGTACCTATCTAAATATATTTTCAAGGTCTCACCTTCTTGCATGCTCAAGGATAGCAATGAAGCTAAGGGCTGAACGACTCTTCGGCAGGTGACAAAACGGGAACTAAATGCTTGAGTGAGTTCTTTGAAGGAACTAATGGAATCTGCTTTTAGGCTATCAAACCATCTCATCGCAATTGGTCCCAGACTGGAGGGGAAAACTTTGCACATCAAAGCTTTATCCTTGGAGTAGACTGCCATCCTTTGGTTGAAATGGCTCACATGCTCCATAAGGTCTGTTCTACCATTATAGATAGTAAACGTTGGCTGATGAAAACGACGAGGAAGTCTTGCCTCTTCAATCCTACGTGTGAAAGGCGATTTGGAGATTTGGTTCAAGGCTTTGCTCATAGCATCGTTCCCTGCGCCTCTATGTGATGGGCTTCGAGGTTGCCGTTTACAACAATGTTCTTCTTCATAGGAAAATGATTCACTAACTGGTATTCGAGATTTTCATTTATAAGTGACGTCTTGTTCATCGTCAGAATTATCATCAGAGTATGAAGAAGTCCGCCTCCTCTTTGCATGGTGCAACTCCTTTTTTAACTGGTCAATCTCCAGTTGCATGTTTTTGTTCTTCTCTGCATGAGACATGTGACTTCCACCTTGTGGCTAGTTTCGGTCAGTATGCGTAGTATGTACACTACCTTCATGATCATGTCTTTGCTCTAAGTTGAGAAAATGATCAATGTGTTGGGATGCCCTGGATTCTGCTAGTTGTTGCCCTAGTTCAATCATCATCAACTGTTGCTTCCACACTCACTTAAGCTCTTCCCATAGACGGCGCCAATTGTAGGGTCAAGAATTGTATCCCAAACCCAAGAAATATGGAATATGAGCCCAACAAGCCCAACAAGTCCAATATAATGAATTTGTAGAGAGTGGGTGAAATAGCTGGGCTGATAGCGAACTCAATAACGTCTAATAAAAGGTCAACAGATAAATAAGTGCAAGAACAAATTTGAAACTTGAATAAATTGTTGTCCGAGAAGACAAACTTTTGTTTATATAATTCTTAGAGCTACAGTAAACCTTCTTTCTTTCTTCCTTTCTTCCTTTCTCTCTTTTTCTTCCTTTTTTTTTTTTCTCCCCTCCTTATGAGAGGTCCTTTACATTTATATAGTTTTCTTTTTGTCTATCTTGATCGTACACTTGTTCTTCATCTAAGTATTTACTTGAGTATATGTCTTATCAAGCATCTTCTTTAGTTCTCCGTGAGTGGTGGTACCTGAGGTTACACTGTTCAGGGGTCTTCTCCACATAAATGTGGCAAAAAAAGTTGCTGTAGTATATTTAATGCGGTGGTAGCAGCTTTTTCCTTAGATATTTCTCTGTTCTTATCATCTTTATACGTGTATGAAGTTCATCCTTATTGATAGAACTTCCCGGAAGATTGCCCAAGCCACCTAGGTATTTGCTTGACTAGTATTCTTTGTATTCGAGAAGGATATACTCCTTGAACTATATTCCTCTATCACTTTCTTGTATGGTTCTCTAGTCCAGGGCCTTTCCCAATCATTTGCTCCTCCTTGGACGTACCCATATCTTCAAATAGGGTCCAAGGCCCAATATATAAATTTGGGCTTTTATCTCCACAACAATAATTGTAGCACTTTTTTTCTACCACTCACAGTCTGCCATATACATAACAATTTTGCATGATAAATTTCACAATTACTAAGTTGACATGTTATTTTTAATTCACACAAGTATTTGTCTAATAAATATAAAAAGTATTGAGTTGACAAATGTAACTTTATCATCGGATATTTACAACTTGTCATATTTTTGTTTAAGACTCTTGACTCCTATATACCTTAAACAATCAAGCCATCTCAATTATAGTCAATTGATCGGATCCTTTGTATCTTCTAACCTTTTTGTTTGCTCGATCCTTGCCTCGATAGCTGAAAAAAAGTTTCTTTGTAGAAAGTTGCATACAACTATACAACTATTTTAAAGTGTCTTAAACAGCTAGTAAAATCTTGTAAACATTTTTTTTAGTATTAAATATAACCAGGTTGTGTCTCCAAGTGTGTATATTGAGTGTTTCAGCAAAGAAAAAAAAAAAAAATCAGCAAAAAAAAAGTGTGTATATTGAGTGAATAGTGATGTTACTTTTCACCATTTTATAGAAATTCAAAAAAAAAAAAAAAAAAAATCGAAGTGGCGAGATTGTTACTCGTAAGATTTTTTACTTAGTTGTATTTAAGGATAAATTCGCAATAACTCCCTCTTTAGCATCAATTTTAGTATTGTCTAAGCACAATAAAATTTCATTCCTCTAAACCTTTGCTCGTCAATTATTTTTTTGTTGTTTTATTGATCACCAATTGTATTTCTCCAATATGCACCCGATATGTGTAATGGTTATCTCACAGCTTGTGGGTTCAATACACAAAAGAAGATGCTTGAAAATTATGACCCATTTGGTAATGTTGTTCTAATAATATTGTTTGTATTTTTTGAAAATACTTGTAGGTGAAAAAGTGTATAAAAATATATGTAATGTTGTTAAAAACTGAAAACATGTTTTAAATACATATACCAAATAGGTTCGAAAATATTACACACATTTTCATACATTTTAGACCCACACATATTTTCAAAAAATACAATTTACGTTACTAAAAATCCCTTAACAAAAAAAAAAACCTTAAATTCCGAAAAGGAATCCATTCTTTGACCAGCCCAAGGAAGAATCTGTTAAAAAAAAAAAAAAAAAACACAGATTCCGATCAATTGGGTCCCCAAGCCCAATATTAACTTCTGAATTCTGATTGAATAGGCTTCCAATTCCGTCAAACATGGCTCCGGTTGATAGGGAAATGGCCCAAGTAACATTTACTATTTTAGGAGAACATATCAATTGGGCTCGTTGTGGAAGAAGTAGTAACTTGGGACAGAATTTATATATCCAGAAGCATTTTTAATTTTTTTTGATAAATAATCAAGTGAAACAGGACCATTAACTAAGTAATTAGCTTTTTAAATTTAATTTAATAATAGTTAATAGTTAATAGTAATAGTAGTATTAAGGATCCTAACTATGAGAGTTTATTTAATAGCTAAAATTCAATTTATTGTATTTAAAAGAGTTTATTGTATTTAAAAATTGTAAATACTAAATAGTATTATTTAATAATAGTTAATAGTTAATAGTAATAGTAGTATTAAGGATCCTAACTATGAGAGTTTATTTAATAGCTAAAATTCAATTTATTGTATTTAAAAGAGTTTATTGTATTTAAAAATTGTAAATACTAAATAGTATTACTGTCATTTAAATTTTAAAATTTTTTAAATTATGTATAGTATTAAATAAATTTTTAAATTTGTAATATTTAATCTGAATAAAAATGTGGATGCGTTTTTTTTTAATTGATGAATTGGTTAATAACAAAAATGGTTGGGTATGGCATAGATCTAATTCACCTAATTTTGTCTCATCGCAATATTTTCATTTGCCTGTTTTGAGTACTTTATCCATTAGTACTTCTTTTATTTGTGCATAGTTGGTTTATTATATTTTACAGCGTTTCAAAGTTGGACAAAATTAATTTCTGAGTTTGGTAGTTCAATTCAAACCAGACTCACTCATCAAATTGAATTGCACATATAGTTATCTCATCATGACCCCTTGTCCTGCATTCAAAATTGATCACGTCAATTACTTTGTGAAGTCAATATTGTAGCATGGATCTACATACTTCGATCCCACAAATATGCAAAATCTAGTGATGGAACTCTCTCTTCACCAATGAATGGCTTGCATATCCGATGATTTCTTACTTGCAAATTTCAAATTGTTAATGGAGTAAAGTTGTAAAAAGTAAACCCTTATGCAGCTTTTATGTAGGGTTACCCATACTCTCAGCAAGAAGGAGAGTAGGGACTAAAACTAAATTATTTTCATTGTGACATAGTTATGAAATTAGCTAGAGTTGTCACGAATCTTGTTGTCAATTGATACTTTTTACTGTTTTTAACAAAGATATTCATGTTCAAATTTCACCACCCCCAATTACAGAACTATCTCAAAATTAAACAATTAAAAAATAAAAATAAAAATAAAAAAACCTAGCTAGAGTTTTAGCTTTGTAATAATTGAACAATAGTAAAAGGGCTTAGAGTGCAAATTAAATATATCTTGGTCAAATTCAAGTACACAAATGCCTTCTTTAAGTGATGGTAAGGTACAACAACTTTTAAGACCTTTAAGCTATAAGATTCTGTAATCATTTTGCAGTGGTGTCAATTGTAAGATGTGGCAATCAAAATTCTTAAGTACTAGTGAGTGTGATACGCGTGGTTTAATAACTTAGTAACTACACCATTTTGTAATTTTTGAAAGTAACACTTGTAACATTTCAATCATTTCTTATACATTCTTTATTAAGGAAAAACTTGAAAGATTCTAACAAAAAAGTCATTTTTTATTTTTATTTTTGGGACCTTATACAACTTGGTAATATTCTTTTAGTTACCTTTCGATCAAGTAATCATTGTCATCTAATTATTATATCTTCATCTAACCCAAAGTCGTTAAAAAGGTTTACATTGATTAAATCTAATCAGAAAGGCCAACATTGTAAAAGCTTTCTAAGGCTTAGTTCACATTAATGTTACCTCTTGTGAGAACGAGTTGAAATCTCACAAGTTGATATGAATTCGTATATCCATCAAGTATTTGTATAACTTACCAATAAAAAAATGTAAAAAGTTTCATATTCTATTGTTTTTACTTTTTAATTTCAATCAATGGTATAGTTTACGCTACATGCGAATAATTCCATTAATGTAAGCTTTTAATTTGCTTGCATATTTAAATCCGTCAATGACAATTAATTTGTGAAAGCTGGGAGGACCCTTTATTATATTTTTGAACATAGCTTTGCGAAAAAAAAAAAAGAAGATTAATAGTTCAACTGCTACATTCTAGTGATCTTGTAACGAAACCTAGAAAGAGGAGTACAAAAGCAGAAGGGTACGTAGCTAGCATAAGTGAACTGCTAATTTAGCCTTAATTTTTTTTCCCTTACTTAGCTAGCTTTACTGCAAAAGTAAGCTCCTAATTATAGCAGCTTGGGCAGTGTCTGTAGTAGCCAATAGCTCAGACAGTCGCTCACTTAGATCATCAACCTCTCTATGCAAGTTTCTAATATAGTTGCACGTCTCCTGTAACGCATTGGCAGCTGAAACCTGCACATAGATATATAGTCATAAATGCATGCTGAATTAGTTAATACATTCACACGGACACACTCCATGAACAAAAAAACAAAGAAGCAAGTACACTCATTATACATTCAATTCAATCAATTTAATGTAGCCATAAATAAAGTAATAAACACTTCCAAGTATAGCAAAAAAAAAAAAAAAAAAAACTATGGTTGTAATTCAATAAATAAATAAATAAAACTATGGTTGTATATATCTACCCAGTAGCAAGTGTGGCAAGTGGCAGCTAAAATGAAGAAAAACTTTGAGGTAATAAAAAATCTCTCATTTTGTGGATCAATGACTTCTATGTCAAGCATTAATTTTAAAGTTACATCTAAGTATGTATAATTAGTCAAAAGTCTTATGGTTTCAATTAATGATTGTCTTATCTCTTTCCTATAGAAAATATATGACATAACTAGTCAAGAGTTTCAAGACTCAATGATATTGTCTGATCTCTCTCGTTAAGAGAATTTGGATTCAAGTTTTTCCTCTCCAGGTTTTGTAAGGACGGTAAAAAAAAAATGTTCTAACTAAAATTATTCCATATTTATTTTTGTGAGAGTAATTAAGTGTTAGGTATTAGTAAATATTAGAGGCGAATTTAAGGGCTCAAAAGGAGACTGAAGAACCCATATCAAAGGAAACTAATAAACAAGCAAAAAATGCATTGTGACATAACATGTATAACCAATAGAATAGGCAAGTAAAGAAAATGAAAACAATGAATAAATACAATACCTTGTCAGAGCGTCTATCACGAATCTCAGGAAGAAGCTGTTGCAACTTGGAAACAAGATCGTTGATCTGATCATCAGTGATCCTTGAACCACCAGATTGCCTCGACCGTGACCTTCTGCTAGACATGTTTATTATGGTAATGTGAGAGAGAAAAAGAGAGAAAGAGAGGGAGGTGAAAATGAGAGAAGTGAAGGAGACAAATGAGAAGGAGATTTGTATGTCAGAGAGAGAAACAAACAACTTTCAAAAGAGAAATGGTGATAGAGACAGTGTCGGAGACAATGAAGTTATGGACAAAAAGATAGTACTGGTTACTTTGAAATTAGATGAAGTAGAAAGAGAATGAATGAATTGCACAAGAACACAAGTAGTGGGTGTTGGGATGGGAAATACAGAATACAATTGCATGGGAGAAAGAAGTGGTCTAAGCCTCTATTTAAATAGGGGTTTTGAGAGAGAAAGAGACCCACTTTGAGTTTGAGATAAAACCGAACTTTGGGAAAACACAGAGGGAGGACACTCAGGACAGTATGGCGTATCTCTAGAAAAGTTTGATGACTCTCTCTCTCTCTCTCTCTCTCTCTCTCTCTCTCTCTATGTGTGTGTTTTTGTGTGATGTGTGTCAGTCTCTACACGCAATATTATGTTTATTTTATTGCTATACTTTCTTCTAATAATAACAATGTTAAATTGCTTTTCATGTAATTCTTCTAAGAATTAATACGCTTTTTTTTTTTTTGTTAATTAAACTATATATTATGTATTTGATTGGAATAAAATTAAAATATAATATACCAGAACAACCTCACCAGTATCTTCACTCCCCACTTGCAAAGCTAATATGCTTTTAAGGAACAGCCAAATTGCTCATTGCTATGTGAGGAGTTGTTTTTTTAGTTTTTTGACTAGTCAACCCTAACACAACACACCATGTTCCACCCCTTAACTACATGCATGGCATGCCACGTGGCCTCAATAACTCTCGAGTGTTACCCTTATATTGATCATTCGCGTTATATATATATATATTGTAAATTTAACAACCAAAAGTCTTATAACTTAGCTAACTCTTTTTAGTGTTTTCAACATAGGGTTTATAAGTTTAAATTCATATTCTAAAAAGAAAATAAAAATAAAAATAAGTTCGGCAAGTCACTATGGTCCAAGTGTTACACTTACATCAATCTTTTGCGTTTTATTTATATATAATTTGTAAGTTCAACAACCAAAAGTCTTATAGTTCAACTTATATTTTTTTGTGTTTTCAACAAATAATTTATAAGTATAAAATTAACATTCCAAAAAGAAAATAAAAATAAGTTTGGCAAGTAGCTAAGGTCCAAGTGTTACCCTTACACCAATCTTTCGCGTTTTATTTAAATATAATTTGTAAGTTCAACAACCAAAAGTTTTGTAACTCAACTGATACATTTTAATATTTTCAATGTAGAGTTTATAAGTTTAAATTAACATTCCAAAAAGAAAATAAAAATAAAAATAAGTTCGTCAAGTTGCTAAGGTCCAAGAGTTACCCGTACACCAATCTTTTGCGTTTTATTTATATATAATTTGTGAGTTTAAAAACCAAAAATCTTACAGTTCAACTGACACATTTTATTATTTTCAACGTAAAGTTTATAAGTTTAAATTTACATTCCAAAAAGAAAATAAAAATAAAATTAAGTTCGGCAAGTCGCTAAGGTCCAAGTGTTACCCTTACACCAATCTTTTGTGTTTTATTTATATATAATTTGTAAGTTCAACAACCAAAAGTTTTATAACTCAACTGATAGTTTTTAGTGTTTTTAACAGAGGGTATATAAATTTAAATTCACATTCCAAAAAGAAAATAAAAATAAAAATAAATTCGGCAAGTCGCTAAGGTCTGAGTGTTACCCTTACACCAATCTTTCGTGTTTTATTTATATATAATTTGTAAGTTTAACAACCAAAAGTCTTATAACTTAATTAACATTTTCAACGTAAAGTTTTTAAGTTTAAATTCACATTCCAAAAAGGAAATAAAAATAAAAATAAGTTCCGCAAGTCGCTAACAGCAAAGGGATAATAAATCAAGTATGTATAACTTGAAGTCTTGAGTAATTGATAATCTGGTTGATAGATGAATTCCTTTACTTCTTGAGCTTCAAGGGTGGATATAATTTACGAGATGGACATAACTAGGAACTCAAAACGTGTTTATAACAAAAATTAGTTTACGAAATTAAGTTTTATATTCCAATATTTCTATAAATATTGTCTTCACCATGGTGTTAATTAGTGTTTGACAACAATTTTTTTACTTTTTGATTTTTCAACTTGTTTACTTAAGTCCAGGTTTTGAAATTCTCATCTTTTGTGTAACTAGCAATGGGCCTACGCGATACGTGGACAATGCTGTAAGCTATTATATGAGAAGGTTAATAAAATGTTTAAAATATTTTAAAGTAATAACATAAAGTAATGTTGCAATAACATGAAGAAATTTTTGTTAAATTAATGATGTAATACAAAAATTAAGGGCATGAAGAATTTAGACTATAGAGTAAATGCCGTAAAATTAGAAATTAGTTATTATGTGGTGTAATAAGTTTATTTTTTTTTAGAAACATGTGGTGTAATAAGTTGATTGTTTGTTTAATCACAGTTTTATTTCTTCAATGCGTTGGAGTTAGCATAAAATTTTTATAATATAATGTTAATGTTTAGTTGGCTTATGAAAATATCATAGAAAATATATGTTGGTACTTTTACTTTATTGAAGTATGATAGTGGTCGGTTAAATACTTAGTGAAAGTAGTAACATCCTATTAATATTTATTATAATCCAAAATATATATAATAAAAAAATGTGACGTGGAAAGCTATATAAAAAACTACTTTAACAAAGTGTCACATGACAGAACTACATGGACTTTTATATAAGGTTTTTGCTTTCTTACATAAAAACTTTAAAGAACATATAAAATACTTATATATATATATATATATATATATATATATATATATATATATGTAGGTGCTCAGAAATTATAGGCCCAAGCCAACTGAGAAAAATGATACTTTGTCCTCTAAATCAAGCCCAACAATAAAATTTCTTTAGAGAGTGGGTAAATAGTTCAATTGCAATTTCACACTAAGTTTAACTTACGAACCAAAGAGCCTAGGATAACAGAAAGGCATAACATAAGTTGGTGATGAGAGAAAAAGTTCTCCTCACCAAGCAAAACACTGTTCACTTTCTCTTTTCTTTCATTTCTTACCCAGGATGATTTTTTTCCCTTTTTTGGGATGCCCTCCCCTCCTTTTATACCCCCCTTACTTGCATCCTAACCCTCCATCTGTATGTCTCAAGGTGCTCTTAAGGACCCTTGTCTCATCAACACTCTGCTGAAGGTAGTAGAAAGGGCTAATAGCTGTAAAGTTATTGTTCAGGGGTCATTTCCTCATTAATACAGCTAATAAGGTTGGTGTAGGGCATTAAATGCGGAGGAGGAAATTGTTCCTTCCAGGAAACTTCCTCATGTTTTCCTCGGTCCATTGCCACCCCCTCTCCTCATCCCAGAACATGACAAGAGGCCCATTGTTTTGATTATGCTGCCATCCTCGAGCGGGAGAGTCCTTGGAATGCATTCACTTCCTTGGATGTGGGTTAGACAATTTGACTCTTAATTTGATCCTCCTCAGTCCTCAGACCCCCTACAATATATATATATATATATATATAATTGGTGCACATCTATAAATAATTAATATGTGCATTTACTCCATTGGCACATTCAATGAACTAAAAATTTGGTATAGATGCAAACTTTGATGAGATGAAAGCCTAAACAAGAGAGATTTAAGGAATGTGTCATTTGACAGAACCTCATACTTTTTCGTATGAAATCTCTACTTTTGTGTGTATGTGTGTGTCTATATATATATATATATATATATATATATATTATTGCCAATAAAATTCCATCATATAACAAAGAATTATATAAATAAAAGATAAAAAATTTTGAAGTTGATTTGGATCTCTTTTTTAGAGGTCTGTAGTCTTTAAAATTGGATTATTCTTAAACCTTTATTAAGACTAGTTGAGTTGCAAAACTCAGGAAATGCACCAAAAAGTTGGATAAAAAATTAAAATTATATATATGATACATATTTAATTAATAAGTTGTAATAAATAAAAAATACAATGGGAGAATTTTTAGGATAAAACACCTAATTTAGTTAGAATTTATTTAATGAAGATCAAACCTAATTTAATAAATTTATTTAGTGTTGGATTACTTTATCAAAAAGATGATGAGTTTTTGATTAGTTTAAACTAATTAACATAGTTTAGAACTATTTGAGAATTAGACTCTGGAAACCAAATTAAAAATTATATATCAAAATGATGGCCTGACATCTTAGGTCTAGAATTATATGAAACCGGCCATGCTGAGATAAATCTTTGGTATTGGGAACTCATACTTGAGCAATTCCTTAATAGTACAGCTTAAATTTTCATTATATCCCTATGGAAGATATGTAGTAATTTCTTATTCATGAAAAATGGACTCAGCCGGTCATAAGTGAATTTACTTTGCATGCCTGTAAGGCCTAAATGCTTGGCTTTCTTAATTGTTTTGGCTCCTCTAATTTGAATTAGTGATACTAAACGTGATATGTTCTTTAATTGCATCAAGGTATGATCATCAAGATCCATTCAATGATAAAAGTTCTATCTAAAAATCTACTACTAATTAGGTCTAGCTATAACAGCAATGGCTGATGGGAACATTAATTAATTTAAGTGCTTCAGTTGACAAGAGGTAAAGTTTATATATCTATTTCTGCAACCTGATTGGCACATAAAGAATGTGCACATGATTCTTAATTGTCTTTTTTCCATGCCGACCTGTTAGTGTGTATGCACATTAATTTAAAATACTTATAGTAATAGAACACAAACGATTATTTTGATTTTCTTCTTTGCATGCCCTCGTGTTGATGTAAGAGCTCTTGATTCGGAATCTTAAAGTTTAATTTACTAAAACTGGCAAGTTGTTATATAATTATATATATGATTGATCTAATTTCCAACAACAACTTCATTTTTTCTTTTTCTTTTTTAAATTAAAGATAGAAATTTCCACAACCTTTTGAAGCTTTGCAACTCAATTATATCAATAAACATGTGTTTCTCCCTTTGTGGCTCTCCGTGGCTAGAAAGGGTGGGACTTGGGAGATCTAATAAATATTAAATTAATTAATGAAAATTATTATAATTTTGATGAAGAAGAAATGACTAATTATTTAAATTCTAACAATGGCTCGAACCTACGTTCCCATCCAACCTGTAAGGTTCTAGTTAATTAAGAGACAAACAAAGTTATTATCTGTAAAGTATAATTTTATTGAGTAGTTATTCAGGTAAGTTACTTCAAATGAATACTTAAAACATAGGTATAAAATGTGTATTTGTATCATAGGTTCAAGTGGCCTCCAATATAGACCAAAAAAAAAAAAAACATAGTGTGGTCCCTAAAAATTAATCTATAACTCTATTAGTTGAATGCTAAAAATAATTAATAAGTTTTTAAGCAAAACTTTACATTAAACTAATTCCTTTTGTATGCTCATAATTAAGGTAGAAGAATCCCTTGTTCCAACATTCTTCATTTCCGGCCTATTGTAGTTGATTTTAATAATTATAAATTTAATGCAATGGTTTTATTAATTAACATTTGGTCTCCAATGGTTGAAAAAAAAAAGAATAATTGGAAAGCTTTGGAAATAGTGATCCCTATGACTAGGTTAGTTGCTCGGAAATAACTTTCTGGACCAAGAGGGTTTTAATCATCTAGTTATATGTTGATTTGTTGTTATTACTTTTGTGTTAGTAACTTTGAAGAATCTTTGATTATCAAAAAAATACTTTGAAGAATCTTTATTCCACAAATCTCTCTGGCTCTCTACTTACTACGGATCAAACACCATATAAACGTCATTTTAAAAAAAGTGATCAAGTATTTCATTAACTAATCCTAATTGGATTAAAATCTTTTAAAGTTCTAAAAGTAGCTATACCATAGAGTTCTGAAAATACTATATATTCATTTTGAAATAATTGAATTAGATTTGCCTTATTAACATTTAAAAATGCCTTAACTATCACTATTTTGATATTTATTTAAATTATTTATAAAGTTGCAAAATTTAGTATACTTATTATAGAATGAATAAATAAGATTTTAACAACTCTACATAAAAAAAATTATCCTAAAAACTATGTAGAATCCCTATGATCTTATTCATGTTACCTTGGTCAAGAAACGAAGTATACATATCGAGATCGAACTTTGACTTCTTGATTAGGCATACATATCAAGAAGCAAATTAAATGCAATGATTGATAGACTAGCATATCAAGGAAGCCTTCAAACACAACATGAAATTTTATATGATACTCGTCCCAATATTATGATTACCACTTTCTTTTGGGATATAGGATGAGAATCAATTTTTTGTGTGTTTCCTAATTTTGTCTTTTATTAACTTGGTATGTGTTAACTTACTTTAAACTTCTCTGTACTTTTCATTTCTCTTATATATGCATATTATTCCTCTTTCAAGAAAAAAAAAATCATTGATTAGTTCTTAAAAGTGTTTTTGTATTACCTATTTCTTGGCATGCATAGTTCTATAAAAGACAAAATTGCAAAATTTTGTTACTTGAGATGCTTTGTAAGGAATAAAGTTTTCTTGTTATTGGTGACTTCTATTGACCTATTACATTATTTAAATGATTATTAACGTGTATTTTGTTTAGATTATTAATGTTATATGACCTTTATAGATCATATGATTAAAAGTATGTGTTGATGGTCATTTAAATCACCTTGTAATACGTTAGAGGAACTTGTTGTCAAAATTTGAAGTATTATGAAAAATAAAGTAGAGATGAGAATGGAAGAACCTAAAAAATTAATATTGTTTTCTTGATAAGTTCTATGTCCACAACACAAAAAATTAAAAAGGTACATCTTTTATGCACTTACATTAGGTAAAATAAAGTAGCTAAGAGCCTTATATCTTAATTAACACCTTCTTGTATTTCAATGGAATTGTTTATGGTTCAAATTTTCCACCCTCAACTATTGAATTATTAAAAAATAAAAAGTTCATGACACATTATAAGGGAACTCATATTTATAATGAAATTTATAAAATTTAAAAATAGGGCAACTATAAATTTTTTACATGTATAATTTGGATTTGAATTCCTTATGGACATAATTGATTGCTCTGATCCATTCATTTATTCCAAAAATAAATTCCTTAATTTTGTGGAAAGTGTCATACTTTCCAACACACCCCTTTAAGTTGTGTATTACTCTTCGATGAAATGCACAACTTGCAAATATTGAATTGAAGACTTTGAAACTATGTATTCTAAAACTTTTTTACTTTTATTATTATTATTATTCTAGTAGAAGAAAATTAGCCAATAAAGACAAAACTTGGTATGAACCAATTTTGTTACTTCAAGGACACTAAAAAATAGTAATGCCCTTAAAATGACAACATCCCCTCCATAAGAAATTCGCAAAATATCCTCCTATGAAAACATCATTGTAATAATGCATAAAGAAATCGTAATATTTTATATTTTCTACTAAAAATAGAAGAAGAAAAAAAGAAAAAGAAATGAAAATTATTGAGGAAGTAAAAGGAAAATTGTGTGTGAAAAGATATAGGTTAACTTAACGTGATTAGCATTATATAAAAATGGGAAAAGTTATTGGATGTTCTGAGAGCATTGGTTTAAAAATTATTTTTAGAAGAAAAAGTCAGTCGATTTTTGTTTGACAACTTTTTATATTTCCTATAAAAATTGTATTAATATTTATCTAAAATGATTCATTAACAAATAATCTAAAAGCATATGTTAACAGGATTCTATAAAAATAGGTCAATTGTCAACTAATTACATGTAAATTTTGAATTTAGAGTTCCTATCAATATAATTAATTTTTAAATATTTTCGGATCACCAAGAATAATGATCTGTCCTTTCACATTCATAGTAAGGTTTACTTATTAAATTCACAGTAGAATTTACCACAAATATAAGAAAAAAAAAAGGCATAATTTCTCCAACTCTACTCCAAACCGTCAAGATCTTTGTTTTCTTTTTCAATTGGGTGAAGAGTGTCATACTACCCAAATTCCAAAACTTTCCTCCAAACCATTATTATAAAAAAAGTCTGTCCATTTACAGAAGCTCCCGAAGTTTTTGAAGATTTTTTTTTTCACATTCGAGTCGGCAAATCTTGTTCTTAGCTCAAACAAACAAAGCATTAATCAGATTTGTGGGAAGCATGGTGGGGATTTTTGAGAGTTTTTAACCATTGATGGATAGTACTTTGCTCAGCGTGCATCTCGGGGCACATGACCTTGATCATGGACAGCGAGGACTGTGCTTAAAGTCACGAGGAACCCTTATTTCTTTATTCTCATTCAAATCCAATGCCCTAGTATTTTTTTAACAGCAAAAATCTTTGAGTTTTGAGACTCCAAGAAAGATATAAACTGATCTTCTTAGCATATGCTCTCTGTGTACTATAATAAACTTAATTATTATCTCTGTGTTTTCTTGCATTTCTTTAATCCTCGAATCCACAGGAATTAAATTAAAGATATATATATACATATCTTTCTTTCCTTTTTGTTCTATCTATAGCTATAGATTACGTCGGTGAAAGAGAAGCTTAGAAATGAGAGCTATATTTAACCGTCAAAGTTAACACTTAAAATTGCTTAAACACCGACCATATACGGATGGGTTTGTTTAATAATGGGCATGTGTGATTTTTTTTTTTTTTTTTTTTGAGAATCGGGCATGTGTGATTTAGTAATGCGTATCCTAGGCCAAACCATAGCTTTATCTGTGTAGGTATAGAGGGTTATTGGTCAACCGACCAGACCATTTATATTATCGTAAGTCATGATGTAATTAAAATAGATTATATAACTATTTTGGAGTTGGCTCATATATATTATTGCGCCACTGAATTAGGAGTTTTATGACTCTAAAATAGGGAAAAAAAAAGTTTTTTGAACATATATTGTGGAGTGGAGTGAAGTGAGTAGAGTAGAGAGTAACAAGCTGAATGGAAAGAAGCAAAGCTCATAAGACCGTACGTTAGTGTTTAATTAAAGTTTGTTTTGCCAAGATGAATAATAGGTTGGTGTTGGCCGCGATATGGTAATAGGGTATTTTGAAATTTTGTATGGGGTAGGGTTATTATATATAAACTCTATTGTAAAAATAATTTTCTTATGTAATGGATTATTAGCCGTTTGTTTTATCTTGTGGATTGATTTTTCTTTTTTCTTTTTTCTTTTTCTTTTTTCTTTTTCTTTTTTCTTTTTCTTTTTGTTTATGAGAAACAAACACATACATACAAGGAAGGGAAAAAATGGTTCTAACACAAATGTACACCACAAACTCTACTAAAAAACCATGATTCTTCTCTCTTCCTAAATCGTGCATAAAACAAATTTTCACATCTAATTAAATTTGCAAGGGTACTTATAACCCATAGAAAATTTCTAATTAAAGAAACAGTACTTCTCCAAAAAGAGAAAAAAAATAATGAAGATTGACTTTGTCTTTTATTACACATTTACAAGTTTAAGCGCACATTAAGTATAACTTTGGGTCAGGATCCTCTTCATTTGTTTCAAGATAATGGGCATCTTTCTAATGGTTATATTTAATTTTCATAAATTTAAAATGCAAATAAAACCACAAAATTTTTAAAAATCATTTGATGTTAAAATTATATTTGAAGAAGCAGCACCTTTAATGCTTTTGAGGATACTATACTGTGAAAGGAGCTCTATACTTAATGAAAAATATTTTTTTATACTCATTTGTATCTATTGTTTTATACAAATTAATATCTACAATTAGTGCAGAAATGTACACATTGCAAAAGGCGGAAAAAAATGCCACACATGAAAGTGAGTATAAAAATAATGAGTGTGAGAGTACTATCATTGCCCTATAATTTATTACAGTATAATCAGCTTTATCTGACTTTCAAGTTTCAAAACTGAATCGAAATTAAATTGAGTTAAAATATTTTCGAACTAATATATTATTGACATGATGACATCCACTAGCTAGCCGGGGTTCATAATTTTTTTTCTTTTGTTTTTACGTAATGCAGGAGTATTTCTTAAATAAAAGGTGCTCTTCCTTTTTTCTTTTTTCTTTTTTTTTGTCTAGTGGTCCTCTGGGTAAGAACAGTTTGGTTCATTCTATTTTTATTGACATATTTTATGATTACGCTTCTTGTATACTCGTGAGCAAGTAAAAATGTTCACAATAATCCCTATAGAGAAATGTTAATCAATGCCCTAGGAACTATTTTGAGAAACATTTTATGAAAAAATGATAAAACAATTAATTTTTTTGACATCTTTTTATATTTTTCATTAAAGTTGTATTAAAACTTTCTTAATATAATATATTAACAATTGTCATAAGGGTATCCATTAACATGACTCTTCATAATATTAGTGAGTAATTACATCTAGGGAAAAGCCAACAGATACTTTAAAGACATTGGTTTAAGAGATATTTTAAAAACTTTATATGAACCATTGCATGCTCTCAGTGCGATGGTCATTCTACAAGTATAAGTACTTGTGGGGTGTAGGGAATAAGAGTTGGGGTTCAAGTCTCCAAGAAGGAGTTTCACACACATATATACTTAATTTAGGTTATAGTAGATTCTATCTTGTGTCCAAAAAAAAAAAAAAAAACTTTACATGAGAAAAGAAGAAAGAAATTAATTTACAGTTTTTTATATTTCTCATTAAAATTGTGTCAAAACTTTTCTAAAATTGTTTATATTAATAATTTCCCTAAAAACAGCCGTTAACATGATCCGTTACATTTAATATAAATAGTTCTCCTAAAATTGATGATTAATGTATATTCTAAGAGCACACATTAATCAAACCCTAATATAAATTGTGTGTATTTCTATGCGTATATGAATTACGTTACTAGGTTGCAGTCAAAATACTAGTTAATGTGGCGTTCAAAGGATTAGAAAGAAGAAGCTTAGTTAGAAGTCAGAAGTTGAAAAACAAGTGCACGTGTATGACTTAAAAGAAGCATCTTCTCTTCCATCCATGCATCGATTGAGCAAAACTATGTCATATATATCTACAAATGAGAACAAATGGTTGGGATGAAATAAACTTTATTGATTTGCAAACACTATATGCATTAATTCACGATTCCACCGTACATACATTTGAATAACCAGTAACAAGTTTCTAGGTAGGACTAAAGTCACTAGCTCCTTGGGTTTTTTATTTTATTTTATTTTTGAGTCCTTGATTGGTTTTTATTTAAATCCTCCTAGAGTTTTGTAAGGATGGTCTTCTTTTTGCCTCTATGTATGTTTTCCGTTTTATGGGTTTAAAGGCCATATCAATATTCTACACATTGGGTAATATATCATTCCATGGCTATTAACCCTCCAAAGCTTGATGAAGGTGGTAATCTCTTGATTTATGGTTTTGGGCACACAACTTTCTATTGGTAGGCCAGCATATAAGGTGAATATATATTTATCCATTTATTTGAGTAATCTTGCCCTACTGTGTGGAATAGAGGTTTTCTTCTAATAAATTAGAGAAGAGGTTTGCATTAAGCCCCATCCAAAAGTTTAAGATTTTATTATAAATTAAGGTGATCAATCACAACAGTTACTTTAGCAGGTTATATATATATATATATATATATATATATATAAGATAGTATAGCAAGCCCAACAATTCAAAAACACCATATTGCTGCAACAAAAAAGAAAGCATGGCGGAACCTACAATAACACTAAAACAAAACAAAAAACAAAACAATACAAAAGACTCCATAATGTCATAAATCATAACAAATTAATTGAGTTCTTTATTGGTTCAGGTTTTGGAATTACGTTTGATAACAAGGGGGGTTTCCTATTTTCTACCAGTGAAGCTAAGGACAGAGCCAGGACTTTGAGTTAAGGGGAGGTGACTCTGACCTCTAGTTCAGTGGATTTTTAGCCATTGAGGGTTTTTCTTTTTTCTTTTTTTAGTTTTTGATGTGTGTGCTCGTTGAATAAAAAAAAAAAATTATTCTATTGAAAATTTTTTAAAGGGCCACTTGTTTGTTTGAGTGAAATTCATTAACTGGATTTAATTTTTTTAGCTTTGCTATTGGTGATTTTTGTTGTTGCACAAATGTTTTTGGGTTAGTATATATTGTTTTAGATTTTAGATTTATAAATTTTTTTAATGACCTTTAAAATGAGGAAAATGCTAGAGGTATATTACTAATATAGTGAGTGATTATTAGTAAGTAAAAAAGTGATGTAAAAAATAGACCCAGATGTGAATCAATAAGAATTTAAACCTCAACAGTTTGTAAAAATGTTGTAGTTAAGTTAGTGACTATAAGGTTACTCTTAAAAAAATTAATGATATTATTAAGGGGGTCAAAATGTAATTTTATAGAACAAATTTGCTAAAATTAATACATACATATATATTGATATATTTCTAAAAAAAATTAAGGGGGGGTGGGGGGGTCATTGCCCCATGGTCAATGTATGCCTCCGTCCCTGAGTGAAGCAGTAGTAGAAAATATTTAAAATTTGACTTAAAATACAACCTACATCATATTAAAACTTATTAAACATCAAAATCAAGATCTAAGGTTACAAAATATTCTTAAAGTATAGCAATAATACAACGTACAATTCAAGTATTTAAAAAAAAAAAAAAAAAAAAAACTACAAAAACAACTCAAGTACAAAATAAAAAATCATAAATAATTTAAATCTCATAAAAATATAAACTCAATAATACAACACTAAAATATGTTGGAAATATTTTAGTAAATAAACAAGTTTTGATACAACATATAATAACTCAAATAATTTGAAAGAACATAAAATAAAAAGAAGTTTAGAACGATCTCACAATGCTATAAAATGCGAAAGCGTTATCTTTAAAAGTTGATTTATGCCACTTGGAGTAAAACTCGGTGCAACTGATTTTCTTAGCCAAATAACCCCTTAAGATTATATTATAGTGTCAACCTTCGTGATGGGCACATTTCCACTCACGGAAGTTCAAGAACAACCCTCCAATATTGCCTTTTCGTAAAACAAATGAAATTATAGAAAAATATGAGAGAGAGAGAGAGAGAGAGAGAGAGAGATTGTGTATTTAGAAATATAGAGTAATCAAAGACTTATAGGAAAGGATGTACATTGTGATAGTATTATATAGGCAATTCATGACAATAATGGTTTATAGTTATTGGTTACTAATAATCCATAAAAGTTCAACGACTAGTTTACCCATTATTGTCCAACAGCTAAAAAATAAATAATAATAAAAATGTTTGGAACATACACCCACATCAATAAAATAATTTCATAGTTTGAAAATTAAAGAATATATATATATATATGTGTGTGTGTGTGTGTGTGCGCGCGCGTGCGCGCGCGCGCGCGCGCGCGTGTGTGTACACATTACACTATCTTTAATTTTTTTGTAATATAATTGGGTTGGGGCAAGACAAGGCCACCAATAGTACACACTACCTCTAAAAGCTCAATGTAACAAATACAAGAGTTAGTTTAAACCCTCAATTTTTAAATTACAACTAAATTACTTTTAATCTACTAAAACCTATTTTAGGAGAAAGAATTAAACCTCATTTTCATCCCCATTTGCTAGGTGGAGCGGGTATTCTCATCTCATTCGGGGCAGTAGTCAGGACAGGTACGCAGAGAGTAGGTTCTAAGTTATCATCCTTATTTGGAAGGGTACGTACCACCGAACAGTTCACCTTCAAACAGAGATTTGGCAGCCCATTTGGTTAAATCGTGTGCAACTTACTTTCTGATCCCCTATTCACCCACTAAATTAAAGGAGAATTGAAAATAGCTTGCCATTTTGACTTGATCTCATATGTTATATCTATAACCTGACCTATATCTGAACACAGGCTTTTCCTTAGATGATTCACAGCTTGAAAGACTATTAAGAGCATCTCCTTGTACAATAGACAATAGGTTATATATATACACACTAACAATGAAATTATATTTATATAAACTACTAAGTTGTTGCCTATTTTATATGTAATACATATATAAACACAAGTGGATTACTAAAAAAATTATTAAAAATTTGAAAAGCAATGCTATGAATGATTAAGAAACTTTCTACTTCAGTATTAGAGACTTTGTTTAATCTTTCCGCTACATTTCATGTGGGTTTAATCAGACTTTCTGATAATGAATTAATTTGTCCCAAGTTTCATTTATATTACAGTGTACTTTCTGACAGTCTAATAGTTTGATTGGCTCTCCTAAATCTTGAATTCAAACTTTGCTTAGTTTGCTGCAGCCAAGTGGAATGACTCATACGAGGAAACAACATACGTACTGTATATCTTTTTTTCCTTAGTCCATGGGCAAGAGTGATCTCTAATGAATCAAAATAAATAAATAAAATAAAAGGTCTTCTATCCAATGCATAGCTTTTTATCAAACTGGTCCCTAAAGTTCCAACTTCTCTAATCTCTATTATGTGTATAGGGATCTAAACCTTGTCTATCATTACATGTATTATAAGGGGATTTTAACCCATTTCTTGCTATTAAATTTTGCTGCAACTTGCATTTCTGAAAGAGCGAGTTGGCATTATGCTCTGGCAATCCAATGTATGATTAGTTTTCTCTAATCTCTCATAGTCGTACTATTCTTAGAGTTAGTGACAACCTCTTTCAATGACTTATTTTACGTGGGAATTAACATTCATCTCTCCCCTGGGGCCTACACAATAACATGCAATTGTATTTCTTGGTTGCATGAAAATGGCAGAATAGGAAACAAAGAAAAGAAATTCAATTCTTGATAAAATGGACCTATATAAGACATATATACTTCAACCCCAATCAACAGGCCCTTTTCACCAAGCCAATATTATTTATATATAGTTGACACTAAATATTGATTTTTGATGTGATAAGCTACGTTCTGTTTATTGTTAATAGTTCTAATACTTTAATATTTTTTCAAAAGGTTTCCTATTAATTTTATTAATTATAGGATTAAAAAATATTTCGTGGGTTAATACACATAATTACTTTATTTTTTGACACCTAGATCAATAAGATTATTTCAACTGCCTAGGGCTTCTTACTCCTTTAATGTCTGTAATCTATAACGAGTAATTATACAATACTCTTTGGTCTTTAGTACAATAATGTCGTATTTTTTTCTCCTTTCACATAATATTGAATCATATCAATTAAATTTATAGTGGGACCATTCATATGACTGAGAGGAGAGAATCCAACATTATTATATTCCTAGAGCATTATATATTAATCTCCATCTATAAAATATACTCCAAAGGTGTTTCAATTTTAGTTGGCTTCATAATATTTTATCACATAGAATTTTGATTTTGAAGCTTCACAATTTTAGACATTGTTACTCTCTCTCTCTCTCTCTCTCTCTCTCTCTCTCTCTCTCTCTCTCTCTCTCTCTCTCTCTATATATATATATATATATATAGTTGAATTTAGATTATATACTATATTTAAACTCTCCACTTGAATTCTGTCACATCATTTTTTTCTTTAAATAGTAGAATAAATTGTTTCATCATATAAAAATACAATTATGATAAATGCCTATCAATAATTGACATAATTATCATTTTTATATTTAGAAAAAAAAAAATAAAAGAGGAAAAAATAAACATTATATGAAGCATTCTCGTGCATATAATATATATATATATATATATATATATATAAAGTTTGTTGCAAAAATTTGTCCTCATTCAATTGTGAAAAGAAAAAAATGTTATTTCGCTTAAGTTTTTGTATGGAATGTCATTATCCCAAACCTCAAGGAATGTTTTTTTATTATTTATCTAAATTAAAAAGAAAGGAAAGCTGTTATTTATTAACAATAAAAGTTTAACATGTGGTATTATGAGTTGACAAGAGAATGATTAAATTATTAATACTACCAATTGATAGTTATCTTAACTTTCAAAATAAAATACTATTTTCTAAAAATTTATTTAATTATTTTGTAACATTAAAATATTGTGGTATTGTGAGTTGGCAAGAGAATGATTAAATAATTTTATTGAAATAAACTAATAAAATAATCTTTTTAAAAAAAAAAAAAAGAGTAAATTTTTAGGGGGAGACTTTAAATGTATTAGGGAATGGTTTTGATGGAGTTAAGGGCAAATTCCCGTTCTCAACCCCTTCTTCCTAGTTATGCTCATGTATATGTGTGTATGTATGTATACAACTATGTGATTGGAAGCTTTTAACTTCCATTTTTTGTTTTATTATCTTACCTACCAATTAAGTTAAAAAGATACTTTTTTAAAAATAAGTTAGGTTTTATATTTTTGTTTTACCTTTAGCAAATATTTATGTATGAATGTATAATGCGAATTTTGCTTTCTATTTGGTTGGAAGTTTTTCGCTTCAAGCCTTTTGCTTTTAATCTCACCTTTTACCAAGTAAGCAACAAAGTTCCCATAAAAAAAAGCAACAAAGTAGTTTTTATTAATATTTCTTTTTCCATAATTTGTTTTTTGAAAAATCTATTTATACTAGACAGTAAAAAATAGAGATAGTTTTGAAGAAGAAGAAGAAGAAGAAAGAAGTGGACAAGAAAGAGTCTCATATCCAATTAGAGAAGTTGTAGTCGATAACTCCATGGGCTAGTCTCAAAGGTGCTTCTTGGTCCTATCACAGTCAACTTCTGCTGTTCTACACACAATCGGGCCATCATTTCTGTTTTAAGTCCAATCAGGCCCATTATTGGGACACGCAGGTTTCAAATAATGTTTAATTGCAGACCCGTGGGCTGGAAAGAATAAAAAGAAAGGGAATGATTTGGGCAGTTCTTTTTTTTTCTTTTTTCTTTTTTTTAATATAAAAATGAAAAGACTAAATTACTTATAAAAATAAATAGTAAAAACTTTAAATTACAAATTCCACCCTCTAATTTTGTCTAAAATTCAATTCAGTCTCCCAACTTCACTTTTGTTTAATTTAGTTCTCTCGTTAATCTCTGTTAAAAATGTTTCTTTAACTTTTAACTTTGTTTATAAAAAAAAAAGTGTTACTTCCACAATATTTTCACAACACTTTCATAATAAATTAAAACGCTTTTATAAGAAATCTTCCCTTGGATTGGACAAAGGATGGTTGTGATATGCTTTTTATTTTGGTTATTAGCTTAACTCATGTCTTTGTCTTATTTTAAACTTTTTAAGCTCTCTTAAAGAGTAACTACAACAGTACAACCATTTTTACATTTATGTTGTTAAAATCACTATGTCTGCTCAAAGAATTTTTGTCTCCAGTTTTAAAGGTTTTCCAACCACAAAAGAAAAACTTAAAAATATATATTTTTAGTTCCATGATAAAGTTAGGGGGGAAAAAAGAGACTTAATAAATACACAACAAATTAATTTTTTTTTTCCTACTACTAAAAATCTTGCTCATCATCCGGTGCAAATTTTTTTTGTCAAAACTACTTTTGTGTCTTTAGACTTTCTCTTTAAGAAGGAGGGTGTGTTTAGTAAAAGACTAAAAGATAGAAAATGAAAAATAATTAAAAGTAAAGACTCTAAATACTTGGTCCAAAGAAAGTCTAAAGATATGACTAGGGGTGTTCATCAAATTGATCAAATTGCACAACCACACATAAACCAATCAAAATTACCTATAAAATGGAGAAATTGAACCGCATCGCAAGTGAAAGTGAACTGTACTACGTCACACGGTGTGGTGTGGTGTGCGGTTTTATGATAAAGAAAACTACACAAAACCACACCATACCCATATATATAGATTATATGAATAAGTGCTCAACCCACTGAGCCCATCATTAATGCATTCCATCATTAATGCATTCTAATTTCAAATTAAAAATAGCTTCATTTTGGTTAAATATAAAATCAAAAGTCCAAAATCTCATTCACTTCTTCATCTCACTCTCATTCACAATAAATTTTAAGTGACAAGTTGTTATTAGTTTTAATTTGAACTCACTACTGAAATTACTTTTTTGTCTACTAGTAATAGTCAGTAACAACTTGCCATTTAAGATTTATTGCAAAAGAATTGTAAAAATATTGTGAAAATGTTATATACATATCATTTCTCCTTTGTTCAATACAAACTACATTGTTTTGAGGGTTCTTAACATCTCAATTTTGATGGAGACTAATTGGAGGACTAAATTGAACAAAGTTGAAACTTAGAGACTGAGTGTGCATTCGGATAACGTTTTTTTTTGGGTCCTACGCACTGTTCATGGGACTCACAAGTACAGAAAATGCAAAAAAATGAATAAATCAGGTCCCACTGGCATTGTTCATAGTTTAAAATTATATTGCTATAGTGTTTTTACTTTTTAGCAATAAGTTTTCAGTTTTCAATAATAAGCAGTATCTAAACAGACATTGAATTGAACAAAAATGAAATTAAAAGAGTCACATTGAATTTTAGGCAAAGTTAAAAGGCGCTATTTGTAATATTGCCAAATAAAAATCATAGTCATTCTTTAGAAGTTAGAAGCATTTCTCCCAAGTCGCTCTGTCATTCTTGGTTACGAACAATCTTAGGCCCTGCGCTTGAATAAAATTTCTCACAGTATAGTATATTTTCTTGCAATGGTAACTCTCTAATTGAGTCAAGCCCATGTGTTAATCTTTATGTTACTGCCCAATAATAACTTATTATCATAAACTAGCATAGCATGTATAGCAGGTTTAGAGTTTGGACTGGAGTTCTGACCCAATAAAAAATTAGGTTGGGGCCGATATACTAGCATAGCATGTTCTGAGCTGAGATAAAAAATAAGTTGGGGCCAATGCAAGTTCGGCCCATAGAGGAATAGTACCATAACTTTGAGAAAAAAAGAAAGCTTTATCTATACTCATATCCAGAGTTGAAGGGCTCAAAAAATTAAAAATATGTAAACAATTCTGTATATAAAGACGTCCGGGGTTCAAATCGAACTAAACCCAACTCACGTGTATAGAATTGGCCAAGCTCAAGATAACTAGGTCCTTCCTATTCCACAAAACTACAATATCCCTTGGCGCTCGAGATTATAATCAAGAAAGGTGTATATAAACCCACTATTATTTCAATGAAAGACCAATGTGGGATCAAGCTTTTTGACGACCTTTAATCAATGTTCAAATGAATACTTTTAAAGTCAATTTCATATCACTCTTTGACCATATGGAGCAAATAACCATACGGTGTTATTCTCATCAAGTAAAATTAAATAAACTATGTGGACTCGCCTCAAAAGACATATGGATCCCCATTTGTTGGGCTCGAAGTTAGCCGAAAGCCCATTAAAAGAATGTTATTTTCAAACAATTATTGTATATATGTTATTTACTATGTTTCATTAGCATGTAACTTAAATATATGTTAGGCTGTGAAGGAGATGACAAGGATCTAGAGATGGGTCTAAGGTTGGGGCTGGCTTGAAATGCGAGCCATCTCTTTGAACCTCCAACTACAAGGACATCGACTTTGCTTCTATCCAATTTTAGGATCTGTTTGTATTAAATTTATATAACTGTATCATTTATACTACGATGGTCTTTCCATTTGATTATACATATATATATATATATATATATTGGAAAATATATTTTTCCGTTAACTTTATAAATGTCCCCTCAAAAAAAAAATTATAAATGAAACTATGAAAGTAAAAAAAAAAAAAATAAATAAATAATAATAATAATAATAATTATAGTTTACTTGCTTATAGTTATCTGAGGTTGGCTCCATTATGAAACAGTTACCCACCTTATCATTTTCAATTTTATATATATTAAAAATATAAACAAAAAAAAAATCCCACAAACAACCAAGTAGAGAAATAAAAGTTAAAGAAATTAGATCTTGTTCTACCATTCTTGTCTTTTAGGGAAAATTACACTTTACTACCCTAAACTATACCTCATGTTACATTTTGCACCATAAACTATGACTCTTGTTACACTTTACACAATGTGAAAATACCTAATGACCCCTCTTCTCAATACTTTAAAAATAAGAGATAAATTATACTTTACCATCCTAAACTATATTTCTTATTACACTTTGCACCCTAAACTTTCAATTTTTATTTAAGTTAACGGCAAACTTAATGGTAGGGTGCAAAGTGTAATATAGGTCATAGTTTAGGGTGCAAAACGTGCATTCAAAAAGTTCAGGATGCAAAGTATAACATGAAGTTAAAGATGGTAAAATGTAATTTTCCATTTCTTTTATATATATATATATATATATATATATATATATATATATATATATATATTAATGATAAAAGTGATGAGGTGTATCATGGCTGCATAACAAAACAAACTTCTAGTGGTTAAAATAAAACTTTTCAAATAATATGAAATTAGGCCTAATTACAAGTGGATAAATTGTAATTAACCCCCAAAAAAAAAAAAAATTAACTCATGAAGAGGTTAAATAAATGAAACTAATACCTTGAACTTATACTACAAAATTATTACTATACATGGGCCATAAATAAATTTTTAGGTAATATACTATTTTAGTCCATAAACTTAACCAAAAGTTTGTTTTTATTCCTAAACTTTAGAAAATTCATTTTTTGTTTCTAAACTATTGAAAAGTCCATCATTTGTCCCTAAACTATTGAAAAATTCATACTTTATCCCTAAACTATTGAAAATGTTTTTGCTTTTTGTCTTAATTTTTTTTTTAAAATTTCGTTCCTAAACTATTAAAAAAAAAAAAAAACACTCTTTACAAAGTTTAAAAATGAAAAAAGATTTTTTTTTTTTTTTTTTTTTTAAGTTTAGTAATGAAAACAAACTTTTTGTAAAGTTTAAGGACCAAAATATTATTTTATTTATAATTTTTCTACAAATTATTTCAAAATGAAATTATAAAGTCACCGCACAATGGTAAGTTCATGTGTATTCTTAATTGAAACATTTGAGACATAGATCTAAAGTTAGCACTTTGAAAAGATCTAAAATGGTGAATTCTTTTCATCATTAGATGGAAATTATCATTATACACTGCGTTCTTTGTTTATCATATTTGTAAGACACAACTTAATATCTATCTAAATTCCAAACCCATGTAGCTCACCAACTAATTAATGTCAATCGAATGATCATTCAAAATAACTTTGGCATGATATGAGAGGGAAATGGTGTTTACATTTCACCTAAGAATCACAATTATACAACTTGCAAGACATAATGTGGGGCCTGAGAATTTAGCAACCCCGGCTCACTTTATACCCGGCTCAAGGCCCATGCCGAGGAGGAAGAAATGCCTGAGGACAAAGTGTAAAGGTCTAAGTTGCCCAAGACCCTTGCTGAGGACAACCCTGTCCTCGGCCAACAAAGACCATGGGAGGAAGAAGTGACGAGCCACCAAAAGCAGTCTTTCTGAACATCTAAAGAGAAGGAACAAGTACAATGTGTCAGTCGTGGAAACATGGTGGAGGAGCAAGCCCAGAATGAACTGTCACCTCCACATTAAGTGCACTCACCTAAGTCCCTGGCTGTATTAATGGAGACATGACCCTTGGGTAGTGCTGCCTCAGTTGCCGCAACCCACAGGGGGATTGATAAGATGGCTGATAGGACAGGTTGTCAAAGGGAGTCATGGATGATCAACAAGTGGAGAAAATGGATCATTGGAGGAGGACTATATAAGGGGAAGAAACTGATCAAAAGGTGGGACCATTCTTAGGGATTGAGCCGAGAACAGACTTTGGAGGATAATTTAGATCCATCTGCGTTCGATGGTGGCGAACACTGCATTGGGCGTTGTTCGCTTGCTAGGACCTAGTTCTTGAACTCGTTTTCTACAAATTAATTGTATTGGGCTAGCTGGGCTTGAGTCCACTCACTCAACAGTAAAAGTACTCAAACCCAGTTCCTACATCAAGTATTTTAAATTTTAAAATTATATGAAAAAAATGAGTTTATGGATTAGATAATAAATGATATCAAATTAACATGAAATTTATGACATGAGAATTAATTTACACTAGGGTAATTTTTTGCAACATTACACAACTCAATAATTTTTTATTTTGACAAATTTATTATAGAATTACATTCTCTCCTTAAACCCGCAAAATTTCAATACTATCAAATATTAATAATTATATACTATATCATGTGTAAAATTTTAAATTTTAAATTTCAATTTTTTTTTTTTTGGTATTTTAAATGGTAAATTGCAAAGTACATATCTAAAGTTTAAAGTTGCTTAGATTTTACACCCTGAAATTTGAAAATTTGAATTTTACACCTTGAAAAATTGAATTATATTCACTTTTATACTTTGGATTCAGATAGTTCTAATGTGGCATTTGGTATGAGGTAATATTTTAGAATTCTCTGGAATGTTTAAAAATTCTCATGTTTGGTTGCAAATTACGCTAGAAAATTAGATGCCAAGGGAATCTAGATTCCCCCTTTAAGCCCCTCTCAGTAGGAATGTGGATTCTCTTTAAAACAAGTGGGTATCCAGATTTCCAAGTTTAAAGGAGATTATATTTTTTATAAATTGATAATTTTAACCATTTTTCCTTATCATTTAAGCAATTAAGATAAAATATAAAATAAATTATCAATATCTTTTCCCTTATCTTTATCTTTTCCCTTGTCAAATTGTTTTGTTATGAATTAAGCTCTTTTAAAAATTATTATTAAGAATAAAGCATTTAAGAATTTAAATAGTTATTTTTGTATTGTACTTGTCATTTTGAAATATTAGACTACAATTTTAATGAATTTTTCATGTGTACTAATAGTTTATATTTTGTTTTTCATTATTTATTTAGAGGAATTTTTTTTTTTTTAAAGGACTTGGTAGTTCACATTCAAATCTAAGGATAGAATGGAAAAAATAAATAATTTATTTAAGATTCTTGAGAATAAACCAAATATTATCATCTCACATTCCTAGAAATTTTAAAAGATTCCCAATGAAACCAAACATTGGAATAGTTACATTTCTAGGCATTCAGATTGCAAGTAATCACATTTCCAAGAATCTGGATTTCAAGAGTAATGTGAATCCGTACCAAATGCCACATTAAGAGTTTGGATCCAATTTTAACATGTTTAGATACCAACATATTTAGCATGAAAGTAATTTGCTGCTTGAAGGAATTTTGTTTTCATCATTTTTTAGGGAAAAAAAACATAGAATATGTATAGAGATATTTTAATATTTGAAATACACGACCCCCTAAATTATCTTTTAATCTTCTCTTATAATGGTACATATCCCAAACTTGTTCTAACTGTTTTCAACTAATTAAAATTTTGTTATGTCTCCTCCAAAATTTAAAAATCTACTTTCTGGTTTGCCCTTTTTCATTGGGATTAGGAGACTAAGATGGGGATAGTTCAATTTTTCAAGTTGTGATGACCAATGCCGAAATCTACCACACATCTTTTATGTCACGATGCCACTCTCCTATTAGGTCATTCTAAGAGCGTGTTTCTTTCTAACTGCTCTCCATCTGATCCCCCAAATTTTTTTTAATCTTTTTATAGATAAACTTTTAATATAAATCTTAATTCTCATTCATATTTAATTTCATTCAAAATAATTTAATTACTTCAACATGGTCATGATTTATTAAATTTTATCTTGTTAAATCTAACTAATATATTTACTCTTTGTGTTTTACTTCTTTTATACCCACTAGAACATCCGTGATATTAATCTTGGCGCATTTATTAAGTTTGATAAACAATTTTTATTATACATCTATTAATTTATAAAGTAATTTATTTGCATCTTAGGCTGTATGTGTTTATAATTTTTTCTGTATAATTAAATATAAAATAATATATAATATATAAAAAGAAAAAAAAGTTAATCAAGGTAAATTCGAGATTCTGCTACCACTGTCAAATATAGGCCAATTGTTTTCCAATGAGAGTTTGATCTAATATTTAATATATAGAGTACTTTTCTTATTTTATTTTTTTGATTCTTTACTGAACTATAATGCAACGTGCCATTAGCATTTACATGAAATCTTTAGATTCCTGTAAATAGAGGAAACCCAATTGAGCTAAATAAAAAATCACTTTCCTCCACTTTGTAAAAGTACATATTGTTAAACTCAAAAGGAATCTATTTGAACCCAATTTCACTTCTAAAGAAGTATAATTCTGAAACATATACATACATACATACATATATATATATATATATATACTGAGGAACATAAGAAAGGAAGATAAACTCTAAAAGGTGAGGCAGATTCAGACACTTGAACTATCTCTACAGTTATTAGGCCTCATTGTTTCTTTTCATATGCTCTTAAAAATCAAACTGACCATTCATGCCCCCTTTCCACTTACACTTTTTAGTGTTGCTTTCTTTTATAGATGCTTAAGTAAATACTTTTTATGATTTGAAAACCACTTTTTCGTTATATAAATCACATCAGTAGTGACTTGATTCTACTTGAACTCTTCGTGGCCTGCATGTAAAGGCATATGCATATATGTTTAAAACAATAATTCAAGCCAATAATAAGGTTCCGTATAGATATCACAAATGACAGGAGATGAGGAAAGAAAATCATCATCAAAATTATTACTTAAAAAGAAATCATGTTCCTTTTTAAAAGCCATTTTGTTGTAATATTTTTCTTGCTCAAAAAATATATTTGTACGTGATTGTTGCCAAAGGAATAGCTAGATTTTTTGAAGCATAAATGGTTCATCATTCATGTACCACCAAATTAACTAGAGCTAATAAATATTGTCCGGACTCCATGGTTAAAAATTTAAGATACTTAAAAACTCAAAAGATAAAGGACAACTAGTTAGGTTAAGAACTCAACTTGGACTAGCTAGTACTATTAGCTCAGTACATTGATTGTAGATTGTCAGGCTGCTTCTAAGTTTTGGTTGCTGTGCTTACGGAATTCTTGTTTATTTAAATATGATTATTAATTACCGCGTTGAGGTTTTTGTAGTTTAGCGACAATGCCCGATTTTTCCAATGAGAAGTTGGGCAGGAAAAAAGAAAAAGAAAAAGAAAGATATAGATGCTGCTGCTATATATACATCCCTAGTACAGTAGTACATTAGGTTAAGCTCCATTAGACATTTCTGTAGCATCAATTAGGGGTACGTATTGATGCTACAATGATGACCATTGTGTTTCACAATAAAGGCAAGCATGAGCTCGTTTATCAGACCCGGCCATGAACTTTATAAGCATTTATTTTAGAAGATAATTAATTGCTAAAGATTTCTTCTTCTTTTTTCTTTTTTTTTTTTGAAAAAAAAAAATGTTCATCATAAAAGGACATGAAATAACTGTGAATTGTGGTCACTCATAAATAGTCTTTAATTGATGTGAATCTCCTGACAAGATTGGATCAGCTAGGGAAATTTAATTAAGACTTCGAAATCCATTGATAAATAAGAAGGTCATGAGTGCCAGCTACGTACGTGGTTAATGTTTTTTTTTTATAATGAGAAATGAGTGAGATTGGCAATCTAATAAAACAAAAAGGAAGGTGATACCTATTGATGTTTGAGAAAAATTTACGACTTTGGCTTCTCACTGATGGAGATACCTAAGCTACAGCATGTGATAGTTGATTTGATTGGTTTTGTTTGCTTAGTGGATATTGCAGCAGGCTAATAAGTGTAGCTAAGGGGAATTGGCCTATATTATTGTCGTTTTTACTTCTGCTTCTCTTGCTGTTGTTGTTTTCCTTTAAGAATTTCCGAAGAGATATCATATATGTGACAAATAATTTGGGCACCATTGCCAATTGCAAGAAATTTATCGTTTTGTTGGAGATTATTTAAAAGCAAAATAAAAAAAAAAAAAAAAAAGGATTTTTGGGCGCAATTGGTCTAGGTTATTGATGAAAGTGACTTAATATGTATCTTTCTCTAGAGGGCAAGTTTTCAAGAATAGAATAAGATTCTCTTTCATTTTACTTTTCAAAATTAAGATTTTATTTTTTGGACTTGATTGTGCATAGAATGTACGTCGTTTAAAAATTAAAATCCATCATTAAAAGAATATGAAGTGCGCATGGTCTTAAACAGTTACGCACTTAATGCTTGATTAAAACTTTTTTATTTTTTTTCTTATTGCCCTTGAAACAAAGGCATTTACCTAACATTATACAGCATGGGGACAAAGTAGTTCTGCCTGTCCAAGCTAGTTGGTGGTAGGTTTATTCGAAGTTAAGCATATATATATATATGTCAGAATGATGGAATCATCAATATGGGATATGAATATTTCAGGTGGCTTAGCCAGGAGCAATAATAACTAACAAGCAGGTGCTAGCTACAGCAAGAATGCCACCATAACAAAGCCATATGTAGACCCTAATTGGATTAAAAAAAAACTAAGCTATAATATATAGGCTTGATATTAAGAAATTTTAATTGTTGAAGTACAATATTAAATGCACATTTAAACCATATTGCTAATTCTAGACTTTCTGGTTTAGTATATATATAATGGATAGACAAACTACTTAACTACCAATTTTTTAAATATAATATTAAATGCACATTTAAACTATAGTACTATAGTCAGTTCAGCATATAATAGACAGATAAACTACCAGTCTAATAATGGGATCTCAGATGCTCAGTTATATATACAGGTGCCTGCCAACAACTGTAGCTTTAGCTCATGTACCCAACTCATTTGGATTTGCTACCTTCCGCATTGACTTTTTGGGGGTAAGAATACCATTGTCGACTTTTTGGTCTAATAAACATTCTCTTTGGGCGTATTAGATCCCAGAGCACTAATGAAGCTAGATCTGATTGCTTAATTAGTGCTACAAGTCAGTGGATTCTTGAACAAAGAACATCTAGCTATTAGTTTTAATCAAATTTATGTTTGGTAAAGGAACAATTCTTTTGGCTGTAGACCTATAGTACTCAAGCAACCTAGCAGATATAAGGTTACTCACAGCTTGCTGGTTGTGCTGTGGGAATTCATGTAGTTACAAAATGTAGCATAAGTTATTAATTACATTTATTTTCATAATAATATGTGTGTGTTCTCTCTTCTTTGTTATTTATCATATGACTTACATAGTAATTTTTTCATTGATGATATTCACAAAGTAAATTACAAAAGTTTCCTTTTATTCTTTCGGCACAAACTGTATCAACTAATAAGAATTAACAATGCAATCCAAGTTATATAAATAGAATCTGGTGCAATGTTACTCATTCAAAAAATTCTTTGATGATATCTGGCTTAGTAATATATCTTGGAATGGCATGGTCCCTAAAACCCCAGAAGGGAGGGCCTTATAGTAGCTTTCTTATTGTTCACCATTGTTCCAAGTTAATTGTGTGCCTTGATATAACAATCAGCAGACATGAAATATTGGACCGAATCAACAAGCAATCCTTGCAAGTTACATGTACGAATCCGGTTCCACAAGACAATGATGGGAATTTATTGGTTGCAAGAAAAACCCACTATATTGCAGAATCCATTATTGTATTTCATGTCATATTGCATAGTTTAGATGCGACTTGGAAATTTCTTCGCATTAATTATAGCTAGCTCAATATCAGAGATTTTTGCTTCTGACATTTGTATTAATTTTTCTGGAGTTGTATCCATTTAATCATAATGAAGAAATCTGACTACTTAAGTTGAAGTTTCTGCGGTCCTGTTGGAGTTATAGTATGTCCAAAGGGTGTGAAAGATAGGATCGAAAATTGGATCCGGACTGATAACATGTCCAAACCAAGAGGAAAAATATGCATACATACGTGGGTAGAGTTTTTTTTAGACTTAAAAAACAGGTTAACTCGTATCCAACCTAGTAAAATGGAAGTCTGGGTTATGTCAATGCATAGGGTGTCACACTAGTTGACCCTTTTTTGTATTTTAAAGGAAATTTTTACTAGTATTTTTTTTTTTTTTGGGCTTTCTAACTTAGTTTAAATGTGTTTCATACTTTTACTTCTCGTTCTTTTATTTTTACTTCTTTTTCTTTTTTCCTAACCAATGCTTTTTTCATGAAGTCAAGGCTTGAAATTTTTAGGTTATTTATTAGTAAACTTTGGATTCTGTAAACTTACAAATTTATATAGTATTTAGCTTTTATTTTTTTAGTGTTTTAGTTTATCTATTCTCTTAGTTCTATTAAAAAGAATACAAACACTATATTATTAAGTGTATTTTTTTTTATTTTCTTCAAGTCATATCGTGCTGATGACCTAAACTGTTTTCCAGGTTAAGCAACATAAAAACATATTGTCCATCTCAAATCCGATCCTAACAAAATAGGGAAACACTTCATTTAGCTAGAAATTATTTTTCCACATGTAAATGAAGAACTTGGTTTCTAGTAATTATCACTATTTTATAGCAACATAAAGCCATATTATATACCAAGTCTAACCGAAGAAAAAGAGAAAGAATTCCTACAAATTGTTGCATTTGGAAACGTAAGGAAGAGAAGAGAGATGAGGTTGGAAGGAAGGATGCTTTTATTCTTGTTGATATATAGTCTTTTATTTGTTCCATATTCTATTATTTCTATATTCTCCTTGATAAAACAATAATGTCATTATCATGACAAAACAATACCACGTAGTATTACAGCGTATATATATTATAGACTATAAAATCAATCAACATCTTTGGTTAGGCTTATTCCACGTCTTGTTCCATCCTTTATTAATTAGTAATGAACGTGATTAGACACAAGAGCCATGTGTCCTATCACTGTAGGTTTAAGATCAAAGAGAGAGAAAGGTCCTATAGAGTAAAGACAGCACATAGGTACGTATGAGGTTTGAATTTATTCATAAAATGATAAAACATCTTTGTCTCACAGTTTAGGCATAGGACAACATTGTGTGTTCGGTGCTCCTTTGCTGTGCTAGTGCAGTGTATCATTGACTCATTTTTATGCAGAATTCTGTGGGTGCAAGTAAGTTGGTATTGGAAAAGCAAAATTTTGATTATATATCTTGCTCACTAGGGCACTAAGTGTAACTGATATACATAAAATAAGGTAACAAATAGAGCCAAAAAGATTAAAAACTAAAAAGAAGAAGAGAAGATATTAATGTATAGAGACTAAAAGACAACACCAATCCACCAAAATTAAGGGAAAACGCCCCTAGATCGTTTGCATGTTGCCTTTTTATTGTATTTTAACAAAGAAAAGTTCAAGAATATTCCTGTATTCTCTTGTTGCAGTTAGAAATGCATCCACGGGTGATAAAGATTCCATTCTTGGTGATAAAGAGAAACTGAAAATGTAAATAATGATGGGCTTTTTGAATTTATAATGATGGAGAAGTTTGGAGAATTAAGCAAGGAAAATTTGGAAGTGCAAGAAGAAAATATATATGTATGATTTATAAAAAACACAAATTCATAAAAACTTTCATATATATATTCCTCTGGTTCATGAATAGTATTGATGCTTGAGAGAGAGAGAGAGAGAGAGAGAGAGAGAGAGAGAAGGCGGTTTTATTCGAATTCTTAATGGTTATTCTTTATATATTTGTTTAACACTTTAATATTAATGTTTATACTATAGTTGAGAAAGCATCACTATCATGACAAGCAGCAAAAATGTTGTTACAAAGCATCTTCAGACTAAAATATCGACAAAGCCCTTTCGATTAGGCTAATTCCACGTCTTGTTCCTATCTCTTACCGATCATTGACGAATTTGATAGCAAATAATCAACATCAATCAATATGGACAGTTTCATATAGGACAGAAAAACTACCTTATCAGGAAACCCACACACAGCTTAAACATATGGAGGGTAATTAATTGCTTGTGGGTTTTTACAAATCAAGAAGTACTAAATTTATAATCATAAACACACATATTCTTTCATTTTAGTATATGAGAATACTCAATATTGGTGGAGGGAAGGGGTGCTGCCCCCCTAGCTTTTCAAAATTTCCTCTATTCCTCACATAATTTTCAGAAAAAAAAAAAAAAAAAAATTGTAACTAAAGTTTAACTCACCATGAGCACCAGGCTAAGGAGCGGTTAAGCAACTCAAGTGAACTGCACTACCTTACTACAACATAGGAATAGAAGAGAGAAAGTTGTGAAGGCGGCCTCGTTATCCACACCCCCATAGGATTAAAAAAAAAAATTATACAATATTTATATTAATCAATATAAATCACTAATACTTTTTTTCTCATTTTATTATTCTTATGACATACATATATTCCTCATTAAATCAAAATGTGTTCAAGATATATTTTCTAAAAATAGAGATAAGTTTATATAAATAATTGATGCACTATTTTTTTTTTCTTTTATTATTCTTATACCATATACTAGTTCATTAATTCAAAGCATATTCAAGATATATGTTCCTAGAAAGAGATGACTAAATTATTTAATACGAGCCTTTTTTATTTACCAAATAATTTTTTTATTTTTAATTAAGAAAATTAGAGATTCAGATACTATGTTTTTATTTTTATTTTTTATTTTTAGGAGAGATGACAATTGATTTTTTTTTTTTTTTTTTTTGAAACACAATTGAATTTGAATACATGGCATTTAATTCTATGACAATTGCTTACCATCATCTTATCAAAACATCAATATGCTTTTTTTTTTTTTCTTTTTTTTGGGTGTAATTAAAAAGATTTGAATTTGATTGTCTCTAATTCAAAAAAAAAAAAAAAAAAAAAAAACCCTTAACATATTTGGCAAAAAATTCTTCTTTATTGTACACTAACCATCTTAAATCAATATATTCATGTAAAGCCAAAAACCATTCTCATGCAGCTTATAATTAAGAATTACAATATATATCAAGTGAGCGGACATATAACTTATTGCCATATTCTGGTACCAGAATATGCCATTAAGTGGGCTTAGACAGTGGAGGTGGCAATATCTGTAATTGTTGTATATAACATATCTCTCACATGAAAAATTATTTTACGAAATTAAATAATCTCTTAAAACCTATCTCTTACAATATGTGTGAGTCTCACATGTGAAAGTGATGCCACATTGGAAGTAGATCTCATACTTATAAGGTTTACTCACGTGTCAGAGGGATTCTATATATAATCGTTAGACAAAATAATAAATCTAGACATAAAAGTCGAATATCCTCAATTTTCACTTAGCATATTAAAAATGACCTTTTATTATTTTGATGTAATCTATAATCTTTTTTTTCTCACATTTATTTAAGAATCCTCATTTTATTTATGTTGTTTGTAAATCTTGAAAATTCACTTTAAACAGATGACTAGGTGGATTACAGTTTTAACTTCAATGCATAACTTGATTTTTGCCCCCAATTTATTATGATGATAGGTATTGCCTTAATTGTAACAAGAGTTTAGTAACTCAGTGGCATTGTCTACTATCTTTTATAAGAAGAACTATGATTTGAATCCTCATTTCCTTATATTGTTGTAAGTATTGAATTATAAAAAATAAAAAACATATAAAAAAAAAAGAGGATATTCCTTAATTCTAAATACTAAATAGTCTTTTAAAAATCTTAATTGTTTTGTTACAAAATAATATGTTAGATTGAATGGTGTCAATTGCAACCTGATAAGTAAATAGTGGACTACATCTATATGCATCTATAGTGATTTGGGGTTAGTGGAAATGCATTCACAAACAATAATATAGAACAACCACTAAAGACAACAATATTTAACTTGGTTCGGCTATAACCGCAAGCCTACATTCATGAGCTACAACAATTAAAATCCGTACTATCAATAATATAGATTACAACCAAACTCACATACTCATGCAAACAACATTCATAAACCTCACACACACACTCATACAAACAACATTCACACACACACACACACACACACACACACACACACACCAAAACATCTCACAAAGACAAACTCACTCACAAACCTCACACATAAACTCATTCTCAAAGTCTCAAATACACCATGACTCTCTCACGGGAAAATAGACAAATATTCGAATTACTCTCAAAGAAACTCACTCTTTGTTCTTCTAAGAGTCTTCTCCTCTCCTTATATAGGAGGATCCTTGGGCAAAAGTCACCAAAATCTTTGGAACAAATACCTATTTATAAGGCTCCAATACTATTCCTTAATGGATAATGAATACCTAATTATATCTTCAATAAGGAACTTTCCTTCTATACTAAGGAAAATTCATTTTCTTCCACACTAAGGAAACCCAAATAAAAAAAAACAAATCCAAATAAGAATTTGAGACAATTCTAGCAGCATCCTTATAGAAAAAATTGTTAGATCATTTAAGCTTTTTCTTGGAATTTTTTTTTGTTTCACTTTTTCCCAAAAAAAAAAAAAAAACCGTATTGCTATAAACAAACTATAATCCAAGTGCTTCTCCATTTCACCTAACATAACACATCCCAAACTCCTTACAATATGTTTTGAAGTTTAGAGGAAAAGGAGAATAGAAGAGAAGATAGGATTGGAGAGAGGGTGGAGTAGATATCTTATCGAATGTTTTAAAAATTAAATTGAAGGAGAGGGAAGCAAAGGCCTCTCTTCTTTATAGGGTGAAAAGAAAAATAATTTATTAAAAATGGAAAAGTATACTCATCTTTAAAACTCCTTGTTCAAATTCCCCCAATTGGGAAAAATTGAAAATAAGGGGTTTGGGTTTTGAGGCAGAGTACCCCTTTAAACCCCTTCAAATCCTTTCCCTGTTATCTTCTTCTTCTTCTTCTTTTTTTTTTTTTTTTTTTTTTTTTTTTTTTAATTCAAATATGAATGATTGTAAACCTTGACCCCCTTCCTCTTCACATCCCTCTAAAAAGAAAATACTCTTTCAAAGTAATATTTCTTACTCAAATTTTAGTTATTATACATTAATATTAAGGTAACTTGTTTTGGTGCTAAGGATCTACAAATAAATAGATTAAAAGTAAGCAAAATTATTAGCTTATGCATAAAATAACGTTGGACAAGAGATCAAAATTTGGTCTTAAAGAAGAAATTTCAGACTACAATATATTGAATGACAGTTATCTCCTTTAGTTCATACGTGAAAATAATTATTTTCCATTTTTAATCAATTACACACATTTTATGGAAACCAATGCAATATAAAAGAAACTATATAGTGAGAATTGGTGTTACACTAAATATATAAGTATCAGCTACTATTTGTGTATTCTAATTAGTTAATTGGTAAAATTTTTTGTCGTTAAGTAAGAAATCTAGAGTTCAAACTCTATTTATATCAAAAATCAATTGGTGTTTTAGCCTAATGATAAGAGTAATTATTATGGAGTAGACATCATAAGTTTAAATATACCATTATTACTTTTTTTTTTTTAATAGATTATACATTAAGGTTTTGAAACCCAAAACCCATAGTTAGCTGTAGACAACACAACTGATATCAAGATTCACATGGCTATCCACAAATAAGGGTGTCATATGTCATGCCCACTACTAAGCTAACATCTAATCTTTCTAACCCATGACGCAAACCCATATACATTTTAAGTTTATAGCATTGGGAGAAATGGTTTGACAATGAAGGGAGTGATTTTTGGTGAGTGACAAATTTGGTAGCTATCCCCTTGGTTAACGTGTTAGCATGGAACACATGAACCAAGAGATTCGACATCATTTTGTTGCATACATGTTATTTTCTCTTAATTTGTCTTATCATACAAGCTGTCATCCACTACATTAATTAAATGGCCCTACTTATTCTTTACCTTTTCAAGAAAACATCTTTACTTTTGTAGCTAAAATCAAGTATTATTTTCGCTTTATAATTTTTCAACTAAGCTAAGTCTACCACAACCTTCGACTCAACATAAAGACCCCCTCAACCCCCTTCATATTTATGGTAAAAAGTTTGTCCAATAGACCAACAAACATCTCTATTTAGATAAAACCAAACCATACCCATTATGAAAGGGGAATCAAAGAACATCAATTTATCTCACATCATTCCCATTCCTCTTCTCAATCTCATTTACTTAGCTTCTAAAAACATTCCATCAAGAATGCACACATTAGATCTCACTCTCTCCACTTCCAAACAAATTATTCTCTTATTTTATCGTATGTTGTTATGTACAATATTTTACTATCCTAGAGTGTCAGTAGAAGAAGCTTCTATGGAATAAGTTTATGGTCTAGCTAACTTGAATGTTTTACCACAGATTCATCTAACCAAGTTAAATATGGACTAAGAGGCACACCCACTTATTGGTTTCAACATGTTTCTAATAGAGGCTTATGTAGACTAAGATTCTCGCTCCGCTAACTTGAATGTGCTCTCGTAGACTAAACTTTTCTGATTTTAACAACTTGAGCACTAATATGTAGAATAAGTGCTCAAAAGCCTTTATGTTGCAAGAGAACACTAGTGAATGACTCATATAACGTTGAGAACTTCTTCATCATGGCTGTCACTATTAAATGTCTCTCACCATGACTGACTGCTTTGGCAGAATATTTCGACATAGTAAACTTTCCTCCCTTGTGAACTTTATAATGTTTTTTTTTTTTTTAATCACAAAAGCAACCCCCAACAAACTATTTTTGTTGAAAATTATTATTTTCGCTCTCCCCTTTATATTATGACAATATAGGGCCTGTTTGGATCAGGGGAGTCAATTCCGTACCGTACCGGCCGGTACGGCCGAAATATACCGTACCGGCTAGCAATCCGGTACGTATAACCCCCTTATTTCGTACTGGAAAAAATACAGGCCGTAACGGTCATGTACCGACCGTACCGGCCAATTTCGGGCAATACCGGCCGGTACCGGGCATACCGGTCGGTACCAAAAAAAGTTTTTATTTTTTCAAGTTTTGTAATTTTTGAATTTTTGTTAGGGCAGAATAGTAACTTATTTGCATTAACTTATTAGTATTATTTATTTTCTTAGTATGCAATGGTAACTTTTAAACTTTCTATTTTTTATATTATGTTTTTTTTTTCTTTTAATTGATACTAAAGTCTAAAACCATGAATAATTAGTTTTGAATTGAGGAAATGTTTTATGGTAAACTTTTCTATTTATTATAATATATATATATATACACACGCGCGCATACATATATATATATATATATATATATATTTATAAATATAAAAAATAGCGGTAAACTCGAAACGGTATACCGGTATTGACCGGTATCCGAAATATATCGTACCGCTGGCCAAACCGGCACAGCCTCCTGTACAATATTGACTCCCTTGGTTTGGATAAGCTGTTCACAAAGGTGTGTTTTAAAAACGAGCGTTTTTAAAACGTGTATTTTGAAAACGTCATTTTAAAAACCACAGACAAGCGTTTGGTAAAAATGTGAAAATATGCGTTTTTTATTTTTAAAGCTACATTAAGCGTTTGGATAAGCTGTTTTAAAAATAGCTGTTTAGAGTGTAAATTCCAAAAAATGACTTAACTATTTTGTTAAGGTTATTTCGTCATTTTTCCTTTAATCAGTATTTTTTTAATTACACAATCTAATAAAATATACATGGAGGTAGTGGCGACTCAAGGAATTTTTTTTCATTGTGTTCCTTAACAAGCAAAAATTACACAATCTAATAAAAAAAAAAATTTATTCCTCACAGTGGTCAAACTGTGATGATGTCATAATTAATTTAATAATTAATTAATATGAAAATAAATAAAATAATTAGGTAAATTTTAACAATCTTAACAAAAACAGTATTTAAAGATGTTAAAATATATCTTGATTAAAGATTAGAAGATATTTCTCATAATTTACTACAAAGATTAATAAATATCCTCTAATTATTTAAGATATTATGTTAAATTTGTAATTTACTAATATAATTAACCAAACTATTAATATATTAACCAAACTACTAATATACAAGATATTCTATTCATCCGTAGCCTTCAAAAAATAAAGTTTATTTCATTAAAAAAAAAAAAAATACATAAATTAAAGTTTGAAATTGTAGTAGGTATTCAACCTTTTTTTGAGAAAGTAGCTGGTATTCAAGTAGTCTAAAACACGTTTTTCAAAACTAAAATACATGTCAAAGTAACGTGATAACAGGTGTGTGGCTGTAGAATTTTTTTGTTTAAAAAATATAAAAGATCTCATCTCTATCTCATCCCACTCAATAAGAAACACAAACACTTTGATCTCTTCTCAACTTGTCTTTCTCCCGTCCTCTCTGTCTCTTTTTCTTTTCTCTTTTTTTTGAGAATCTCACCTCTTAGTCTCTCATACAACAAGTAGATCAGAGCACACATCTCTTCCTCTATAACCTTTCTTCCTAAGCAAACTGATTATCAATGGTAGATCTAACATCTATCTAAGGCTTGAGAATTTGGTGAAGATGAATGAGCCCAGCCACCGGCCATTTTAGTGAAGATTTTTGTGGGAGGAACCGTGAGAACCGTGAGGTTTGAGCTTTCCTTTTTTTTTTTTTTTTTTTTAGGGTGTTCCTAATTTTGGTTGAGGGTGTTCCTAATTTTTTTTAAGGGTAAACAAGTAAAAATTTTATCATATAGACTAATTGAGAAAATAGAGGAGGAGATATACATGGGGGAAGGGATAAAACTGGTAATTTCCTATCGTATTGGCACTATTTCTTATCGTATTGGCGCTATTTTGATTTTCTGAAGAAAAAAATAGCGGTTAGCCCATCTGCGTTTCTGAAAAGGCAAAACTTCAGAGTGTTTTGTAAACGTGAAAAATCTGGATTTTGAAAACGCAAACGTGCTGATTTTTTGGAGCCAAACGATTTGGCAAATCACATTTTGTCTAAAACACGCATTAAGGTTTTATAAAGAGCCTATCCAAACGGGCTCTTTCTCAGTCAGTTTATATGATAAAATTTTTACTTGTTTACCCTTAAAAAAAATTAGGAACACCCTTAACCAAAATTAGGAACACCCTAAAAAAAAAAAAAAAATGCTTAAACCTCACGGTTCTCACGGTTCCTCCCACATTCATCTTCACCAAATGCTCAGGCCTTAGATAGATGTTAGATCTACCATTGATAATCAGTTTGCTTAGGAAGAAAGGTTATAGAGGAAGAGATGTGTGCTCTTATCTACTTGTTGTATGAGAGACTAAGAGGTGAGATTCTCAAAAAAAGAGAAAGAAACAGAGACAGAGAGGACGGGAGAAAGACAAGTTGAGAAGAGATCAAAGTGTTTGTGTTTCTTATTGAGTGGGATGAGATAGAGATGATATCTTTTATATTTTTTAAACAAAAAAATTCCACAGCCACACACCTGTTTTCATGTTACTTTGACATGTATTTTAGTTTTGAAAAACGTGTTTTAGACTACTTGAATACCTGCTACTTTCTCAAAAAAAAGGTTGAATACCTACTACAATTTCAAACTTTAATTTATGTAGTTTTTTTTTTTTTTTTTTTTAATGAAATAAACTTTACTTTTTGAAGGCTACGGATGAATAGAATATCTTGTATATTAGTAGTTTGGTTAATTATATTAGTAAATTACAAATTTAACATAATATCTTAAATAATTAGAGGATATTTATTAATCTTTGTAGTAAATTATGAGAAATATCTTCTAATCTTTAATCAAGATATATTTTAACATCTTTAAATACTGTTTTTGTTAAGATTGTTAAAATTTACCTAATTATTTTATTTATTTTCATATTAATTAATTATTAAATTAATTATGACATCATCACAGTTTGACCACTGTGAGGAATAATTTTTTTTTTATTAGATTGTGTAATTTTTGCTTGTTAAGGAACACAATGAAAAAAATTCCTTGAGTCGCCACTGCCTCCATGTATATTTTATTAGATTGTGTAATTAAAAAAACACTAATTAAAGGAAAAAGACGAAATAACCTTAACAAAATAGTTAAGTCCTTTTTTGGAATTTACACTCCAAAAAGCTATTTTTAAAACAGCTTATCTAAAAGCTTAATGTAGCTTTAAAAATAAAAAACGCATATTTTCACATTTTTACCAAACGCTTGTCTGTGGTTTTTAAAATGACGTTTGCAAAACGCACGTTTTAAAAACGCTCATTTTTAAAACACACCTTTGTGAACAGCCTATCCAAACAGGCCCAAAATAGAGGAGGAGATATACATGGGGGAAGGGATAAAACTGGTTCCTATCGTATTGGCGCTATTTTTTATCGTATTGGCGCTATTTTGATTTTCTGAAGAAAAAAATAGCGGTTAGCCCATTTGCGTTTCTGAAAAGGCAAAATTTCATAGTGTTTTGTAAACGTGAAAAATATGGATTTTGAAAACGCAAACTTGCTAATTTTTTGGAGCCAAACGATTTGGCAAATTACGTTTTGTCCAAAACGCGCGTTAAGGTTTTATAAACAGCCTATCCAAACGGGCTCATAATATCTTGCTTACATATTTTATAAGGGAAAAAGATCTTCTTCAAATAATTATTATGCTATTTAATTCCTTAGGGAAAACACAATGGTAATGGCCAAAGGGTCCAATGGCACGAGTTTTGGACTTCCTTAAAAATTTTGGGTCTAATTATTGATATATTAAAACATGACACGTGTACCCACCACAAAAAGGACAGTTAACACTATTCTATTTAAGTTTGGTGTTAAAATAATTGCATTACACCCCATTCTTTTTTTCTTTTCTTTTTTCTTTTTTGTTTGTTTGAGGTAGGAGAGGGGAGATGGAAACAAAGTTTAGTGTTAATCGGGCTACAAGCACGTTAGCCCTCATTTGTGTTACTTAGTGATGGCAAAAAAGTACCAAAGCTTCATATTTTTTTAAGCAACATTAATATTGTCACTTTCCTTCATGCATAGGAAATTCATATCCACATGCACTATTAATTTAGAATAAGGTAATTCATATCCATATGCATTCTTAATTTATGGGGAAAAAAAAAAAAAAAAACCCTTTTTCATTCAATCACTATTCTCCATACTTTCATTTCCATTCGACCAACTTCTCCATAAACAAAAAGTTCCAAATTCTTTCCCTATCTCAACCCCAAAATTTAGAAAGTATTAATCTAAACCTACTAGTAATTGATAAATCACTATTCACCATGTTGATTGACAGTGTCCAAACTCCAAACTATAGTGACTTAACAATTAACATCAAATATGGATAATCCAAATATTTTCTTTATCAGACCCCCTATCCCTCCAAAATAGAAAAGAAGAATCCAAAATTTTTACATATATATATATATATATATAAATTTAACGATTCACAAATAGGAAAAACAATTAAAGAAAAGAGAAAACGGAGCAAAGCTAGTGCTTTTTTTTTTTAAATAAATTGACTTTAAATAAAGATTTAAACTTTATACATCTCCGTTGAAACTGAGAAAAACACCCATTAAATTAAAACACTGTTGTTGTTCCTAGTTGATAAAAGAGCTAAATACATTAGTTTGCAACAGTACTTATCTTTTAATTTTAAATAAAAATTTAAACCTTACAGAACACCCGTTAAAACAAGAAAAAACACGAGTTAAGTTACAACGTTGTTATTGTCCATAGTTGATGTACAAGAGCTGACTAGCTGAGTTCATTAGTTTTGCAACACGTGCAGAAACGGCCGTTAGCGGTTTCAGTTTTGTTTTGGCCGCAAATCTTAAACGGCGACTCTTACTTACTGGTTGGTGGGACCCACTTCCCTTCTCTTTCCGTTAAAAAAAAAAGGGGGTAAATTATTTTTTTATTTTTATGCACCATTTTTATTATTTAATATTAGCACAATGCTCCCTCTCTCTCTCTTATTCTCTCTCTCTCTAAACACAGCGAATATAACCAGAACTAGAGGGAGAGAGAGAGAATCTGAAAGAGAAAGAGAGAGAGAGAGAGAGAGAGCAATTGGGGTGTTATTTAGAGGGAGGTGGAGCTAGGAGGAGGAGAAAGAAGTAAACGTTTTCTTATCCAATTTGTAAGCTTTTTGCTCTGTCTCTTTTGTGTGTGTGTGTGTGTGTGTGTGTGTTTCTTTTTTTTTGGGAATTTTTTTTTTCTGGGTATTTAATCATTTATACAGTCTCAGGTGAAGAGAAGGGAAAAAGAATATATGGGTTTGCTGTAAATGGAAATTTTAAATGGATCTGCTTGTTGTTTTTTTGTTGTCTAAGTTTTATAACTGCATAATCAGATTTGGTAAATTTTTATGTATTGGCATTTTTAGTAAAGTCTGGCATGTGATTGATTGTCAATTTGAGTTTTTGTTTCCCTTTATATTTATATGTTGGAATTCACCTGAGATCTGGCATGGTAATTCTCATTTTTCAGGCATGAATTATTGTTTCACAATGGTATGCTGTATTATAGATTCAATTTTGATTTTTCTTTTTTCTTTTTTTTTGGTGGTTGTTATACATCAGTATCATGCTTTGATTTCTATGGATTTGTTTCTGATTTTTGTTATGCATTGCATTCACTTTTCTTTTGGTTAATTGGAATTTAGATTGATAGAGAGAGAGATTGCTGAAGGGTTTGTGTGAGTTGTTTATTTTTGTGTGATGTCTGCGTGTTTCATTAATGGATAATCTTTTCATGTAAAAGGGGTATGTGGTTTCTTGATTTACTTCAAAGATAACACAGATTTAGTTAATGGGTTTTTGTGTGTGTGGAGTAAATGAGGAATATGAATTATAATTTCTTGACTGATTGGTGTTGTGTTTGGCTTTGATGGTAAGGGTTTCTTTAGGCTGGTTGGATTGAAAAATTCTGTCAACATGTTGGAGGGTCCGTCCTATCTCGTGACGAGGGACTTGCCGAGCTCGTGTGAACAAGAGAGCAAGTGGATTTACAATACCTTCCGTTTGATTGAGCTGTCATGCAGCAAGCGCTGTTTGGAGGATGGAGAAGAACATCCATTGAGAAAGTCATGCAAGGTATCAGATACTCGTGAGGGAGAGGGAACAAGGAAGGGTTCTTCTGATATTGTTCTTGTCCAAACTGAACAACCAGAAGACCAGGACCACACAGGGGAGCAGGCAGATTCAAGTTCTCTTATCCACCAACTTGGGCGAGACATATCCATTAACTGTCTTCTTAACTGCTCTAGGTCTGATTATGGCTCCATTGCATCACTGAATAACAGCTTTCGGTCTCTTATTCGTAGTGGGGAGCTATATAGGGAGAGGCGGAAAATGGGTATCATAGAACATTGGGTTTACTTCTCTTGCAGTCTCCTTGAATGGGATGCATTTGATCCAATTTCCCGTCGGTGGATGCATTTGCCTAGAATGCCTTCAAATGACTGCTTCATGTGTTCGGACAAAGAGTCGTTGGCTGTTGGAACTGAACTTCTTGTTTTTGGAAAGGAAATAACTTCCCATGTTATTTATAGATATAGCATTTTAACGAACACATGGCACTCTGGCATGAACATGAATACACCTAGGTGCTTGTTTGGTTCTGCCAGCCTTGGTGAAATCGCAATTTTAGCTGGCGGTTGTGATCCACGTGGCAATATCTTAAAGGTGGCTGAGCTATATAATTCGGAAAAAGGAACTTGGGAGACTCTTCCAAGCATGAAAAAAGCAAGGAAAATGTGCTCTGGGGTATTTATGGATGGGAAATTTTATATTGTGGGTGGAATTGGGGAGGGCAACTCAAAATCGCTTACATGTGGTGAGGTATATGATCTGAAGACAAAAACATGGACCGAGATACCTAACATGTTCCCTGGACGAAATGGAGGGGCTGGGGCGATTGAGGCACCTGCTGCCACCGAAGCACCTCCTCTTCTTGCTGTTGTAAACAATGTGCTTTATGCAGCTGATTATGCACAAAAGGAGCTGAGGAAATATGACAAAGAGATGAACTCGTGGGTCACAATTGGGCGATTGCCTGAGCAGGCGACCTCGACGAATGGTTGGGGACTAGCATTTAGGGCTTGTGGAGATCGGCTAATTGTTCTGGGTGGACCTAGGGCTTTAGGTGGAGGGGTGATTGAGCTTAATTCTTGGGCCCCTTCTGAAGGCCCACCACAATGGGACCTTCTTGCCAGAAAGCAATCCGGCAGTTTTGTGTATAATTGCGCTGTGATGGGATGTTAAGGTTTCCATTTTAGGTGATGCCATTGATTTGTGTGGAGTCCTTTCTGGATGGAATTTACAGTCTTCGCTTTTCAAGGAAATTGGATTCTGAGCCATGGGTTATCTCTGCCCTCCTTTTTTGGGGAAATTTCAGGTTTTAATTTAGAGTCAGATACTTTCTTAGAAGGAGGCCTGCAGGTTTACTTTTCGCCCCCCTCCCCTTCATAATTGCTCCGCAACTTTACTTTTCTTTTTTAAGTTACCATGAGAGCTTTTTAAAGTTTGGCTTCATGTAGAACAGGCACAGGTGAATAATCTGAAGTACTGGTACATGTTTTAGGCTGTGATGACTATTTGCATAAGTTTTATTCAATCGTTGCAGAATTGTGTAATTGCTCATGATTCTTATTTGCTTTACTTTTGTTGAAGAGATTAGATCCCTTCCCCATCCCAATCTCCACCTCCCCCCCCCCCCCCCCCCCCAACACACACACACACACACACACACACAAATCTCCCCCGGCAGGCAGGGGGCAAGCGCTAGAAAAAGAAAAATGGCTTTTTGACAGTGAGATGTTTGTGCGATTGACCTGTAGTGTAGCCTTGTCAATGTGAGTTTTGGAAAAAGGTTTTATGACTTTACTTAGCTTAAAGTTTCACTGAGGTGGATTAAAAAATTAGTAACAGAAATGTACATTAGGGTCTTCCTTTTAACTCAGTGTCACACTCCATATGTGCTTTATCATTAGAGGAAAGTCCCTGGTGAAATGAAGCCTATTGTTGGTCCTATTATAATTATTTTTGCAACTTGCTAAATACCTACTGCACGTATCTTTTTAACTTGTTTTCTCTTGTTTGTGCACAATAAATTAATTACCCTTTTCAACCCCACCGGTCTGATATGTTTTTTGGTAAGTGATTGGTTAGATATGTTACATAAGTGTTCCCCTGGTCTCTGTCCTGTTTGATGCCTAGCTGACAGCTTAGTCTCTCTCTTCAGCTTCTTTTGAATTAATATGGTCAATTTTAACCGTTCAAGTTACACCCCGATGTATCTCTTTGTTCTTAACACGTAAGTCAAATTCATACCTATTGGATACTATTTCTCATTCAATTTATATTGATCTTTAAATGTAGGGTGGATTTGTTAAAAAATTATATATGTGTGATAAGTTCATCTGGTCAGTATATGCCTGCATATTTTGCACTTCATTCCCCACTATACCTAATACTGGTTAGTTTCCTTAAGCAGATCTCGAAGTAGCCCTTTTGTGTGACACATTGTTTCTTTGCCCCTGCATTAACTATATATTAGGGTCAAGTGATAATCATGTTTGATTACTGCTATGCCAAATGAGGTAGAGGTACTACTCGATGACATTCAGTGTGGTTGGGTATATGGATGAATGGTCACTAGGGTGCTATTAAGATGCATATATTCTAAATGATCATCTTCACATATCTGATGAAATTTTTGATGCCGCCATTAATTTGGTAATTTTCAATCTTGTTTCCTTAAAGAACTCCCTAGTAATGGTAATTAGGAGATTTCTGGATATATTATTATTCTTTATGATTTTGTGACAGCAAGGAATTATGAAGTTTGAATATCAGAAATAGGATATTTTGGATCTGAACAGAAGCAAGAAATTAAGTCTTAGTTTTAGTGACCCTATCTTAGCTACATGATCGAATTAATCAAATGGTTGTAATCTAAATCTACCTTGAATATGAATACTAAGAAACATTGTTGGGGCGTCTGCCTTGGAAGGGGGGGGGGGGGGGGGGGGGGGGGGGGGGGGGGGGGGGCAGCGCAAATGAGTTCACGTCTGTGTGGTGGGCTTGGTTTTAATGTATGCCAATTTTCCTAAGACAAAGGGGAAACCTTCCTTGTTTTAATGCATGCCAATTTTTCAAAGTGATTTACAGGTTTCTTGATTTGTTGAGAAAATTTTGGTCTTTTTCCCACTGCCATGGAATATACACTTGTTGATAAACATGTGTGTGGTGAGCATAGTTTTTCAGCATATCAGTATATTAGAGAGTTCTTTTAGCAGATATTGGACAGTAGTCTGGTAAGCTAGTTATACTGAACTGAGAATTATCAGTGACCAAGGGTTTATGAAAGAAAGAATGCATGTGATCTCTGTCTTTGCTTATTAGTTAAAATATTCTATAGCTTATATACGATTGTTCTTTAGGTCTGATTGTGTCAGAACCTTCTATAAGTAGGTCACGACTCACTTGTGCACCTCCACTATCCAGACTCAAAGAAAGATTTGTTTCTCTGAATGAGAGTTTCTTTATTAAGAGTGTTTAAATATCACTTATTTGCTGAAAACTAAAAATTTATTACTAAAAACACTGTAGTAAAATAATTTTTAATGATGTGAATAGTGCCGTGGGACCTAAAAATAAATTGGTATACGCATTTTTGCGTTTTTGACTGGGTCATGAATAGTGCCATGGGACCCAACCAAAAATGCAAACGCTGGATTGCATGCTGGAAACGTGCAATCCAAACACACACTAAATTAGTCCATTTATGCGGCTCCAGACCCAAAAAGAAGAACCAATTGTCTACAACGATAGATTATATTATAAGACCACCATCACATCACTACAATTGACTTATAAAATTTTACAAAATTTTGAGGTCGACTGTAAATCCTCAAATGACTTATTAGAGCCAGTCACATAAATAGTAGCATTCGAGTATAATTTTTTTAAAAAAAATTATTTTAATATAATATTAATTTTATTCTAATATTTTGCAAAATTATTTTACTATTTCGAATTTAGGTCACAACCCAACTCTCTCCTCACGAGACACTCCAAAAATCTCTCATAAATTAATAACATGGTTGATTGGATTTAAGACTTTCGGATTTTCGTCGGCCAAACCTCCACTGAAAATTTACCTCATGGGGTACAAAATTCATATGATCATGACTAATACCTTACTGGAAAAAGCAAACAATAATGGGGAAAAGAAAAGGATTGCTTATGATTTCCTCCGGACACACACACACACACCAATTCTGAAATCTGTAGGACACCCCAAACGGTTTTGTACTGTACTGTTTAACATATTTACTTTCATTTTTATCCGGGGCATGAGGGTCACTTTACATGACCCATGTTGTGAACAAGTTGCAACCATCAAAACACCCTTTTAAACAAGTACAGCCTGGGACTCTCTCTGCTCTGCACAGTTTTTGGGGTCCTCTTTTTCACTCAAAGAAATGAATATAAATCTTTGTTGGAGCCAACAAAAAAAACAAAGTACAATTTGTACTGCCAAAAAAAAAAAAAAAAAAAAAAAAACCAATGAGAGAAAAATATAGGACTATTATTATCATGGGCTTCTGACTCTGTAGAGTGTAGACTTCCTTCAATTTGCTTCCACCGACCCCACGTGATAACCGTTACGGTGCTTACGTGACTTTTGGGATATATATATATATATATATATATGAGATTTATTAATATGTGCCCTTAGGACATATATTAGTAAATCATTATAGAAATTTTTTTTATGAAAAAACAAAAAAGCAATTAATTGTATTAACAGTTTTTTCAATTTCCCATAAAAACTTTTTAAAAATGGATGGTTAATGTGTGCCCTAAGGACACACATTAACTGGATCCTATTTATATATATATATATATATATATCCAAATTATTCATGTGTTGCTTTTGAGTTTGTGAATTATTATTATTATTATTATTTTTATTTTTATTTGCTTATTGCTATGGTACTTGGCTCTGTACTTTTTTTTTTTTTTTTTTTTTTTTGTGGTGCTTTTCTTCAATAATTCTATGAGCTATATGTCTATTGTCTATCCAAAATAATGAGAGTAATAAATAACACAGAAGGAAAAAAAAAAAAAATCCTATGAGTAATGAGTAATGGGTGAATTATATTTTTGCTATATTATTATTACATCCCACCTACCATTACTTTCTTTTTTTCTTTTTTTCTCACTGCCTTTCTCTTTTTTCTTGGAAAGAGAAATATAAGAAGTCTCTTATTAAGTCTTATCCATGAACTTTTTAGCTTTGCATTGTCTAATGATCAAAAGAACTTGCAGCAACAATTTTTGTTATATCATATCACAAATAGCTTTTTTTTTTTTTCCCCCTTTTTTCTTTTTTACTTTGGCATAAAATTTCTTGTTTGTGTGAAACTCAAGAATAGAAACTTACAAAAAATTCCTTCTTTTTCTTTTGCTTTCTAGGGAGAATATACTTTCTTCCTTCATGACGCAATCAATTAATTTGTACATGATTTCCATAATTTAAAGGTTAATTTTCTAGGCTAGTGCAACTTCTTTGGCAATGCTCAAAAAGAAGAGATACAAACAGGTGCTACATTCAAAAAAGCTGCACGTTTGGTATTATTTTTCTAATCCTTTGTGCCATGTACACTACTAAAAAAGATAATGTATAAAAATGATACAACCTCATGATTCAAGTGGTCCATAGTGTAAAGCCTAACTTTTCGTTTATGCACATTAGAGGCATATAATTTAACCCAATCCATAAGCTCCTTAGAGTATATCAAAGATAATTGTTGTCTTCTTCTTCTTCCTTCTCTTTTTTTTCGCATTCTTTTTCTTTCCCTTTTTTTTTTCATCGTATCTAGTGCCTAAATGTGATTCGACCATGGAAGTCCTATACTCATGGTTTGAGGTATCATAACCAGGGGTCCAGGGCCAATACATACGTGATGTGGACACAATTGGTTCATATTAACTTCAAACTATATATATATAGATGGGAAAATAAGAGAGAGAGAGAGAGGGAGGAAAAAAAAAAACAGAAGAAGATAACGTCATTAATTAGGTAAGGTAAAGTAGAAAGCAATAAATTTTAACAATGATATAGACAATATTGTTTCTTACCTTTTTCTTAAAAAAATATATAGACTTTTTTTAAAAAAAATTTATATAAACAATCAAATCTCTTAGAAACCTAAGGTTTTTTAAAGAGTAACTATTTTGATCCCTAGCTAAATTTTGCTAAAAGTTTGTTTTTTGTCCCTAAATTTTAAAAGGTTTTTTTTTTTAATCCCTAAACTTTGTAAAGAATTTTTTCAATAGTTCCGAGGCAAAATAGAGATAAAAAAATAATTATTTTCAATTGTTTTAGGATGAAAAACAAACTTTTGATAAAATTTAAAAACATAAATAAAACATTTTCAATATTTTAAGAATGAAAGATGAATTTTTTAATAGTTTAGAGATGAAAAATGAACTGTTTAAAGTTTATGGATGAAAAATCAAACTTTTGATAAAATTTAAGGACCAGAATAATATTTTATCATTTTTTTAAAAAAATTGTGTAGCTTGAATCTCTCTATCTAAATAACTATTTCTTTTTATGGACCTAATTTACTTTTGAGCTTTGTTTTTCTTTTTAATTGAAGCCCAACTTGAGCCCAACTTTGTAACCTTCAAATTTGGGCTTGTAAATGTCTCAATTTTTTGTCTCATAAATAAGAACTAAAAAATTGCCTCAGCTTGCTACAGCTTCGTCCACTCAGAGCCAATTTACACACTTGCCAGACACAAACACAGAGTTTTATTTCATTTTTTAATGTTAGTACACTTCTAAATATAAAAAAATTGGGAACAAAATTCAACTATATCATTATAAAACAGGTTTAATGACCACTTTTTGAATCCATTTTTTACGACGATGAGCAAGAGGATTAAATTGACATCAAATACAAAATTGATGGAATAACATAGCAAAACTAAAACTTAGGTATGAAGATGACAATTGATCAATTCTAAATCCTTGTTTGGTACAACTTAAATTTTTTCAACTTTCTATAAAATAGGTTATTTGGAAAAGATGTACCTAGAAAAAAGTGAGCTTGAAAAAGTGTAGTTACAAACTAGGATACCAAACAGACATTTGTATAATTTGTATTTTCGGCTTTATATAAAAGCATTCACAACAAAAGTGCTAAAAAAATATTATTTTTAGCAACTCAAAATACTACTTTATCTATTTTAACACATCACTTTATAATTCATTCAACATCAAAAGTTTTATTTTAGCATTGAATACATTAAAATGATATAAATTACACAACAAAATAATATATCTAATACAATAAACAACAATCACAACCATTAACACATTAAAATAATATTTTTTTTAATATAGTTTTGGAGCTACAGTAAAATGTCAAACACGACACTTTATTGTAGCTTAGTTGTCAAAAAGATTTAGGTTTGCCAACCTTGATAAAGATGGCTTTTTTTTTTTCTTTCTAATCAAAGCCCAAACTTAGCCCAATTTTGTTTCCTTTTTCAATTTGGGCCGGAAAAGGATACCCATATCTAAGTCAAAACCAAGTCTTCGAACTCAAATAGTTTGCCTCTCCATTAGGAATGGCAACGGGTCAGGTTCAGGCCGGGTTTTTCCATACCCGGACTTGACCCGCAAGCCAAGACCCACGGCCCGAACCCGACCTGTTTACTTAACGGGTTTTTTTCTCGAGGCCCGAACCTGCACCTGTCGGGCCCCACGGGCCCCGTCCAACAAGGCCAAATTTGGGCCTAATTCTCGGACCAAATCATGGCCTAATCACAATCAATTTTTTTTAAGGCCCAAATGCCAAAAATAGGCCCAACTAGCTTAAAATATGAAGAAAAGAAAAAAAGGAAATATCTTACACCTGCTTCTGTAAGATCTTGAGTATAAGTATATGCATTATGCTTAGTGTTAGATTTTTCCTCTTTTTTTTTTTTGGTAAAAAAAAAAAAAGAAAAAAAAAAAAGAGGAAATCAGGAAACAAATTAGTTTTTTTTTTTTTTTTCCTCTTCTTTGTTAATACAGATTTTTCACCATCAAAAAAATAAAAAATACAAATCACAGATTCACAATCCAAAACATAAACAAAAACACAATCAACTTGTTTTTTTGGCTCCTCTGTTAATACATATTTTTTACTATAAAAAAAAAAAACACAAATCACAAACAAAAAACAAAATCAGTACTCAGTAGATCCCTATCTCCATTCTTTTGTCGTCGATGTCGCTGAGCGACATACGCGCCGTGGCGGTGTGTGTAGCTGAGGCTAGGTTGCATAGGTCGCTGGGCTTTGAAGGATCTGGTGCAATCGGTTGTGCCTGCAAGGTGAGAGTGAAGCCATGAGGGTGGCTAAGAGTGGGTCCGTAAGGGGGGGCAATGAGAGGAGTGCGAGATGGAGCGTGACTGCGTGAGGTGTGAGGTTGTGTGCTGTGTGAGGCAGTGAGGGACGAGGGTAAGGACTAAGGAAGTGCGACCGTGTGAGTTGAAATGAGGGAGTGAGGGTGAGGAGGCTAGAGGTGTGAGCTGAAAAATGCGCGAGTTAGGGTTTTACCGTGTTTATAACTATATATATATATATAGAGGAGGTTTTTTTAGTAATTTCCTTGAAAACGGGTCTTATCCGGGTCGGGTTTCGGGTTTTTTTGATAAAACCTGAACCCAACCCGGACCCGCTTTGGGTTTTTTTTTTTAAAACCCATACCCGACCCTATTCTTTATCGGGCCGGGTAAAATCCGCCCCATTAGGGTCAGGTTGGGCCGAGTATCCACGGGCCGGATCTAAATTGTCATCCCTACTCTCCATAAAGCAAAAGCAGTCACTCTCACACACATTCTATTTATGAAATCCCCAAAATACCCTCGCATTTCGTTCAAATTTTCCACCCCGAACCAACCAAACCAGTAAATGCCTTAATTAGAGTTCAAACCTCAAACCATGGAGTACGGCTGGATCCAGACTCTACCACCATCGAAGACCTTCTCTTCCTCAGTGCTCTCATTCCTCCATGACAAGTTTCGCGCCAGGAGCAACCTCGCCAAAGCTCCGGCTCTCGTCTCATAAATTTGATGAATTACATGAAGGGATCATTGAAAAAATACACATAATTTAAAATTTTTGTTAACAAAATAGATGGTGATCAGAGAGGAACTTTCCAAGCAGTGTTGTGCAACTTTTAAAGCCTACCTCTTTTTTTGTCTTGAGTATGTTCAAATTACCAGAGAATTTTATCTTTTATAGTAGTAAATGGTGGCTTGGCTTTGAAACATAACTGGGTTGTGTTGAATACATGGGTGGATTAGTGGGAGAGTAGTTCCAGTTTTGTCTCTGCTTAGATAAATGAAAAAGAATTGTGGATAACTGAATATTCTTTTACCTACATCTACATGAAATAGTCTCATTAAAAAAAATAATAAAAATAAAAAAACACATGGGATGAGAGGATAAAGATAAGTTTTTTTTTTTTTTTAATTAAAAAAAAAAATAAACTCAAGTCATTCTTAAAATCCAAGTTAACGTGGTTTTTTATTTTTATTTTTAAAAACGTGGTTATTTTTGTTTGGTGGATAAAATTATTTGGTTTTTTTTTTCCCCCTTAAGAAGGTGAGAAGAAAATTTTTTTAAGGTAGGTTTCTATCTTGCAAAAGAGATTTAAAGGAAAGAAAAAAAGAAAAAAGTAAGTTAATGTGTTTAATAGGAGTAATTGTAACAAATTTGAATATTAGTGGTGGTTTTAGTGGAGCATGAAGTTATTTTGTGGTGGGGTTGTCTGGGAGTTATAGATATATTTTTACCGTATTGTCTTTTTATTTTGTCTCTACTTAAACTTAAACTTAAACTTAGGGAGTGTATGGGTATTTTTGAACCATGAAAATGAGGATTTCAAACACGACAAGCCCCTTAATTAATAGTATAGATAAACAATTCAATTCTCTCTCTTTCCTTTTTCACTTCTTTTTTCTCTTCATTTTTCTCTTTTCTTCGGTAAACTCATACACCAAAAACTCTACCAAAACTCAACCACAAACACCAATTCTTCACCACAGAAATTATCCCTAAAAAAATTGCCACATCCACCCACCATCATCATAGTTAATACCCACCCCAAAATCAAACCCATTTTACCCAAAAAAAAAAAAAAAAAAAAACCTCAATCACCCATGCATGATGCATCTTTTCTTACAAACTTAAATGTTTACTCAAATTACTAACCGTTAATTTTGATGAATTGAATAAATAATTTTGGTGATTAGCTAATTAAACGAATGTTAAATCAAATATCTTAGTTAAAAAAACATAAAATGTTATAAAAAGAAATAAAAATTTTAGGCTAAATTGCAAAATTGGAGCTTCTAAGTTTGGGTAAAAGTTTAAATTTGTTCAATTTAGGCATTTTATCTAATCCCGTTAAAAAAAAAAAAAAAAAAATTGCCGCTAAGTATGCAATAAACTAATGGAAAAAAAAAAAATCTGACATAAAAAATCTATAAAATATTTTTATTAATTTTATAGATTTTTTTCATGTGAAAATAATAAATTTTAATGGAAATTTTGTGTGAATTGAATGAATTTGAAACTTAAAAGACTCAATTTAATGAAAGTAAAGTTAAAGGACTGAAATGAATTTCAGCTAAACATAAAGGATGCAATCTGCATTTAAGCCAAAGTTTTATTATTTTTTAAAATGGAGGTTTACTTTATCTTGGATATAAGGCAATGCGTGGTTAAATGAAGTTGTAATATAAGATCAGTTAGGGTGGGTATCTAACACCCTCACTCCATAAATCTCTTTTGAACAAAGTTTAAATGACCTAGTGAAAAATTCTTCTCTAGGTAGGAGCTCCCTTTCTCTCGTCTCTGAATGAGTCTACTCCCTCCCTTGGTTTGCACCAAGGGTCTGTCTTTTGCTTTTGTTGGGCACGATGGCAAATGAGGTGATCAATAGATTGGAGAATATGAAACTTACAATGGAGCAGGAAGAAGTTATAGTGGTCTCTGATGAAGAAAGAAAGGATGAAATTGAAAGTTGCAAACAGAGTTTAATTAGAAAATTCCTTACATGCAAACCGTTCAACAAGAGGGCAGCATATAATACGATTAAGAAGGCGTGGGGCTTACACAATGGTGTTCAAATTATTGAAGTTGGTCCAAACCTTTTCCAATTCAAATTTCACACAGAGTTTGATTTGGAGAGGGTGCTGAAAGGGGGTCTGTGGTCTTTTGATAACCAAGCACTATTGTTACATAGGTGGCAAAAAGGTATGACGGCCAAAAATGTGAAATTTGAGACTGTTTCTTTATGGGTCCAAATCTGGGGGGCCCTATTTGACATGGTATCACCCAAGGTGGCGGCAGAGGTGGGAAAAAGGCTTGAGGCTATCGAGGAAGTTGAAAGGACGCAAAAACAAGAACTGCAGAACCTCTTTATGAGGGTTAAGGTCACGCTACCGATATCGAAATTGATCCAGAAAGGTGGATTTATAGCAGGTTCGGAGGGTGGTCGTACATGGGTAACCTACAGGTATGAGAGGCTTCCGATGTTCTGCCATTACTGTGGCTTGCTGGGACACAATGTTCGTCATTACGCTGGTTTATTTGCAACGTCGAAGAATGGAGGTGAAGTGGACTGTCAGTATGATGAGTGGTTGAAGTCTATGGGGGCACGTTTATGGTCTCCACCTAAAGGTGGACATGGCCGATCCACACACAAGGCTGAAGTGGCGGAGAAGGTGCCTTACCGGGATAGGAAACAACAAACCAAGGCGGCGGTGGAGGGAGACGTTTTAGCAAACAAAAACGGTGATGTTTTGAGCAATAATGAGGGTGGCGAAATTTCAGTAACTGGCTTGGATTCTCAGGGAGTTAATGCATGCATGATTAAGGGGGACGTAACTGTCACGGAGTTAATGGCTTCAACGTGTATGGAAAGTAACTTGGTGGGGCCAGGTGGAGCTCAGGTAAGGGAAGTATTAAACTCTAGTGGGGAACATGGGTTGGCCAATTCACTGAATGGGCCTAGTAAGCCACGACCCAAGTGGAATAGGCTACTTCGCATGGATTGTGGGCTTGTTGAAGAAACAAAAGGAGAATTAGCCACGTCTCTGGGGAAAAGAAGTGCGTCGGCCATTCTGAAGGAGGATAATGCAAACAGTATAGGGATGCATAGCTCCAAGCGTGGAAATACACAAAATGATTTAGAAGTTTTTGCAAAGGCTGGGGTGTTGGAACACCCTGTCCAGTCACAATGAGGCTCTTGTGTTGGAACTGCCAAGGGCTTGGGAACCCTTGGACAGTTCGGAGCCTTCAAAAGCTTTTGAAGGATCAAGCACCCACAGTTTGTTTTTTAATGGAGACAAAACTTAATAAAAAAGGTTTTGACAAGCATTGCAAGGAGATAAAGTTTCCTAATAAGCTGATAGTTAAAAAGCATGATTCAGGGGGTGGTTTAGCTCTACTGTGGAAGAAGGATGTGTCATTGGATGTTATTAACTTTACTGAGAATCACATTTTAGCTAAGGTGGTTGAAGAGGATGGTTTTGTTTGGTATCTCACATGCTTTTATGGTTGGCCAGAAGCTAGTCAGAAAGCTAAGTCATGGGCTCTATTATCACACTTGTCTTCTTTTATGGATGGTCCTTGGCTGTGCATTGGAGACTTTAATGCGATATTGCAATCTGCCAAGAAGCTTAGTCATTGGCCGCCCTCATACAAACAGATGGATGAGTTTAGAGAGGTGTTGGAACAATGCTCCTTATCTAACCTGGGCTTTCTTGGCTACCCTTCACCTGGAATAATAAGCGACCCGGAACCACCAACACTAAAGAGCGCCTTGACCGAGCCGTTGCTACTGTGGAATGGAGAACTAAGTTTCCAAAGAGCATGATCACACACTTGTCTTCTCATGCATCAGACCATTTGCCAATTATTCTCCAAACAAAGACCTCCAAGTATCGCCTATCAAGGAGCAATATGGGGTTTAATTTTGAAGAAGCTTAATTATTATGGGAAGATTGCAAAGTGGTGGTTCAAGAAGGTTGGAATAAAATGGGCGGTACAGGTTCAACTATGGCCAACTTGAAAGAGAGGATTGAAGTGGGTGGTAGGGAGTCGCATGCCTGGGGTGCTTTAAGAACACATCCTAACACTGAAAGAATAAAGGCACTTCAAAGGAGGATAGAGGCATTGAATATGGATGGGTGCACTGAAGAAAATAAAGCTGAGTTTCTATTGGTCAGTAAGGAGTTGGATGATCTCTTGCTTAAACAGGAGATTTTTTGGGCACAACGGTCTCAAATCTCTTAGCTAAAACATGGAGACAAGAATACAAAATTCTTTCATGCTAAGGCCTCACAACGAAGACGAAGGAATTTTATTCAAGGGATAAAGAATCATGAGGATGTATAGGTGGAGGAAGTGGAAGAGATAGCAGGTGTGGCTACTGGGTACTTTGAAGATATTTTCAAGGCTGGTGAATGTGATAGGTTGGAGGAATGCCTAGCTACGGTTCATCCTAAGGTGTCTCCTGATATGCAGGATATGTTGTCCAATGATTACAGCCCGGAGGAAATTAAAGCGGCGTTGTTCCAAATGGGACCAACAAAGGCTCCTGGACCCAACAGTATGAACGCTCTCTTTTACCAAAAATTTTGGCATATTATTGGAGATGATATGATTACTGCAATGTTGGATTTCTTAAATAAGGGAATTATGGAACCTGATGTTAATTATACGCAGATAGTTCTTATTCCTAAAATAAAATCATCGGAAAAAATTACTTATTATAGACCCATTAGCCTCTGTAATGTTATTTACAAAATCATTTCAAAGGTCTTGGCAAATAGATTGAAACAAATCCTTCCCCATTTGATTGCTACCACGCAAAGTGCTTTTGTACCTGGCAGGCTTATCACTGATAACTTTCTTGTTGCATATGAGTCTTTACATGCCATGCATTGTCGCAAAAAAGGCAGAAGAGGTTCCCTTGCTTTGAAACTAGATGTTAGTAAAGCATATGATTGGGTTGAGTGGGCTTTCCTGAAGGGTATCATGACTAAACTAGGTTTTCCAGAGGTGTGGATAGAGCGGGTTATGTGTTGTGTATCTACTCCCTCGTTTTCTATCCGGATCAATGGAAAATCCTATGATCACATTATTCTGTCTAGAGGGTTCCGCCAAGGAGACCCGTTATCTCCTTATTTGTTTCTTTTATGTGCGAGGGTTTCTCATCTCTATTAGCTAGAGCTGAGGTGGAAAACAGGTTGCATGGAGTGTCTATTTGTAGGAGGGCTCCAAGCATATCTCACTTACTTTTTGCCGATGATTCATTTCTCTTTTGCCGAGCCACTCACGACGAGGTTCAAGAAATTGTGGATATATTGCAGCTCTATGGCAGGGCGTCTGGGCAGTTAATAAATTTTGAGAAATCCTCAATATTTTTCAGCAGTAACACAGATGGTAGGCAATGAGATTGGATTAAAACTAAGTTGAATGTTAAGCAGGTGGACCGCTTCGAATCCTACCTGGGCTTGCCAACTCTGATTGGACGCTCAAAATATCAAGCTTTTGCCTTCCTTAAGGATAAAGTGTGGAAGAACCTAAAAGGGTGGAAGGGGATAATGTTATCTAAAGCCAAAAAAGAAGTGTTGATAAAGGCCATTGCTCAATCTCTACCAACGTACACTATGAGGGTGTTTCAACTCCCTGCAAAGCTGTGTGATGAGCTCAATGCCATGTGTGCAAGATTCTGGTGGGGACAAGTGGGAAATGAGAGGAAAATACATTGGAAGAGCTGGGATTCACTATCTAAATCGAAGAAAGAGGGTGGTTTGGGCTTTAGGGATATTCACTGCTTCAATCTCGCAATACTAGCCAAGCAAGGTTAGAGGTTGCTGCAAAAGAAGGACACGTTGCTTTATAAATGTTTCAAAGCGAAGTACTTTCCACGGTGCAATTTCTTAGAGGCAGAGGATGTACCTAACGGTTCCTATGTGTGGAAGAGTATTATGGTGGCTTAACCGATTCTGAAGAAAGATTGCTGCTGGAGGGTTGGTGATGGGTCTGAAATCTGGGCACTTAAAGACAAATGGATTTCGAACTATCCTACTAATAAGGTGCTACACCCACCGGTGGAGGAAGAGTGGGAATGAAGGGTGTCGGAGCTAATTGATTGGTCTAGCAAGCTTTGGGATAGGCAATTACTTGAACTGAAGTCTCACCGTGACGATGCAGAGGCAATCTCTCGGATTCCACTCAGTCGCCAGCATACAAATGATGCTTTATTTTGGTTGAACTCTACAGAGGGGGTATATTCAGTTAAAATAAGGTACTATCTAGCCAGAGAATTAAAGAAAGAGACGGATGTTATGGGAGAGGGCTCTTTGCCATTGGGAAGATGTAGGGTGTGGGGTAAGTTATGGACACTCCATATCCCAAACAAGATCCACATTTTTGCATGGTGTGCTTGCCATGACATTCTGCCAACTCGAGTGAAGCTTGCTCAACAACGCATTACAGAAGACGACACATGCCCTCTATGCAAATGAGTGGTGGAAACTGCTATTCATGCCATTTGGGAGTGTAGTGTGGCTCAGGATGTGTGGGCAGGTTGTGTGAAACGGTTGCCAAAATCGGTGGGAGGTCAGCTTGATGTGCTGCAACTAGTGGAGGAGTTATTGAGAAAATTAACCACCAAGGAGCTCGAATTGTTTTTCGTCCAGGCCTGGTTGATTTGGAGCTAACGGAACACTATCATCCATGGTGGGAGCATGCAAGATTCGACTCGGCTGAATAAGAGGGCAACAGAATTTCTAGAGGAGTTTAGGGAAGCCCAACAACACCTGGCGGTTCAAACGTCCATTACTAAAGATGCCCAGTGGAGCCCACCGTCGGAAAATAGCTTTAAGCTAAACTTTGATGCAGCCATTTTTAAGGATTTAAATGTGATGGGAATCGGTGTTGTTATTTGCAATGTGAAGGGCGAAGTGTTGGCAGCTTTGGAGGCGAGGGGTCCACCTGTGGCAGATCTTGAGGAGGCGGAAGTGCTAGCTTGCCTTAAAGCCTTGGAGTTTGCCGCCGATGCGGGCTTCGCAGAGCTTCTTATTGAGGGTGATAACGTCTCGGTCATAAGGAAAATTTCCAGCTCACAGCCAAATGGTTCACGTCTGGGGAACTTGTATGGGGATATTCATTGTTTATGCACTGGCCTACATGTTGTGTCCGCTGGGTGGGCAAGCTGTACAGCCAATGATGTGGCTCATTGTTTAGCCAAGTTTGCTAGAGGGTTGGGTGATAAGATTGTATGGTTGGAGGAGTCCCCTCCCCCTGCTCTAGATGCTTTGTATTTGGACTCGGTTAATGTTTAATGAGATTCATTCCACTTTCCCAAAAAAAAAAAAAAGTTGTAATATAATTTTCAATTTTGATTTTCGGGTTAAGAGAAATAGAGATTGTTTGGCATGTGTTCATGCAGGAGATTAGATAGTTAATGTTAACAATATAGCATGTAGGATATTGGGTTACAAAAATTATAATCTCAAGTTGTTAAGAAAAATTAATCATTATTGATGATTCAACATATTTAAAACATTTCCCCCCTAAAAAAACTTCCGTTTCGTACTAGTACCATATCCATGATTCCTAATTTCTATTGATCTAATATTTTGGAGACCTTGTTAGAGGTGGGAAAATAGTGTATAAGCATCTTTATTATTATTATTATTATTATTATTATTATTATTATTATTATTATTATTATAAGAAAATCCAATTATTATCATAAAATTTTGAGCTTTTATAACGAGTGGAACCTTTTTATAAAGGGGGTGAGGACTTTAATTTTGAGGGCTTTGGTGAAATTTGTGAAATTTGCGTATAGATGGAGGAGAGGGAAATGGGAAGACAACGAAATGTTACCACTAACATTACCACTTAAACCGTCAAAACTACCTTCATCGTGGCTATCATCTTGACCAATGGATCTTCACAAAGGTGATGTTGCTAGGGAAATGTTAACTAGAAATTGGTTGTCAGGCAGGGTTGATGGTGGGAGGAGCCTAATGGGTCGTGGCTTAAGAGCATCTCCAATGGTGTAGCTAAAAGAAAAATAATCTCTATAATAGAGAATGAGACCAAAAAAAATGGCTCCAATGGATTCTCTAAATCCTGAATTTTTCTTGGCTCATGAACAGTAGCTCATCAAGTCTGATGGGCTATTGTACATTAGCAATTGGATTTTTTTGATTAAGAAATTATACTAGCTACTATTATATCAATTCTTTCTCTCTCCTTCGGATTTCTTTTTTTCTCTCATTCTTTTCGTTGCTTCTTTTTTTCTCTCAAGCATAATCAGATTATCAGAATATAAACTCAAAAACACAATTTTAAAATGAATCAAATCATAAAAATAAATAAATAAGAAGAAGAATAAGACAGAAGACAGAAGCCATCTGATCCATCTAGACTGTTTTGGGGACGAAGATGAGTGATGGCTCTAGGCTGGGCCAACTGCTTTGGGACGAAGATGACCCATTTGGATTGTGTTGGGTATAAATGTTCTGGAATTAAGTAAAAAAAAAAAAAGTGTGAGAGAGTTGGAGAAAAAAAAAAAGAATGAGAGTTGCTGGAATGTTCTTGAATGAGGGAGAAAAAGAAAAGAAAAGAAAAAGGGGGGGGGGGGGGTAGAGATAGGACAACGGGTAAGGAGGAGAAATCTTAATTGAAATATGTTATCACAATATTTTCACAATAAATTTTAAGTAACAAATTGTTATTAGTTAATATTAGTGAGTAAAAAAATAATTTTGCTGGTGAGTTCAAATTAGAATTAGTAAAAACTTTCCACATAAATTTTGTTGTGAAAGTATTGCGAAAAATGTTATAAACATAACACTTATCATTGAGAAATATAATTGTTAGGAATGAATATAAGAATAATAAATAATGTTTAAAAAAGAATAAAGAATCAATGAAGAAATAATATTTAAATGAGATGGAGAAAAGGTAGAGAATCTGTTGGAAAATGTATTTAAAAAAGTAGGTAGATAAAAGCTAAATGTCACTGTTCATTGTCCAAATAGTACAAAAATTTGGCTAATCTATTGGAGATGCTCTAAACCCCTATTACCCATCAAATTGCCACGTTAGAGAGTTTGGAGGCTACATCAACTGTGGGTACCATGATGAGATTGGTGTCCACGCGTGTACTAGGCTGAACAGATCTAGGAATCTTTCTCGGAGTCCAAGAAGTCCAAGAAATGCCTTTTTGGAGAACGAGAAGGCATAAAATTCAAGGTATTCAAGCAATATAATTATCTTACATCTTGTATACATCCTCTCTCATGTGGGACACCTTGCACTAAATGGAGTCTCACCAAAACTTTCAACAATGGTATGGATAATTATTTTTTTCTTCCTTTTATACCTAATAGTTGTTGTTGGTTTTGTATGTTGTTTATGGTTGTTGCTTAGTGTTAGAATAGACTACATGTAGTTTGTGTTAGCTATAAATATAATGATTTAATGGCACTTTTTATCTAGTATATATTCCATCAAAACACATCCACAAGAAAAGGCCTAAGCTGACCCACAAATCATGTAAGAGCTTGTGTGTGTGTATACACACAACAAAATGGAAAACATAGTAGGGTAGATAACTTAACTTGTATCCGAGGAGAATGACCTCTTCGGACCACTGGTACTCTCTTTGGATTGTTCCCCTTTATTTCCAAGTATCTTTCTTTCATACGGACTCGTTCTCAACCACTTTCATCTCTTCGAACACACAATAACCTTCAAATAGGGTCTTAGGCCCAATACATATGGTTGGGCTTTCACCCCCCACAATAGCTCCTCAAAATTTTAATTTTTCCCTTGTATCTGAGGAGAAAAAATAGGATTTTGATTTGTTATGGAATAAAAGCTTAAAGTACAAAAATATCTGAGTTCACATATGTATGAGCATAGATTTAGGCGCTTCATAACTGCTGCTGCCATTTTAGCATTCCCAAAGCGCTATTAATTACTCTAAGCGGCGTTTTGTCTCTGTTATCCAACAGTGGACTATTGATCCAACAGACGTGGTTCTTCCTCGGAATTTGGGCGGGATGACTCCTACCCCTTCATTTGTCCCTATATAAAGCCCCAGAAGAGGTTTTTTCTCCTTTACTTTGCAGATTCTCAGATTTTCCAGTGAACTAAAGCATTCAAATCCATCGAGCTTTTCAATCATCAAACCCAAAATTTGCAAGAATCTCTACGAGTTTAAATATTATTCCCCGACTTAGTTTGTGTAAGTTCTCATTTACTCAAACCTTTCATCTTCTTCTCAACTAACTCCCTCGGCCTTCGAGTAGTCACTCCCCAGTCACTGCGTTTAGAGTCTCATCTTTCTTGTTTAACTGAGATGGGTAGATTTCAGTATCTGGTGGATAGCCCCGCCCAGATGGAGGAATTTAGGGCCACATATCGCATACCTCAAGATGTGGGTTTGAGATATTGCCCTCTAGAAAAAATACTAACAGATTGAAAGGCGAGTGAAGTTATAATCCTCATCATCGCCTTCCTAGAAAGAGGAATGACTATCCCTATGGGCCCCATCACCACTAATTACCTTCGAAACTATAGGCTTAGTCCTGAACAATGTGCGCCTAACGTCTTTGGAATCTTATGAGCAATTGACAATTTGAACCGTCATCTAGGATTGGGACTCACCTGGCTCGACGTGGTACATATGTATGAGTGTCACAGTCAGAAAGGAGTGGGATATTATTTTGAATCCCGATTCGACACTATTAGGCTCGTCTCCTGCCTTCCCAAATCTAACAAAGGGATGAAAGATGATTATCTGATCGTCTCGGGCACGTGGCATGACGGTTTTCACTGCCCAACCCGACTAGGAGAGCCAGGTGGGGGCATTCTAAATTTAGGTTTGCTAAAAGTAGATTTAGGATCGTCATTTTTTAACAATTTTGTCCTCTCTTTGTGTTATTATTTTCAAGTTTCTAACTAAGTTCTGTTATGATGTTGACAGATAAAGACCACGTTTCCCCTCGGCTGAGCCTCATAAACACTGCCACGCTCAATTATCTACTACGATCGAAAATTTTTGTAAGTGAAGACAGGTAACTCTGGTCGATTCCTCTTATTCTTGGTTATACGCCTAAACCGACTGATTTTAAATCGGTCAGCAACGCGATAAGACAAGGAGATTATCGCATCAACCGCATAGACGTTGCTCAGAAAGACTTTTTGGCTCCATTTGATCTTCCCCCTGTGCCACATCCAAATCCCCAGGGTGTATCGTTGCTTGTCCAGCCGATTCAACAAATTCCCCTTGAACCAGTAGCAGAAGGTGAGGGTATTGCTTCTTTGACTTCTTCACTCAAAGAGTAAATTGATAAATTTACCTTCGGAGGAGAGGCCTTAGAAGAGGTTCAGGTGATACACGTTTCGGACGCCGAGGAGGGAGTTGATAGGCAATCTAGTGTCCGCCTTTCTGTCTTGATAATAGTTCTTCCAGAAGACCCTTCGGATGAAGAAGAAGACATGGCGAGCTTGAAGGATTTGATGAAGAATAAGGGTAAAAAAGCTGGGCCCAAGGAGACTGGTACGTCTCAGCTAGTTATTAGTTTTCCTCCACCACCTCCTCAAGTTCCTTTGGATCTTGACGCCAAGCCATTACTAGATCTGAAGAAGAAAAGACCCCTCACTGACAAGGAAGAAAGGGAGGTAGTGCCTCCGAAGGGAGCCAAACAACAAAAGGTGGCCAAGGACCACCAAAGTAAAAGGGCCTCCTCTACAGAGAGCCGTGATAACGCCCTCGTGGCTGATATGTGCCGAGGACCTTGCACCTGGTCCCCGAGGCTGGAGTTGGATGGTGCTCCGATCCCTTAGGAGACTTCTTTTAGAAATTATGATGGGGGAGGGCATGTCTCGTTGCTGAGGCTTTGGAGCAACCACTGCTCCTCCCATGAGACATGGATTCCTACAGGCGTTTCAGCTAGTACGAACCCTTTCTATCCCTAAAGAGGGATTTAGCCATGGTAAGTAAATTAATTCGCTTCTTCGGCTGATTTTTTTTTTTTTTTTTTAATATTGTAATTTTCCTTCTGTTACGCAGCTTACCCAGCAGGTTTATGTGGCCGAGGAGTGGAATAAAAAGGTCTATACCGAAGCCCAAGCAAAGGCCCACTCCCGGTCTGAGGTAGAAAAGATGTTGGGTAATCTAAAGGAAGACTTTGCTAACCTATCCGAGCAATTAAAAAAGGTGACCAAGGAGAAGAACAGCCTAGATGCTGGTCTCCAAAATGCCATGAAGCAAGTTGAAGACCAATGCCAGTTGCTAAATTTGATCGAGATTAATCTAAAAACAGAAAAAGCGCTGGTGAAGGATCTGCGGATTAAGCTTTAGAAAGCCAAGGAGACTGCCACCTTGGTCGAGAAGAAAACTCAGTTGGCCAAGGAGGCGATCGAGGCTGAAAGGCAGGCAGCACATAAGCTAGGGGTGGAGGAGACCCAAACCAACCTCACTGAGCAATTTGCTGTAGTTTGCTAAGAGTACTACGATGTAACTTAGGGAAAAGCGCTAGATGCGACTAGGGTCTCTGCGGACTCTGACTTGAGGCAACCTAAGAGTATTTATTATGATCCTGATAATCACTAACTCCCAGGGTCTGACTCCTCTCCCCCCACATAACTCCAAGAGACCTTGGAGCACTCCCTGATCGGCCAAGTCCCTCCTACCAACCCTGAGGCCCCTAAGGAGTCTGGTCAACCTGGTGATCAGAGCAAGCCAGCTGAGGCTCCCTAGGATAAGGGCAAAGGCTTGGGGAAAAGAGAAGTCCCTTCTAGAGTCTAAGGAATAAGCTTCAGAAGTTGCTGCTGCTTAGTCCAGTTAGGCTACTGACCCTTCGGGTCCTCAGGAGAAGGCTTAGACATTTAGGAGTTTTTATTTCATACTTGTATTTTTTTTTTTTTTTTTTTTTTTATGTAAGGAATTGTGAACTACCTTCTTTTGATTAATGAAATCGTTTTTCTTTTATTCTTAGTGTCTTCGTTGCATACCTTATGATATTCGTTATTATTGTAAATAACTATAACTTGTAACTACAGTAATACATGCAGACTTAACAATGATATCATGCCAGTGATGTAAACACCTTATTCAAATACTAGAAAAAGTAGGTCATACAAGAGGTATTAACAAACATAGAACGCAATGAATAATGTGAAGATATTACAGGTTGTCCTGGATATCCACAAGAAGTATTGCTAAGTATTGATTTCGGATTATTCCAATATTTAAGACTATGAGACGAAGTTATTTAGGCATGATTTGTTAAATTTAAACTTTAATAATGACTACAAGATAGTGTTAACTAACTCATATCATTTGGTCCGAGGACTTCAGGCGTAAGTAGATTTAAGTTCAAACACTTAGTCAAAATATGAAGGAGTGTCAGCTAACCCAAATTATCTGGTCTGAGAACTCCAGACCTGATTGGATTTAAACTTAAATACTTAGGAGAATTGTAAACGAGTGTTGACTAACTCAAATTATCTAGTTCGAGGACTTCAGACATGATTGGATTTAAGTTTAAACACTTAGGAGAATTGTAAACGAGTGTTAACTAATCCAAATCATCTGGTCCGAGGACTTCAGGCATGATTGGATTTAAGTTTAAACACTTAGGAGAATTGTAAACGAGTGTTAACTAACCCAAATTATCTGGTCCGAGAACTTCAAACATGATTGGATTTAAGTTTAAACACTTAGGATAGGTTCAAAGATTTTACATAATAAATTGGCATAATGATTAAAGTAAAGCCTTGATTAATAATAATACTTTTAAAGGTTGTTTACATTCCAAGGACGTGGTATTACATGACTATCCAAATCTTCCAAGAAATATTCGCCAATGCCAGCTCCTGAAGTAATACGATATGACCATTCCCAATTGGGTCCTAACTTTTCCCAAGCTGAGTTCTTTGCAATGCCCACAACTTTCCTGAGTACCAAATCGCCAAGTTCTAGAGGCCTTAGCTTTACGTTGGCATCATAGCCCTGCTTGAGCTTTTGTTGGTAATGTGCTAATCGGACCATTGCATTTTCTCTCCTTTCTTCAATCAGATCCAAACTCTTTTCTAGCTGCTCATTGTTGCCGATCAGACTGAACGAACTAGTTTTCATAGTTGGGAACCCAGTCTTCAGAGGTATGACAGTTCAGCTCCGTAGGTCATTGAGAAAGAGGTCTCTCTAATAGACCTATGAGGTGCAGTTCTATATGCCCACAGAACGTGTGGCAATTCTTCCACCCATTTGCTCTTTGTATTGTCTAGTCTCTTTTTTAATCCATTAACTATGACCTTGTTAACCGCCTCTGCTTGCCCATTCCCCTCAGGATAGGCAGGGGTGGAGTATCTGTTTGTGATTCCTAGTTCATTACAATAATTTTTGAATGCTTTGCTATCGAATTGTAGGCCATTGTCCGAGATGAGAGTATAAGGAATCCCAAATCGAGTGACAATATTCTTCCACACAAATTTCTACACATCTATGACTCTAATGTTGGCCAGAGGTTCAACTTCGACCCATTTGGTGAAATAATCTGTGTCGATCAGAAGGTATTTCCTGTTTCCTGCGGCTTTAGGGAATGAACTCACAATATCTAAGCCCCATTGAGGGAAAGGCCACAGGCTGGATAGCAGATTAAGGGTTCCCCCTGGCTGATGAATGTTTGGGGCAAACCGTTGACATTGGTCGCACTTCTTGACATATTCATAGGCTTCTTTTTGCATATTCAACCATCAATAACCTTGGGTAATGGCTCGGTGAGCCAAGGACCTACCTCTAGTGTGGCTCCTACAGATTCCTTCATGTAGCTCTTCCAGTAGTAACTTAGCCGCTTCAAGATGCATGCATAATAAGTACGGTCCTGAATAGGAACGTTTGTATAGTTTTTGGTCCTCGGATAGCCAAAACTTGGTCGCCTTCCTCGAACTTTGTCAGCTTTGCCCCTCTCTTCGGGCAAAGTATCCTCCTTCAAGAATTTAATTATAGGATCCATTCAGCTAAGTTCGGCCCTAATTTGGTGAACTTGGGCTACCTCTCTTCTTGCCCCTATAGGACCATGCAGGTCCTCGATGAGGATAACTCTCGGCAAATCTTGTGCCGAAGAGGTAGCGAGCGTGGTTAAAAAGTCAGTATGCGCATTACCATTTTTAGGGATATACAGCAAATTAAAAGAGTCGAACTTTGACTGTAGACGCTTAACTCGGCTCAGGTATCCCTGCATTCTTTCATTCTTCGCCTTAAACTCACCTTATACTTGACCAATGGCTAATCTCGAGTCCAAGAACACCTCTACTGACTTTCCTCCCATTCTTCAAACCATAGCCATTCCTATCAGTAGAGTTTCATACTCTGTCTCATTATTTGTTACCGAGAAGTCCAGCCTTAGCGACTTTTCAATGATGATTCTTTTAGGGGATATCAGCACTAGCCCCACTCCAGAACCCTTCTGGTTCGCTGCACCATCCACGTATACTTCCCAATGTGAGGGGCTTTGTTGAGAAATCATGCCAACCGATTTTTTATCCATGTTCGAGGTTGGTGTTACTTCCTCTAATAGGGGTTCTGTGAAGTCAGCCACCAAATCTGCAAGGACCTGACCTTTGACCGATGTGCAAGGCATGTACTTGATATCAAAAGCCCCTAAGATCATGCCCCATTTAGCAATCCTCGCAGTGTAGTCAACACTCTGGAGTATAGCCTTGAGTGGGAGCTGGGTGAGAACAATGACTATATGGGCTTGGAAATAATGAGGTAGTTTTCATGTACCAAGCACCACTTCCAAGATAGCCTTCTCTAATGGCAAATAACGAACCTTGGCCTCATGCAGTGACTTACTTACATAATAAACTGGCCTTTGCACACCACGATCTGCTCGTATTAACACCAAGCTCACAGCACAAGGAGCCACAGTAATGTAGGCAAACAAGACTTCATCTGGTTTAGGACTGGATATGATGGGTGGCCGAGCGAGATAGTCCTTAAGTTACTGAAAGGCCACAGCACATTCTTCAGTCCATTCAAATCACTTCCACTTGTTGATCAATGAGAAGAAAGGTCTACACCTATCTGCTGATCGGGAGATGAATCGATTTAGGGCAATAGTCATTTCGGTCAATTTCTGAACTTTTTTGGGATTTCGAGGAGCTTGTAGATTGTGGATGGCCTTTATCTAATTGGGTTTAACTTCAATTCTCCTATGAGTCACCATGTACCCCAAAAACTTGCCTGACCTCACACCAAATGATCACTTGGAGGCGTTTAGACGAAGCTTGTGCCTTCTTAGAACTTCAAAAATGTTTTCAAGATCCTTTATATGTTCAGAAACAATCTTACTTTTTACCACCATGTCATCTATATAAATTTCAATATTTTTGCCCAACTATGGCTCAAACATCCTTATCATCATCCTTTGGTAAGTGGATCCTGCATTTTTCAAACCAAATGGCATCACCTTGTAATGGTACTTACCAATAGGGATGACAAATGCAGTCTTCTCCTGATCATCCAGGGCTAACAGTATTTGGTGGTAACCTTGGAAGGCATCCAGGAAACTCATCCGAGGGTTGCTAACAGTGGCATCCACTAACTGATTAATTTTTGGCATAGGGAATGGATCCTTAGGACAAACCTTATTTAAGTCAGTGAAGTCTACACACATTCACCATTTCTCATTCTTCTTCTTCACCACTACAGTGTTTGCTAGTCACTCAGGATAAAAAACCTCTTTAATAGCTCCAGCTTGTTTGAGCTTTGTTACTTCTTCTCTCACTACATTAGCATGCTCCTTAGATAGGCGCCAAGGAGGCTGCTTCTTAGGTGTGATTAATGGATTGGCCTTCAAATGGTGACAAATGAATTCTGGATCCACCCCTGGTGCCTCGTAAGCGTTCTAGGCAAATATGTCAAGGTTCCTTTTAAGGAACTCTATTAGCTCTTCCTTCTCCTATAGAGGCATCTAAGATCCGACTTGAAAAAAACTTTTCGGGATCATCTCCAATAACAACTTTTATTAAACCTTTATATCTAGCGCCCTCGTCTGGGTCTTCGACGGGCGGTACCTGACTTTTTAACTGCTATAAACCCCTTTCGACCTTGGCCGAGGACTCCGTTTCGAGCTTGTGCTGGATAGCAGCCATTAAGTACTGTCTGGCTACGAACTGATGTCCTGGATTTAACAAACTTGCCATTCGGATGGATATTTAACTTTCTAATGCAAAGTAGAGGAAACAGCCTCTAGTGTATGAAGCCAAGGTCTGGCTATAATTGCCGTAGAAAGGGAATATATATCTATAACAATGAAATCCACCTCCACCTCCACCACCTCTGAGCCAGTCTGTACGAGTAATCGTATTTGGCCTTTCGGGGTGACAATTCTTCCTTCAAAACTAACCAGGGGAGAATTGTATGGTGTTAAGTCATCAGGTTTTAGGTCTAGCCCCTTGTAAAGATTAGGGTACATTACCTCTACCGTGCTACCCTGGTCCACCATTACTCTCTTCACATCATACCCTCCAATTCTGAGGGTGATTACTAAAGCATAATCATAGGGTTGGATGATTCCAATCTTGTCTTCGTCCGAAAACCCTAGAATTGATTGAGTATCCGGTCTAACTCTCTTCGAACTTTGGCCAAAGTCCCCTACAGGTAACCGGGCTATCGACATAACCTTGGATGGCCAGGATCTTGTTCTCCCTAGTGCGGTGAAGATGACGTTGATAGTTCCCAATGGAGGCTTTGAAGAGTCATCTCTTTGGGGCTCCGAGTTCATTTGACTTCCTCAGCCACTAGAGTGATGCAAGAGGTGTCTCAATTTACCTTCACGGATTAGTTGGTCCAAATGATCCCACAAGCTCCTGCAATCCTCTGTGGTATGCCCATGATCTTGGTGGTATTGGCAATAGAGATTATCATTACGCCTCTCAGGATTCCCCACCATCTTATTTGGCCACTTAAAAAATAGCTCATTCTTAATCTTTTCGAAAACCTGGTGTACTGGCTCTTTGAATACAGTGTTAAAACCTGGTGTACTGGCTCTTCGTTGATCCTGCTTGGTTATAATTAAAATGTTAACAATGAATTTTCCCAAAATAGTTATAAACTTGAAAATTAACAAAAATATATATAATTACTAAAATAACCCAATGCCTTAAATATGACCAAAAAACCTTCATTGACCTATAAAATGACTAAAATGAATTTCTAAACTTTCAAAATTAATAATAAAAAAACATTGAAAATGAACAAATTAGCTTTAAAAATACCTAGAATGATTAATATACTAAATATTTTGAAAATTACCATAATAGCATCAAAACCACTCAATTTGGTCATGTTAGATATCTTGGATTTTTTTAAATGATTATAATGATATTTTGATCATGTTAGAGGTTTTCAAGACAACTTGGTGATTTTTGACATCTCTTCAAAACAAGTAATTTTCATTTCAAACCCACAAACGAAAACATAAATATAAAATAAAGAGAAACCCACATACAAATCACAGAAAACACTATAAAACAAAACCCACAAACAAATCAAACAAAACCCAAACAAAAAAAAATCAAATGAAACCCAGATACCCACAGAAAAACTTGAACAATTGAGAAATGGAGAGGTTAAAGAGGAAGAGAAGAATTGAGAGAAACAAACTTGAATAGTGTGGCCGCCAAAAAGAGAGAGAAGAAGTAGAAGAAGCTTGTCATGAGTCGAGGAAGAGATAAATAGAGAGGCAGAATCTGAGAACCAGAGGAAGAAGTAGAGAATGCAAGAGAAAAAGTAGAGATAGGAACAATTTGAAGGTTTTTGAGTTTATATACATTGACCTACTTTACCAGTAACTGGTTTCCATTAAAATTAAATGAATGACCAAGATTGAAACAATGATAAATTAATGGTTAGGATTTGGGAGGGCACTGTACCCCAAAAAACAAATAGGGGGTACTGTAGAATGAACCTTGCACATGGGATTATAGTCACCGAGATGTTTTGATATCAATGGAAACTATTATAGTGGTTTCAGCTCTACTTCTAATAGCTTCTTTTCCACAACTACAAATGGCTGGAACTGTTAACCGAACAACAATCAAATCTGATCCTGCAAATAGGGGGAAATAGATTAAAACATTTCGGTCTTGTTTTGCTATTCATTTCCAAGATTAGCTCATTAGTTATTACAAGCAACCAAAGATGGTGTTGAATTGGCTTTTGTTTAATGAAATTAAAGGACTAGTAATATTACGTAGTTCTTTGAAAATTAAAACTCATTGCAATGTCCTTCAGTGCTTTATAAAATACAATATAGTCAGTCATATGGCGCCAGCTTTGACCTTTGATGTTCTCCGAAAAGAAATACAATCAGTCATACAGGGGAAGAGTTACTGGGCAGGAGAGAGGGGAAGGGCTGTACGTAGAGAGACAAAGACCAGAAAAAAGAAAAAATGAAAGAGCATTTTATTTTGAATTGTTTGTGAAAAGGGTGTTTTGGACTTTAACTAATGTGACACCTAAGTGAAAATCATGCGTAAGTCATGTGATATTAATTTCTATCTAATTTAACAGTAAAAGTAATGTGAGGCTGCAAAGTGTGATAGTTTAGAGTGTAAAGCGTGCATTCGAATAGTTTATGGTGCAAAGTGTAATTTTCCCTAAAAGTTTACTTTGAATGCATTAGATTAAAACTCATAAAACATTAAAAAAAAAAAAAAGTTCTGACATTACAAAACCTTCTCAAAGCATAACAATACAATAATTCAAGTAATAAGAAGTACAAAAACAATTCAAACATAGCAACACAACAATTAAAAAGCATAAAAAACGTACATATTAAAACATAAAAGTATAAATTTAATAATACGATATAAAAAAAAATCATAAATTTAAAGTTAAAAGGCTAAAAACATATATGAATGTCTTACTAAAAACTATAAAAATAATTTTTAAATTATTCAAATAAAAACGGGGCGGGTGTAGGGGAAAATGTTAACCCCATCCTTGCCCCATTTGTTATGGGGGGCGGCTAAAACCCATCCATTAAACTGTTTTCTAGGGCAGAAGCCTTGTCTCTCCAAGTTCCTCAAGCTGTTTCTCTGTCTGGTAGACAACAAATTCAGCTTGGTTCTTTGTGTCAATGACATTTCTCTTTTCCTTGTAATCATTTGCAAACCTCTTTGCTTCATTAACCATCCTTTGCATCTGCATATTTTGACAAATTTAGCTTTGTTCCTTTTCATATTTTGACCTCATGCTACAAACTGAAATAAAGATCAAACATTTATCCAAACCCTATATATTTTAAAAATACCAATTTAATATTGGGCAAATTTATAATGCCAAAGCCCTGCTTCTCCCCTGTGCCCTTGTCAACAGCAGTAATCGAAAGAATACCATCCGAATTAATGCAAAACTTCACTTCAATTTGAGGAACCCCACGATGTGCAGGTGGGATATTCAAAGAAAAGCTACAAACATATCTATTGTCCCAAGTGAATTCTCTCTCTCCTATGAAAACATTAATTTTAACATTAGTCTGCCCATCTACGGCTGTGGAGAACACCTTTGACTTGGAGGTCGGCAGAGTAGTATTTCTTGGGATGATCTTTGTCATTACACCACCTAGTGTTTCAAGACCTAGTTACAATGGTGAAACATCCAACCCATGGCACTGAAAATAAATTGTCACAAATGAATCAAACAAACAACAGAGTTATTTACACAATATCAACTAGAATTTAACAATCCAGCCCACACCTAACCAAAGTTTCCCATATCCAACACCCCAAAACTATCATTTAAGTTTTTTTCCCCTTTCATCTCCTTCTCCTACATTTACAAACCAACCAAACATAGCCCAAAACCAATAACTTCAATAAGAACCCATTATCAAAAACTAGAAACCAAAGCACAAATACCACATTCACAAACCAAATACTGTCATATTAAACCAATAAAAATTAATTAATTAATAAAGCTCTATCTAAAACAAAGACAAAAACTTTTAACAAACCCATTACCAAAAACACAAAACCCATCACCCCATTTCTAAATTCTAATTCCCTTTCTCTTAAACACCATTTCAATGTCACAATTTCAAAAAGGTAAAAACTTTCACAAACCCATTACTCAAAACACAAAACCAAAACCCAACCAAGAACCCCATTTCTAATTTCCTTCCACTCTCAATACAATTTCAACTTTCAATGTCACAAATCACAATTTCCAAAAAAAAAAAAAAAAATTGATAAACCCATTACCAAAAAGCACAACAAAAACAAAACCCATAATTCCAATTCCTTCATACCAGAGGAGGAATTTTCTGACCATGTGAACCCATCTTCATATTCAACACACGCAGAAGCTTGGCTTCCATCACCGTATTCGTCGTCCCCAAATTGATCCCATCCACTCTCTTGTTCACTACTCTCAACACCATGCTATTCGCTTTTAGTTTCGGGTAAAACGCTGTCATTTTGTGTCCAAATAAAAACACTTCGGAGGAAACAGAAGCCAAATTGAGCTTCTCGGAATACCAGGAGGAGGAGGAGGAGGAGGGGTAATTCGAAATTAGGCGAAGGTTGAAGACGCCATTGAAGAAGAATGAGATAAACCCTAACCCTAGAAATTGAGAGAGAGAGAGAGAGAGAGAGAGAGAGAGAGAGAGAGAGAGAGAGAGAGAGAGAGAACCATTGTTTTTTTATGGACCCAACTTGTTTTGGGCTTAGTTTTTCTTTTTAATCAAAGCCCAAATCTGAGTCAAAAGCAGTCTTCGGACTCAAATACTCGCTCTGCCCCTCCCTCCATAAAGCAAAAGCACCCTTACACTCGCTTTCTCTCGTACAATCGTATAAAAACTTCCCAAAATACCCTCACTCACCGTTCAAATTTCCCACCCTGTACCCAAATCCGTAAATGCCATATGGATTACGAAGACTCGTTCCAGACGCTTCCTGTATCGAACACGCTCTCTTCCTCGGTGTTCTCATTCCTCAACGACAAGTTTCGCGCCAGGACCGACCTCGCCGGAGCTCCGGCTCTCGTCTCGGAGCTCCGCACCCGGTGCTCCGACTTGGATCGGACCCTAACCGACCTCAACCGGAGCCTCGGAGCTAGCCTCGTCGCCTACGCTTCCTTCTCCGATCGATTTGATGCCGTTTTCGACGATCTCAGCGCCAAATTGATTCGACTCCGATCCTCTACTTGCTCTCCTACCTCTTCCTTTTCAGGTTCTACATGCATTTCTCTTATATGTGAAATTTCTGCAATTGAATTTCAAATTTTGATGAATTGAATATTAACTTGGTGAATTAGCTAATTAATCAGTGGTTAAATCAAATATCTTAGTTTAAAAAGCATAAAATTTAACAAACAAGAAATTAAAAATTTTAGGTTAAAATGCATATTGCACCCTCTAAGTTTAACTAAAAGTTTCAAATTTTATTCAATTTAGGCCTTCTGTCTAATTGCATTAAAAACAATTTCGGTTAAGTATGCAATAAACTAATGAAAAAAAAAAAAAAAAAAATTCTCACATAAAAAATTTATAAATTTTTTTTTTCATGTGAAAATAATAAATTTTTAATGGCAATCAGAATGCCTGAATTGAATATATTTGAAACTTAAAAAATTCAATTGTATGAAAGTAAAGTTAGAGAACTGAAATGAATTTCAGTAAAAGGTGCAATTTGCATTTTAGCCAAAATTTTATTATTTCTAAAATTTACTTTATCTTGGATATAAGGTGAAGAGTGGTTAAGTAAAGTTGTAATGTAATTTTCGATTTTGATTTTTGGGTTAAGAGAGATAGAGATTGTTTTACTTATCAAAAAGAGAGAGAGAGATTGTTTGGCATGTGTTCATGCAAGAGATTAGGTGATTAATGTTAACAATATAGTATGTAGGATATTAGGCTACAAAAATAATAGTCTCAAAGTTGTTAGAAAAAATTAATCATTATTGATGATTCGAAACATTTAGGACATTTTTTCCCCCAAATAGTTTAGGGTTTTAATTCTATGAAGCACGGACACTTCATTTGGAGTGCTGTATCCACATTGTACTAGTGTCAAAACCTCCGTGTCAGACCTGTACCATGTCTGTGATTCCTAGTTTCTATTGGTCTAATATTTTGGAGATCTTGTTAGAGTGGGAAAAATAGTGTATTAGCATCTTTTTATTTTATTTTAGTTTTTTATTTTTAATAAGAAAACCCAATTATTATCATAAAATTTTGAGCTTTTATAATGAGTGGAACCTTTTTTATAAAGGGGGTGAGTACTTTAATTTTGAGGGCTTTGGTGAAATTTGTGAAATTTTGTTGTGAAATTTGCATATAGATGGAGGAGGAGAGGGAAATGGGAAGGCGGAGAAGATATTGGGGGAGGAGCTGCCAGCATTGGCGAAGGAGGTGGCAAGGGTGGAGACGGTTCGAATCTACGCAGGTTAGTTTCTTTTTTTTTTTTTTTTTGAAAAATTGCTTTGAGATATGGAAGTTGAAGAATGTAGTGTGTGAATGCAGTGGTAAGAAAAGTGTTTTGGTGATTTTGAGTTATGGAATTATTCAAAAATGAGAATAGTGAGTGGGAATATGTATGTTTGTGTGTGTAACATTTGAAAATGCATTGTAGAAGGATCATGAAAGTGTAAAATGTGGAATGTTTTGCTTTTTAGATGGTGTGTGTATTCTTGATATTGTAGAGTAAATAGTAGTGGAAAGGATTTCATGGTTTTTCAGTAATCATGGCATGGGGAGAGTCTGAATTGAAGGGTAAGAGTTTGAGGTCTGTAGTGCCAGTAAGCTTTAGCTCTAGTGGCATCTCCTTCCCTTATAAGTTCTAGGTAGAGGGTGAGGTCGTTGTTTCAAGACCCATTAGGTACTTGTGTAGCTTGTGAATAATAAAAAGAAAGAGTTTGAGTTCTGTCGTATGTAAGCTGGCCTTTTAGTTTGTTGTGTCACATATAAGTGTGGAAGGACAATGTGGGTTGTGCCTCGGGAGCAATGTATTCTGATTTGGGGAATTGTCATGAGCTAGTGTGCGCTGTTGCTGATGTAATTCAGCTCCGTAGATAAGTGTTCTGTGCACTGTTGTTGATGTATTGTTTCTTCTTTGTAACAAAGTTTGCTCATTCATCATAAAGAATTTTTTTTTTCTTTAACGTGGTGTATATGGAGGGAGTGTAATAGGCAGATGTTTAAGGATGTGGATAGTTCGGAAGACCAGCTGCTTGCTTCTTTTAGTGAGTTCTTTGTTTGACTGGTCTTGGGCTTGGGGATTCACATCTAGTGATTCTCTCCCTCTGTTTTATAGTTCTCTTCTTTCTTGTATTTATTTTTCTTCTCTGTTCTTTCCTCTTTTCTTCTTTGTGCATTTTGCCTTCTATGTGCTTTTTTTGCATAAAGTAGCTTTATCAATGTAGTCATTTCTTATTTATCAAAATAAAAAAATTATTATTAATTTTTTGACTAATTCTGTTGTTTGGAAATGAGGATTTTATTCTTTACATGCTGTATTTGGCAATGTGGAATTGAAATTAAAGCCCTCATCATGGAAATTCAATAAGTGAGTAATCTAGTTCGATTAAACTGCAACCCTATGTTGCCAAACACTGTCTTTGGATCTGTCTGTTTGTGCTTTCTATTGCTTCTGTCATATTTCCTTTGGATTAGTGGGCAGAATGCTATCATATGCTGAGTACGTGATTCATTTTTTACAAAAATTTATTTTGAAAGTATAAGTTTAATTAGAATATAGTATAGAATTCTTGAATTGTCTTACCTTCCCCCACCCCCCCCCCCCCCCCCCCCCCCAATCTTTTTCTTCCTCTGCCGGGGGCTTGAGTGTGTTTACTCATGCCAAAACCTGAGGCCAGCCACCCAGAATCTCTCACCCATGGCCAAACAACCCAAGCTGGCCACTCAAAATCCACAAACTGCCACTTTACAGCAGCAGCACCACTCTTGTACCCAAATCCTCTCCCCAAAGTACACCAAAACAATCCTTGAATGGGCTGCAGACTGCCATAATTGACAGCACCCCCGCCACTCTAATGCCCAAAATCCTCTTCCCCAAAGTACACTAGATTGCCTATAAAAAATCCTCAAACATGCTGCCGCAACTGACACAATCAAAGCTCCCTCAATCTAGAGAACCCAGGCAAAGCCCGACAATTGAATTAAAGTCTGTCCACAACCCATAATCCGAAACCCAGTATACAATGCCACATTTGTGGACACATAGTTGTCATACCTCTCATTGCCACTGCCAACCCAAACCCACCACACACAAACAACACCAACACCATGACCCCCCACACATCTCTAAAGAAATCTAGGAAATTATGCCCCTATTGGCCCCTCTATTGTTGGGTTTGGAGTGAGAATGTATAGATGGGACAAGTTATGGAGCAATTTTGATGCTGACCAACATCAAAGGAACTAATTGTTGTTGTTGTTGTTTCTCTTTGCTAGAGTGATTGTTCAATTGCCAACTTCTGAAATCCTAAGGGATAGGAGAAAGAAAGGAAAAAGAAAAAGAAGATCATGGAGAGAGAAGATAAAGAAAAAATCCAATGAATTTTAGAATTTTTTTTTATTAAATTTTATTTTAACTTGTATTATTTAGTAAAATAAATCACGTGTGGTGCACATTGTTAGACTTATGGTTAAGTGATTAAATTCACCATTTCCTAACAGCTTAAGCTTTTGGGACAATTGGTAATTTAACATGGTATTAGAGCAGGAGATCCTGAGTTCGATCCTTGATTTTATTCTGCCTCCCATTTATAATATTAAATTCTCACTTGTTGGGCCCCTACTTATTAAGGTGAAGTTTAGGTCCATAAGTGAAGGGGACGATTTATGATTAAGTAATTAAATTCACAATTTCCTAACAGCTTAAGCTTTTGGGATAATCAGTAATTTAACATACATAATAACATTTTTTGTGTACTGAGCCAATGGAAGTATGTCAGGAGGGCCAATTTGATCATTTCCCTAACCTTAGGAGTTTAAAATTTCAAATGAAACTCCTAAGGTTAATTCTGACTTTAGAAAACCTTCCGAGGCCTGGGATAATTATTGTGGACTGATGTTTTTTGTTTAAGAAGAATGTAAAGTATGTGGATCATATTATGCTGCATTGTGAGTATTCTAGGGAATTATGGTCTTTGGTTTTGTGCCTATTTGATGTAAAATACAATGGTTTATGCCCTGCTATGTGGTGGACTTGTTGGATTGTTTGACGGGTCAGTTTGGCAAACGTAGGGGTGGCAACAGCTAGAAGGCCATTCCTTTGTGCCTTGTGTGAATCATTTGGCATGAACGGAATAATTGGGCTTTTGAAGGAATAGAGCACACAACAACAGAGCTTAAGATGATTGTTTTAAAATCTTTGTTTGACTGGATGGCTGTAACACCCCCGTACTTGAGCTTCACTTTTTTTGATTCTAATAAAATTTCTTATTTACCTATAAAAAAAATCAATTTAAAAGATCATGGGATAAGTTTGATTTTAACTCAATATTTAGTGGATGTTTTTGCATTTTCTCCTAGATTATATGTGGAAAGCTCAGCACTGTGAGGTCCTTGCAATCTTGAGTTTCCTTGTCACAGCATTTGCCTACATTTTCTTTTCCCTATAGGAACATACATTGTGTTTTCTGGATTCATCTTGTTTGTGTTTCAACATCTGTCATTGTAAAAATAATGTATCCTTGAGTTTACATTTTTATTTGCTCATTTTGGTGTTGGGTGGACAAATTTCAGTTTATAAATGTTTCTAGAGCCTATTTTGTTTTCTCCTTACCTATGAAATACTTTCATATGGACATAATTCTCACATTGGATATCACATAGTATTAATGTCGGGATCTGCATGGATGCAAGCAACACGCATGACTAAGAAACTTAATCAATTTAGCCGTATCCATCTGTTCAAAATCATGGGGATTAAATGCTTGTGACTCTTCCACATTCACCTGTCAAACATGCCCAACTCCATTAACATAGGGTTATAAGTTATAATCATGTGGGTGTTTTACCCTATCCCCCTCCCTGCATTTCCCCCCTTTTTTTAAATCGAGAGGTGTCCTGCTTTTTATTTTTTAGGCAAATGTGGAATTGCTAATCTAGAACCATAATGCTGAATTCAGTTTTATAGCATAGTGGGCTTGTGTTTCTACTTGCATTTTTGCATGTGTATCACTGTGCTGCCATTTGATTGGCTTTCCCGGTCTTTCTTGGTTTGTGTTTATTTTTCATTTTCACTCTAGTTTTCCTTTTTGAAGGTGAATAATATCTTTTTGTAACACCTACTATGTTTAATTTGTGTGATAAAAATTCTCTTTTCTCAAAAATCTATTTTATCTTTCAGAGACGGCACTAAAGCTTGACACTTTGGTTGGTGATATTGAAGACACTGTATCTTCTGTTATGAACAAAAACCTAAAGAAGCATTCTTCCACACAGAATTCAGATGTGAGTATCCCTTTTCTCCTTTTTTTTTTTTTGGGGGGGGGGGGGGGGGGGGGGGGGGGGGGGTGGTGTTGACTGTGAACTGATTGTTTTACAAATATAGTTTTCTTAAGTTATTATTATTATTATTACATTTCTTCAATCTCAATTGTTGTAGGAAATGCGTCTGCTTGCTATCAAAACCCTTAAAATGACAGAAGAAGTTTTAACATCAGTTACAAAGACACGCCCTAAATGGGCACGCCTTGTGTCAGCAGTAGATCACAGAGTAGATCGAGCTCTAGCTGTTTTACGACCCCAGGCAATTGCAGATCATCGGGCCCTTCTTGCATCCCTTGGATGGCCTCCTCCCCTTTCTACCTTGACTTCCTCAAACCCAGATAGAAAATCAGCTGAAGTCCCAAATCCACTTTTCACAATGCAAGGGGACCTCAAACACCAGTACTGTGAAAACTTTCTCGCCTTGTGCAGACTGCAGGAGTTGCAGAGTCAAAGGAAATCCCGGCAACTAGAGGGCTTTAACCGGAAAGTTGCTTTGCGCCAGCCTCTCTGGGCTATTGAAGAGCTTGTAAATCCCATATCACTGGCATCCCAACTCCATTTCTCAAAGTGGGTTGATAAGCCAGAATTCATTTTTGCTCTTGTATATAAGATCACCAAGGACTATGTTGACTCTATGGATGAGTTATTGCAACCACTGGTTGATGAAGCGATGCTAGTAGGGTACAGTTGCAGAGAAGAATGGATTTCAGCAATGGTAACCTCCTTATCAACATACTTGGCAAAAGAGATATTCCCTGTTTATGTTGGTCAACTGGATGAAGAGAGTGCCACTGGTATTCGGTCACAGGCAAGGATTTCATGGCTCCATCTTGTTGACTTGATGATATCTTTTGATAAACGAGTCAGGTCTCTGGTAGAACATTCTGGAATCTTGCTTTCCTTTCAGGAAGATGGGAATCTGCAGAAGATTTCATCTCTCTCTGTCTTTTGTGACCGACCTGACTGGCTAGATTTATGGGCAGAAATAGAACTTAGTGAAGCACTAGATAAGTTGAAGCCTGAGATGGATGATGAGAGAAATTGGAGAATGAAAGTTCAGGGGGCAGTTCTTTCATCTGTTCCTGAGGATTTCAAGTCTCCAGCCGTTTCCAGTGCTTTTCTTCGGCATCTATCATCTATGATTGATCGTTGTCGATCATTGCCTAGCATATCGTTGAGATCAAGGTTTCTCAGATTAGGTGGTGCACCTATTACCCGAAAATTTTTGGATTGCATACTTCAGAGGTGCCAAGAAGCTGAAGGACTGACCGCCTTAACAGATGATGATGCCATTATTAAAGTCGCAAATTCCATTAATGCTGCTCATTACTTTGAATCTGTGATAAGGGAATGGTGTGAGGATGTCTTCTTTCTGGAAATGGAATTGAATCAAGGTGACCAACTGGGATTATCTGTTAGTGAGTATGGCAGTCGTGAAGAGCCAATTAAAGGATCTGAAGGAGGTATTTTTGATGAGGAGATTGGAAAGTTGGGGGAGTTTAGAGCTCAGTGGGTTGAGAAGATATCTGTTGTTATCTTGAGGGGATTTGATGCTCAATCTCGAGATTATATGAAGAACAGAAGGCAGTGGCAGGAAAAGGGCGAAGAAGGTTGGACAGTTTCCAAGTCTTTAGTTTTAGCTTTAGATTATTTGCAAGGAAAAGTTTCGGTAGTTGAAGAAAGTTTGAACAGGATAGACTTTGTTAGGGTCTGGAGAAGTTTGGCAGCTGGGGTAGATAGGTTGGTTTTCCAGAATATTCTTATGAGCAATGTGAAGTTTTATGATGGTGGTGTTGAGAGGTTTGACAGTGATTTGCAGGTTTTATTTGGGGTGTTTGGGGCTTGGTGTTTGAGGCCAGAAGGATTCTTTCCAAAAGCAAGTGAGGGCTTGAAGTTGTTGAAAATGGGTGAGAAGCAGCTTCAAGATAGTCTGGCAGGAGGTGAGAAATGGATGAAGGATAATGGGATTAGGCATTTGAGTGTAACTGAGACGGAAAAGATAGTAAGGAGTAGAGTATTCAAAAGTTAAAGGCTTTAGAAGTAAACTTTTCCCATTTGTGTATTGTTGTCCCAAGAAGACACTGCAACTTGAAGGAACAACCGGGAGGTTAGCTCAGGTTTATTGAAGCAGTGGTTACCATTTTGTGTACATGGCTCTGGACTTCCTGAACTGACCAATTCATTTTAACAGTACAGTAATTTCCAGTTTCTCTCAACCCACTTCTTACAACGGTCAACCACTGCTTACGGCCTAGAACATCTCCTGTTCTTAAATTTCAGCCAGGTATGATGTATCTACTGCCTATGTGGCAGGTGTGCTTAATAAATTGTAAATGTGGTTCAAGGAAAACCACTCCATTCGTTATTAAATTATAATTACTATTTGTTTTAGCAATTGAAATGGATATACAATTTACATCTTTTTGTGGTTTCATGACATTAAAGTGTGAAAGTAAATGTCTGGATATCTATGTGTGAAGTGCCATAGGTCTGCCAATAAGAGGGATGATGAAATCTTTCAAGCTTCTGGCCAAAGAAAAAATTTAAAACAAAATAATGAAGACATCTTTCAAGGTGTATACTTCGCATTTGTTTCTTGATCTGCTTTCTTTTTACTTTTGTGTTTCTTAGGACCATTTTGGGTGAAAAGAGTTGAACAATCTCCAGGCTCCTAAGTCATTGAATGGGTCTCTCAGAAGAGAATAATGGTAGTAATGGTGTTTCCTTCAAATTTTTAACAAAATTCCTGATTCTATGACTCAAAATACATGTGAAATTTGGAACTTTTGAGAAACTACTGTGATTTACTCCTGTAAACATCAAGGGAAATTTTTTCTTATATCTTTTGTAGGCCCTACGAATCAAGATAGGATAGAGGCTATCATGTTTCCGAAACATGTTTCCTCTCTCTCAAGTGGGGCCCCACTTGAGAGAGAGGAAACATGTTTCGGAAACACGGTGGACTTTTTCATCAAGATAGTTAAAAACTGTCCTGAATCTAGGTTCGATACATAAACTGTCCTCAATCTAGGTTCGATACATTTAAAGCGAATCATGGCTACTCTAGCTAGGTAACTGCTCAAGTTTGGTTGGCACTGGCTGATGATGTAGGGCGTGGGACATGTGAATTATAGTGGGCAAGGACTGGGTTTGTAGAGAAATTTTTTTACAGCTCCAAAGTTTTCTTTTTGGACCAAGTGACAAGATAGATTCCTTAACAAGTCCCATACTTGCAATGAGTTAAACCCAAGACCTCATCAAAATGGAAAACAAATTAGTTGAGTCGATGGTTTGTGAGAAGAATTTTGAAACAGAAGGTAGCTAGTAAGCACATATTTTACTACTATTTAAAGATCCCTTTATTTGATGGCAAGAAATTAGAGGATAAAATCTCTAAAATTAGGAATGTTGACAGGAAATTGGGTTTACTTACCTGCATCCCCTTCAAGGGTTTTTTTTTTTAATCATATTTTTTTTTTTTGGGAAAAACAAAAAACAAAAAACCTTGCCTTTACTGAGGTGGTATATCTTGTACCCGGCATATATGCCGGGTACCTCACAAGGAGGCGGGACTCACACACTGTGGGGCCCACCTCTTTGTGAGGTATCGGGCATGCATGCTGGGTATAGGATATACAAAATCACCTTTACTTGCATATGAGTGGTAAATATAACGATAGCTGTCACTCATGATGGACTTGGATAAAATCAAGTGATTGCAAGTAGTAGGAAGTGTTAGAGCTGAAGGTATAATAAGATAGGTCTATCTTAATATATGTTTAAGCTCATGTGTGCTTGTTGACGCAAATGATTGCATAACAACAATACAATACTACAAATACAAAAAATTTTACAAATTGTTGAAACGATAAGTTATGATTATTAGTACAATATTAATTTCACATTAGACTACCACTATTATCACTTTTATTATACATCAATCATAACCTGCCACCTACCTTGATAATTGTGGAAAAAATGTTATCATTAAATTTATTAATTGTGTATATATACGGTTTGACAAATAACTTTTCTATTATGTTCTAGTGGAATTTTCTTCCCTATATTTCACGTGATTCCATTCTTTTCTAAGCCCAAATATTTGACGGTCTGAATTCAGTCTGCCCTTCAAGATGGTATCTAGTTTTTATTTATTTATTGGTAACAAGATGGTATTTAGTTATTTATTAGCCATATGGTAAAAAACAAATAGCAACGAATTTTCGAATTTAGTACTAAAGTTTGACAGCAACAAAACATAATGTACGGACATGATAGAAGCATATAGCTAGGTGTAACGTATAAAGGAGACACTGTTGCTCATCTCAGCTGACAGGGCAGTTAGGCCATTGGTCTTACATGTCCCCTACAGTGGACGAAGACAATGCCAAAGAAGGACCACAATGGCCTGTGCTGTGAGTACTGGTTCTTGTCCTGGACTCTTCAAAGCTTGTAGGGGCTAACCTATAAACTGTAAGGTCTATCAAGTAATTTGCTTCTTATCGTTTTTTATTTTTCTGAATTGCTTTGCTTGCTTTGCGTGACCTATCAAAGATCTCTCCCTCTTGTTTTTTTCTTTGCTGAATAAAAAAGTGGGTTTCCCCCACACCATGTGTACCACGTGAACTTTCAAAGGTTTTTCCTTATCTTGACATGCTGGCATTGGTTGATGTTGCTAAAATAGGACAGGCATTATTTAAGTCTCACTGTAGAAAGCCATCTTATAGGCAGGGCACACAACCATCTATAGGTCACTGTAGAATGTTGAATTGGAAGACATCTCACATACAAGTCTGATAAATGGTGGGGTCAAAATGGACTTCGCTGTGAGTTTGAAGTTCAAATTTTCATGCATATATGGTATTCATGATGTGTAGCCGCATATATAATCTGTTTGTGGAACCGGTCTAATTAAGAACAATACTATCAGAAGATCATAATTGAAGGGAAGTGTATAGTTATAGGAGACGTGGCTGGAAGAAGGGCCGATAGATTTTGAGGACAGCAATATCTTCAAGGTCAATAATGTTAAAGTAGTCCTTATTTTCAAGGTCAATAATGTTAAACTAGTCCTTATTTTTCCTTATCCTTTGGCTCTTTTACTCGAAACTAATCACTGCAACTCTCGTTTCACTTGTACCTCTCCTCTGTCTCTCGTTCTCTCTGCTACAATTAGGACAGACCAATTTGAGCAACAGTGGCTGCACGCAATTACTGCTGGAAGCAGAAGATTTATAACTGTTTAGGGTTTTGCAGCGTGCATGAAGTACAATGGATAGCCTGAAATTGAACACCAACACTTCACAGATTTCTTTCTAGACATATATATGTGTTAGGGTTTTAGGTTGTCACAAAATTAATCAATTCTTAGTCAAATAATTAATTCGATTAATTATGCTTTAGATTTCAATTGAATATCATCAGACAAACATAGATCACATAAGACACCAAAATGATAACCTAGGAAAACCGATGAAATAACCGGTGGTGATTTCAAAAATTTTTTCCAGGATGATCATTAAGAAACATAAATTATACAATATTTAATAAGAAAGATAGTTATATCTTATTATCAATGCTACAAACTATATCTATTTCAAAATTTTAGTTAAATAAAATTTTTCTTGGATTTTTCTTTGTCTGTAAAGACCCAATATATTGTTAAAAGGACCAAAGTTTGACTGCAAACTTAGTTGTAGCCTGAGACATCAACTTTTACTAAACAAATTAACATGACTACATATTCATGATCGGGTTCACTATCCTCTCAAGATATACAAGTGATTGCACGTAACTCTGAGATTCATAAACTCTTCTATTCTGAACTGTTGCACATGAACTACTCGTTCGTGACTTCGAGATCCACTCTTAAAGTTTTAAGTAGTAACTATAGTCAATTGGTTGTAGCAACTTCATTGATCATTGGATCTTTTGTATGCATGTAGGCTCCTGTTGATGCTTTAAGAGGACTTGGAAAATTATAGATCTTTGTATAGAAACATTGCCCTCTTGTGTATGTAAAAACGTGCTCTAGAATTTATATTTATTTGTACTTGAGTTGCACCAAAACCCTAGATCAAACGACTGTAAAAATAAACTAAATATCCAATATGCATGAATCTCGATTAGTTGAGATGTGTAATTAGACAGGTCGAGATAAATGGATTTTGACTTGTCGAGCTGTAGCCAAAATGCAGCATTTCAACGGTCTATTTTCTGCTTCTTTGAGTCTTCCACTGTCTTGAACCTAATTTGTCTTGATCAAATATGATCCAATGTAATTCTATCTAGACAAACAATGTTTTAAATTGTTACATTTGTTCATGGTTGGCAATCTAAATATGGACTTTACAACATGATTTTATCTAAATACACATCATTATTCTTTTCTTAAAATTTTTTATCTAGGTTAAAAAAAATCGATTAACACCAATGAGTGACCTAGTCATAAGGGTGGCAATGTTTGACATGACTAGAAAACACAACACGCTTGGTGTTTAGAGAAAATAGGTTTGCGTCAAAAGAGGTCAACATGCTTTAACACAATTAATAAATAGGTCAATTTTGTGTTTACTTGCTCAACTCACAATCAACCTGAAATAGCCTCACTTAAAAAAAGATTCAATAGTTGGGGGTGGGGTAATATGAATCCTAGATGTCTCTATTGAAAATATCTGGAAGCGCTAGTTATTGAGCTACAAAGCTCTTGGCAATGTCATTTTTATCTAATACAAATTAGAATTCTAAATATAATTGAGTAAAAAAGAGTCATTTTCTAAAAAGTATTTTCTATAAAATTATCTCAATTTTTTTTTTTTTAAAATTTTTGGTTGCAATCTTAAATGAGTTGAAAAACTATCTCCTAACTTTATTTATTTAGCTTGCTATGAGATAGAGTTGTTTTTCCAAAAAAAAAAAAAAAGAGTAGTGAAAAAAAATCTCTAAATATAGGTCATACTTTTTTTGTTGACTAAAGATAATTTTCCTTTGACTCATTTTTTTTAATGTTATATACCAAAAACTGGAAAACTATCTTTATACAAAGTTTTCAATCAAAACAAACAAAGTTTTATATTGATAAATTTTTTATTGAAACTCTAAAATCCCTAATTCTTTTACTCAAAACAAAGTAAAAATTAATCTTTTTTCACTTTATTTTTCTTAAATTGTGTATCAAACAAGTTAAAATGAATTGTGTTGTGTCAACCCTCTCTAATAAATAGATTGTGTTTAGGTTGAAATGTTTTGACACTATTACTAAATAGGTTGAGTTAAAATTAAGCCATGAATTTGGATACTCTTGTCAAAACACGGCACAAACACGAATTGCAACCCCTACCTACTTGTTAATGGTCACATTTAAAAGTTTAAACTAACAAACAAGCAAACTTTTTATTTTTTTTATTTTTTGGTAAACCAAACAAGCAAACTTTATTTTCATATATATGGGTCTAACTTTGGGAAGTTGGTTTCCAATGTTAAAGACAGTCCTTTATGAAATTTTGTGACGGCGTCCACATCACAAGGCAAGGTACCAATATTATAGCATAGGACGTCATTTATGGGAGATAATAGCTTTGCTACCGGAAATTTAGGGTCCAAATTGAGAGGGTTCGTCCTAACTCCTAAGAAAAAAAATACAAACAAACACAAGGAATAGAAGGTTGGTAAATAAGGCCAAATACCCAAATTATTTGCTTTTCATTCAGTCCCCCTCTGGCCCTCCCCATCAGGTGGTGTCTCTCTCTCCCCCGCATGACTGTGTAGTTTAGTCATTTAACTTCTTGTGCATGCATTGTCACATCAGGCTTTAAGTTCTTAATTTGCTTGCTCTGCACCGACAACAACTACTAAACTGTGTCAACAGTACTTAGCTCAATTAGTTAGAGCATTTTCAGCTGATTAGACTTATTTTTGTATTGTTTGGAGAATGTACAGTGATTTTTATCTTTTAACCACTTACTTTTTTTAAATACATTTTTCAACTGATTTTTTATCCCATTCTCTATCTCATTTAAATATTATTTATTCATTCATTTTTTTTTAAAACTACACATCTTCCAACATTTTTTATTCAATACCTGATTATTATAATAGAAAAAAAAAACATTTGAATAATGAACAGTAGCCCGTCAGACTTGATGAGTTACTGTTCATAAGCCAAAACAAATTCCAGATATAGAGAGTCCATTGGAGACTTATTTTGTGGGTTTACTTCCTATAGTAAAGAGGATTTTGTATTTAGTTCTCCTGTTGGAGATGCTCTTAATACTTCACTAAACTGTGTTAACAATTTTATAGCTCAATTGATTAGTACATCTCGGAGTTTCAAAATACTACTAAATTCATTTGTTTTTTAAATTCCAATATCTGTATATTGGATGCATGTTATATGATTTAATGTAAGGATTATACTCATACATTGTGTTTTAACCATATGATTTACTATAAGTACATTTATTTGTTATGGGTAAATTCTAATGGAAAATTTGTAAAAGTTAAAAAACTATTCCGATTAGTCTCTATTACAATTTTTTTTTTTTTAAAGTAGGAATAATATTAGTGAATTTTCATGTAATTTATATTTTGTACATGATTTTTAAGTAACCCATGAATATAAGCTCTACATGTGGAATGATATGCTTATATGTCATATGGTTTATCATAACTATATTAAATTTATTAAAATAATTTGTTTTATGATCATTACCAAAGTTCTTAAAAAAAAATTAACAAGAAATTTAAAGTAAGTTTAATCTTTTATCTTAAACTAACTAATGCCCATGCTTCATGTGTACGCTATTAGTTCATTTTGAGGTTCATTTTGAAAACTTTAATAAGAAATTATGTTTTTCATGGTTCATGTTTAATATTCATTATGTTGTTATAATATTTGAAAAATTAATTTCAATTACATATTATATGTCATTATAATGAATTAAAAATAGAAATTATTAGTAAGATATTACATTGCCTTTTTATATTCTCCATACTTGTAAAATATTTAAATAATTATGTAGAGATCAATAACTATTTATTTGTAAAATATTTAATCAAATAATAAATAACGTCAAATTAACATGAATTAAGACATTTGTGTTAAGGACAATGAAAGTGTGTAATTCAACAATGCGCTTTTGAATATATATATGACAAAATTTAATTACAAAATTGGTTGTAGCCTAAAACTACAACCTTACTCAATAAAATAAATAATATTACATATTTTAAAAATTTAACAATTGAATTGCATGTTCTTTACACTCTTAATATACATGTTAAATTTTGTGTCAACCAATTCTTGTAACTAAATTTTGTACATATATTAAACTTATAAAAAATGTTGAGTGGTGTAACATTAATAAAATATTACACTTGTACTAGATTTTATCTTTATATATATGAAACCAGATTGAGTCCAGTGTACAAGAGCACTGAATTCATATGTGTCAAATATTTGCTACGTGTCAATATTGATATAACTACCACATTTATTCATTTCTCTTTAGTTTCTTCACAAAACTAACGTAAAAAGAAAAAGTATATATAAACAAATAAATTTCTAGCCTAAAGTGTTTACCTTAATCTGTAAGTTAGACTCAAAACGGGATCTTATTTTGGTTTTTGAAACTAAATTAAAGAAACCTCATTCATTCATTCAAAAAAAAAAAAAAAAAAAAAATCCTAGTGACAGAAATCCGTATAATGGTTATCTTTTTGCTCTCTTCTATAAATATAGTTCATATGTGGTTTGGACAGTAGGAATTTTTTATTTTTTTAAGATTTGACAATCAAAAACAATTCAGAGGCAGCTTGTCAGGGAATTGGAAATGAAATTTTGCAGGAAGGATGTGGTAGTGCAAATTTCCCAAACCACATATGAACTAGATTGTAGTTTTTCTCTTTTCAGTTTTCAGGCTTGATATGCTTTTCATTTTTAGAGATTATACATTTTCATTGATTTTGATATCTGAGTTTAGGAAACAAACTAGAAGGGGGGCTAGCTAGGGGTGGGGGTTAACATAGATCAGACTCTGAATCCTCTTGCTTCATGCTAGATTAAGCAAGAATCCATTTGGCTATTATTTTTGCAGATAAAGAAGGAAAATTTAGTTCAAAATGTTTTTTCTTGTCAAAGAAGTATGTATAATATATGAGGCGGAAGCGTATAGAACTTTTCATCTTTTCCTCAACTTTATTCTATTAATTGCAAGACTCAATCACTAAATGTCTCTACTTTTTCATTATAGATTTAAAATTTTTATTTTTAGTTTTTTCATTGAGGAGAACATTTTAGGTGAGATAGGTACAACCTTGTTTAGGTGAGCATTTGTTACAAATTAATCTAAAGTTTAAAGCCAATAAGGACAAAATTACAAAACAAAACAAAACATAAATAAGAAAGAAAATTGTTGAAGATTAGAACAATTTATATATTAATGGGGTTTATAAGGCATAAATTCTTTAATCAACAAAGTTCTTTAAATCATGTCATACGACTCATAATATCCAAACTTGGAATGGAATACTTATGGGCCAACAAGAAATGGCACCATGCCCTAAATTACAGGTGTGGGGTGTGAAGTGTGAACTCTCCATGTCAGATCTGCCAAGAAAATAAAGAAAAAAAAGAACAAAGAAACAACATGGTTTTAGGAAAGAATGGTTCTGCAATTTCCAATTAGACACAAAGAGGACAAGGTCCCCCAACCTAAGTTCCCTATTAAACAAACAATGGAAACAGTATCTTTTCGTAGCATATTAACAATACTTGTGAGTTCTGACAAATTCATAGCAATTAGCAAGTACCAATCTAAACCTAGAAACGTGTCCTCATGTAGTGATAGATGTGTTAAATTATTTTTATGACATTGCAAAAGTTGAGAGGCTGTTTTCAAAGACTTATTAGCCAAGTCCCACTTGATTGTTGGTCCTTGTAGTGCAGTAATGTGGGACAAGATGGGCCCTAATTTTCTTATCAAAATCGACCACTAATGTCTTTTGCAAAGGTCTTTTTCCACATATTAATTTTTTTGTCCTAAAACCCGACCTCCATTCTCTTTTTAAACTGCCTCTAGCTCCTCGTTCAACTTCCACTCTAGTCCTTGTTACAAGGGAGTTCAAGAAAAAAAAAATAACTAGTACCAACCGAGCTTCAGTCATGTCTAGCCGAAGATCAAGAAACTTCACAAATGAAGAGATTAAAGATCTGGTTTTGAAACTACAATCACTGCTTCCACAACCTAATCAAAGGCTCAACCAAACGGTATAGGCTAGGGTTGATTTTTGTTTTTCCTTTCTACTTTTTGTTACTATCATTTGTCTTACTTTCACTACTTCTTCAAAGTTTTCACAGCCCTTTTGTAAAATATGACCATGAATGTGATCATATATATAAGGTTGTTCTCCTATCTTACTTACAAAAGGGTGTAAGATAACTATTAGAATTATAATTAAATGATATGATAGAAGGTGAAGCTTTTGAGTCATGTACTCTTTTGTTTAAAATAGCAAAAAGAGTCGGTTTAGGTACGAAACTTTTGATAAATTCACTATTTTCTAACAATTATAACTTTTATATATTAAATAAATGAGAATTTCTCATAGTATTATAATAAATAGTTTTGAGTTCGTCAAATATAATGAACAATTTTAACATTAGGGAACGTACATGATGATCAATAGAAGCTATCCATAGCCCCACAGCAACCAGTAAAGTTTTTTTTTTTTGGGGGGGGGGGGGGGGAGGGAGAGGAGCCAGAAATATGAACATATATATCAACCGGCCAGGGTTTATTAATAAGATTTCTATCACATACACAATATGCTTTGATACAATTGATAGATATATAGAATCCTTGTGAGTTGTGAGTAGAAAATAATAATTGGAATCCTTTAATATTGCTAACCAATTTTCTGTCGTTTGGTGTAGCTATCAGCATCTATGGTTTTAAATGAAACCTGCACTTACATCAAGAGGTTACAAAAAGAGGCTGATGAACTGAGTGAAAGACTCTCTCAACTGCTGGATTCTGTGGACACTACTGGTGTTGACGTAGAACTTATTAGAACACTGTTGCAACAATAAAAGCATATCTCTCTCTCTCTCTCCCTCTCTCATGTAATTTTGAATAAATAAATATGTGTGTTCGATGTTTTTGCTTCCTGATCTTGTCAATATGCTAGTCATCCTCCGACAAAATATGTATGTTTTTGTCCTGCATTATTGATCAATGGTGAATATATAGTAGCTATTAAAAAAAAAAAGCATATTATATATCTAGATTAACCAATTTTTTGATCATTCAATGATTAGGACAGAAACCAAGAGAAGTGAGAAAGAAGGCAAGTAAGCTACTAAACTTAATAATTGAATTCATGGAAGGGGTAGTCGTTAGAGTTAGAAAGGTATAAGATAACGGTTTGAAAAGTGAAAGCCAAATAGGCTTATAAAGTAAACTGTTCCTGCTTTCCATTTAAAATAACCAAATCTAGTTTATGATTCAATGATGATTGGCCATACTTTCTTATTTACAGCATCAACGTATCCAAAGTTTCAAACTAACTAAAAGAGAAAAAAGGTTGGTTGTTCCTCAATTACCTAATCATAAATGTTTAGCAAAGCTGTGGTAAGTTCATGTTTTCGACTTATGCTCATTAGCATTTTTGATGGGATTCACAACGATAAGTTATTCAGATTTTCTGCTCTTCTAAGCCCAAAAAAATAGAGTACTACTATAGTTACATCCAAATAAAAAACGTCAATTTAGATCGTCCTCTTACCTTCTTTTTTTTTTTTTTTTTTTATTTTTTTTTTTTAATTTAGTTATCAAAAAAGCTACAATAAGTTCGTTAAAAAAAAAAAAAAAAAAAAGTAAGTCTGCACAGTATGCATGAAGCGATTGTACTGTTTGCATATAAATGAGTTACACGTATACCTCTTCTCCTTCATTCATTGTGAAATAATGAGCCATACACAACCACTGTACCCCTTTGATGATCTGTACAACTTCTTCATTTTGAAAAGCTGCTATCACCTTCAATTAATGAAAGGATCCAATAATGGTTTTATTAATCTGTACTCAACTTCTTGTTTTTCTCTCAAGTACCTACCTATTGCTACCATTAAGTGACTGATCTCTTTCTCCGCCAAACCTTGGGATCCGACGTGTACATACTGATTAGGCAGTACGTTTTTGGCATCCTTCCAATATGAATGTGTAATGACAAATGTCATTTTATCTTGTCAAAATCTACTTTATCGATTTTAGTACATCATTTAACATTACATTATATTAATATAATAATTAAAAAAACCCAGCTATTATACTGTAGCAGTAAAAAATTGTACCATAGCAATTTTTTTTTTTTTTTTTTTTTTTGAAAGTGTACCGTAGCAATTTTACAGTACAATTCTACTAGAACAAATTGTTATTTAATTTGAAACACCTCATGCTACAGTACAATTGTTATTTAATTTAAGTACCTATTGCTACCATTAAGTGATTGATCTATTTCTCCACCAAACCTTGGGATCCGATGTGTACATACTGTTTAGGCAGTACGTTTTTGGCATCCTTCCACTTATAAACTAACTTCTTTTGACAAGTTTTCACTCTTGATAAGTTTTTTTTTTTTGAGGGGACACTCTTGATAAGTTGGATTTAAATTGTTCTTCATTCATTCAAAAAAAAAAAAAAACACACACACACACTCACAAAATTGTTCTTCATTCGAATTGCATCCAGATAGTACTCACACTGTCACACATAAAAATAATTTTGAATACTATAATGTGCTTGTGAAAGATCTCACAAACAAACAAAAGAAAAAAAAAAACACTAATAAACAAAGAGACAGAACCACACAAAGTACTTATGCGATTTGATCTTAGGCCTCTCTCTTTAAACAATGACACCCCCCAAAAAAAAAAATCACTTTAGCCAGATTATAATAGTGGCAAAAAAACACATTCACAAGCATATAAACTCAAATAGAGACCTAAAGCACCGTCTCTCACAAATAATAAAGAGTAGAGAAATTTTATTGGGCAACTCCAGCACTCCTTAAGAACCAATAAAACTCAACCACAAACGGATTTTTCTGTTCAACCAACAATATTTTATTTTGACCAAGATTTTACGTCATTGCCCACTTGAAAATGAGGAAAATATTTTTCTTGAGGATGTTTAAGTCGTGCAAAACATAGCTTTGAAATTTGTGATTTTAAAGAAAGATGATTTCAACTAATAAATTTTGTTATGGGTCAAAAGTTTGACAATAACATGGTACAATACAAGAGCCACCCTTTCTTTACTTTGTTATTAATTCTTTTCAACGTAAAGTATGTATTCTTTACTAACGAAAATGATTAAACTTGAAAGTTGTTTATATGAAAAATCTCTCTCTCTCTCTCTCTCTCTCCCTCTCTCTCTCTCTCTCTCTCTAAAGTAATAGCTATGTACTCTACTGATGCATTAAATATAAGAAATAGATTAATTTTACATATGAACCCTGGATTCTTCATATTGAAAGAACCAGGCAATCCCCATCCCCGCCTTTGTTATTTTTTTAATCTTAATATATATTAGTAATAGAAAATTTTTATGGAAAAATGAAAAAGTTACTCATTTATATATATATATATATCAAAGTATTTTGAAGTTTAAGTTACATTGGCTCACAACCAAAACTTACTTCATATGATTGTTACCAAGCAAGAAAAACAAAATTTTACATAAATAAAGCAAAGGCCACGAGAACTTTAAGTTCAACATGTTCCCTATATATCTTATTGAACATTAAATGTGAATATAGTCAAGAGCTTAATAGTCAAGAAAGCCACAGAAACACCCACAACTAGGGCTGTCCATCAACTCAGAAGACCCGACCTGACCCGATCCGACCTGAAGACATACGAGCGGTTCTGAATGCCCAAAGGGGTCAGGTGCAGATATGTTTATTTCAAAAATCGGTTTTACGGGTCGGTTTTGGGACCCTTAACTTCTAACCCATATAAACCGACTTGACTCGATCAGAACTTTAAAAGCAAAACACCTAGGTTCTTTCTTGATTCTTCTACGCCCTTTAAGAAAAAATTCTCTCGGTTTCTCTGTGATTTCTCACTTTCTCTGATATCTGTCTCTCTGATCTCTCACTTTCTCTAATCTCTCTCAAATCCCTAACCCTAGCCTCTTTACTGCTGTTGTCGCCCTGTTGACCTTATTGCCACCATTCGTTCTCGGTTAGGTCTCAAACTCCACACTCTTGATAAATCCCTCCTTTGATTTACATGAAATCTACTTTGAGACTTTAATCGATGGTGGGTTAGTAAAAAAATAAGTTTTGTTTTTTTTATTTTAAAATTGTACTAATCTTGTGATGGATGTGGTGATGGTAGGGGATGGAGTGGTGGTGGTGGTGGTGTGGGTAGTATTATCTCTATTTTTCGTTTCAGTTTCATAGATCTAGTGTTTTTGGTCTTGGTTTGTGTTATTTGGGTTGTGATTTCTTTGTTCTTTGGGTTTTGACTTCTTCTCTGTTCTTTGGGCTTTTATTTCTATCTTCATCTTGTGCTTTAGCTCAAACCTGAAATAATCCGATGGATCCGACCTGCTCAACCGTGACCCGTGCCATCGGGTTCAACCCAAACATTTGGTTGGCCATGGGTCCATTTTTCGTTCACTAGATTCAATCGGGTTGGTTATGGGTCAGTACCAAACCCGATCCGGCCTGACCCGTGGAGAGCGCTACCCACAATGGAGTTAGAAAATCAAGGTAGGGTGTGTACAGCAACAAGGCACGCTAGTTGCATGTGCCCTTGCTGTGACTAGGGATTGGGACCAGAGGGAGTGATAGGACCTCGTTGAATAGACGAAATCAAAAGGCTTTCTTTCTTCAACCTAGCATGCGTTTGGATTGGGCGTTTTGTTCAATCCATGTGTTTTGCGTTGTTTTAGTGGGTCCCATGGGTATTTTTCACGTGCCATCAAATAGAGAAAAATGCAAATTTCTAGATAAATTTGGGTCCTGCAGCACTATTTACACATTTACAATTTATTCTGCTACAGTATTTTCAGCAATAAGTTTACAGTTTTCAGCAAATAAGCTGTATCCAAATACATCCCTAGCTTCTTATTTTTTCTTATTTTTTTTTTTTTTTACATTTCACCAACATATATAGCGAGTACATGATGGACCTATCAAAAAGCCTATGAAAATACATATAAGGATCAACATCATAGACTCAAGAAAACTCAAATTTTGTTCACAGTTTGCAAACATTCAATCTATTAAGCCTAACATATAAAATCAATCGTAAATGTATTTTGGGATTTAAGATGAGTAGAAATTTATTAAGAAAAATTTATTTTTGTTTCTTATCTTTACACACACAAAATCTCTTCTAGTTTGGATTAATTCATGTACTAAATTAGTTTTGGATCTTAGTATATGTCTTATTGTTAAATGGTAAAATTTGTTTTCCATACTTTGACCCCCCAAAAATGAAATTATGATTCCATCACTACAAGAATCGTAGATGAAATCACTTTATGCATCAAAAAATTGAAGATATGAGAAAGTATCTTCTACACTTGTTCCCCAAAATGAAGGTCTTATGCTTATGGGATCCACAAACTTATAAGAGGACCGTCTGCTTCAATCACAATTTAAAATCTCATTGATCAGAAGTAGAGATAAGATTAAGAAATGACAAAAATCCGCTTAGCTCTACCAAAAATCCGCTTGTAAGCTCTAATTAGATGGATCAATGCGTCAAATTGATATGACATCAATCTCCAAAGCTCTACCAAATTTACAAGAATTAAGAAAAAAAAAACTAAATAATTATTATCATAATAAAAAAAAAGTATGTGCAAGAAATATGAAGTTTGTCATTCTCCTAATTAATTATGAACAAATTACCGCAAAGCCTATTAAGCCAATTAAGGTTCCATTTGTTTAATCATAAATATATTGCTTGATTATTTTTTGGTTTGACAGGATTTTACATTGTTGCCCGCTCAAAAACAAGGAAAATATTTGTCTTGAGGATGTTTTACGTCATGCCAAACAGCCTTGAAATTTGTGATTTTAAAGAAAGCATTTCAACTGATAAATTTTTTTGTGGGTCAAAAGTTTGACAATAACATGGGACAATACAAGCCACCTTTTCTTTACTTTGTTATTATTAATTAATTCTTTTCAAACGTAAAGTATGTATTCTTTTCTAACGAAAATTATTAAACTTGCAAGTTGTTTACATAGAATCTCTCTCGCTCTTTCTCCAAAGTAATAGTTATGTATTCAACTGATGCATAAAATATTGGAAACAGAATAATTTTATATATATGAACCACGGATTCTTTATATTTGAAGAACTAGGCAATCCCCATCCCCCACTTTTTCATAATAATATAATGAATCAATATTATTCAAATCAAAGTATTGTGAAGTTTGCATTAGTTACATGGGGGTTCACAACCAAACTTACTTGATATGGTTGTTCCCCAAGCAATAAAAAGGAAATTTTACATAAATAAATTAAGGAAAGGCCACATGAACTTTAAGTTCACCATGGTTATCTCCTATATATTTTGCTGAACATTAAATGTGAATATAGTCATGAACTCTAATCTTGGTTAAGGTTTTGATGGCAGAGAAAGCCGCTAGGGGCAAATGCCATTGTTCCGACCAGGGATGTTAGTGCATGGATTGGTACCTGAGCCAGTGACAGGACCCCGTTGAAAAGACTGAAGCAAAAGCCTTTCTTTCTTCAACCATTGTTCTCCTTCCAATGACCTCGTTGCACCAACTTGTGGAGAAGCAAATAAAATGGTAACAATAAGCAGCACTGTCAAAACTTTGTTCCAGATGTGAGAGAAACCCATCTTTGTAAAAACAACAACAACAACAACAAAATATTATGAAGGAAAGTGTGTCTATATTCTTTGTTTTGAGCTAATTAAGGTACTTTGGAAAGAAATAAGTTTTTTAAGATGGTTTCAGAAAGGTGGAGAAGAGCTACACTTATATATAGTTTGTCTCTTTACGTTTCTCCTTTGGGTAGACATTGACTGTAATGGCCACAACGGTTTACTATGGTTTCCTTTGTTTGACTGAGCCATGGTTTGAAGGTTGAACGAGTTGGAATGGATCAAATTCAGTAAATGCCCTCTTTCATAGGTTTACTTTCATATTTATATGTATACGTGTTGAAAGTAAACCCCTCGCATACGATTAGCAAAAATAAGAAAAAGAAATTGACAGTCTGTAATTTCGAAACCCATTTTGTGGCAAAACGATTAGTATACAGGAAATCCAACAAAATCAGAACATCAATAGGCCTTGGAAATTGACTGATAACTGAGTTCGGCTAAAGTATTTGTAAAGCCAAATAAGATCCTACATTTACAGCAATTTAACTATTAGAAAAGACAAAACATAACTCTAATAAGAAATAGAAAATGTGAGACATAGCTATGATATTATGATAATATATATGGAAAAATATAAAGAAAAAAAAAATAAATAAAGAAGGAGCATAGAAAAAGAGAATTAAGTCAAAACACAAGAAATTAGACTTTTATCTAATGAAAATCTCTTGATGGCTACGACTTCATTATTAGCATTTTGAAAAAATTACAATAAACCCTTTAAATGGTATATAAATAATTAGCTAAATCATTGACTATCAATAAATAAACCAATGTTCCAATATTTGGAATAGAAATCTTTTGTCTCATATTTTATGTTCCACTTTTAATATAATTTTTTTATTCTATTTTTTATGTATTACTTTATACTCAATCAATTATAGTATACCATCTGTTTATTTTGTATTCCAATATTTGAATTACAAGTAGGATTACAATTTCTTTGCTTGTACTCTAAGTAATATTAGATACAAAGACTTGACTAGAGTTATATTACAGACTTTGATCTCGATTCTTGACTAGCTAGTACTTGAGCCTTGATACAATCATAAATGTATTTTGGGATTTAAGCTGAGTAGAAACGTATTAATTAAGAAATATTTATTTTTTTGTCTTATCTTTTATATATAATATTGTTAATACTAAATATATGCTAGTTCCAATTTACCTGTATTAACTTAATTTTTAATCTTGGCATATGTCTTATTTTTAAATAGTGAAATTGGTTATCATACATCTGACACCCCCAACATAAAATCCAGATTCCAACGCTACAGGAGTCAAAGATAAAATCCCATCATGCATCCAAACAACAAATGAAATGTTAAAGTATCTTCGAATTTGCTCCAAGAAATGAAGGTCCCATGCTTGTGGTGTTCTCAAACTTGTGAGAACTTGTGAGAGGTCCACTTCAATCACAACTTCAGTTATTGAAAATATTGTGAAAAAAGTTTTGTTTCAACATTACTCAAAATAATCAGTTTAACGAAATTGTGATAGGATTACATAAGGGAAAAATCTAATTGTATGGAATGATACTTCTCTACAAAAGTTAAAAGAATCAATAAAAGAAAAATAACCACGTACACAAATTCTCTCTCTCTCTCTCTCTCTCTCTCTCCAATAAAATATTGAAAACAATTAATTTTATAAATGAACCCAGACACTTCACATGGGAAGAACTAGGCAATCTCCATCCCCCACTGGTACGTTCAAAATTTTAAATAATAATAATAACAAGTCAATAAACATTAATTATATATAAAATCATGAATCAATATATTTCAAATTATTTAGATGTTTACATTAGTTACATTGGTTGACAACCAAACTTACTTGATATGGTTGTTCCCCAAGCAATAAAAAGAAAAATTTACATAAATAACGCAGAGGCCACAAGAACTTTAGTCTTAAAGTTCATCATGGTCTCCTATTTATTTTGCTAAACATTAAATTTGAATACGGCCATGAGCTCTAATCTTGGTCAAGTGCTTTAATAGCAGAGAAAGCCACAGCAACACCCACAGCAGAGTTAGAGTGTGCATGGAAACATGGCTTGCTAGTTGCTATTGGCAAATGCCCTTGCTCCGACCAGGGATGTAAGTGCATGGATTGGGGCCTGAGGGAGTGACAGGACCTCGTTGAACAGACTGAAACAAAAGGCTTTCTTTCTTCACCCAATGTTCTCTTTCCAATTGCCTCATTGCACCAACTTGAGAAGAAGCAAACAAAATGGTAACAAAAAGCAGCACTGTCAAAACATTTTTCCAGATGTGAGAGAAACCCATCTTTAATTGTACACAAACAAAAAAAAAAATGAAGGAAATTGTGCTTATATTCTGTGTTTTGTTTTGTAAGTATTGAGCTAAGTTACTTTGGAGAGAAATCAGTTTTTTAAGATGGTTTCAAAGAGTGGAAGAGAGCTAGTTATATAGTTTGAGTCTCAATGTTTTTTCTTTGTGTAAACGTTTTGATTGTTGCCTACAACGGTTTACTACGATTCCTTTGCTTGACTGAGCCATGGTTTGAAGGTTGAACTGAGTTGGAAAGCATTAAATTCAGTTAAAGGTCTCCTTTCGTGGATTTACTTCTAAATTTCTGAGGGTGGAATCCCCTGGCATACGATTAGCCAGAAAAGGATTTAAAAAACAAAAGAAAAAAAAGAAAATGACTATTTGTAGTTTTGAAACTTTGTGGCTAAACAATCAGTAGACAGGAAATCTAACATAATAATCTGAACTTTAATAGGCCTTGGAAATAGACTGATAACTTAGTTCGGCTAAAGTAGTTGTAACGCTAAATAATATCCTACATTTACAGCAATTCAGCTATTAAAAAATATACAACATAACTCTAATAATAAGAAAAAAAATGTGAGACAGACGTCTCCTCTTGTAGGTTTACTTCTAAATTTCTGAGGGTGGAATCCCCTGGCATACGTACGTTTAGCCAGAAAAAAAAAAAAAAAAAAAAAAAAAAAAAAAAAAAGAGGACTATTTGTAGTTTTGAATATTTGTGGCTAAACAATCATTATACAGGAAATCTAACAAAATAATCAGAACTTTAATAGGCCTTGGAAAATTGACTGATAACTGAGTTCGGCTAAAGTAGTTGTAATGCTAAATAATATCCTACATTTACAGAAATTCAGCTATTAGAAAAGAGTGATGCTACAGTCACAAATTATTTTACAATATTTTTACAAATCATTAATGTGACAAATCTTTATTAGTTTTTATATAGGTTCACTACTAACATCACATTTGTGTTTATTAATGATTATTTGAAAATTACTAAAGTCACATTAGTAGTTTATAAAAATATTGTAAAATAATTTGTGTCTGTAACATTACTCATTAAAAAATATATTACATAACTCTAATGATAAGAAAAAAAATGTGAGACATTGCTATGATATTATGATAATATATATAGAAAAATATAAGGAAGAAAATAAAGAAAGACAATGATAGAAAAAGAGAATGAGTCAAAACATAAGAAATTAGACCTACAATGGAAATCACAATGGAAATCTTTTGATAATGATTAGGGCTATAAACAAATCAAGCCGTTCATGAACAACTCGAGCTCGGCTTCATAAAAAGCTTGTTCATGTTCGTTTATTTATAAATAAGCCAAGCTTGAGTTTTAGTTTTAATCTTGTTTAATAAATAAGCTGGGCTCAAGCAAAAAAAAAAAATGTTTGTGAATAAGCTTGTGAACAATAGGGCTTGATACAAAACAAGCTGAGTTTAGGCTTTTTTATAGCTTGATAAAAGGCTTGATATATTTACTAAATAAACTCATTATTATGAAATTACACATATCTTGATAATAAAATAGTTCACATGAGACCACTTACCACTACCCATTAATTTTTCTTCTTTCCTCTAATTTTTTTAACACTCCCTCTAAGTTGAACATGGAACTCTTTTAGACTTAAGTTACATTTTTTTTTTAATCCAAGTGGGCCCTATGGGTCAAGTGTGGGGCCTTCCTCCTTGGAGGAAGAGGGGAGTACGACTCAGCCGAGTGGACTGAAACAGAGAAAAGATTTGGAGTTGCGACCTAGTTTTATGGTCTAGGAACCATGTATATAGCGTCCTTACATGGAATGATTAATCTTACTACCGGAGTATAGGTACAACTTGGGAAGGTGTTAGGCACCGAAGATTGCCTGACTCGTGGGTCGACTTCCACTCATTATGTCTTACATCTTAATTTCATTAAAGACATATTCAATATTGTTATTCTAAACTCATACACACATTAGCATTCATCTAACAATCAACATGATATAAATCATCCCAAAACCTTAACATACATCTATTATGGAAACTCATACCAGACCTAGCATACATTTATTATTTATATCATATTATCTCATCCAAGGCAGCAAAACAAATCATGGCAGTATAAGGGGGCAGAAACATAGACATGACAGCAAAGTGTTAACATCGAATATAATCCAAACGTCTAAGCATAACATCCAAGCATCAAACAAACATATTCATCATAAAATGCATGTTCATGTGAATGCATAAATTATCTCACTTAACTTATTGCATTTCAGCACCTATGCATCAATGGATGATCATGTGAATGCATATTCATGGCATTAAAGCAAGAAGTAAAAAGAAACCCTAATTAAACAAAGGAACAGATACCTAAAAGGCATAAAAATGAACCAAACAGAGGCATATGATGTAAAAGAAACAAAGAAACAGAAACAGAAGACTCAGACTAGGGTTTATGGGTATGAGTATGTGTGCACATATATAAGCCTGCGTATGTAGGCTAGTTGTATGTGTACGCATACTACAAGTTTGCATGAGCATATAGAATCATGCGTACGTAGACACGCCTAATGAACCCTAACCCAGAAGCTCAGGAACACAAATAAAATAGAGCAGGACTTAAAACAATAAAACTAACAACCTAACATGTTTTAAAACGTACAAACTACATAAAACTAAACTAAACAAGCATATTAGAACATAAAGAAAGCAAGGAGACAAGATTAAAGTAGAAATGAAAGAAAAGAGTTTATAACTCAATACCTCCAAACAAAAACTCCTAGGCTTGATTTTGACTATCTCCTCAATCAAATATATTCACAATCAAACAAAGAAGTGGTTAGTAATCTTAAAACTCAAAGATCAAGTCCATAAAAGGCCCCAATTAGAAAATATTGAGTTAAGGATATTTTATGAAAAACTCTCTCTTTGATTCACTATTTCTAGCAAATTTTATATTTTCTCTTAGGATTTTCTGTGTGTTTTTGAAATATACCATGTAAGACTTTATATAGTTGAAAAATTAGGGTTTGGAATGGCTCCTAGACAATGTGAGATTCATTCCAAACCTCAACTTTAATACAGAGAACTTGCCTTTCATAGCTTTCTAGAACCCTAGCTGTGTACGCAAGTTTGTGCCTATGTCAGTCATGCGTACACCGACCGAGGGTTTCCTTGGCCTTTATTTTTCAAAAATAGATTTATTTGTTTATAAAAAATTATATTTTCTATTTTAACATTTCTTAAGTCAATTTAGAATCTAATTAGGCCCTAAATCAATCTTGAGTCTTAGAATTTTAGCATCATTGAGAAATGGGAGCCCTAGTTAAGAGCTACAAAATGCGGTGTCTATAGGCCCACATATGGCTCTTTCCCCCACCTACAATCTTTGTAAATTTATGAAATATATTACTATGTAATTCTTTCCCATTCAGTTACAAATATAAGTCTTTCTAGACTTCTAGTTTTTGCCTAACTTCACAATCCAATTCTATCAAAACTATAAACTTCACAATCTAGTTCTATCAAAACTTAGACTCTTACTTGTCACCCTCAATGTCTCTATCCAATGTCTATCTTCTATAGCCTAAAACTCTAGGCTACTTTGAGAAAACTAAAACTTCTTTGAGAAGCCTTAATCTCTCTCTTTTTTCGTCAGTTTCTTTTCCCAATTTTTTCACAAAGAAGAATCCATCTCTCTCTCTCTCTCGATCAAAAAATTCCACCAAAATTTCCTAGATCTCTTTGCAACCTCATCTATTGGTGAATGAGTTCCTAGATCTCTTTGCAACCTCATCTATTGGTGAACGAGTCCTAGATTTTGATGAGTTTGATGTTAGCAAAGAGAATTTAGAGTCCGATGTTCATCGAATCACCATGTAATCTAAGGGTTCTAGTGGGTGTGCAAAGAGCTCTAGCAAGGGCGACATTGCAAAGAGCTCTACCTCCAAGACATTCACAGTCTTCACACACAGTCTTTTTCCAACATATTAAATTTTTTGTCCTAAAACCCCACCTCCATTCTCTTTTTAAACTACCTCTACCTCCCCGTTCAGCTTCCACTCTGGTCCTTGTTATAAGGGAGTTTAAGAAAAAACTAGTACCAATCGAGCTTCAGTCACGTCTAGCTGAAGATCAAGAAACTTCACAAATGAAGAGATTAAAGATTTGGTTTTGAAACTACAATCGCTGCTTCCACAACCTAATCAAAGGCTCAACCAAACGGTATAGGCTAGGGTTGTATTTTTGTTTTTCCTTTCTACTTTTTGTTACTATCATTTGTCTTACTTTCACTACTTCTTCAAAGTTTTCACAGCCCTTTTGTAAAATATGATCATGAATATGACCTTATATACAAGGTCGTTCTCCTATCTTACTTACAAAAGGGTGTAAGATAACTATTAGAATTATAATTAAATGATATGATAAAAGGTGAAGTATTTGAGTCATGTACTTTTTTATTTAAAATAGCAAAAAAAGTCGGTTTAGTTACGAAAATTTTGATAAATTCACTATTTTCTAACAATTATAACTTTTATATATTAAATAAATGAGAATTTATCATAGTATTATAATAAATAGTTTTGAGTTCGTCAAATATAATGAACAATTTTAACATTAGGGAACGTACTTGATGATCGATAGAAGCTATCTATAGCCTACAGCAACCACTAAAGTTTTTTAGGGGGGGGGGGGTTGAGGAGTTAGAAATATGAACATATATATCAACCGGCCAGGGTTTCTTAATAAGATTTCTATCACATACACAATATGCTTAGATTCAATTGATAGATATATAGAATCTGTTAGGACATATGTGATTTACTTGTTACGAACATATGTTACTATTTTATATAATTGACTAATCTTTTGACAAAATGCACTTTACTTGTATTTGGGTAAATTTATGATGTGTTTAATACTTTAAGAAACCTTGTTTCAAGATAAAGTGTTAAAGCCATGCAAATTTGTCCAAGATTCAAGCCAAGGAAGTGTCTGTCATTAAAGCTCGACAGCTACCTCGACAGCTAGCATCTATCGAGCTTGAAGAGCTGTTTTAGTCTCGTGGCTTGACAGCAACTCAATAGAAAACTATATGTTGAGGTTTAAGAAAAATAGATTTTTCTATTCTGTTTTCTTCCAATCCATAATTATGTGTTTGGGCTTTCTTTTTTCACAACTCTAAACATATAAAAAGATTATTTTAAGGCCCATCAAAGGTGGACACGAGTTGCACAAATGTTGAACAAAGTTTGTTCGAGCAAATTGTGATCGAAGACAGAATTTGCCCTAGTTCATCATACTTGTGAAGAAGTTACTATGTTTGTACACCGTAGGGTTTTGTGACCAAGCATCTTCTTAATCTTCATTATCTAGATAAACTGAAGAACTTTACAGCCAACAACTTTCTTTAGTTGATGATTCAAGTTGCGTACTGAGATCTGCACAATTGGTTAGTCACATACTGGGAGCCATGCACTACAAGGAAAGATTGTCACTAAAGAACAAGTCCAATTAGGTATTGGAGTAAGGATTCAGCTGTAGGTAGGTATAAGGTACTGAGATTCCTTTACTTGTAACTGCTTGTTGTGATAATAGTGGATTCTCGGGACTAGTGACCTTAAAATCACCTGGTAAGGTTTTTACCGTGTAAGTTTTCCCCATTCGTAAACAAATCATCGTATCAATTTATTTTCCGCTGCATACTTAGTTTAATTGGTGATTTGTTTGTGCTATCACGCGTTTGCATGTTAATTTGATTAACTAATTAAACTTGGCCAATTAATCAATTAATTCATCACAAGAGGTCAATATGTTTTTGGCCTATCAAAATCCTTGTGAGTTGTGAGTAGAAAATAATAGTTGGAATCCTTTAATATTGCTAACCAATTTTCTGTCGTTTGGTGTAGCTATCAGCATCTATGGTTTTAAATGAAACCTGCACTTACATCAAGAGGTTACAAAAAGAGGCTGATGAACTGAGTGAAAGACTCTCAAATGCTGGATTCTGTGGACACCACTGGTGTTGACGTAGAACTTATTAGAACACTTTTGCAACAATAAAAACATCTCTCTCTCTCTCTCTCTCTCTCACATGTAATTTTGAATAAATAAATATGCATGTTCGATGTTTTTGCTTACTGATCTTGTCAATATGCTAGTCATCCTCCGAAAAAATATGTATGTTTTTGTCCTACATTATTGATCAATGGTGAATATATAATAGCTATTAAAAAAAAAGCATATTATATATCTAGATTAACCAATTTTTTGATCATTCAATGATTAGGACAGAAACCAAGAGAAGTGAGAAAGAAGGCTAGTAAGCTACTAAACTTAATAATTGAATTCATGGAAGGGGTAGTTGTTAGAGTTAGAAAGGTATAAGATAACGGTTTGAAAAGTGAGAGCCAAATAGGCTTATAAAGTAAACTGTTCCTGCTTTCCATTTAAAATAACCAAATCTAGTTTATGATTCAATGATGGTTGGCCATACTTTCTGTGGGGCCAAAGAATTTGACAACCCCGGTCCATTTTACACCAAACTTAAGGACTGCGCCGAGGAGGAAGAAATGTCTAAGGACGAACGAAGGAAGTCCAAAGTGCCAAGAAATATCGCTGAGGACGATCATGTTCTCAGCTTGTCGAAATCACAAAAAGGAAGATTGGCACGCCATCAAAGGCATCCTCCTAAAGTATCCAAAGAAAAAGGACAAGTACAATGAGTCAACCATAGGAGCATGGTGGAGGAGCAATTCAAGGAGAAACTGTCACTTCCGCATTAAATGCCCACAACTAACGTCGTGGCCGCATTAATGAGGAAATAACCCCTGAACAGTGCTGCCTTGGTTGCTGCAACTCACAAGAGGTTTGGGAAGGTGGCTGATGGGACAAATACTCGAGTAGTGACTTGCATGATCTACAAATAGAGGGTCAGAATCAACTGGAAATGGGTATATAATGTAAGAAATCCTTCAAAAAAGGAAGGGGTGAAAAACAGAGAATACGATAGCCATTTGTATCATTTATGAAACCTTAGTAACCAAGCATGGAAGAAACCATAAGAACGACCAACTCCTCAGATGAAGGCTGAGGACAGAATTTCACACTTTAGTCCATGTCCTTGTTATTCAACCCATTTATAACCATGTTTAGTTGTTGTATCCCTCACTAAGACCTAGTTCTTAAACTCATTCTCTATAAATTTATTATAGTGGGCTAATTGGGCCTGAGTTCACTCATCTAATAGTAGAAGTGTTCAAACCCAGTCCCTACACTTTCTTATAGTCAGCATCAACGTATCCAAAGTTTCAAACTAACTAAAGGGAAAAAAAGGTTGTTTGTTCCTCAATTATCTAATTAACCATAAATGTTCAGTAAAGTTGTGATAAATTCATGTTTTCAGCTCATGCTCATTAGTATTTTTGATGGGGTTCACAACTATAGGTTATCCAGATCTTCTGCTCCTACAAATTCAAAAAATAAGGTGTTTCTATAGTTCCGTTCAAATAGAAATAGCCAACTTAGATAGTCCCCTTACCAATTTTTATTTTAAAAAAATATATATTAGTTATCAAAAGCTGCAATAAGTTCGTTAAAAAAAGTAAATAAGTCTGCACAGTATACATGGAACGATTGTATTGTGTGCGTATAAATGAGTTACACCTATACCTCTTCTCCTTCATTCATTGTGAAATTATGAGCCATACACAACCACTGTACCCCTTTGATCTGTACAACTTCTTCATTTTGAAAAGCTGCTATCACCTTCAATTAATGAAAGGATCCAATAATGGTTTTATTCATCTGTACTCAACTTTCTGTTTTTCTCTTTAAAGTACCTACCTGTAGCTACCATTAAGTGACTGATCTCCTTCTCCGCCAAACCACATACTGATTAGACAGTACCTTTTTGGCATCCTTCCGCGCATTCCCATCGGGTGTGCTATGTCAAATGCCATAGCAATTTTACGGTACAATTCTACAAGTACAAATTTATATATATAATAATAGATGAAACTGAAAGAAAATTTAATTAAATTTTAATTAAATTTTCAATTTTGTACCACAAGTCTTTTTTTTTTTTAGTCAACTGAGTTAATTGGATTCTTGATTTTGTGCCATGTGTCCTATCTAAATTTTTAAAATTTTTGTGCCAAAGTAAATAATACATTAACACTAAATACAAAAACCAAGAAGACCACAAAAATAACCTAAACGAGAGCATGTCACTTGGACACTTCTATGTAGACTCTCAAGCTCCTCTCTCTCTCTCTCTCTCTCTCTCTCTCTCTCTCTCTCTCTCTCTCAGATGTTTCTCTAAATGTAATCTCTACCCCTAACCACTTGCTACCATTGACAAACAACTCCTAACTACTTGCTACCATCCCCATTAGTTAATAATTAAGTGTCATACTCCTCTACCAATCCATACATCAATTCATCGATGGATCATTTGTTACGCAAAGGGAATGGAAAATCTGCCCATAATCCATAGATCCGGAATAATTAAATTCCAAAAAAAAAGTGCATATTAAGTAAATTCAATTAGTAAAGTCTTTTATCGTCGAATAAAATAACTTGAATTTGATATTTGCCTACACTAAAAAATAATTGGTCCCCATTTGAATTGAGGAATGAGGTAAGGGGAGTAGAGGGGGAGTAAATTTTAGATACTCTTAGAGCACGAAAATTAGTGATCCCTCCTCTTACATTCATGAGGGATCTATTTATTAAATTTAATATTCGTCTATATTAAAAACCAATTGGTCCCCGTTTGGATTGAGGGAAGGGGTAGGGGGAGTAGAGAGAAAGAGAGTAATTCAACCCCTAATCTCTTGCTACCATCGGCAAACAGCTCTTAACAACACACTGGCAACCCCCCAATGCACAAGAAATAGATTTGTAAGTAAACTTGTAGCCCATTTTCTATTTATATTCATTGACTTATCTAATACATAATATTAGGTGAAATTGAGAGAAAATTCAATTAGATTTCAATTGAATTCTCAATTTGGCACCACGTGTCACTTTTTTTTTTGGTCAAGTGAGCTAATTGGATTCTCAATTTTACGCCATTTGTCCTATCTAAATTTTTAAAATTTTTGTGCCAAAATAAATAATACATTAGCACCTAATACAAAAAGCAATAAGACCACAAAAATGACCTAAACAAGAACATGTCACCTGGACACTTCTATGTAGAGTCTCAAGCTCCTCTCTCTCTCTCTCTCTCTCTCTCTCTCTCTCTTAAATGTTTCTCTAAATATAATCTCAACCCCTAACCACTTGCGACCATCGGCAAACAACTCCTAACCACTTGCTACCATCCCCATTAGTCAATAATTGAGTGTCGTACTCCACTACCAATCCATGCATCAATTCATCAATGGATCATCTATTACAGAAAGGGAATGAGAAATCTACCCATAATCCATAGATTCGGAATAATTAAATTCCAAAAAAACAAAAGGTGCAGATTAAATAAATTCAATTAGTAAAGTCTTTTATTGTCGAATAAAATAACTTGAATTTGATATCTGCCTACACTAAAAACCAATTGGTCCCCATTTGGATTGAGGAAGGAGGTAAGGGGAGTAGAGGAGGAGTAATTTTTATATACTCCCAGAGCACAAAAAATTGTGATCCTTCCTCTTACATTCATGGAGGGATCTATTCATTAAATTTAATATTCACCTACATTACAAACTAATTGGTCCCCATTTGGAGAGAGAGAGAGAGAGAGAGAGAGAGAGAGAGAGAGAGAGAGAGAGAGAGAGAGAGAGAGAGAGAGAGCCCCTAACCACTTGCTACCATCGGCAAACAACTCTTAACAACACATCAGCAACCCCTCAATGCACAACAAACAGATTTGTAATTAAACTTGTAACCCCTTTTCTATTCATATTCATTGACTTATCTACATACATAATAATAGGTGAAATTGAGAGAAAATTTAATTAGATTTCAATTGAATTCTCAATTTTGCACCACATGTTTTTTTTCTGGTCAAGTGAGTTAATTGGATTCTCAATTTTACGCCATGTATCCCATCTAAATTTTTAAAACTTTTGTGCCAAAATAAACAATACATTAACACCTAATACAAAAACTAAAAAGACCACAACAATAACCTAAACAAGAACATGTCACCTGGACACTTCTAGGTAGACTCTCAAGCTCCTCTCTCTTTCTCTTAAATGTTTCTCTAAATATAATCTCAACCCCTAACCACTTGCGACTAACAACTCCTAACCACTTGCTACCATCCCCATTAGTCAATAATTGAGTGTCGTACTCAGCTACCAATCCATACATCAATTCATTGATGGATCATCTGTTACACAAAGGGAATGAGAAATCTACCCATAATCCATAGATTCAGAATAATTAAATTCAAAAAAAAAAAAAGTGCAGATTAAGTAAATTCAATTAGTAAAGTCTTTTATCGTCGAATAAAATAATTTAAATTTTGATATCTACCTACACTAAAAACCAATTGGTCCCCATTTGGATTGAGGAAGGAGGTAAGGGGAGTAGAGGAGAAGTAATTTTTATATACTCTCGAAGTACGGAAAATAGTGATCCCTCCTCTTACATTCATGGAGGGATCTATTCATTAAATATATTCACCTACATTAAAAACCAATTGGTCCCTGTTTGGATTGAGTGAGGAGGTAGAGGGAGTAGAGAGAGAGAGAGAGTAATTCAACCCCTAACCACTTGCTACCATCGGCAAACAACTCTTAACAACACACCAGCAACCCCCCCAATGCACAACAAACAGATTTGTAAGTAAACTTGCAGCCCTTTTTCTATTCATATTCATTGACTTATCTATATAATAATAATAATAATAATAAGTGAAGCTGAGAAAAAATTCAATTAGATTTTAATTGAATTCTTAATTTTGCACCACGTGTCTTCTTTTTTTTTTTTTTTTTTTTTTTTTTTGTCAAGTGAGTTAATTGGATTCTCAATTTTGCACCATGTGTTCCATCTAAATTTTTAAAATTTTTGTGCCAAAATAAATAATACATTAACTCTTAATACAAAAACCAAGAAGACCACAAAAATAACCTAAATAAGAACATGTCACCTGGACACTTCTATGTAGACTCTCTCTCTCTCTCTCTCTTAAATGTTTCTTTAAATATAATCTCAACCCCTAACCACTTGTCTTAATTCGTGAGCGAATTTTGGTTTGGAAGATTCACATATGAATGAATCTGGAAATATTTCATATAAGAATCATATAGCATAATATAATAGGGGGTGAATGCCATGGTTGAGAGAAAAGATACTTTAAAGTTTGATTTGTGAGCCAGAGGATAATAGTGGGTGCATGTCATTTGATAATTGTATCTTTGACCTTAAGCTTCACAAATCAAATGTACATTACTTAACATTGACTCTTGAGGCATTGTCATTGTCCAATGTCCATAGTTCAAGGCAAGCTCTGTGTTTTAAATTTTTTAAGACAAAACTTTTTCTCCTGAATATTTTCATTCATGGTCATTTTATGTCATGTTGAACTTGATATTAGAATCATGTATGAAGCATAGCTCCTACATGCACCCATGGAAAGTGGCTTATAGTGTAGCTTATTCGCCTTCTCAAAAAAAGTGAATACTAAGGTCCTTATTCAAGAGGAAGCCAAAGCTTTTTTGTGGGCAATGGAATTAGCAGGTTAAAAGTGGTTTTAGAATGTGGTAATTGAGGGAAATTCCAAAATTTGAGTAGAGGTAGTGACCGATAGCTCCAAATTAGTGCACTAGAGAACTGTTAATTTTGTTGTTAAAGTTAGATTGCTATATGCAAGATTTGACCAGCTGGAGTTTAATTAGGTGTATAGGAATGCTAACAAAGCTACACATCTTAGCAAGATGGTCTTTGTCAAACTCTTTTCCAAGTTAGTTTGGTGAAGGGATTGGTCCCTTAGGAAATGTTGTCTTGGCTTGACTAATTCTATCTTTACGTCTATTTTTCTAAATGTTATTTCCAATTTGTTTTTTTAACTCATAATCAAGAAGCTAACAATTTATATATATATATATATATATAATTGTGATTGTTTTAAATATACCGTGCATATGCATGGGGTTACACACTAGTTGTTATTTAATTTGAAACACCTCATGCTACAGTACAATTGTTATTTAATAGATAATTAAAAAATTATTATTTAATTATACAACATGCTACAGTACAATTCTATCAATACAATTGTACTGTAGCAAGTTTGCTAAAAATGCTAAAAATTTTAGCATATAAAAGATCTCATGAACCTTTATTTTTAGTGTTTGGTGTGCCAAACGCCAAATATTTGACATTTGGCACTCTTGATAAAAATGCTCCTAAACTAACTTCTTTTGACAAGTTTCCGCTTGATAAGTTGGATTCAAATTGTTCTTCATTCAAAAAAAAAAAAAAAACCACAAAAACAAAAAAAAAAATTGTTCTTCATTCAAATTGCTTCCGGATAGTACTCACACCGTCACACATAAAATTAATTGTGAATACTATAATATGCTTGTGAAAGATATCACAAACAAACAAAAGAAAAAAAAAACACTAAAAAACAAAGAGACAGAACCACACAAAGGAATTATGCGATTTGACCTTAGGCCTCTCTCTTTAAACAATGACCCCAAAAAAAAAAATCACTTTAGACAGATTATAATAGTGGCGAAAAAACACTTTCACAAGCATATAAACTCAAATAGAGACCTAAAGCACCGTCTCTCACAAATAATAAAGAGTAGAGAAATTTTATTAGGTAACTCTAGCACTCCTTAAGAACCAATAATAACTCAATTAACCACAAAGGGATTTTTCTGTTCAACCAAAAATATTTTAGTTTGACCAAGATTTTACGTCATTGCCCACTCGAAAATGAGGAAAATATTTTTCTTGAGGATGTTTTAATCGTGCTAAACATAGCTTTGAAATTTGTGATTTTAAAGAAGTATAATTTCAACTAATAAATTTTGTTATGGGTCAAAAGTTTGACAATAACATGGGACAATACAAGAGTCACCTTTTCTTTACTTTGTTATTAATTCTTTTCAACGTGAAGTATGTATTCTTTTCTAACGAAAATGATTAAACTTGAAAGTTGTTTATATGAAATCTCTCTCTCTCTCTCTCTCAAGTAATAGCTATGTACTCAACTGATGCATTAAATATAGGAAATAGATTAATTTTACATATGAACCCTGGATTCTTCATATTGAAAGAACCAGCCAATCCCCATCCCCCACTTGTTTAAAAAAAAAAAAAAAACCTTAATTTTATATAGAATTTTATTAACATAGGACATATATTAATAAACTATTAGAAAACTTTTTATGAAAAAATGAAAAATTAAGTTAGTAACTTTTTTGATAACTTTTATATATATTTCTAAGTATTTTGAAGTTTAAGTTACATTGGCTCACAACCAAACTTACTTGATCATATGGTTGTTACTAAGCAAGGAAAAGAAAATTTTACATAAATAAAGCACTACTTTAAGTTCAACACGGTCCGTATATATTTTGCTGAACATTAAATGTGAATACAGTCAAGAGCTTAATAGCCGAGAAAGCCACAGAAACACCCACAACAGAGTTAGAAAATCAAGGCAGGGTGTGTATGTCAACAAGGCACGCTAGTTGCACGTGCCCTTGCTGTGACTAGGGATTGGGACCAGAGGGAGTGACAGCAGGACCACGTTGAATAGACTGAATCAAAAGGCTTTCTTTCTTCAACCTTTCTTCTTCTTTTTTATTTATTTATTTTATTTATTTATTTTTTTACATGTAACCAACATTTCACCAGCGTATATAGCGAGTAGATGATGGACCTATCAAAAAGCCTTTGAAAATACAGATAAGGATCAACATCATAGACTCAACATGCAAGACTCAAATTTTGTTCACGGTTTGCAAAATTTTTTTACCATTTAACAATAAGACATATACTAAGATCCAAAACTAATTTAGTACATGAATTAATCCAAACTAGCAGAGATTTTGTGTGTGTAAAGATAAGACATAAAAATAAATGTTTCTTAATAAATTTCTACTCATCTTAAATCCCAAATTACATTTACGATTGATTTTATACATTTAGGACAAAAATCTGCTTAGAAGCTCTACCAAAAATCCGCTTATAAGCTCTAATTAGATGGATCAATGCGTCAAGTTGATATGACATCGATCTTCAAAGCTGTACCAAATTTACAAGAATTAAGAAGAAAAAAAACCAAATAATTATTATCATAATAAAAAAGAAGTATGTGCAAGAAATATGAAGTTTGTCATTCTCCTAATTATGAATGAGTTACTGCAAAGCCTATTAAGCCAATTAAGGCTCCATTTGTTTCAGCATAAAATATATTGCTTGATAATTTTTTTGGTTTTACCAAGATTTTACATTGTTGCCGGCTCAAAAACAAAGAAAATGTCTTGAGGATGTTTTACGTCATGCCAAACAGCCTTGGAATTTGTGATATTAAGGAAAGCATTTCAACTGAAAAATTTTGTTGTGGGTCAAAAGTTTGACAATAACATGGGACAATTCAAGCCACCTTTTCTTTACTTTGTTATTTTTAATTAATTCTTTCCAACGTAAGGTATGTATTCTTTTCTAACGAAAATTATTAAACTTGCTAGTTATTTACATAAAATCTCTCTCTCTCTCTCTCTCTCTCTCTCTCTCCAAAGTAATAGTTATGTATTCAACTGATGCATAAAATATTGGAAATAGAATAATTTTATATATTTGAACCGATTCTTCATATTTGAAGAACTAGGCAATCCCCATCCCCCACTTGTTCCCAAAAAAAAAAAAAAAACCCTTAATTATAAAATAAAATAATGAATCAATATTATTCAAAGTATTGTGAAGATACATGGGGGTTCATAACCAAACTTACTTGATATGTTTGTTCCCCAAGCAATAAAATGGAAATTTTACATAAATAAATTAAGCAAAGGCCACATGAACTTTAAGTTCACCAAGGTTATCTCCTATATATTTTGCTGAACATTAAATGTGAATATAGTCGTGAACTCTAATCTTGGTCAAGAGTTTTGATGGCAGAGAAAGCCGCTAGTGGCAAATGCCCTCGTTCTGACCAGGTATGTTAGTGCATGGATTGGGACCAGAGGGAGTGACAGGAGCCCGTTGCAAAGACTGAAGCAAAAGGCTTTCTTTCTTCAACCATTGTTCTCCTTCCAATAGCCTCGTTGCACCAACTTGTGGAGAAGCAAATAAAATGGTAACAATAAGCAGAACTGTCAAAACAATTTTCCAGACGTGAGAGAAACCCATCTTTGTAAGAACAACAACAACAACAACAACAAAATATTATGAAGGAAAGTGTGTCTATATTCTTTGTTTTGAGCTAATTAAGGTACTTTGGAAAGAGATAAGTTTTTATAGATGATTTCAGAAAGCTGGAGAGGAGCTACTTGTATATATAGTTTGTCTCTTTATGTTTTTCCTTTGGGTAAACATTGACTATAATGGCCACAACAGTTTACTATGGTTTCCTTTGTTTGACTGAGCCATGGTTTGAAGGTTGAACTGAGTTGGAATGGATCAAATTCGGTAAAAGCCCTCTTTCGTAGGTTTACTTTCGTATTTCTACGTATACGTGTTGAAATTAAAACCCTCGCATACGATTAGCAAAAATAATAAAAAGAAATTGACAGTCTGTATTTTTGAAACCCATTTTGTGACTAAACGATTGGTATACAGGAAATCCAACATAATCAGAACATCAATAGGTCTTGGAAATTGACTGATAATTGAGTTCGGCTAAATTATTTGTGAAGCCAAATAATATCCCACATTTACAGCAATTTAGCTATCGGAAAAGATAAAACATAACTCTAATAAGAAATAAAAAATGTGAGACATAGCTATGATATTATGATAATATATATGGAAAAATATAAAGAAAAAAAAAATAAAGAAGGAGCAGAGAAAAAAATAATGAGTCAAAAGACTCAAAACACAAGAAATTAGACTTATATCTAATGAAAATCTTTTGATGGCTACAACTTCGTTATTAGCATTTTGAAAAATATTACAATAAACCCTTTAAATGGTATATAAATAATTAGTTAAATCATTGACTATCAATAAATAAACCAATGTTACAATATTTGGAATAGAAATATTTTGTCTCGGCTTTTGGTGTTTCACTTTTAATACAAATTTTTTATTCTATTTTTTATGTATCACTTTATACTCCATCAATTTTAATATGTCATGTGTCTATTTTGTATTCCAATATTTGAACTACAAGTAGGAATACAATTTCTTTGCTTGTACTCAGAGTAATATTAGATATAAAGACTCTTGACTAGAGTTATATTACAGACTTTGATCTTGATTCCTGACTAGCTAGTATTTGAGCCTTGATACAATCATAAATGTATTTTGGGATTTAAGCTGAGTAGAAATGTATTAATTAAGAAATATTTATTTTTTTGTCTTATCTTTTATATATAATATTGTTAATACTAAATATATGCTAGTTCCAATTTACAAGTATTAACTTAATTTTTAATCTCATATGTCTTATTTTTAAATAGTGAAATTGGTTATCATACATCTGACACCCCCAACATAAAATCCGGATTCCAACGCTACAAGAATCAAAGATAAAATCACATCTTGCATCCAACAACAAATGAAATGTTAAAGTATCTTCGAAATTTGCTCCAAGAAATGAAGGTCCCATGCTTGTGGTGTTCTCAAACTTGTGAGAGGTCCACTTCAATCACAACTTAAGTTATTGAAAATATTGTGAAAAAAGTTTTGTTTCAACATTACTCAAAATAATCAGTTTAACGAAATTGTGATAGGATTACATAAGGGAAAAATCTACTTGAATGGAATGATACTTCTCTACAAAAGTTAAAAGAATCAATAAAAGAAAAATAACCACGTACACAAATTTTCTCTCTCTCTCTCTCTCTCCAATAAAATATTGAAAACAATTAATTTTATAAATGAACCCAGATACTTCACATGGGAAGAACTAGGCAATCTCCATCCCCCACTTGAACAGACTGAAGCAAAAGGCTTTCTTTCTTCACCCATTGTTCTCCTTCCAATGGCCTCATTGCACCAACTTGCGAAGAAGCAAATAAAATGGTAACAAAAAGCAGCATTATCAAAACATTTTTCCAGATGTGAGAGAAACCCATCTTTAATTGTACAAACAAGCAAAAAAATGAAGGAAATTGTGCTTATATTCTGTGTTTTGTTTTGTGAGTTTTGAGCTAAGTTACTTTGGAGAGAAATCAGTTTTTTAAGATGGTTTCAAAGAGTGGAAGAGAGCTAGTTATATAGTTTGAGTCTCAATGTTTTTTCTTTGTGTAAACGTTTTGATTGTTGCCTACAATGGTTTACTACGATTCCCTTGCTTGACTGAGCCATGGTTTGAAGGTTGAACTGAGTTGGAAAGGATTAAATTTAGCTAAACGTCTCCTTTCGCGGGTTTACTTCTAAATTTCTGAGGGTGGAATCCCCATCTAACATAATAATCAGAACTCTAATAGGCCAATTGGAAATTGACTGATAACTTAGTTCGGCTAAAGCAGTTGTAACGCTAAATAATATCCTACATTTACAGCAATTCAGCTATTAGAAAAGAGTAATGCACAGTTATAAACTATTTTACAATATTTTTATAAACTATTGATGTGGCAAATTCTTATTAGTTCCAATATGAGTCCACCACTAACAACACATTTATATTTATCAATAATTATTTGAAAATTACTAAAGCCACATCAGCAATTTATAAAAATATTGTAAAATAATTTGTATCTATAATATTAATTATTAGAAAATATATAACATAACTCTAATAATAAGAAAAAAATGTGAGACATAGCTATGATATTATGATAATATATATGGAAAAATATAAGGAAGAAAATAAAGAAAGACAACAATAGAAAAAGAGAATGAGTCAAAACATAAGAAATTAGACCTACAATGGAAATCACAATGGGAATCTTTTGATAATTGTTAGGTTCTAAAAACTTAGGAACTAATGTATTTAGAATTTTAATTTATATTGTTGGCAAACCATGATCAAAACATGTTGTTTAATCTTGTTTAGACTTGCTCAAAGTTATATCATTTATGTAAAGTTGGAACAAGGTGATGCAAGAATTAATAGTGCTTCTCAGCCTGATTCGATCGATCGAAGCTTAGGCTCGATCAATCGAAAATTGGGTCTGATGCGTTTTTTCTGCAGAATTTCAACTCAGTCCTAACTCATTAAAACGTTTAGGGTTTTATGTTTTTGCCTTAGGTATATAAGACAAACCCTAGTCACGTTTTAGAGGTTGCTCATATTGCTGTTTGTGTAAATCTCTTGTGAGATCTGTGAAGAGTTTTCCTTTACACAAACTTAGGATTATCAAGAGGAGATTCATTCAAGAACTTGATGATTATTCAGTTGTTGCCATATAAGCTTAAAGAAACACAAGCGGGTGTACTTGTACTTGCTGGTCTGTGGTCTCGGAGCTTGTACATGGTCATGTCAGTAAATTTCTACTGGTAGGTAGTAATAGGATGTTAGTGGTCTAAATCCTATTGTAAAACTTCGATTCTTTCATAGTGGATTCAAGTTTACCTTGAGGATAATTAGGTTAAATCCTCCCTACGTTTTTACTGGTGTGGTTTTCTAGGTCATCATATCATTGTATTTTTTATATTTTCGCTGCTTTGCATGATATGATTGTTTGATTGTGATAACCTAGATTTGGAATTTGGACTAAGTAATAACTTGACTAATTACCTAAGTTAATCCAATTGTGTTTTAAGGGGTCTAAAAACTCACAAGTAGTATCAGAGCGGTAGCTCTTTTGTTTTAAATCTTTTGATCTAAGAGCTTATCCTTGACCCATGTTGTTATGGATAATTTGAAGTGTCTTTCTGATCATGTATCTACTCATGCTTCTGTTGATTTTATTGATGCCTGTGAAACTCTTCGTAAGGAATTATTAAAATATATGAAAATTGCTAAGAAATTCAAGAAAGAGTTAAAATTAGCTAATCTTGAAAAAGAGGAATTGGTTGTTAGATTAGATGAATCTAATAAAAAGAATGAATTTTTGAGAAATCAAATTTCCTCTCAAGATGAGAATATGAAAAGTTTGGAACAAGAATTAGTTGAATCTAAAACTAAAATTAAAAATTTGACTAGTACCAAGTTTGCTGTTGATAACAGAAGTGTTTCTATTTCTCTTAAGCCTAAAACTGAGAAAGTTTATATCCCTCGTTTTAAGAGGAATAAGAAAGAAAAGGTTTATTTTGCTAGGTTAGACAAAAGTAAAAGTTCTGATGTAGACGCTGAAGTTTCTAAACCTAAGTCTAAACCTATTGTTAGAGAGCACAATAAATCTGTTTTTGTGTCTACTTGTCACTTTTGTGGTGTTGTTGGTCATATTAGACCAAACTATTCTTTGTTGAGGCAAGAACCAAAGCCTGTGACTGGAAACCCCATTAGGAATACCGATGTTCCTAAATTTGTTCATGTCTGCCACTTTTGTGGTGTTCGTGGTCACATTCGTCCTAATTATCATAAATTGAAATTTAAGCATTCTGTATTTCAGTCTAAGATTTGTGATGATATTTCTCCTGCTATAAGTCCATATAAATTGTTTCATATTATTTTGAAAAATTTGAGCTTGTTGGTTTGTGAAAGGAATTTGTAAGATTTCAGTCTCTCTTAGAAAATTGATGTAATTCCTCAAATACACTCTGTTTTTCATGGATTTTCACCTACAAAGCCAAAGACTTGTGCTATATGGGCGAGAAAAGATTCTCTAAGGTGAGTGTTGTTTTACTTGTCCTTGATTTAATTCTTTTAATTATTTGTGGACATGTTGTGCTTCTATTTTTGGTTGTTTTATTTTTCTTGAGGATTACATGAATTATGATATCTCTCTCTTGATTTAGAATATGTTTGAAATTATGGAGAAACTTGAATAAAATGTGTTATATATGTGCTAAGCTATTTTTGATTTTGTGTGAGTATGTACTAGTTTGTACATGTACTCAAGGGTTAATTAAGAAATTGATATTTCTTATTTGTGTACCCTCTATAGCTTAGTTAAGCACTGTCACGCATTACATTTGCATTGCTCATTTAGCATAATGTGTGCTTTTCTTTTTTGGTCATAATTTTTTTTTTAAACCAAAACGATTTTTGTGTTTTGTATTTCACATCTTGGATTTATAATCAAGGATTGACCATATTATCTTTACATAACATGTTTATGTACCTTGTTTAGCTTGGATGAGCTTTTTTTTATTGCACTTTACTAGTTTGAACTTTGTAGTGCATGTTGTGTGTAAGATGTTTATAGTTTTTGATCACTTTATCTTGATCTTGAAGTCACATGTTTTTGACTGTCAGGCTTAAACCTTTTGAGAAAGGCATAAATAACCATCTCACTACTATTTTCTAACCAATCATGACCACCTTAGTGCATATCGTAAGATTCTGTGCTCGAAAAAGTGTAGCACATGCACAAAAAGAACATAAGGTGCAGCGGTTTAAATGTTAAAATTGGTGTGTATATTATTGGACTTAATGTTAAATCAAACAAATAAAATTGGTATGTACATTATCCCAGCTATTTTAATAAGTTTCTGATCAAATAAAATTGGTGTGTACAATATGAGGCAAATCAAGAAACTTACATAATTGCAAACTTATTTTTTAGAAGAAGTGCGAGTTATATGATGTAACTCTTTTAGTGATAGTCTATTTTAAATTCTATATGATGAATTTTGTAGAAATTGTAATTGATTTCTATTTACATATCACCTCACATGTTTCTTAAGTTTTTGCTAGTTGCATACACTACACAAAGTTGCTCTTTGCTAAACTTGGTACATTATATTTTGTGTGATCTTGTTGTGGCCATCCAAGATTATATGATCCTTGATTTTAATGCAAAATGTGTTTAAAGTTTGAGAATTAAGGACAAATTGATGGATAATCAATGTATGAATATTTTATCTACTCATGTAACTGTTTATAGATCACATAGTGTCATGTTTGCATTTATTGAAAGAGAGAATATTTTTTTTCATATGTATCCTTAACTTAGATTTTAAGTTTGGTTTGTGTGTCTTTATTTTTCCCACCTCCTATATTTTCCCCAAAACTGTTTTTCCCATAACATGTTTTGTTTTTCCTATTTTTATAGGGGGAGAAAAGTTTTTTTTAACCTTTGTTGTTCTTAGGGGGAGTTGTTGCTCTACATAGGGGGAGTTGTCTCTATTTTCTATAGAGTTGAATTGTTTGGTGTTCCCTTGATTCTCTATTTTCTCTTATCTATATTTACTCTTTATTGAGTTGTCTTTATCAATACGTGACAAAAAGGGGGAGAAATATTTGTTATGTGGGAATCCTATTTGTTTTGTTTAGGGGGAGTTGAGATTGTTTATGATAGTGGAAAATACAAGTATGTGTGGTAAATACAAGTATGTTTTGATGTATCTAACTTAGGGGAAGAGTTAGTTTGCATATTTGTTGTTTTCTTGTTTTTCTGTTTATTTTCCACACATGCGGTTATGCGTTTTGTTTAAGTGTTTCAGGAAATATACAAGTTAATTCTATTAAGCTGCTGTCTACACTTGCAACTGATGGATAATAGTTAGGATTGGATTTGTCACAATGAGCATTTTTTGTAAAAGGGCTTTTCTTTGTAAACTTTGAGCTTTTAGTTGTGTTTTGTCACGGATTACCAAATGGGGAGTTTGTTAGGTTCTAAAGACTTAGGAACTAATGTATTTAGAATTTTAATTTGTATTGTTGGCAAATCATGATCAAAACATGTTGTTTAGTCTTATTTAGACTTGTTCAAAGTTGTATCATTTATGTAAAGTTAGAACAAGGTGATGCAGGAATTAATAGTGCTTCTTAGCCTGGTTCGATCGATCGAAACTTAGGCTCGATCAATCGAAAATCGGGTCTGATGCGTTTTTTCTACATAATTCCAACTCAGCCCTAGCTCATTAAAACGTTTAAGGTTTTATGTTTTTGCCCTAGGTATATAAGGTAAACCCTAGCCACGTTTTAGAGGTTGCTCATATTTCTATTTGTGTAAATCTCTTGTGAGATCTGTGAGGAGCTTTCCTTTACACAAGCTTAGGATTATCAAAAGGAGATTCATTCAAGAACTTGATGATCATTCAGTTGCTGCCATAGGAGCTCAAAGAAACACAAGCGGGTGTACTTGTACTTGTTGGAAAATCTAAGAAAGAAGGAGTTTGTGGTCTCAGAGCTTGCATGTGGTCGTGTCAGTAAGTTTTTACTGGTAGGTAGCAATAAGATGTTAGTGGTCTAAGTTCTATTGTAAAATTTCGATTCTTTCACAATGGATTCAAGTTTACCTTGAGGATAGCTAGGTTAAATTCTCCCCAGGTTTTTACTGGTGTGGTTTCCTGGGTCATTATATCATTGTGTTTTTTATATTTCCGCTGCTTTGCATGATATGATTGTTTGATTGTGATAACCTAGATTTGGAATTTGGACTAAGTAATAACTTGACTAATTACCTAGGTTAATCTAATTGTGTTTTAAGGGATCTAAAAACAGACAATAATGACTAGGGCTATAAAGAAACCAAACCGTTTATGAACAACTCGAGCTCGGCTCGATAAAAAGCTCGTTCATGTTCATTTGTTTATAAATAAGCCAAGCTTGAGTTTTAGTTTAAGGCTTAATTGATAAACAAGCCGAGCCCAAGCAAAAAAAAAAAAAAAAAAAAATTGTTCGTGAATAAGCTCGTGAACAATAGGGCTTGATACAAAACAAGCTGAGTTTAGGCTTGTTTAAAGCGCGCTTGATAAAAGGCTTGATATATTTACTAAATAAACTCATTATTATGAAATTACACATATCTTAATAATAACATAGTTCACATGAGACCACTTACCACTACCCATTAATTTTTCTTCTTTCCTCTAATTTTTTTTAACACTCCCTCTAAGTTGAACATGGAACACTTTTAGACTTAAGTTACATATTTTTTTAATCCAAGGGGGCCCTGTGGGCACAAGTGTGGGGCCTTACTCCTTGGAGGAAGAGGGGAGTACGACTTGACCAAGTAGACTGGAGTAGAGAAAAGATTTGGAGTCGCCACCTAGTTTTATGGTCTAGGAACCATGTATATAGTGTCCTTATGTGGAAGGACTGATCTTACTACCAGTGTCACACCCCAAACCCAAAAGGGTACAAAGCATGAGAAAGACATCTCAAGGGTACTTGTAAATTTTTCCTTTTAACAATTCAATCCAATTAAATCATATCAAGTACCAACATTAAGAATTATCATAATAATTCTATTAAATATACTTTCAAAGTAAGTCAGAGCTTTATGCAATAATTACAAGGACCATTGGCCACAAAATAATGGTGGCTTGAATAAATATAATTGCATATCATTAGCTTATCCCTTCAATGGGAATAAAGTCACAACCACTATAATATACAAAAGAATAAGTCAAGCCTACTCTAAGATGTATATCATCTAATATCTCCATCATAAAAGTTCAGCCTCCATCAGTAGTTAGTCTAACTATTGTTAGCCACCAAAAAGTTGTCCCAAAATGGTTGTTGCTTACTTTGAAATTTTTTGTAAAATAATGGGATAAGACAGAGCCCAGTAAGTAGCACAATTGATAGGGGTGGGGGAAATGCAAGTTTCATGATAATGGACATTTTACAAAACGTGTTATAATTTGGGAATTTCCATGAAAATCCAGCAAATTCATTTTTCTTAATAAAGTGACAAGAATGATTAAAAGAATGTAGCACCAAGCTTTTTCAAAGTATTCCAACATGAAACTACGTACTATTTACTGTAAGCTATCGAAAAACCCTTTTAAAACCTGAAATCCAACCCAAGGCCATGTGATAAGCCACCATAAAGACATTAGGTATGCCACAAAGACAACAGTTATGCCACGAAGACATCAATTATGCCATGAAGACATCAATCCGCTACAAAGATGGGGTGCCAGGATACCAATGTCACAAAGACTACGACATCTAGCTGGGTAATCACATGTCACAGCCCAGGGGTAAAAGCATAAAGAGCTCACAGCTTACATGAAATTAAAACACTGTTCAATTTCAAGTAGTTTCACAAAAACCTTTGAAATACCCAATATATTCACAAGGTTCTCAAGTTTTCCAAAATCATTTCTTGTCAATAACATTTTCTATCAATTTCCCAAATATCACAAGTCAAGATAAAACATCTTTAGAATTTGCAAATAATGCAATTAATCCATAAAATCCATTCCTATGAATTATATCAAAGATGCTTATCTCTTCCATACTAACAAATCATGCATTTCCCCATATGCAATATTAAACATAATGTGCTTTTCATATATAATCATATTTAACAGGATCACAACATAATACTTTTTAAGAAAACATAGTTCTACAAATAATTTTCCAAAATGTATTTGATCCAAAAACAAAGTTTATGCGGCGTAATTTTTTTGCAAAAAATCCATTAAAAAGCTACTTACCTTGCAACCCACAAAAACGCCTAATTCTCCAAGTTTCAAATAAGATTAGCTAGAACCTAAAAAATATCAAGCAAACTTACCAAAATAGGCATAAAGCTTGACATTGCATCTAGCCACAAATTAGAAATTGCTAACTAAGAAATTAATTAGGCAAGCCTAGTATTTAACCGCACAAATAATGTATTCCACTTCCAAAGTTCCTCAACAATTTCATTACAAGGCATAGACTCCAACTTATCATCATGTCATTCCAAGTTTCTCCTTTACCATAAAAGATCCTAACACTTTATGAATTTCTTCCTCAATATACATGTCATTTTCAAGAGATCCACAAAACAACAACATATATAACAATACCCACCATTACAAACCCCAAATGTAACTCCTCTACTAGCTCCAAATACACAATAAAAATTAGATTCATCAATTGTTTCACATTAAAAAGTCAAAACCCCCAAATCTTTACTATAGGTAAATCTCAAATGGCTACCATTGCACAAAATTCACAACCATTCACCCAAATAGGTCCACCAAAGCAAAACCCATAAACATTATCACAAGAATATCATTCCAAAACTTAGATTACAAAAACCTCTAGTAAAATATGAAAACCCACAAAAAGTATAAAAGCTTGGGAAGGTGTTAGGCACTTAAGACTATCCAACCCATGGGTCGGCTTCCCTTCGTTGTGTCTTACGTCTTGATCTCATTAAAGGCATATTCAATATTGTTATTCTAAACTCACACACACTCACATTCATCTAACAATCAACATGACATCAATTATCCCAAAACCTTAACATACATCTATCATGGAAACTCATAGCAGACCTCGCATACATTTATCATGCATATCATATTATCTCATCCAAGACAGCAAAACAAATCATGGCAAAATAAGGGGGCAGAAACATAGACATGGTAGCAAAGTGTTAACATCGAATATAATCCAAATGTCTAAGCATAACATCCAAGCATTAAACAAACATATTTATCATAAAATGCATGTTCATGTGAATACATAACTTACCTCACTTCCCTTATTGCATTTCAGCACCTATGCATCAATGGATGACCATGTGAATGCATGTTCATGGCATTAAAGCAAGAAGTAAAAAGAAACCCTAATCTAGCATGTTAAAGGCAAACAAGTAATTAAACAAAGGAACAGAGACCTAAAAGGCATAAAAATGAACCAAACAGAGGCATATGATGTAAAAGAAACAAAGAAACAGAAACTAAAAACTCAAATTAGGGTTTTTGGATATGAGTATGTGTGCGCATATATAGGCCTGCATAAGTAGGCCAGTTGTATACGTACGCATACTACAAGTCTGTGTGAGCATATAGAATCATGCGTATGTAGACATGCTTGATGAACCCTAACCTAGAAACTCAGGAACACATAAAACAGAGTAGGACTTAAAACAATAAAACTAACAACCTAACATGCTTTAAAACGTACAAACTACATAAAACTAAACTAAACAAGCATATTAGAACATTAAAAAAAAAAGCAAGGAAACAAGATTAAAGTAGAAATTAAATGAAAGAGTTTAGAACTCAATATCTCCAAACAAAAACTCCTAGGCTTGATTTTGACTATCCTCCTCAGTCAAATCTGTTAGGTTCTAAAGACTTAGGAACTAATATATTTAGAATTCTAATTTGTATTGTTGGCAAATCATGATCAAAACATGTTGTTTAGTTTTGTTTAGACTTGCTCAAAGTTGTATCATTTATGCAAAGTTGGAACAAGGTGATGCAGAAATTAATATTGGTTCTCGGCCTAGTTCAATCGATCGAAGCTTAGGCTCAATCAATCGAAAATTGGGTCAGATGCATTTTTTCTGCAGAATTCCACCTCAGCCCTAGCTCATTAAAACATTTTAGGGTTTTATGTTTTACTCCTAGTATATAAAGGAAACCATAAGCACGTTTTTATAAGTTTTGAGAGAGAGATTTGAGTGCCTCATATATATTTAGGGTTTTGTACCCAAAAGCTCTCTAAGGACTTGGTTACTCATATTGTTGTTTGTGTAAATCTCTTGTGAGATTTGTGGGGAGCTTTCCTTTACACAAGCTTAGGATTATCAAGAATGAGATTCATTCAAGAGCTTGATGATCATTCAGTTGTTGCTATAGGAGCTTAAAGAAACATAAGCGGGTGTGCTTGTACTTACTGGAGAATCCAAGAAAGAAGGAGTCCGTGATCTTGGAGCTTACACGTAGTTGTGTCAGTAAGTTTCTACTGGTGGGTAGCAATAGGATGTTAGTGGTCTAAGTCCTATTGTAAAACTTCGATTCTTTCATAGTGGATTCAGGTTTACCTTGAAGATAGATAAGTTAAATACTCCTCAGGTTTTTACTGGTGTGGTTTCCTAGGCCATCATATCATTGTGTTATTTATATTTCCGCTATTATACATTGATATGATATATTTGTGTTAACCTAGATTTGTTAATTTGACTAAGTAATCACTTGGCCAATTACCTAGGTTAATCTGATTGTGGTTTTAAGGGGTCTAAAAACATACAAAATCTATTCACAATCAAACAAAGAAGTAGTTAGTAATCTTAAAACTCAAAGATCAAGGCCACAAAATGCCCTAATCAAAAAATATTAACTTGAGAATATTTTATGAAAAACTCCTTTAATTCATTATTTCTAGTGAATTTTATTTTTTCCCTTAGGATTTTTTTGTGTGTTTTTAAAATATACCATTTAAGGCTTTATATAGTTGAAAAATTGGGGTTTGAAATGGCTCCTAGACGATGTAAGATTCATTCCAAATCTTAGCTTTAATACAGAGAACTTGCCTTTCATATCTCTCTAGAACCCTAGTTGCATACGTAGGTCCATGCCTATGTCAGTCTTGCATACGCCAGCCGAGGGTTTCCTTAGCCTTTATTTTTCAAAAATAGATTTATTTGCTCATAAAAAGTTATATTTTACATTTTAACATTTTTTAAGTCAATTTAGAATCTGATTGGGTTCTAAATCAACCTTAGGTTTTAGAATTTCAGCATCATTGGAGAATGAGAGCCCTAGTTAAGAGGTACAAAATGCAGTGTCTACAGGCCCACGTATGGCCTTTCCCCCACCTACAATCTTTGTAAATTTATGAAATATATTACTATGTAAGTCTTTCCCATTCAGTTACAGATATTAGTCTTTCTAGACTTCTAGTCTTATCCTAACTTCACAATCCAATTCTATCAAAACTATAAAACTTTACAATCCAATTCTATCAAAACTTAGATTCTTACTTGTCACCCTCAATGTCTCTATCCAATGTCTATCTTCTATAGCCTAAAACTCTAGGCTACTTTGAGAAAGCTAAAATTTCTTTGAGGAGCCTTAACCTCTCTCTTTTTTCGACAGTTTCTTTTCCCAATTTTTCACAAAGAAGAATCCAACTCTCTCTCTCTCTCTCTCTCTCTCTCTCTCTCTCTCAAAAAATTCCACCAAATCTGTCCTAGATCTCTTTGCAACCTTATCTATTGGTGAACGAGTCCTAGATTTTGATGAGTTTGATGCTAGCGAAGAGAATTTAGAGTCCGATGTTCATCGAATCACCATGTAATCTAAAGGTTCTAGTGGGTGTGCAAAGAACTCTAGCAAGGGCTCTAGATCCGACGTTGTATTTGGCATCACTACCATTTTTACTCTCTACCTCCAAGACGTTCACAGTCTTCACTCACTATAGTTTTCCATATTTGGAAAAATTTTATAGTTGTTTTAAACAATAGCTTGTTTGATATTGCAAAATCATCTTGATTTCTAGGTTATGGTTGTTTATGAAATTTCTGTATAACTTAGAAATATCTAGTTGTATTCATTTGATAATAACTTAGCTTTGTAATTGTTGATTGTGGTTGTGGGAGTCTGATATGTAGTTTAAAATGGGGTTGTGCTTTTCTTTTCTTTTCTTAAGGTGCAGAGTTCTCTATGGTTAGTTATGTGTTTTTGGATATTAACTTTGATTTCTTGTTTATTCATATATGTTTTGGAATGTTAATTTATTTAGATTTGTGAAGATTATAGTTGCATAGATGACAAATGTGGGTGTAAAAATTGTATTTTGAACAATTTATCAAGTTATAAACAATGAATGATGAATGGATGGATTTAATAATGTAAAGTTGTAATTTGAACAATTTCTAATCACAAGTGGAATTAGAAGCACAATAAAATAAGTATATTATTTTCTTTTCCTTTTTTTGTTTACTTGAATTTTGGAGATATAAGCATTTGATAATGAATTTTCTTTGGATCCCAAGCTAAAAAGCTTGACTTGAGCTCGAGTTTGAGCTTGATATTAATCTTGAGCTTGACTTGACTAATTAATTAAGTCAAGTCAAGCCGAGCTCAAGTTTTTTGGCATACTCACAAGCTCGAGTTCAAACATTATTTGTAGGCTAATTTCAAGCTCGAGCCAAACTTGAACACTTGATTTTTATTGACGAGCCAAACTCAAACACGTACTACTTGGCAAAGCTTGGCTTGTTTACAGCCTTATTAACAACATCCTTAATATTAAGCTTTTTTAATAATAAAAAATTAGAATAAACCCATTAAATGGTATATTTAGTAAGCTAAATCATTGACGGACAATAAACAAACCAATTTTATAATCATTGGAATAGAAATCCTTTGTCTCACTTTTTATGTTCCACCTCATAAATACAAATTCTCAGTCCCCATTTTTTATGTACCATTTTTATATATGCGCTACTGCTTATGGTGTGCCCTGTATCTGATTTGTATTCCAATATTTAAACTACAAGTAGATTGAGTAGAAATGTATTATTTAAGAAACATTTATATTTATGTCCTATCTTTTATGTAGGGATGGCAATTTAGATTCGACCCGCGGATACCCGACCTGGCCCAACCCGACCCTAATGGGGCGAATTTTACCCGTCCTGATAAAGAATAGGGTTGGGTATGGGTTTTTTTTATAAAAAAAAAAAAAAAAAAAAAAAAAAAAAACAAAAAAAAAAAAAAAAAATACAAAACCTGAAGCGGGTCCGGGTTTTATCAAAAAAACCCAAAACCCGACCCGAAATCCGACCCGGATAAGACTCGATTACAATGAAAAAAACCCCCCCTCTATATATATAGCTATAAACATAGTAAGACACTAACCCTAACTCTCTCATTTTTCAGCTCACGCCTCCAGCCTTCTCACCCTCCTTGCTCCCTCATTTCAGCTCACACCTCCTCAGTCCTTACCCTCGTCCATCACTGCCTCACACAGCACACGGCCAGCCTTACACCTCACGCAGTCACGCTCCGTCTCACACTTCGTCTCACGCTCCGTCTCGCGCTCCTCTCGTCGCCCCCCCTCATGGACTCACTCTCAACCACCCTCATGGCCTCACTCTCACTCTCTAGGCACAGCCGATCACACTAGATCCTTCAAAGCCCAGCTGATCTACTGATTTTGTTTTCTGTTTGTGATTTGTGTTTTTTTTTTTAGTAAAAAATATGTATTAACAGAGAAGAGCCAAAAAAACAAGCTGATTTGTGTTTCTGTTTATGTTTGGGATTGTGAATCTGTGATTTGTATTTTTTTTTTTAATGGTGAAAAATCTGTATTAACAAAGAAGAGAGAGAAAAAAAAATAAAAAAAATAAAGCTGATTTGTGTTTCTGTTTATGTTTGGGATTGTGAATCTGTGATTTGTATTTTTTTTTTTTTTTTTTAACGGTGAAAAATATGTATTAACAAAGAAGAGAGAGGAAAAAAAAAAAAAAGCTGATTTGTGTTTCTGTTTATGTTTGGGATTGTGAATCTGTGATTTGTATTTTCTTTCTTTTTTTTTTTTTTTTTTGATGGTGAAAATTTTGTATTAACAAAGAAGAGGAAAAAAAAAAAAAAACTTATTTGTTTCCTCTTTTTTTTACAAACAAAAAAAAAAAAAAAAAAAAAAAAAGGAAAAATCTGACACTAAGGCATAATGCATATACTTATACTCAAGATCTTACACAAGCAGCTGTAAGATATTTCCTTTTTTTTTTTTTTCTTCGTATTTTAAGCTGGTTGGACCTATTTTTGGCATCTGGGTCTGTAAAAAAATTGATTGTGATTTGGCCATGATTTGGTCCGAGAATTAGGCTCAAATTTGGCCTAGCTGGACAGGGCCCGTGGTGGCAGGTCCCAAAAAAAAAAAAAAAAACCGTTAAGTAAACGGGTCGGGTTTGGGCTGCAGGTCTTGGCTCGTGGGTCGGGTCCGCGTATGGAAAAACCCGGCCCGAACCCTACCCGTTGCCATTCCTACTTTTATGTATATTTTGTTAATACTAAATATATGCTAGTTTGAATTCTCATGTATTAATACATATACCAATTGGTATATGTATTATTTTTAAATGGTGAAATAAATTTTCCATACTTTGACCACCCCAAGATGAAATCTTGATTCACCCTACAAGAACCATAGATACAATCACATCATGCATCCAACAACAAATGAGATTAGATAAGATGAGAAAGTATCTCTTAAATCCGCTCCAAGGAATGAAGATCTCATGCTTGTGGGGTCCATAAATTTATGAGAGTTCTGCCTCAATCACAAGATTCACAACTTAAGGTATTGACAAGGTTGTGAAAAAAAAAAAAAAAAAAAAAAAAGTTATGTTTCAACATTACTAAAATTGCAAAACTTGTGATAGGATTACATAAGGGAAAAATCTACTTTAATGGAACGATGCTTCAAATTGTTGATACGACATCAAGCGTTAAAGCTCTACAAAAATTAAAAGAGTCAACAAATGAAAAAATAATAATTATGTATTTCCTCTTTCTCTCTCTCTCTCTCAAAAGTAACAATGTTCGCAATGCATAAAATATTAATTGGAAAAATTAATTTTATAATTGAACCCGGATTCTTCATACGGGAAGAGCTAGTCAATCTCCATCCCCCACTTGTTCAAAAAAGATTAAAAAAAAAAAAAACCTTAATGATATATATATATATATATATATATAAAATAATGAATCAATATATTTTAAAGTATTTTGAAGCTTACATCAGCTACATTGGTTCACCACCAAAGTTACTTGATACAGTTGTCCCCAAGCAAGAAAAAGAAAATTTTACATAAGTAAAGGCCACATGAACTTTAAGTTCAACATGGTCTCCTATATATTTTGCTGAACATTAAATGTGAATACAGTCATGATCGTGCTCTAATCTTGGTCAAGAGCTTTAATGGCAGAGGAAGCCACAGCAACAGAGTTAGGAAATTATGTAGGTTGTGCACGGCTACATGGCACACTTGTCGCACGTGCCCTTGCTGCGACCAGGGATGTAAGTGCATGGATTTGGACCAACCCCGGCCCGTTGAACAGACTTACGCAAAAGACTTTCTTTCTTCAGCCATTGATCTCCTTCCAATTGTCTCATTGCACCGACTTCTGAAGAAGCAAATAAAATGATACTAAGATTCTCTTGCTTGACTGAGCCATGGTTTGAAGGTTCAAGGTTGAACTGAGTTGGAAAGGATCAAATTCAGTTAAACGTCTCCTTTTGTAGGTTTACTTCTAAATTTCTATGGGTGGAATCCCTTGGCATACGATTAGCCAACAAAGAAAAAATGAAAATGACTAGCTCGCCATCCGTAGTTTTGAGGCCAATTTTGTAACTAAAACGATGAATATAAAAGAAATCCAAACATGTAGAAATTTAGCTATTGTTTATATAAAACATAATTCTAATTAACATATATAAAATGCGAGACATAGCTATGATATTATAATAATATATATGGAAAATATAAAGAAGGCAAAGAGAGAAAAAGAGAATGAGTCAAAACACGATAAATTAATGTGATACATACGGCTTAAACTTTCTTTTTTCTTTTGGTTTTTTAATTAGAATGAACCCATGAAATCATTGACAAACAATAAATAAACCAATGTTACAATATATACTTGAACTATATATAGAACTAGAATTACTTTGCTTGTACTTTAAGTAGAATTAGATTCAATGACCTGGACTAGAGTTATATAACAAACTTTGGTCTTGATTGGCATTGAGCCTTGATACAATCATAATTCATAAATGAATTTTGGAATTTAGGTTGAGTAGAAATTTATTAACATTTATTTTTATGTCCTATCTTTTATATGTATTTTGTTAATATTAAATATATACTAGTTTGAATTTTCACTATTTATTTAGTTTTTAATACTAGCATCTTTTTTTTTTTTTTAATGGTGAAATTTGTTTTTATTCTCTAAGCCCAGAAAGATGAAATCCTAATTCCAACCTTGCAAAAATTATAGATAGTATCTCCTAAACTCACTCCACAAAATGAAGGTCTCATGCTTATGGGGTCTATACACTTGTGAGATGTCCACTTCAATCACGACTTAAATAATTAAAAAAGTTGTGTTTCAATATTATTCATTTATGGTCATTTTGTAAGAAAAATAGAAATAGGATTACGTAAAGACAAAAATCTGCTTGGAAGGAATGATGCTTCAAATTGATATGAAGCATCAAAGCTCAACAAAAGTTAAAAGAATCAAGAACAAAAAAGAAATTCTTGTTATTATAAAAAAAAAGAAAAAAAAAAAAAAAAAAAAAAAAAAAAAGAGAGAGTAAAAAGTCCAAGAAATTTAACGCATGTTAATCTCTTAATTATGAATGAGTAACCTATATTAAGACTTCATTTGTTTCAGCATAAAATATTTTGTTTGAACATTTTTAGAGAATATAAACAACTTAAAATATTTTTTAGTATTTAGTTGCATTATTAGAAATGCTTTAAAAATATTTTCTAGCTTTTGAGTTAATAAAAAAAATGTACTAATTTTCTTATCAATCATACTACATGTAATAAGTTGTCAATAATACAACAAACCAACATCAAATTCCAAATAACCTTTAAAAAAATCAAACAAATATCACCTATTTCATATAAAATTATAAAATCCAACAAATACTTCACATTCACACACATTGTCTATGCATTTCTAGCCTATTTGAAATAAAATTCTACCAAATATTTCAAAGAACTGTAAAAGTAGAGAAAGGCAGATGGGTTGGCGGGTCAATGGTCGGGGGCATCACCACGATGGTTGGAGACACTCGACCACATTGTGTGGGTGGACAAGGGGATTTTCCTGATCAACCAAAAATATTTCTAGTTTTACCAAGATATTACGTTGTTGCACACTCAAAAACGACGAAAACATCCCATCAAAAAAAAAAAAAAAAAAAAACATTTTCATGAAGATGTTATGAGTCGTGCCAAATGTGGCCTTAAAATTAGTTATATGAAAGAAAGTAAATCAACTAATAAAATTGTGTTGTGGGTCATAAGTTTGACAATAACAGAGAAGCCAATACAAGCCATCTTTGCAATGTGCTGTAACGAAAATTGTCAAACTTGGAAGTTGTTTACATAAATAAAATCTCTCTCTCTCTCTCTCTCAAGTAATAGGTGCATAAAATATTGGAAACAGCTTAATTATATATGAGCCTGGATTTTTCATATGGGAAAAAGTAGGCAAATCCCTATCCCTCATTTGTTCAGAAAAGGAAGGAAAACAAAAACTTCATTATACATAAAAATAAATGAATCAATAGATTTCAAAATATTATGAGGTTTATATTATTTACGTGGCTTCACAACCAAACTTACTTGATATGGTTGTTCCCAAGCAAGAAAAAAAATTACATAAATAAAGCAAAAGGCCACAAGAACTTTAAGTTCACCATGGTTATCTCCTATATATTTTGCTGAATATTAAATGTGAATATAGTCATGAACTCTAATCTTGTTCAAAAGTTTTGATGGCAGAGAAAGCCGCTAGTGGCAATTGCCCTTGTTCCGACCAGGGATGTAAGTGCATGGATTGGGACCTGAGCCAGTGACAGGACCCCGTTGAACAGACTGAAGCAAGAGGCTTTCTTTCTTCAACCATTGTGCTCCTTCTAATGGCCTTATTGCACCAACTTGTGAAGAAGCAAATATAATGGTAACAAAAAGCAGCACTGTCAAAACATTTTTCCAGATGTGAGAGAACCCCATCTTTATACAAACAAATAAAAAAATGAAGGAAATGGTGTTTACATTCTGTGTTTTGATTTGTGAGTTTTGAAATAAGTAACTTTGAAAGGAAATCAATTTATAAAGATGGCTTCAGAAAGGTGGAAGAGAGCTAGTTATATAGTTCGATTCTCAATGCTGTTTCTTTGGATAATCGTTTTGACTGGTGCCAACAACGGTTTACAACGATTCCCTTGCTTGACTGTGCCATGGTTTGAAGGTTGAACTAAGTTGGAAAAGATCAAATTTAGTTAAACTTCTCATTTTGTAGGTCTACTTCTAAATTTCTAAGGGTGGAATTCCCTGGCATTCGATTAGCCAAAGAAGAAAGAATGAAAATGACTAGCATCCGTAGTCATTTTGGCTGCAACTTTGCAGTTAAACGATCAACAATTCAACATACAGGAAATCCAAACATGTAGAAATTTAGCTATTGTTTATATAAAACATAATTATAATTAACATATATAAAATGCGAGACATTGCTATAATATTATGATAGTATATATGGAAGATATGACATAGCTATAATATTATGATAATAATTATGGAAGATATAAAGAAGATGAATAGAGAAAAAGAAAAAGAGTCAAAACACAATAAATTAACGTGGTTTGACTGCCTTAGGAGCCTGTGTCCATAATTGAAATCTTTTGATGACTACAGCTTTACCATTAAATTTAATATATATATATATATATATTAGAATGAACCCATTGAATTATTGACTAACAATAAATAAACCAATATTACAATACTTGAAATACAAGTAGGACTAGAACTAATTACTTAGCTTGCACTCTAAGTATGATTTGATACAATTAATGACCTAGACTAGAGTTATATAACAGACTTTATGATAATATGTATGAGAAAATATCAAGAAGGCAAAGGGAGAAAAAGAGAATGAGTCCACCATGGGAATCTTAATTTTGAAGACTGCAGTTTCACTATCAAGCATTTTTTTTTTAAATGAAATAAAATGAGAATAAACTCATTAAATGGTATTTACGGCTAAATCATTTACTAACAATAAACAAACCAATGTTGCAATGCTTTAACCACAAATAGGATTAGATACAATGACACCCTGAACTAGAGTTATATTACAAAGTTTGGTCTTGATTAGGATTAAGCTTTGATTAATTCTAAATGTATTTTTGGATTTAGGTTGAACTAGAGTTATATTATAGACTTTGGTCTTGATTAATTAGGATTGTGCTTTGATTAATCCGAAATGTATTTTAGGATTTAGGTTGAGTAAAAATGTATTAAATAGGAAACATTTTATTTGTATGCCCTATATTATATATATTGGTAATACTAAATATATGCAATTTTGAATTTTCATGTTAATTTTATTTTGGATCTTAGTATATGTCTTACTTTTAGATGGTGAATTTTTTTTTTTTTAATACTTTGACCCCTCCAAGATGAAATCCTGATTCCAACTACGCAAAAATCATAGATAAAATCACTTCTTGCATCCAACAACTGAAGAAATGAGAAATAAGCATCTTCTAAACCCACTCCACAGAATTAAGGTCCCATGCTTGTGGAGTCTACAAACTTGTGAGAGGTCTACTTCAATCAAAATTTAAGTTATCAAAAAATTTGTGTTTCAATTCATTATTCATAAATAATCAGTGCTAAAGAAATAAAGATAGCATTACATAAGGATTAAAATTTGCTGGGATGGAACAATGCATTAAATTGAGATGTGCAAGAATCAAGAAAAGAAAAATGAATTCTTGTCATCATAAAAAAAGAAAAAAAAAGAGTATGTGCAATAAATTTGAGGTTTGTTATTCTCTTAATAATGAATGATTTACCTATTAAAACTTCATTTGCTTCAGCGTAATTTTTTTTATATAACTTTTCTGGAAAAACTAAGTTAACTAACTACTTATATTTGGTCTATTTAGTTACATTCTTGGAAATTCTCTTTTTTAAAAAAAAAAAAAATTTACCTTTGACTTATATGAAAAACAACTGATTTTCTTACCAAGCATAGTACAACAAAAATGTCATCAATACCACAACGAAACAAAATTAAACCCCAAAGAACCTTTAACAAAAAATCAAACATACATATCACTTATTTCATATAAAATCCAACAAATATTTCAAGTATTTCACATTCATACACATCGTCCACTCATTTCTTGCCTATTTGAAATAAAATTCTACCAAATATTTCAAAAGAAAATCAAATATGAAGTTTGTCATTCTCCTAATTATGAATGAGTTACTACAAAGCCTATTAAGCCAATTAAAGTTCCATTTGTTTCAGCATAAAATATATTGCTGGATAATTTTTTGGTTTGACCAAGATTTTACATTGTTGCCCGCTCAAAAACAAGGAAAATATTTGTCTTGAGGATGTTTTACGTCATGCCAAACTGCCTTGAAATTCGTGGTTTTAAAGAAAAACGTGTTTTATTTTAGTTCCAATTCATTTCTACTTTGGTCCCTATTTTTTAATTTTATCGCATTTAGTTTCTAAAATAAAAAACGTGTTCTATTTTAGTCCCTATCATGATCTCACTAATGAAAATTACCTACGTGGCAAACGGAGTGTACAGTTGGCACATTAAATGTTGACATTAACATTAACATTTTTTATTTAGCATTTAAAAAATGCCATGTCATTTTTTAAAAATTAAAATATTAATTTATCAATTTTAACTAAATGAAAAAAAAAAGGAAAAAACAGAAATAAAAACCAAAAGTCATATAGATTGAGATCTGGCTTTAACTTGAGTAAGAACAATAAGATCACAAACACAGAAAATTCAAAACCCAAAATCATCAGTTAGTTATCTCAAAAAAAAAAAAAATCAAATTCCGGTCAACACAAAATTAAACGCAAATAAATCCAAAATAAAACCCCTCACATCACACCAAAACATCACAAGCTGATCAATTTTTTTCTACTTTCACACCACACGGCCACACTTTCAACTCAAACTTTATCTCTCTAAGGTCTTTGGATCTTGGTTTAATGGGTTTGATATGGGTTAGAAAGAGAGAGGATGAGTCGGTTTGGTCCGGGTTAGAGGGAGATGTTGAGATCGATTGCTGTCACGGCATGGCTGGCGGCGACATGTGGGTTTAAGATCAACCAAATGGGGAGTGATTTAAGAACTATGGTGGTCGGGTTCTGGGTTTCAAAGTGGTTTTGGCGATTGAAGAAATATGGGTTTTTATTTGGGTTTGTTCAAAATATCGATCTGGTTTTTATTTTCCTGCTTAATCTGGGTTTTTTCTCTCATCTAACATTAGATGTTTTTGGGTTTTGAATTTTCTGGGCTTGTTTTCTTGTTTGTTCTTCCTCAGTCTTATTGTCTTTCTCTTTCTTTGACACACTCTCTCTCTAAAAGCTCTTTGTGGGGGTGTCAATGGTGAATCTGAAGTCAACATTTCTAAAGGTATACTCAGTTCTAAAATTAGAGCTCCTTGAAGGCTCTGCTTTTGAGTGGACAAATGATTCTTGTCAATGGGTCGAGTTGTTTCGTTTCCTTTCCATCTCATATTCCAATATTGTTTCTCATTTGCTTTCTCACGAGAGATTTGAGTTAATTGATACTGTTAAAAGAGTCTTGGAAAACATTGAGATGGTAAATGGTAATATTCATGTACTAAGAATTAAGAATTGTACCTTTCAAAAAAGGAAGAAGAAGAATTGTAGATCTAATGTTAATTTTTTGGGTTTTAAATTTTCCGGGTTTGTGTTCTTGCTCAAATGTTTAATGTGTTCATATTTAATTTATCAATTTTATCTGGGTTTGTCAAGATTGTTGGCATGAATTCTAATGCGTTCATGTTTAATCTGACGTGGATCTGAAGTTTAAACAATGTAATAACAAAATTATGTATTCAACTATTCAAAATTATGCGTTCATGTTTAACTATTACATTGTTATTGTTTATTAATTCTTTTCACCGTAAAGTCGTAAAGTATGTATTCTTTATTAACGAAAATTATTAAACTTGCAAGTTGTTTACATAAAATCTCTCTGTCTCTCTGTCTCTCTCTCTCTCTCTCTCTCTCTCTCTCTCTCTCTCTTTAAAGTAATAGTTATGTATTCAACTGATGCATAAAATATTGGAAATAGAATAATTTTATATATATGAACACCGGATTCTTCATATTTGAAGAACTAGGCAATCCCCATCCCCCACTTGGTCAAAAAAAACCTTAATTATAAAATAAAATAATGAATCAATATTATTCAACGTATTGTGAAGTTTACATTAGTTACATGGGGGTTAACAACCAAACTTACTTGATATGGTTGTTCCCCAAGCAATAAAAAGGAAATTTTACATAAATGAATTAAGGCAAGGCCACATGAACTTTAAGTTCACCATGGCTATCTCCTATATATTTTGCTGAACATTAAATGTGAATATAGTCATGAACTCTAATCTTGGTCAAGAGTTTTGATGGCAGAGAAAGCCGCTAGTGGCAAATGCCGTTGTTCCGACCAGGGATGTTAGTGCATGGATTGGTACCTGAGCCAGTGACAGGACCCCGTTGAGAAGACTGAAGCAAAAGCCTTTCTTTCTTCAACCATTGTTCTCCTTCCAATGGCCTCGTTGCACCAACTTGTGGAGAAGCAAATAAAATGGTAACAATAAGCAGCACTGTCAAAACATTTTTCCAGATGTGAGAGAAACCCATCTTTGTAAAAACAACAACAACAACAACAAAATATTATGAAGGAAATTGTGTCTATATTCTTTGTTTTGAGCTAATTAAGGTACTTTGGAAATAAATAAGTTTTTTAAGATGGCTTCAGAAAGGTGAAGAAGAGCTACTTATATAGTACATAGTTTGTTTCTTTATATTTTTCCTTTGGATAAACATTGACTATATAATGGCCACAACGGTTTACTATATATGGTTTCCTTTGTTTGACTGAGCCATGGTTTGAAGGTTGAACTGAGTTGGAATGGATCAAATTCAGAAAATGCCCTCTTTCGTAGGTATACTTTCATATTTCTACGTATACGTGTTGAAATTAAACCCCTCGCATACGATTAGCAAAAATAAGAAAAAGACTTACGCATTTTGTGGCTAAACGATTAGTATACAGGAAATCCAACAAAATCAGAACATCAATAGGCCTTGGAAATTGACTGATAATTGAGTTCGGCTAAAGTATTTGTAAAGCCATATAAGATCCTACATTTACAGCAATTTAGCTATTAGAAAAGATAAAACATAACTCTAATAAGAAATAGAAAATGTGAGAGAAAGCCACAGCAACAGAGTTAGGAAATTAAGTAGGTTGTGCACGGCTACATGGCACACGTGTCGCACGTGCCCTTGCTGCGACCAGGGATGTAAGTGCTTGGATTTGGACCAACCCCGTTGAACAGACTTACGCAAAAGACTTTCTTTCTTCAACCATTGATCTCCTTCCAATGGTCTCATTGCACCAACTTCTGAAGAAGCAAATAAAATGGTACTACGATTATCTTGCTTGACTGAGCCATGGTTTGAAGGTTGAACTGAGTTGGAAAGGATCAAATCCAGTTAAACGTCTCCTTTTGTAGGTTTACTTCTAAATTTCTAAGGGTAGAATCCCCTGGCATACGACTAGCCAACAAAGAAAAAATGAAAATGACTAACTAGCCATCTATAGTTTTGAGGCCAAATTTGTAACTAAACGATGACTATACAAGAAATCCAAACATGTAGAAATTTAGCTATTGTTTATATAAAACATAATTCTAATTAACATATATAAAATGCGAGACATAGCTATGATATTATAATAATATATATGGAAAATATAAAGAAGGCAAAGAGAGAAAAAGAGAATGAGTCAAAACACAATATATTAATGTGGTATATATATACAGCTTAAACTTCTTCCTTTTTTTTTTTTTTTTTGGTTTTTTAATTAGAATGAACCCATGAAATCATTGACTAACAATAAATAAACCAATGTTACAATATACTTGAACTACATATAGAACCAGAATTACTTTGCTTGTACTTTAAGTTTAAGTAGAATTAGATTCAATGACCTGGACTAAAGTTATATAACAAACTTTGGTCTTGATTGCAAGGGATTGAGCTTGATACAATCATAACTCATAAATGTATTTTGGAATTTAGGTTGAGTGGAAATGTATTAAGAAACATTTATTTTTATGTCCTATCTTTTATATGTATTCTGTTAATATTAAATATATACTAGTTTGAATTTTCACTGTTTATTTAGTTTTTAATATTAGCATCTTTTTCTTTTTTTTTTAATGGTGAAATTTGTTTTTCATTCTTTGAGCCCCATCAGAAAGATGAAATCCTAATTCCAACCTTGCAAAAATTATAGATAGTATCTCCTAAACCCACTCCACAAAATGAAGGTCTCATGCCTATGGGGTCCATAAATTTGTGAGATGTCTACTTCAACCAAAACTTAAGTAATTAAAGAAGTTGTGAAAAAAGTTGTGTTTCAACATTATTTATATATAGTTAAGCATCAAAGCTCTACAAAAGTTAAAAGAATCAAGAACAGAAAAGAAATTCTTGTTAATTATGAATGAGTAACCTATATTAAGACTTTATTTGTTTCGGGGTAAAATATTTCATTTGAACATTTTTTAAGAATATAAACTACCTAATTTTCTTATCAATCATACTACCTCTAATAAGTTGTCAATAATACAACAAACCAAAATCAAATTCCAAATAACCTTAAAAAAAATCAAACAAATATCACCTATTTCATATAAAATAATAAAATCCAGCAAATTAAATATTTCACATTCATACACATTGTCTATGCATTTCTAGCCTATTTGAAATAAAATTCTACCAAATATTTCAAAGAACTGTAAATGTCATGCCCCAAACCCGAAAGGGTCCAAAGCATGAAAAAAAATCTCAAAGGTACCTGTAGATTTTGTTTCTTTTGACAATTCAATCCAAATATGAACAATTTTTAGATCCCTTAACACAACCGGATTAACCTAGTTAAATAGCCAAGTGATTAACTTAGTCAAATTATGTAAATTTAGGTTATCACAATTAAAACAATCATATCAAGTATATAGCAGCGGCAATATAAATAACTCAAAAATATGATGACCCAAGAAAACCAAACCGTTAAAAAACCTAAGGAGAATTTAATCTAGCTATCCTCAAGGTAAACTTGAATCCATTATCTTGAAAGAATCAAAGTTCATATAATAAGACTTACAAGCCCCCACACTCAACTTCTTATTACTACCCACCAGTAGAACTTACTGACATGACCACGTGCAAGCTCCAAGACCACGGACTCCTTCTTTCTTGGATTCTCCAGCAAATACAAGCACTCCCACTTGTATATCTTTAAGCTCTTATGGCAGCTACTGAATGATCATCAAGTTCTTGAAGAAATCTCCTTCTTGATAATCCTAAGCTTGTGTGAATTGACACAGCACAAAACTTCTCAAGATGCTCTCATGAAATTACATACTATATATTTCTCAAAATATCTCAACATGAAACTTCGCACTATACACTATGAACAATAACAACACCGTTTCAAACCAAAAAATCTAACCCAAGGCCACATGACAATCTGCAAACACAAAGCCGGAACTAATCTGCAAACACAAAGCCGAAATTCATCTGCCGACATAAAGCCAGAACTCATTACTGACACAAGGCCGGAACTCGTAACCATCACAAAGATGGGTGCTAAGATACCAATGTCACACAGACTATAGTATCTAGATAGGTAATCACCAGGTAATCACATGTCACAATTCAAGAGTAAAAGCATAAAAAGCTCACAGTTTACATAAAATCAAAACGTAGTTCAATTTCAGGTAGTTTCACAAAAACCTTTGAAATATCCTAAATATTCACAAAGTTCTCAAAGCCTTCAAACTCATTTCTTGTCAAGAAGATTTTGTATCAATTTTCCTAAATATCAAAGCATCTTTAATTTTGCAAATAATGCAATAAGAAATAAAATTTATTCTCAAGAATTTAATCAAAGATGCTAATCTTTTTCCATACTAACAAATCATGCATTTCCCTATATGCATTGCCAAATATGATACCATTTTCACAAATAATCACATATATTAAAGTTACAACATAAAACTTTCTAGGAAAATATAGTTTCCATAAACAATTTCCCAAAATGTGTTTAACCCAAAAATAATGCTTTATGCAACATGGTTATTTTCCAAAAATATCCCATTAAAAAGCTACTTACCATGTAACCCACAAAAACCTAATTTTCCAAGATCCAAATAAGATTAGCTAGAACCTAAACAATATCAAGCAAACTTATCACAATAAACATAAAACTTGACATTGCATCTAGCTATAAATTAGAAATTGCTAACTAAGAAATTAATTAGGCAAGCTAAGTATTTAACCTTACAAATAATGTATTCCACTTTCAAAGTTTCTCAACAATTTCATTACAAGGCATAGACTCCAACTTATCATCATGTCATTCCAAGCTGCACTTTTACCATAAGAGATCCTAAAACTTTATGAATTTCTTCCTCAATATACATGCCATTTTCAAGAGACCCATAAAACAACAACATATATAACAATACCTACCATTACAAACTCCACATGTAAATCCCCCACTAACTCCAAATACACAATAAAAATTAAATTCATCAACTATTTCATATTAGAAAGCCAAAACTCCCAAATCTTCACCACTTAGCTAACAACCTTTGCAAAAATCATAAACCTACTCATCAAATACATCCACCATGTTAGGACATATGTAATTCACTTATTATGAACATATGTCACTATTTTATATAATTAGCTAATCCTTTGACAAAACGCACTTTACTTGTATTTAGGTAGATCTAGGATGTATTTAATACTTCAAGAAACTTTGTTTCAAGATCAAGTGTTGAAACCATGCAAGTCTATCCAAGTTTCAAGCCAAGAAAGAGTCTGTCATTAAAGCTCGACAACTAGCCATCTGTCAAGGTTTAAAAAGTTGATCAGCCTGATGGCTTGACAGCAAATCGACAGCTAGGCATCTGTCGAGATTTAAGAAAAACAGATTTTCAGTTCTGTTTTAACTATAATCCATGGTTATGTGTTTGAGTTTTCTTTTCTCACAACCCTAGACATATAAAATGATTATTTTAAGGGCTGTAAAAAAAAACACAAGTTGCACAAGTATTGAGTAAAGTTTGTTCAAGCAAATTGTGATAGGAGACAGAGTTTTTCTCTAGTTCATCATTCTTGTGAAGAAGTTACTGTGTTTGTGCACCATAGGGTTTTGTGACCAAGTATCTTTTGGATCTTTATCGTTTGGATAAACTGAAAAACTTTGTAGCTAACAACCTTCTCTAGTTGGTAATTGAAGTCACGTACTAGGATTCGCGCAATTGGTTAGTCACGTACTAGGAGCCGTGCATCAAAAGGAGAAATTATCACTACAGAACAAGTCCAATTGGGTATTGGGATAAGGGTTCAACTATAGGTTTGTATAAGGTACTGAGATTCCTTTACTTGTAACCACTTGTTGTAATAATAGTAGAATTTTGGGAGTGGTGACTTTAAAATCACCCGGTGGGGTTTTTGCCGCATTGGTTTTCTCCATTTGTAAACAAATCACCGTGTCAATTTATTTTCTGCTACAAACTTAGTTTAATTGGTGATTTTTTTGTGCTACCATGTGTTTGCATGTTAATTTGATTAATTAATAAACTTAGCTAATTAATCAATTAATTCATCATAAATGGTCAATACGTTTTTGGCCTATCACACCAAGACCAAAACCCATATATAAAAACGCATAAATATCACTTCTAATGCTCATAAATCACATGGGTATTATTATTAAAGCTTAGAAAACATAACTTCAAGCGAAAGTATATAAATCTACCAAAAGATTAGGAGTCTTACCTTAAATCAGAAAAGATAAAGGTGCCTTAGAGGTTCTTAGAGAGTTTTTCGATAATCTTACTGAAAAATGATGGTGGATGTGGTAGAGTGGAGTGGGTACCGTGGGAAAGTGTGAGAGAGTGAAAAGAGGAGTGTGTGTTTGTGAGAAAAAGAAACAAAACAAATGAAGAAGATAGGTGGCGAGCTGAGAGAAGAGATATTTATGAGTGTGTGGTGTGTGGTAGGGAAATAAGGGGTGGGTGGGTCACATGTTACTCTTTAAAAATCTGACCCTCCTTTATTTATTTATTTATTTATTTCATATATATATATATATATATATAAAGTGGGCTGAGGCCTTACAGTAAAAGTAGAGAAAGGCAGATGGGTCGGTGGATCAGTGGCCAAGGGCATCGCTAAACGCGAGGTGGGTGCATGGGCAGGCGAAGGGAGAGGAATCTGATACTGTTTTGGAAAATGGTTTACGTCCAACCTTAAGGGTAAAACATTTTACGCTTTTCACAAAGGGATTTTCCCGACCAACCAAAAATATTTTCTAGTTTTACCAAGATACTACGTTGTTGCACACTCAAAAACGAGGAAAACATCTTCATGAAGATGTTATGAGTCGTGCCAAATGTGGCCTTAAATTTTGTGATATGAAAGAAAGCAAATCAACTAATTAATAAAATTTTGTTGTAGGTCATAAGTTTGACAATAACAGAGAAGACATTATACGAGCCATTTTTTTAATGTGCTGTAACGAAAATGGTCAAACTTGGAAGTTGTTTACATAAATAAAATCTCTCTCTCTCTCTCTCTAAAGTAATAGGTGCATAAAATATTGGAAACTGCTTAATTATATATGAACCTGGATCTTTCATATGGGAAAAAGTAGGCAAATTTGTTCGGAAAAGGAAGGAAAACAAAAATTTCATTATACATAAAAATAAATGAGTCAATCGATTTCAAAATATTATGAGGTTTAAATCATTTAAATGGCTTCACAACCAAACTTACTTGATATAGTTGTTCCCAAGCAAGAAAAAAAAATTACATAAAAAAGGAAAAAGGCCACAAGAACTTTAAGTTCACCATTATTATCTCCTATATATTTTGTTGAATATTAAATGTGAATATATAGTCATGAACTCTAATCTTGTTCAAGAGTTTTGATGGCAGAGAAAGCCGCTAGTGGCAATTGCCCTTGTTCCGACCAGGGATGTAAGTGCATGGATTGGGACCTGAGCCAGTGACAGGACCCCGTTGAACAGACTGAAGCAAAAGGCTTTCTTTCTTCAACCATTGTTCTCCTTCTAATGGCCTCATTGCACCAACTTGTGAAGAAGCAAATATAATGGTAACAAAAAGCAGCACTGTCAAAACATTTTTCCAGATGTGAGAGAACCCCATCTTTATACAAACAAATAAAAAATGAAGGAAATGGTGTTTAAATTCTGTGTTTTGATTTGTGAGTTTTGAGCTAAGTAACTTTGAAAGGAAATCAGTTTGTAAAGATGGCTTCAGAAAGGTAGAAGAGAGCTAGTTATATAGTTCGATTCTCAATGCTGTTTCTTTGGATAAACGTTTTGACTGGTGCCAACAACGGTTACTACGATTCCCTTGCTTGACTGAGCCATGGTTTGAAGGTTGAACTGAATTGGAAAAGATCAAATTTAGTTAAACTTCTCATTTTGTAGTTTACTTCCAAATTTCTAAGGGTGGAATTCCCTGGCATCCGTAGTCATTTTGGCTGCAACTTTGCAGTTAAACGATCAACAATTCAACTTACAGGAAATCCAAACATGTAGAAATTTAGCGATTGTTTATATAAAACATAATTCTAACTAACATATATAAAATGCGAGACATTAATGCTATAATAATAATAATAATATTATTATTATTATTTTATATAAAATATAATTTCTATTCTAACTTAATTTAAGTGTATATATATGTGAAACTCCCTTTTGAAAGCTTAAACTCCGCCTCTTACCCCCACACCCCACAAGTACTTATACTCGTAGAGTGACATAACTATAATATTATAATAATAAATATGGAAGATATAAAGAAGATAAATAGAGAAAAAGAAAATGAGTCAAAACAAAATAAATTAACATGGTTTGACTGGCTTAGGAGCCTATGTCCATAATAGAAATCTTTTGATGACTACAGCTTTACCATTAATTTTTTAAAAAATATATATATTAATTAGAATGAACCCATTGAATAATTGACTAACAATAAATAAATCAATATTACAATACTTGAAATACAAGTAGAACTAGAACTTATAGATTATCAAAAAAAAAAACTAGAACTAATAACTTAGCTTGCACGCTAAGTATGATGTAATACAATTAATGACCTAGTCTAGAGTTATATGGTAGACTTTATGACAATATGTATGAGAAAATATCAAGAAGGCAAAGGGAGAAAAAGAGAATGAGTCAAAACACAAGAAATTAGGCCCATATCCACCATGGGAATCTTAATTTTGAAGACTATAGTTTCACTATCAAGCAATTTTTTAAAAATAAAATAAAATTAGAATAAACTCATTAAATGGTATTTACGGCTAAATCATTTATTAACAATAAGCAAACCAATGTTGCAATACTTTAACCACAAATAGGATTAGATACCATGACACCCTGAACTAGAGTTATATTACAAACTTTGGTCTTGATTAGGATTAAGCTTTGATTAATCCTAAATGTATTTTTGGATTTAGCTTGAACTAGAGTTATATTACTGACTTTGGTCTTGATTAGGATTGTGCTTTGATTAATCCTAAATGTATTTTAGGATTTAGGTTGAGTAGAAATGTATTAATTAAGAAACATTTTATTTGTATGCCCTATATTATATATATATATATATATATATATATATATATATATATATATATATATATATATATATATATATATTTATATCGGTAATACTAAATATATATATCGGTAATTCACCATCTAAAAAGCTTTTAGATGGTTTTTTTTTTTTTTTTTTTTTTACTTTGACCCCTCCAAGATAAAATCCTGATTCCAACTAGGCAAAAATCATAGATAAAATCACTTCTTGCATCCAACAACTGAAGAAATGAGAAATAAACATCTTCTAAACCCACTCCACAGAATTAAGGTCCCATGTTTGTGGGGTCCACAAACTTGTGAGAGGTCCACTTCAATCAAAATTTAAGTTATCGAAAAATTTGTGAAAAAATTTGTGTTTCAATTCATTATTCATAAATAATCAGTGCTAAAGAAATAAAGATAGTATTACATAAGGATAAAAATTTGCTGGGATGAAACAATGCATTAAATTGAGATGTGCAAGAATCAAGAAAAGAAAAATGAATTCTTGTCATCATAAAAAGAAAAAAAAAATAGTGTGTGCAATAAATTTGAGGTTTGTTATTCTGTCAATAATGAATGATTTACCTATTAAACTTCATTTGTTTTGGCGTAATTTTTTTATAAGTTTGCCTTCAGTACTTTTTAACTGGAGGTTTCTTTTTGTTTTAAATATGCAATAGCAAGTTGTAGTGGATTTTAATCTCCAATTCTCCACATTTTATTTAGTTAGTAAATGATGTGACAATTTCTCATTAAAATAAAAGGAGATTCCAATTAAAAAAAATACCAGAGGTAAGCCAAACTCTTAAGTTATGTTTGGTAACAGTTTTTGTTTTCTATTTTCAAAAACTTATTTTTGGGAATATAAAGAAAAAAAAATTCTTATATTTTTGAAATAAAAAATATGTTTGGTTAGTTGTAATTAAAAATATAGTTTTTTGAAAAAAAAAAACTAAAATATGTTATTATTAGGATTTGAATTTTAATTCTAACTCATTAAATGAGATAAATACATTAATTAAATGCGTATTTTCGTTAACTTTTGAAAATTAGAAATTGAAAACAGTATGTTTTCAGTTTCCTTCACAAATTGAGTTTTGAGAACAATTTTATGTATTATCTATTTTGGGCTGCCAAACAAGTTTTTTAGTTTAAAAAATAAAAAATTATTTTTGAAAACAGAAAATAAGGGAAAAAAATAATTACCAAACGTAACTTTATATTTTGGTCTATTTAGTTACATTCTTGGAAATTCTCTTTTTTTAAAAAATTCTTACCTTTGACTTATATGAAAAACAACTGATTTTCTTACCACTCATACTACAACAAAAAGGTCATCAATACCACAACGAACCAAAATAAAACCCCAAATAAGCTTTAACAAAAAATCAAACATACATATCACTCATTTCATATAAAATCCAACAAATATTTCAAGTATTTCACATTCATACACATTATCCACTCATTTCTTGCCTATTTGAAATAAAATTCAACCAAATATTTCAAAAGAAAATCAAATGCCTCACCGAAAAAGTGTAGATCGGCTAATGGGTTGGTGGTGGGTAAGAATGGTGTGAGACGCTCGACCACAACGTACGTAGTGTGGGTGGCTCGACCACAACACTGAGGTGAGTGGGTTAGCGAAGGGAGAGAGAGGTCCGAGCCTGTTTTGGAAAATGGTTTACGTCCAACCTTGAGCGTAAAACATTTTCCACTTGTAAGAAGTGGATTTTCCCAGTTAACCAAAAATATTTTTGGCTTTATCAAGATTTTATGTTGTTACACAATTTAAAATGAGATATACATTTTTGTGAAGCTTTGAAATTTATGATTTGGAAGAAAAGCAAATCAACGGATAAAACTTTGCTGTGGGTCAAAAGTTTGACAATAATATAGGACAATACAAGCCATCTTTTTAGCGTAAAAGTATGTATTCTTCTGTAACGAAAATTATTGAACTTGGAAATTATTTACATAAAATAAAATCTCCCTCTCTCTCTCTCTCTCTCCAAAGTAATAGCCAAGTATAAATAAATGAATCAATATATTTCAAAATATTATGAAGTTTACCTCATTTACATAGCTTCACAACCAAACTTCCTTGATATGGTTGTTCCCAAGCAAGAAAAAAAAAAAAAAAGTTACATAAAAAAAGCAAAAGGCCACAAGATCACTTTAAGTTCATCATGGTTTCCTCTATGAATATATATAGTCATGAACTCTAATCTTGGTCAAAAGTTGTGATGGCAGAGAGAACCGCTAGTGGCAAATGCCCTTGTTCCGACCAGGGATGTTAGTGCATGGATTGGTACCTGAGCCAGTGACAGGACCCCTTTGAACAGACTGAAGCAAAAGGCTTTCTTTCTTCAGCCATTGTTCTCCTTCTAATGGCCTCATTGCACCAACTTGTGAAGAAGCAAATAACATGGTAACAAAAAGCAGCACTGTCAAAACTTTTTTGCAGATGTGAGAGAAACCCATCTTTGTATAAATAAAACCAAAAAAAAAAGAATGAAGGAAATGTTTGTTTGTATTCTGTGTTTTGATTTGTGAGTTTTGAGCTGAGTTACTTTGAAGTTTGAAAGGAAATCAGTTTATAAAGATGGCTTTAGAAAGGTGGAAGAGAGCTAGTTTATATAGCTCGTTTCTCTATGTTAAACGTTGACTAGTTCCTACAATGTTAACAACAGTATACCATGGTTTCCTTGTTTGACTGTGACACGGTTTGAAAGGTTGAATGAGCTGGAATGGATCAAACGCTGTAGCTTGATCACCTAACATTCATAAAAATGTGGCGGAACGTGGAAGAGTTATGTTTATATTAGTGCATTTAGTTAGTCAAAAACAAAGAAAACTGTTAGAGAAAATTAGTATGTGAATGACAGCAGAGTATGCTTGGTTGAATATTCAGACCAAGCCCCCGCAAATTATATAAATTAAGCACCAACGTTTACTTTTTCGTTTATCTTACTGACAAACACGTTTACTTTTCCTCGTTGAGCAAGTAATAGTGCAAAAGCTGAGAAAAAGCAGAAAAGGAGTCAAATATTTATATTTGTGTTCCCTTTGACAAAGTATAGGAAAACCGACGGTAGTTTACCCAAAAAAAAAAAAAAAAAGGAAAGCCGACGGTCAAATCATTTTACAAAACATGCATATCAAATACACGTTGAAGCGTTCCCTTTCTTTTTTGATTGATCAACACGTTCTTCTTGACTTGTATATGTCAAGGCCTTGGGGAACATGTTCAAGCCAGACTTTTTGCATATTTTTGTGTAGTGGACAAGGTCTTTAATCTTTATCCACCTTGTAATACGATTCAAAGAGGAAGATATTGATAGATGAAAACGGTACAGCCATCCAATAATCTTATTGAAATATTCCTGTAAAATTGTATAAAAAAAAATAAAGATCAAATATTATGGTCTGTTTTGGATTGAGGGGAGAGAGTAAAAGAAAGGAAGCAGTGTAGAGTTCACTAAAAATTATATGATTCAAAAAGAAAGATATTCATAGATGAAAACACAGCTATCCAAAAATCCTGTTAAAATATTCTTATAAAATTAGATGTATAAAAAAATAGAGATCAATTATGATTCGTTCAGATTAGGGTGATGGAGAGGAGAGGAATAAAGTGGAGTTGGCCAAAAATTAAGGTAATTTTTGCCAACTTTACCCTACTCCATTTCTCTCCCTTCTAATCCAAATAAATCATTAATGTCTTGAACTAGTACTAATGAGAACAAACAATTATTATATAAGTAAAATTGATGTCATATGCTCAAATCTTATCAAATTTATTCAGGAACACAAATGACTGAGCATCGATTCAAATTCAGCATTGATAAATTATAAGGGGTTTTTCCCCCTGTGGTTGGGTGTCTTAAACTCTTCAAATGGCTGACTAAAAATATGGATCACATGTAGCCATGTATGTTTATTGTATTGCACATGAAAGGATGGGGAACTTACTGTAATCTTTTACTAATGAGAGTAAATTAGTCTATCGTTTTACCTTAAAAAATACAAATAGACGGTGCAATGGGTCTAACAAATAGACTTTGACATAAAATATTCTAACACAAATTATGTTCTAACAAATATATACGTAATGGGTCCAAACACAATACAAATAGACTTTGACGTGAAATTTTCTAACACATATTATATTCTAACAAATTCAAGTCCTTGCAAGGCATTAGACATGGCCTCTTGTGGCACTGATAAAAACACCTGCCAGTATGGTTATTCATATGGAGACCAATCATTCGCTAATGGTGATCTTGGTGTTAAAACCTTAACCATTGGATCAACTACTAGCCATCAAGTCACAATACCAAAGATTGTGTTTGGGTGTGGGCACAATAATGATGGTACATTTGGTGAGGCAGGATCAGGCTTAACTAGCCTAGGAGGTGGCCCTCTTTCTCTAGTCTCTCAACTAAACAAGTCTATCGGTGGAAAATTTTCTTATTGTTTAGTTCCCACAAAGAATTCAAATGTTACAAGCAAGATTAATTTTGGTAGCAATGGCTTGATTTCTGGCAATGGTGTGGTTTCAACTATCCATCTCTTTATATTTTGGTAGCAATGGCTTGGTTTCTGTTACAAGCTCAAAGAGTATGCTGTGACAAAGCGATACATCACAGTTCATATTTTTAACTACGTACTACTTTACGTGATTACTTTCAAGAGTTTTAGTCAAACTCAAAGAGTTCCTGATACCTTAGGAAAATTTCAACAACAAATTACTCAATTGAACTTGATTTTTATCTTTAAACTTGTAAAAACAAATTGACTTACATTTCAACCTTATTTTTTAACAACTCTAAATAGTAGTTTATAGGGGGAAAAATGTGAACTCTGAACCAATTCAGGTGTACTACTTGCCCTCTAATGGCTGTCTTTCAATGGTAGCATTTTAAATCATAACCATCTTCTTCCCAAAAAAACATGTTCATAAATGGTAAACATAGGGAAGAACATATCAAGCTTCCTCTGTGATGTTGCTCCTATTTCCATCCATAACCACGCCAAAAGCTTATATTTACATTACAAAATGAATATAGGATAAAACAAAGAGTATAGAATTTCTGGAAAATCTGGAAAAAAAAAAATGTCATAAACACACCGTTAATGACATTAATATCAAAATCAAATGAGTAGTTGTAACCAAAACTATGGCTGCACTACTACTAATAGCTAAGGTTCTTAGTAGAAAAACAAATCAAAAAACCAAAATGTATTGTTTCATCATAATTAACAACCTAGGTCCTTAAACATTTATATTCTAAGCTACTTGGACTCAATATGTATCTTGATTCCACCAAGCAAAGCTCATTTTGTGATTCTTTTCAGCCATATGTACCTAAAGTACAAAAAAAAAGTATAAATAAATTTGAAACATGAGATATATATTATTTCAATCAAAGTTTTTTTTTTTTAAATGACTAAAAAAATGTAATGAAAAAACTCAGTTTATGCTAAATCATCAATATTATTGTCATCAAACATTGTCATGTTTTCTTCATCTTGGTAATCACTTCCTTCACCATTATATTGTGGACAAAGTTTAGCTACAAAATTTGTTATAACTTAAGGCTATAATCTTACTCAATAAAATAAATGTTACTACGTATTTTGAAAATTTAACTGTTGAATTATATGCTCTTTATACTCTTAATACACATGTCAAATTTTGTATCAATCCGATATTATTTACTATATCATCTATAAGCTTATATCTTATGCATAATTTTAAATTACAAAAACTTGCAATTTAAAAAATTTATTGATGATATAGCTATTGATCATTAATTTTTTTAGAAATTCTGCAAGCATGAAGGATATAAGAAGAAGATGTAATCCAATGGTGGATTTGTCAAATTTCGCCTCCAATAAAAAAAATATTGAGTAAGGTTGTAGCTTTCGACTACAACCAATTTTGTAACTAAATTTTGTCCTTATATTGTTGTTGAGGTCCAAAAAATCACAATATTATACCAAGGCCCAAAACAAAACAAAGGATTGAAACCTAGGAAAAATAAAGCATTTGGGCTTCCAATAAGAAAGAGGAGAGGTCCAAACCCATTAAGGGTCCATAAGGAGGGACCCAAATCCATGAATGGGCAAGTTTCGGGCCCCATAAAATAAATGAAGGAAAAAAGCCCAGCCTAGCCCTCAAAGGTCAGAAAATCCCTAGGGAGCCCAGGAAAATAACTGGGCCAAGATACTTGGGAATTCCCAGGAGCCTGGGATCCTCGAGACATGTAGCAAAGCCAAGTTGGGGTTAAGAGTGTTCAAAGTGGGTACTAAGAAACACAAGGAACTAGAATAGATATGTCCCTATCCGCCACCCAATGATGCAAAAAGGGGTTAGAAGGCTTAAGAACCAACAACCCATGAGTAAAGGCCTAGTACCTCGGGGAACCCAAGAGGAAGAACCATAAGAGAATGTGGCTGGGGATCTTTCAACCTGGTAGGATGGAATCAGCTCACTTAGAAAAAATGACAAAAGAAAAAGTAGCCAAAAGTTGGGTTTGAAAAGTAGCCAAAAGTTGGGGTCTTTCGAAGAGAAAATTTCAAAATGAGGAAATAATGAAGAATGAGGAAAGGACCAGCCACCAATGTTGCTAACACAACATTAGTTCTGGTACCCAGAAGAGCAAATAGAGGAAATTAGTAATACCCTGGAAATCCTAGGATGACACTATAAAAGGGAAAACAGCCAACAGTGAATTAGAGCAAAAATCCTTGAAAAAACTCTGTCAAAATTCAAAAAGAGGAAAAACGAGGGAAATACCATCCGGTATCCTTAAGCAGCCATTAGAGAACACACTTGGATTCAAAAGGATTCAAACTTTGCAAATCTTAGAGGCCCAAAGAGCCACCTAAGTTTGTGATTTTTAAACTTATTTGGACCTTGTAACACATTCTAGTGAGTGTAGTGTATTACATAATCTAGAAAGTAACAAAGTATTTTACATTATTTCAAAGATCCCTAACGCTTTATTTTATGTTCCTTCTTGATCATTTTGTTCCTTTGTTGTTTCTTGCTGTTCAATGCATATATTTTTTGTCTGTTAGCATGTATGTGTTGTAAGATTCGTGCTCTGTGCACCACTTGATTCAGAATCAGCCCAATTTAGCTACAGTGAACCAAGTCTAGTCCCTTAAAACAATAAGTATTGGACCCAAGATCCTTGTTACTACTTGGGCCTATGTGCTAAAAAAAAAAAAAGAACCCCCACAATTGTTTACAAGACGATTATGACCATAACCTCAAAAAGTTGACAAGATCATCTTTTTGTTGTAGCATGAGCTTCCTCTGTGATGTTGCTCCTATTTCCATCAAGGTTTAAACATAGATGCAATAGAATAAAATATCAGTGATAGAGAATGATAAAAGCAAAGTCTAATATTAGTGATTCACATGAGAAAATAAATTAAACGAATTTCACAATTTATGTTGCCACATAATTCAACCCTTCTCCAATTAAACATTTCTTATTCAGCCTTTACTCACTATCAGAAGGATAATCTTAATTAACAATAAGATATACTAGAGGTGCTCAAGAAAAAATAATTGTTGTTACAAGATATAAAAAAAAATACATGAGTGTCAATGATTCAGCTTGGTTCTCTTTCTAGGGCAGAAACCTTGTCTCTAAAAGTTCCTTTCGCTGATTCTCTGTCTGGTAGACAACAAATTCAGCTTGGTTCTTTATGTCAATGGCATCTCTCTTTTCCTTGTAATCCTTTGCAAACCACTCTGCTTCATTAACCATCCTTTGCATCTGCACATTTTGACACATTTAGCTTTGTTCCTTTTCACCTTTTAACCTCATGCTACAAATTGAAATAAAGATCAAACATTTATCCAACCCCTATATATTTTAACATACCTCATAATCATTGGGCAAATTTATAATGGTAATGCCTTGCTTCTTTGTTGTGCCCTTGTCAACCGCAATGACCAAAAGAATACCATTAGAATTAATGTAAAACTTCACTTCAATTTGAGGAACCCCATGAGATGCAGGTAGGATATCATCCAAACGGAAGCTGTGAAGATATCTGTTGTCCCTAACGAATTCTCTCTCTCCTTGGAAAACATTAATATCAACACTAGTCTACCCATCTGTGGCTGTGGAGAACACCTCTGACTTGGAGGTCGGCAAAGTAGTATTTCTTGGGATGATCTTTGTCATTACACCACCTAGTGTTTCAAGACCTAGTGACAATGGTGAAACATCCAACATGATACCGCACTAAAAATAAATTGTCACACATGAATCAAACAAACAACTGAATTATTTACACAATATCAACTAGAATTTAACAATCCAGCCCACACCTAACCAAAGTTTCCCATATCCAAAACCCCAAAACTATCATTTAAGTTTTTTTCCCCTTTCATCTCCTTCTCCTACATTTACTAACCAACCAAACATAGCCCAAAAACTATAATGACCCATTACCAAAAACTAGAAACCAAAGCACAAATACCTCATTCACAAACCAAATACCGTCATATTAAACCAATAAAAATTAATTAATTAATAAAGCTCTCGCTTTAACAAAGACAAAAAGTTTTAACAAACCCATTACCAAAAACACAAAACCAAACAAAACCCATCACCTGAATTCTAAATTCTAAAATGTCACAATTTCCAAAAGGTAAAAACTTTCACAAACCCATTACCCAAAATACAAAACCAAAACCCAACCGAGAATCCCATTTCTAATTTCCTTCCTCTTTCAACACAATTTCAATTTTCAATGTCACAAATCACAATTTTCAAAATAAAAAAAAATTAAAAAAAAAAAACAAAAACAAAAAATTTGACAACCCATTACCAAAAAACGCAAAACAAAAACAAAATTCACAATTCCAATTCCCTCTTACCAAAGCACAAATCTCCTCAAGCGTAAAATGTGCATCATACAACGGACCAGTCACTGGACCATCATTCTTTAACATATTCAGAAAAAACTCGGCGTTCGACTTCCCTCCTTCCATCGCCAAATTTGTCACCCCCAAATCGATCCCATCCACTTTCTCGTTCACTACTCTAACACAATGCTCTTCGCTCTTAGCTTCAAGTAAAACGTTGTCATTTTGTGTCCAAAGAAAAATGCTTTGGAGGAAACAGAAGTCAAATTAAGCTTCCCGAAATACCCAGGAGGAGTGGTAATTCGAAATTGCACTCACTCACTCTCTCTCTCTCTCTCTCTCTCTCTCTCTCTCTCTCTCTCTCTCTCTCTCTCACACACACACACACACACACTCTCTCTCTCTCTCTCTCATATAAAATTCCCAAAATACCCTCACTCACCGTTCAAAAATCCTGTTGAAATATTCTTATAAAATTTGATGTGTAAAAATATAAATATTAATTATGGTTTGTTCGAATTAAGAGAGGGAGGGGGAGTAAAGAAGAGTAGAGTAGAGTTGTGCAAAAATTAGAGTAATTTTCAGTCAACTTTATCCTACTCTCCTTCCCTCCCCCTTAATCCAAACAGACTATCAATATGTTGAACTCTTGAGAACAAACAATCATTATAAGAGTAAAATGGATGTCATATGCTCAAATCTTATCAGATTTATTAAAGAACACAAATGACTGAGCATAGGTTCATATTCGGTATTGATAAATTATAAGGTTTTTTTTTTTTCCCTGTGAGTGGTGGTCTGAAACTCTTCAAATAGCTGACTAAAAAAATGGATCATATGGATCATACAATAAACATATGTAGCCAAGTATGTTTATTGTATTGCACATGAAAGGATGAGGCACTTACTATAATCGTTTATTAATGAGAGTAAAATTAGTCTATCGTTTTACCTTACAAAATACAAATAGACGGTGCAATGGGTCTAATAAATGGACTTTGACATAAAATATTCTAACACATATTATGTTCTAACAAATATGTACTTAATGGGTCCAAATACAAATAGATTTTGACGTGAAATCTTCTAACACATCATATTCTAACAAATGTGTAATTTTTTAACACATTATATTCTATCAGATTCAATATGTTTATTAAATGGTTTGAAGTTTTGAACTTGATATCGTGTACTTTCCATTTCAATAATTCGTTATAACAAATTAGCCTCGGAGTGGATGTCAAGAAGGATAAAGTAACGAGTTAAGATCGTATGATTTATTTATCTCTTTGCCTCATACTGTTGATCATGTTTCTAAAAAAGCTGACAAGGTTTTTGAAGAAATGTCCTCTAATCTACTATGTCAATATATTAGACTATTTATGTGTATTATTTAAATTAAATAAGTCATAAGATTTATTAAAAATTTTATGCAACTAAAAGTATACGCGTATAATTTTTTTTAACAGTCAAATTAAAAGAAATTTCCTCTAAACTAGTTTGAAAGTAAAAATTTTTAGAAAGATACACCTTTTTAAAACTAGCCTTAATAATTTGAAGTTTAATGAAAATCGGGTTTTAATTTTTAAGGAAAGGATAAATTAAGAAAGTTATTGCCAAAATTATGAAAAAGAGAGAGTATTATATTTGGTTGGAGTAAGCTCAGCACTAAATAGAATAGAAGATAATGGTGACTAGGTATTTTCCTCTATGATAGTTGACCATATAAATTGCACAAAAGTTATTAGCTGTTTGTTAACGTTCTTTCATGCAAATTCAGTTACATATGTACGTATTGAAAGTTCTAATTTATTCCATTCGTTAATTATGCAGATTAATTAAGAAATATATGGTGAAAACAATTTGGATTAAACAACCGCAGTCACAATGAAAAACCAAATTTAAAAATGGTGAAACTTCAACACAATATCTTACGTCCTATACCTTAAGTACTCCTTTTAAAATTTTGACACGCGGCTACTTAACAAGAATTGCTAAATGGCATTAAAAATGTTAAAAACTATCCGATAGAATGGCTCTTTTCTATCTCATGGAGTATGAGAAACTATCTCTCTCTTCTCTCATGGAGATGGCAAAGGAAGAGAAACCCTATTATGATGCCGCAATTTTGGAAGGAGGATTCATGCTTATCAAAAAAAAAAAAAAAAAAAAAAAGAAGAAGAAGAAGAAGAAGCTTTTGGAAGGAGGATTCAACACATGCAATAAGTTCCGGAAGCTTTTGTTTGGCCGATGCCGAACCACCCAAATGATGTCATACAATTGTCCTCCAACCGCTCTTAGAACGTTAATGGCGAGCCTCACCGCAGCGGCTACCACCAACAACAACGACTATCATGGCTCTACCACCCAATAAATCTTCTCATCCTTCCGTAAACGCCTCACTCCTCCACTGCTGCCGCCACAACCATCACATCATTGAGTTTGACTTCTTTCAAAAACCAATTCTGCATTTACTGATTTGTGGAAAGGGAAATAATTTTTTCACCCGTTTAAGGGCGGCCCAACATAATTTGGGGCCTAAGGCGAAAAATTTATGCGAGGCATTTAATACTTAAATATTAATTAAACAAAATTATTTAATACTAATCAAATTAAGGTTATTTTGATACATTAAATACATAAATAATACCAACTAAACTAATGTTAATTTTATATAGAGAATTGAATATCATAGTTGAACTATAAATATTAATAAAAAGAAATAAAAATATATTACGATTGAAAAAGATACTTTATTTTGAATATAAGGCGATGCATAGTTAAATAAAGTTGTGATCTAATTTTTAATTTTATATTTTGATTTTAAGAGAGAGAGAGAGAGAGAGAGAAAGATTATTTGGTGTGTGGTTTTGTAGGATATTAGTTTACAAATATCAATCTCAAACTATTAGGGAAGATTAATCTATAATTGATAATTTAACACATTTGCAACATCTTTTTGAAATATTTTAGGGTTTCAATTGAATTAAAGTTCTATTGGTCTCGTACTTTGAGAGTCTTAATAGAAACAAAAAAGAAAAATACGCTAATTAAAAACACTATAAAATGTTCAAAATATAATGTGACATTATCTCTCATTGATGAACTTCATTAATTTAACTAATGAATGTTTATATCATTTTTTTGTGATTAATAACATGGCAATTTGAAATCCAATAGTAAAATTTGTAGTATTCTTAACATCACTAAAAAAAAAGTACAATCTTTAGAAAATATATATAATTATATAAAAATTTGGGCCTTTAACTATGAAAAGTGGAGCATTTTTTCTCAAGAAAAATTTGTTTTTTGGTGGGGCCTTAGGCCTAGGCCTAACTTGCCTAGGCCTTGAGCCGGCCCTACACCTGTTTTGACAGGGTTTGATGTGGGAGTAATATTTTTCTTGGATTTGATTATGTTAGGTTATGGAAGTTAGTAGCTTTATTGGAGTTAATTCTATAGTAAAATTCTTTGAATTATCTTCTTGCAATCTAGTTCTGCTATGAATCGAAAGTTATTGATTTGGACAACTTCATAGGCAAAATAATGGAATTGCTAAATCTGGTTTTCGGAACTTGTGGCAATACTGTGGGTATTGAATTTTTTTTTTTTTTTTTTTTTTTTAACCTATAGGTATTGAAACAGAATTGAAGTGAAGGAATTTTTAATATTTAATGCTAGTTATATCAATTCTGTTAAGTAGCCACATGTCAAAATTTTAAAAGATGTACTTAAGGTACAGGACACAACGTAGTGTATCTAAGTTTTGCCCATTTCAAAAATAGGCAAACAACATAAGTGTTAGCATTAGTGCCCTAAAATCCTAGTGTACGATGCTGTATATGATATTATATATGACATTATGTTATAAATAATGAAATTGTTTTATTATCTAAAATAATAGGCAATATGAATATTTGAACATTATCATATAGTCTTTCATATGCATAGTATGTAATTTATATGATTTAGTCACAGAAAATATAAATCACAAGTTCTTCGTAAACTCAAACCTTAGTTCATAATCAGCAATGAAATTGGGCATTTCATTTGTGAAGATTATAACGTGTCAACTAAGATGGTTTGTCTTGATCATGGAAGTGGAGACTTCTAATTGATATGTTGATGTGTCTTAAGTGTATAAGACTTTGAACTTGACTACTGTGAGATTAATTATTCTATTAACGACTATCTACTAAATAATAAATCTCACAACTTTAATTTACATAAACTCTCAATCTTGAAAGGATAGTGAACCCGATCATGAAATATATGTTGATTTAATCTATTAGGAGTGAGATCTAATTCAACAGTCAAAATCTCAGTATGCTGGGCAGCCACACGGCTAAATGAACACATATTCTCAATATAAAATTCATAGTCTTTTTGTAGAAATATAAAATATTCTCCTAAGATAAGTTTAATGAGTTTAATTATTCATAGTGTTAAGCCTAACCACTTTAATAAACAGTTCCTAATATATATGAATAACTTAAAGAATTAAATCGAATACTCAAGGATCAAGAGGTAGTAATTTTCAAAGTGGCAATTTTATATTATGACTTTATATTACTACGAATATTTTCATGAAGGAGTTAATTGTTTAGATAATAAAGTCTTGAGATTTAATTTTATTAATAAATTTTAGAGTGCAATTATATTTATATAGTGGTATTAAATATAATTAATAGTAACTTTGGGCTTGTCAAAAGTTGACAAATAAGCCCAAAATCCATTAGATCTAGAGCTTTATTTGTCCCTTTGGTCTCATCCTAAGCCACACACTAAAACCCAATTGGACTGGCCTAAAAGGCTAGTCTAATTAGATAATCAGTTGTTTATTTAATAAGATTTATTAAATAAAGTAACTGCTTTTGACGGTTAAAAAAACATACATGCGATTAAAAGAAAAAAATGCAGTTTTCTCTAAACGTATTCTCTCTTAAATAAGTGTGTACATAACTGATTGAAAGACCATACATCTTGGGCATATGTGGAATTGGGGTGAAGATTGAAAGTCTTCCCAAGTTCAAACTTCTTTTGTTTTGAATTTCACTATATTAAGATACGTTTTTCTATTCTTTGTTTCTAAAATTCTAGATATTCCATGTTATCTCACATGAATGAAGTAGATTCTTGGGTTACTTCTGCTATGGGTTTTTGTATGAAATGCAAAACCAGTTTTCCAACCATAAGAACACCTAATTTGAAGACAAAATGAAAACCAATGGAAACTAACTCCAAAATAAACTGCACTCTGAGGATACCTCTACCCTCAATAAGAAAATCCACTATATAAAATTCTAGTGTATACCCATGACCTTAGATCCTTGTGTTACTTTTGCTATGGGTTTTTGTATGAAATGCAAAACCAATTTTCCAACCATAAGAACACCTAATTTGCAGACAAAATGAAAACCAATGGAAACTAACTCCAAAATAAACTGCACTCTGAGGATACCTCTACCCTCAATAAGAAAATCCACTATATAAAATTCTAGTGCATACCCATGACCTTAGACCATATCTATTCGGTAGAAAAACTTCTTAATGTGACCCCACACCAGCTCTAGACTATCTAAACTCTTTTATATGAATCCCTTCTCATGAACCTCGTTTATAATCATAATCAGGCCCACTAATGAACTCCAATGACCCTCCTTGAATGTTTGATCTTCGCATCAACATTTACTGGAATTATAAACACTATGGTTTTAGCTATTAATCACCAGTACAGCAACTCCATTGTGTATATGGATTTCTAAACCCACAAGTTGATCAATTCTATTTTTTCTCTATATAGTGCACGGCAGCGATTTGCAAAAACCTCCAAGTAGCCGTGTTTATAATGGTCCTTTATATGTTTGCATGCGTGACACAGAAACCTAGGCCCCAACCTACTTTAATAAAAACATGTCAAATTCGCTTTTCAAAATTTTCAATTGATCGAGCTTCAATCAAAGGTCAGTTGAAGTTCTTCTTTCGATCGATCAATCAACAATCAAGTAGCCATTGAAAATCACTTGTTCGATCAATCAAGTATCAATCAAATGGATATCGAAATCTTGAACAACTATCTTGTTTTAGGTTTAGGCCTTTTTAAGTTGGACTTTGACACACATTATAGACGATAAAATATTACAAAGTCATGAAATTTTCCTATCTAAAACCTAACATGTAGAACTCTCCGTATTTTGTACAATATTCTCACTCAAAGTTAAACTTTTACTTAATTGAAAACCACCTTTTAGGCCTTCATGTTTAATTCTATTTTCATATTTCACCATTTTTGTTTCAAATTTCTCATTTTTCTCTTTCATATTTGATTCAATTTTCTGTTTGCCCTTTACATTTCAAATTTTCTTGACCATTCATTTTATCCCTTCATAAAAATTAAAATTTTAAAATTTAAAGGGCCAAAATAAAAACAACTCCAAACTTTTGGGCCAATGTTGTACTTGAGTCTGATTTTTTTTTTCAAAGACAGTGTATTTTAAATTCATTAGAATAACAATTTATTTTTGTCAATTTTTGGTTTCCTTGATTTTATCTTAAATAATCAAGTGGCAACTTCAAATTATAAAACGAAGTAAAATATTATCAGTTGAGTATCTACATTAAGACACATTAACCTAGGATTCTTGGGTCATGATTCTCACATTAATTTTCACTCGCTATCGATCTTTCTCACTCAAGCTTATTCTCATTTAACTAAAAATTTTATATTTTGTGTTACCTTGTTGCTAAATTGGTATTATTACAAACACACTCAAATTCACGTCCAATTTCATAATAATATGCTTGTATGTTAACTTATGATTAGATTACATTAATATTTTCAAATGGAACCACCACGGGTGTTCTGTGAAGAGTGAACATATTGTACACCAATCACATGTTGGTATATTCTGAAATTAGGTGAGCACCGTCTTCTAAAAATAGAAGAGAAGTGGGTACCACTGTCCCTAGAATTTTCCTTATTTTATTGCTAAATATAAACCAGTATTCCCATTACTGTTGATGCTCTTTTGGGTTTTGGGCTTTGTTTTGCAGGCTCAAAGTGGAACGATAGCCAATAATTGTCCACGGGTTGTGAGATCTGGGCTTGATATCCAATGATCTGAGTCCTACAAGGCCATCTTCTGCCAAATACAGATGGCTACCCACAAAATGGAGCCCAACACTAACAGTAACATCATTTTTTTCCCCGAAATTTGTTATGTTTGTCATAAGTACTGTTCTTTAACTGCAGCGTGAGGAAGATAAATGGAGGTTGGTATTTAGCAGAAATGTAACGTAATATTTGCATCGAGTCCTATACATGCTCTATGGTTTTACTGTTTTGCAATTCCTACCCTAAATTCACTTCACCTTTAACTTCCCTCTAATTTTCCATTTCTAGTCCCAAGTTTAGCCAATCGAATTGGTCAGTACTCTGTACCTTATAGACATATATATGGCAGGTGATGAGGATGATCAATCAGTTGATCGACTTTACACATAACAATCATCTAATTACACTGCTATCCAAAGCAGTTGAGCTGATAATTAAAGTGATTGACACTTGGAGGAGATTGGTAATTAGGAGCAAGACTTTGTGCAATCGAACTAAAACTTGCAAATAATTCACCATACAAGAGGCTAAAACGTCTGTGGTCACATTTTGAACTCTCCAAACTTCTGACCATTCAAACTTGATTATTTTTGAACTCTTCATTTAATTAGTGTTATGATTATAGCCTATAGATTAATTATCTTGCATATCTCATCCCAATATTGCTTGATGAGTAGTATTTTTTTTTTTAGCTGTTGGCTTGTTTTTTAAGCATTTAACTATTCCAAACTTCTGAATCTCAAGTCCTAATTGTAGAGAACTTGTATATCATATATGATCTTAACTTTAGAACCAATTGATCACTCAACAACGTATTTCACTGATATTTTTCACATGGTTGTGAAACAAGAACAATCATTCTCATGTAGTATAGCTATATTTACATTCAAAATGATCATTCTATTGCTTCCACAGCTTCACATTCTACAGTTAATAAGACAATACACAACAAAAAGACCCATTATAAGAGAGTGATCAATATTAGGCTCCACTACCATTGTCAAAACATCGCTGCCTAAATCCACCCCATATGTTGATTTCTTTCTCTTTAACTGTCCATGAAAAACATGACAAAGTTAGCACGGAACTTAAGCAATCTTCAACTCAACGTTCTATATGAATGAATGAATTAGAAAAGGTATAAGACTAAAATCACCTCTGCAACAAGCCCACCGGATTGGTCTACTATTTTGCACACTGACTTGCTATTCCAGGTTTGAATCTTATAATGATGTGATTGATTCTCATCTAACCCCACAATAACCTCACATGGTGAGTCCCCTCTTGAAATCCTCATGCTTTTTCTAACTTGAAAACAAGGCTTTTTTATAACAGTGTCTGTGTCACTGGATCTATAGCCCTCCCAAAACCTGAACAGCTTGAATCTCTACACAGAGCACAAATTGTGAGCATAATAAATTTATAGTCCAACTTTTCAAAATGATTGCTATTTAATAAACTTGTACCTTTCTCAGTACGGTGAAGAGGACTTTGCCCTTGATATCCATAAGATAAACTTCATTACTACACTTGCTGTTGTAGTTATCAACACGATACACGATTTGACCATTAGCATCAAAGACAGTGCAACCTTTGCCACTGAGTACTAGAGATTTCATCCATATTGTAAAAGTTTCTTGATTGGAAGTGAGGTAGCAGGAGGTAGAGGGAATTATTGCTTGGGGATGAACCTTTGCCATGATAAGTAAGTTGGTTTTACTTTTCATAGACTACAGAACTAGAATACTAGATGTCAAAAGCTGAGCTAACTAGCTAGGAATTGTGTTGTCTTATATATAGAGCATATTTTGAAGTAATGGAAATTTTTTTTTTTTTAATAGTTTTGTTGAGCTAATGATAATTAAAATGTAATTTTTTAAAAAGAAAATTACACCATATAGAAGAGAACTTTTATAGTCATACTGTTATACTTTGTTTAATATGGCCTGGGGCACTAGTCCTTTTCATTTTTTGGTTAAATTGTATTTAAAACATTGATATGGGAGAGCCAGTATATTCCTTGGTAATTCATTGTTTAGATTCATGACTTGTTCCCAGCATTAAAAAAACACGCCCAAAAGGACAATATTAAAAAAAGTGCATACTTTTACGACTAAAATAATGTGTTTAAACAACCTTATCACTTTAGTGACTAAGCCCCATGTCATTAGGCACTTACACAGTTACATTCTGGAGTTTTAGTCAGGTCGGAACTTGGTAGCCCTGTTATGGAGTTCACTTAGGTGCACATGCATCACATTTAGTTCCAGATATTCTTGATGCAATATAAATAGTTAGATATGTTGGGATTAGTCCTCTAAAATCCTATTATACAATACTATGTATGATATTATGTATGACATTATGTTATAAATAATGAAATTTTATTACGTAAAATAATGGTTACATGAATATTTGAACATTATCATATAGTCCTTGAGATGCATAGTATGTGATTTATGTAATTTAGTCTCAGAAGATATAAATAACAAGTTCTTTGTAAACTCAAAATTTTAGTTCGTAGTCGGTGATGAAATTGAGCATTTCATCTGTGAAGACTATAATGTGTCCACTAAAATGGCTTGTCTTGATCATAAAAGTGGAGACTTCTAGTTAATATGTTGATGTGTCTTAAGTGTATAAGACATATTGAACTGGACCGTTATGAGATTAATTATTCTATTAATAACTGTCAACTGAATAATAAATCTCACGACTTTAATTTACATAAACTCTCAATCCTAAGAGAATAATGAACATGATCATGAAATGTAAGTTGTTTTGATATATCAAAAGTGAGATCTAATTCAACGGTCAAAATCTTAATATGTTAGGCAGCCACACGTAGTGCTAACAGAACACATACCCTCAAGATAGAAGTCATAGTCTCTTTGTAGAAATATAAAATATTCCTTTTGAGTTAAGTTTTGTTAGGACATATGTAGTTCACTTGTTAAGAATATATGTCATTCTTTTATGTAATTGGCTAATCCTTTGACAAAACGCACTTTACTTGTAATTGGGTAATTCTAGGTGTTTTTAATATTTCAAGAAATAAGGTTTCAAGATCAAGTGTTGAAGTCATCAATTCTGTCCAAGAAACAAGTCGAGAAAGTGCAAGTTCATTAAAGTTCGATAGTTGGCTTGACAGCTGTATCTATCGAGCTTAAGAGAACTGTTTAACCTCGTGTGCTCGACACCTCCTATCTGTCAAGGTTTAAAAAAAAAAAAAACAGATTTTTCTGTTCCGTTTTCTTAGGATTCGTGTTTATGTGCTTGGGCTTTCGTTTCTCCTAACCCTAGACATATAAAGAGATTGTTTTAAAGACCGTCAAAGAGTACACAAGTTGCACAAGCATTGAGCAAAGTCTGTTCAAGCAATTTGTGACCGGAGACAGAGTTTCGCCCTAGTTCATCTCTTCTAAAGAAGTTTCTGTATATGTGCACTTTTGAGTTTTGTGACCAAACATCTTCTTGATCTTCATCGTGGATGAACTGAAAAACTTTGCAGCCAACAACTCTCTCTAGTTGGTGATTGTAGTCGCGTACTGGGATCCACGCATTGTTTAGTCACATACTTGGGAGCCGTGCATCAAAAGAGAAAATTGTCACTACAGAACAAGTCCAATTGGGTATTGGAGTAAGGGTTCAACTGTAAGTCAGTATAAGGTACTGGGATTCCTTTACTTATAACCGCTTGTTATGATAATAGTGAAATTTCAGGAATGGTGATCTAAAAATCACCCGATGACATTTCTGCCGTTAGGTTTTCCCCATTCATAAACAAATCATTGTGTTATTTATTTTCTGCTGCATATTTAGTTTGTTGATGATTTGTTTGTGCTACCACACGTTTTGTATATTAATTAACTTAATTAATTCACACGGCTAAATTAATTGGTTAATTTATCACAAGGGGTCAATTCATTTTTGGCCTATCAAGTTTAATAAGTTTGGTTATTCAAAATGTCAAGCCTGACCACTTTAGTAAAGAGTTACTAAAGTTTATATTTTATGAAATTTGATTTCATATATATATATATATATATATATGAATAATTTAAAGGATTAAACCGGGTACTCAAAGATCAAGAGGTAGTAATTTTTAGAGTGGCAGTTATATATTATGACTTTGTATTATTACAAATATTTTCATGAAATGGTTAATCGTTTAGATAATAAAGTCTTGGGACTTAATTTTATTAATAAAGTCTAAAGTACAATTATATTTATATAATGGTATTAAATATAATTAATTGTAACTTTGAGCTTGTCAAGAGTTAACAGATAAGCCCAAAACCCATTGGAGTTAGAATTTTATTTATCTCTTTGCTCCCATCCCAAGTAACACACTAAAGTCCAATTGAGCTAGTCAGACTAGCCCAATTGGATAATCAGTTGTTTATTTAATAAGAGTTATTAATAAAGTAACCGCCTTTTGATAGTTAAAAAAATATACCTACAATTAAAAGAGAGATATACAGTTTTCTTAAAATATATTCTCTCATGAACAAGTGCGTATATAACTGATTGAGATGCCACACATCTTGGGCATCTATGGAATTGGTGTGAAGATTGAAGATCTTCCCAAGTTCGAACTTTTTTTGTTTTGAATTTCACTGCATCAATGTGAGCTTTTCTATTTTTTGTTTCTAAAATTCTAGATATTCCATGTTATCTCACATAAATAAACAAGATACTAGTGTTACTTCTGCTGTGTATTTTGTATGAGATGCAAAACCAGTTTTTCCAGCAAGATATACATTCACTTCCTATGTATTTGGATTTTTTTTTTTTTTTTTTTTTTTTGGGTATCATGTATTTTGATTGATGAACATTATTTTTGTTATGTTCTGTATGATCAAATACTTCAAAACTGTGGAATCCTTATTAAGGATTGCCTTGTATCATTGGCCAATACTACATTCCCCCATGCATACTAGAATGGATCACAGCTTTCTGCCAATTGCCTAGCTAGACGAGCTTGGCATATCAATTACCATCTAAGTTATTATAACTTATGGCTGTAATTAGCTCAATTGATAAAGTTTATTGTCGCCAAATAAAAGTTCAAGAATTTGATTTCTACCTACACCAAAAAATAAACCATTTAGTATCATGGTTTGATAACAAAAAATAATTATCAAGGGTAGAAGTTATAGACTGAAACTATCCCTTAAAAAAATTATTATAACTTAAAATTTTGCACAAAACTTTGTCGTGGTTGTAAAACTTAAATCTTACGTGGATTCCTCCACCATAAGGTCCATAACAATATTGCACATTAATGACTTTATTAGCGTACGTAATTAACAGCCTAGTGGACAGTAGACGAAAGTCAGATTTGGAGAAACCAGTGGCTAGAATTTATTAACAAATGGTTAAGATATGAACAAGCAGTGACATGAAATGATATAGAACTATCCTAATGGTAAAGACATTAACAAGTGTTGTGGTTTTGTTTTTTAAAGCTTTCTATCTCTCACTTTCTCTCTGGAGTGCTGGCGGCATTTTAGTAAGGAATAATATTATAGACCAGTTCTGTGGTGGTCGATTAAGGTTGAATCTAACACAAATCCTAGACCCCTAGTTTAATATTTTATATAGTTTTAAGTTTAATTTCACTTTGACAATTGTACGTTGATAGGGATTCTCAGAGCTGAATGTTTTGATATATTATCTCTTAGTACCAATGGAGAGTAAGGAATGTTTTTCTTATCGATCGTCACCTTGGCCCATTTCAGGGGTTTGGATAACTATCATATATAATTAAGATGGGGTTTAGTCGGCTGCAGGCTTATCTGAATTATAGTATTTTGTTTATTCTCACCATGTCTTATTCGAAACCAAGTCATGCACTAGAACTAAACGATTTCAATCTCCATTTTAAGGCCTGTATATGAAAAGGTGCAAGAGTCTAGGATAAGAAAAGGTCCATCCATGTTTTTTCCATATGTCACTTGTATATATTTAACTGCTAATGTGAAAAATCTAGATATACTAGTTAATTCATATCCTATTGGTTGGTGTCCATGCTTATAAACTTTGGTTGGTATGTCTAACTTTGGTTGGTATATTGATAATTAAATCGTTTTGTGAAAAATTAAAACTTAGTGTAATGGCAAGTGCCCGGCCTCCATCCAAACGATATAAAACACTGCTTGCTTTCTTTAATCCTTCAAGTTCAATCATATCATACTGCTCTGCATTTGTTTTTATTTTTTTCACTTCAAGCAAATGATTTTTTTTTAATTTTTCAGATGTTTTTTTTAATTTTTCAGATGAATTACTTTCCTTGATTGACCATGGAAAAAATATTCTTGTTAGATTTTGGAACCATCCAAAATGCTAAGTATACATCTATCATTCTATATTCATGGCAGTTCATCCAAGAGGAACTTACAATTGGATAAAATATAAATGCTTTGGTTAACTTCTTTAGAGTTGTATTAAATAGTAAGGGTGTGTATAGGTCGGGTTGAAGGGATTTTTTGACCCAACTCACCATGGTGAGTCAAATTTTGACCCAACCCAAACCATCACATAAGTTCAACGGTAAATAATTCCAACTAACACCACAGGTCCACAGTCATGAGATTTACAAAAAGGTGTCATGAATTTTAAAAAATCATGACGGCCGGGACAAAAATACATTTTATCCCTCTTTTGTTTTTGTGACTTGTCTTAAAAAAAAAATAATAAATAAAACCATTTAAATTTTCTACGTACGTTGTCCCACTCTTCGAAAGCTTACGAAAATACCAAAAAAAAAAAATTTAATTACAATTTTTCATTATTGAGCTTTATACTATCTTAGATGAAAGGATGGTTATTCAATTAGAACTTTTAATGCTAGAAAGTCAAAAGAAGAAATTTAGTAAAAAAAAAAAAAAAAAAACAGTATACATGTGGTGTTAGTTTATAGTTCTTTAAATTCTTGATTTTTATACTAAAATAATTAGGTGATTTCGACATTGTGTTGCCTTTGTAATTTTCTTATACCTTTGTTTATGAGAAAAATTTTCTTTCTAGAAAAAAATTTTAAAACCTCTTGAATATATGAATTAAAGGACCCACCTTCTTTATTTATTTTTTTTATTTTTTATTTTTTTGAGAGGAGGACGCTCATAATTTTTTTGGACCACAAGTACAAAAATTAAAGTTTTGTTTACATTTATAAATACACTAATATCTATCTTCAAATTTTAGGGTAAGGCTGTCCACGGGTCAGGCAAATTAGGTTTGGGTCAAACAATTACTCAACCCGCTCAATTCAGGTGAATAGATTTCTCACCCATTGTCAACCGAACGGTTGGTCAAAATCGTTTATTTCGATTCTTCGATTCGGCGGGTCGGATTCGTCAGGTGATTGGTTTGAAGGAAAAGAACAAAAAGAGAGGAAAAAATCAAGCAAAGAAAACGCTTGGAATGGAGAAAGAGAGAGAAATCAAACATAACAATAGCAAAAACCAAATATCTATGAACTTGGAATGGAGACAGAGAGAAATGAAATTTTGAAATCATACTTGAGAGAGGAGACCCAACACATAGTAACAAAAAGGAAGCGAAACACATCGGCAACGGTAATGGATGGTATGGAAGAGTCATGCTACGGTTGGAACTTAAGAGAAATTTTGAGATTGGGACTAAGAATATGGGAGCCATTAATATTATTGTTTTCTTTTGGTTATAAAAGGTAAAATTGCATTGAGCCCAACAACTGCAATAGGACAAAGCCATTAATACTCACGTAAATAACTACTGCCTAACATTGATTCAAACTGACGTGAATAGCTACTGCCTACTAACATTGATTCAAACAATTTTTTATAGTTAATTTTATGGTGAATAGCTATTGACATGACAAAACTTTTTTTTATAATTAATTTGTGGTGAATAGCTCCTGCCACTAATATAACAAAACACAAAAGTCTATTCCATGATGGAGAAACTTACCTGCCCACAACTTAGGGTGTGGGTCAAGTTGGTTGAATTTTTGGTCTTAAAGTGTTTATACTGGGTTTGACTAGGTATACTCCCTAGTTCGAGTCCTACTACCTACACTTTGAAAAGAATTTTCTGGGTCATGCTTTACTCCTTCGTGGGTTCACTCGGCACGAACAGTGATTAGTCTCTTGTAGAAAGTCTTGAGGAAACACTGTGGAAAACAAAAACAAAAAAAAAAAAAAAAAAAAAAAAAAAAAAAAACTTACCTGCCCACGTGAAAGTAAAATTAAATCTATAGATGGAGTAGTATTTCGGTCGGGTCGGTCGCTATAGTTTTCAAACTTTTAAAACATCACTTGAACTGAAACTTTGGTTTTTGTAGTAGTTAGACCCGCATCCGACTGACTTAGGTATCTAGAGCCAACCATTTAACTTCAAGTCAGGCAAGTCCGATTTGTTTGGTCAGATCATCCAACCGGTTGGACATGCCCCAAACTTGACCCTTACTTTAGTATTTCTTTAATTCCATCCGAAGTAATAGGATTTTTAATAAATAAATAAATAAATAATAATAATAAAATTAAAAAAAAAATTAAAAAAAAAAAAAACCTCAAACCAAGCTCAAGCCCACTTAGAATAGTAATGCCTGAATCATCAAATATTGTGAGAACTAAAAATGTAAAGGCCTAAATCCACTTAGAATAGTGATGTCTGGATCTTCACACTAAGCCCAAACGATGATTTTTTAATAGAGCGGGATTCTAAATCAAGTGCAACACTGAGATCAACCCAAGTCTAGGCTAATAGAACCAAGGTGATATATAGGAATGAATGGACCAAAAATCAAGTGCAACACTGAGATCAACCCAAGTCTAGGCTAATAGAACCAAGGTGATATATAGGAATGAATGGACCAATAATTCAGTGGTAGAAAGCCTCCTCGGGCGAGTTCGAGAATAGATCTTATATTGATAAGCAAGGATGATATTCTTTTACAGGGTATTTCTTTGTTCTCTCACTTGTTCCTCTTTTCTTGAAAAATATTCATCCTTATCTTCTGGGGGGTTCCTTTTCTTATATAGCCTCTTTCCTTGCATCTCAACCCTTTATTGTACATTCCAGATGAGCTTCTATGGATGCTTGTCCCATCAAGATCCTTTTGGAGGTGGTAGAAAGAGTTGTGAGCTACGAAATCACTATTTATGGGCCATTTTCTCATTAATGCAATTAGTTAAGTTGGTGCAGAGCATTAAATGCGGAGGTGGGAGGTGTCTGCTTTAGGAAGCTTCCTTCATCCACCCTTGCACGTCTTGTATCCTTCCTTTGCCATGCATTTCCTTGTCATGACGTTTTTTTAGGGTGCCAACTGCCCGTTGGCTCTTTAATTCTCCTCGGGTGGGCATAGTCCTTGTAGTTCATTTGTCTTTCTTTGCTCGAGTTGGACAAATATATCCTCAAGTTGGGCTCCTCAGTCCTCAGCCCTCCCACAACTATAATATGCAAAGGATCCAAAATGGGTTTTTTTGGAATCGGATGACAACAGCAACACAAGTCACAAGGGAGGGCGGAGGAAGGTGGGGTTTAAGGAAAGGGAGAGCAACCAATCCTTGTAAAGTATTTTAGTTATTTTGAATTTTGGTTATTAAAGAAATTAACTTTCCTAAAAAAATTTGCCGTTTTCCCGTGACTCCAACAACAGCACTCTTTTTCTTTTTTCTTTTTTAGAAACTGCTTACTGTTAGATGGGGGAATATATTTGGACATATAATTATTTTAGATTTAGAAATCTAAACTTAAACATATATTTGTTTTATTTTATTTTCATTTTAGATTTTTTGGTATATATTACACTATCTGTAGGTATGGAATAAGATTTGCAATAAATATTTCAATAAATCTTATATTTGTTTGCGTTACTTTTGAGTCTTATCTAACTATGTTGAATAAATTTTTATTACTAAGGCTTCGATTTTGTATTAATTGTAAGAAATTTGCAAATTATTCGTTACTTGTCTCATTACATATATAAGTTATTACAAAATCATTTTTATCAACTTGACATTTTGGTAAATTGATCTCTTATATCCGGTTTTTTTTTTTTTTTTTTTTTTTTTTTTTTTAAATGAGGATGGAACCAGAGGTGGAGCCAAAGGAGGTCAAGGGGGGCAATTGCCCCCCGGCCCGCCCAAATTTTTTAAGAGATTTACTTATATGCATGGTTTTAAAAACCGGACCGGACGGTTCAATCGGAAATCGGTCTTCAATCCGGTCTGGTTATAGCAAAAAACCGGAAATAGCTTTAAAACCGGTAAACAGTTCAAATCGGCCGGTTCAACCTGAGAACCGAAAATCAGAAAGGTCAAACCGGTTTTGAAAAATTGCTGAAACAGATCTGCTAGAGCTTTTTTTTAAGTAAAAATCTTCTTTTTTCTCAGATTTGCTGATGGTGAGGACAGATTTTTGCAATAAAGTCTTTTTTTCTTAAGATTGGCTATGCTTGAGAGAGAGTAAATGACTAAATGTTCATGCTTGGTGTTGAAATTAGCATCTTGGAATGGTATCTACAGATCTTCAGTCATTCAGTGAGGAAGAGAGGAACCGATGATGGTATTGTAGAGATAAACAATAGATCTAACTTCCTGAGAGAGGTTCCTCAAAAAAAAAAAAAAAAAAAAAAAAAAACTTCCTGAGAGAGAGAGGGAGATATGGATTCTGTGGAGGACAGAAAACTGGAAAAATAGCCTCTTGATGGTAAGCAAAGTGGGGAGTGTACGCAATGAAGTGCTAGATTTATGAGGTGTATTGTATACCGTGTATTAGAGAGAAAAAAAAAATTAAAGAAAGAGTAAACGTGTGGCTAGGAGGGGTGGAGTGGGAAAGTGGATTGATAAAGGGGGAATAAGTCAGTGACTTGTCTAGTCATCTGACTTTGGGCTTTTTCTTTTTTAATTTTTTTGAATAAATAAGTAGTTAAAGTTAGGAGTATTGTTTGTACAAACTAAAAGATGAAGCTTAAATGTTAAATAGTGGTCAACCATTACTCACAAGAAAAGAAAGGTGGTATGGAAAAAAAAATCACTTTTTTTATATTTTCTTAATATAAGTTATTAAATTTTATTAAAACTTATTTGCTATTTGGTTGTAATGAACTTATTTGTTATTTGCTATTTGGATGTAAATGTAATGGCTAATGAACTTATTTATTTGGTTTTGTTGAAACTTGAAAGTTTATTATGTTAAGGATGATTGTTTTGTAATGTTATTATGTTAAGAATAATTGTTTTGTATTGCTATTATGTTAAATTTTTAAAAAAGAATGTTATATACTTATTGTAGGGGGAAAAGGAGGCCAGGCCCAAGGTAATGGGCCGAAGGCCCACGAGAGGACTATTTTACATCCGAAAAGAGAGAGGAGAAAAAGGCAGGGCCCAGCTGGGAGTGGGATCCTCAAAATGAAAGGTCATCGCAATCCGAGGAGGATATCTCCTGTCCGAGGAGGATGCTTTCCTCTAACATGATATCATAAATTAATTGAGCACGGGAAAAGCCAGAAGGACTGTCCGAGGACTCCACCTGATCAAGATAAGCTCAGAGCATGTTCTGGAACGATAAGGATGGGAAAATATCTGAGGGAAAGACTGCTGCCACCGTATTCAATGCATTGCAACAGCTTTTCTGGCCACATTTATGTGGAGAAGACCTCTGAACAGTGCATCCTAACCTACCGCCACTCACACAGAGCTGAAAAGAAAATGCCTGATGTGACAGGTACTTGAGCAAGTTCATAGATGAGGAGCATGTGGACGATGGAGATAAGAGTAGGAGTGGCTATATAATAGAGGGGAGCACCTGTCAATGGCTCCCCGGAAAAAATGGAGAGAAAAGAAAAACAAGGAGAGAGTTCTTCAAACTATCAATGTATACAGACTGATCAATATTAATCACTGTTTAAAGAGTTATGATCCATTGTTGTTAATCCCTTACTGAATCTAGTTCTTTGACCCATACTCTACAAATTAATTGTCTTTGGGTTTATGCAACGAATCTGAACCCTACAATTGGCGCCGTCTATGGGGAGAGCTTGAGCGTAAGGGAAGAGTAGCAGCGGTTGGTCATGGCTGATCAAGGGCAACAACCGGCAGAATCTGGGGCATCCCAACATGTTGATCCCTTTCTTAATCTGGAGCAGAGGCAGGACCGTGAAGGCAGTGTGCACACTACACATACTGAGCGAACCCAGCCCCGTGGCGGAAGTCGCGTTTCCCATGCAGAGAAAAACAGCATGCAAATAGAGATTGAAAGGTTGAAGAGGGAGCTACGCCATGAGAAGAGGAAACGTGCTGCACCACACCCTGATGACGACTTGGACAACGGACAAGATATTACCTATGAGCAGAACTCTTAAACTCCAATCAGCGAGACTTTTTCGTATGAAGATGAGCAACCTCGTGAGAAGCGACCTCGAGGACTACCATATGGAGGGGTGGGCAATGATGCCATGAATAAGGCCTTGAATCAGATCTCCAGGTCACCTTTTACACGTAGGATCGAAGGAGTGGAGCTGAGCTGCCTCGGCGTTTCAACTAGCCAACCTTTACTATCTATAACGGCAAAACTGACCCTGTGGAACACGTCAGCCATTTTAACCAAAGAATGGCTGTCTATGCCAGAGACGAAACTCTAATGTGCAAGGTATTCCCCTCCAGTTTGGGTCCTGTAGCCATGAGGTGGTTTGACAACCTGAGGGCCGATTCCATCGATTCTTACCAAGAGCTTACTCAAGCTTTTGGTTCACGATTCGTCACCTGCCGAAGGGTGCCCAGGCCCTTGTCCTCCCTTCTGTCCTTAAGCATGCGTGAGGGTGAGACACTGAAGGCATACTCGGATAGATACTGGGAGATGTTTAACGAGATGGAAGGCAATTTCGATGCCATGGCCTTGGAGACGTTCAAGTTGGGTCTCCCCACTGATCATGGTTTAAGAACATCCTTGTCCGGCAAGCCTGTTATTAGCATGCGCCAGCTTATGGATCGCATTGAGAAGTATAAAAGGGTTGAAGAGGATCGGCAACAGGGGAAGGGTAAGGATAAAGCTACCACCTAGGACAGGAAGGACTTTAGGTCAGATCGCTATAACAACAGTAAGCCGAGGAGAGATTTCGCTGGGCACTCAGGTTCAGCAAATGCCCAAACAGTTAATACCGTGTTCAAAGAGCCCGTTCATCAAGTCCTAGATAAGATAAAGAACAAGCCCTTCTTCAGATGGCCGAATAAAATGGTGGGGAATCCGGAAAGATGCAATCATAATGTCTATTGTCAGTACCACCAGGACCACGGGCATGCGACTGAAGACTGCAGAAGCTTATGGGACCATCTGGACCAACTGGTCCGTGAAGGCAGGTTGAAGCATCTTTTACATCACTCCAGCGGACGAGGAGGGCAACCGACTTCAGATGCCGAGAAGGTGGATTCTGCAAAACCCCCTTTAGGTGTTATCAATGTTATTTTTGCAGCCCCAGGAAGGACAGGATCCCGGCCGTCGAAAGTTATGTCCGTGGCTCGGCTGCCGATGGGAGATACTGATAGAAATCCGAAGAGCCCTGGGCATGCTGTGCCCCCCATTTTAGGCTTTTCAGACGAGGATAAAGCTGGGACCATTCAACCTCATGAGGACGCCTTGGTAGTTACCCTCAGGATTGGGGGATATGATGTGAAGAGAGTGATGGTAGACCAGGGCAGCGCAGTGGAGATCATGTATCCTGATCTTTTCAGGGGATTGAATCTCGTGCCTAGTGACTTGACTCCATATTGCTCCTCCCTATTCAGCTTTGAAGGAAGAATGGTTATTCCGAAGGGGCAGATACGACTGCCTGTGCAAACTGGCTCGGAAATTGTTGAAGTGGATTTCGTTGTGGTAGATGTCTACTCCCCTTATACGGCGATTGTGGCCAGGCCCTGGTTACATACACTAGGGGCTGTCTCCTCTACTCTGCACCAAAAAGTTAAGTATCCTTCCGAGGGGCGAGTTTGTGAGATTCACGGGGATCAGTCCTCGGCTAGGCAATGTCTAGTGGCGGCCATACGACAAGAGTCCGAGGGTGAGCCTTCGGAAAGGGTGGTCAAAGACTTATAGCAGTTAAAGGGATGGTTGTCACCTGCCGACGGGCAGGATGAAGGTGTAAAATGCGAGGACTTAGCACGGGTCATGGTTAGGACTAATCCTGAAAGATATTTTCAAATTGGATCCCAGATACCTCAGTCAGAAAGAGAAGAGCTAGTTGAGTTCCTTAAAAAAAATATTGATGTATTTGCGTGGAGTACTTATGAAGCCCCAGGGGTAGATCCGGAGTTCATTTGTCATCATTTGAGGGTTAACCCTCTGAGTATACCGAAGAAGCAACCTCCTCGGCGGCCATCTAGAGAGCATGCCGAGGCAGTCAGAGAGGAGGTGCGAAAGCTCAAGCAGGCCGGGGCTATTAAAGAAATTTTTTATCCCGAATGGCTGGCAAACACTGTGGTGGTAAAAAAGAAAAGTGGAAAGTGGCGAGTCTGTGTAGACTTCACGGACTTAAACAAAGCCTGCCCTAAGGACCCTTTCCCTATGCCGAAGATTGATCAGTTGGTAGATGCTACTGTCGGCCATCCTCGGATGAGTTTCTTAGATGCTTTTCAGGGGTATCATCAGATCCCCCTTGCTCCAGACGACCAGGAGAAGACCGCTTTTGTTACCCCCATTGGTAACTACCACTATAAAGTAATGCCTTTTGGTCTGAAAAATGCAGGTTCTACGTATCAGCGGATGATGACCAAGATGTTTGAATCACAATTAGGCAAAAGCATTGAGGTCTATATAGATGATATGGTGGTTAAAAGCAAACTTATTTCTGAGCATTTAAAGGATCTTGATGTGGTTTTTGAAGTTCTGAGGAAACATAAGTTGCGCTTGAACGCTTCAAAGTGCTCGTTCGGAGTTGGGTCAGGCAAATTTTTGGGCTACATGGTCACGCACAGGGGAATCGAAGTTAATCCTGATCAGATAAGGGCTATCCAAGACTTACAGCCTCCTTGGAATCCGAAGGAGGTCCAGAAGCTAACAGGAATGACGGCTGCGTTAAACCGATTCATATCCAGGTCTGCGGACAGATGCAAACCCTTCTTCTCGCTGATTAACAAGTGGAAGGATTTTGAATGGACTGAAGAATGCGCCTCGGCTTTCCAACAGCTTAAGGATTACTTATCTCGACCACCGATTATGTCCAGCCCTGAGCCAGACGAGGTTTTATTTGCCTATATCGCAGTGGTCCCTCATGCTGTAAGTTTAGTACTGATAAGAGTGGATCAGGGAGTACAAAGGCCGGTCTACTGTGTAAGCAAGTCGCTACATGAAGCCGAGATCAGGTACTTGCCGTTGGAAAAGGCCATCTTGGCCGTAGTGCTTAGAACGCGGAAATTGCCTCACTACTTCCAAGCCCATACTGTCGTGGTGCTCACGCAACTCCCACTCAAGACAGTACTTCGAAGTGCCGATTATACGGGGAGGATAGCTAAGTGGGGCACTATTCTAGGGGCTTTCGATATCAAGTACATGCCTCGCACGTCAGTCAAAGGGCAGGTCCTTGCGGATTTGGTGGCCGAATTTACGGAGCCCAGTATGGGAGATGTGGCAGTAATGCCGAGCATGGATGAAAAATCGGTTGGCATGGTTTCTCAAGAAGACCCTGCTCACTGGGAGTTGTACGTAGATGGTGCTGCGAATAGGAAAGGTTCTGGAGTGGGGCTGGTCTTGACATCTCCGGAAGGAATCATCATTGAAAAGTCGCTAAGGCTAGATTTTGGCGCGACTAATAATGAGGCCGAGTATGAAGCCCTATTGATGGCAATGGTTATGGTCCGAAGAATGGGAGGAAGGGCCGTGAAGGTGTTCTCGAACTCAAGATTGGTTGTGGGCCAAGTACAAGGAGAGTTTGAAGCCAAGGATGAAAGGATGCAAGGTTATTTGAACCGAGTCAAACGTCTGCAAGGGGAATTTGAATTTTTTAGCTTGCTACATGTTTCCAGAAGTAGCAATGCACACGCAAATTCTTTAGCCACGTTACCCACCTCTTCGGATCAAGATCTGTCGAGAATTATTCTCGTGGAGGATCTTCATGAGCCCACTGGAATAGGAGGAGACGCAATTCAAGTACACTAGATTCGAGAGAGTCCATGCTGGATGGATGCCCTAATCAGATTCTTGAAAGATGATATCTTGCCAGAGGAGCGAAAGGAGGCTGACAAGATCCGAAGGAGGGCTGCCAGATTCTGGCTGTCCGAGGACCAAAAGTTATACAAACGCTCTTACTCGGGGCCATATCTGTTGTGTATTCACCCAGAAGCGACTGAGTCGTTACTAGAAGAATTGCACGAAGGGATTTGTGGGAGTCACACTGGAGGCAGATCGTTGGCCCATCGGGCCCTTACCCAGGGATATTGGTGGCCGAGCATGCAAGAAGAAGCTCGCGAATATGCGAAGAAATGTGATCAATGTCAGCGATTCGCACTGAGCATACACCAGCCGGGGGGAATCCTCAATCCGTTATCTAGTCCATGGCCGTTTGCCCAGTGGGGTTTGGACATCGTGGGTTCGTTCCCTAAAGCTGCAGGGAACAGAAAATATCTACTGGTCGGCACCGATTATTTTACGAAGTGGGTTGAAGCTGAACCTCTTGCCAATATCCGAGATGTGGATGTGCAAAAATTTGTGTGGAAGAGCATTGTCACTCGCTTCGGAGTTCCGCATACCCTCATTTCGAACAATGGCTTATAGTTCGACAGTAGTTCATTTCGGAATTATTGTAGCGAACTTGGGATCACGAACAGATACTCTACTCCCTCCTATCCTCAGGGTAATGAGCAAGCTGAAGCAGTTAATAAAATCATAGTCAGCAGCTTAAAAAGGAGGTTGGATGACGCAAAGGGAAGGTGGGTCGAAGAGTTGCCGCACGTGCTTTGGGCTTATAGAACCACACCTCGCAGGTCTACTGGGGAGACTCCTTTCTCAATGACTTATGGGTCTGAAGCTGTCATTCCTTTAGAAGCTAACTTCCCAACTCTGAGAACCAGTTTGTTCTGTCCGGCCAACAATAGTGAACTTTTAGAAGCCGGATTGGATTTAATCGAAGAAAGGAGAGAAAATGCAATGGTTCGGCTGGCTCACTACCAACAAAAGCTTAGACAGGGCTATGACGCCAAGGTCAAGCTAAAACCCTTAGATCCCGATGATTTGGTGCTCAGGAAAGTTGTCGGCAACACGAAAAACCCAGCCTGGGGAAAATTAGGACCAAATTGGGAGGGACCATATCGCATCACTTCGTGTGCAGGCATTGGAGCATACTTTCTAGAGGACTTGGATAGTCATGTAATACCCCGCCCCTGGAATGTAAATAACCTCAAGAGGTATTATTATTAATCGAGTTATTTCCTTGTCTATTTATGATAACTTGACACTATTTATTTGTTCTCTAAGTGTTTAAATTTAAATCTGATCATGCCTGTCGTCCTCGGACCAGATGATTTCGGATTAGTTAACACTATTTATTTGTTCTCTAAGTGTTTAAACTTAAATCTGATCATGCCTGTCGTCCTCGGACCAGATGATTTTGGATTAATTAACACTATTTATTTGTTCTCTAAGTATTTAAACTTAAATCTGATCATGCCTGTAGTCCTCGAACCAGATGATTTCGGATTAGTTAACACTTTATTTGTTCTCTAAGTGTTTAAACTTAAATCTGATCATGTCTGTCGTCCTCGGACTAGATGCTTTTGGATTAGTTAACACTATTTATTTGTTCTCTAAGTATTTAAACTTAAATCTGATCATGCCTGTAGTCCTCGGACCAGATGATTTCGGATTAGTTAACACTATTTATTTGTTCTCTAAGTGTTTAAACTTAAATCTGATCATGCCTGTCGTCCTCGGACCAGATGATTTCGGATTAGTTAACACTATTTATTTGTTCTCTAAGTGTTTAAACTTAAATCTGATCATGCCTGTCGTCCTCGGACCAGATGATTTCCGATTAGTTAATACTATTTATTTGTTCTCTAAGTGTTTAAACTTAAATCTGATCATGCCTGTCGTCCTGGACCAGATGATTTCGGATTAGTTAACACTATTTATTCGTTCTCTAAGTGTTTAGACTTAAATCTGGTCATGCCTGTAGTCCTCGGACCAGATGATTTCGGATTAGTTAACACTATTTATTTGTTCTCTAAGTGTTTAAGCTTAAATCCTAGGGTAAAGTCTACCTGGCACTAATGATGGGTTAATATCACTTTTTGGCCTCTATGAACCTTCCTAAGTACATTTACAAAAGATTTTATCCATTGTTTTTTATATGTAGCATTAGGCAGAATTGTCCTTTAACGTTGGCCGCTATATAATGTCTTCTTCGGAAACGATGTTAATTGCATATATTGTTTGCAAAGCAAGGTAATTATGTTTCCCTGTGGCTATAATTACCGGGTGAAATTACTTGTAACACGAGAAAATCATATTAAATGCAAACACCAGCGTTCAAACAAAAACTAATTCATTAATAAAAATCACAGTTTACAATTTCCTCAACTACAAAAAAATAATAATAATAAATAAAAATAAAATTAAATAAAATTAAATTAAATAAAATTAAAAAAAAAAAAAAAAACGACAACAACAATGAAATAACATCTAAGTCTGTGTTGGGACTTGGTTGGGAGGATCCGAGGGCACTTTCTCCCCTTCAAGAATTCGCCTTTTTCTTGCTGGGGCTCGGTAGAAGAGACCTGATCACCTAGCGGTGGAAGACCCTGGTCAGGCTCAAGGATAACCGAGGGATTTAGCTCAGCCAAAGGCTGCTCAGAGGCCTCTGGGAGTTGTGCAGGAGGAGGGGCATCATCATCTGGGTGCTGCCGAATATCTTCGCCATAAAAGATATTTTCTGGCAGTCTGAGATCTGAATCAATGGGCACTCCAGCAGCATCCAGTGCTTTGCCCTAGGTCAAGTCACAGTAATCCCGAGCAACTGAGACAAATTGCTCGGTGAGACTTTTTTCTGTTGTCTCCACCCCCAACTGATAGGACGCCCTCTTCTCGGCCTCGGTGGCCTCCTTGGCCAGCTGGGCATCCCTCTGAGCTTCCTCGGTAGCCTTTTTAGCCTTCAGCAGCTCGGCGCGAAGCTCCTTGATAGTTTCCTTTTCTGCCGCCAAATTTTTCTGAGCTTCGTTTAACAGCCTGCGCTAGGACTCAGCCTGGGTCTCAGCATTTCTGAGACCAGCCTCGAGGCTATCCCTTTCTTGGGCTACTCCCTTTAGCTGATCCGAGAGCTTGGAGGTCTCTTCCTTCAGGTTGTCCAGGACTCTCTCTACTTCGGATCTAGCTTGGGCCTCAGCCTGGGCTTCCACAAAAGTCTTGCGATTCCACTCTTCGGCTACAAAGACCTGCTGGGTGATCTGAACAAAATGATGGTGTTAACATATAAACATAGAAAATCAACATTATAACCGAGGAGTGGAATGGGTATACTTACCATGGCCAAATCCCTCTTCAAAGACATGAAGAGTTCATATTGGCTAAAACGCCTATATGAATCCATGTCTCGGGGCAGAAGTAAGGGTTGCTGCAGCGCCTCGGCTATCAGTCCAGCACGGCCCCCGTCGTAGTTCCTGACTGAGGTCTCCCAGGAAAATGAGAAGCCGTCAAGCTCTAGCCTGGGAGACCATGTGCGTGGTCCTCGGCGCACCTCGGCCAGGGGAGGCTCCTCTCTGCTCTCTACCAAGGATCCCCTCTTTTGGCGGGAGTCTTTGGCCACCTTTTGCTGCTTGGCCTTGGGTGGCAATACCACCTCCCTGTCCTCTTGCTCCATTGGTCTCTTTTTCTTTAAATCCGGTATAGGTTTGAGAGCCGGATCAGGAACCTGTGGAGCGAGAGGGGGTGGAGGTAAATTTGCCGCTGGACGAGAAGTCCCCGTCCCTTTGACTTCCACTTTGTTGCTCCTTTTCCTGAGGAGTAGTCTTAGATCAGACATTTCTTCCTCTGAAGAGTCTTCAGGGATTGTAGTCAACAGTAGGGGAGGTCGGACGCAAGACTGTCTATCAGGTTCCTCTTCGGAATCCGAAGGAATTATCTGGACACCTCCTTCGCTTTCCCCTTCAAACTTGAACTTGTCGATTTGTTCGTCCAAAGAAGTGGATGAGGAGCCGACCCTTTCTCTTACAACCGGCTGTTCAAGGGGGACTTGTTGAACTAGTCGAATAAGCAGCAGAACACCCTGGGGATTAGGATGTGGAACAGGTGCGAGATCGTAGGGCGCCAAAAAATTCTTTCGAGCAACGTCTATGCGTTGCAACCTGTAATCGCCCTGAGTAATGGCGTTCCCCGCTGGCTGGACGTCGGCTTTTTTGGGGGTGTAACCGAGTATAAGGGGAACGGACCTCAACTGTCCGTCCTCGCTAACGTATATCTCCGAACGCAATAAGTAGTTGAGGGCGGGAGCGTTGATAAGGCTCAGCCAAGGAGCAGTATGTACCTTATCTGTGAAACAAGCAAACCAGCCGGATTAGAAAACAAGTACAAGGTTAAATAAAGTAGTTATGGAAAGAAAAAGCCCTAAGACTATGGTTAAAGACCCTGAGTCCGAGAAGGCACACCTGGCTCTCCTGGCTCGGTCGGACAATGTAGACCGTCGTGCCATGCGCCCGAGACGATCAAATAGTCGTCTTTCATCCCCTTATTGGATTTAGGAAGGAAAGAAAACAGCCTCACGACATCGGAGCGGGATTTAAGGTAGTATCCCCCCTCCCCCTCTTTGGCTACGACACTCATACAGGTATGCTAAGTCGTGCCAGGTTAGCCCTAGACCTAACTGTTCATTTACGGTATCAAAGGCCCCTAGTATCTTAAAAGTGTTGGGCGCACACTGCTCGGGGGAGAGCCTATGATTGCGGAGGTAATTTAGGGTCACGAGACCCATTGAAAGGGTCATTCCCCCTTCAATGAAGGCTATCATGGGAATTATGACCTCTCCTTCTTGTCGGGCCATCAATAATCCCTCCGGAGGACAATACCTCAGATTTACCCCCCGTGGGATATGATGGTTTCTCTTAAATTCCTCTATCAACGCCGGACTATCGATGAGATATTGGTATTTGCCCATTTCTAAGAGAATGAATGAAATAATGAGAAGAAAGATGGTGTTAATGGGAGAAAGTGTTAGCCGAGAAGAAAATAAAGGCTCAGGAGGCGCCGAGACTTACACTAGCACGAGTGAAACGAATTTCCTAAACTCGAAATGTGCTTTTAGGTGGGATCTTGAAGGCAGAAGACGCAGGAATCCAAAAGGGCGTGAAGGGCTTTTGAAGGAGGGAACTCTCCGGAAGCTCTGAAAATGCTCTGGGTGCTATGAATGTGTGTAAAGTAAAGGAAATTAACTTCCTGCAAAGATTTATATATGGGGACAAATAGAGCGGTATCATTCATCCCGCCCAAATCTCGAGGGCAAACCCTAATCGTTTGATCAACAATCCACCGTTGGATGCGAAACATAGAGCTGCCTGAAGTAATTGATGCAATACTTTGGAAATAAGAGATTTACAGCGGCCATAATGAGGCGCGCGTCTCCACAAATCTCGCGCGTGTAAACAAAGGCATTTATGACTTTTTATTTTTAATTTTTGTTGATTTCTTTTATTCTATTTTTCTTTTCATTCCCTTCATTCCCGCGTAGCAAATCAAAATCTTATTCTTTCTTCCCGCTTGCGTGGGAAAAAATAAAATTTAAAGGGGCTATTGTGGGGGAAAAGGAGGCCAGGCCCAAGGTAATGGGCCGAAGGCCCACGAGAGGACTATTTTACATCCGAAAAGAAAAAGGAGAAAAAGGCAGGGCCCAGCTGGGAGTGGGATCCTCAAAATGAAGGGTCATCGCAATCCGAGGAGGATATCTCCTGTCCGAGGAGGATATCTCCTGTCCGAGGAGGATGCTTTCCTCTAACATGATATCATAAATTAATTGAGCACAGGAAAAGTCAGAAGGACTGTCCGAGGACTCCACCTGATCAAGATAAGCTCAGAGCATGTTCTGGAACGATAAGGATGGGGAAATATCTAAGGGAAAGGATGCTGCCACCGTATTCAATGCATTGCAACAGCTTTTCTAGCCGCATTTATGTGAAGAAGACCTCTGAACAGTGCATCCTAACCTACCGCCACTCACACAGAGCTGAAAAGAAAATGCCTGACGTGATAGGTACTTGAGCAAATTCATAGATGAAGAGCACGTGGACGATGGAGATAAGAGTAGGAGTGGCTATATAATAGAGGGGAGCACCTGTCAATAGCTCCCCGGAAAAAATGGAGAGAAAAGAAAAACAAGGAGAGAGTTCTTCAAACTATCAATGTATACAGACTGATCAATATTAATCACTGTTTAAAGAGTTATGATCCATTGTTGTTAATCCCTTACTGAATCTAGTTCTTTGACCCATACTCTACAAATTAATTGTCTTTGGGTTTATGCAACGAATCTGAACCCTACACTTATATACTTGTATTTTTTTAAAATGAAACATATTTATTACTATTGGTTTGTGGGTTTTAGTATATTAAAAAATTATTAATTATTTATATAATTTAAATAAATAATAATTAAATTATTTATGACGTCACCGGTTCGACCATCGGTCGGACTCCAGTTCGACCATAAAACCGGTAATTAGCAACTTTTCCGGTTCTTTCACCGTACTGGTTTTTAAAACCATGCTTATATGTCATGAGTTTGCTACCTCTAATCATATGCCTACACTCTATACTAAAATAACAGAAATATGAGGAAATAGAGCTTAAGCATAATTACTGTTGTGTGAGTTTCAAGGTTTTTGTCATTTTATCAATTTGTTCCCTCCCCTCCATATGGCTGGCTCATCTTAATTTTTGTATCCATTTATTTTCTTGTTCTGTTTCATTTATGGATTTGCTATATGTATTTCTTTTTCATTTATAAAATAATCAATGGACTATTTTTTTTTTATGGAAAATTTATTAAATATGGAAGAAAAATAAAATCATTAATAATCTATCAATGTAAAGCTCAATATATATATATATATATACTCCGTCCCTTTTTTTTTTTTGTCCTGTTTGAAAAGTCAAACTTTTTAAGGGAACATAATTTATTGTCTTGTCTATCTTTTAAAAATGTATAAGTTTCCAAAACTACTCTTAAAAAAATTTATCAAAAAATTGAATTAGTAAATTAATAGGGGTATAATAGGAACATTAGTAAATTAATGACTTTTATTTTTAGAAACAGGACAATATTTTGGGACATCTCAAAATGGAATAGAGGACAAAAAAAATGGAACGGAGGTAGTATATATATAAGATAAAATAAAAGAACTATTAAAAAACACAAGTTTTAATCGAAAAGATTGAAAATAATATTATTATTGGCTGATAAAATTGATAAATGAATCACAAATTTCTAATGTAGTAATTCATTTTTCACTAATAAAATTTGTGTAAGCAATAAAATGTAAAGATAATTATATAATAAATTCTTAAGCTCAATATTGTTTTCATGTTAAACTTTGAATTTTCAAGTGTATGTAAGTTCACAATTTCATTTTTAAAATATTACAATATCATATTCATATGAGTTGTACTCTAGTTTTCCAAGTACTAAAATCTTTTATGAGAATTGTAAATGGAATTTTTAATTAAAAATTTATTCATGTGTAAATGAATCCCTAATAGAAAAATATATTATAGCAAATATACTAATGTTATTTTTTGTGTTTGTGCCCATATGCATTGCTTATAAATTCCTTCCCCCCCCCCCCTCCCCTCGAACTTAAATTCTAGCTCTGCCACTGGATGGAACAAGTTGAGTTGTGAGAGAGAAGCAAAATATATTCTCCTGTGGGTGCATATTCTAAACAATTTATCATTCATTGTGAGTCCCTGGTTTAAAGTGAGTCCATTAATGTGTTTATAATCCATTGTTCACTTCTATTAATATTTTAAGATAGTGAGTCTAGTGTGGACTTGGGCTTTATCTATATTACATGCCCTTCTTTTTGAGAGATGCGACATGTGAGATTCAGGTCAATTTATTTCAAGCTATTATTTTTGCCCTCCTTTTTTTTTTCGACTTTTGAGCTTTTAATAGTTCTCAGTGACCGATGAAGATTAGCTTACTTATCATTTATCAAGCTAACTCATTATTTTATTGTTATCCGTGGCTTATTTAATACTCTATCAAAACCCATTCAACCACCAAATTTATTACGAATAGAAACAATCAATCTCTCCTTTTCTCTCCCAAGTTTTTTTTTTTTTTTTTGGTTGGCGATTGGAGTTCTTTACTCAATCACAATTAAGGAAAGGTATATTAGAAGGTTGTTCTTAAATTTCATGAGTGGAAATGCATCCATCACGAAAGTGGATACTATAGTCTGATCTTGGGTGGTTGTTTAGCCAAGAGAGTCATTCATACTAAATTTTACTCTAGGTGACATGAGTCAACCCTTAGAACTGTAAATTCATTCTAAACCTCTCTTTATTTTTTTGTTCTTGCTAAATATATGGGTTTATTTTAGTTTGATCAAAACTAGTTTATTCTTTGCTATATTTCCAAAACACCCTTCTTTAAAAAACTCCGTATTTTTAGAGAAAGCTGCAGAAATTTATTGTTAATATAAATAGAAAATTACAAGAGCAGTACATGCTAGGAGAGATCAAAACTCTCAAAGAAAAAATCTACAAACAACAGAGCATCAATACAAAGAATCCACCTCAAGCTAAGGGGAACCATCAATACAAATTGAGGACCCAAAAATCGAAAACTCGCCTAGAATCCATCAGAGCCACTTAGGGGAACACTAAATCTAGAAGAGAGATCTCACCCCCGCCGTGAAAACACAAATGCTCAATTACCATAGGAGGCAAACAAAATAATGTAGACTAAAGAGTACTAAAATTATGTGTAAATAGTGAAAGCATTGACTATGTTTTTCTCTGGGGGGAAAGTTAAACTAACAAGATTGGAGCACTCTATTGAGTCTATTTACCATAATCAATCATGAAGCAGAAGTAATACACTTCATCACTAAAGATGGATCTCTTTGGTGATGATGTATTGATGTGTTATACTTCTGCTACATATTTGGTGATGGTAAATGGCATGTTAAAAGGATATATTCAGCCAACCAGAAGTACAAGGCAAGGGAATCCATTTATTCTTGTTGTGTGCAGAAGGCCTCACCTCACTTTTACTTGATGCTGAGAGAGCTGGGAAGATCACTGTGGTATCAATTAGTAAAGGATGGCAGTATTCTCTTTTGTAAGGCTTCAAAGGCTGAATGCCAAAACTCAGTGGATTTACTATAGTTATATGAGGATGCTTCAGAACAAAAGCTCAACTCTGAGAAGACAACTTTGTTCCTTAGTTACATGCCCATTCCAGTATTAAAGATAGAATTAAATCCATGCTGGGTGTACCTAGTATTTAACAATATGATTAATATTTGGGGTTGCCGTCCTCGATCCTTCATTGGCAGAGAAAAGTTAAAAGACCTAACTATGCAAGATTGGGTAGAGAAGAAATAACAAGGTTCGAAATAAAAGCTTTTGTCTCAAGCAGGGGGGAAAGTTCTTATCAAGGCGATGGCCTAGGAAATTTCTACCTACACAATGAGTGTATTTATACTACCTGATAAGTGCGCTAAGATCAACTCAATGGCAAGCAGAATCTGGTGGGATCAACAATGAAGTGAATGCAAAATTAATTGGATGAGTTGGCAAAAACTGTGTAGTTCCAAGAGAAGAGGTGGCAAGGAGTTTGGATATTCGAAAACCTTCAATTTGGCTTTACTGGCCAAGCAAGGTTAGCAAGTAGCAACCTATTCATCACCCTCAATCCTGAAGTCACTTTATGCAAGCTAAATTTCATGGTAATCCATCGTATGCTTGGCGTAGTATTATGAAAGCAAGGAAGGCGATAGAGAGAGGGTCCATGTGGCGGGTTGGAATGGGTCATCACATTAAAGTTTGCACAACAACGGTTGCCTATACGGTTATCACAAAAACTCATGAAACACAGCTTTATAGGATGAAGTCTTCTCTCCCCAAAGTAAATATGTTTCGCCAAAAGGATTATTTCGACTTATACATGTGAATTGTGTGGCTCTGCCCATTAGTACAAGCAATGTGGCAGCAAAGTAAACTGTGTTTTTATAAAGGTGCCAAAGAGGGAATAAGAGCTCTTTTAAAATGCCTGTAATAACAATCTTCGCCTCAAGAATTTGCGGTTTGATGTACCATGCTTTTGTTAATTTGGAGATTTCAGAATGAGAGGCATGAAAGGGGTAGCTCAGAAGGGCATGGAATTTGCAATGGAACTTGGCTTGAGGGAGATCATTGTGTTTTCTCAACCTCAAACTCAGTGAAGCATTGTAGAATTTCGAATTGTATCAAAGTTCTTACTCCCATAAAACAAGAATCAATCAATTTTGACAAAAAGAAGAGACTGCAATCCAAAAAATCATTACTACAATATATGGATTGCTTATACAATTTGTACATGCATTACCAATTTATAAGCACAAATAAGATAACAAATTAACATCAGAAACACTCACACACATACAAAAGTAAGATCACAAATTGTTCATTAAACATAGTTTAAAAAGGACCAAAAATTTCAATGAAGGGGAACATTGAAATTGCGAAGAAGCGTGTGGATATTAGCCAAAATTGCTAAGCAATTACTTGTGTACTCCTGTGACTTCTTGATCTTGGTCTTGACTTCATCAAGAGCCGTTGACCCAGTCTCTTCCAAACCATCCAAGCACGTCTCTTGGTCCGTCATGGCAGCACTGATCCACGTCCGTAAATCGCCGATCTTGGCCTCCGTCAACACCTTCTCTCGTCCTGAGCAAACCTCCATCGCCACCACCGAGTCATTGAGTCGACTCACCGCATCCTCTATCTGGCTCTGACAGTCAGCGAAAGCTGCCCCTTGGTTCGAATTCGAAATCATGGTGTTCTTGAAGTTAGAGAGCTCGGCGATGGAGACTCGGAGAGAGAGCCTGAAAATGGCTTCTGGGTCAGTGAGTTTTTGAGAAGATGAACATAATGAAGTTATGCTGGAGAAGCACGAGTCGGGGTAGCGAGTCACGTTGCAGACGGCTTTGATGACTGAGTCAGTGCCATGCACGGCTGAGTTGGATGATGATGATGGTAAATCAGGTGGGTCAGATGCGGCCATATGGACAAGCACTCCGAACATGGCACCGAGGGTTAGAGACAAGAAGAGAATGGCTAAGATTGAAACTGCAGTGACAAGGGGCTTCTTCTGTGTGCTTGTGTTTGGATTTGGAGATTGATGCTGGAGTTCAAGGTCTTGTACTTTGCCATAGCCTTTGATGAAGTTAATTGAATCCATGTTTGCTTTTCTTTCTTCAGTTTTGGTTTGGGGGTTTTGAGCTTTTGAACAATGTTAACGTGTTCGTAATCGTGATGCTCGAAGTAAACAATTTTGATACCGACACATATGACATATATTGATATATTATTTTTTAGACTTTAAAAAAAAAATAATAATAATAAATATTGTTTAGACTTTGGACTAGAAAATAATATATCAATTATTGCGTATATGACCAATTTTTTGGTTTACCAGTAATTCAAAAAAACAGTTTACAGTGGTCACAGATTTATTCCGAGCCAACAGAAAGGAAGAAAGGCTGCTGAAAAAGTGTGCATTTGGATTATGATTAAAAATTAAAATTATTTTATTATTCGGTTTATTTTTGTTACTATTTATAAGTCTTATTCATAGGCCTCACAGTACTAAGGGTCATCGACGGACTGGGCTTCATTGGCCTCACAGTACTAAGGGTCGTTGATGGATTGGGTTGGGCCAGCCCAGCCCATTTTTACTTGGCCCATGGGCACAATGGGCTATTAATTAGTTAATGGGTCGGGTTGGGCTGAGCCGAAAGAGAAAACCCCAACCCATGATCCTGCCCATGGGTAATGCCCATTTTGTCTTAAGCGAGCTACGCTACCAAGTTGAACCTAATAGGCTACCCATAGGCTTGTATTAACATATTATTTTATTATTTTTATAGGAGAAAAATCAATTTTTTATAAGAGAATAATCAATCTATTTTTATAAAGAAAAGAATCAAAAAATTTAATACTTAATTATAATTTTTTTTTTTTACAATCAAATCTATATAATTTTTTGTTTTGTTGATCAAAACCTTTTTTTTTATATTAAGACTTTAAATAGTTTTTTTATTTTTATCTTTAATAAAAAAAAATGTCATATGGTTAATTCAAATTTGCTAGACTACTAAAAAAATATATATTTAGTAAACTAAGTTTAACACAATTACTTCAAGTATTTTAATGGTTTGAGGAGTTTTCTTAAGGAATTCCTCTATAATATCTCATGATCAATCATTCATACGCCTCTTATAAACAGTATCCAAACACATCCTAAAATTGCGTTCATTGTAAATTAGATAACAGGATGAATTAAAATGACAAGAAGTTTAGAATATGAGAACTAAATAATGTTATAAAACCTTGAAACCTAAATTGAAAACATGGTCAAAATATAGAGACCAAAAAGATATTTTTGCCTATAATAATATATGTAGTTTTTACTACGAAATGGTTTATAATTCATATCGATAAATTATATCTCTCAATGTTAATATTGGACAAAACTTAACTGTTGGTCTCAAATTGAGTCCAAACTGTGCATAAATACCTTCGTCTAACTGCCAAGATTGATCTACAATAGGCTAATCATCAACAGAACAGAACTTGTTTATATCTCTAATTTTTAATTCTGGACGGAACTTAACAGTTTCATTTTAATCCCAACTTTTGGATTTAAATGTAAAAATTGAAACTTCGTGAATTATATTGTTAAATGACCCAACTAGAAAACGGTAAATCTTTATTTACCCTTGATTCTAAAGTGCGCCCACACCACCCATTTCCATACCCGTAAAAAGAATCAACAGAATACACTAGAAAACTTTAACGGTAAAACATGGTAACAAACTAACAATTGACCCACTAGCAAAACTTACAACTTAGGTACAGTTCTCTAACCATATTCAAGCACATGGTAAAATTAACTAATGAAACACAAACAATTTTATCTTTCCAAAAGACAATTAAATTTAATACAGTTTTGCATTAGAATTTAATTAAGGAACTTAATGTACTACGCCTAAAGATCTGCAACTAAGTTTTACCCTTGACCCAAAAGGCTGTGAACACTGGCAACTGATTTATCACACACTAACATATCCAATAAGCACATCCCATGTATAATTAACAGGCCTAGAAGGCTCATAAATGACAGCTGAAACTCTAGCTAGCAATCCTCCATAATGAATTTCCTCTGCCATTGGGTTCTACACACATTTTTAAGCCAAGAAAACACACATTGTACATATAAATAACAACAAGCTATTTCTATTCTCACTTAAAGTGATACTAAACATTGCAAGCAAAACATTAAAAGTTCAACAAAGTTGAGACCTCAGTCCTACTGGTAGTATTACTAATAAAGGTCCTAACCCATCACTCATTCTTCATCCTCTTCATCTGCATCTCCACCAGCAGCCTTCTTAGCAGCTGCCTTCTGATTCCTTCTCTTCACTCTTCCAGGTCGTCCACCACCAAATGGACTGGTAAGTGAGAAATCAATGTGCTTCTGTGAATCAACCCTCACCATGAAAGATGGAATATTCACAACCTGCCTCCCAACCCTGCCCAGACAAAAAACAGTCATTAGCATTGTAAGAGTAAATGATCCTTAACCCTCATAAGTGCAGCCAAAATCGCTAATCGCACACATTCAAGTCAACAGTACAAAATGATTATCCATTTTAACACTGAAATTTTTCTTACAAATGCAGAAATTATTCTTTAGAAGAGAGGGAGAAACATCAGGCACTTTTGGAAACGTTAGTAACTGCAGTAATGAGTTGCATTTAACAACTTTGAGTTTTTATCAGGGCTACTATCCTACAGAGGCATCAACCTTTGATATATTTTCCCAACTCTTCTAAGCTAAAGAAGAATTAAAATGAAATTTTTACAGACACTGCGGTACATAGGATTAAGCATCAATGTCCAGGCAGCTAATTCATATATAAGAGAAAGGGAATACAAGATGAAGGAAGAAGAATACAAAGTAGTGCCTCAAATCATTCACCAATACTTTCTGAATATCTTTTGAATTTTGATTCAGAGCAGTTCTGGGAAATATATACAATCTTTATACGACAAAACAATGGTATCACCAAGACAGTACTAAAAAATTCTAAGAAGCCCATTTGAGAGGGTATGATTTCATGGGAATATATTATATCAACAAGAAGCATATAAACTAAAATAGCAAATAAATACATACACAAGCCACAAGAATAAAGCCAAGGGTCTCACTTGGAGTTCATTAACCACACACAAACATGCACACAAACATGCACATATGTATTAGCAAGTGTGCCAAACATGTAAATTTCGTATAAATTCATTAACACACCATTACTACCATGACACAGTTACCAAGAACACCATCAAATGCATCAACTGTTAACACTACCACTACCATCACCACCACCACCACCACCATAACAATTGCTCACAATTACAAAAAGAAACACCAGGATTATATTGAGCACAAAAATGCTATTTAAACAGGTCAGTTTGCATCATTCAAGGTATTTCTTTTATGAACACATCTGTATTGACCATACCTCTCTTATTTCTACCTTACAAGGAAACAAGGCTTTCTCAAGATCTAGTTACAACCAACTTACAAGTCTAATCGTTTGTCAACAACATAGCAGTGAAGCAGTTATTCTATATTTACCAATCAAAAAGATAATTTTACCTGATATGCTTCTGCCTAATGAGCACTCGAGCATGGTGGATGGACTTGGCCATTCCCGACTTGAAGACAAGTGTCTGAAGACGACGCTCAAGGAAGTTCTCCACAGTCAGGGCCAAGACATAATCAAGCTTGTTCTGACTCTCATCCAAAAGCCCATACCGATTCATCCTTCGGAGAAGAGCCTCACCCTCAAAGATTCGACGAGAGTTCTTCTCATCGAGGGTCAGAAGCATCCTTGCATTGTTACGAATACGGCTAAGAGCATACTGAACCCTCCACAACTCTCTCTTGCATCGCAGCCCATACTCTCCCACAAGCCTCAACTCAGCATCCAACCGCTCCTTCTCATATGGGCGGCGAGGCTTCTTAAAGGTCTTCCCATCTACATATAACTCAGTTTATATTAATACAAAGAAACAAAATTTATCTGCAATTTTTAATAAACACCTCAAAATGATCTATTAACTTATGCCATGCTGGGTTTATGAGAAAAATAAAGAACGACCTTAAAAATAGCTCTCGGTTTGGCTGCCAAGGAACCCATTATGAGGGGAAAAAATAGACTGCATCGAAATTCCAACATCTTCTATGATAAAGTTACTAACTAAACTAGGTCTGGTATTTACAATTAGTTTGGTTTCTTAGAAAATAAAACAAAAGAATAAATTAACACTCAATTTAGCTGAATGAAGCCTATGGAGATAAAAGAACATGTATGGATTCCAACATCTACCCCTGTTATAATTTCTAGCTTAACTCACTAATCATTGCACATAATTTGACACAACTAAGTTGCCCATTTTCCCACAAACCAAACAACAGAAAATGCAAGACAATCATATTGAATATCACCAGAAAGATCCCTTTTTTTATTCTGAATCTAAAATTCCCATCCATCATTTGATATTTGAAATCACATAACACAAAACCCTCAAAACTCAAAAACACAACAAACTAATTATTAGCCAAGTTAAGCATAAGATCTAAGGTTCCAACTTCAATTCCTTTCCTCAATTTTCTCAGCACCCAAACAAGTATTAACAGTAAAAACCCAAAAACAAAAACAAAACAAAAAGTACTTCAAGATCAAAAGGTAGATTAGGGCTTACAGTTGCGATAGAAAACAACGTGAACCATGGCTGCTCTCTCTCTCTCTCTCTCTCTCCCTCTCTCTCTCGCTCGCTTGGATGAGCTAGCTAGGAGGAAGGTGAAGGTGTGAAGCGACTTTGTGATTTATAAGGGAACCCTAAAACCCTAATCTTGGAATTGGATTTACAAACTACTTGTTGCCAAACATAGTTCTTGGGTTTTAAGGCCTGGCCTGACCCGTATTTTGAGAGGCCCATAATTTACATAGGCCCAATGTAAATAGCACAAACCATGGATCGGGCTTTAAAATGAATGAAACCTTTATATACAGTTTGGGGAGTTGATTTGATAGCAAAGGTCATTTAGGTTTGTTTGTTATAAGCAAGTAAAGCTTTAACATTAATTTTAGACTTTTTTTAATAAATGAGTTAAGCCTAAGAAAAAAAAAAATTCATTAATAGAATCATGAATAATAGGGCTCGATAAGAAAATAAGTCAAGTCTAGGCTAATTTATGACCTTGATAATAGGCTTGTATGTGCTTGAAAAAGAAATTCATATTTTAATAAGCTTTTAATAAATTGAGAGTTGAAACGGCTCTTCCAAACCAAATGAGCTTGATAATATGCTTTTGTTGGATCTTGAGCTCAAGAGCTTCATGTTGAGCTCGTGCTAGGCTTGACCATTGAATCAACACAAGCCAACTGAGCTCAAACTATTGGGCTTTTATATGAGTTTGAGTTCAAATATTTTTTATTTGATACAAATTTTGGAAAATTCACTATTAGATTATGTTCATTTTACACCCTACATAGTACATACTTATAAAATTTCAAAATGATTAAATACCAATAACCATGTTATCTATCAAATGCTTCAATTTATAATTTTTGTATTGTAAAATTATACATAAAAGATGGGTTACAAGACAAGTAATAAATAGTATTCGATTGACACGAAATTAACCATGCATGCTAATAATATATAGAGAAAATGTATTCCAATAGTGGAATTTTCTAAATCATAATTCAATAACAAATTATTAGATGATGTAGCATTACTTAGAATTATACAAAATGTAACTTGATCTTGACCCAGTATATATATTGGACGAAATATAAAAAGATCCCATGGGGTTTGGATCAGTTGCAAACAAACCTCTATAATATTAATTTTTGTATTATTGTTCTATGAGGCTTAATAATTGTTCAAATTTACAATTCCAACTGAAGTTCTTTTAGTTATAATTGACAAAAAATTGTCATGTATACACCTATTATTTTTAAAATTGATTTTTTTAAAAATATTAAAGTAGTCACGTTCACACCACGTGACAATTTAACATAAGTAGGATGAAGAGGTCAATTTAAACAGATCTTAAACCCCAAGGGTAAATAATAAAAAAGTGATAGCACAAAGTCTTTTTGCATTTTGGGCTTATAATTATTTGTATGTTAAGGGAGACTTGATATCAAATTATCAACGTACGGTGGATTTCAGTTAGTCTAACTGGTAAAGTTTTTGATTGTTGTATAAGAGATCTGGGGTTCAATCCCCACCTACACCAAAAACTGATTGGTGTCTTAGTCTGATGATAAAGAGCTATCATCAAAAACAGACGCCATAGGTAGAAACTCTCTCTCAAAAAAAAAAAAAAAAATCAATATGTGGAGGATCGGATTGTTCAGTTGCCAGATGAAATTGTTGTTTAATATAGTGTCTTCCTAGACGGTTAAGGCAGCAGTAATAAGTAATAATCTGTGACCTCTCAAGCGGATGGGACTCCATTTTCACTCCTCAGAGTGCTAGAACATATGTCATACAATAAGGATATTATACTAGTGAAGACTGAGAGGCCTAAGTATGTCTTTTTTTTTTTTTAGATAGGGCCTAAGTATGTCAATTGGGCGTGAATCAATTCTTGAAATAACGATATAACATATATAAGATTTCTGGATATGTTTTGATTTTAATATTAGTTCTGACTGTCTAGTTCTAGAACGGTTAGAGTTGCATAGTTCAAGAACAGTATCATTTTAGAAATATGGTGATTTAATTAGTCAAAGAAGTGACTCTAGGTTTTATTCAGCAAAAAGAAAAAAAAAAATAAAAGATACTAGAAGTTTTATTCACTCTATGCTACTAGAGTCTAGAGACTATGGAAAATTGCGAAATAAGCGTTGGATGTAAGCTTTAATCCGTCTCTAATTAACATATTACTTTCTTGGCTTACATTAAAAACCGATTGATGTCTTAGTCTAACAATAAAGAAATATCATTAAGAGCGGACGTCATAGATTAAAGCTCTCTCACAAAAAAAAAAAAAAAAAAAAAAAACTTTTGAGTAATGATAACACACTCTCTATTACACACCTATCGTATGCACGCTGTCACAGACTCAAATCGTATTTCTAAAACCTACTCGCACTAGAGTGTCTGGATTAGCAATTGGACTGCCGGACTTGCAAATTGCATCAATCTTCAAGGATTAAGGATACTTTCTTAGCAAAAAAAAAAAAAAAAAACAAAATATACAAACAACTAAAAAGGATTAAAGATTCCCATGAAAAGAAAAAAGGATTAAAGATGAAAGGACAACAGTCTGCCCTTAAATGGGGTGTATAATAGTATATTGAAATCATGATTTCTTTTTAGATCCTCATCACATTGTTGCAGTCACGGTAGAGGAACAAAGTCAAACATGTTGGACGTTTTGTGAAGCTGGTTATTCTACTATGTTTTTTAATGAGTAATTATACTACTATTTTATTGAAACCCTTGATTTTTTTTTTTTTTTTCTTTGGTTAGAAGGAAAACTTCATTAAACTAGAAAGAAACCAGAGTCTCAGGACAAAGCCTACTCAAATACAAACCACTAAGATCAAAATCTAAGAGTCTAGTGATGTCCACAGGTGGACTATCAAAGATAATAAAATCAGCTGCTTGACAGCCACCTTTACGAGCTAACACGTCTGCACATCTGTTCATTTCACAGTAACAATGACTAAAACAAGTCCGGGGAATTTGGGAAATGAGGCACCTGCAGTCATCCATAAGGGGGGAAGCAAATAAATTTGAATAGTTTGGATTTCTCAAGGCCTCCACAATAGACTTATCATCTATCTCAACTTCAACAGCTGGGAAGTTACGGTTAAGACAAAGATTCAAACCATCACGGAGGCCCTATAGCTCGGCAAGGAAACTAGTCACCCCCACTTTGCGAGCAAAACCCACTATCCAATTCCCTTGATCATCACGTATCAAGCCCCTTCCTCCTGCGATACCTGGATTACCAAGTGAGGAGCCGTCAGTATTTAATTTAACCCAACCCGACTCTGGTCTTGTCCAACAGACAGGCCTTGGAACACGGATGGACTTCTCTCTGTTAGGGGCAGCACATAAGGTATATTCGAGGGCATACTGAACAATATCGTTTGCAAGATGGGGATTGGGCCTTTGGTTCTTAAAAACAACCAAATTCCTATGCTTCCAAATTGTCCAAATAGCAAAAAGAAATATTGTGCACCAGGGAGCATGCAAAAGACCAGAAGTTTGCTACTTGGTACCATTCTCTTCTAGCCAGTCAGTTATGTTGCTAGTAAAGAAATGGTTATCAGGACCGTTTACACCCAAATGAGACCAAATAGGCTTCACCACTTCACAATCTCGGAGAGCATGTAGGATGGATTCGCTCCCTGAATTACATAGAGGACACCCAGTCTTAGACAGAAGCCCTCTCCTCACCAAGCACTCCCTTACCCCGATGCTATTGTGTAGACATAACCAAACAAAAGTTTGAATCCTAGGAAGAATCTTCACATTCCAGATTCATGTACCCCCAAAGGTGATAGGTCTAACCTGGTTAGTAGCTATCTTATACGCTAAACTGAGAGAAAACAAACCGTGCTCCGAGTCCTTCCAAGCCAGTTTATCACATCCTCAGGATGCCACAGCAAAAGGAATGGCCAGAAGCTCAAGTTTAATGGAATCCAGAAGGTCAAAAGGAATTGATGCCCAGTCCAACCCATTCGCTAAGACCACGTCCCTAACCTTCAGATCAACACTTTCACATGGAATAGGGCCTTGAATGATCTGCCTCAAAGGACTAGACTTAGTCCAGTTATCCTCCCAAAAACTAAGACTACTTTCTTTGCCGATAGTCAATCTCACCCCTTTTTGGAATACTACTGATCCCTTCTTCATAGCTAACCAGATTCTAGAGCAAGGAAGCTTATCTCTACTTCTAGAAATTGTTCTCCTAGAGTTGCAGTACTTCCCCTTAAGCACTTTAACCCAAAGAGAATCCCCTTCAGTCTGAAATCTCCAATTGAGCTTAGCTAGTAGAGCCAAGTTCCTGCCCCTTGCCAATTGAAGCCCTAATCCACCCTCCTTCTTTGGTTGAGTAACTTTCTCCCAACCCACCTAGTGCACTTTCCTTGCTGTATCCGATGAACCCCATAAGAAGTTCCTATTAACTCTATCAATCCCTTCAATGATTTTACCCGAAAGTTGGTTGTGTTGCATAACATAGTTAGGGATGGTTGAAGACACATGCTTGACAAGGACAGCTATACCGGCTAAGGACAACAAATTTGCTTTCCAACCTGACAGCTTTTACTTCACTCGGTCCAGGATAAAATTAAAATCCTATGCCGAGGACCCTGGGTGTTTTAAAGGAATACCAAGATACTTTCCAAAGTTAGGTATGGATTGAAACCCCATAATATCACAGAGAGACTTCTTAGCTTCTTCTTCAACATTTGGGGAAAAATAAACCCTCGACTTTGCCCCACTCACTGATTGTCCAAATCTACTACAGAAGGCCTAGAGCACATCTTTAATCACCAAACAGTTTGCTTGGTCAGCTTTGGCAAAAAAAAAAAAAACTAAATCATCTGTGAAAAAGAGGCGGGAAAAGGCCAACCCACTCTTCGATGCCCGAACCGGTGTCCATGTTTTCTTACTACATTCCTCTTCAATAAGTTGCCCTAGGAAGTCCATGCAAAGAATAAACATATACAGAGATTACGGGTCACCTTGCCTGATGCCTCTAAAGGGAAGAATAGGATCTGAGGTCCCCCCATTCACCAATATCGAGGTGGAGACTATCGAGATACAACTCATAACCAGTTTTATAAGACCCTAGGGAAGATTAATTCTATTCAACATAAATTTGATGAAACCCCACTCAAGTTTATCATACGCTTTCTCCAGATTGATTTTAATTGCCATGAAGCCAGTCTTACCCTTCTTTCTACTGATAGTGTGTATGAGCTCTTGGGCAATAATAGCATTATCTGTGCCCCTTCTTCCTTGCACAAAAGTAGTTTGAAGTGGCGAGATGAGATTACCAAGCAGTGGTCTCAATCTGGCCACCAAAACTTTTGAGACTATCTTGTATATTGTATTACACGAGCTTATTAGGCAATAGTTGCTGAGTGTTTCTGGACCAGGGATCTTGGGGATAAGAACAATAAGGGTCTTGTTAATTTCCTTTAGAACTTCCCTATTAGAAAAAATTTTCATAACTTCCTCCTTCACTAAGGTGCTCACTATGAGCCAAAAACGTTGAAAGAATCCTCCATGAAGCCCATCTAGGCCAAGGGCTTTGAAAGCTTTGATACAATATAAAAATTCTACAATTAACTTTTTTAAGATCTATTAGTTAGTGTACACTTGTGGTTAAACGAGACATGTACTCAAACCTTCTTGAAATGTTACAATTAATTTTTTTTTAGTTATTATTAAATTGGAAGTTTAAACAAATCAGACAGTGTTTGTTTATTTATTTATATTAAAAAAAAAAAAACTTTTTCTCTTTGTCTCCGTTTTTCCTTTTTAAAATTAAAAAAAAAAAACAAGTGGTTGTTAGTTCACCAATTTATTTTATTTTATTTTACTTGTTATGTTTTCAAATCTAGAAAACAGTTTTTCTAAAATTGTATTTGAAATCAATTGTCAAAAAACAATTTTACCACATTTTTTTGTTTGACACCTATTTTAGAAAATAAGTTCTCAAAACTAAAAACAGAGAAAATGGTGTTTGAGACCAATTTTTGGTTCTCCAAAATTATCGCTCCGTCTATTTCGATGAAAAACTTTAATTATGGAGATAGTTTTTCGCGTTTTTCAGTATTTGATGACATCAAAAAAATAAGTCAAATGAAAACCATATTTGGTCAACAAAATACCCTAGTAAAAATATGACTTATTTTAAGATATTGTTTTTTGCTCAAATTTAAAATTTTTCAAAAAGCAATTTTATCTCACATTAAGCTAAATAAAGGAAGTTAAAAGGAAATATGGAAATTATTGGAAATAACTCTATCTCATTTTAAGGTCACTACAAAATATAGAAAAATTAGATAGTTTTTCAAAAAGTATACTTTTTTGAAAAATGACTCATTTAAAAAAAAATATTAATGGCGAAACAAACATAGCATAATTGTTCTTTGACAAACACAACGGTACATAATTGTTGGGACTTCAAAAACCCGTCAAGACAAATCCATAAATCCACACACAACAAACCCAAAAATCCTTCATTCACCCTTCTTGAAGACCTACACCACACTGCAACAAGCCCATAAATCCCTATATCGGCAACCTAAAATCACAATAAATCACATCACCACAAAAGCACTCCACTCAAAACCTAGCAGGTCGTGGCGGTTCCATTTGGTCTCAATTGGGAGACTAAATGGTCTGTTTGGATTTAGGGGAAAGGAGGGGGAGTAGAGTAGAGTGGAATTTGCCTAAAATTAACTATTTTCAACCAACTCTACTCTACTCCACTCCACTCTCCCTCTCTCCCCCCTCAATCCAAACAAGCCGTAAGGAGCGAGAGAGAGCCAAACTATCTTTGATAGAGACGAGACCAATGTGTGGGCTCCATAATTTTCAATTTATTTACAAGATTGCCACTTAATTTAGTTCTCAGTTCTTAGAAAACACTAAAAATTTGTTTCCTATTTTAAGTTTTGTACAGTAAAAATTAGATTTAGTTATATGAAAAAAAAAAAAAACAAACACTTGCCAAACAACATCTCTCTTGGTGAGGCCCACAATTTCTGGAAAATGAAAACAAACCAGTCAAAAAACCTTCACTAAGGCAAAGAGTTTCAAGTTGGAATCCCTTGCCAAATCTCTATTATTCTTTAGAAAATCATTTAGAGCTTATTTGGTCAAAATTTTTTGTTTTATGTTTTATCGGTTCTTGAAAATTGTATTAGAATTAATTTTTGGCCAAAGTTTAGCTGCAAAATTGGTTGTAGCTTAAGCTTACAACCTTACTCAATAAATTAAATATTACTACATATTTTGAAAATCTAACTGTTAAATTTCATGTTCTTTATGCTCTTAATAGATATGTCAAATTTTGTGTCAATCGGATATTATTTATTATATGATCTATAAACTTATATTTTACGCATAATTTTAAATTACAAAAACTTGCAATTTAAAAAATTTATTGGTGACATAACTATTATTCTTTAATTTTCTAGAAATTTTGCAAGCATGAAGGATATAAAAAGAAAATGTAATCCAATTGTGGATTTGTCAAAATTTACCTCCAATAAAAAGATATTAAGTAAGATTGTAGTCTAAGACTACAACCAATTTTGTAATTAAACTTTCTTCTTAATTTTTCAAAACACAATTTTACCACATTTTTTTTTTTTTTGGATGCCTATTTTAGAAAACAAGTTCTCAAAACTAAAAACAAAGAAAAATCATACCAGTTTTTATTTCCCCAAAATTACATGTTATTTTGGCAAAAACAACAATATAAAAAGATATTAAGTAAGATTGTAATGTAAGAGTACAACCAATTTTGTAGTTAAACTTTCTTCTTAATTTTTCAATACACAATTTTACCACATTTTTTTTTTTTGGATACCTATTTTAGAAAAAAGTTCTCAAAACTAAAATCAAAGAAAAATTATACCAATTTTTAGTTCCCCAAAATTACATGTTATTTTGGCAAAAACAACAATATAAATTTGTTTAGCACCACAAAAACCCACTGAAACAAACCCATAAATGCACCACCGTGATTGTGTCCCACACTCAAAACCTAGCAAGTCACAATGATTCCATTTAGATTATCACTAAATAAAGTAAATATAGTTATGTCCTTTGAAAACACCAAAAATTGTTTCAATTTTTTCAGTTTGGAATAGTGAAAATTTGAAAACAAAAAACTGAAGATACTTGTCAAACAATATTTCTCTTAACGTGATCCACGATTTAAAAAAAAGGGGGGGGGGGGGGCTAAAACACCTTCACCAAGGCAAAGAGTTTCGGCTTGGGACATAGTTCCTCACTAAAAAAATTAATATGACTATATATTTTGAAAATCTAAGTATTGAGTTGCATGTTCTTTATATTTTTCACATTCATGTCAAATTTTGTTCAAATCGGATGTCAATTACTATTATATTATTCATTAAAGTATTTTTATGTATAATTTGAAACTACCAAAACTTAAAATTTAAATATTTGATTGATAATATAATTATTGATCTTTAATTGTCTTGAAAAATTTCAAGAATGGGCCATGGAGTATATAAAATTTTCAATATAAAAGGAAATTTAGTCAAAATTCACATACAATAATAAAATATAAGAGTTTGAATGAAACCTTTATTCTTTGTGTTGGGATCCCCATCAAATCCCTATTATTATTTAGAGAATTCATCTAGTAAAAAAAAATCTCTCTAGAATTGATGGCTTCTCCTTATTTGTCCTCAAGCATTTTGATTTGATTTTATTTTATTTGATTTTATTTATTTATTTTTTTTTTTTTTGTTGAATGAAAAAGAGGGGTCTCTGGTATGAGCTCATCAACCCCACACCATGTGGCAGCAATGGGTAATACCACGTGTACCACACAGGCCTTACTGAAATTATCGCTCAAACCGCTCCTCTCTGGATGTTGGGACAAAATCTTCTACCATCAAGTCACACCCCATGTGGTTCAAACATTTTGACATTGGATGAAACAATTGTAAACCATGTCAAAAATCTTTTCCTCTAAACATATATTATAAATATGTATTCAACCACAGAAAATGTCTTTGATGCACACCATATTTTATGAAATGCCTTCAATAAAATCATTTTTTTTAATATAAAAAATACCTTATAAAAATCATTTGCTGGACGAGCTTGATTTCTGCACAATTAAAAAATAATAATAATAGATCTCCAATTAATAATTACCACAAGAGCAGGGACAGACGCAGGATTGCAAGCTAGGGGGGGCCGGAGATAAGGGGAAAAAAAAAATTCAAACACACATCCATATAGTCACTGGTGGAGCCAGGAAATTTTCTTAGGAGGAGCAAGTTAGTTATGCCTACATTGTGTTAATAGGTTAAGCCTACATTGGCTCAAAATGCAAAAAACTCAAGTTAATTTGGCCCAAATTATGGCCAAAATTGAATTACTTTATTTCACAAACTAACTTTAAGTAAACTTGTGCCTACATTTTTTTCACTGTACTAAATTATTTGTGCTTGGGTTAATAGGTTTGAACTTACCTTTTTACATTTTAGAGCTTTTCTAAGAAGTTACATCTAATGTTTCAGCATTTATGATAAAAAATTGATTAATAGGTATGAAATTTTGAAGATTTATACAATAATTTTTGTTAAAAAAAAGTGTGAACAATGAGGTGCAAATTACTATTTAAGTGCAATTAGATCAAATCAAACAATTAAAAAATTATTTGTCCTCCTACTATTATCAGATATAAATAAATAATCTAATATTCTAATATAAACCACATTATTATATATTATATTATTATTATTATTATTATTATAAATAGATTTATACAATTTTTTTTAAAGGTTTTCATGGGCTTTTGAAAACTCTTGGGCTGGCTGGTTGGGGGGCCTGAGCTAAAAACCAAAGGGGGCCCAAGCTAAAAACCAAGGGGCCCAAACCTGTTTTTTTTTTTTAATTTTACGTACTAAAATTTTTTTTTGGACCGAGGGGGGGCCTGGGCCCCCTTTGCCCTGCACCTAGGTCCGTCCCTGCACAAGAGACACTCAATTTTGATAAACAAAACTCACGCAACACCGCATAAGCGCCCAAGGAAAAGAGAAAGAAAGAAAGAAAGAGAAGAAAAAGAAAATTAGAAAAAAGAAGAAGTAAAACTCCAATTTACTATCACCCTCGTTTGGTGCTAAACAAATATAGAAAAAAAAAATTAGAAGAGAAAAAAAAAGATTGAATCTTAGGGTATGTATGGTAATTGTTTTTTCTCCTAATTTTTTATTTCCAAAAATAATTTTCTATTTTTGAGACTAAAAAATTTGTTTGGCAATCGAAAATAGACAGAAAACAAAAATTGTTTTCAAAACTTAATTTGTCAAGGAAATTAAAAACATACAAAATGTTGTTTTTAGGTTGTAGTTTTCAAAATCCAATGAAAACATGTGTCTAATTTAATAAATCCGACTCATTTAATGAGTTAGCATTAGAGTTCAAATCCTAGTAACAACATATTTTAGTATTTTCTATTTTTTTTCTTCAAAAAACTATTTTTTTAATTTCAACTAACCAAACTTTTTTTGATTTCAAAATTACAAGAATTTTTTTTTTCTATTCCCAAAACAAGTTTTTGAAAATAGAAAACAAAAATTGTTATCAAACATAACTTTAAATTTCATCACATGAAACTTAAGTACATAACTTTTTTTTTTTTGGCCCACGGGGAGTGGGGGGGGGGGGGGGGGGGGAATAAAACCTAAGTACATAACTATTAACTAAAACAGAATCTCCCATAGTTTTGTTAACACATAATAGTATCACATACGCCTCATGTCTCTCTCCCCATCTCCACTTCAAGAACAAAAAATTGTCCTTGTCTATTTTTTCCTGAAAAAAATTGTGTTCCTTATAGGATGTGACAGCAAAAATTCCCACCTAATAAATCTAAATTATCATTACACATTTACACAGATTATATGTCATGTTAGTCAATGTCTAAAAGCTCAACCTTCTAGTGGGAAATGGGGTTACAACCTTCATTTAGGGATAAACATTAACTTTGGTTTCTTTTTCTTGAATGGAACATACAAAAAAGAAGAAAAAAAAGAAAAAAAAGAAAATGATATCCACACAATTGACATTAAAAATTAGACACACTACCAACTAAGAAGTTGCAGTCCTACTTGGCATCAAAACTTGAAAGATCTAATTAAGCAAATAGTAACTCTAGTAACACATAAAAAGTTGCATTTTTTGCTACAATTATTCTACATGGCAAATTGTAATTGGCTGTTGATCACTTTCACATAAACTATCACTCACAATTTGCCACGTAGGTAGTTGTGACAAAAATTGTGCAAAATTTTTTTGTGGTACTAGATTTTTTTTTAAGAGAATACCAATTTAAGAAACACCTAAAAAAATATATATTAAACACCCTTCTCAAACCACAAATTGTTACTTAAAATAAAAAATAATAAAAAATAATTTTTACTTTTTTTATTTTTTTGAGAAACAAAGAAAACTAATGTACTAGAAAATTGTCCTATAAGAATCGTGGTGACTAGTTATAGTGGGAGCCAGATTATATGTCATGTTAGTCACTGTCTAAAAGCTCGACCTTCTGGTTGAAGGGCTCTCATTTTACGGTCAAAGGATTTAATTTCCCTTTTTTTTTTTAGAGATAATTACAATATACTGCTAATCCCGTCGTTCGAACCCTTTTCTTTTAGCTTTGATTTTCCCTTTGATCAAGTTTTATATGTGCTCCCAAACACACATGATGATGTAAAATGTTTTCCAACTTTTATTTTCACCTAAAACAAACACACCTTAGTAAAAAAAAAAAAAAATCTCTCTAGAATTGATGGCTTCTCCTTGTTTGTCCTCAAGCATTTTGTCGTTGAATGAAACAATTGTAAACCTTGTCAGAAATCTTTTCCATTAAAACATGTATTATAAATATGTATTCAACCACGGAAAATGTCTTTGATGCACACCATATTTTATGAAATGCCTTCTATAAAATCATTTTTTAATATAAAAAATACCTTATAAAAATCATTTGCTGGATGACCTTGATTTCTGCACAATTAAAAAAAACAACAATAATTTAATAGATCTCCAATTGATAATTACCACAAGAGCCTCAAATTTTGATAAACAAAACTCACGCAACACAAAGAAAGAAAGAAAGAGAAGAAAAGAAAAGTAAAACTCCAATTTCTATAACCTTATTTTATATATTTTTTTTAAGAAACAAAAACACAAGAACACTCCAATTCCCTATCACCCTTGTTTGGTGCTGAACAAATATATAAAATAAAAGATTTTTTTTTTTTAGAAAAGAAAAAAAAAAAGATTGAATCTTAAGGTATGTTTGGTAACTGTTTTTTTTTTTCCTTATTTTCTATTTCCAAAAATAAATTTATATTTTTGAGACTAAAAATCTTGTTTGACAATCGAAAAATGACAAAAATCAAAAATTGTTTTCAAAACTCAATTTGTCAAGGAAATTAAAAACATGCAAAATGTTGTTTTCAGTTTCTAATTTTCAAAAACTAATGAAAACACATGTTTGATTTAATAAATCCATCTCATTTAATGAGTGAGTGTCAGAGTTCAAATCTCAATAACAACATATTTCAGTATTTTCTATTTTTTTCTTCACAAAACTTTTTTTTTTAATTTTTTATTTCAACTAATCAAACATGTTTTTGGTTTCAAAATTACAAAAAAAATTGTTTTTCTTTCTATTCCCAAAAACAACTTTTATGAAAATAGAAAACAAAAACAATTACCAATATAATCTTAAATTTCATCACATGAAACCTAAGTACATAACTTTTTTTTTTTGAGAATAAAACCTAAGTACATAACTAAAACAGAATCTCCCATGGTTTTGTTAACACATAACATAAGAGTTTCACCTTATCCCAAAAAAAAAAAAAAAAAACATCAGAGTTTCACATACGTCTCATGTCTCTTTCCCCATCTCCACTTCAAGAGCCAAAACTTGTCCTTGTCTCTTTTTTTCTGAAAAAAAAAATTGTGTTCCTTATAGGATGTGACAGGTCTCTTTTTTTCTGAAAAAAAAAATTGTGTTCCTCATAGGATGTGACAGGCAAAATTCCCACCTAATAAATCTAAATTATCATTACACATTTACACAGATTATATGTCATGTTAGTCACTGTCTAAAAGCTCAACCTTCTAGTGGGAAATGGGGTTACAACCTTCATTTAGGGATAAACATTAACTTCGGTTTCCTTTTCTTGAATGGAACATACAAAAAAAAAGAAAAAGAAAATGATATCCACACAATTGACATTAGAAATTAGACACACTACCAACTAAGAAGTTGCAGTCCTACTTGGCATCAAAATTTGAAAGATCTAATTAAGCAAATAGTAATTCTAATAACACATAAAAATTTGCATTTTTTGCTACAATTATTCTACACGGCAAATTGTAATTAGTTGTTGATAATTTTTACATAAACCACCATTCACAATCTGCCACGTAGGCAGTTGTGATAAAAATTGTGCAATTTTTTTTTTTTTTTTGTGGTATTGGATTTTTTGCTAAGAGAATACCAATTTAAGAAACACCCAATATATATATATATATATATATATATATATATATATATTAAACACCCTTATCACACCACAAATTGTTAGTTAAAATAAAAAATAGAAAAAGAATTTTTACTTTTTTTTTTTTTGTTTTGTTTTGAGAAACAAAGAAAACTAATGTACTAGAAAATTGTCCTATAAGAATCGTGGTGACTAGTTATAGTGGGAGCCAGATTATATGTCATGTTAGTTACTGTCTAAAAGCTCAACCTTCTAGTGGGAAATAGGGTTACATCCTTCATTTAGGGATAAACATAAACTTTGGTTTCTTTTTCTTGAATGGAACGTACAAAAAAAAGAAAAAGAAAAAGAAAATGATATCCACACAATTGACATTAGAAATTAGACACACTACCAACTAAGAAGTTTGCAGTCTTACTTGGCATCAAAACTTGAAAGATTTAATTAAGTAAAGAGTAACTCTAGTAACATATAAAAAGCTAGAATTTTTATTACAACTATTATACGTAGCAAATTGTAATTGATTGTCTATTACTTTCATATAAATTACTACTCATAGTTTGTCACATAGACAATTGTAACAAAAATTGTGTAAATATTTTTTGCGGTACTAGATTTTTTTTTTTTTTTTGTTAAGAAAATACCAATTTAAGAAACACCCAAAAAAAATATATTAAACGCCCTTCTCACGCCACAAATTGTTACTTAAAATAAAAAATAATAAAAAATAGAAAAAGAATTTTTACTTTTTTTTTTTTTTTGAGAAACAAAGAAAACTAATGTACTAGAAAATTGTCCTATAAGAATCGTGGTGACTAGTTATAGTGGGAGCCAGAGAACCAGTCCTTTTGTGGCCTTTCACTTTGGCTTTCGGTTTTTTTGGGTGTTATAATCTTAATCCTTCACCGTCCAATTCTTTCAGTTTTGGTTTTTTTTTTTTGAAAAATAACCAAAAAATTTTAAAACCCCTTCAAAGATTACGCATTACATTAATACACACTAATCCTCGCTCTTCTTATCTTTCATATTCTCTCTCTCTCTCTCTCTCTCAGAGATAATTGCTTCAAGGAGTTTCAATGGCGACCAATATAGGAATGATGGACAGCGCGTACTTTGTAGGAAGGAATGAGATATTGACTTGGATTAATAACAGACTTCAGCTTAATCTCTCTCGGGTTGAAGAGGTACTTGTTCCTATTCATTTTATCATTTCTTGAGGTTTTGTTGGGTTCTTGGCAGTTATGGAATCGAAGTTTCTTACTTTCTTCCACATGGGTTTCTTTGGATTTGCATTTTCAACATCTTTCCCATTTTGGAATTTGGATTTCTGTTCTGTATTGGATTTGTTTTTAAAAAAGATGTTCTTTTTATGTTATTAATGTTGTGAAATTTTTTACCTTTTGGCATATGGAGTATTCTTGGGGTGGATTTAGAGTTTTAGAGGGTACTATTTAAGCTGACAAAGATGTTGTTTGGGTTTATTTTGATGACCCAGATGGAGTTTTTCAGAGATATGTGTCCCAATTATGGATTTTTTGTTCTTACATACTGAAAATTATCCTGAATTTTGGTTTTTTTCATGTTGGGGGGCTTTCTTTTCCTTTACAAATGACGTGGAAATAGAAAGTGTACCAATATGTTACTATTATGCTCCAATATGTATGTTGATTGATACGATGCTGATTGGGATGCCATTCAATTTACAGTGAATTTGTCTATCCCTTTTCAATATTGGAAATTTGTTTTACAGTTTTGCCATTGCACAATTGGGTTTTACTAATGTTATATGTAGTTGTAGCAAGATGAAAAATGAAAGCTACGTGTGTGGTGTGTTTGGGTTTAAAGTGGGGTTAAAGAGATGCAAAAATTTGGAATGCAATGAGTGACATATCATTATCTGGCCTAATCTATGTTAAGTTTTAAGTTATATTATTTGTATGTGGAAGTTCATTGTTTCTCTCTGGTATAAACTGAATCAAAGATGTGTAAGGTATAAACCAAGTCTGATCTAACAAGTTTAGTTGAGAGGCTGCAATAACAAAGACACCTAAACAATTATCTTCTTTGGTTCAAATCATTTGTGAGGTTAATAAGTTTGAGCATAATGTTTATGTATGCTCACTTTAGTTTATGAGGGGGGAAATTAAGTTGGCTAGGTTTGTTGACAGTGCTAAGCATTGGGCAAAGATTGATGACTCTCAAATTTTGCATGTATTACCATTTTACCATTATAACTTTGCTAAGAAATGACCATTCTGAATTTTTTTGTTATTAGATATATGGGTAAAATGCTGATTTTGGCTGTGAGTGGTTGTCCATGATATGCACCTCTTGTGTAATCTGACTGTTCAGATTTTGTATTGATGTAGACCTTTCTACGTGTCAGCTTCACAAAATCTGCTCTAGGGGGCCATGGGATCACACACAAAGTGCTTTAATTGTAAATGAAATGTGCTGCCCCTAACACCCCTTAAAACATTAAGCTGTCTTATCATCCTAATGAATGTTTTAGAGGGTTTAAATTGTTTTTCTTGTTTATCGACTTTTATAGTGCGATCTTGGGTGCAATACATTTATCCACTCAGTACAAGTAGTCATTTTATGTTTATGGACTATTTAGTATCCATGAAAACCTTATTTCTCTGCAACTTGTTCTATGACACCATGTGCATAAGGGACAGTATATTCTTGATAGCATTGTCCTTGAAAGAGTTCAGATTCAATGGATGGTAATGTGTGCTTGTGGGGGCAACAATTCAACCTTAATCCAAAGTATAATCTGCATGTTATGGACATGCTAAAATGCACAGTTTGAAGTATCTAGTATGCATGCCCATTAGCAAGGACAATTTTCATTTTTAAATGCATTGATGGAAACTAATTGGTTGCTTGATAAAAAAAAAAAATAATGGAAATCTCAGTAAATTACACTTTAGGAGCTTCATTTCTAGATAAAGTATAAAGGCCTTCAAGGTGTTCACATTAAATTTTACTGGATAATTCTTGCTTTGTAGTTGGAGATAAGGATTGATGGTCATGTTGATTGAAGTGCTGAATTTTTGTGGAACCAAATTTAAGACCATTGATTGAGTTGGGATGGGATAAGCCTTATTATGACACTTGGTTCTTGTTAGTAGTCTCTCATAATATTCTTCATATGCTTTTTTCTTTTTTTCCCTCCTGGGGACAAAAGAAAGCTAGTTTAGTAACTTTGATGGTAGTTCTCATTGGATACTTGTCAAACTGTTGTAAGTCCACATCATGCTTTTCTCATCTTAAATATTTACCATGATGAAATGGTTAACTACTTTCAATTTATTTTAAATGTAAATGCTTGTGGCTAGGCTGCATCTGGTGCTGTGCAATGTCAGATGATGGACATGACCTATCCAGGTGTTGTTCCAATGCACAAGGTGACAAACTGCCTCTCCTGTTTGCTCTTTTTTCATTTTTTGCACCTCCTATTTCAATTAATAATTTTATCCATAAAATGAGCTTCACTTGTTGTCATTTGATATTTCAGGTGAATTTTGATGCAAAATCAGAATATGATATGATCCAAAATTATAAGGTTCTGCAGGAAGTATTTAACAAGTTGAAAATTGATAAGGTAATTTCGTCTCACTGGTCAAAGTTTTGTTTGTAGAGCTTTGTGCATGAATTTCTTGTGTTTCCATTTTCTCTTTTACCAATCTTTTTTTTGTTTAGTGTTCAGTTTTGTATTATCATGTTCCTTTGAGCTGTTGACTCCAGTGTGGAATTAACTATTAGGGTTTGCCCATTTCTGCCAGACCTTTCTTGACTGTGAGAAAGTTGGAATTGAATTACTCTCTGAATTTCTCGATCAGTTTTAATCAGGCTTAACTAAATCTAGGCCAGTCAAGTGGTACTAGTGAAAAGAATAAATATTCTTGGGGGAGATCTTAGTTGTACTGGATACTTAAGAAAGGAACTTAAGATAAATTCTGGTAAGCAAAACTGAAAACTAGTATAAATGGAATTTCACAATACAATTTTCACAGTGGTGGTAATGTCTTGGCGTGGGACTTATCATTCTTCCAATTGGAGGACCAGTGGAATGATCCAACCACTTTAGAAACTATATCTATAAAGTCATTTTGCATATGTGGTGGGAATGTCTTGGATTGCAGCTCTTACTAGTGGGAAACTTTTGTGCAGAATTTCCTTCCCCAACCACCTGAGTTTGGTTATTGGATTTGCATGTCTTAAAGTTCAAGCAAAATGTTCAAATACTGAATTTTAGAGTAATGACTCATGCCAACTGGTCTACAAATATGGTAGAATAGGAGCAATGACCTTTCAATTTCTAGACTCTAAAAAGAGTGTAAAGTAGGGTTTTTATTTTATTTATTATAAATCTCTTGGTATCAAGGTCCCTTCAAAACGTCAAAACTTCCTCTGAATGGAAACTTGGAAAGATTGTGGGTTGATCTACTTTATGGGAAAAAAAGAGAAAAATAAATCTTCTTATCATGCATGTATAAATTTTCACTATAAAGGAAATTACTCCTTTAACTTTTAGGTGCGTTTAGATAACCGACAAAAAGGATGTAGTGCAAGCCTCAATTATTGGATCTTAATTATATCCTTAATTAATTGGGAAGCTGGATTAGGGAGTTTTTTTGTTCAAGCTAGAAAATTACATTTGCATTGACTGCTAAGTTTTTCGCTGTATGGCAGCATATTGAAGTCAACAGGCTAGTTAAAGGACGACCTTTGGACAATTTGGAGTTCTTACAATGGCTGAAACGCTACTGTGATTCTGTAAATGGTGGCATTATGAATGAGTATGCTAGTTTCTCTTCATTTTCCTAATCCCCTTTCTCCTTTTTTAATACTTTTGAGTATTGTTGCATCAATATTACCATATACCCTTTGTGAATTTTCCTCTAAATTTTAATATTTTTTAATGTCTTATAGGAATTATAATCCTGTTGAGCGAAGGTGTAAGGGTGTGAAGGATCGGAATCCTAAGGGGTCTCAGAAGAACCCAAGATCACTGCAAACAAATAATATGCACAATCATGGTTCTGGTGACACAGTTGGTCTTAATAAAGCCTCTGGTCAGCTTGTTTCACCTTTATTTTTTTGCTGTGTCTGCGCCTTTTATTTTTTTCCATTTATAACTTTTCATCCTTCCCATTGTTGTTTGCTGCTTGTTGCTATAGGGTTTAGGCAGGGGAAGACATATGCAGCACCAGTTGCTAATTCTTCAGGGGAGGTTCAGGCTCTGTCCCAGGAGGTATTGGCATCAACTTCGCCTGGAAGCTTTTTTTCTATTTAAATCCAAAATGTGAGCTTTATATTAGTTGTTTATGATGGCTGCCTGAGGAGATCATCCTTCTTTATCATTAATTTGAGGATACTTAGTGCAGACAGCACAAAGGTAGCACAGGGACGACCCCACTAGTATATTTTTAAAAAAAGTAAGAGCAATTGTATTAAAGAAAAAACTCACACAAGATACAATAATGGACAATTGAGGTACTCTGTGTGACCCACCAGTGTATTGATTTCACTTTGAAATTTCTTTGGATCAACAACCATGCTTGTCCTAGACGTTCTCTCTCTCTCTCTCCATTGATATAATTATCCTGTGGCTGAAACATTTTATTGCCTGAAGTTCGATAGAATTGATTACTCTACTGTTCCTGTCATTGCCTTCTGTTATGACTGTCTATGAGTCAAGAAGATATTGTGGTCTGGTTGGCAGAGTTTCTAATAGCAATACTAAGTCTGGAAAGTTCTGTTGTTATATGCTTTTGTCTTACAGATTACTGATCTCAAGTTCTCTGTGGATCTTTTGGAAAAAGAAAGAGATTTTTACTTTGCAAAATTAAGGGATATAGAAATTCTCTGCCAGACTCCTGATCTGGAGAATCTCCCGGTAAGAGTTTCTGGAGATCTTTCATTATGCTCGACTGCTTGTATTATGGTTTTAATTATGTTCATGTATAATGTCAAGATTGCATTCTCATCTATACTAATAGAAAGGGGATTCCCCTCTGGTGTCATCTTTTAAATACCCAAATGCCAATTAGTTATAGCTCAATAGCAGCACTTCCTTCTCCCTTAATAATTGGTTGGAGAATGAGGTCGTGAGTTCAAGACCCACTAGGTTCGTGTGTAACTTACCCAAAAAAAAAAAAAACTGTTACATTCCCAAAAGAATCTTAGGAAAAATTACTTAATAGAAGATTATAGTTGTATAAATAAGCTAAAATGGTCAGAAAAAAAATTCAAGAATACCATTTTAGTAAACTACCATCACCCAACTTCTAGCCTATGTCACCCACCACTTTCTCCTTCAGTTTCTCTTTCCTCCATTCTTCATTTTCAATCTCTCTCTATATTTTGTAACTAAATATAACTTCCCAAATCTATTTACTCTTTTCTTTTTGTTTTTTATGCCTGCTACAGTACTATATTCTCAACTATTTTTAAATAGTTTTTAAAACAAAGTCATACACATTGTGTGTGCCCTCTTCTAGAAATTTTTTTCATATTCGTAAGTCTTCCATGCTGCATATTTCTTCTGCTAGTGTTTCTATATCTTGTTTTATTGTCGTTATTTAGCCAAACTGTTGTCTTACTCATTTGATTCCCCCAATATATTGAGGGTGATGAAGGAATCTAGGTATGCTACTAAACGATTCCAAAGACGTTATCCTGATGTAGGTCCATTTCTGGCCCAGAGATTTGAATCATCTGCTAGGAGACTAGGAGTTTTCTTCTATAACCTATAATATTTTGAGCTAATTGTTATGATGAGGATAATCCTTGAATACATCATTTTCTTCCCAGCTAGGTTATTTTCTAACCTTTGCATAACCACAGGAATGTCTCTTTTGTGTGTCCTGGGTTTAAGGGTTTTATGTAATTTATGCATTTATTTAAATCCTATGCAGATGTCAGTTGCAGTTAAGAAGATATTATATGCTGCGGACGCAAAGGAATCTGCACTTGCTGATGCTCAGGAGTATCTGTCCCAATTTACAACTTCTACTGAAGCTGAAGCTGAAGCTGAAATTGAAGCCGACGCCTGAGTGTTGCGATTAACAGATGAGGTTCTTGCCTGTAAATCGTAAGACACTTGCAGGGCCTTCTGGGCTAGACAAGCTTCATGCCTCTACTCGATCATGAGATACTAGAGATCTTTCACTTAGCTTCTTCAGCAACTAGTTACTATTTATGAAAGACTTGTAGTTTTATTTATGTCTACTTGTATCTGCTGGATAGGAAAAGTAACTAACCTAAAAATAATGGATTGAATTTCTTCTTCCTTTTTTCTTGCCTGGAACCTCATTTTAGGGGATTGGTTGGTCACCCACAACTTGCTCTGTTAAGGCAAGTTTTTATTTATATAAGTATTATTTGGTACAGAATTAATGTGGCATTGTTTATCTGAGAGCATTATTTTGTTGCTTGATTTCTTTACAAGGTATGACTGGACATAATAAATTATTCTAGCTTTACGGTTTGTTTTGTTTCTTTTAAATATTTCTGGGAGAAATTGTTAACTAGGATTTCAATACATGTTCCAAGTTATAACACTTCATTTTGCCAATGCTAAGAAATATAAGATCTTTTCTTCTTCTTTAATCCAGATAACTTGGTTTGGAGCTGGAGGGAAATTCTTTGCTTTTATATGTGCTTTTCTATACTCACATTATAAGGAAAAGATTGGAAAAGATGTAACAAAATCTTGAATCGATTAAAGGATAGCATTACAACTTTGTTTGTTTGTTTTTGTTTTTTGGGGGATAGCATTGCAAGTTATTGTTTAAATTATGACTAATTAAAATTTTGGTCCCTGAATTATTTATTAAAATTCAGCTTTGTTACAAAACTATTCCTTGTGTCAGTGTTGTCTTTAAAATTCTAAAATCTAGCTTGCCGTCGATGTTAAATTGGTTCGAATCATACTTCCTTCAAACTCTTATGTTTTGTATAAGAAAAAATTAAAATTAATTACAAGTTGAATCACTCAACGATTTTGATTGAAATCACTCAATTTTTAATAGGGAAATGAGAACAAGAATGTTGAACTATTCGCAAAATCTTAGACTACATTAACACAACTTAGAGATAAAGCAGAAGGTGGTGTTTATTTCACACTGCTTATAGCACACAAACGTACACAGACCTTTTTTAGACCATATCTTTTCCCATCTAAATTATTGGGTCTATAATATTATTGCGGGGTCATAGTCATAGAGTAATGACAATGGAATTTTCCCTTCCCATGTGCCATCAACGTGGCAATTTCGTCTCACTGGTTCAGTTAATTCGGATTTTTCTTCTTCAGTTTATTTGTGAGGAAGCTGAGATCAAAATGGCAGAAATAAGAAGTGGGGTTTTTATTTATTTATTTTTTAATGATACTTGGAGGATGATTCTAGAAATTAATGGTACTAGGACCACACACCATTTTACAACTTTATACTATAATTCTAATGTGGTAGACTATGAGTGGTTGCCTATTACTTATATAGGAACCTGGTATTTTTTTTTCCACCTCTCATACTTTGTCACATCACAATTATAGGAAAGAAGTTATGAGATAAATTGTAATACTAAATTTACTCATATATTCCAAGGTTGAAGGTACTGAAATTGCCAGCTAGCTAGTCGAATCCCCCAAAGCTTTTTGTTTGTGATGTGATTGAGTGCATTATTAAAGTGAGGAATACTACTTTTTTCTTTGATGGAGTGAGGAATGCTACTTTATGATCATCTAATAAGTGTAATAATCTCCAACACAGTGAAGTTACAATTCACAATAAGTACCCAAAAAAGTGGGGAACAACAAAGATACAAATTGACAATAAAGAAATGGCAACAATTATAATGGGGAACAAAAGCTAATCTAATCCTCTCCATTTAAAGACATCAAGCAAGAGCAGTGAAAGTTTTCTCCAGATAGTGACATGAAATCCTAATATCTCAATCTCTTCCTCTGAAACCAGTAAACTGCCCCATCTAACTCCCTCTCCTTGTGCAGTAATGTCAAGATAATCAATTTGGAAAGAAGCCTAAAACAAACTTGAATATTATTTTTAAATTTTTTGTCCCCACCATTAATATAATGGATTTTATATCCTCAACTACCGCCTCTGTGTTCTTCAATGCTGGCATATTCAATCACTAGACAAGGTGATCTATAATTGCCTTATCTATTTGTGTTGTATATGGAATTTTGGGTTTGTAAATTATGAATGATGTTGGTTGGGTGGGTGAGTTTCTGTTTTTTTTTTTTTTTTTTTTTTTTTTTTTTAATACAAGATAGAAATTCTACTATAATCTAATTTAAGTGTATATATATGTGAAACTCTCTCCTCGAGACTTGAACTCCGTCCTTTACCCCCTACACTCAACAAACTCTCATACTTGTGAAATGATCATCGCACTAAGGGTGTACTGTGGTGGTGAGTTTCTAATAGAACTTCATAAATTGGACCATCCTTTTTCACTTCTATTTTTACATTACCATCCTCTATTTGCTCCGGCTTCGAGAGTGTCGCAATGCCATCAACGAGGTCTTACAAATCTTTTGTGACTGCTCAGGATAGAAGGTAAAACCCGCCAAGTATGAGAGTTTAATTTTATCTGAACATTTCATGCGCTTATGACTCCATTTATATCTGTGCTTTAGTCTCATATATTTTATTTACAATCGTTCTCAAACTCCAGAAAAAAGATGAGGCCTATGAATCTATGATAGGTTAAAAGCCAGTATAAAATTTACACTTCATTATGTACATAGATAATAGATCCACTATAGATGCACAATGGGATGTTCCCTACTAAAATGAATAGTATTGGATATGTGAAAGTAGACAAGGATAGGTTAGGTCGTTTTTTTTAAAGCAACATGCTATATCCTCGATTGGATATAGTGAAAAATAGACAAGTTCTTGCATTTGATGCATGCATGAAAAATAGACAAATAGCAAAAAAAACTTTAGCCTCCCACAACTAGGACGTTCAAATTCTCCTTATTGTACTTGCACAGTTAATGAAGAAACTCCTTAGTTAAAGGTCTTGTAATTCGTCTAATACTTCTTGATGTTCTAACAAAAATGTTTGGGATTCAATCACCTTTTCTCCTAATTATCGAATGGCAAATGTTAACAAGCACTATGTGGTGCTTGTTAAGGTTGGACTAATGTGAGTCCTACTTAATATTATAATTTTTTTTCTCTCTTGTTAAGGTTGGACTAATGTGAGTCCTACTTAATATTATAATATTTTTTTTCTCTCTGTGAAGCTGGCTCCACAACTTAAAAGCTGTAAAAAAAAAAAATAAAAAAAATAGAAGGTCTGGTAGGTCAAGCGTAGGAACACCTTGTGTTTAGTAAGCTTAGTTCTCCTCTAGGTCAAGTATTTTCACAGCCTCACTATGAACCAATCCCACAACCTTGTTGCAACTCATTAACGCCATACTCGTTTCCTTGTGTTGTTCAGGCTGAGGTTGCCTTATTCTTGAATGAATCAAATAGAACTGCACAGCTATGATCCCTATTCACAAGTTGAATCTTCCATCGCAAAGTGGTGTGTCCAATCAAATGGGCCTGTGGCTCCATGGCAACAGACGAGTATTCCAACTAGGTGTGCAATCATTCTTGTAAGTTGTACAAATAAGTCTATAGACACTTAATTTCACACCCAATTAATATGTCAAGTTATGATTAGTGCATTATAAAAATAGTATCAATGATGAACTCGTGTGAGAGTGAAAGTCACGTTGAGCATTAAATGGTAACTTCAGAATTCGGAATTCCTTGATTGAACATTACTGTTCATTCATAATTAAAAGATCGGTGAAAAAAAAATATGAGATCTGAACCTTTATTGTAAAAGACCCAAATTAGGTCTGTCTATAAATTTTGAAAACTATCTTAAATTGATATGAGCAGAGAGAGAGAAGTGGAATTTGTTTTCAGCAAAAGGAAGAGAGAAGGAAGAAGGAAAAAAATGAGTAGAGAGAGGAGGTATTGGGGGAAAAAGATGAGGGGAGAGAGAAGGGATTGTCTACACTTTGGTTTTTGTGAATTCTATGAATCCCATGTGCATAACTTTATTATTAGAAGTTGACAACTTTGCAAAATATGTAAAATTAGGTGTATTCGTAGAATTGATGTTCTTTGTAAAGTGAAAAAGGCTAATTGTAACTTGTTACAATCTATACATAGATGGTTTAATAATGGGATCATAGATCATGGAGGTTTATTACAAAATCATTTGGAGCAATTGATTTGTGGGTTCTTTAGGTTTTTTATTTTTTTGAGAATAAGGTTCTTTAGGTTAGTGGGAGAGAGTAACAGCTAATCTTATGGATAAATTTTAGCCTCTCATAAATGAGTTGGTGTTATGATTTCCAATAAGCAAAAACATTCCACTTATCCACTAGTAAAAATATTGTTCATAAAGCTTTAGGATTCACATAGATAGATGACCCTTTCTTAAGGCTATTTTTAAGCAGCATTATCATGACGTTCATCATTTGAAACAGAAGGTTTCAAAGAGGCTATCACCATCAGCCATATTCAATATTTCAATGCTTAAACAAATAAATTTGTGGGCAGTGAGTGAAAGAAGAGCTCCTCAAAAGTAAAAACTTACCCAAGGTTGTTCAACCAAAATCATTGACTGTCAGTGTCAACACATCCATAAATACAATTAATTCCACATTTTTTTCTATTTTAGTTGAAACTTTGAAGAGGTACCAACATTTTCATGGTCATGACTAGCTCGTGGCCAACAATAAAGGGGCTGGAGTAGCCACTTTAACATCTGCAATAGACTCTACAAAGCCATACTCCTCTCCAAAAACCCACGATACAAAGCTCAAACAAGCTCTCCAAAATGCAAAAAATAAAATAGATGGGCTACAGTACTCTCCACACATGAAGTGTTACTGTTGCTCTCCAAATGAATTTTTAAGACAAAAATATTCAGCCCTTCTCTCTCCACTTACTAAAATATTCAGCCTCTCTCTCTTTTTTCTGTGCACCTTAGCTCCTCCCTCCCCTCTCTCTCTCAAATGTTTCTCACGACAAAACAACCACCTTCCATTTTTCTTTTGACCTGGGCTTGAGGACAAAAAAAAAAAAAAGCAGAGGTGGGAGGAATGGCGTTAGGAGTGGAGGGGAGGATTTCGATCAAGGCAATGGAGGTGCATGGAGAAGCTGTGGACCGGCAGTCATGGAGGGTGAACAATACTGGCAGAAGGCAAGGACGATAGTGGCAATGGAGGCACGCCGCTGATTGATTTCCACTCTCTCTCATGGGTCTGTATGGGACTATGGATAGTGTTTGGTTTGGGAAGGAATCGGGTATGACCATGTGAGGAGACATTAGAAAGAATAACAGATAAAAGAATAAAGATTAAAGAAATTATATTTAAATGAGTTAGACAAATTATAGAGAGTATTAAAAAATGTATTTGAAAAAGTAAATAGGTAAAACTGTTTAGTTTTTGGCTAAACTGATAGATCTAATGGAGATGCTCTTAAGAATGCTGCAACTAGCAAGTAGGAACTAAGATAGTAACAAACATTATCCTTTTGGTTTACAAAAGCACCAAAATAGAACACGGTACAATAGATCAAAGGTGGATTTAACAGGGGACCAGAATAGAGAAACTTGAGCTTAGATAATTTGAGCAATGAACATGGACTGTCCAAGGAAAGAATCATAGGGCTCAAGTTGAAGGAGCACCAAGAGAACACCTACGACAATTAAGCTAAGGAGAGGTGAGAACTGATATATGAGCAACAACATGTTTATCAATGAGAATATGAAAGCTAAAGCGGAAAGCCAAAACTACATGGATAAATTATTAGGGTAAAATACTACCGAAAAAATGTAAGGGCCAAACATCTAATGCTTTAGTTCTTTAGTTAGCATCGTGGACCGGTTTCCTGTCGTCAATTCAAATATATAACTAACTGAATTCGACCTATTATGAGATAGAAAAATCTCTCAAAAAAGACCAAAAATGGTGGACCAAAATTGATATTTTGGTTAAAAGCCAAGACCAATGGAATCACGACGAAACACTACTGCAGAATGATGATGCATGGAAACAAAGAAAAGCAACCCAGCCTTTTCTAATTAGTAATTACATGTAGTAAACTAAGAACATCCAGTACATTTTACAACCAAAGATTGTTTCAAATAACAAACAGAAAAACCGAATATTAACTACCCACAAAAAACCTCTAATAGCAGCCAACATCTTCTCTCCACAACAAAGCACGTGGCAGAAACATACTGAGAGATACAAGGCTCAATACCTATCATCCTCAAAAATGTGCGAGTAACTTTCACTACTCCTTGATTTGTCAGCCTGCAAAACAAGAAAAAATACATTAATTTTTAATTCCATGAATTGCAGAAACAGATGAGATATATAACCTAAGTACACTATTGACTGATTGAATCAGCGAGCATTTGCACCATTTACCAATATACTCTCAAAAGGCACGTATGGAATTATTTTCCGAAAACATTAAGGATGAGGAGGATACCTTGTTAATAATCTTCTTAAAATCATCTGTTCCATTTTGAGCAATATATTTCTCTGCAGCAGATAGAATGTCATCTGGCTTACTGAAGACATCCTTCTTCTTTGGAACATACCAGATGTTAAGAGTCTGCTGGTTGACAAAGAAAGGTCTCACGTAATGATCGTAAACATATGCAGCACCACTGAAGTATGGGATGACCAACCAGCATGTCAAAATCAGCTTTGCATATGGCCAGATAGGAATCCTGCCACACAGATATACAATATTCAAGCAAAAGCTAAATGATCTCAAAAGTATTTCTACATATAAAAAACATACACATCAGCACTGTTTTCTTCATCAGTAGGACTGGGACCCAATACGTATTCCTAATTGGACCCCACTTCCCCTTAACCACCTGACACAAGACTACAAAAACAGTACCATGTGAAATCTGTGAGTTAAAACAGCTTGAATGCTTAATACAATCCAGTACATAACATAAATCCTTGCCATATAATGACAGCCCAAGTCTAACACCATTATATTTTCCTGAAGTAGTACTTCTATTAGAGAGTTCTACAAAACTACCAAAATTAGCAGCAAATTCAAGCACTTTATCTCCTGCTGAAACAACACAACAACCTAAAGCTAATTAATTTCAGAATGGTTCCAATTGTCTTTGCAAAGAAAGAGAATACACGTTTAAGAGTACCCTATGAAGCGCAGTTTAGAGAAAATGACCACTGAGATAGCTAAAGACCAAATGCACCAAGTTCAATACCCATATTTTGCATGAGTTGGATTTGCTAAATAGCAATAGCTTTTCAAATATCAAAATGATGGCAAAGAAATTGCAATGTGAGAATGTGAGATACATTGATTCTAATGACAATTAAGTATAAAACAAAATCATCATCATAATCTTCTCTGATAAGTAACACAAACTCATAGTAAGTAAACATAAAAAAGATGATGTACTAAACAATAAAAACAAAGCATTATTCCTAAAATTTTGAGGCCAGCTATGGATAATGAAACCTCAACAAACTAATCAAGGTCAACCACATGTATTCTTTTCTACCATTCTATTCTATCCAAAGTCATACTCTGTTACCTCTTCAATTGACATGTTCTCCAACTTTTTCGTTCCCTCAAGTGAACCAAATCCCAACAAAAGTTTGATGCAACAAAGTAACCATTCCAAGACTTAAATATCAAAATTAAGCACAATGCATATTCAATACAATTCACACCCTCCCAAGTCCCAACCCAAAAAGGAAACAAATCAACAGGAAAACAAGCTACCCTTTTTTACATTTCTACTTACCATTCAAGAAGTTTGGCAAAGGTGAGCTCAAAGAGCGTGATCATGGAGTACAGAACCCAATAAGTAAGCCATTGCTGATCATCTATAGGTGATTTCGTTTCAATTGCCCTCACTGAGGCATATCTGTTAAATAACCCAACCACACCCAAAAAAAACATACAACTTTATCATCAAAATTGAAAACTACCCATCACAGAAAAACACAAAATAATTGCAAAATTTTAAATAAATCAAGGGGTACGAGATATTATTATCTTAGAAAGTCCAAAAAAAGAAATAGAATCTCACTTACAAAGGATAAACAAGGCTAACCATAGGCCTGAAATCCAGACAAATAAGTCAAATTAGTGCAAAGGAAAAGTAATCAAGAACCAGGTCTACTACATTAACTTGGGTTTGAGAAATTTATTAAATTTTCGCTCCTTTTTTTTCCAAAAAAAAAAAAAAAAACCTTTTTTAAGATTTTAATCACATAATATGAGTATCTGTCCAAAACCCAAACCAAAAAATCAATATTCTTTAATTAAGGAAGCAAATTGGTAAAAAGTATAGAAGTTAAAGGAAGACATACCCAGCGAGAACATCAAAGTTTTTGAGAATAACCTTGAGGAAGCTTCCAGCACCAGAACCCATCTTTGATTCCTCAATGTGATTTCTTTAGTTCTGATCTCAATCAGTTAATCTCTTCCCTGAAAAAACCAACCGCTTGTTTTTGTCAATTTTAGTATTTTTATTTAGAAAAGGTTAGGATTTGTTGGTAAAGGCAGAGAGAGAGAGAGAGAGAGAAAAGAGTGTGCCTGTGTGTTTGTGTTAGAAACTAAAAGCAGACAAATGTTTGAAAAGCAGTACCAAACTACCAAGTACTAAATAAATAATAGAACGAGAGAGAGAGAGAGAGAATAGTATGTTTGCTACGTTAAGGTGTTCCTGAAGAGTGAAGACTCTGGTTCACAATTGAAGACGAGGTGAAGCCTTAAAGTCATGTAATGAATAAATAAAAGTAGTACTATGAACCATTGAGTTGTGTTTGGTTTTTCTGATTACGAGCCAATGAGAATTGATTTGTGAGGAGGACCAGGGTGCACCGTTTTCACACTGAATTCGTTTTCCCAATGTTCTGTTGCAACAAATATTTGTTACGTGGATTGTCTGATTGGCACTCTCTCTCCTTATTATCACAGCATTGCTATAAAAAAAAAATATATATTATCACAGCATTGCCACTCTCTAGTAAGTTCTGATCAGGTCGGTGGGGGAAAATTCTCTCTCTTCAGACACTCTAAGGTACTGAATTGAATTTACCCCACACCCCCCCTTTTTAGTTTGTGAATGATAGAGTTATCTGGGTTGAGGATATCCCACCCATCATTGAACATCAAGTGTCAAAAGATGTATCTGGTTTGGACTTTGGTCCAGTTTAATGAATTTTGTTGAAGTTTGAACATCAAAAAAAAAAAAATAGTCTTTACTCTCAAATTTCTTGGTATATAATTAGTTCCCAACTTTTTTTTAGTGGGGGTGCAAAAATTAAACTATTTTAGAAAATATTTTACTCATATAATTATATTTTCTAAAAAATAGTTTTTTTTTTAAAAAAAAAATTGAAAGAGAGATTAGTTATTTTTTATGATTTTTTATTTTCATAATTGTTATGTGCATATGAAAAGTTCGTTTATTTAGAAATATATTAATTTTAGAAATTAATACACCTACTAAGGAATAATTATTATAACCTTTATAGAGATGAATAGTTATTCCTCATTTTAAAGAATAACTATTCACAAGGAATGACTATTCTTTATAATAAAAACATAATCAAACTATTGAATAACTAAATCATAAGAATAACTATTACATTACAATATTTATTACAGTCTACCAAACATACCCTAAGTAGTAGAGTTAAATACTATAACTAAGTTACTAACACTAATAAACTGTTTGGAAATGTGTGTTTTTAAAAATAACATTTTTAAAATGTCCATTTAGAAAACACAATTTTAAAAACCATAATAAAACGTTTGGTAAAACTTGTGTATAGTTTAAAATTGCGTTTCAAATTACCAAAAAGGACTTAAAGACATAATTTTGATATTGATGTTCTTCTATCATTTTTTAAGTAGCTCATAAAAATAATAATAATAACAATATTCACTAATCCCCAGATTCCCCACTAGCCTTTCTTAAAAAAAAAAAAAAAAAAAAAAAAAAAAAAAAAAAAAAAAAAAAAAAAAAAGGGGTAAGTTGGGATTCACCGTGATAGTTCACATGTTTTGTTTTTTTATTTTTTTATTTTTTCTTTTTCTTTTTTCTGAGCCCAGTAGCTATCATTGCCTCCGTGTAGGCTTTTTTGCTTTTGACACTCTCCTTAGAGCGTTAGCATTAGAAAATTTTAATACTCTTCTATTTTATAATTTTAGAAAGTCACTTTATCATTATACCATACCATTTTATAATATTTCTACATCCCAAATTTTTATTTCTCTCTTTTACTTATTAAAATAATATATCTACATAATAAAATAATATATCTCAAAATTATATCTTTTCTCTCACATCTTTCTCCTCTCTCTACATAATAAAATATTATTATTTTTTTACAATACTTGCTACAGTGCAATTCTATGTTTAAAATTGCACTGTAGCAGTATTGCAAAAAAATTTGTAATACTGTTGTTTAGCATTCCCTAGTACAGATGGTTTTGGGGCTTAAAATTCTAAATTTTTCTTAGATTTGGCATTAGCATTCTCCAATGCTAATGCTCTTACTGAGTACTTTGTACTATTTGTGATTATTTAATATAATTTTATTGCCTTTGGTAAAAAAAAAAAAAAGTAAATATTATTAAAAGCAAAAACTAAATTAAAATAACCCCCAGTTACTTTCCCTTCCCAATGCTAATATCAACCATTCAATCTCAAATAAAGAAAGTGAAAAAGAGATGGCAGAGATAAGAGAGGGAGAGAAATAGAGATTTCATTCACATGGGCATGACTTCTTCTTGTAAACATGGACAGAGAGCAAGTGGACATGCAAGTTGTTCCTACAAGTAGTGCCTTCTTGTTTCCATTTACGATAGTGATACAACGGAGCTTGTTCTTATTCTGACAACATTCTCTACCGCTACTGCAAATTCCGCCTGGGCCTTAAGCAGTGTTGTCGCTGGAAAGTTAGAGAGGTGAGTTTATTTGTTGGCCGACGATTTTGTCATTTAGCAAATGCTTGAGGGTGTTTTAGGTATTCTAACCTTAAAAAGTATTACAAATCTGCGTTTTAAGTAGTGTTTTTCAAAAAGTTGGTTGATACTTCAGTTTCAAAACGTGATATATGGCGTTTGAAAGAACGCAGTTTCTAGTAAAATTACAATACCAAACACACACATATTTGCGTCTTTTTTTTAAATGCGCGTTAAGAGTTTTAGAACCCCCTATCCAAACGAACTCTAAGTCTAACTAGCGCAAAACAAAACTAAAGTAAAAGAAAAAGTCCAAAAGTCCATATCATTAGTGAACTTTGAATATGAAGTGTGTAATATTAGAATATATAGTTTTTGTGTTTCTTCGAATCTATCTCTCTCAATTTGTAAATTTGTAATTATAAGCATTATGTCAGTGAGTTATTAACATGGAAGATTTTGTTATTATGAGTATAAAGAATTTTAGTCATGCACAAATTTTTTTTTTTTTATACAAGATAGAATTCCTGTTTTAGCCTAATCTAAGTGTATATATATATATATATATGAGGCTCCCTTCTAAAAACTTGAACCTCGGCCCTTATCCTCCACAGTAAACCCACCTATGGTTTGGTTCGCTTTCACCTTTCTTACCCGTGATTTAAAACTTAACACTTTGTCTACCTGTGTTTAGCTCTGTTTGGTCTCTATTACCCACCTTTGACTTTTCCTTTAAAAGACAACTTTTACCACCAAACATAACATAACACAAATCAAAAGGCTAGGGTTTGAATTTTTTCAAAAAACATAAATGAACATTACATATAAAATTCCAAATAATTACAAGTCAAATTGCTTGAAAGAGCTTGGGCTAGAAAGTTGAATTTACTGTTTGTAAGATCTCCTTGCCATAGTAGAAAATGGCATACTTGGAGATGTTGCTGAAGAAAAAAATGTGTGAAAGAATGCATAAAAAATTGAAAGAAACAAAGACACGAATGTCTTTAAAAACACTTGAAGCTACAATTCATTTGTAGGAGCAAATGACACAAATTTAAAACATAATTGGAAAGGATATTGAACCACATAGTTGTAGGTATTACTAGGATATACAACATGTGCTAAATATGTGTGCTAAATATGTGCAATATATTAATATTCCCCTCAAACTTGAGGTGATGTGAAGGAAGTCAACTTGGGTTTGAAGATGAGATCACGAGGACAGCATGACAGATAAAACTTAGTAAACATATTAGTAAATTGGTCTATAAAGGAAACTGAGTACAAATAAAGGCTACTCTAGATGATGATCAATGAAGTGACAATCAATCTGAATGTGCTTAGTACACTCATGGAAGACATTGTTGTGGACATTATGGATAACATTTTAATTGTCGACATGAGTATGAGTACACTTGTTATGAAGAACACTCATATAGGGATGACAATTGCTATCCGACCCGGCACGACCCTAATGGGTTGGATTTTACCCGGCCCAATAAAGAATAGGGTCAGGTTTGGTTTTTTTTAAAAAAACCTGTAGCAGGTTCGGGTTTGATAAAACCCGAACCCGGACCCAACCTAGTTACTTGTTAAATTACTAAAAACCTCTCATATATATATATATATATATATAGTTACAAACCCTAAACTCTAATCTTCTACTTTCAGCTCACACTCATAGTTGCCTCATTCACCTAGCTCTCCTCTCCCACTCTCACTCACTCTCAATCCCACCGCCCAACCCAAGCTCTCACCACCAGTCCAAGCATTCACCGCTGTCCCATGCTGTCACTACCGATCTAAGGTTTGTCACCCGCTGGCCCAAGCTCTGTCACCACCAATCTGTTCTCTTCTCTTCTCTTCAAATATATATATATATATATATATATACATATATATATTTTTTTTTTCGGTCTGATATTTTGTTTCAATTGTTTGTTTCATATGAGAGTATTAGCAAGTACTGTTACAACCTGCAACCCCGTAGGCAAGCCCATAGAACAAAATAAAGTCACTGCCCAGTTGTAAACCTTCTCTAGTAATGTATTTTATGATCTAAATTTGCAATAGATACATAAAACTTCATCTAATACATTTTATACCAAATGTAAGTACTCACTGGAACCAGAAATTATAGAATGATTTCATGGATAGACTTCACAATGCATGAAATATATATATCATTGATCTACTATAGTACTCCTTTCGTACCACTTTTTTTGTCCTCTATTCCATTTTGAGATGTCCCAAAATATTGTTCTGTTTCTAAAAATAAAAGTCATTAATTTACTAATGTTCCTATTATATCTCTATTAATTTACTAATTCAATTTTTTAATAAATTTTTTAAGGGTAGTTTTAGAAACTTATACATTTTTAAAAGGTAGACAAAACAATAAATGATATTCCCTTAAAAAGTTTGACTTTTCAAACAGGACAAAAAAAAGTAAGACGGAGTGAGTACTATTCTTAATTTCATGGATCTAAATTTTAATAGTGAGGGGAGTGCTTCGGTGTTGGCTAAGAAGACCCCTTATGTTGTAATGGGCATTTTCAGTATATTGTTGATGTGATGATGTTCTCCATTACCCTTTTATCTTTCTTCTTCATTAATATTTGTTTATGCTATTTTGGGCTTCAATTCAATTCAATTCAAAACTTTTTTTTTTGGTTGGGCCACGATTTGGGCTGCAAATTGGGCCCAAATCTAGCAGGGCTAAACGGGCCCACAAGGCCCAATGGGGCGAGCATAAAAAAACTCGTTTATTAAACAGGTCGGGTTTGGGTAACGAGTCTTGGCTCGCGGGGCGAGTCTGGGTAAAAAACCCAGCCCGAACCCAGCCTTTTGCCATTTTTACACTTATATTTGCTAAGAGTCATTAAAGCCACAGAAGCTCTAATTTTCAAATAAAATAAGACATTTAAAATATAGCCAAATCATAATAAACAGTCCTTTTAGAAAAAGGCAAGGGGTAAAAAAGAGATGTCTCTTACAAACTTTTTTTTTTTTTGAGAATCATGTACCCTTACAAATTAATTGCTCAAACGTATGAATGTAAATGAAAGATTAATGTCACAATTGTACAAGTAAACCTTAAATGAGACCTAGCAAATTAACATGCATGATAAGAATGTTTTTTTTTTTTTTTTGAGATTTTGAACGTGTTAAATTTGACTTGAAAATAAATGTAAAAAATGTTTAAGCTTAAGCTCATGCTTGAACCAAACATAAAAATAATGTTTGAACTCAGTATTGTCAAAAAGTTAAAAAGTTTGAGCTTGACTTGATTTATAAATCAAATCAAGTTCGAGTAATTTATCAAGCTTTTGAACTCAAGATCTAATATAAATATATTATCAAGCTTATTTGATTTGGACAAATGGTCCCAACTCTCTCTACTCTCAATTAGGTAAAGGATTAGTAAGATATGATTTTATTTTTCAAGCTCATATCAAGCTTATTACCAAGCACATAACTAGACTTAACTTGTTTTTTTTATCAAGCCTTATTATTCACAATTATGTTCATAAATACTTTGCTTGAGCTCGGCTCATTTAATATACAAACTTAAAACTTAGGCTTAAACTTGGCTTGTTTATAAACAAACAAGCATGAATGAACTTTTTATTAAGTCAAGCTCAAATTGTTTGGATCATAACCCTAATATAAGTTGAAGTCTGTTAAGCTAGATTGACAAGTTTACAAATTTACAAACAAGCATGAACGAAGTTTTTACTTAATATAAGTCTGTTAAGCTAGCTTGACAAGTTTACAAATTTTATAAAACGTACCACTTGAGCACCAAGTAACAAAACATTTCTTCTCAAAAAAGAAAAGAGAAAAAAAAAAAAAGAAACCAAATATTCTGCACACAATGATAAGTAATGGCCCAAAAGGGTATGCAATTATGCACACTGCACATAATTAAAAGCCCAATTAAATAAAAAAAATTGAATTAAGGGTCTGTTTGGATACTGCTTATTTGCTAAAAACTGAAAACTTATTGTTGAAAACACTATAACAAAATATTTTTTTAAAAGGTAAAACATTGTTCACTTGCTACTGTTCACGCATTTTTGTACTTTGGCTTGTCCATGAACAGTGCTATGGGACCAACCAAAAAACGCAGACGCCAACTTCAATGCAGACACATTGCTGAATAAACGCACACTAAGAAAACCAAACTATTATAGTTGAAGTTTAACAAGAATATATCAATACTTTTAGATATGTTTCTGTAATATCAAGTTGCTTATGAGCCTAGATGATCACCAACCTTGTTTATAAATTAGTTTACGAATTTTATTTTTGTAAGCCTGAACAACACACATTGTTTGTCTTGTTCAAGCTTGATTCATTTAGCCTTAAAATCTAGTCTGAGTCTGTTTGATTGGTAATTAAAAAAATGAACATATATAAACAAGTTTTTAGAACTTCCATTCATATCTCTATCACACAATATTTCATGTTCCCTTATTTATGAATTATGAGCCTTGTTGATGAACTAGCACACAAGTTACTTTGAAAACCTAAGAGAGATGAGCTGTGTCTTGCTCCAGCTTAATTAAGTCATTAAAATTAAACAAACCTTAAAATCAATCATAAGCTTGTTTATTTAATAAACTAACAAAATAAACTAGTTTTTATCAAGTTGAACTACGGTTACTTATAAACAATTTAGTTCATTTGCAGATATAAAAGGGTTCTTGGCTTCCACTACTTTTCCTTACCACACGATTAACTTTTCCTTCTTCATCACACAATCTCACAAATTCTTTGATATGATGTATGGTCAAAATCAAAGAGTAAAGAGACATTTAAATTATTTTTCATGAGTGGCATTTTATTGTCTAAATATTTATTTTGGGATGAATATATTGTACAGAATATTGCAAATATTGTTAGAATTGATTTTTTTTTTTTTTTTTTTGAGGTTTAACTTACCTTTAGTGTTTTTTTTATTGGAAGTGTCCTTTTGTTTTAAGCTTTAATCTCTGCGTTTTATTTAGTTAATGAGTAATGTAACAATTTCTTATAAAAATAAAAATAAATTTCAGTTAAAAAATTATTGGAAGTAAGCCAAACTTCTTTTTTTTCCCTCTATTTTGACCATACCTAATTGCCAATTGGGTCGATGCAAAATTCATCAAACTGTGATTTATTGGACGGAGTAATTATTGTAATTACTAATTATCACGTTAACCATCACGAATTCATGATATTCAGCAAAGACCGTTTATGGGAACACAACTGTATTATTAGGCTGAAGTGAACCATGAATAAGAGTCTGGAGAGAGAGAGATTTACAAAAGGGTTGTGCACATTTTAATGGAAGAAAACCTCTCTCATAGAAAAGCATTTTAGAGTCTCTCTCTCACTCTTACCCTATTATTTCCATGCGATCATGGATGGAGGTGATGAACAACTCCACCGTCCAAATTTCCCATTCCAATTGCTAGAAAAGAAAGAAGACGAACCTTGTCCCACTTCTACTTACCCATCTTTAGCTATATTCCAAGACCCCAACAATAACAACAATAACAACAACAACAACAACAACAACACTTGTACAACTGCTCTCACTACCACTCTTCAACCCACAAATTCTACTCCTTCTTCTGCTATTGCTGCTGAAGCTTCAAAAAAGCCACCACCGAAGCGAACCTCCACCAAGGACCGCCACACAAAAGTTGATGGCCGCGGCTGCCGTATCCGAATGCCGGCACTCTGTGCCGCCAGGGTTTTTCAGCTCACACGTGAACTGGGTCACAAGTCCGCTGGTGAAACCATTGAATGGCTATACTTCAACAAGCTGAGCCTGCCGTGATCGCTGCCACTGGTATTGGTACTATAATTTCACTTCTCTAAATATCTCTCTTTAAGAAGCTCTGGTTCAAGCATGTCTGTCCCTTCTCAACTAAGATCCTCGTACTTCAATCCAAGCTTCAATATTCAACAGAAACATCAACGACAGCAAAGAAAGGAGATCATCAAGCCTGTTTCCAGGTATTGGGTTATCATCAGAAAGTACTTCCACGCAAGTAGTAATCTCAACAGTAAACACCATGTTACAAGCTAAGCAAGAATTGAGGGATGCCACGTCATCCTTGGACTCATCGGAGACAACAGAGGAGAGTATAGGAGGGAGGAAGAGAACACAGGAACAAGACTTGGTCTCCACAGTCGCAGCAGCACCAAATGGGGATCTATTTGTTGCAGTCTACGCCGGAGCAATTCCAGCGAGCCACGGTCAGATTCCGGCGTATTTTGGATGGTTGCTAATTCTAATAACCAAGTTATGAGTGGCGACCCTATTGGGACATTCTTTCGGTGAATAATAATCTACTCGAGTTCCCATCAAAAAAAATAAATAAATAATCTACTCGACTCTCGAGCATTGTGATGGGCATTCTGGTTATTTCATATACACAAGGTGAAAACAAAATCAGGAAAAAAAAAAAAAAATTTACTATGAGTGCAAAATTACATCCACAGTGTTAAAAGTAGGCCATATATAGGGGTAAAAATAAAACAACATTTTGTCGGTGATTACATAAGGTAACTCTTAAGACTCCCTTTTCCATGTTGCCCCTGAAAAACACAATTGTTTTGTCAAAAATATGGTACGATGTTAAGTAAAACCATTACTTACAAAAGAAATTGCAAAAATTTCTCATGGCACATTTTCAAAGTGTGTACTGTGTAGAATGGGAACTCACCTGGGTTGCAACCATGGAAATGCCAAGGAGAGCTAGAAGCAGAATGCAAAGAAGCTTAGCCATGGCCATAAGTACTAGGCAAAAGAGAGAGAGAGAGAGAGAGAGAGGTGGTTCAAGTTGTCTAAGTAGTGTGGTGTGCGGCTTAGTTCCTAGAGCAAAGTAGTGCTGGCCTTACATAGACTTGGTTGAAGAGGGACTCTGACATATTGCAACATTTGCATGATCTAATCTATTGGTACTATAGTATTATTTTGATTTAGAAAAAGACATTATCTGATTTATGTTTAGGGCATGTTTGGTAGACTGTAATAGACGATGTAATGTAATAGTTATTTTTATAGTTTAGTTATTCTTTAGTTTGGTTATATTTTTATTACAAAGAATAATAATTTCTTATGAATAGCTATTCTTCAAAATAATAAATAACTATTCATCTTTAAAAAGTTATATTAGCTATTTCATAGTAAGGTCAATAATTTCAAAACATAATATATTTCCAAATAAACAAATTTTTCATATACATCTAACAATTATAAAAATAAAAAATTATAAAAAATAACACATATCACTCTTAAATTTAAAAATAACAATTTTTAAGGAGATATAATTGTATGAGTAAGATATTTCCTAAAATAAATGTTAAGTTTCATTATAATGTTATAACTTACAACCAAACTAATGAATATGTTTTAATTATTACATTACAACACACTTTATTACTAGTAATAAATATTACAATTTATGTCATAATCTTCATTCAGTGTACCAAACGTACCCTTAATGTATATTCTCAAAATGTCCATTAGCTAATAATGCACTAGAGATTTGTGCCTTAACTGAATTTATTAACCTTAATTCCAACATGTTGGAAAGAATAAAAAACACCATAATTTGTAAGAGAAATGATATACTTACAATATTTTTATAACAAATCCTAAGTGACGGGTTATTACTAGTTGTTATTATTGGGAAAAAAAATAATCTTAGTGTTAGTTTCAAATTTGAACCAATAACAACTAACCATCTGTGATTTGTTCTAAAAATGTTGTAAAATTGTTATAGACGTAACATCTCTCAGTTTGTAAATATCCTTCTTATTATATTAGTTATTGATTGCTAATTCTAAGTTTGGTACATTATTAGATTTAGACATGATTAAGGGTCATCAAATAACCCATAGCCCACAACCCAACCTAGAAACCCGACGGCCCATCGGGCTAATGGGCAGCCTGGCCCGTTGTTATTAAGGCTCATGGGTAGCCCACTAGCCCAGTAGGTCAGGCCATGGGCTAGTTTTTATGTCTATAGGTACCCGATGGGCTAGCCCAGTAGCCCAACCCGCTACCCAGCCCGTTGGCCTAACCCATTAGCCCAGCCTAATAACTCATAATTCATAACAAAAATATATAAGAAGTGTATGAAGGATTGATCTTGAGATATCATAGAGAAATTTCTTAAGAGAACTCCCTCAACCACTAAGATATCCAAAGTAATTGTGCTAAACTTAGTTTACTAAATATATTTTTTTTTAGTAGTCTATCAAATTTGAATTAACAATTTGACATTTTTTTATTAAAGATAAAAATTAATAAAAAACTATTTAAAACCTTAATAAATAAAAAATTAAATAGGTTTTCATCAACAAAACAAAAAAAATTAAATAGATTTGACTGTAAAAAAATTTGTAATTAAGTATTAAATTCTTTAATTATTTCTTTTTAAAAAATAGATTGATTATTTCTTTATAAAAAATCGATTCATTCCTTATAAAAATAATAAAATAATATGCTAACACAAGCCCATGGGTAACACATTAGGCTCAACCCGATAGCCCAACTCGCTAAAGACAAAATAGGCATTGCCCATGGGCAGGATCATGGGCTAAGGTTTCCTCTTTTGGCCCAGTCCAACCCGACCCATTAATTAGTTAATAACCCATTATGCCCAGCCCATTGTGCCCATGGGCCAAGTAAAAATGGGCCAGGCCGGCCCGACCCGACCCATTGACGACCCTTAGACATGATGGTTACATGTGGGAGCTCTACTTCGCTTTTATTGGCTATTTAGGTTTGATGACCGTGTATTATATCGATGCACAAAAGGTGGAAAATGGCATATTAGAATTTACTCAATTTAGATATAAAATTCATCAACATATATGCAATTTGTTTATAATGTGGACTTAAACCCAATTGGTCAAATCCTTTATCTATATATATATATAAAACCGAAGCTTTTGAAACTCCCACAATTTTCCACGTCAGCATTTTTTTTAATTTTTAAAACTGATATATTTTTTTAATTAACTATATATACTCCCCTTTCTCAAATCAAATACTCTTCCCCGATACAATTCTGAAACCAAAACCAACTGATATATTTTTTTAATTAACTATATATACTCCCCTTTCTCAAATCAAATACTCTTCCCCGATACAATTCTGAAACCAAAACCCAAACAACCATCGGTCCTCCTCTCCCACAACTCAACGCAAACTCAGCACGCAGGTTTGCTCCTCTCTTCACGCTGCCCCTCATTCCTTTCTCAGAGCATCCCGCTTCTCTTATTCTGGCTCTCTCTGTTCATAGCCTTTGTTGGCTCAAGTCTTGACCTCTAAAGCTTGGTACGTTTTTGTAATCCTATTTGGCTCAAGTCAAGCTATTTATAGATTACGAAAATTACAAAAAAGATTGCTTAGAGTTTTGGGTCTTACGGAATTACTAATTTTCTGCCCCAATTTTGTTTTAGGCCCTTTTGTTCTATTAGGGTTTTTCAGCAATTCCCTTTTGTTCTATTAGGGTTTTTCAGCAATTTAATTTTGATTTTTTTTTTTTTTTTGCTTTGTGATGAATATGTGTTTTTCATTCTGCTATGCATGTTTAATTTTCGTTTTGTTTTATTTCTTGGTTGGTTCGGGTTTTATGATGAGATTTAAGTTTTGTTGTAATTGGTTTTGTTATGGTTTGATGTGTTGTTGAATCCATAAATCAGGCTCATCAGACTTTGGTTCTCTGCAAATTTTAGGTTTGGTTAGAAAATCTACAATCAGCATTCGGCAAAAGGGTATATTACCTCTGTTTTACTGCTTAGGTATTACATGAAAGGACAAAGCTTTTTGGGTTTAACCATCTTTATTTTGCTTTATTCATATTACCTCTGTTTCTGTTATATATTACCTTTGTTTGGATGATTAATAGGCAAAACATATTACCTCTATTTGGACAAAATACAGTTAAGTGAAAACTTTCATATTGCCTCTGTTTCTTAAACTTTCATATTACAAAAAAAAAAAAAAAAGATGATTAATAGGCAAAACATATTGCCTCTGTTTCTGTTAAATATTGTCTATTTTCAAACAGAGCCACGTTTCTGTTTTGCTTGTGCTATTGGGGAAACACCACTTTTGGAACTTAAAAAGCTTTAACCAATGGGTTTAATTTTAGCCCCCAAAAGTAGTGGTTATTTTAGCGTCTTCACTATAAATAGGATTAAGCTTCAACTTGGGTTGGTGATTTCCCTTTACCTTTTTTAAACTTAAAATTTTCTATCTTAAATGGGGTACAAGTTTTCTTATTAAAAAAAAAATGGTGCTGGGTAGGAAATAAAAGTCACAGCTTCCACCATTGTGGTGGTTTTGGTACAGGTATGCTTGCTTTTCATTGCTAGATATTTTGGTCTTCCTCAATGATACAAGGTTGCTTATTTTGTTCTCTTATTGCTTTTGTCTCTCTTTAACTTCTGTTTACATATGGTATATTTTATTAACTCATTTGGTTTATATATGATTAATGTTACTGATGCGGTAGATAGTTACTATTTAAATTAAAAAAAGGTTTGGGAGAGGTGGATTAGGCTGATTTCAAGACTCAAACTTGGAACACATTGCTTGAGGTAGACATAACTTGCCATCGCAATGTCTTTTATTTTAATTTTCTTTATAATCTGTAGGACTGGCCTTTGATTCTATAGATTCCTTCAACAAATTGAATTTGAGGATTTGTTACCCTTAAAACATATATTCTAATGCTTTCAATTGATCATGTTTGACAACCTACATAGTTATTAACCTTTTTGTCTCCTTCAACTTATAACTTGCATTTCCATTTGCATTTGTGTACAAAGAAGTTTTTGCGTCCACACCGATGCCAAATGGTGAAGTTTTAAAAAGAAAAGAATGTATATTCTTGATGATGTGTTATTCTATTTAATGGTATTTTGTTGTATATTTGCTTCTCATTGGATATTGCATGATAGTGGCATTCCCTGTTATAATGTTTTGAAGATAAAATGCTAAAGATAGTCTTTTTTTTTTTTTTAAAAGAAAATATTATGCAGAGGGTTGTAATTTAGTGCTTGAGTTTTTTAATCACAAGTAATTTAGGGGTGCTATTGTCAAATTTACATCTTGAAATCTTTGTGAACAAGTAATTTTTTTGTTCTGCCTCCTATCCATGACTGTGGCATGTTCTTTTTGATTTCAGGGTAAGGATTCTACAGATTTCTTTGAGCAATGTAAGATTGAGGTTGTCTAATCTTAGCTTTTGAGTAAAATTTGATTGTCAAAAACACATCATTTATCCTAATACTTGAATGTCTAGATGAAGGATTTGCACTTAATCCATTGAGACCAAATTTGATCATACAAGTGATTCTGCTACTAATAAAAAACTAGACTGTAACATGAAATTAATTCTTTTACCTAATTTTGTTGTTTAACTTGCAAAATGATTCTAATTTTAGAGTTGATCTCATTTTCAATAGCTTTCCCGTGCATCGCACGGGTTTGCGACTAGTAAATTACTAGTTTTAAACTCAAAAAACCATTTTGCAATAGCTTATATAAATGTACCCTTAATTTATTATCCTAAACTACAAAACTAAATAAGTAAATAATTAATATGATCTCTTGTCATCAACTATGGACTTACATGATTAACACGATATCAATTTCCTATTAAAAAGAAACATGATATCAATTTTCTCTTTGAATTACAAAGAGTTGACTCTTGGGTAAGGATCTGTGATGTCACCTAAGGATGATTACATCAAATTAAAAATTAATATTGGACTATAATCTAACTAATTGTGATCTAAATTAAATGTACAAAATGTTAATAAACTTATTAAAAGGGTATAACTGTAATAGAAATAGCCAGTGCACTGTTGTCTATAACATGGGGAAGTCAGTTTTAATAGTTATGGTGTGGGGCCCCAATAATCCAAAAATCAGATCACATTAATCACAGTTCCTAAAAGTCTTCATCGTCCGGCATTAATCATATACTACTTCATAAGTTTCTCAAAAAAATTATATATATACTACTTCATATAAGAAACTGATTACTCTACTCAACAATTGAGTGCACACAAAATCCCACTCCATCAGTGATCAAATAAGCAAATTTCATACGTGGACAGGAAATTAACCATTAAAAACTTGGTAGAATGACGTGGCAAGATCTTAGATAGTCTGAGTAGAAGAGCTATATGAACAAGAAAAGTAGGAGAGTCGGGCTAAGGAAAATAATTGATTGGGGAGCTAATAAATCTATATATCCCTTTAACATGCCATTTTCCATCACCAAATATGAAGCAGAAGTAATATATCCTTCGTGATTGATGATGGTAAATAGGGTGCTCTAATCTTGTTAGTTGTACTTTCCCCCAGAAAAAAACATAGCCAATACTTTCACTATTTACACACAATCTTAGTACTCTTTATTCTTCATTACCTTTTTTTTTTTTGCCCCCTATGGTTACTGAGCAACAAGCATCTGTGTTTTCAAGGAGGAGGTGGGATCTCTTCTAGCTTTAGTGTTCTCTTAAGTAGCTCTAATGGTTTCTTGTCAAGTTTTGGATTTTTGGTTCCTCAATTTGTATTGATGGTTCTCCTTAGCTTGAGGTGGATTCTTTATTTTAATGCTGTGTTTGTAGATTTTTTCTTTTGAGAGTTTTGATCTCTCCTAGCATATACTGCTCTGCCCTTGTAATTTTCTTTGCATTTATATTAACAATAAATTTCTGCATCTCTCGCTAAAAAATAACAGAGTTTTTAAACGAGTGTGTTGGAAATATCAAATATATATAGCAATGAATAAAGAGCAAAAAGATTTCATAGTCAGACTACATAAAACTGCTACTGTCAAAATGAAATAAAACATAAAACTAGGGTCTGCCTAGTCTAGGATGAGTCAGACCGTAACGTGCTCTTGCCTCTTCTGCTTCATCTCTTCTCCTCTGCCATTCTTCAAAATTAAAACTACTGTTTTTTTTTTTTTTTTTTTGAGAATCAAACTAGGCTATATGAAAACTACTGGAGTTGCACTTTTTCATCCTTTGATCTACATTATGGATCAAGGACTCTCAGATGAGGGGTTCCATCCTTTTGTAGGGAGTCCACAAGCAGAAGAGGCATCATTGCTGACCCGCCACATCAAGGGACTGAAGGTAAGTTATTTATGCTGTGTTATTTATTAATAACTCGCTTGAATAATTGTGTCAATATTTTTGAGGTTATAAAATTATTAATATTATTTTATTCTTAAAAAGTACTTTTTACCTTTAGTGGCAGTCACGTGAATTGGGGTCTATATATTTCAATAAGATAATAATGACATAAAAAAATATTGATTTTAATAATTAATTAAGGAAATAATCTTAAAATTCACTTAATTTTTCTTTAAAATGAGTGTGCAATTTGAATACTGCTTTTTTGCTGAAAACAATAAAAAATCATTTTTCAGTTTCTGTTCACTTTTAAAATTACTGTTCACATGCCTATTTGCATTGTTCTGTCCATGAACAGTGCAATAAGCGCTGGTTTTAAAAAGAAAAAAAAAAAAAAAAAAAAAAACGCCTGAACTGCAGTCGCACAAACCAAACAAACCTATGCATAATATATATATATATACCATTTTGAGGGAAAAAAATAAACCTAAAAGAAAGGTGTCACTAAATTTTATGTTTTGAAAATAACTTTCGGTTATTTTTATTTTCTACATTTTAGATGTAAAAGCTCACATAATTTTTTTTAAAAATAGGTTATATATATTTTTAACATAATATTATATGTAACAAGGGAATAAAATGTAATTTATCTTACTTTAAGTAAGTGAAAATATTGTTGAAATAATTAAGAAAGTACTTTGAGAATTTATCAAATTGGATACTGAAATGATTAAGAAAGCATTATTTTTATAAGCTAAAAAGTATTATTTTTATTTTCTCTACAAAACTCAATCAAACCACATAACTAATTGATCTCCATTTACCAAATAAATAAAAAAAAGCATGCAGATTATTTTATAAAAGATTGGAAGGCATTGGAATTAGTTTTGTAACGGTTTATACTATGTCCTATCTTTTATTTTCAATGCAGGGCGTCTATCATTTTTTTTTTTTTTTTGTATATATACAAAAATAAAATGCATGGTATTTAATGATAAGCAATCAAAGAGGACAAGTTTTAGCTATTGGTGATGTACATGAGGATTAAGATAGTAATCCCTAACTACAGATTTATCCACTTCTATTGTGAAGCCCAGTCATTTTATAATGTTCATCTTTAGGCCCAACAATGTTAATCAATGGGATGAATAACGGTCCATCCCTTTAATGAAGGAATCAAGAAAAACAATTAATATCGCGATTTGTTTCAATATAGGACATTTTATGAAAATGTTTTTCTGAATTTTCAAATGTTTGGCCTCATTGAAGACGCTTTTCAAACCAAAATTATTTTAAGTTTATCTTGAAAAAATGATTCAGTAGACGTAAATTGTTTTCTGAACATGGGTCTATTTAATGTGTAATATATTTTTGAACTACACACAAAAAAAAAAAAAAAAAAAATTGTGTATCTAGAAAGGCTAGAATATTTCTTTAACAGGAGAAACTGAGAAAAACATTAGAATTAGCATTGAATTTATTTTGTTATATATATATATTAGTTGAAATTCTGTGTTGCACGATTTTATTCAAGAAATAAGTAAATAAATAGGTATTATTACATAATTTTAGAGTTCTCATTTAAGGTATCAAGTAGTTGCTTGTTTTGTGTTTTATTTATGTAAGTATTAGTATTCACAATGATATGAATTAATCTACAATTAGGCCATATAGTAAAAAAGTAGATCATGTTATCTCAATGCAAATATAAAATAATTTAAAGTATTACCTTGCTAAAGAGAAAAGTTGTGATTTTTATAAACATTCAAAAGAGTCTAAAATTTAATTCAAAAGGTAAAACTAACTCTTGCCACCCCTATTTATTATGGAGTTTGGTTAGAATGTTTGTTTTTTTTAATATATTTTTTTACGTAAATCTGTTGGGCGCTGCTCATTGCTGCTACAGCTGCAGCTTACCACGTACTCTGTTACGGTGGTAAGCTGCCAAAGCTAGCAGTGCAAGAGCTTTTGGATGTTATAGATTGGGACCCAAACACTGGAGCTATACTTTTTGATCCTCTGACCTACGTTATAGTGGAAGGACTCTCAGATGAGAGCTCTTATCCTTTTGTGGGTAGTATATTAAATTAATTTTTAAATTTTTGATTTTTTTTTTAATAAAAAGTGTGCTTAATTTTTTTTTTTTAGGAGATGTCACCGCATAAGTACACTATTGATGGTTTTGCGACAGTTCCACTTAGAGAAGAGTGTCTGATTGATGCTCTTAGATATGGACCTCTGATAGGGTCATTGGTATGCATACTTAATGTATGGCTGTTTTATTTATGAGATTTTTAACGATAATTGTAATGTTATATGTGATTATTTATTATTGTGATTTGAGCACTGATAGTCTAATATATATATATATATATTAATAGAAAAAACTCAGAGAAAGCTTAATTAAAATTTGAAATTAAAATCTAATTTTACGCCATGTGTTTAACTTTATGTGAGGACTATATCATAATTATTCACTTAAAATTGTGTTCACTAAATTTTTAAATGTTTCTATATGTATGCATGTGTTATATGTTATTTTTTTTAATAGTTTGACTAATTTTATTTATGCTTTTATAATAAAAATTGTGTTTAATTTATACAGGAACTTTAGAATGAAGAGAGCCATGCAATACTAATTACAGGATGGGGATATTTGGAGGATCGTATAGCTTTTCAGTTTAGAAACAGCTATGGCACTGAGTTGCACTATGATGGATACAACCACCTCCAAACATTGGAGGGGTTAAAGGACAGAATATTTTACGTAGAGCTGGAAGGGTCAGAGGGTACATATCAAGCACCCTTGAGACTTGCAATATTTATTTTGGAGAATGGCAGAGGAGAAGAAAAGCTAAAACTGAAGTGGCGAGCAAGATGACTTAGACCGCAACTTCTATTTCAGCTCTTCTACTTCTCTCCCATTCTTAAAAATGAATATTGCAAGTCTCAAGGGTGCTTGCTATGTACTCTCTTACCCTTCCAGCTTTACGTAAAATATTTTAGTCCTTTGACCCCTCCAACGTCTGGAGGTAGTCGTATCCATCATAGTGCCACTCAATGCCATAGCGATTTCTAAACTAAAAAGCTATACGATCCTCTAAATATCTTTATCCTATAATTAATATTGTGTGGCTCTCTTCCTCCTAAAATCCCTATATAAATTAAACACAATTTTTATTATAAAAGCATAAATAAAATTAGTTAAACTGTTAAAAAAATAACATGCAACACATACATACATATGAAAACATTTAAAAATTTTAGTGAACACAATTTTAAGTGGATAATTATGATATAGTCCCCACACAAAGTTAAACATATGACGCAAAATTAAATTTTAATTTCAATTTATAATTAAAGTTTCTCTAAGATTTTCCTATTAATATATATATATATATATATATATTAGACTATCAGTGCTCAAACCACAATAATAAATAATTACATATAAGATTACAATTATCATTAAAAATCTCATAAATAAAACATCCATACATTAAGTATACATACCAATGACCCTATTAGAGGGCCATATCTGAGAGCGTAAATCAAACACTCTTGGAATTGCCGCAAAACCATCAATAGTGTACTTATTCAGTGACATAAAATAAATAAATAAAAAACAAATAATTAAGCACACTTTTTATAGAAAAAAAAAATCAAAATTTTAAAAATTAATTTAATACAAAAGGATAAGAGCTCTCATCTGAGAGCCCTTTCGCTATAAAGTAGGTCATAGGATCAAAAAATATAGCTCCAGAATCTAGGTCCCAATCTATAACATCCAAAAGCTCTTGCATTGCTAGCTTTGGCAGCTTACCACTGTAACAGAGTACGTGGTAGGCTGCAGCTGCAGCAACAATGACCAGTGCCCAACAAATAGCTACGTAAAAAAAATATTAAAAAAAAACAAACATTCTAACCAAACTCCATAATAAATAGGGATGGCAAGAGTTCATTGGTTCTACCTTAGTTTTACCTTTTGAATTAAATTTTAGACTTTTTTGAATGTTTATAAAAATCACAACTTTTCTTTAACAAGGTAATACTTTAAATTATTTTATTTTATATTTGCATTGAGATAACATGATCTACTTTTTTACTATCTAGCCTAATTGTAGATTAATTCATATCATTATGAATACAAATACTAATACTTACGTTAATAAAACACAAAACAAGCAACTACTTGATACCTCAAATGAGAACTCTAAAATTATGTAGCATAATATGTGGTTCCTCTCCAAAAAAAAAAAAGTTATGTGGTTTGATTGAGTTTTGTAGAGAAAATAAATCCAACACTTTTCAGCTTATAAAAAATGATACTTTCTTAATCATTTCAGTATCTAATTTTATAAATTCTCAAAGTACTTTCTTAATCATTTCAACAATATTTTCATTTACTTAAAAAAAAGGAGGATAAATTATATTTTATTCTCTTGTTACATATAATATTATGTTAAAAAAATATATAACCTATTTTTTAAAAAATTATGTGAGCTTTTACCTCTAAAATGTAGAAAATAAAAATAACGAAATGTAAATAAACAATAACCAAAAGTTATTTTCAAAACATAAAATTTAGTGACACCCTTCTTTTAGGTTTTTTTTTTCCCCCTCAAAATGGTATATATATTATGCATTCATTTTAATGAAAAATTAAGGGAATTTTAAGATTATTCCCTTAATTAATTATTAAAATCACTATTTTTTTTACGTCAATATTATCTTAATGAAATATATAAAGACCCCAATTCAAGTGACTGCTCCTATAAGTACTAATATCTTAATGAAATATATAAAGACCCAATTCAAGTGACTGCTCCTATAAGTACTAAAGGTAAAAAGTCCTTTTCAAGAATAAAATAATATTAATAATTTAATAACCTCAAAAATATTGACACAATTATTCAAGCTAGTTATCAATAAATAACGCAGCATAAATAACTTACCTCAAGTCCCTTGATGTGACGGGTCAGCAATGATGCTCCTCTGCTTGGCCAGTCCTGTTTGGGGATATAGTCATCGGGCTGAAAAATCAAGTATATGAATCAAATATAAATATATCAAATATATATTATGTTATAAAATAAATAAAATTCAGATCAAAGAAAATTGAATCCCAAACCCACTACAAATAGCAGTAATCAAGAACAATAGATGCATGAATTAATTTTTTTTTTTTTTATATTTAATTTGGAGCAGCGCCCTAATAATAATAGATCAATACCCCAAATATATATTATATTATATCCCTTCACATTATACCAAAACCTAAACAAAAACGTAAAAAAAAGTAGTAGTATAAAAATTATCTTCCAATCCAACCTACTAAAACTTCATGTTCTACCACAACATAGGCATTAAAATAGCAATAATTCATTAAGAGAACAAGCCTTACAGCTGAACTTAAGAAATCATGATAGATAATAACTCCTATGCTAGAACTTTTAAAAATAAGCTCAGATCTTCGAACCACAAACCCAAATATGTCAATCATTGAGACGCTGAAACTACCTCCTTAGACTACATCTCTGTTTCACATGATTAAGATTTTAAGTCGTCCACTAAAAATCTCCAAAGGGACTATCCATAGTCTGATTTCAGGACAGCCAACTACTCATTAGCAAGATAACACCTCTTTCCCTTCCCTTTAAACCCATGACAGAGCAAGACACCAAAATAATATTGTGACCCTAATAACGCCAAACAACCACCACCAAACCTCACATATCTAGCGAAGATAAAGGAAGTAAGGAAAAAATGCCCAATACCCTCAAAACTTAGAAAATTACTGAAATAGCCCAAAACCAAAAATTACTAAAGTACCCCTAAAAATTAAGAAAATGACAAAGATGCCCTTGTAACCTAAAAAATGATCTAAATACCCTTAGAATCTAAAAAGTGACCAAAATAACTCTGAAGCCTAAAAAACATCCAAAATACCCCAAACCTCTATTTTGGTCATTTAAGAGGTTTCAAGTGTATTTTGGTCTTCTTACAGGTTTAGGGGTATTTTGGACATTTTACATATTTTGAAGGGGTATTTGGTCTTTTTAGAGGTTTAGGGCTATTTTGACCGTTTTATAGGTTTTGGGGTATTTTTGGTCATTTTAGATATATTGGTTGTATTTTAGTCATTTTAGAGGTTTTGCGTGTATTTCAATCATTTTAAAAGTTTTGGGGTATTTTGGTCATTTTAGAGGTTTCACGGATATTTTTCTCATTTTAGAGATTTTGGGAATATTTTGGCAATTTTAGCAATTTTTGAGCATATTTAGTGATTTTATTGAAATCAGGTTTGGATCAAGTATGGGAATACATGTGTAAACAAACTGAATAACAATTGGGAATGGGTACTCATTGGGTGAGATAATCAGGTATCCATAGGTAAACTATCCAACCCATACCCAATAAATGGCCATCCGTAAGTATTATGCTCTTTAAGGAGAGCAAGTGTAATGAAGTATAATTAAGATGGTTTAATAACACTTTATTGAGAATGTATCTCGTGAGTTTGGTGACATGTAAAAATGAAATGTGATCTACCCTAAGATGACAATGACATGTATAATCTATCCTAAGACGGTATGTGAAAAATGGCATGTATCTATCCTAGGATAACATGTTAGAAATGACATGTATATATCCTAAGATGGCACGTGAAAAATAGCACGTATCTATCCTGGGATGACATGTGAAAAGTGACGTGTATCTACCCTAAGATGGCATGTGAAAATTGGCACGTATCTATGACACATGAGAAGTGACATTATCTTAATGCATGGGCATGTGAACAATTTATTTTACAAAAATATTTACTAAGTATATGATAGCATGGCATACACTAGGAAGGTAAATTGCATAGAGAATTAAATATAGCTAACCTTACACCATAGCATACCAAATGCAATCTTTGCAATTAATTTTCCCAGAGCCTTTATCTCACAGAAAAGACACAAAGAAATAACAAGAAAATTTTTAATTCCTTTAAAGTGTGAAAACAAAGTCATTTGACAAATTTATTATTTTTAAAAGGTCTTCTTATTTTTGGCAAAACAAGGATTAAAAATGAATTTTTGGTGACTTCAAGAGTTTTTGTACAATTTTTGAAAACTTGGGGATCAAAAAGCAATTTTGAGAAAGTTCTGGGGTTGAAAGTCTAATTTTTTGGAAAGTTTGGGGTTAAAAAAAAGTAATTTTGTGAGGTAGGGTCAAAATGTAATTTCAAATTGGGCTTAATTTCAGTTGGGCCAAGGTTGAGAGGAGCTGACCAGTTTGCCCTAAGTGTGCCGGGCTCCTTGTATGTTTCGGATTGGACCAAGGAAAGTATAACTTGGCCTGGTCTTTGGTTTTGTTTTAACGAAAGAGGTGTAGACTTTGGGTACGTGGGCCCGCTGGGTTTAAGTTTGAGATGGACCTAGTGTGCGTCTGGCTCCAAGTGAGCCGAACTATCTAATCTCAAATTCTCTCCCTCTCACTCTTTTCACCGTAGCTCTCTTTCTGCCTCTCATGGCAGAATCCACCATGGCCAGACCCACTATCACAGGCCACCGCGAGCCACCATCACAGTGGCTCTTCTGGGATCTCTCTATCTCTCTCACTTTTTATCTTATTTTGTTTTCTTTATTTTTCTGTTCAAAGCTCTCTCTTTTTGGTCAGTGTCTTTGGAGATTTGGGTTTGCGTTTTCAAGGAGGGATTTTTGTTGGGTATGGCCGAATGCTGTTTGTGCTTGATGATTGGGTTTATCTTGGTTGTGAAAGTTTCATAATTTTTCTGGGGTTTGAAAGAGAGGGTTTTTTGGATTTGTTCGGGTATTTTGATTTTGGGTTGCTCGGGCTTGCTATGACCGGTTGTGTATGTAAATTTCAACTTGAACATGTGTAGCCGTGTGTGTTCCGTGTTTAAAATGCAACCATGTAATGGGTGTGAGAAATCTGTGATCAAGCATAGGCATGTATGAAACTGATAGAAAGGCAAGAACTTTTATGTTCAAAAACATGCTTTGACAGTGTGTGCAGCTGAACATGTGTTTGTGCGGGTTTCGGATTTTGCCATGACAATGTGTGTTGGATGTTTCTGTGAACATGTACAGAGAGGCATTGCATAGGCAACATTAACAAGCATTTGAAAAGGTGATAGATGCACCGATACGGGAGAAGGAAAAAAAAAAAAGGAAAAGGTGAAGAACTTGACACCTGGATGATTTCTGACCGTCGATCTGGCTTCACCTTCACACGATCTATCACTCTCGACTGTAGATCTCTGCTCTGTGAGAGGGATTGTGAGGAGGCGGCGGCAGAAGCAGAGACCGTGAGAGAGAGGGACTGGAGAGGGGAATGTGCTACTCTCTGTGAGAGAAAACTGAAAAAGTGTGGCTGAGAGGGATTGTGGGGAGGCGGCGGCAGAAGCAGAGACCGTGAGAGAGAGGGAATGGAGAGGGGAATGTGCTGCTCTCTATGAGAGAAAACTGAAAAAGTGTGGCTGAGAGGGATTGTGGGGAGGCGGCGGCAGAAGCAGAGACCGTGAGAGAGAGGGACTGGAGAGGGGAATGTGCTGCTCTCTGTGAGAGAAAACTGAAAAAGTGTGGCTGTGTGGGGGTATGTAGGGTAGGGTTTCCCACTTTTATTTTTATAGTTTAATTAGTTTTAGTTTAATTAGTTTAATAGAAATTTACTTAGTTTAATCGTAATTAGTTAATCTAATGGGTTTTAACTTTTAAATAACAATGTTTTTTTTTTTTTTTTTTGGGAGAAACCATACCCGAAACCTGGGCTGGGCTTTATTGAAACCAAAAGAAAATTAGGATATTTCAGCCATAACCAAATGGGCTATGTCCTCAGGATAGTCTTCCAACCATACTTGAAATTCAGGACCTGTACTAGCCCGTTTAGCCAAGGCATCAGCTGCTCTATTACATGAACAAAGGGACAAAACAAAAATCAGAAAAAGCTAAAAGGAAAACTTGGTCTTGGATGTCAGCAACTATGTGACCATGCGCTGACTGGTCTGCTTCTCTGTTCTTAATTGCTTGGATGACCACTGCTGCATCTCCTTCAAATATCACTTCATGGAGGCCGATCTCGACTGCGAACTGGACTGCACGTCTGCAAGCTAGTGTCTCCACTATTGCCACTGACTGAGGGAGCGGGATACGCATAGAAAGTGCACCAATGACTGCACCTACGTTGTCACGTATGACCACACCCAAGCCAGCTGCGTCAGTGGATGAAAACAGAGCACCATCAAAGTTGGCCTTATACCGAGTCTGTGTCGGGGCACTCCAGTGAGGCTGAGTTGAATCTTGAGGTGTCATTGAGACTTCATCCTGGGCATCGAGGAATTCGTGCATCATCTCACCAGCTACGGACAACACTTGGTTCAGTGGGCGAGTTGAGCGCACAAGGCGAATTGCGTTTCGTCTGTTCCAGAGCAACCAAGATGTGATTGCGAAAAACTCCACCCCATAATCGTCCTTGACCTGCAAAAAACTAGAGAAAAGGTTAGTGAAATCCCCCGGTGGAGGGGAGACCGCATGTTGAGCCCAGGTGAGTGCTTTCCAAAGGTTAGCCACCTCTGTACAGCCCCACACTACATGCAAAATGTCTTCAGGGTGGGTTTTACAGATATTGCAGCGGTCAGAGGCCACAATTTGGCGGCGGAAAAGGTTGTCCATCGTTGGGAGTGAGTTGTTGCAGGCTCGCCAAATAAAATGGTTCACCTTATTGGGAGTTCGTAGCATCCAAACACCTCTCCAAAGCAGACGCTGGGGGTGCGGATTTGAGCTACCAGGACTGCTAGCTAAAGCATCACTAGCTAGCAGTTGATATGCACTTCGAGTAGAGAATACACCCGAAGGATTTTTAGACCAGATGATACTGTCTTGGGGCAGGCTAGTGCTTAGGGGGATACTCAATATATTTTTGGCTTCGTGAGGCAGAAACATGTGTCTGACCTCCTCCTCTTTCCAGGCTCTAGTCTCAGTATCAATCAACATACTCACCTTTGCATCAGGGGGAATAGAAGGGAGCGGTGAACTCATTGTTCAATAAACTTTGCCTGGCAGCCACTTGTCCTCCTTTATACTCACCAGTTTACCATCCCCAACCCTCCAAACCATGCCTTTCCGTACCACATCCCGTGCACTTAAAACACTCTTCCATGCATAAGAGCCATTAGTCGAATTAGTGGCTTCAAGAATAGAGCAATCTGGAAAAATTCTAGCTTTAAATACTCTATGGCAAAGTGACTCCAGGTTTTTTAACATCTGCCATACATGCTTGGCTAGTAAAGCTTCGTTAAATTTCTCAATTTCCTTGAAACTCATGCCTCTGACTTCCTTAGCTTGACAAAGACGCTCCCACTTTATCCAATGGATTTTCCTACTATCACCACTGTAGCTCCACCAAAATTTACGGATCATAGTCTCAATTTCCTTTATCAAACCTTTAGAGAGTTTAAAGCAACTCATAGAGTAGGCTGGGATGGCTTGAATCACGGATTTTATTAGCACCTCTCTCCCTACTTGTGATAGGAGTTTTTCCTTCCATCCTTAAAGTCTCTTCCATATTTTTTCCTTGATATAAACAAAATTTTGTTTCTTTGCTCTACCCACAAAAGCCGGTAGCCCCAAGTAGAAAGAATCATAGAATGTAGAGGCCGGATTTGATTTGATCTGATCACAATATATATAATAATAAAAATGCCCAAATGGGCCTAATGTTTTAAAATAAAATGAAAGGGTTGGAGCCCCAACTAATGTACAAACTAACATGAGGCCTATTTTTTTAAAAAAATAATAATAACTAACGGAGGCCCAAATTGCAAATATAGACTTTATGTTAAAAAATTTTATGTAAAATATATTATAATATGTTCGGTTCGGTTTCTGCCAGTTTGGTGTATTCAAACCTAAAACCAAAACCGACCGAAATTTTCGGTTTTTAAAAATTAAAAACCAAAATTGAATCAATCCGAAACTGAATCGAAATTTTGGCAATGGTTTGGTCGGTTTCAACTGGTTTTTTCAATTTGTCCGTTTTTTGCACACCCCTACATTCTTCCTTGCAAATTGAGCGAGCTCATGTGCCACTCTGTTGTAGTCCTTCTTCACATGCTTAATACTCCAACTACTAAAAGAGGAGAGAATGGTGAGGATTCCTTGGTACACATGATCAAGGCAGCCCTCAGTTTCAACTACTGAGATTCCTTGGGTAGTAGCTAAGGCATCAGATTCAATGATACTATGAGAAAGGTCCATATCTCTAGCTAATAGGACACCACACTCTATAGCAAGAGCTTCTGTTTCTATCACAGAGTATTGACCTTGAAGGTATTTGCACCAAGCAACAATGATCATTCCAGTAGAGTCTCTAATAGCTACTCCAACACTAGACATTCTGCCATTTTCAAACATAGCTCCATCAACATTGATTTTGAAGACCCCAAGAGGGGGTTTTGTCCATTTTTTATCTGTCAGAGACTGATGATAAGAGAAAGTTGTTGAGGCGCTTTTGAAGTCTTGAAGATATCTTTTAGCAAAATTCCAAATTTGGACAGGAAGTTGGCAGGGGTAAGTTGGCAAATTGTTGTTCTATCTTTGTGAACATGTGAAACGGGAGAAACATATCTATTTAAATGGGCTCTCCTAGGTTTAAGGCTACACAACACCTTTTTTTTTTCAAAGGCTACATAACTCTTAATTCACCGATGGTGCAAAGGATTAGATCGTGGACTTACTCAATAATTTAGGGCCACTTTGGTAATATTATTTTAATAGCGTTATTTAAATATTGTGAAAATAGGTATGAGTGAAAAAGTGTTATGGAAATATGTGTTGTATTGTTTAAACAACAAAAACTGTTGTTTAAATAATACAACCAAACAAACCCAATAAATCTTGACATGCTTATTAAATAAAAGAAATTAATTTGGTTGTTAAAAAAAACAAATAATCATATGTGTGACCTAGTGAAAATTAGGGTTTGTATGGTTGTATTGTTTAAATAACATAACACGTATTTTCACAACACTTTTTCCTAAATAGTATATTTAGTACCAATTTTTCCTTGAAATTACACTAAAATCTTAGCATTCATTTCATAGGAAATTATGTACTTTTCTACAATTAAATATAACATGAGTAATTTTGTTCAATTAATGATATCTCATTCAAACCAAGTGTGGTTTTCGCTCATGACCAATCAAACTACATGAAATTTCATGGTTTTAAATATAACATCAAAATTAGTTTAATTACATGGTTAGATTTCAATTTAAGCTCGATCAAATTTAGCCAACCATAAGAATTGATAAAAATCAGCAAAAAATTGTTTTTAACCATTAAAACCATGAAATCCTTTAATGTAGGGCTAAACTTCTATCAAAATTTAGAGTTGGACAAAATACAATATCAACAATCTTCTTAAACAATTTTTTTTTTTTCTTTTCGGGTTGGACCTAGTATGGTGCTTTCAAATCGCAAAGGTGTGACTTGACTTACGAGTCGAACCCACTTGGCTCTGAAGAATTACAACATTGTCATTGTAATTCATAATCCATAATTCAGAAACTCTTAATTTGTGTTCTCATTTTCACTTACTCTAACTCATTTTGAGCTCTTTTTTAGAGTTATGATGAGTGATGGAAAGTGAGAAAGAAAACCAGTAGAAATGATGTGGGTCTCAGCAAAAGTGAGTAAAATGGGTGATGAGAATTGAGTAACGAGGGATGAGAATTCAGCAAACCAACATAGATTTTTACTGCATGTTTGACCCGCAGGCATGCCCAACTATCCAAAAATTGGAAATCCCTGTCAAGTTCTACACTACACACACAAAACGACCTTTTTGTTCTTGCTTAAGGTGAAGAGATACCTCCAATTAACCACCTGTGAGGCAAGAAAACCAGATTGGTCAAGTACAAAATGAAAATTAAGAGCCAAAATTATGTTATAAGTTTTAACAATTAGTACCTAGAAATATTAAAATTTGAATCGAAGTTAGGAAGAACCACCGCTACGGTCCACATAATTGGAATTGAATGACACAAGTACTAGTATATTCTTCATATTCCAGATTTTTTTTTTTGGTCACCGATTTCTCCAATTTACTCAAAAATTTTACTGTAAGAGTCAATGCAAAACTGTCATAACTAGGGGGCTTGAAATCAGATTATAAGTTCTTTACAGTCTTATGAAGAAGCTGAAATAAATTGTGTACATTACAGAGGCCATGGTTTTAAATTGTATACATTACCAGAGATACAGGGCTATTTTGAAATAAATAAACTGTTCCATGATGCACATATTTTAAGGGCACTCATAACTCCAATTAAAAATATTTTAAGTGAACCAAAATGCATTGCCAAGGCCCAGGGCGGCTTAGAAGCCATTATGAAAATCCATGTTTGTGACAATCCAGACGATCTGGCAAAATGAGCTAATTCACGTGCTACACCATCGTAATCTCTTTTCAGGTGTTGGATCTTCCAATTACTAAAAGAGCCCAACAAAGACTGAATACCTTGGACAACATGACCTGCTTCTCCAATAGTAGTACCCAAGTTAATGGATTCAACAATTTTAAGTGCATTAGATAGATTCAATTATAATCTGGGAGAGCTGCAGTGTTCTCTAGCTAGCAAAATCCTTGCCTCCACAGCTATTGTCTGTGTCACTTCCACTAAGTAAGTAGCGTGTAGTTGATTACAAGACGCTGCTGCTACCAATCCTCTACAATCTCTAATCACTACACCTATACTTGATTGTCTACCATCCTCTGATGTTGCTCCATCCATCCACATTAATTTTATGGATGCCAGGATGTGGTGCTGCCCAACCTACAATGAGACACTTGGCAGTTCCCCAAATTTGTTCTGCTGGACTACCCTGTGAGTCATGCACCATTTGGTTTTAGTTGTACCAAATTGACCACGCAGTGACAAAAAAGGTTAATTTCAAGGTCTTCAGTGGTGCCATTTGCCAGCAGCTTCATCGCAATAACTGAGACATCTTGATTCACAGCCAAAAGATTAACCTGGCATGCCAGCCAATTACTCCAGACTTCCTTTTCCTTCTCACAAAGTAAGAGGGCATGTGTGGTGCATTTGATAGATTCATTACAGAGGGGACAAAGCTTATCAGTGTTGACTCCTCTTCTCCTAAGATTTTGTAGAGTGGGCAGAGCATTCATACAAGCTCTCCAAGAAAATATCCTAATCTTTGGGGGGATCTTCAAATGCCACATTTTTTTTCCAAAGTGGGGTCCTAACATCACCAGCGGAGCTCTCACCTTCATCAGGTTCTTCGATCATTTTGAGTGCAACATAGTAAGCACTCTTGACAGTAAATTCACCTCTTCTATTTCCAGTCCACCAAATGCTGTCCTCAGGAAGATTGTAACTCGGGAATTCTAAGAATCATTTCCACTTAAAAGGGCAAGAATAGGTTTCTGAGCATGCAAATTTTCCACCACTTTGTGTCTTTGTCGATGAGGGAGGAGACCATAGGGCAATCATCAATAATCCGAATGGGAGAAACAGCTTCATATGTAGTTGGTGTGGGGAGCCATTTGTCTTCCCAAATCTGTATCATCTTCCAATTACCAACTCTCCACCATGTTCCTCTTCTAAGCTATTATAAATATTTCGCCAAGTTTACAATGGATTTCCGCCTAACTTTGCCTTCAAAAAATCTCCATGAGGGTAGTACCTCACTTTGTAGATTCGGGCAATAAGGGAGCTAGGATTAGCTAGAAGTCTTCATCCTTGCTTTGCTAGCATAGCAAGGTTGAAAGCCTAGAGGTTACGAAATCCCACCACCATCTAGTTTTGACTTGCACATCTTTTTCTATCCCACCCAAGCTATTTTCAATTCTTGATGTCTTTGGCCCACCAAAAATTCTTCGTCATGCCTTCAAGTTCTTCACATAAGCCCTTTAGTAATTGGAAACAACTCATTGTATATATGGGGACCGCTTGGGCTATTGCCTTGATAAGAATTTCTCTCCAACCCATAGAAAGCATTTTTTCCTTCCACTCCGAAAGCTTTTTCCCTGCTTTTTCCTTGATTTCTGCAAAAACTTCATTTTTGGATTTTCCAATAATTAAGGGAAGGCCAAGATACTTGCTATGTCTTGTGTCTTGCATAGGTCCCAGAATGTTCAAGATCTCATTCTTAGTTTCCTGGTCAGTGGTGTGGCTAAAAAATATTGAGGATTTGTTAGCGTTAATGTTTTGTCATGAGGCTGCTTCATAATGCTCCAAGATTTCAACAAGCTTGTGGGCTTCATGGTTATACGCTTTGCAGAACAGAGGTTGTCATCCGCAAAGAAGAGGTGAGTGACTTGGGGGCATCCTCTGCAAGTGGATAGACCATTGAGGGTTTGATTGTTGGCTACATTATCGATTGGTGCCGAGAAACCTTCTATACACAGCAAAAGAGACATAGAATGATAGTGGATCACCTTGGCATAGTCCCCTTGAAGGGACTATGTTGCCATGAGCAATGACATTAATTAGCACAGAATAGGATACGGTAGAAATGCAATGCATAATCCAATCAATCCATTTTTCATGAAATCCAAGCTTTCGCATAACTTCCACTATAAAACTCCACTCTACTCTATCATAAGCTTTGCTCATATCTAATTTGACTCCATGAAGCAATTTTTTCCATCCCTTTTATTTTTAAGGTAATGCATCAATTCAAAAGCAACAAGAATGTTATCTATAATTAAACATTCTAAAAGGAAAGAACTTTGATTCTCAAATATAATATACGGGAGAACAGCTTTAAGGTGATTGGCAAGGACTTTAGAGATGAGTTTATATACAACATTAGTCAGACTAATTGGACAAAATTCTAACATTCTAGTGGGGTTTTTGGTTTTCAGCACAAGTGTGATATTGGTTTGTTGATTTCAGCCTTAGAAATATTTAAGGACATTGAGCACCATATTTGTAACATTTGTACCAACAACATTTCAATATTTTTTCATAAAAGATAGCAGCGGGTCCAAGAGCATTGGTTGAGTGCATTTGTTGAAGGGCTGACCAGACTTCTTCTCTGGTTACATCCCTTGTAAGTTCTGTATTCATCTCGGCTGTGACCCGTGTAGGTATAGTACTTGTAACCTCCATAATCTGCCTTGGGTTAGAGTTGGTGTAAATGTTTTCAATATAAGAGATGGCAGCCGCAGCTATGCTATCTTTGTCTTCACACCAAGTTCCTTCATCATTCCAAATCCTAGAGATTGGATTCTTCTTTCGACGTTCTGATGCTTGAGTGTGGAAGAACAGTAGTAATTTTATTTTGAGGGAATATACCACTAGTAATTTGAGTCTTGGTAGAATTAGACCATTAGTATACTATTATCTTAAATAAATAAATAAAAGAAAAAAGAAAAAGACATGTTATTTTCTTCTTCTTCTTCTTCTTATTTAATTTTATGGTAATACTAGTTAATTTTTTGGCAATGCTGTAATACCTGTTAAGCAGTTTCTACATCAAGATCAGATGATTATCTTGGTGTTTCTTCTCTCCAAAAAAGGAAAATAAAATAAGTAAATAAAAAGGAGTGAGAAGAAGATTTTTTTTTTTTTTTAGAAGAAGATAGATAGATAGAACTAAACCAAGTGTAGCGAATTGCAAATTTTGGATAACATAGTAAGATATGACTCAACCAATTCTTTGCATTTTTTAATAAGAAATTCTATGCATTGTGTGTGTACTTTGTACTATATCTCAAAATATCTAATATTACTAGTTCGGACAATTTTCTATTTCGAACAGTTGGAGCTATTATTTCATATTCTTATTTTTATCTTTCAAGTTAAGGCACTCAGTTTTTGTTTAAATAGCTTTCTACAAAAAGTTTTGTTTAAATATGCATTGAGAGACTAGTATGATCGTATTGGTAGGTTTGGTATTTTGACATCTAAGTTACGAGTTTAAATCATTGGCATTTCAAATTGGATTTTTTGATCACTATATCTTTCATATCCGAATTAATTATTCAATATGTGTGCAAGATTATTGACACAACTATCTCATGGTAGTAAGTGCTAATGTTGTAAGTCTTGTCTTCTCACTCCCTCCTTTCATATCCCTTGTGTCTTCTAACTATATTATCTCAAAAAAAAAAAAAAAAAAAAAACTATCTCATGGTAGTTGATGATGCAAATTATGGTGCAATTTTGACTTGAGCAATGAACACCTATAATGAGAAAAACAATAGGAAGCGCACTGGTGTTTTGTTAGATTACCATTTTTTTTGGAAATTAACTTAGAGCGTTTACTAGTATTCAATGTGTTACCTTTGCTATGTCTTGCCCGTTTATTGAATAATGGTGGCATATTAGCTGAGATTGTTAGTTATTTTAACCTTCTTCGTGTACATAATTATTGCCTTCACTATTTACCTTGATTGAGATCAAGAGTTGTCCAAGATATGTGTTCAATACTTATTTTTCTAATTAAGTTGGACTCAACTAACGTGTACTTATTTATCTTATTTCTATCCTTATCAATTGCCTCCCATTATAAGTCCGATGTGCCTTATATTAATTTGATGCTTTCCAATTGAATTTTAGAAATCTAACCATTGATTGTATGTTTTTAATGTTCATGTAAAATTTTGTTTAAATCGGATTTTATTTACTATCGGTCAATCACTTTTTTATAATGCATAATTTTATAATACAAAAATATGAAATTTAAACATTTAATTAATGAGATAGTTATTGATCTTCTTAAAATTTTGCAAGCATGGAAGATATAATAATTAAAAACATGCAATCTAATTGTTAGATTTTCAAAATTCACATCAAATAAAAATATATAAGGAGTTTGAAGGGGGTTTTTTTTTTTTTTTTTCTTTCTCTCCAAACTAATTTAGAGTGAAACAGTTCCCATCATCTGGGGCCATTTTGGTTATCTTAGCCATTATATAACTATTAATTTATGTCATTTCGTTAACTTTTATTCCACTGTTCTAATAAAGTGGCATATTTTTAATGGAAAGTGCAAAAAAGTACTACATGTTTTACTACATAATACTTACAAACTAATGTAATAATAAATATTATTAATGGGCTTAAACCACCTCATAAATGAATATTTGAATGCATTTTTTTTATTGGTGTCACATAGATTTGTAACTTAATGTTATTCTCAAAAAAAAATTGCAGCTTTTTTTTTAGAGAAAAAAAATGTACTTAATGTAGTAAAATTTGTAGTACCATAATACTACTCATTTTTTTATAGTGAATAATCTAACATGGACCAATTTATTTATTTCTTTAAAAAATGACATTATCACCTAGCACCATTAGTGCGATGGTCACTCTACAAATACAAAGTTCTTGTGAGGTGCCTAATAACATCCGATATGATGGAGACAGCCAATATTGGATTGGATTGGTAACCGTAAATCACCTATCACTTCTTACTTTTTGTTCAAAAATTAGGGTTTGTTTTTTTTCTCTCTTAACTGATAATATGCTGAAATGCATAAGTTAATTAAGAACCCCACGTGAATTTAAGAAAAAAACGTTTCACTAATATATATATATATATATATATATATATATATAAAATTAAAAGATACAAGACATAATCAAACTAAAAAGAGAGAGGGAAAAGGGAAAAAAAAACACTCTTTAAATTATGTGACAAAAGCACATTGTGTAAGCTCAAATCGCTAAAAAAAAAAAAAAAAGAAGATATAACTTAAAAAAAAATTCTTAAAACTTTTGGTAGTAAAATTTTGTTTGAAGTATAGTTTTTAATTGAAACTCTTGAAATTTGGTGGTAGAATTTTATTTAAAGTAAATTATCTTCTTCCTTTTTTTTTTTTTTTTTTTTTTACTTTGTATTTATTTATAACCAACCACATTGAAAGAATAGTGTAATTCTTACATTCAGTTTTATTGCATATTCCTCTCACAAAATAAATAAATAAAATAAAATAAAAAAGAAGAAAAAAAGTAGCAAGCATATGTGTGGGAGGATGGAGATCAGATCTGAATTGGTAAAATAAGGGTCAAGTATGTAGTAACAATGCATATCTCTACTAATTTCAGTAAATGATAATATGGTACGTCATTTGCATTAGGCCATGAACGAGGCCCTCGGATTTTTAAAAAAAGGTAAAGGCAGAGGGTGTCGCTTAGATAGCCTCAGCCCGCAGTCCTTAGGACAAGAAAATTGTAACAAATTCCACCACTACACCCCTTCATTAATTGACAGTGACACAGTTCATTAGATTCATGGCAACATTAGCTGTGTGTTTTCATGTCTTTTGTGTGGGTAGAAAATGGTGTTTGGGAGCAATTTTGTGTTTTATTAGAATTGAGAACCGACTTAATTTAGTTCTGAGTTCTTATAAAACACTAAAAACTTATTTCCTATTTTTCAAGGTTTTCAAATTCGGACTGTTCATTGAACCGTAAAATGGAGAGGTTCAAGGTTTTTGAAGTCGAACCAAGGTCAAACCATGATGACGCCATAATTAATTTAATAATTAATTAAAGCCTAAATATAGATATTAAATTTATAAAATTAGCAAAATTGACTAATATATCTATATATATGAGGAAAATTTAATGATTTTCAAACATATATTTAATAATTAAATAAGAAAGTTAATAAAATAAAATAATAACCATTAGAACATTAAAATTTATGATTAATTTTTGAAGTAAAGTTGAATATTTTTGAAAGATTTTAATTATAATTTTTTTATTTCTTGTAAGAAATGGATAATTTAATTAAGTAGAATAAAATTGTGTTAAATTGTTTTTATAAAAAAAATAAAATAAAATAAATTGCTAAGAGGTTGGACCGCATGGTTCTTGCCACTGGTTCGTGCGGTTCAACCCCGGTTGTAGGGGTTCACGGAATTGTCACATATGTCCGGTTTTTTATGCTTAAAAAACTGGATTTCAATCCGGTTCTCGATTTTCACGGTCCGACCTCTCAGTCTAATCCGGATTTGAAAACCTTGCTATTTTCAGTCTTGTACGATAAAAGTTGGATTCAGATTTTTGAAAACAGAAAGACATTTGCCAAACAACATTTCTCTTGGTGGGGCCCACGATTTTTATAAAATGAAAACAAACAAGTTGAAAACACCTTCACCAAGGCAAAGAGTATCAAGTTGGAATTCCCCACCAAATCCCTATTATTCTTTAGAAAATAATTTAGAGCCTATTTGGTCAAAAAAAAAAAAATTATGTTTTCAAATCTAAAAAATAGTTCTCAAAAATTGTAAGGAATAAGTTTTCAAATACACAATTTTACCACATTTTTTGTTTGGTACCTGATGAAGTTAGAAATGTGCTTCGTCAATACGTTCCTCGTCAGTACGATGGACGGCATCCGAGACCTGTTGTTAACACAAGAAGAAAGCAAAGGGGTAACTTCGCTGGCGTGGGGCCTGTTGGGAATACTCCGATGCTTAAGTCAGATTATGTAATCCCAAACTTAACTTTCTCACAGTTCTCTTTTCTCTCGTGTTTTGTTGCTTATCCCTTACCTTTGCACCGGGCTCAACTTTTATATCCTTCTCTAGGTGGGTGCAATTATGTTCGTTAAATGCTGGGTCGAGCGTTTCTCTTCTGACCGTTGCATTTAATGGGCAATGATAGTCTCAGTTAAGACGTAAGGGACGACCATTGCACCGTTCCTGTTCTTGGGAGATACTGTATTTCCAACAACAAATTTGGTTGTCCTTTGCTGGTATCTGACGATGCCAGTCTAGCAACCTCGTCTGCCTCAGAATTCTCTTCCCGGGGCACCTGGATAATCTTGACATCATCAAAGTTAGAAATTAACTAATTAGCCAAAGCGAAGTACCTCTTCATTATGTCCTCCTTAGCCTCGTATTCATTGTTCAGTTGTTCGGTCACAAGTTTCGAATCAAAGTTCAATATCAGGCTCCTTACTCCAAGAGCCTTTGCCAACTGCAGGCCTGTCAAGACGGCTTCATATTCTGCTTCATTATTTGTCGTAGTGAATTAGAGTCTCACCCCGTACTTGATGATGTCATTTTCTGGGGAGAAGAGAATCACACCTACTCCGCCTATGCCCGATGTCGTTGATCCATCCATGTATATCATCCAATGTCCTGATTCTAGATCTTACTCGGCTGTAGTGAATTCAGCAACGAAATCTGCCAGTGCTTGGGCTTTGATTGCTGTCCTAAGCCTGTAATCAATGTCGAACTGGCTCAATTCTACCGCCCATTGAACTATTCTCTCTACTGCATTTGGCCTGCCCATGGCCTTTCGCAGCGGTTGGTCCGTCATTACCAGTATCGTGTGTGCTTGGAAGTAAGGACGGAGCTTCCTTGATGCAATAATCAAAGCAAAGGCTAGCTTCTCTATCCTGGGGTATTTTGCTTCTGCCCCCTGGAAAGCTTGGCTTGTGTAGTAAACTGGTCTTTGAACTTGGACTTCTTCTCTAATAAGTGCCGAGCTTATCGCTGTTTCAGTGATGGCAAGGTACAAGAATAAATCTTCTCCCTCGACGGACGGGCTTAACAATGGCAGTTTGGATAAGTAACTTTTGAGAGCTTGGAAAGCTACTTCGCACTCGTCTGTCCAATGGAAAGCCTGCTTCAGAGTCTTGAAGAATGGGAGACACTTGTCCGTTGCTCTGGACACAAACCTGTTCAAGGCTGCTATGTGTCCTGTCAACCTCTGAACTTCTTTCACACTCCTTGGTGACGTCATATCCAATATGGCTTTGACTTTTTCAGGGTTAGCATCTATGCCCCTCTGCGAGACCACGAAACCCAAGAACTTACCAGATGACACCCCGAATACATATTTGGCTGGATTCAACCTTATTTGATACTTCCTTAACACATCGAAAGTTTCCCTGAGATCGTCTAGACGCTGCTCTGCTTTTCTACTCTTTACGAGCATGTTGTCAACGTAAACCTTATATTTCTTCCAATCTGCTTACAAAACATCTGGTTTACTAACCTTTGGTATGTAGCTCTGCATTCTTCAGGCCAAAAGGCATGACCTTGTAACAATATAACCCCTGACAGGTAACAAATGCAGTTTTCTCCTGGTCTTCCTTACTTATGCGGATCTGGTTATAGCCTGAAAATGCATCCATGAAAGTTAATAACTCATGGCTCGCCTTTGAGTCCACCAGCTGATCGATCCTAGGGAGGGGAAAACTGTCCTCAGGACAAGCTCGGTTGAGATCTATAAAATCTATGCACATCGATCCTAGGGAGGGGAAAACTGTCCTTAGGACAAGCTCGGTTGAGATCTATAAAATCTACGCACATGCGTCATTTCTTGTTGTACTTTTTCACCATGATGACGTTGGCCAACCACTTGGAATAATATACTTCCCTAATGAATCCAGCTGTCAAAAGCTTCTCTACTTCTTCCATAACTACTTTGTTCCGTTTTGGGGCAAAAACTCATCGTTTCTACTGGACGGGTTTTTTGGCAGGGTCGACATTCAGCTTTTGCTTGATGACCTCATTTTCTCTTCCCGTCATATCTTCGTGGGTCCAAGCAAAGACATCTAGATTTTGCTTGAGGAATTCCATAATCCTGCTTTTCAAAGCGATGCTAAGTCTTGTCCCCACCTTTGTTACTTTCGTCATGTCCCCATCTACCAGGTGCACTTCTTCCAGCTCTTGGGACGATTCTTTTGGTTCCTCTTCCACTACCCATGCATGGTTTTCTTTTGAAGCCAGTACTGCTTGATAACATTTTCTAGCCAATAGTTGATCTCCATATACCTGACCTATCCCGTTTGGAGTCAGAAACTTCATCTTCAAACAGTAAGTCAATGTTACTGCTTTGAGCCTGTTCAGTATGGGTCATCCTAAGATGACATTGTAGGACGACGGGCAATCAACGACCAAGAAATTTGCTTGAATTGTTACCTGCACTGGGTATGTTCCAGCCGTAATGGATAACGTGACAATTCCCCTTAGGTAAATTTTATCTCCGCTGAAACTGACTAGTGGAGAATTAAAGGATTTAAGCCTCTTAGGATCCAATTTCAATTGTTGGTAGGCCGTCATATACATTATATCTGTTGAGCTTCCATTATCCATTAGCACCCTCCTTGTGGCAAATCCTTCCACCCCCAAAGTGATGACAAGTGGATCATCGTGAGGTTACTTTATTCCACTCGCATCTCGCTCAAAAAATGTGCTGTCGTCATCATAAGACCGTCAATACTTCTAGGACGGATGTTTCATATGAACACTGTTGACCTGTCTGTAATACGTCTTCTTTAAAGTCTTGTATGAGCTTCCTAATACGGGCCTTCCAGCTATTGTCCGTATTTCTCCCATGACTTGCTTTAGATGATCTCGTCTATCGTCCTTCGCATCGTCATGATTTTTATCCTCAGCCCTTGGCCGAGGCTGATGATCCCTTTTAACAAAATTTTAAAGCTTTCCACGCTAGATCAATTCCTCTATTTGTTCTTTTAGATCGCGACACTCATCAGTATAATGACCATGATCCTTACGAAAACGAAAATACTTCTTTGGGTCACGTTTCTTCGAGGATGTGCTCAATGGCTTAGGCCACTTCAACCCTAGCTCGTCCTTTATCTACATCAGGATTTTGTCTGCAAGCATAACCAACAGAGTGAAATTTGTCTTTTTCCTCAGGGCGTCAAGACTACTCTTGCTGGCCTTTTATCTCTGAATACGAGTCCTTGCAATCCCTTTTCTTACCATGAGACTCACTAGTCTCGTCCTTTTTCCATTTTCCCATCAAGCCCTTGGCTGTAAGGGCTTCCTCCCCATTCATATACTTCTGGGCTTTAAACAGTAGATCCGTCATGGAGGTTGGTGGCATTTTGCCCAATGAAAAGATAAGGTTGGGATTACTGAGCCCCGCTTGGAAGGTCGTCATGATGACCTGATCGTCAGCTTCGTAGATATTCAATACTGCCTTATTGAATCACTTCACATAATCCCTCAAGCTCTCCCCTTCTTGTTGTCTTACTGTTAGCAAGTAAGAGGTTGGCCTTTCGTGCCGCTGTCCGCCAATGAAATGGCGAACGAAGGAGTCACTGAGTTGCTCGAAATTTTTTATAGAAGACGCTGGCAACTTACTAAACCAAACACTTGCGACCCCTCTAAGGGTGGCAGGGAATGACCTGCAGATAACCTCGTCTGGGGTTTGTTGCAGGTTCAAGATGGTTTTGAAGGCTCCTATATGGTTGAGGGGGTCCTTCGTACCATCATAGAACTCTAGTTGTGGCAGACAGAATTTTGAAGGCAAGGGGCACTCCAAGACACTGGGCGTAAATGGCGAGTTCGTCCGTTTCAGCATGCCATCCAAGTTCATTGCCATCTTTCCCTTTATGGCATTTTTCACTTCATCGAGCTCTTTCCTTAGATTCTGCATCAAACTGTCATTGCTAAGTATAGACTATCCAATGTACTCTGTTGCATCCTTTCCCTTGCTATTCACAGAGCTACTGGCTTCCTCGCTCTGCCTGCTTCGACTCCACCGATGAAGCAAAGTGTTGCTTCCCTCTGGATGGGCTCATCGTTTCAGCTCTTCACTTTGCTTCATTAACTCCTGCACATTTGCTGTTAAAGCCTAGATTTGTTGAGCCATCACCACGGGGTCTAGAGGCATTACTGCTTCATTGTCCATCTCTAGGATGGAACTTTATTGGTAGGAACACGATGGTCGCTTCCCATAAACGGAGCCAAACTAATGAAGCAGGAAATGTACTTCATTAGTTTGTTCCTCGTTAGTGCAATGGACGACCTCCGAGACCTGCTGTCAACACAAGAAGAAAGCAAAGGGGTAACTTCGCCGGCGTGCGGCTAGCTGGGAATACTCCGATGCTTAAGTCAGATTATGTAATCCCAAACTTAACTTTCTCACAGTTCTCTTTTCTCTCATGTTTTGTTGCTTGTCCCTTACCTTTACGCAGGGCTCACCTTTTATATCCTTCTCTAGGTTGGTGCAATTATGTTCGTTAAATGTTGGGTCGAGCGTTTCTCTTCTGACCATTGCATTTAATGGGCAATGACAGTCTCAGTTAAGACGTAACGGACGACCATTGCACCGTTCCTGTTCTTGCAACTATCCCGGTGTAGTTATGGAATGCCAGTTGTCTGGTTGGCGCTTAGTTGTGCTATTAATGTGCATATGCCTTGCCAATTGTGAAGACGGGGTCTTGCCCCTATGTTCATCTCTACAAAGACGCAGAATAGATCGTCGTTACTATAGACGACCTTTCTCAAGTATTCGTCAGTACCTATTTTAGAAAACAAGTTCTCAAAACTAAAAACTAAAAAAATGATGTTTTATATCAATTTTTAGTTCCCAAAATTACATGTTATTTTGACAAAAGTAATAATACAAAATTGTTAGGACTACAAAAACCCACATAAACAAACCCCATAAATCCACCACCGTGATTATGTCCTACCACACCAAAACAAACCTAGAAATCTCTATATTGACAACCTAAAATCGTGAAAATCATATCATTAAATATAGTTATGTCCTTAGAAAACACCAAAAAATTGTTTCATGTTTTCTGTAGGGATAAGGGCCCAGAATCATATATTGGGCCTTGGGCTTGGTCCGAAGACATTAAATGGTCTGAGAAGAGACAAATAGTTATGAAGGTTTCTAATTTTAAAGTCTCATAAGTAAGGAACAAATGGAGGGTGGTCCGAGGAGGAACTCCTCATCGAATATGATGAATGCAGCTCAAATATGTATTCCAACAATCAAGGTGACCTTCCAGGAGGCCCCAGCGATAAGAATGTGCATCATACACGTATAAGGGTGATGGGAACTTAGAAATATCTAAGGAAAAGCTGCTACCATCACATTAAATGCATTGCGGCTACTTTTTTTGCTGCATTTATGTGAAAACGACCCCTGAACAATGTTGTCTTGACTACCACGACTCACAAAAAACCAAAGAGGGTGTCTAATGGGACAGACACTCAAGTCAGGGCTCAGATGATTAACAAGTAAAGGATCAAGATGGTCAAAAAGGAGCTATATAATATGAGAGACCATCCATGAGAGAGGGATTGGAAAAATATAAAGAGAGTTTTGTAGCAACCAAAATTGTATTTATACCCCTTTGATATTGATTTATATATATATATATATATATATATATATAAATAAAAAGATCTCCTTGGACAGTAAATAGATTCAGCTCTATTTTCCTTGTTCGTGCTTAATCATCTTTTAAATCCATACTAACCGTTGTCAAATTTATTAGGGCCTAGTTCTCCAACTTACTCTTTACAAATTTATTATACTCGGCTCACTAGGCCAAGATCCCATACATTTTGGGTTTAGGTTGCCAAACGTCTCCTTACATTTTCAATTTGGAATTTTGAAATTTTGAAAACCAAAATTGAAAATACTTGTTAAACAATATTTCTCTTTGTGTGGTCCAGGGACGAAGCCAAAACTTGAAGTTAGGAGGGCAGCTTTGCTATTAGTTGCGTGTGGCGACTCTAGTATCCGACTCGGTTGCTAAACAACTTTTTTTTTTTTTGGGTATTTTTTTGTATGCGTCCAAGTATGGACAAAATTATTTTGTTTAAAATTTTTTAACAGGTTAGGTTGTTTGTTTTAGGTAAAATTGGTTGACTGAGTTTAATTGTTTTTAACTTTACTATTGGTAATTTTTGTTGTAGAATAATATTTTTGGGCTTATTTATTTTACTTTAGATTTTAGATCTGGCCTTTAAAAAGAGAAAAATGCTAGAATTACAAAATTTTTTACAAATTCTTAATGTGGTGAGCGGTTATTAGTAAGTGAAAATGCGATGTAAGTGATGAACCCAGGTGCAAACCAGTAAAATTTTACTCCCGCAATAGTTTGTAAAAATGTTATAGAAAAGTTTGTGGCAAGAGTAGTACTCTTAAAAGAATCAATGAAAATGTTAAGTGGGGGCAAAGTGTGATTTTATATAACAAAATTGCTAAAATTAGTGCCTATATATATATATATATATATTAATATTTTTTAAAATAGGGGGTCATTGCCCCCTCGTCCAAGTCTCCCTCCATCCCTGACATGGTCCACAATATTTCTCTTTTATTTGTGGTATTCTTGTGGTGGACAGTTTCCGAAGGTACTATTGACAGAGATGCTGTTTGGGTTTATTTGATGACCGAGGTGGAGATTTCAGAGATGTGTGTCCCAATTATGGAATTCTGTTCTTCACTTTTTAGTGCAGCGGTCTTCACTTTTTTTTTTTTTCAAACAAATGTATTATATGTTCACATCATTTTCACAATATGGCAAGTTGTTATTGGTTATTATTATTAGGGCAAAAAAGTAATCTTAGTGTTAGGTTTAAATTTGAACCAATAACAACTAACCACCTATGATTTATTGTAAAAATATTGAAATCTTATTTTACATTATTATTATTATTATTATTATTATTATATAACCTACATGGATCCAAATCCCTTTAACACACTTTTCACCTTTCCTCTAAGCTTCTTCTACCCTACCTTTTCTTACAGCTTCTTCTCCACTTTTTCACCACCTTTTCTTAGATCTCCTTCTCCACTTATTCACCTACCTTTGAGCTCCTCCTCCTCCACCAAATGCCGTCCGTTTCTCTCAACCCACCCTCAACCTCCACAAATTCCATTTCTCCAAAGCTCCATTTCATCACAATTTTCCTTCTTCCCTAAGCTTTCTGAAACTCCTTTTCTCCAGATTTGCATCTCATTACAACTTTCCTTCTTCCGTAAGCTTTCCGAATGGTTACAACTCAAGCTCTTTGACTTTAACGAAGATGTGTTATTCAACCATTAGAAGCAAAGTAGTATTAGTTAGTAATTGAAAGCGACTTGGAAAAAAAATACTAGTCTGGTTGATCTAGACAAGCCCTAGTTTTTAGACACAGGATGCATGAATTTCTTTCTTTATGAAATCTTTTAGTTCTTATGATGTTTTCGATGGTTGTCTGGCCCTAGTTTTATGTAGTTTTATTTCATTTTGACAATTGTATTATGTTGATAGTGATTGTGTTTGGGCTTGGAGATTGATGTTGGAGTTCGATGTCTTGTGTACTTTGCCATAGCCTTTGATGAAGTTAATGGAATTCATTTTGCTTTTCTTCTTCTTTCTTCTTTAGTAGTTTGAACTTTTGAACCTTGTTAAAGAAATTAAGAGGACCAGGATACTACAACAAAAAAATGTTTATTACCAAAAAAAAAAAATATATTATTGCAATAACATTAAAGTTATAGCAATAGTTTACGCAAGGTGTTGCAATAAAATTTGCGGTAATACTTTTGTGCTACAAAAAAATTTGTTGCAGTAAACTTTAAATATCTTAATGACAATTTTGATGTAATAATATATTTGTGATTGCAATCATCAATTTATTACCTTGAATATCTTGCAGCAACTATTATTTTACAAATTTTATTGCAATAGATTAAAAATAATTGACAAAAATAATTTGTGTCAAGTTATTGCAACAATATTTTCATTGTCATAGATAATTGTTTCATATTTTTCATTATAATAGATGGTTACTATTAGATTATTGTAATAATATATTTGTTGAACCTTCATGTTTGTCATTGCAATAAATTGTAAAATAATTTATATTTAGCTATTGCAATGATATATTTGTTGCAATAAGCTATCACTTTGAAATTTCTATTGTAATAGATTGCAAAATAATTGATATCAAGTTATTACACCGATTTCTTCAATTTTAGTTATTGCAAAAAAAAAAAAAAATCTTCAATTTACAACGATTTCTTTAATTTAATTTTTTTTTTTTTTAAACACAAGATCTAAAGAAATGATGTCAAAAGGCAAACACCCCCAAATCCTCCTCTAAGCACAAAGGCCAGATATGATGAATATGCCTCTGTTGCTGTGGGCCACTGGCACTGGGCATGTCAGTGAGTGTTGCGCAACTATAATAAGAGCACTGAGCACCCTACTTTTAATACATTCTTTTTGCATTTTATCCCGACCCCCATTGCCCCCTTTCTTTTGTTTCCACTCTAAATTTTATCCTCATTTTTGGGAACACCCTAACTTTGTCATCTCTTTTACTTTAATGTTTGAGCAAAAAGTAAGAAGTAAGAGGTAATGTAATGCAGTCAGTTCACCAATTTTTTGGTTTTATGTTTTCAAATTTAGAACACAGTTTTTCTAAAAGCGCTGGTATAGGTTGTATTCATATTTTCATAAATACCCTATAAGGGCGGTTTTAAAACTGCTCGTATAGATAGACCTATACTGGCACTTTTTTATTATTATTAAAAAACATAGGTATAGGCCTTGAAATCCGCCGATACAAGTCTTCAAAACTGTTGGTCAAGACTGTCCTGACACAAGTAAAAGTGCTAGAACCATGTCTGAAAAGCACCGGGACCTATCCCAACATTTTTGAAAGGTGCTGGTATAGGTTCGACGACCCTATACTAATTGTCACTACACGGCGATTTAAAGCACTGGGTAGACATTTTTGGCATATTTCAGCTCTTTTTGGGGCTATCCCAGCACTTTTGCAAACGCTGGGATAGCCCCCTTTTTTTTTGTAGAGAGAGAGGATACCCAGTGCTTGTACAATCCAACTTTGCAATAACATTTCTTGGTTAAACTTAGAGAGCATAAGTTGTAACTATTTGGAAAGCTTAGCAAGGAAGAAGGAAAGTTGTTATGAGATGCAGATCTGGAGATATAGAGTTAGAAAAAAGGAAAGTTATGATGAGGAGCTTTGGAGATATGGAATTTGTAGGGGTTGAGGGTGGGTTTGAGAGAAACAAATGGCATTTTTGGAGGAGGAGGAGCTCAAAGTTGAGAAGAAGCAACCCTGAGAAAAGGTAGGGCAAAAGATGCTTTAAAGGGATTTGGATCTCCAGGTTATATAATATTAGTAATAGTAATAATAATAATAATAATAATAATAATAATATAATTTAAGGTTACAAATATTATACAACACACACTACCAGAGACATACATACACCACAACACTAACTCCAACACACAACAACCTAAGACAAACTTCAAACCAACAGGTAATTAAAAAAAACAAAACAAAATAGCAAATGTATATTATGTTATAAAATAAATAAAATTCAAATCAAAGAAAAATGAATCCCAAACCCACTACAAATAGCAGTAATCAAGAACAATAGAAACATAAATTATTTTTTTAATTTTTTATTTAATTTGGAGCAATGCCCTAATAAAAATATATCAATACCCCCAAATATATATTATATTGTATTATATCCATTCACATTACACCCAAATCTAAACAAAAACGTAAGAAAAAATATCTGAATATTATTGTATTTGTATTATGTTCACGACAGGAAAATAGTAATATACATATACATACACAATACATGGTAGGAGAAATAGCTGCAAGAGCAACTTCGTCACAGAAAAAGAGAGAGAAAAAAGAACAAAAACACTACAAAAAAAATCGTCCTATTGTAATGTTTTTTTCCTGGCACTTTTAAAAATTGCCATAATACAGAAGCCTATAGCAGCACTTTTTGAAACTGTTGATATAGGAAATCCTATTACGGCATTTCAACACTGGTGCTTCATAAATCACTGCAATAAGAGACATATAGCGGCGATTTCCAAAACCACTGGTATAGGAAGCCATGTTGCAACATTTTCAAACCATTGCTATAGGTCAAAATTACCGATATTTTTTTTAATTATTTTCTCATTTGAAAAGAACCTATCTCAGCACTTTAAAGCGCTATAATAGGTTAACCCTATCACAGCGCTCTCGAAAGTGCTAAAATAAGATAACTTATTCCCTTATGGAGGAGACCTATCCTGTCACTTTTAAAAACGCTGGAATAGAGTTAACCTATCCTAACGTTATTAAAAGCATTGGAATAGGGTCACTCTATTCCATTATGGGGTATACCTATCCCGGCACTTTTAAAAGTACTGGTATAGGTTGTATTCATATTTTCGTAAATACCTTATAGGGGCGATTATAAAAACTGCTGGCATAGATAGACCTATACCATCGCTTTTTATATATATATATATTAAAAAGCGTAGGTATAGGCCCTGAAATCCGCCGGTATAGGTCTTCAAAACTATTAGTCAGGACTATCCCGACACAAATATAAGTGTCAAAACAAAGTCTGAAAAGCACCGGGACCTATCTTAGTGCTTTTGAAAAGCATTGGTACAGGTCCGGCAACCCTATACCGACTGTAATTGCGCGGCGGTTCAAAGCACCAGGAAAAAAAGTGCTAGGATAGGCATTTTTGGCCTATTCCAGCACTTTTAGGGGCTATCCCAGGGCTTTTGCAAATGCTGGGATAGCCCCTTTTTTTGTAGTGACAAAGAAAAAGAGAAATGATACCCAGTGCTCGTATGATCCAACTTTGCAATAACATTTCTTAGTTAAACTCAAAGAGTTGTAACTATTTGGAAAGCTTAGCAGGGAAGAAGGAAAGTTGCTATAAGATGCTAATCGGGAGAAATAGAGTTGGGAAGAAGGAAAGTTGTGATGAGGAGCTTGGGAGAAATGGAATTTATGGGGGTTGAGGGTGGGTTTGAGAGAAACAGATGGCATTTTTAGAGGAGGAGGAGCTCAAAGTGGAGAAGAAGCAGCTCTGAGAAGAAGGAGGAGCTTAAAGTGGAGAAGAAACAGCTCTGAGAAAAGGTAGAGCAGAAGATGCTTTAAAGGGATTTGGATCCCCTGGTTATAAAATAATAATAATAATAATAATTTAAGGTTACAAAGTTAGGGTAAGACAGGCACGTACAAAATCTGTCCGTACAGCGCTGGGATAAGTTAACCATATTCTAGAGCTTTTAAAAGCACTGGAATAGGTTTACTCCATTCCGTTATGGGGTATACCTATCCCGGCACTTTTAAAAGCGCTAGGATGGGATTACTCTATTTCCTTATTGAGGAGATCTATCTTGGTGCTTTTAAAAGCGCTGGAATAGGAATATTCCATTCCATTATGGGGCATACCTATCCCAGCGCTTTGAAAAGCGGTGGACTAGAGATTTCTCATAATAAATGACCAATACCCTCCTAAAACTTAGGTAATGACCAAAGTACCCCAAAAAAAAAAAACATTGAAAAAGACCAAAATACTCTCGATTACTTGAAAAATACCAAATTAACCCCATAAATAAATAAAAATGACCAAAATGCCCTGTAAAAGCAAAAAATGTCCAAAACTATTCAAAATGATAGGAGATAAAACCATCTCATTAGTAAACTATTCAAAGCTATAGTTTTTTTTTTTCTTTTAATGTTGTTTTGAATTTAGTAACTGCATGGATTCATGAGTTTTATATTATAAATTGATACAAAATTTGACATTCACAATAATTATAAATAGATGTGATTTAATGGTGGTACTGACAAACTGCTAATACGTTGATGTAAACTAATCCATTATGCATTTATTTTATTGTAGAATGGTGATAATGATTTGGCAGTGGATGTCCATTCTCTCAGTGATAGCCGCGTATCATCCGATGACAGGCATTAGGTGATAATGATGTAGACGGTGGACCTTATTTTGGAATAACTACCTGGACATTTTGATATTTATAATAAAGTTTTAAACTTTGATCTATATATTTTATAGTTGGAAACTTTATTATAAAATTCTATAAACTTGGGATGTATTATTTTTTGTATAGTAATCTAGATATTTGGGATGTAATTATTGATATGGTGTAATTTAATATATTTGGTTTGTTGGTTTAAAGTGGTATTGTATTTGGTATTGGAAAATATGAATTGTAGGTTCTATAAAGTATAGATTACAGGTGCTATAAAATTAATTAAAAAAAAAAAAAAAAAAAAAAACCTTTTGCAAAGCTTTACAAACCATTGGAATAGGGTATGGCATAAGTAGGGCCTATTATGGCGTTTTAAATGCGCTAGTACTGGCCTTATTATTTTACCCATTGAAGACCTATACCAATGCTTTTAAAAGTGCTGGTATAAGCTATATTCATATTTTAGTAAATACCTTATAGGGGCGGTTATAAAACCACTAGTATAGATAGACCTATACCGACGCTTTTTTTTTTTTAATTATTAAAAAGCGCAAGTATAGGCCCTGAAATCCACCAGTATAGGTCTTCAAAACTATTGGTCAGGACTGTCCCAACACAAATAAAAGCGCTGGAACAGGATTTGAAAAGTGCTAGAACAAGTTCGGCGACCCTATACTGACTGTCATTGCACGGCAGTTTAAAGTGCCAAGATAGGCATTTTTGGCCTATTTTGGCACTTTTTGGGGCTATCCTAGTAATTTTGCAAACGTTGGGATAACCCCTTTTTTGTAGTGAAAGAGAAAAAGAGAGAGGATACCCAGTGCTCGTATGATCCAACTTTACAATAACATTTCTTGGTTAAACTTAGAGAGCATGAGTTGTAACTATTTGGAAAGCTTAGCAGGGAATAAGGAAAGTTGCTATGAGATGCAGATCTGGATAAATAAAGTTGGGAAGAAGGAAAGTTGTGATAAAGAGCTTTGGAGAAATGGAATTTGTGGGGGTTGATAGTGGGTTTGAGAGAAACAGATGGAATTTTTGGAGAAGGAGGAGCTCTGAGAAGAAGGAGGAGCTCAAAGTGGAGGAGGAGGAGCTCTGAGTAGGAGGAGCTCAAAGTGGAGTAGAAGTAGCTCTGAGAAAAGGTAGGGCAGAAGATGCTTTAAAGGGATTTGAAACCCTAGGTAATAATAATAATAATATAATTTAAGGTTACAAACCTGTCGGGGTGTGTATTTGTACCACTTTAAACCAATTCATTATTAATATGATGTAATTAAATATTTTTGGTTTGTTGGTTTAAAGTGGTATTGTATTTGTTATTGGAAAATATGAATTGTAGGTTCTATAAAGTATAGGTTACACGTGTTATGAATTGTAGGTTCATTACAGGTACTATAATTTTTTTTTTTTTTAAAAAAAAAACCTATTGTAGCGCTTTAATTACAAACTGCTAGAATATGGTATGGCATAAGCAAGGCCTATTACGGCATTTTAAAAGCGCTAGTATAGGCCTTGTTATTTTATCCATTAAAGACCTATACCATTACTTTCGAAAATGCTGGAATAGGTACTGCCTATGTCAGCGCTTTAGCGCTAGTATAAGTTGTATTCATATTTTCATAAATACCCTATAAGGGCAGTTATAAAACCGCTAGTATAGATAGACCTATACTAGCACTTTTTTTTAAAAAATTAAAAAGTGTCGGTATAGGCCCTAAAATATGCCGGTACATGTTTTCAAAGCTGTTGGTTCAAACCATCCCAACATAAGTAAAAAGAGCCAGAACAGGGTCTAAAAAGCGTCAAGACCTATCCCGACACTTTTGAAAAGTACAAGTCCCGCGACCCTACACCCATTGTCATTGAGCGACGGTTTAAAGTGCTGGGGAAAAATGCGCCGAGATAGGCATTTTTGGCCTATTCCGATGCTTTTTAGGGCTATCCTAGTGCTTTTGCAAACGCTGGGATAGACCCTTTTTTTTGTAGTGAGAGAGAAAAGGGAGAGGATATCCAATGCTCGTACGATCCAACTTTGCAATAACATTTCTTCGTTAAACTCAAAGAGCGTGAGTTGTAACTATTTGGAAAGCTTAGCAGGGAAGAAGTAAAGTTACTATGAGATGCAAATCTAAAGAAATAGAGTTAGGAAGAAGGAAAGTTGTGATGAAGAGCTTTGGACAAATGGAATTTGTGGGGGTTGAGGGTTGGTTTAAGAGAAAAGGATGGCATTTTTGGAGGAGGAGGAGCTCAAAGTGGAGAAGAAGCAGCTTTGAGAAAAGGTGGGGCAGAAGATGCTTTAAAGGGATTTGGATCCCCAGGTTATATAATAATAATATAAAATTAGGTTACAAACCTGTCGAGGTGAGACAGGTGGCACGTACCAAATCTGTCCATGCAGTACGGAAATTTAAATTTGTTGGTCCGAGAATGTTTTGCTTGGAGGGGAGATAAAGTAAAAATTATATTAAGGGAGAGAGGTACTACATTCATAATATTTTTGCAATCTTTTTACAACAAATCATTGGTGGTTAGTTGTTATTGGTTCAAATTTAAACTTAATACTAAGATTACTTTTTTGCCCCAATAATAATAACTAGTAACAACTTGTCATATTGTGAAAATAATGTGAACATATAATACATTTGTTTTTTTTAAAATAGGTGAAGATCGCTGCACAGAAGATCACAGCACTGAAAAGTGAAAAACAAAATTCCATAATTGGGACACACATCTCTGAAATCTCCACCTAGGTCATCAAATAAACCCAAACAGTATCTTTATCAATAGTACCTTCGGAAACTATTCCCCAAAATAATACCACAAATAAAAGAGAAATATTGTGGACCACGTCAGGAAGACTTGGACGAGGGGGCAGTGGCCCCCCTATTTTTGTTTTTTAAATTAATATATATATGCACTCATTTTAGCAATTTTGTTATATAAAATCACACTTTACCCCACTTAACATTATCATTGATTCTTTTAAAAGTACTACTCTAGTCACAAACTTTTCTATTACATTTTTACAACTGTTGCGGTAGTAAAATTTTATTGGTTTGCACACGGGTTCATCACTTACACATTGCATTTTTACTTACTAATAATTACTCACCACAATAATAATTTGTAAAAAAGTTTGTAATTCAAGCATTTTTCTCTTTTTAAAGGCCAGATTAAAATCTAAAGTAAAATAAGTAAGCCCAAAAAAATTATTTGACAACAAAAATTACCAATAAAGTTAAAAAAAATTAAACTCAATCAACCAATTTTACCCAAAACAAACAACGTGACCCGTTAAAAAAAATTTTAAGAAAATAATTTTGTCCATAGTTGGACACATACATAAAAAAATTTATTTAAAAAAAAAAAAAAAAACATTAGTTGTTAAGCAACTGATTCAGATGCTAGAGTCGCCACATGCAACTAACAACAAAGCTACCCCTCCTAACTTCAAGTCCTGACTCCATCCCTGGACCACATAAAGAGAAATATTGTTTGACAAGTATTTTCAGTTTTTGGTTTTCAAAATTCCAAATTCAAAACATGAAACAATTTTGGTGTTTTCTAAGGACATAACTATATTTAATGATATGATTTTTGTGATTTTAGGTTGTTAATATAGAGATTTCTAGGTTTGTTTTGGTGTGGTAGGACATAGTCATGGTGCTGGATTTATGGGGTTTGTTTAAGAGGGTTTTTGTAGTCCTAACAATTTTATATAGTTACTTTTGTCAAAATAACATGTAATTTTGGGAACTAAAAATTTTTATAAAACATCATTTTTCCTGTTTTTAGTTTTGAGAACTTGTTTTCTAAAATAGGTACCAAACAAAAAATGAGGTAAAATTGTGTGTTTGAAAACTTATTCCTTACAATTTTTGAGAACTATTTTTTAGACTTGAAAACATAAAACAAAAAATTTTAACCAAATAGGCTCTAAATTATTTTCCAAAGAATAATAGGGATTTGGTGTGGAATTCCAAGCCAAAATGGAAAATTAGCCATAATTTTTAAACATTATAATTAGTAGGCTAAGTTTTCAAACTATATTCTTTACTAGCATCTCAAGTTTAAGAGACTCGATTTAGGGCCTCTAAATTGAGTCTTTGAGGGTCGATTTTCATGTTCTCATTGGGTTTGAGTTGACACTTTTTCCACGTGGTGTCCACCTGTAAATCGAGTCTCTAAGACTCGATTTACTCGATTTACATCCATATCTAACCTTAACAAGAAAGAAAATATTATTTTCGACAACAACAACAACCACAACTAATTCCATCGAAGACTTCTAACCTTAACAACAAAGAAAATATTATTTTCGACAACAACAACAACCACAACAATGATTCCATCGACTTCTTCAAGTTCTTTAGTAACCTCAGTTACTCTGAAAATATGTGTTCATTAGAGGGAAAAAAAAAAACCCAAAAACAGAAAGGCCACGCTGCGACCTAGGTCGTGCATCAACTTGGGTCGCGCTGCGACCTGGGTTTGGCGTGGCCTAGGTCAACTTGAGCTTGATCTCCATTTCTGCTTCTTCTTTTTCTCTCTCTCTCTCTTTCTTTTTTTCTTTCTTTCCACGTTTTTGCTGTTTCTGTATTTTGGGTTTTCTGAGTATATTTTGTAGTTATTTTGGGGTTATAAATCAAGTCTTAGAAACTTGATTTTCAGGTAGATGCCACGTGGAAAAAAAAAAAAAAAAAAAAAAAAAAAAAAAAAAAAAAAAAAAAAAAACCACATCAGACGTGATCAACCCATGAAAATCAAGTCTCAAAAACTCAATTTATAGGCCCTAAATCGAGACTCTTAGACTCGAGATGCTAGTAAAAAAATATAGTTTGAAAACTTAGCCTACTAATTATAATGTTTAAAAATTATGGCTAATTTCCCATTTTGGCCGAAATTCCAACTCAATACTCTTTGCCTCGGTGAAGGTGTCTTCAACTTGTTTGTTTTCATTTTCTAAAAATCGTGGGCTCCACCAAGAGAAATGTTGTTTGGCAAATGTTTTCCTGTTTTCAAAAATCTGAATCCAACTTTTACTGTACAAGACTGAAAATAGGAAATAAGGAGGTGTTTGGTACATGCACTTAGAAATATGTATTTTATTGTTTGAAAACATGTGTGAAAATATGTGTTGGTAAAAAAGTGTGTAAAAATACATGTAATGTTGTTTAAAAACATGTGTTTTTTTTTTTTTGAAATAGTATACCAAACAGGGCCTAAGTTTTTAGTGTTTTATAAGAAATGAGAACTAAATTAAGTCAGTTGTCAATTCTTATAAAACGCAAAATTGCTCTCAAACACCATTTTCTCTGTTTTTAGTTTTGAGAACTTATTTTCTAAAATAGGCGTCAAACAAAAAATGCGGTAAAATTGTGTTTTGACAACTGATTTCAAATACAATTTTAGAAAAACTGTGTTCTAAATATGAAAACATAAAACCAAAAAATTGGTGAACTAACTGCATTACATTACCTCTTACTTCTTACTTTTTGTTCAAAAATTAAAGTAAAATAGATGACAAAGTTAGGGTGTTCCCAAAAATGAGGATAAAATTTAGAGTGGAAACAAAAGAAAGGGGGCAATGGGTTTGAGGACAAAATGCAAAAAGTATGTATTAAAAGTAGGGTAGAGTAGGGGTAGCATATGGCAAGCCCAATGCTTTTATTATAGCTACGCAACACTCACTAACAAGCCCAGTGCCAGTGCCACATAGCAACAGAGGCATATTCTCATATCTGGCCTCTGTGCCCAGTGCTAACCAACAGCTGCAACAACTGTACCCTTGCCTACGCAAATTAAATTATGTAAAATTGTAAAACTTGTCGAACAAGTTGTAAACAAATAGGGAGATTTTTATTTTCTCTTTTTTTATGAACAACCTGTCTTGTCTTTGGCTATATACTCTTTAATATAATGGTCAGGTTAATTATTCTTATTTGGTTTAAGTAGACTCTATAATTAGCTACGTTCTAAATGTTTCTTTGTATTTTTTTTTTGTGGGGGGGGGGGGGGGGGGGGTGAATATTACCTACATTTTCAGTACCAAAAAAAAAAAAAAAACCTGGAACCCATTAAAGAGATGGGCAAGACTTGGGTTAATTCCAATTTGACATATTGGTTGGAACCAAAATGACTAAAAAGATTCCAGTTTCTTAGAAACCAAACAGAAAAGTTGCTAAAAACCCAGAAAGGAAATCACAAAATAAACCCCAAGCAAATTAAATATAAAAAAACATATTTTATATTATATTTCTCATGAAGAAAATATGTCATGATCATGGTTAAAATTTTGAAACATATTTTATTTTGTCATTTATAAAAGAAAATAAAAATTTTCACTTAGGTTTTACTAGAAAGAGCAAAAGAGCAAACATTTTACTAGAAATTTTTTTTTTTTTAAATTATTCATAATAACAATGAAAACATGATTGGTTACCTGTTGCTTAGGAGAGATCAAGTTAGAAAAAGCTCTCTTGGTACTCTTAACATAAACAACGACCTTCTTTTAGGCCCCAATAAGTTGAGCACTCATCGTGAAGAAGAAAATTTTCAAAAAAGAAGGGTATTCCATGATATTCACTTTCTAGTTTAACTCCTTTTCTAGAGCTCACTAGTGCAAGGATCAAAATAGGTGCTGAACTTAAATTTATGTTGGCCTGAAGGTATGTTTTCATATGCTTCCTACGCGGCATCTAAGTTGTAAAATGTTATTCACTAAGACATGATATGCTCAAAAATTCAGGCCCAACAACTATAACTCTATTGTTCTTATTAATTCTCCATATTTGCAGTGATATTGTAAGATCACCAGCCTAAATTAGCTAAAACTCATAACCTTGCATGGATTATTTTTCAACTGCGCACCAATTTTTCCTTTCTTAAGCTTACACAAGAGTGCCAAGAGACAAGTAGTTATGCTTATAAGGTAAGGATGAAAATTGGAGTGATGTTTAAAATTGTAAAACTTGTGGAATAAGTTCTAAACAAATAGGTAGATTTTTTTTTCTCTCTTTTTATGAACTACCTGTCTTGTCTTTGTCTATATACTCTTTAATATAATGGTCAGCTTAATTATTCTTATTTGGTTTAAGTAGACCCTGTAATTAGCCATGTTCTCAATGTTTCTTTGTAATTTTGGGGGAAAAAAATATTACCTACATTAACCCAGAAGAGAGAGAGAGAGAGAGGTTACATGGACCAGTCAACAAATGAGTAAACCCCACTATGTTATAACTTTTTCTAATTATAATGCATTGGTGAGCAGCCACCACCTGCTGTGGCCAGACATCAAACATTAGCCACTACACATCAAGGACACTATTAATAACCACTCTCTATATTGATACACAAACCTCCTGATGCATGACCAATTAACATTCCCCCCCACCCCCAAACAAAAATAATGAGGAACTGCTAAGCTACAGACTAGTGAGCACCCCCAAAGTTTTAAATGCCTTCAAGGCCACCTTCCCCAGTATTGGAATTGCTACCACTAAGTTAAAATTCCTTCCTTGCTGTTGGTTGCTCCCCAAGAAGTTGGGATGGCCATGAATCCATTGGAGTGGGATACCTGGCATGTGGTTTGCTCACATTTGAGTTGGGCTTAAATGTCTGCTGGGTAACATCAGGCAATGCCTCTGGACGAATGGGGAGGACAAAGACAGCAGGTACTTGCTGTGATGAGGGCTCAACAGCAGGCAATCTGACACAGTCTCCCGGGAAATGTGATGTCAGTTCTGGTTGCTGAAATTCGGGAGGTGGCACGTTCAAGTCGGGTTTAGATTGGGCTATTCTCTCTTCTAGTTCACTTCGCAGTTTTTCAATCTCGATTTCTAGGGCAGAATTCTCCTCCCTCAGCTCATTCTTCTCAACGGTCACCTGTTCAAGACAACTTTAATTTCATATAGTTTCTTCTCAGCAATTCAAGACTAACAGGCCTCTTTTACAAAAAGGACAACGGTTGAGGGTCAGCTCAAAGTAACTAGTAGAAAATAAAAATACAACTTGAATGGATGAACTTATGTTTCGACCACTTAAACTGGATAACGTCACACATGGGATAAAACTATTTACCAGAGATCAGTCAGAGATAGTTAAGGAAATTACATATTTAGATTCAGACAAGAGAGATGTGTGCTCCTTTTTGAGGCACTCAATCTGGCTTAACAAGTCCCTCAACAGTCGAGTAGCTTCACAAAGTACAGAGGCCTTTCCACTGTTCTGTTGGGTCAGTTCTACACAAGAAAATTTTTGACATAAGTAATGATCTATCACCATATACATCATCACACAAAAACATCTGCTGTTTATATACTGAAGACCAAAAAGCTAATCAAGACTATAACATTGATTAGAATAAACATGTTGACAGTGGATTTTTATAAATCTAAAACATGTAGGTGGCAAAGAAATATCATGAGAAGAATGGAAGTTACCAAGAGCACTGGCCAGGTCAAGAAATAGATCATTCAAATGTTCACGCTTCAATTTCTCCCTCTCGGCTTTTTGTATTCTTTTAGGAACTTTCCCCTTATTCTTTTTGCCAGGACAATCCCTGCGACACAAACAGCTTTAAGGCATCTAAACAAGGTGCCCTAGCTATTTTCATCCAAATATGCAAACCATGTGAAGCCACTTAGATGTGTTTTTTTTTTTTTTTTTGATGACATAGGAGAACTTCACTCAGATTAGTTGCACGTCGCAGAACATACTGTACAACAATCTTCACTGTTAATCAAACTCTTATGGGTAACTGACTCAACCCGCCAGAACCAGTTACTGGGTAATCCAAGGGCTTTTCACCCCTGACGGGCTAAGCACTTAGATGTGTTATAACCAACTAGTCTCAAAAACTTAGCATGCACACTGGTTATTGCTAAAACGTATGTTGCTAGGAAAAAGTTATAAGCATTTAGCATCTGTAGGAATATGCCAAAGATGCCTGCTTATGCAGAACAATGCATCCAAATATAACTCAAGTGTGCTACTCCAACAAAAGTATTAAGGAAAACATAAATGAAGGGGGCCTTAAAGAATGCAAAATAAAAACTAGCTAATAGTAATAGATGAAAAGATTGAGACAATGTAAAGATGTCTAAAGGTTGGTAAACAAAGATAACATAGCCTGAATAGATATAGAGTTTGTTCTTCATGTTGCATGTGATAGAAAGGTGGGTTCCTCAACTGAATCGTACCATACCATACTTTGGGAGGGGTCCATACCTCCTATAGATAGATAGAGCCCCCAGTAGCCTCATATTAACACTATGAATTTGAATTAGAGCTTGACAGAAAAGGTGAATCCAGAATTTGGAGAAATCATGAAGACAATCTAAGCCAGCATAACATCACATAAACCCCCTTTTTTTTATAGGTAACAGGCATCTTCATTAAAAAAAAGTATGTCATGTTCACGATGATGAACAGACTGTACTAGAAACAAATACAAACAAATCAAACAGAGATAGAATGCACAAAATCAAAAATGGAATAAAATTTTTAAATCAAATTGTTATTCTTCAGAAATGGGGTTGAATCAAATTGTTATTCTTATTCTTATTCTTCCTCCTTGACATGGATGATAGAAAGTTATTTACGGCAAACTAATTTCAAGTTCATAAATGTTCGTCGCTTCTTTTTTCTGTCAAAGCATATTTAAGACTTCCTTTTATTTTTTACACAAGATATAATCCACCTACCACCAACTTTAAAGGATATTGAAAATTTCCCAGCGGTATACTGCAAATTAACAGAGAACTCACAAATTTCTCAAAATGAATGATGGCACCTAATTGACATCAACCTTTCATTAAATTGTATACCTTTAATAAGAATAGGCTCTGGCTCTAACAGCACCTCCTCCTCTATCCCAAGAATAGGTGGAGGGTGACATCATAAATTCAAGACCCAAAGGATCTAGGTGCACCTATAACTTAACAATTGGAAAATTACATTTTAACCTTTCATTCGTTGGGGAAGGGGCTTGTGGGAGCACCAAAAGAATTGAGTTATATTGCAATAATTTAGTAAACTCATATAACTGGTCATTTGCAAGGCATGTCCAACCCATAACATCATTCTCCTAATTAAAGTCTTACAGGTCTATACATTTTATACCCAATTGCATTTAATTTTAACAATACCTTCTCTCAAGTAAAACATTCTCTTAAATTGTAATTTGCAGTTTCATGTACACTAGTTAACAAATAGAGAAAACCAACCATGTAGTAACTACATGTGTACATTCCATACTACTCAATATACATCATCCATCAATCTATAATTCAAGCACTAAGATGCACTGCTTAAATTACAACATATATCTCATAGTTAGAATCACACTACCATCCAGCAACAAAATTAGGATCTATAAGCAAATTACCTGTCTATGGAGTCCTCCGTCACCACATTGACACTGTCCACCAATGGACTTTGAGCCTCTGAACTCATGCTAGTCCCAATAAATTAAAATCCAGCTAAGGATCAATCCCCTAAAATCACAAACCAAAAAAGTCAAACTTTCTTGTTTTATTATTGCAGATAACTAAATAAAAAAGAATAAAGACATACACACACGCACATACATACATACATACCTATATATACATATTATGACTGAAAAAATATCTTTTCTTTTTTTTTTTTGAGAAAGAAAAATTATCTAATTTACTATTCTACAGTATATGCATCAAACAGTTATGTAAAAAAACAGAGACTTTGTTTATTTTCCAAACATGGGTGCTTCTTAATTCGATCAGCTTCTATTTGGTTTCTTTCCCAGAAAACTATGTATCCTTTTCATTTTCAGTACCAAAAAAATAAAAACTTTTATGGTTCATTTCCAGGAGAACCCAAAAAAAAAAATGGAACCCATTAAAGAGATGGGCAAGACTTGGGTTAATTCTACATATTGATTGGAACCAAAGTGACTAAAAAGATTCCAGTTTCTTAGAAACCAAACAGAAAAGTTGCTAAAAACCCAGAAATGAAATCACAAAATAAACCCCAAGCAAATTAAATATAAAAAAACCACAGATCAAAAAGCAAAAGCTAACAATATTGAATTATTGATACCTGGAGATCAAAAAGAAACCAAAGGCCAGGAAGTCTACAAGTCAAACCCACAAACAGTTCCACAAGAAAACGGTCCCTAACAACCTCTGTTTATAAATAAATAAATAGTACAGATGAAATGAATCGTAGAATTTTCGAGGAGATTAAAGAACAAAAACTCAGAGACAGAGACAGAGACAGAGACAGAGATGAAAAAAAAAAAAGAGCGTAGGTTGTAAGGTGTTTAAGGAAGAAAGAAAGAACAAAAATAAGAAAAAAAGAAAAAGAAGGAGTGGGCGTGTGTGGCGGGAGTGTTGAAGACACACGAGAGCGCGTGGCGGGTTGGTGCAATGAACCAGGACGTGTGTGTGTATTAGCGTTTTTGTTTTGGTTTTTATGTGACCTCACATACACACACACCTCGCCATGTGCAGTTTTCCTTTCTTTCTTTCTTTGTCTGTCTTCTAGCTATTTGGATATGGATCCACCCTCATGGCTAAATTCCTTTAACTAATCATTGATTGTGACGGGTGGATTCATAGCAGGTAAATCGCTGGCTTAGAAAGTTTTTTTTAAAATGTTAATGCTTAGACTTGAACTAAGAAACTCCTAATTAAACTCAAGACAGTCACTTTGAGATTGAGTGTCCAAACATTCGATCAACCCCACTAGGTTAAGCTAGCTAAATATGTTTAACGATTTTATTCATAGATCTAAAATTTTTTAATAAATTATTTGAGGAAAATTTTGATATTAGAGTATGTTTAGTAAGAGTATTTAAATATATATATATATATATATATTTTTTTTTTTTTTGGCCATCCATAAAATGGTGGGTCCCACACTTGAATTTATTTTTTGGATTATGTTTTCTAAATAAAGTTTTCAGGAAATCATATCCTATTTTTCCTTGTTTAAAATAGGATTTTGAATACGGCTAACACATGTTTTTAAGATAAAGAAAATGTTTTTAATGACATAGTTGGAAATAAATTAAAAAAAAATAACCCTATATATTTATCCAAACGCTTAATTTTACCACAAAAAGAAATTCTCACACCTCAAATTTAAAACTTATCATTATCCAAAAAAAAAAAAAGGGTATATAGCTTTATTTCCTTATCATTATCCATACAAAAAAAAAGAAGTAAGCTACATATTTTACACTTTACTTTTTTTTTTCTTTTTTTTAAAGCTCAAAAATAGGAATGGTCTCCCAAACACTTTTCTTTTTTTTTAGTATTTTGAGAATTGTTCTTAAAATTGGAAACCAAACACATACAATATAAAAATTATTATCTGAAAACTAATTTCAGTTTCAATTTATTGAAAATTGTTTTTATACTGTTTTGAAAACAAAAACAAAAATCTTCCAAATAAACAAACTCTAAAAAGCTGTGAAAAAACTAGTTTTTTTTTTTCTTTTTCCATCAATTTTTTTTTTAATTTAATAAACCAGTGTCCTTTGAGCATCGAAAAATGTTATATTACAATAAATTATAGATTTTTTTTTTTTTTGAGAAACCAATAAATTATAGATAGTAAGTTATTATTAGTTCTAATTCGAATCTATTACTTAAATTACTTTTTTGCCATCTATAATAACTAATAACAATCTACCACTTATGATTTTTTATGAAATGTTAGGGACATATCATTTATCTACAAAAAATAGTATTTTGTATTAAAAAAAGAAAAAAAAAAAGAACAAATAGTGGAGCGAGACTAGTCTTTTACCCATTGGGCAAGACTATTTTATATTATATGGATTTCATGTGCATTTTATTTATTCATACCTTACAAAACGTTTTGAAATATCTTATACGAATAAAATTGAGACAAAAAAGTATAAATACATATGTAAAAAATACATGATAAGCTTTAATGTAAAATACAACACAAAAAAGATGATATATATTTTAATTTAATTCTTTTATTATATTCTAATTTAGTGCTCATTTGTGTCCAGCATTTTTAGTTAGCTTTTAGCTCTTACGTAAAACTTTTTGAAACTTCATTTTTTTTTCTCATTTTATTGAGAATACAAGAATACTTAAGCATATTTTTAACAAAAAAATAAATAAAAAAAATAAATTAATACCAAATATACACTTAGTAGCATTTTTAAGTTATTGATAGCATAATTTCAAAAGATACTATAAAAAGAAGCCTAATTATATATTTAATATATTAAGCAAAATGATTCTTAAAAAAAAAAATATATATATATATATATATATATATGTATGTATACATTAAGCAAGATGAATGGGAAGAGAGCAAGTTGAAAGTGCTAATTTTACTAGGTTGTGTGTGTTTTTTGTACTAAATAGTGACAAATCGAATGTTTAAAGCATAGGGTTCCAAATTGTGTCATACATATTGATAATGCTTTCACTTTTCTACACACAAATGCATAAAAGTGTAATATTGGAAAGGTTAGAAATGCAAAGTGATGTTGCTCTAAGTACAAAGAGTAAAGTGCATTTCTTCTTTTACTAAAATACAATTTATGACCATCTTGCTTTTTGAAACTTCTAGCTTTTTTTTTTTTTTTTTTAATTATTTTTTAAAAAAACAAGTTCAAATCATGATTTCATGTTAACATGTTTAAGAAAGAATTTAAAATAATGCTTTTAACTCACAATTTTAACCTAAAAATTATGATTTCAACTTTTGTTTTAAAATTGCCACAATTTTTATAAATTTTAGAAATGCAAATTTATTTTATTATAATTTAATGTTTCATTAAATAACTCTCACTTTTCCCAATTTCACAATTAGAGTTTTATGGGAAAAGTTAACGAATGCCCTCAAAGTATTAGTTTAGAAAATATTTTTAGAAACTCTTTATAGGAAAAAAAGAAAAAAAAAAAAAAAGAAACTTACCTTTTTATATTTCCCATAAAAATGATATTAAAAGTTTCTTACAATGATCCATGAACAAATGGCCTAAAAGCACCCATACAAAATTCAATTTTTAATTTTTTGTACAATAGATAATCTCTTCAGTCTTGAATAGTTTTACTCAATTCAAAATAAATAAACTAGTTCTCATTCTAACATTTTCAATCTCACCTATTGATTTGTGGATACTATTCCAACAAATATTAACTTCCCCACAAGAGGGAGTGTGGCATACACACAGGACCATACTTATATAAAACTTGTATTGATTAGAGAGCATGCTATTATTATACTGCAGTACTTTGTTGTCATGGTTTTGTCACACTCGTACAAGAAAGCGTGTGCTATCCACAAGTATGCATTCATCATTTTTCATTTCAATCTACTACCAATGCACAACGCGCTTAAAACTATAAGCAATAGAATGGACGCGCTTAAAACTATAAGCAATAGAATGGAAAAAGGCTAGCTGACTGTGCTCAAGTCATGCACATGTAGCATATTCCTCCACATACAATAGCTCACAATAACAACAATTATAATACTCCTATATTGCTGCCAATTATCATGGAGTGATACTAATCCCATGCGCACAAAACACTATAGTTTTAAATTTGACAATAGTTTTTTTTTTATTATAAAGTTTACTATAACTTCATTCTCCTCTGGTGCAGGTGTAACTACAAATATTTTAATACTATTATTAGAATTGGAGAATAAAATAATAACGAAAGCACACTAAAAATTAAAAATAATTTTTTTTTTAAATTTTTAAAGATTTTTGGAATTGGGTTTTTATTAGAATATAATATTTATATTTCTTGAAACTTTCATAATAAAATCTTATTTAAAGCAATCTATGCCAATAATATTAACGTACTTATAATGCGTTACATAGCCAAAGCAAGCTCTCTGACGTGTAGTACTTATGTTTAATTGAAAGAAATTTTGGGCAATAAAATTCTAATAAAAATAGTATTTTTAAACTCTTACATTTTTTTTTTCACTTAGAGCAAACTATATTAATAACCATATTAATAACTACAGTATGTCACATAGCAAAAAGAGAAAATTTATATATATAAAATATGAAAGTTGGTGTAGTCAAACCTGTTATATAATATATGATATGATATTGTACATATTATATAATATAAGGCAAGATATATATAACATGTATATACACACATTCACTTGGTGTAATCATAACATTAAAGATGCAACTTTTATCATATATTTTTATCTACTTTTGAAGACTAACATGGAGTGAAATGATTTCCTAGCTTTCCTTCTCGGAATGAAGTTGGCTTTGGAATGAAATGATTTCCTAGCTTTCCCTTTCCCTTCAGGAATGAAGTTGGCTTTGGAGGTTAGGGGGGAATGAAATTGTTTGAGGAAAGTTCTCTCTTAACCAAAATTCACTAGTGACACTTATAAGAGTACCAATGAGTTTGAGAATTGGTTACCTTTTCAGGGTGATCAATTTTTTGGGTGAGGTAGAGGAGGATGGAGATGAAGTTAAGGTTACTTGGCATTTTCCTGGTCCGGAAAATTTAAGTTATGAAAAAAAAAAATATATATATATATATATATATATTTACTATGTTCCTTATGATATCTCAAAATCTCTAGAAGAAAAATGAGGTTAGAAACCATCAAGTATTGGGGATTTGAGTGATTTGGAGAAGATGGCTTCCTTAATTTTGGGATTTTCAATCAACAATTTAATTGGGGTCAAAAGTGTTGGGGGGATAAATACTTTGGGGTGCTTGCTTGAATAATTAATATAACATATAGTGACACACTTTAACCTAAAAGGCCTAAACTCAATGAGTATGTGCTTAATTATGTTATATTAACTACTCATTCTTTTAATATTTATTCAATGTAATACTTTACTCACACGTGTACATCCAACAATCTCCCCCTCATGTGAGTCTCTGCCTCTCTATGGGCTATGAATAAGTCCTACTCGCTCCCCCTTACCTAATGGCTTTTTCCTTTACTAGTATATCATCCATGAGCCTTCATGTGTCAACCCTACATATCTTTTATTTGTTGGGCCTTTTTCAAGATCGTTTGTGTGGACTCTATAGACTTGCTTAGTGTAAATACCGTACCTGCTCTAATTATAAAAGGAACCCACCATTCTCCATTTGCGAAAGGGTTTCAAGTACACACACCCTGTTCCTGCTCCAACTGCGAAAGGAACCTTGATAACTTTGTCACCTTTACTCCACACCACCATGAGCTCTGATATCATTTGTTGGGGAGATAAACATTTTGGGGAGCTTTCTTGAATAATTAATATAACATATAGAGATACATTTTAACCCAAAAAGCCTAAACCCAATGAGTATGTGCTTAATTATATTATATTAACTACTCATTCTTTTAATATTTATTCAATGTGGAACTTTACTCGCACGTGTACACCCAAAAAAAAGCATACTCACATAATATAGAAATGAGACATGGAATGTAAGCCGTGACGAGATTCTCTAATATTAGGACCATCTTAACCGAAAATGTATATTTAAATACACACTTACATCGTGAAAGATCCTGTAAATCTATGAAACATGCTTTTGATATGTTTATATATATATATATATACACCATGAAATATGCTTTTAATTATGTTTGTCAGCTTTGGAATCTTGGGTTCTTGAGCAGCCAAGTTGAAACCTGCGAATCTTCGTTCTTCCATCCAATGCAAGAGCAAGCACATCATATTCCTCCACATACCAGAGCTCAGACACCACAGCCTGAATATTCATAGGCCAAATGCCACCGTATGAGAGATAAATTTCATGCAAAAAAATCATTAAAAGAATCAAAAGAAGAGTTTGCAAAAACTAAGGATGTGCCTTGCCAGAAGTATAAAAGTTGTAAACATTTATGTGAAGTCTGTAGTCCTGATGTCTAGGTGGTCATGGTCAATACTTTGAAGCAATTACCAGAAGAGTAACAAAAGTTGAAAACCCATCAAAGTAGAAATAAAAAAAAAAATTCAACATGTCTATGTTGCGGTAGATATTATATCACTAATGTGGCTATTGAGGTCATTCTTCCTAAAGTTGATCCCAAAGCTGTGCTAGGACTCTAGACCGATAACTTCTATAGGATGCTGCAGGAAAAAAAGAAGTTGCTTGGTGATCACAAGAAATGTCCATTTGAACATTTACTTCCACCGTTATTGTCAACAAGGTATCTTGAAAAGGAGAATACATCCCCAATTGATAAAAAGTTAGAATGATTTGTCTCTGAAAATGCAAAGGAAGTGCTATGAGAATCTTCTATTCACTATAACCAAATATCTACCTTGAATGAAAGGTGCTGACATAGAGCAATTCTACAATGCAGGCACCTTTTTCTTCTTTTGTTTCTAGAATAATTTTTCACTTTCAAAGTCAAAACTATCAAAAAATATAGAATGAAGTTTCAACTTAATTTCACAGGAAGGATAATACAGTCCCAATGATATTGACATACTGGTTGTTGCCATTATTCCAGAAAATATACGCTTTACTAATGAAAATCATTATAGTGAGTGCTAGAATGTACAATAAAAAACCACCAGGGAACATCTGTGAAAAAGGTGTACTTCAAATCGATTTGAAAGAAAAGTGGGAAACTGTAAACCCATAATCCATAATTCCATATATGTCTCAACCAGACTGGAATGTACAATATGACCTAGATGCGATCATCAAATGGTATGCCACATTCACAAAAGACTATCAGATGACTAAGAAGTGAAGGTTACTTATACATGGTCGCATGCAACGATTCTTCCAAATATATGCCTTAAAATTCCCACGTAATGGAATCTTTTAACATGAGTAGAAACAGAAATTGGTGAAACTATAGCACTGCATCCTACTAAAAAATGCCCAATTCAGCTTCAACTACGTAATTCAAAACTTCAAATATAAACTGCCAATCATAATTAAACATAAGAACTTACCTCCATTCCACGGATTTGATTGTTTAGCTTAGCAACTAGGTCATGGAAGAATTGAACTTCATCTGAAGTTTTATGCAGCTCCTAAATATGACAACAATTGCGAGAGTCAAACTTAGAACTAAGTATATAAAAGAAAATATTCATGCAATTCATCTTAAACATGAGAACTGACAGATGTTCCTTTTTTTTTTTTTTTTTGATAAGTTGACAGATGTTCCTTGAACTCTCATTTTGAATGAGATCAAAATGCCAGATTTTCCAAGACACTTGTATTAAACTTCTTACAAGTAATCAAGTCATGACCACAAACACAATTTAGTAAGAAAGATTTTTTGGACTTTTACATCCGATGCCTTCTTTCCTTTAGGTATACACTATAATTTCAAGCTCAGTTGTTACTTCTGTTTTTTGCTCAAATCCTGTACCTACCATTTTCCATCCCAAAACACCTCCCATAAAATTATTATAAAAAAAGGGGTTCAAAATAAAAAACAGAAAAGATATCAATGTTACCCATAAACTAATCTATAGTTCAAATCCATGAAAGTAATGCTGATTCCTTGTGCAAGTTGTCTTGCATGTGCGCTAAAATGCGCTGATATCTTTTGCATTTGTATGGGGTGCCAAGTTGACATGAAAAGTATATTGCATGTCAAGCATTTGTTTCAATAGGATTCTAATAAACTAGAGCTGAGACAGCCAACGCATATACTTCTTAGTTAATTGCAATTGCCACTTTTCAGTTAAATGCAGTATCCCTTCCTAGTTTCTAGTTTCTACCCAACAAAAAAAATGAGTGGTGTCAAGCACTAACTTGATCTTGACTTAAGATGCAAAAATAAGACAGAGATACTCATGATGTACTACCATTGGAGTTGCTGCGGGGTGTCCCAGAAGCCTTGCAAATGATGTGTGAAGAATAGCAGCATCATACTGTAGCAGAAAAAGACTGCTGATTAGAAAATGATAGCAACCACATACTCATCATTTATTGTATCACCACTTAACCTGAGGAAGAGAAGATATCCAGTTTACATCTACCAATACTATTGAATAAGGCACCAATAAGGCCAGGACATAAAGATAGGACCCACCATGCAGCAGTGAGTTCCAACAAAGGATAAATCACCATCACTTTATTTTTAAAAGCAAACCAACATCATTGGATGCATATGTCATCAGCCACTATATTCTAAAAAAACACCAGGCAGTAGCGTACCAAAAAGGGTTTTCCTTAAGTGAGGCCATAGAGAAAAATATGCTCTTTTGAAAAGTGCCTAGGATAACGTCAAATTTGGGATTTGAAGTCTCTATTATTTTTGAGGGCCTCTTCTTTTTACATACATAATTTTAGAACTCAAGCCCTTGGGGGGCATACAAAGGAGTCCCAGAAAAGACATTTCAAACTTATTCTAAGAAAGGGAAATGAATTTTTTTTCAGAAAGGACGTTCTGAACTTCTGGGGGGCCATGGCCTCCTTAGACACCAAACCAAGCATGTAGGTATCTGTTAGGCTGTAAGCCATAAAGACCAGGAAAAAAGAGGCCCTATAAAATTTCATAAGTCAAGCAACAGTTACAATCATCTATGGCAAATATTAAGAGTCAATATCCTAGTATCAATCATCAAATAATAAGTGCTGAACAATCCTTGCATGAAACATTCATATTTCATACCTCAAGCCATTGAGATTATATATATATTTCTTCAACAGGAATTAAGAGATTCATATTATTCTTACAAGTTGCTTTTCTGGCGCATGTGGAAGTGCAGTCCTCAGCTTGGCACGAATCATTATGGGATCTGTCCCAGAGATTACCTATATTAAATAATAATTCATTATATGAACTGTTGATACATCTCATTACCTAGAAAAATCCTTCAGTCATTAGATTCACAGTGAAATTCTCCAAAAACTATACTATTTAAAAATTTCAGTCACACACAGAGTGGTTCCCACATAAAAGGACTTTCTTTACCTGGTTGATCTCCCTAGCTATTAACATTCATCCACTAATGGAAACAAAAGATTTGTAAGATGAAAATTCAATGCTTAAGCTTTAAAACCTTTAACTATAGATAAAGCTTTGGCAAAAACATTGATATATTTCTCCCTGAGGTAAATATAAGAAGGCCAAAGTTATAACTGACTTTTCTTTTGTCACCAAGTAATAGCTCAGCTTGAGCATTGAGTGGTGAAATTTATTATTAAAAAAAAAAATCAGACAACAACAATTTTAAATCATAATTTCTGGCTCAGAAACCCACAAATGAAAATAAATAGAATTGTGAAAAAGAAGTTTAAAAAATCATTTTATAGGTTCTTTTGCATTTTGTGGGTTAAGAAATTTCAAGAGCTTAAACACTGTAAGGGTAGATCATACACCACCTCCTATGTTGGACTGGTTGCTGTTTTAACTCCGCCCACAACCCCACTCTGCCACTCCTCATGGAGGAACTCATATTACTCAAACTAAGGATGACATTCCAAGAAGTTGCAATATAATTGCAGCTATTACAATCACATGGGAGAATTCTCATGATTCCGTACTGCAGTGTAGTATATGGTTGTCAACTAAAAAATTAACACCACCATTCCAAAGAGCAAAGTTGCAACTCATATTGAGATGTATAAAAATTTTAGGGTAAAAACAATTTCCCTCATGTGATTTGGCCCTGTCACAATTAAGACTGCAAATTTTCAATTGCTATATTTAACCAACTAAGGTTTGGACTTAGGAATTACATGAAATCATTACGTTTCCATCCAAAATAGGGTTTATAATTTCAAAAATCCAAACTTTAAGGGGTGAAAATATACTATTATAGCTACATCAAAAGGTAGCGGAAAGCCAAAAGAGTGTAGAAAAGTTCAGAAAGTAACCTGCCAGCAACCCAAAAGCACACCAGTTGAGGTTAAAACCACCCTGTCTAAAACAATTTTTAAAGGACAGAGATCATCTGCAACAGCATGAACAGCACTTGCTTCCACTTCTATCTGAAAAACCAAAATAGGTCCAAGAATCAAATGATACTCCAACGAGAATTAAATAGAAACATAAGATCCCGCTAAAAGGAAGTTTACCTCATCTTCACTAGCAGGAACAGGTGTAATATGATGTGAAGCATGAAACATGCTAAAATGGTACATGCTGGAGTTCTGAAACCAGATTGCTAAACAAAATACAGGTAAGAATGCCAAAAAAAAAAAAAAAAAAAAAATGCACAAAATATAATTCTATTTAAAAATGTAACCACAACTCAAATTCAAATAACACATATGTGAAAAAGTAAGCAATTTAAAAGCTTACCTTTATCAAAGTACGGATTAAAAATATGTTTCACAGCCTCCCTGTGGCAATCAAAGCATGTGTGAAATTAAAAAATAAACTACTATATAATTGCTCCCTGCAGCAAGCATGTATTAATTTGAAAAGGAAAGAGAAAAGAAAAAAAACTATATAAAACTTCCTATGAGATTAAGATGCTAATGTAAAAATTATGGCACTGTGATTAAAAAATATATAAAACTGAAATTTCATCCTTTTCCCCACAGTTTTTTTACTATCTTAATAATTATGTTATTATTATGATGCTCAAATTTATATTTTTTTAGGACTGCAAGTAAAACGTCATCATGATTAATGGGTTTTAATGAACTAATTCGCATGTGTTTTATATAATCTTATAGATGGAAAAAAAAAATGTAAATCAAAAGCACAAAAATATTAAAATAATGCTAATTTTTTGCATAATTAACTCCATCAATGGCATCCATCATTATCAGGCCATAATGTATGCAATTACATAATAAATCCATTCAGTTATGTTGATTTTTCCGAGAAAAGATTGGAAGCTGGATGGAACCCTTTCTGTAAGTAACCCACAAAGGATGACAAGTGACTGCCCATTGCAATCACAAGGCTGCTGACAAAAAGAAAGCTGTTGATAAACAGCATTCCTACACCCAAGAAGCATGCGAATTCAATTAATCAGAGGATAGAAAGCCATATAACAGTGGCCACTGGCCACCTTCTAATAAAAATTAACATGTTTGAATTAGTTTGGCCATCTCAACTTCTAAGAATATCAGGCAAGTCCTAAGAATAGGGACTTGAACTTTATATGGCTGCATCAATTCCCAGTGTTTTCACTCTCACTAAATCACCTAAGTTTCAATCATTTCTAAAACTAAAAGCTTTCAAAATTTTCTTAGCAATAAATCACAATAAAAACAATACACAGATTCATTAAAAATAAATCATAATACACGGATCAAACATATAACAACATACAACAAACTATAACAGCATGAATTATGAGAAAATGAAATGCTTACGAGATGTGCACTGAGTATTCAGTGCTCAGATACAAAACAGTAGCCCGTACAGGAGGGTTTGCTGCCTACACACACATACACACAAAAGAGGCAATCCATCATTTGCTCACTCAATTGAAACAAGAATTAACAATGTAGTACCATGTAATCCAAAAAAAAGGCTGATTTGTTCGATTCATACCTTAAGTACGGGTGTTACATGTCCATCCTTCAAAGTGAAAATATCCGAAAGTGACAATGACTGAGATGTTTCGCCTTGTTTAAGAAAAGCAGGCCCGTTCTCATCCAAATCCCTCTCCATCTTATCATACAACCTCGACCTCCGCTCGTCATTCAAATTTACAGAATCTGATGCAAGTTTCTCCCAAGTTAAACATAAACCCACCACTAGTTTAATAGTGCATATATATATATATATATATGTGTGTGTGTGTGTGTGTCAGCTTCTAGTTACTCAAATTAAATAAGTAATAATTAAGGGTTTGATTTGATTGATTAATAGAATACTAACTCAATAGTGCATATATGGATATCAGCTTCTACTAACTCAAATTTGTATAAAAATTCAAGTCCGTATAAAAATCTTAGTCCACAAATCACGCAGAAAATCAATAATAATAATGAATAAATAAATAAATAAAAGATGGTCTGGGTTTTAACGCAAGAGGGTGATTTCCTAAATAGCATAAAGTAGAATGAAACCGAGCATCATTAAATAAGTCATTCTGGGTTTTGATTAGATTGATTAATAAAATACTAATTCAATAGTGCACATATAAATGTCAGCTTCCAGTAACTGAAATTTGCATAAATACATAAGATCTTTTTCTTTTTTTTTGGGGGGGAAAAAGAATATTAGCCGGTAAATTCAAGTCTGTATAAAAATCTTAGTCCACAAATCACACAGAAAATCAATAACAATATACAAATGAGAAAAATAAAAGATGGTCTGCGTTTTAATGCAAGTGGGTAATTTCCTAAATAGCATAAAGTAGAGTGAAACCGACAGATCATCATTAAATAAGCAATCGTGGGTTTTGATTAGATTGATGAAAAACAAACTAATTCAATAGTGCATATAAAAGTACCAGTTTCTAGTAACTGAAATTTGCACTAAAAAAAATCTTAGCCCACCAATCACGCAGAAAATCAACAACAACAATGAATGAATAAATCTGGGTTTTTAATGCAAGTGGGTAATTTCCAAAATAGCACAAACTAGAATGGAACCAAACATCATTAAATTTGCAAATATGGGTTTTGATTAGATTGATAAAGAGAATACTGCCAAAAAAGAAAGTTTCCAAAAAAAAAAAAAAAAAGAATTCACCTGAAGATGAAGGTTGGTTGTGGAAAGCCATGTTGAAGAGAGAGTAGAAGAGGAAAGCAGAGGAGACAAAGATGAGAGCTACAGTTTTTGAGTGATTCTTATTCACTATTGATCTGTGTCCTCTGATCATGATGTACTGCTATATACACCCATTTGAGAGTAAAGGCTGGAAATATTCGTAACGTGTGTGAGGGGCAGCTAAACTGGCCGTGAAGAAGAAGTTCAACAGTCACATGGACAGTTTTTGATTTTTGATTTTTTTTTTTTTTTCCAGCTGGAAGCAAGTTTTTTTTTTTTTTTTTTTTTTTTCATAAATTCGTTACTGTTGATTTTTTTTTTCTCGTTACTGTTGATTTAATTTTCTGATAATTGATTGCCATATTCTTATCAAAAAAAAAAAAAAATTTTGATTGCCATATAAAGGCTTTACTTCTTTTAATTTCCTTGTGATTTCTTACCTTTAAAAAAAAAGACTTGAGTTAAAGACTTCTTGTCTATTTTATTAACTTTTAGGATAAAGTTTATTTACCAAATTAGTTATAGTCTATTACATTATATATTTATATATATATATATATATATATATATATATTTTAAAGTGAATTTTAACAAATTCATTATTAGATTACATTTTTTTTTTTCATGCTTGTAAAATTTCTTGAAAATTAAATATCAATAGCTATGTCATCAATAAATTGTTTAAATTATAAATTTTTGTAGTTTAAAATTATACATAAAATATAAGTTTATAGATCATATAGTAAGTTTTTTTATATATTGTTTTTATCATCCATTTATGTTAATAATTTATCTAACCATTAAGTGATAGATAAATGGCATAAGTTCATTAGCACGTGTCACCCATATAATGCTAGGTGTTATTGATATAGACAACGTCACCAATAGGGCTATTCAACCAACTCTTGGAACCGACCCATTTGCCCAAAATAATTGGTTCGACCCTAAAATCGATTGACTAGCTGCCTATGATGATTGACAACAGGTCTCTGCCTTCCAAAAACCAATCACAGACAGTTTGTTGGCAAGTTCTTACATGAAAACCCAATTTCAACTAACCTGACTAATCTCCACGCGCTAAATTTTGTTGTTCTTCGCCTATTCTTGCCTCTTTTTTCAGTATGAACCAGATCAAGCGAGATCTCGCCAAAATTCAATAGGATTTTGGCGAGACCCAATGAAATTTCAACCAAATTTGCTTTTTCTTGACACCAAATGACAACCAAAGAATACTCGAAGAGACTCGACTCGCCCAAATTGACTCTTCTTCCCAATTAGTAGCGGGTGCAGTTCTTGGAGGCCTCAAGTGATTGGGTTTGAGCTTGAGTTGGATATAAACTCGACTTGGCCAAACTTGTGAACAACCTTAATCATCAATACGAAAATATGGTCAAATATGAATGGCCAAAGTAAAATTTTAAAACATTGACCAAAAGGAAAACAACTTCAAAGTTAGGGGCAAAAGTTTACTTTAGTTTTAAAAATTTAGATTAATCCATACTTGGCATGTTGAAATATTGGGTTGCACGACTCTACCCTTTTTTTGGGGAGGGAAAACTCATCTTTTAGCATTTATTTTAGTCTCTCAAGTCTCAGTCTTTTTCTCACAAAGAAATAGACCATTCTCTTCATTCCTTGATTGTTTTCTTTTAATAATTTAAACCATAAATATTCCTGTTGGAACGATAAGAGATGTCAATTGAATTACAAGACTCTTGGCACATATAAATGATTTAGATAAGAAAAATATGGCGATTATGCTCTAAGTATAGAGTGTCTGTTACACGTGATAATCTAATTTTTATTTTATTTTCTGTGAAACGATTAGACAAGTGAAACTTCGACTTTAAACTTAAGAATTTATGCATTTGTTAAGTTTATCTTTCAGGGTTTTCAAACTTTTATTTCTTTATTCTCTTATTTGTATTGAAATGAAGTTTACAAGGAAGATGTCAAGGATTTAAATCTTTTCATAACTATTGAATTATCAAAAATAGGAGTAAAACAAAAGAAGAAGAAGAAAAAGAAAAAAAAAAGGCCATTCACATTTAAACATCCATAATGCCATATCACAACATAGCTTATTGTACATGACACAGAATTTCTTCATTTGAACAAAGACACAGTTTTTAATTTCATTGGATAATTTGAGAAGCTAATATATGAAACTAATTGGATACCAATTAATAACTGTGGGAGTGGTTTGGTGGTAGAAGTCTTCGTATTACTTTACATGATGCTTCAACAGATATGTTGTGCCCACAATGATAGCCCCATCAAGCAGTGGCAGAGCCAGAAATATATCTTTTGGGGGGCCATATATATATATATATATATATATTTTATATGAAATGTAAAATAATAATGTACGATACTTTATAACTCAATATGTGCTATAAACAAAAGTTTATTAATTAAAATTAAACAATCTTGAGACAAGATTGACAAAACAATTTAATATCTTTAATCAATTATGAAATGGGCAAAGTCGCAAAACATAAAATAACATAGAAGTTAAACATTTTTTTTCAAAAATGTAACCTACACTCTTTAAGAGGGCCAAAATTGGGAATTAACCCTGTTTCCCAAACAATATAATTAGTAGGCACTATTACAAAACTATATTTTTTACTAACATCTTGAGTTTAAAAGACTTAATTTAGGCCTATAAATCGAGTCTCAAAAACTTGGTTTTCATAGTCTGATCACGTCTGATGTGGCGTTTTTCCACGTGACGTCCACCTGGAAATCTAGTCTCTAAAACTCGATTTATAAGCCGACCCACAAAATAGGTATAATGTTTTAAGGACACCCTTTACACCTTCTCATCAAAGAAGAAAGAGAGAGAGAAACTCACCAAGCAAAACACATAAGAGAGGTTAAACCAAAAATTTTGAAAAAAAACAAAGTTACAAAGAAAGAAACTTACGAGTCTTCAGGAGAAGAACCAAAGGGTCTTTTGAATTGCGAAGAGCTATCATAAATGTTGTCTCTTAATCTCTTCATCTCTGAACTAATCCACCAAGAAAACCTAATCTACTTAGCTTTTTCAACACACAGTGATCTAAACCCGACCCACTGCTAGCCACGAGCATGGACGACCACCCACACCCCATGACCACACACGGCCCACGCCGAGCTAAAGCCACCCATGCTGGTCTGAAGCCACCCACACCGACTTGAAACTTACCCACCCATGGTCCCACGCCGATCTGAAGCCACCCACTCCGATCTCGATCTTCGACTAACTACAACCCATGTTTCTATTTCTAGTTTGTTTGTGTTGTTTTTTTTCTTTGATGAGAAGGTGGTTGTAAAGGGTGTGCTTAAAACATTATAGTTGTTATGTAAAGGGTCGGCTTATAAATCGAGTCTTAGAGACTCAATTTTCAGGTGGACACCACTTGGAAAAAATGCCACGTCAGACGTGATTAGACCATAAAAATCGAATCTCTGAGACTCGATTTATAACCCTAAATCAAGTTTTTTAAACTCGAGATGTTAGTAATATATATAGTTTGAAAATAGTGCCTACTAATTATATTGTTTGGGAAACAAGGTTAATTCCCAATTTTGGCCGTTTAATTATTGTATTTTGTTGATATATGTATTTATGAATTGTATTTTATTTAAATGAAAATTATGTTTATTTTTAGACTTTCTTAAATATATATGTATATTATTAGGTATGGGGCCAAAATAATAAAGTTACTTAAAATTTTTCAAATTATTTAGGATATTTTCAATTTTTTAAATATTTTTTTCAAAAATTTGGGGGGGGGGGGGGGGGGGGGGCCTAGGCCCCCCCAGTCTTCAAGTGGCTACGCCATTGTCATAAAGGCTCTAATGGTACACATAGTATTATCTTTACCATCATGTGGCGTAGGGTCGATGAGTTTACACCAAAGATCTCTTTTTTATTTGAAAATATATTAGGTCAAGAGCTGGCATAAAAGGCGTGTTTTACGCCAGCCAATCCTGACCCGCCACGTCACTATATATATATTTCAGCAAACTTTCTCTCCTCTCTCCTCACCCGATCTTGGTGTAAAACTTTGTCTTCTCTCCTCACCCGATCTCTCCATCTCTGAATCAAACCCATGACCCCATGGCCGGAGCTTCAAAGCTCAACACAAGCCACCAACACCACTGCCATGGCCGAAATTCCATGACTGCTATGGCCGGAGTTTTATAGCTTAACATAAGCCACCGACACCACTGCCAACACAACACACACACATCCAGCCATAGAAAACCCGAAGCCCCAAAATCCTAACGCAAAAACATAGCCACACCCAAGCCAAAAATCCAACATTTTGAACACCCAAAACTCGAAACAAAAATCCTTTCTTTCTTACATCCCCAAACCCAAATCAAAATCCCTCCTTTTTCCAAATCATTAAACCCCAAAAAGAAACCAAATCCCCAAACCCACAAACAGGCAGGCAATAAAAAGAGAAACTTTCGGCCATAAATCAAAGAACAACACTAAAAAAATAAAAAGATAAAAAGAAATAGAGATAGAGAGAGAAGCTGAGGGAAAATATGGCCACCCCTGCGGCAGCGACCATCTCTGAACCGTGGAGTTTCAGAGATTGGATGTAATCCCTTGGGGCCTTGACCAGGTTGCTAAAGGACTGGTGCCATTGCTGGCCCTCAAGCTTGAGCTGGAGAGTTGATTGTTTGTCAATCTTGGATGTGGCTTCAATTGATGGAATGGTTTTGAGGTATTTCAACTGATGAACTATATGGGTTTGGAGAAGAGAAAGAGAGGGAGCGAGGCGGCTTAATCTTTTTTACTGAAAAAAAAAAAAAAAAAAAAAAAAAGTAATGTGGCAGGTTAGGATTGGCTGGCGTAAAACACACCTTTTACGCTAGTCTGATCCAATTTATTCTCTTTTATTTAGCAAAAAACAAAAACTTCAATTTTTTAAAAAAAGAAAAAAGAAGAGAAGATACCAATCAATTGTGTTGAACTGTGGATACCCCAATTGGCAAGTGTCAACTGCCAACTTAAGAAATAAAAAACCCTTCAGAACCTCTTTCACCTAGCAGACTGCCATTCCCTTTACCACCTTTTCTTTCTTATTTAAGTGGGCCCTCAACTACAGATTTTGAATTCGTCCAATTGGTACTTGGATGGACTTTGGGCCAAGCTGGTTCTGTTTGCTCTGATAATCAACCAGTAAATGAGGGAGTAGTGCTTCAAAGTAAGGCTGAAGGTCATGAATAACCAGTTATGGAACTGACAAGTTGCTATAATAAATGCTTCAATGTACCAAAATCAGTAATGTAAATTTGTCCACAGACAAACACATGTTACACATCCCATCCCAAGTTTCCCAACATGGCCACCGTGCACTAATTACAAGCGCGCACACACACACAAAATACTTGGTGGAAATGGATGTGGATGTGTAATGTGTTGGTGGGTCTTGACCAAACTAACTTTCATGCCAACAACCAACCTGTAGGCTAAAATTGCAGTAGGCAAGCATGTGCTGGTGTGTAACTATATACATCTATCATCCAAAAAGAACAGTGGGATTAATAGATTTTCTGGGCCCAGAACCCAACAAATCAAAAGCGAATTAAGAGATTTTATGGGCCAAATTAATAGAATCTGCTGATTCTTTAGCATCTATGATGTATTAAGCTTTACCTTTTTTATATCCCAAATATCCTTGCCGACCATGGCTACAAATTAAGAATACATGGTTTTTAGATAGTCTAATCATGCTATTTTTGGGTTACAGGATTTTCTTGCAGGGACCATTTGGTTCTGTGGTTATGGATTCATATCCATGTGCAACATATGTACAACCATGATATAATTTTATTTTGTGCTGAGGGTCTGACACCATTTTCCCAGACAAATACAAGAAAGACTATAAATTCCAAACCTGTGCTTGTCATCATAGACCATTAAGGGTGTGTGTTGCCGAAGCATTACAAAGACATTTCATAGCAATGAGATTAATATATTAGTTTGACATAACAATCGGTAATTGGTATGTGTTTATATAATTATATATATTTTGATGCTTTTATTGTGACACCCCAATTTGTACATGCATTTTTATGGAATTGGATCAGTGTTTTACACGGATGAATGTTGAGCCTCATTTTAGGTGTTATTACATCGATTTATGTTATATAAATGATTAGAAGGAGTTTCAATTGTGACTAGCTAGCTAGTCTTTTTTTTAGTTTAACTTAGATGTAAGCTTGAATTTCCTTGAGTTATAACAAAAGATATCAAGACCATGTTAGTAAATCATGCAACGTGATTCCTAACTATTAGAAGGAGATTCAACTACGCTATCAGAACAATATAAACAATTTCTTGCAACGCAATGCATGTCTTAACATCCTATTAATATTACCAATAATAATAATTAGTAAAACAAACCAAGAAAACCCTAATATTAAAGGTATAGAAAATCTTATTAGAATAGGCAATCCTGATAAAATAATACTATAAAAAAAACTTGCTATAGTCAATGTTGATAAGCTTCAAATACTAGACCGAAGTGATAAACTTCAAACACTAGACCAAATGACTTATTAGAGTTCCATAAAAATAAAATAAAAAAAGACTTAGAGTGGATTTGAAAGATAATACCATTTTAATAATAATTAATTAAATTGATAAGTTTTGAAACTATTTCAAAATCTAAAATTTTTCTTATAATCATATTTTGAAAAATGATTTCAAAACATGATTTTATTAAAGATGTTAAATAATACTTAAAATTGTGCTTTGAAAACATGATTTTTTTTTTTATGTAAAAAAAAAAAAAAAAAAAAGATTCTCAAATAACTTTAAAGTGATACTAATTTATACAATATTAATTTGTGAACTATGCTGAATGACTTCATTGTGCATTAGATGCGTCTGAGTTTCTCTCTATATATTTTTTATTTTTCCATTTTTTATTTTGCATTAGCGTTGGAACATAAACAACTCAACAACTCTGTGCCTAGATATATCACTCACATTTTATTTATTTATTTAAATGTTTATTGGTGAAACTGAAAGGTAGTCAATGGTTTAGTTACAAAAGGGAAAGGTTTCTATTTGTTGCTTTGGCTGAAATGGAGGGACATGTACAGATTAGGGAATCAGTGGACAGTGGGGATGAATGGATGATTGAAATCTCTGCATTATGGGAGGCAAAATATTAAAATATTATCAGATAAATCCAAGAATAATTATAAGAATGGAAAGCAATGGTTGTTAAAGAAGATAAGAATGACGTATTGTCATATCACAACTCACATTTATAGAAATAGTTGATTATTGATAGTGCTAAAGAATGTTTTTCATTTTTTTTAATTGGTAAAATACAGTATTTGGACTAATACTAGCCGGGTTTAAAATTTTTCAAAATTAGTTAATTTAGTGTCTAAATCAGTAAATTCAAACTTGAACTCTAAATCGTTACTCATTTTTTTTTCTCATTCTCATAGTGATTAAGGATCAAATTCACCAATTTTAAACTTGACTAACATTAGTCCAAACTTCAACAATACTTTAATGTTTCATTCATACCATTTTATTAAAGTTTCTTTCCTCAAAATTTAAAAAATGCTTTTGTTTTTTTTTTTTTTTTTTGGGAAAAGTTTGTTCAAATTTGTCCTTCAAAAAATTTAAGGTCACTAGCGTCACGTAACTGACGCACCTGATGTATTTATTATTTAATGACAACTTTTTTTTTACACCATAAGTACACTTTTCAGAAAATTTTTACACTTTGTTTTTTTGAAATTTTGTTATACCTTAAGTGCACTTCAAAACGTCTCTCAGGCTCTTTTACATGCAGTATCATCATTAAGAAACCAACAGGACTTTGCCACTTTTATGGTTCATTTTCATAGTTTGTTGAGTATAAAGGGAAAAAAAAAAAAACAATTGACGACCCACCCATAACTTGAATTTAACTCATACTTGATGGCCATAGACATGTTCTGCGTATTAACACCACACCAGCACATTATTACACTGAAATCAATTCACAATACAAAAAAGAGAGAGACAAAATGACAAGAAAAATTAAGGGTTTGTATATATGTTTGAGAGGAAAATGTTAAAGAAAGCCTTATTGTATTAAATTGTGTAAAATATTGTATAAGGGATTGCATTTATGCATGTAGAATATGAGAGTTATACAAGTAACGAGAGTATAATACAATGGACCTAAAGTATTATAGGCATATATTCTAACAAAAGAGATGAAAAATGGAGAAAAGAATACTGGAGGGAAAGATGACCAAAATATATTAACATTTAATACATTCGTTACCTTCGTTTCTTTTCTCTCCTCTCTTTTTTGCTCGATCGCCACCCTCCATCCAAACATAGAAATGATAGAATAAGTACTTGATATCTTTTCTATTTTCACCACCCAAAAAAAAAGTATTACATCCCACATTTCCACTAGTGAGTAGTTGTGACCAAAAATGATTTGAATTGCCTGTGCATCAAGAATTAATGTTCACGTTTTAAGGCAAGTTGGTTAGAAGAACATACCTTGTGCTACTTTAAATCCCTACTTACCTTTCACTTTATGCATTTGATGGATGCAATCTGGTCCAGGGGTCAGTAACCATCGAAACAATTAATGAGGAGTAGTGATTGCCACTATAAAGTATAAACCAGAAACTCTCTCAACCATGCCATTATAATTATATCAGAGCTCTAATCATGATAAATTCAAACTCGTGTATTGTTTGAGAATTGAGATTTAAAAATACAAGTATATTGACTAAAAAAAATAAAGTATATAACAATTTACATAATTGTGGGTTCTAGTCCAAAGCATTCTCACCAACACATCTAAAATAGCATAAAACCCAAAATATAACCAATTAAGCCTAAAAATCATCAGATTATGATCAAGTTATGCAAATTAGGGTTTTGCTACGGCCTACGGTACTTATGCAAATATACAAGTCATTGTAGCTTATGCCAAACAATTTTTTTGTTATTTCTTTGCATTTTTCAAGGATAAAGAAAAAAAGTCGATGGTAGTTATTGTGTGTAAAGAGAGAAAAAAAAAAGAATAAAAAAATAAATTTTTTTGATATTTTAATGAAATAAAGTATATAATAGATAATAAGATATGTGTGTTTTGAAAAATAGTTAGCTAAAATAGAAAACAAAGTAAGTTTTTATTCTAAAATTAACAGTAATTATTGCATATTTTGATGTAAATACTCTTAATTTCATTGGAAAATCTCTCATTGTCAAATAATAAGAGTTGATGATCGGGTTGGTGAGAGTAAAAAGAGAGGCTTGAGAGAGAAACAAAGGGACTAGAGAGAGAAGAGATGTCAAAGAAAGAATGAGAGGAATGAGAGCATCCTTATCAAGGATTGCAAAAAATTTAGCATTTACCATCTCAAAACTCAATTTTATAACATATAACACATCACTTTACAACATCCTTTCCATCAAAACTTATATTTTTTTAACATTTCATTTAAATATTCTTTCTTTATCATTTTTTATTCTTTTTTATTTTTCCAGTCTCTTTCCCTGACTCTCTCTCCTCTGTGTCTCTCTTTCACAACCTAGCGCTGCCGGCCACCATATCCATCCACCCATTTCACAACCACCATCACCACAACCACAACCAACAGCAGCAAAAAAAAAAAAAAAAAAAAAAAAAAAAACAAAACAAAACAAAAACAAAAACAAAAAAAAAAGATAACTCCACATCCAAAGCCACAAAATCAAAGAATCATCTAAATCAAAGAATCACAAAATCACAACAAAGACCCAAAACAACCCCGATGAATCCACATCCATCTCTGAACCACCCAATCAACCTACACCCAGCATCTAAAGCCACCCTGATCAACCCACGAACCCAGCCACTAAAATCAAGAACCCACCAAAATCAATCAAAACCACTGAAATTAAAACTCACATATATCAAATCGCAAAACCCACCCACCAAACCACCGCAGAGACCCACCACGAACCACCGTAGAGGTACACGATCCACGAAAAACCATCGCAACCCAACCACACCCAACATCGCATCTCGGCCACACCCAAGACCCACGAACTCGAGATGCAGAATCTACCATAACCCACACAACCACTGCCAAATCTACTATCAAATTAGAAACTAAAAAAAGAAAAAAGAAAAAAAAAGAAGCCATTGCGATAGAGATCGGCTTGCCTTGATGCTCCGACTTGGGTTTCGTCAGAGAGGGAGGTAGAACGTCGAGTAGAGGGAGAGAGTAGAGTTATGGTTGGAGGGTCTCAGAGCAAAAATGAGACGGAAGAAAGACAAGAAAAGGAGAAAGAAAAAAAAAAAAAGAAGAAAAGAAAGCGGGCCTCATGAAATAAAAAAATAATATAACTTTTACAATTGATGAACAATGCGGTCTCAAATTTGAGATTGCATTGTTCATCAATGCCAAAAATTATGGCATTTATAATGCTTGATGGAAGTGTTTTTTTAGAGTTTGAGGTGTCAAATGTCAAATAGTTGACACCCTTAATAAAAATGCTCTGAGAGAGCAGAGATTAGAGACAAAGAGAAGAGATAGGTCTGTATGAGAAGAAGATAAATGAATAACAGAGGCTTAACGATGTTAGGGATAAAATTATTTTTAGAACTAAATAAGCCAATTTTAAAATATCTTGGACCTATATGAAATTAATCCCAACCTCAGGAAATGTTAATGTAATTTATCCAAAAATAAAAAATATACAGAAGTACGTATAGGTTGTGAATTAAAACTAAAAAGTTGTATAGCCTCAATAGCAATGCCAACTAGAAAGTAATAAAACATGTTGGAGGGGGGAGACAGTAACAACTTGGACCGTGGAACTAGAGATTCCATATCTTTCTCCTCAGTAAGACCCAATCATTCAATGTGCCCATCAAAAGGGATTGGCCCCACAAAAACGAATGAACGGTCTAGATTAATGAGCTGATGGGGTGGGGCCAATTGTCTGAGTGGGGTCATTAACACCCACCACTGATCTCTCTCTCTCTCTCTATGGTGCCAGCAACTGCACCATAAAAAAAAAGATGGGGAATGATCCACCTGTTTGTCAGTGACATTGTACATTGGTTTGGGCAATGACCAACACCTGGGTCCCACCCACCTGAGCCAACACCTGGAACTGATAAGGTCTGGGCCCCACCTCTCTCTATGACCCTCTCTCTCTCTCTCTCTCTCTCTCTCTCTCTCTCTGTGAAAAATCTTAATCATTGATGCAGTAAAACAATTGAGAGATTCATGGCAGAGATTTTTTGGAATCAGAATGATCATAAAGCAGTGTAAATTTTAGGTAAAATTTTTTCAATATACATCAGTAGTTTTTTTTTTTTTTTGGTTGTTGTTGTTAGTACATTGCAGTAACACTGTTTTATCCCTTTCACTACACAAACTTTCTGGCTTGTTTGAGATAGGGAGAGATGAGAGAGAAAAAATAAATATATATGCAAAACACAGTTGCTAGTTAGGTAGGAGTCTTTACCATTTCATGCAAAGAAGTCATTTTCATCAACATAAAAAAGCGTAAATTACAAAGTTACAGCTTTGGGGGGAAAAATTAAAATAAGAAAAGAGAAAAAGAAAAAGATTGCACAAACAATGATGATAAGATATTGTGTAGTAAAAAAAAAAAAAAAAAATATTAAAAAAAAAAACCCAAATGAGACTTTCAGCAAAAACCAGCCAATACCCATGTTAAATAGTGTCTTCCCAAACCCTAAAAACCTCAATATTAATCACACAAAAGGGAAAGAAAAAAAATTGGGAAAATAAATAAAAACTCAAATTTTTAAGAGCAATCAATCAATCCTCACGTGTGTTACACATCAAACTACTACACATGTGGGGATGAGCTTGATGATGATGATTTATGAATGGTGACTAGTTGTGTCGTGCCGATCATCGCTACCACCACCACCACCATGATGTGAGTGAGACCCACTCGCCTCTGAAACACTAGGCCGATATGGATTGAGTCCCGCAAGCATATTCAAGTGTCCATCACTCATATTATTACCACCACTGCCACCACCACCACCACCACCGCCACCACTACCTATTCCCGACCCCAATTGTTGACTGGGCAATAGGGCCATAGGGGCAGGAAAATTCATAAAATGTAACCCACTAGACATATTTCCCCTATACAAAGCAGCACTATTATTAACCGAAGGAAATGTCCAAATAGGGTCACCACTCATAACTTGGTTATTAGAATTAGCAACCATCCAAAAATTCGCCGGAATCTGACCGTGGCTGGCCGGAATTGCTCCGGCGCTAGACTGCAACAAATAGCTCCCCATTTGGTGCTGCTGCGACTGTGGAGACAAGTCCTGTTCCTGTCTTCTCTTCCTCCCTCCTATACTCTCCTCTGTTGTCTCCGACAAGTCCAAGGATGACGTGGCGTCCCTCAATTCTTGCTTAGCTTGTAACATGGTGTTGAGGTTACTACTTGTTTGGAAATTAAGAAGCGTGGAAGTGCTTTCTGATGATAACCCAATACCTGGAAACAAGCTTGATGATCTCCTTTGCTGTTGTTGTTGTTGATGTTGTTGGATATTGAAGCTCGGATTGAAGTACGAGGATCTTAGTTGAGAAGGGACAGACATGCTTGAACCAGAGCTTCTTAGAGAGATATTTAGAGAAGTGAAATTAGCTGGGATAGTACCGGTACCAGTGGCAGCGATCACAGCAGGCTCAGCTTGTTGAAGTAGCCATTCAATGGTTTCACCATCGGACTTGTGACCCAGTTCACGTGTGAGCTGAAAAACCCTGGCGGCACAGAGTGCCGGCATTCGGATACGGCGGCCGCGGCCATCAACTTTTGTGTGGCGGTCCTTGGTGGAGGTTCGCTTCGGTGGTGGCTTCTTTGAAGCTTCAGCAGCAGCAGCAGCAATAGCAGAAGAAGTAGTAGAATTTGTGGGTTGAAGAGTGGTAGTGAGAGCAGTTGTACAAGTGTTGTTGTTGTTGTTGTTATTGTTGGGGTCTTGGGATATAGCTAAAGAAGGGTAAGGAGAAGTGGAACAAGGTTCGTCTTCTTTCTTTTCTAGCAATTGGAATGGGAAATTTGGACGGTGGAGTTGTTCATCACCTCCATCCATGATCGCATGGAAATAATAGGTAAGTGTGAGAGAGAGAGAGAGAGAGAGAGAGACTCTAAAATGCTTTTTTATGAGAGACTGTGAGTGACCCTTAATTTAATCTTTTGGTGGGTCTCTCTCACGCTCTCTATAAAACTATAAAGATTGTTTTTTTTTTTTTTTGGGTTGGGTTTGGTTTTTCTTTTTAGGGTTTGTGGGATGGGCTGGAATATTTGTTTTGAAGAATTGATGTAGGACTAGGTGTATAGCTCATATAGAGAGAGAGAGAGAGAGAGAGAGAGAGAAGATAAGGAAGGAAGAAGAGCAAGCAAAGCTTTAAGCAACAAAGATAATGAGTGGGAATTATATGGGCGAGCTTTAAAAAGCAAAAAAAATTTAAAAAGAAATTGCTATGTTGTTGTTGGGTTGAACTTTTGAATTATTTAAAAAAAAATTGAATTTTGAAAAGAAAAAAAAAATCTGGGATTTTTATTATATATTTGTGAATGAAGAAGAGAGAAGAGGGTTCCTTTTTTAATTTGTGGTTGGACAGGCCCTTTGGTTCAGACTCCACGTGAGGTGCTCTTTTTATCATTCAATCCATAAAGACAATGGTGGCCGAGGTGGGACCCAATCCCAAGTCAAAAAATTGAGAGACTTGGAAAGGAAAGATTATCAGGTGGGTCCCAACCTCATTCAAGTAATCATTTCGTTTTGCCTTTGGCCTTTGCCTTTCGTGCTGCACCTTTGCTGGGGGACTTTGGGATTCCTCAACTTGGCTTTACACTTTGGGCTTCAACTTGATTATAGGGCATTTTTTATCTTTCAATACCTTAATCAAAGTCTATCTCTCTCTCTTTCTTTGTGTTTGGGATGGGTTTATTATTATGTTTATATATGCTACTTTGCTTTGCTATATGCATGAGCATGAATGGGTTTTGGAGTTTTTGGGATCGGACATGCATGCTTGGGAATATCAAAAAAAAAAAAAAAAAAAAAAAAAGTATGGAAGACACTAGAATGAAATGAACAGAAGAGTCGCCTTGCCTTTCGGGGCAGTATAGAGGCTATATTGAATAATTGATTGGCCCATGACACAATCGATATTGTGTGTGTGTGACATGACTCAATTAAAGTGGGTGACTTGACTCAAAAAACATGCAATTATCTTTCACCCCATGGATCCAGTTTACTGAGTCTCAAAAACAAAAACAAAAAGTTCTTTTTTAATGAGGAAATATAGTCCTTCTTAATCTATTCAAAAAAAACAAAAAATAAAGAGTTAAAATTGAAATGAGAGAAAACTGTCAATTTGATGGGAAAGAAACTAAGAAGTAAGAGTTAAGAATGCTATATTTCCCAGCTAATTAAAAACCCAAAAAGATTTCACAAAGATGGAGAGGTTTCTTCCATTAAAATGTGCACAACCCTTTTGTAAATATCTCTCTCTCTCTCTCTCTCTCTCTCTCTCTCTCTCTCTCTCTCTCCAAACTATTATTCATGGTTCAGCCTAATACAGTTGTGTTCCCATAAACGGTCTTCGCTAAATATCATGAATTCATGATGGTTCACGTGATAATTACAATAATTACTCCGTCCCATAAAAGCACAGTTTGATGAATTTTGAATCGACCCAATTGGCAACCTGGTATGGTCAAAATAGTAGGGAAAAACAAAATTCAATTCTAAAAATATTTGCAATATTCTGTACGATATATTCTTCCCAAAATAAATATTTAGACAATAAAATACCACTCATAAAAAATAATTTAAATGGCCCTTTACTCTTTGATTTTGACAATACATCATATCAAGGAATTTGTGAGATTGTGTGATAGAGAAGGAAAAGTTAATAACGTGGTAAGGAAAAGTAGTGGAAGCCAAGAACTCTCTTATACCTACAAATATATGAACCAAATTGTTTATAAGTAATCGAAGTTCAACTTGATAAAAACTAGTTTATTTTGTTAGTTTATTAAATAAACAAGCTTATGCTTGATTTTAAGGTTTGTTTAATTTTAATGACTTAAGCTCGAGCAAGACACAACTCATCTCTCTTAGGTTTAAGTAAAACTATGTGCTAGTTCATCAACAAGGCTCATAATTCATAAATAAGGAACATGAAATATTGTGTGATAGAGATATGAAGGGAAGTTCTAAACACTTGTTTATATATGTTTATTTATTTAAGGACAAAATTTAAGTACAGTACCTTAGGTGATGTTTTTTAGATTCTTTTCTTAAGATTTAATTATGTGACTATTTAACTAAAAAATACACTTCCATTTTATAAGAAAAAGTCCACATGATAGAATCTAAAAAAAAAAGAACTTAAGGAACAGCACCTAAATACTGTATTCAAGTTTTGCTCTTTATTTAATTGCCAATCAAATAGACTCAAATTGGATTTTAAGGCTAAATGAGTCAAGCTTGAACAAGACAAATAGTGTGTTGTTCATCAGGCTTACAAAAATTAAATTTGTAAACTAATTAATAAACAAGTGTGGTGATCATCTAGGCTCGTTAGCAACTTGATATTACAAAAATATATCTAAAAAGTATTGATATATTCTTGTTAAACTTCAACTATAATAGTTTGGTTTTCTTAATTCAATTTTTATGTTTAATTAGGCTTTTAATTATGCACAGTTTGCATAATTGCATATCCCTTGGGGCCATTACTTATCATTGCGTCCAGAATGTTTGGTTTCTTTTTCTTTTTCTTTTTTATTTATTTATTATTTTTTAGAAGAAATGTTTGGTTACTTGGTGCTCAAGTGGCACGTTTTATGAAATTTGTAAACTTGTCAAGGTAGCTTAACAGACTTATATTAAGTAAAAAATCAAACTTAGGTTTAAAAGTTCAACATAAGCTTGATCCGAGCTCAAGCTCATTTAATTTTTAACAAACAAAGCCTAAGAAAGTATAAAGCTTGGCTCAACTATTTAACTTGTTTGCAGCTCTATACTCTTGGACATAGGGTTATGATTCAAATTAAAGCAACAATCCAAGTCATTCATAAACAATTTGAGCTTGACTTAAATCAAAGTTTTAGGTTTGTATATTAAATGAGCAGAGCATAAGCAAAATATTTATGAACAGAATTGTGAACAATAAGGCTTGATTAAAAAAAAAACAAATTAAGTCTAGTTATGTGCTTGGTAATAAGCTTGATATGAGCTTGAAAAATAAAATCATATTTTACTAATCCTTTACTTAATTGAGAGTAGGGAGAGTTGGGACCATTTGTCCAAATCAAATAAGATTGATAATATGCTCATATGAGCTTGATATATTACATGAACTCAATTTAATTAATAAATCAAGTCAAGCTCAAACTTTTTAACTTTTTAACAATGCTAAGTTCAAACATTATTTTTATACTTGGTTAAAGATCGAGCTTAAGCTTAAACATTTTTTTACTTTTATTTTCAAGTCAAATTTAACACGTTCAACATCTCCCCAAAAAAAAAAAAAAAAAAAAAACAACAACCTTGGCTTGTTTATTTGCAGATGAGATTGCTATTAATTACAATGCGTCTAGGGCTTATCCTCTATTTGCTTTTCTTATCGCATTGAAGAGTTTAAATTAGAATGAGTGTTTGTGATTGACTGATTGTGATTTGACATGATTTGTTAAATTAATTTATGCAAAGCTCAAGTGGGAAATCATTGGTTTAACTGTTAAAACTTTGGATCCATTGTAGACGCACGATGAGAGGCAATGCATGTGATTCTAATGGTCCAATGAAAAGTATAAAAATGACCAATGGGAACGAAGTCTCGTAGAATTGGTGCTTTAAATAGATGCTACTTACTGCATGTACCTAGGTTGCCCTTGAGGACAATCAAGAAAAAAGACGACCAATGGCTTCAATAGTCTCCAAATTTTTTACATGACAATCATAAAACATACAATCATGACCTTACAGTAAGTAGGGAATAGGGATTGGTCATATATGGTGCAAGCCATTCTTATCATGCATGTTAATGTGTTAGGTCTCATTTAAGGTTTATTTGTACAATTGTGACATTAATTTTTCATTTACTTTTACACATTTGAGCAGTTAAGTTTCTAAGGGACATCTCTTTTCTACCCCCTTGCCTTTTTCTAAGAGTTTATTTATGATTTGGATATATCTTAAATATATCTTATTTTATTTAAAAATTAGAGCTTATGTGGCTTCGATGACTTTTAGTGGATATGAGTGTTCTCTAGAATACGTGTACTTATACTCATGTCGACAATTGAAATGTTATCCATAATGCCTACAACATTGTCTTCCATGAGTACACTAAACCCATTAAGATTGATTGTCATTTCATCGATCATCATCTTCACTAGAGTAGCTTGTATTTGTACTCAGTTTCCTTTAAAGACCAACTTAATAATATGTTCACTAAGTTTTATCGGCCAGGCCATCTTCGTGATCTCATCTTCAAACTCAAGTGAACTTCCTCAATCAACTCAAGTTTGAGGGGAATATTAATATATTGCACATATTTAGCACATGTTGTACATCATAGTCAGCCATTGATTATTACTAAAGTCAAAGAATTGTTGTTGATTTTAGTGTAATGAAGGACTCCCAATAGATCAACTTGTGTGTGTATTCACCTTGCATGACACCATTGATATACATAAATACAAAGATTATTGAACCTTTCTACTTTGTTCTTTCTGTATTATTTTTTATTTTAATACAAACAATTCACATTAGGTTTGTAAGTTAGTATTTTCTAGAAGTAACAAATTTTCATCACATAATGCTTCATGATATTAATGAACTTTTATTATTATCAATGTTGTGGAAAAAAACTATGAATACGTCATGTGATTAAAATGCGTTAGTCTTTAATGGAAAAAAATTGTAAAATATTTAATTATAACAAAACTAAAGTGTAGAAGGTTAATTGTTTACAAATTAAAAGTCCAAAAAAACTAAATTGACACACACACATTAAAAATCAAAGGATAATATTTATTTTAAAAAAAATTGTTCCTGAGTTATTGGTGAAAATAAACTTACATTTTAAACCAAAACAAACCAACCCTTACTTAGATATTCAAGTCATTCATTTTACATTATGGATATGGAAGAATAACGACCAAATGGTAGCCTTGAGGATATAAAAGAAAACAAAGTGTTTGTTTGGCAAAAAATGTTTCTTCTAACTTTTTAAATTATTCGTTTAGTTTTTTTTTTTTTAAGCCTCACTTTTTCTTGCTAAGATTATATTACTTTAACTAATTTTTAATAAATAAACTTCAAGTAAAAATCTACATCTATATTCTTGTAATTAATATAACATATAGTAATAACATTTATGTGGATTTCAATTAACTTAACTGGTAAAATCTCTATTAGCTGTATAAGAGATCTGAAGTTCAATTCTCGCCTACACCAAAAACTAATCGGTATCTGGGTCTGATGATAAAAAACTATCATTAGAAGCGAACTTCATAAGTTAAAATTCTCTCTGAAAAAAAAAATTAATAAATTTATGTTTCTCCCAAAAAAAAAAAAAATTATGAATCCAGTTATATTATATTAATTACTTATTCTTTTTATTATTATATAATCTAAAATTGTATATTCTTTAACAAACTACTGTTCACACATGAATTTTATCGAGTACTATTTTTTCATTCCTTTTAAATTACACAATGCTTTCAATGGTTTAAGTAATTCTTTTCCAATCAATTAGTACAACAACTCCCTTTAATATGATTAGCTCAAAGATGGGACTCTAAATTGTCAATCTAAATAAAATTATTTTTAATGAAAATTTTAAATAATTTCTATGTGTCAAAGAAGAGGATCATTTATATGTCGCTAGTCAATAAAGTTCTTGGTGCATCTATTTTAATTTAGTTTTTACTTTTTACTAGCCTAAAATTAGCTTTAGACGGTCTGAGCTTACGGTCATATTAACAGTAAAGCTTTGAGTTAAAGGGTTTTTAAAGGACTGTTTGAGAGTGTGTTTTAAGCTATAATTTTTAATATTTAAATAACATTACATATATATTTTTTTAATATTTTCATTTACACATATTTTTATAAAATTACCAAACAACCCAAAATTATCTCGAAGTATTATCGCTTAAAATCAATCAATAAAAATCAGGGGTCTGCAAATACTTACGATTACAAGGGTCTGCAAATCAATCAATCAATAAAAGTCAATTTTATGATATCAAGGGTCTGCATATTCTTACATTTCGGTCCTTTTTTGGTCATGGTAAATAAAGAAGTACGGATATGGACCCAAACACAGGCTTAATAATACTGTCATTTTTTTAAAATAAGATACCGGTGAAAAATACACATATTAACTGATTATTAAATATATTTTTACTTATATTATCAAATATTTATTTTTGCATACAATGTTAGAGATATATCAATTTAAAAGTAATAATTTATAATAAAGTGAATTTATGACTGATAAAAAATTTAAAGTACAGAGTAACAATAAAATTCAAAATATTAAATAAAAGATAATTAGATAAGTGCTCAAGAATAAAATTAAAAAAGATTAAAAGATAAATGCAACTTCCGTGTACTCAGTCATAACCTAAAATTATTATTATTATTATTATTATTGTTATAAAAAAGAAATGGTTGAAATAGTTTTACAGAAATGTTCCAAACATGTCTCATGTTTGATACAAATACAGTATCTCAAGTGAAATACCTGTGCTTACTAGCATTTAGGAGTCAATCGCAAAAAGTATAGCAAGAACATCACTTCCCTCCAAAATAAATTAGATTTCAGACAAAAATTATAAGTATTTCCAACAAAACACTTTTTTCCGTTGCAAATATTTAAATATTTGACAAACAATCTACGATGGAAGAGGTTTGTTGTTGAAAATGTAATTTTTTCCTATGGATTTTCTTATACATTGGCAAACTTCTATTACAAATAGCAATTCTATTTTTTTTTTTTTTTAAATATAAGATAAAAATGCTACTCTAACATAATCTAAGTGTATATGTATGTGAAACTTCCTCTTGGAGATTTGAATTTCAGCCCTCAACCTCTATACCTTACAAGCACTTATACTTATAAAGTGACCACTGTACCAAAAATGCTTGATGATTACAAATAACAATTCTTTTTTTGTAGTGCATATTGATCATCACAACCATGTATTTGAATTTATTAATTAAATTACAATAGTTAATGAATTGTAGCTCATGAATTATATACTATCATTTTGAGGTCTATAATTTTCATAACTATTCTTTTGTCCACCTAACCCAATGGATTTTTTCAACCAAACTTTAAGTTGAAAGCAAAAACTTTCTTTCCTCAAAAAAAAAAAAAAAAAAAAAAAGCAAAAACTTTCTGTAATAGTGCTTTTTTTTTTAATACCTTTTCGAATTTTTTTCCCATGGCATATTTGAATTTTAAAAAGATTTATGATTTTCCTTAAAAAAAAAAAAGATTTATGATCAATTTGGATTTTCCATCTTTCTCAGATCATAATATACGTCCTAAGCTGCACATATCTTTTTATCTTTTTCCTCAAGGAATAAAATATAGAAAAATTGGTTTGGAAACTCAAATCATAAAATATATTATTCCATGACTCATTTTCAAAGCGTGTAAGAAGTATTAATCTATTTCTTTTAGAGGATCAAAGTGAAGCATATTCACATGTGGGCTTGCTAGGTCTCTGATGGTTTGGATTGGTACGACGATGAGTTAATATTTCATGTTGCATTCTTCGATCTGTACATGACGCTTGTGGGTTGTGGACCTGTGTTGCTGAGAAACATGGACCACAAATTAACAATTGCTGCCTTTTGTGAGACCACACATACTTGCCACTTATGTATACCATTGAAGAAGACAGCTTAACATCTTACATCTTATATATTTAGCTCAGAGTTTTTGCTGAAATCTATAGGAGCGGCTAAATTGCCAGTTTTTTTTTTTTTTTTTTTTAATGGGACCCAAGAGATTATATATCCTGGGAAAATTTGTAGCCCTAGCTCACCTAATAATATAGAAGATCCATGATTATATATTGTACACCCAGAGATCTGGTTCTATTTTCATGTACAAAGATCATATTAAGAGAGTTAAAAGTTGGGTGTTCTTACTAAAGAAGTATAAAGAATTTGACTTCTAGACCAATCCAAAATGGTCTATAGGTAAGTCAAGCAACTCCTATTAATCACTTTCTATCATCAGTGCTGGGCCATGTTAATGGTTTCTCAATCACAGTGAGAAGTTATTTTCGGCTCCAAAGCTTCCAGCTTTAATGTTGCTTGGCAGTTGGCACTACCATGAGCAGGGTGCTTCAATTTGTTGGAGAAATTTGGTTGGAACAGTCCTGCAAAGAGACAAATGTGAATATGATTTCTAGGCACAAAACACAGCAACGGAGACACTCCCAAGTTAAAATATGACTAATATTGATGCTTGACCCGCACCTAATATCCCACATGGAAATTGAGTTGTTGATAGATCGTTTCGATAATTAGAAAAGATTAGATTTGGACTTGAAACGCTTATTGTGAATGTCAAAAAATGTCAATATAATACTTTTCGTGGTTTATAGGATGAGATTCAATGCATGTAATTTGCATGTCAATTATATGTTCCACTTGGGTTGTAGGTCAATTAATGCATCCATCAAGATTATTGTCTCGAATACCTTGACTTTTAGGAGAAAAAAAATAAAAAATCTTGCATTATTGAGGACAGAGATATATCAGAGCAGCAGTATCTGGAAAAAAAGATCCGATAGTGGAAGAAGGCGATCCGGGTTTTACCAATTCTAGCCAATCCACTAGGTTGTCAAAAACAATTACTATAATGGAATAGTTGATGTGTCAGTCAGTGGGTGGTGCACCCAGCAATAAGTGAAATAGGTTTGGGCTTAGATTACCCAACCTTAATAAGGAATATTTAGTGTCAATTTGGGTCTAGGCCTGGCCTAATTACTCAACCTCGAGCCTAAACTCAACCTAGTCAATTTCATTCAGCTTACAATAGTCTTTCTTTTTACAGCAATATTTGGGATGTAAAAAAAATTCACAACTTTTACTATAACTCCTCGTAGAGTAAATTATTACTGATGAAGGTGTTGACTCACAATTTTACCTTTATTACTTACAACTTATCATATTGTAAAAATTGTGGACTATTTTGTGTTCCTAATATTTTTCTACTTTTTGTGCTGATTGAAAATATATATCATTTAAACAAAGCTTAGAATAGGCCAGACTCACAATCGATTAATATTATATTCCATCAAAAACCAAAATAAAAATCTACTTGATTCTCAAAAAAAAAAAAAAAAAAAAAAATCTACTTCATGCTAGTTTTTAGTCTTTTATATACCACCGACCTTAAATAACCAATCATATTCATATATACTAAATTAATTGGATATGCAACTTTTATAGATCGTGAAAGTTGAATTTGGGCTCAAAACAACAAATACCCCATTTGGAAGTAGATCACATTTTGCTAATTTGCTTTGTTTGATAGGATTGGTTAATTAATTTGGCCCATAATAAAAATAAAAATAAAAATAATAATAGAGAAGAGAAGAGATGAGAAGAGAAGACAGCTGGAATCTTTTAGGTCCAAGGAGTCTAAAAGGAGATAGGGTTTGATCATATCATATCACTTCTTTCCCATTGTCATTTTCATTCATTTACCAAGGTGGGCCCCGCTAGATCCCTGCTGTGACTCAATTGGATGAAAGGACATTTATATGCTTCCCACGCTCCTTTCTTCTGTGTGTGCATCACGCTCTGTAATTTTTTTTAAAAAAATTAAAACTTTTTTTGAATTTTGGCTAGAAATAATAAAAATGTCAGGGCTTGCGTCATTTTCGTTTTTGGTCAGTGGGCTGACGTCATAAAGCACGTAATAATGTGGAAGATTCCCTCCTCATTGTTTGGATTAGAACGTGATGGGCTCGTCGCAAAACACGTTTTGTTTTTTTGTTATTATTATTATTATTATTATTTTCCCTCATATTTACATCCTTGCCCTAACCCTGATTAGTCATGGATTAGAGTTCCTGTTGATTCAGTGAAAAATATTTTCAGAAAAAAATCATTTTTGTTTGTAATTTTCAGCATTTAATGCAACAAGAAATCTTGATCAATCAAACACATTTCCTTGTTTTTAATTTTCAGTATTTAGATGAATGCGGCTTCATTGGGACTCAACAGCAAAATCCAACTACATTTCCTTGACTTGGCTCTACAGAAATCTTCGATCTTTTCTAAGTAAATTAAATTGGTGACAAAGAAACCTAGTCCTTTGGAAAAGTACCATAAGTCAGGACAAATTTTTTGTTACAACTTTTTTCAAATAATTAGTTGAAATGATTTCAGCGGTTGGTAGAAAATAAATGTATAATTCGTGTAAGAGTAATTATTAGTCACTCATAATCAAACACTTAAACAAATTTTGGCAAAAATAGTGTTCTTAAACTTATTGTTTGAAATATCGCAAAGTTACTTCAATTTCTATTTCCTAATAAATTAACAATCTGTTTTAGTCTAATAAGTTTTTGACTTGTACTCCATTCATGCCTTGGACATAAATTTGGAATGAGGTTTTTTTTTGGTAGGAATGAGTTTGGCATGCTTATTGGTAAGGAATCCAAAAAGTGTCAAATTACAAGGCTTGGACTGCCAATTAGATGGAACTATCTCAGATCAACAGTCCACCTTGGCTAGGGTTTTTCAAATTCCCATGACTTCTTTTGGGCTTCTAAACAAATAAGAATCTTGCAAAAATATTAAACATTTCAGTATGAGAACAATTGCATGATTTTTTTTTTTAAATTGTGATGCACGGTCAATTTCTAAAACGTTTTCACCACTCCATATTTCTCAAATTGTTACAAAAGGAAGTAAAGAGCCAAAAAAATTTCTTAAATAATAATATTTTACCAAAACCGTGTTGCCTCTACTAAGAGAATTTTGAGAAAACAGTTGGGCAATGGAAGCCTTCACATATTCATGTCTTTTAAAATATTAAACATGTAAAGATCATGAATGCATTATTTTCATACGTTTATTCCTCAATCCAGGGTCTTGAGTTTGTCATGAATTGTATGCTTGTGCAAGAAAAACATAAACAAAATATTGATATCACTATCTATATAAATCCCCTTATGACCATCTCTTCAACCATCATAAAACTAAGCTTTTCACAACTTTTTTTGTTTTCATTATGTCTCTCCCTCTTCTACTTGTATCAATCACCTTGATCTTCCTTGTTTTCAAACTCTATAAAGGGATAAGCTTCAAGCTCCCACCAGGTCCATATCCATGGCCCATCCTAGGAAACCTTGCTCACATCAAGCCAGTTGGGTGCCGCAATTTCAGTGACTGGTCACAAATTTATGGTCCAATCATGTCTGTGTGGTATGGTTCAGATTTGAGCATAGTTGTGTTAAACTCAAAATTAGCAAAAGAAGTTCTCAAAGATAATGATCACCAATTAGCAAGTAGGCCCAGGAGAAGTCTAACTGCTAAGGTTGTCAAAGATGGTAAGGATCTTATTTGGGCTGATTATGGCCCCCACTATGTAAAGGTAAGGAAAGTTTGTACCATGGAGCTCTTCTCTCCTAAGAGCATTGAAGCTCTTAGGCCCATTAGAGAAGATGAAGTTAGAGCTATGGTTGAATCCATTTTTAAGGATTGCACCAATCCTGAAGGTTATGGGAAAAGTCTAGTGGTTAGGAAGTATTTGGGGTCAGTGGCATTCAACAATATTACAAGACTAGTATTTGGAGAGAGGTTTGAGAATGAGGGTGTCATGGACCAGCATGGATTGGAATTTAAGGCAATTGTGGAACAGGAAAAGAAGGTTGGTCAATCACTTATTATAGCTCATTCAATAAAGTGGCTAGGATGGATTTCATGGCTTAAAAAAGGAGAAATTGCCAAGCATTTGGCACACAGAGATGCATTCACTAGGACTATCATGGAAAAGCACATACAATCATGCAATAAAAGTGGTAATGCCAATCAACATTTTGTGGATACATTGCTTACTCTTAGAGAAAGAGATGATCTTAGTGAGGATACCATAATGGGACTACTTTGGGACATGATCATAGCAGGCATGGACACTGTTGGTATAGTAGCTGAATGGGCCATGGCCGAGTTGATCAAGAACCCGAGGGTCCAACAAAAGGCCCAAGACGAGCTAGACCGCGTAATTGGGCCCAACCGCATGATGACTGAATCGGACTTGTCAAGTCTCACTTACTTGCAATGTATTGCCAAGGAGGCCCTAAGGTTGCACCCTCCAACACCATTGATGCTACCCCATTTGGCTGATGCCAATGTCAAGATTGGAGGCTATGACATTCCAAAGGGTTCTCATGTTCAAGTCAACGTTTGGGCCATAGGTCGTGACCCAAAGGTTTGGAAAGACCCATTAGAGTTTAGGCCTGAAAGGTTCCTTGAAGAAGATGTTGATATAAAGGGTCATGATTTTAGGTTGCTACCCTTTGGTGCTGGGAGGCGTATGTGTCCTGCTGCACAACTTAGCATCAATTTGGTCATGTCCATATTGGGTCACCTATTGCATCATTTCCATTGGGACCCTCCTGGAGGGGTCCAATTAGAGGAAATTGACATGTTTGAGAGCCCAGGATTGGTCACTTACATGAGGACATCATTGCAAGCTGTTCCTCGTATTAGGCTATCACCAAACTTGTACAAGCGTGAAGGGTGTGTGTGACTAGGGATATGTAATTTTGGGTATTGGGAATTGGGATACGAATCATGCTTTGTTCATAAACTTGTACAAGCACGTTCCTCGTTTCATGTTGTCATCTCTTTCAAAAACGAAATGCTTCACAAATTTCAATTCATTCGGATTAATTAACTAGGAAATAATACTGGAGTATTACGTACATTTGAAATTCACTGAAATCGTGACTTTTAAGCATGTATACAATTGTGTAATAAGATGTGTATAATAAATATTGAGCCGCGTTAACAATTTACTAATCCTTAGAAAGTGTCTCAAATTTCTAATTGTTTTGGTTTGGTTTAGTTTTATTTATGGGAAATGCTAATGAATGCCCTTAGGGCATTAGTTAATAATCCATTTAAAGAAAGTTTTTATGGGGAAAAAAAAAACAATTAATGTTTTGACAACTTCTTTCATTTTCCATAAAAGTTGTGTCAAAATTTTCCTAAAATGAATTATTAATCAATACCCTAAGAGCACTCATTAGCATAACTCTTTATTTATTTATTTAATATGATAGAAAACTTTATCCTCATCAAGGATGTAACTTTTTATTTATAGTTCATCAATGAGTAGATAACTTTTTTATTTAGGAAATTCTAACGAATGTTCTTAAGACAATGATTAACAATCCATTTAAAGAAAGTTTTTATGGGAAAAGAAACTTTTAACAGTTTTTTTTTTTTTTTTTTTTTTTTTTTTTCCATTTCCCATAAAAGTTATGTCAAAACTTCTCAAAAATTGATTGTTAACCATTACCTTAAGAACACTCGTTCACCCATTGGTATAATCTTTTTTATTTATCAAGCAAAATGCATTAATATATTCTTTGGTTCAAGAGTCTCTCATATTGGGAAAGGAAAAGTATCGCCCACTTTGCTTGGTTAACAAGACACAATCAAGACAGAAAAAAAAAAATCTATTAATGCACCTTGCTCACATTAACCAAATCTAGATCATTCCACAACCACACAACACAAGCATACTTTAATTTGAAGCATAAAATACATCCATTTGAAATGGAGAGAATCCTAATGCATTAGGTTCTAGGTGGTGGATATCGCATAGTGAGTAATGTGAACTACATCTTCAGGTCTGGAAGGTGGATGGGTCTTGTTTCTCATCCTCAACTGCTGGTACTCCTCGTAAAGGAATCCTCTGTACTTGGGTGGCTCTCCAATCTCTTCGGTGAACTGTGATAATGGTTCAACCCACTTGTCTCCTTGCAGGTTATAGAAAAAGGCATACGAGTATCGGCTTCTTCCTTCAGTTCTCACTACTCTATGAGTTGCACTCTTAAATTTGTTGTTGCTCAACACCTTCTCCAAAAGTTTCAAAAAAACAAAGCATATAATTTTTTTAAAATTTATTTCAACATGTTGTTAGTGGGAATATTATAGAAGTACAAATAAATTCTAATTACCTTATGATTGAAGTCATGTCCTTCTTATATAATATATAGATACGATAGGATTTGAAACCTATTTTATGATTACTCTGAGAACTAATGAAAATGTGAATATTGGACTATACCTGAATGACATCGCCTACATTGACAACGATTGTGGCCTCTGCAGGCATTACCGGAATCCATTCTCCATTTTTGCAAACTTCTAGGCCTCCTGCTTCATCTTGAAACACAAAAGTGATCAAATTCCCGTCTTCATGTTCGGAGAGACCATTATTCTCAATTTTAGTTGCCGGGAAGTAATGTAAAGCCGTCATGAAATCCCAGCTCCTATCATGATTGTATTCCTTGAGGAAGTTGGGAGGGAGACCCAAGCACTCATTTAAGATGCTCTCCACAAGCATACCAGTTCTGGTTAAGTGGGAGAAAATCTCTTCAAATACTTCCCTGTCAAAATCAATATATTTAATAAGCAATGAACAATTCCATCATATTATCATTTCTCATACATTTTATCTATATTTTTAGTTAACAAATTGAAATAGTTTCCTGAACATATAAACAAATAACGGATCATTTGATCTAGTGGTTTCCAAAGCCTAATGAGGTCTTAGGTCCAAACCTTCTCACCAGTATCTCTAGTATCCCTATCATTTCCTAGCGTTTGTGGGATGGGAAATTACACACCCGTGAAATAGTTAGTTGCTAGAAGAGTTTTGGACACCAACATTAACAAATAATAATAACAATTAAGAGATTATTATATATACTTTTTTTTTATAAGTAAGAATCATTTAATATATATCCTCAATCTAGTTCAAATGACAAGCTCACCTACAACATTGCTTTTTTTTTTTGATAAGTAACTTAAAAATATATTGAAAAAACACAGCCCCGTACATAGGAAATGTACGAAAGAGGCAAGAACATCAAGAAAACAAAGTACAATGATCAAGCAACCCAGAAAGGGAAATACAAGAAAAAGAAGGTAAAACCAAACACCATTTGAGAAGAGTAGAAAACAAAAAAGACTTAAACTCAAGAATGGACCGTTCACGATCCTCAAAGCTTCTCGAATTCCGTTCTCGCCAGATACACCACATCAAGCAATGCGGCACAATCCTCCAAATAACTAAATTACGATGACGCCTGAAGTTGCAAGACCAACAATCCAACAAATCCGCGACCCTTTGCGGCATCACCCAACAAATACCAAACAAGCAGAAAAACATACTCCACATTTCAAAAGCAAAAGGACAGTGAAGGAGGAGATGATCTACAGATTCCCCACACCCTTTGCACATAAAGCACCACTCAAGAACAACAAAGTGCCTCTTCCGTAGATTATCAATAGTTAAAATCTTGCCTAAAGCCGCAGTCCAAGAGAAAAAGGCAACCCGAGGAGGAACCTTCGATTGCCATACCATTTTCCAAGGAAAGGGAAATACTGTAGATGGGGATAGAAAATGATAATACCCACTCACCTTGAAACCTCGGTTGCAGGCAGGCTTCCAACAAAGTTTGTCAGGACCAAAACCCCGAACCTTTGCGGAATAAATCAAGACCAAAAACGAATCCAAAGAAAGTGACTCTTGATCGTTCACTAAGCGACGGAACTGAATATCCCAAGAAACTCTCCCATTTGCGAAGCACATAACCTCAGAGACCGACGCCTCCCTTGACCTACTAATATTATATAAGTCTGGGAACTCCTCCTTAAGAGGACGATCCCTACACCACACATCATCCCAAAACTTCACACAAGTACCATCACCCACATCATACCGAAGGCACTTGGAAAAGATCAACCAACCACTTCTAATGCACTTCCCCAAACACACACCATAAGCCCCCGAAACAGATTTTGTGCGCCAACCACCCCACTCATTCCCATACTTCGCCCCAATGACCCTTCTCCAAAGGGCATCATTCTCCCAACCATAACGCCACAACCATTTGGCTAACAAGGCAGAATTAAACCTTCTCAAGCACCGGATGCCTAACCCTCCATTCTTCACTGGCCTACAAACCTTAATCCAATTAACTAAATGAATTTTATGATCATCCCCAAAACTAGCCCAAAGAAAATCTCTTTGTAATTTTTCCATCCTCTTAGCCACCTTAACAGGAATAGGGAGAAGAGAAAGGAAATACGTAGGTAAGCTAGAGAGCGTACTCTTAATAAGGGTAAATTTACCCCCCTTGGATAAATACAACCTCTTCCAACCAGCTAACCTACGCTCCATCTTTTCCAAAATAGGATTCCAAATAGTCTTATCTTTATAAGAAGCACCCAATGGGAGACCTAAATATTTCAACGGAAGAGCAGACTCCCTACAGCCCAAAATCTCCACTAACTCATGAAGATTAGACACATCCCCAACTGGAACCAATTCAGACTTACCTAAATTGATTTTTAGCCCTGACATCTCCTCAAATCTAGAGAGAATCCCACATAGAGCTGTAATATGAGTGCTGTCTGCGTCACAAAAAACAAGAGTATCATCCGCGAACAATAAATGAGACACCGACAACAAGGAACCAGCTTCATTCCCAATTGAGAAACCTGAAAACTGACCAGCTGCAGTAGCCCCAACCAACATTCGGCTCAAGGCCTCCATGACAATATCAAAGAGAAATGGGGATAAAGGATCACCTTGCCAAAGTCCTCTAGAACTCCCAAAAAAGTCAGAAGGACATCCACTGATCAAAATGGAGAACTTGACAGTTGAAATACAACACCTAATCCACCTTCTCCACTTTTCAGAAAACCCACACTGCTGTAACAAAAACATGAGAAACTCCCAATTCACATGATCGAATGCTTTTTCAATGTCTAGCTTGCACAACACCCCCGGAATCCCTGCCTTCAAACGACTATCTAGGCACTCAGAAGCAATAAGGAAAGAGTCTAAAATCTGACGACCTTTCACAAAGGCATTTTGAGATTCTGAAATAAGACCATGAACCACCCTTCGCATTCGATTGGCTAACACTTTAGCGATAATCTTGTACAACCCACCCACCAAGCTAATAGGCCGAAAGTCTTGGATATCTACAGCATCAACTTTCTTAGGGATAAGAGCAATAAAAGTAGCATTAAGGCTCTTTTCAAACACAGCATGTTCATGAAAGACATGAAACACATTCATAACATCATTTTTCACCGTGCTCCAACAAGACTGAAAAAATGCCATAGTAAAACCATCCGGACCTGGCGCTTTATCACCTTTGAACTCATGGACCACTCCAGAAACTTCTTCCTCATCGAAAGGTCTGTCCAACCAAGTGGCATCTTCCTCAGAAATTCTAGAAAAAACAACCTCATCCAAAAGAGGTCGATGAACCACATTCTCCGAGTAAAGCTGCCTATAGAACTGAGTAATACACTCCTCAATTATCCCCTGATCCGAACATAGCTCTCCATCCACCATAAGTCTATCGATAGTGTTGCATCTTCTATGAGAATTTGCAATACGATGGAAGAATTTTGTGTTCCTATCTCCCTCTTTAAGAAAAAGAGCCCTAGATTTTTGTCTCCAACAGATCTCTTCCAACAAAATAGACTTCTCTAATTCTCCATGAATACGATCCTTTTCCCTCCTTTCCTCCTCAGAAAGAGCACGAGCTTCCTCAATAACTTCCAAAACATTAAAATCCTTCCACAAGTTTTGCACCCTACGACCTATATTACCAAACTCCTCCACATTCCATCTCTTCAAATCCAATTTCAGCATCTTCAACTTGTTAGCCAAAGAAAAACTAGGAGTTCCTTGGAAATGATAGGACTCCCACCAAGAAGACACCCTTCCCAAAAAGCCCTCATCCTTTAACCACATGTTCTCAAACCTAAAAGGTTTTTTGCCTCTGTGTAAATTTCCGCCCTCAAGAAGGATAGGAAAATGATCCGACATTAACCTAGGAAGACGGCATTGACAAACAGATGGAAAATTCTCCTCCCAATCTGCGGACAAAAGAAACCTGTCCAATCTGGAACTAGCAACAACCTCTCTAGTGTTAGACCAAGTGAAATTCCCCCCAACCAAAGATAACATTGCTAAATCAGCTTTTTGTGTATTATTGGGGGAAATATTCTCATCTTCTCCATCCCTAATCTTTTCCCAGGGAAATAAATTTAGATGGCACTAGTTTCCTTTCTATGTAGTTCCTTTTTCTACTTAATGATAAGTATAATTAAGAATAAATAAATAAATGAGAAAATTTCACTATAAGGATAAAACCTAATCCAAAATTTTGTATACTGATAAGTGATAACAGTCAGTAATCAACATTATCAAAAAATTTATTCTTGGTGTGTGATTTAGTTTGTCGGTGATGCAAATAGTCTTAGACATACCTGAATTCAGGTGGGTTTTTGGGGTACACATTGAAGTTGGACTGGGGTGGAAACAGTAGCAAGTACTCATTCTTGTCCTGCGAGTGTTTAGGCTGCCTACTGTAACCTGCAGGAAGTGGTGCTTCAGACCCAGGACTAGACTTGAGCTTTTCCTCATCAGGGTACTCAAAGAATGTCTTGGAGAGGTGAAGGGCTTGGCTCATTAGATCATGGGGCACACCATGGTTCACAATCTGGAAGAAGCCATACTCAGAACAGGCTTGACCAATTGCCTCCATGGCCTTGTTCTTGTCACCCTGATGATCCCCATCTCTAAAGAAAGGAGAGAGATCAACAGTGGGAATGACTGAGCTAACCATTTCTGCAAATTCTGTTTTACTTGATAATTATGTTTTGCAACAGTTCTGCAGAATCAAACAGCGGGAGTGGAGAGAAAGAACAGGAGAGGCGGAGAGCAAGAATGAGAAAAAGGATGGTAAATTTTTTTTAGATTTGAGGTTTTTTAACAACTTGTAATCGAGCATATTGGGTTTTGATTCCTCTTTTTTTTTTGGTGTCGAAGACTCGTGAGTTTGCTATTATGTTGGGTTTGCTTTACCTTTTTCTTTTTTTTTTTTTTTTTTTTTTATTGGGTTTGTAATTTGTTGTTTAGGACTGATGTTAGGCCTTTTTTTCCTCGTGGGCTTGTTCTGTTAATTTTTTTTTTCAGATTTTAGTTTAAATTTTTTTTTTTGGTTTTTTTTTTTTCGCTTGAAAGTATCTCAAAAAAAAAGGGTGTTCCTAAATTTTTTTTTAAGGGTAAACAGATAAAAAAAATTTAATTATTATATATAATTTTTTTTTTTTTCAGGTTAGGGTGTTCCCGGTAACACCCTAAACTGAATGTGGTGCCACCACTGTTACAACTCTTGCACCACCATCACTTTTATAAAGTTGATAATTTTCCTAGCACACTAGTAGTCAAATCATTTTGCCTCAACCGAATGTCCGTTTGTCACCAAACATATTGATTAAGAGTAATGTTACTAACACAACATTTTTCGCAATAAATTTTACAAATATTGAGTTGACAAGTAGGAATAGCAAAATCCGACATGACCCGAAAACATGACACTACCCAAAGTTAGCAGGTCATGGGTTAGGCTTAACAAGTGTGTTATATATGAGTTGACACAACTGACCCATTTAACAAATATGTCGTGTTTGTGTCCAACTCACAAAACTCGTTTTACCCATTTAACTGTTATTTTACTAATATACCCTTTAAAACCTTAGGTATATAAACTTATTAGTTGTTGTGGAATATATATAAACATATTGTGATTGATTATTTGTAATATTAAGATATGTTTTAGTTTTGAATTATTATTTGTGATGTAATTAATATTAACAAATTTTAATTGTTTGGTTTTTCATAGTTCAAATCAATTAGGTTAAAACTTTTTTTTTTCCTTTTCACTTTGATAAAATTTGATAAATGGGTTAACAAAACTGACCCATTTTATAAATAAGTCATATTAAGGTTAAGAAATTGTGACCTATTTAATAAACATGTCAGATTAAGGTTAACCTACATAGTCGAATACTCATAAGTTGACACGACATAAATCCGACACATGAAGACGAATTGCCACCATTATTGACAAGTTGTTATTGATCCATCATCAACAACAACTTGTTATCTCATACCGTTGTTAAAAAAAAAAAAAAAAAAAAAAAAAAACCTATTTTACATCCTTAAATACCACTTTATCTATTTTACCAACACATTTAACAATACACCCAATATCTCAATTTTTATTTTTACATACAACCCAATAAAATAATATAAACTACACAATCAAATAATATATAAAAATTTGTCTCTCTTCTCTTCCATCTCTCTACCTCTATGTATCTCTCTCTCTCCAATAATATATTTTTTTTTTATGTTTACAACCCATGAATAGTAAGTTGTATATTTGAGAACTCACTATTCATGGTTCCTACTTCCTAAAAATATATAGCAATACATTCCTGAATAAAAGAGAAATGTGAGATGTTGGTTGGTAAAATAGCAACAAGAGGTTTTTACACCCCAATGCTAAAGCTAATTGAGGCAAGATTTTTATTTATTTTATTTATATTTTGAGAAGGAGCCAAGAGAATAATTGATACACGAGTAACACAACATGTCAACATGACAATTGTGAAACTAGTGCAGCGTTGTTTCTTATGAACCTGGACTTACCAGCAGAATAATTGATACACGAGTAACACAACATGTCAACGACTCAACATGACAACTTAATTTGCGATACTTGGGCGGCGTTGTTTCTTGGGAACCTGGATTTACCAGCGGAAGCCAAAACTTCTGTTTGTCTTTCGTTTCAGTTTCCTTTGGAGTATCTCGAGTAGGGAATATTTTTATTTTTCGTATTCTTATATCATCCAATAGTATAATTTAAAATTTAAAATGGCTTGCATGACATCCAATACAATTTCTGGATTTATAACTATTAATCCAAACCTTAAAATGAATCCATTTAAAAGAAAAATAATATTTTTTCCCCTGATTTATAAGGAGACAACGGCCCCACTTTAATTTGGTCTATTGAAATATTTCAAAATCCACTGATTTTTTTAAAATAATATTTTTTAAAAATTTGGAATTTTGAAAATAAAAACAATTAAAAACAGAAGTTATGATAAAATGGTAAACATGTATTATTACTATTTTTCTCACACAAGAAATGTTAGATCCAAAACATTTTCATAACAAATTTTAAGTTATAAATTTTTATTGATTGTTAAAAAAGTAATGATAGTGTAGGGAGCCAAAAAAAAAAAAAAAACCAATATCAACTTGGCATCTACAATATGTGGTGATAATGTTGTGAAAATAGAATTACTCATTTTCTCACCATGACAATTATTTCATTACAATTAATATTAATAATCAGGTGGCTAGCCGATACGCAGACCTATTACACCATCCCTTATTGCACCGGGTCTGAGCTAAAATTATAACAAAAAAAAGATCGCAATAACTATCTATAACATGCTAAAAAATAGCACAATTTGTGGATAATCTGGCATATATAGGATACTCGAACAGCTTTACACCAAGTACTATGATTTACTCCCCACATAAGTTATGATAAAATGTAACATATAAAGCTCATATACCATTTTTTGTCTTAAGAGACTGGATATTAGGGAGGGAACCCACAAAAATAACCCCATAAAATAGCATAATATGGCCTTAAAAGTACAAAAAGAACAAAGTCAGAAAATTACGGACTGGCCGCGGTGGCAGTCAGTTGCCTACACGATAGAGAGCTATCATAAAGGAGTGAAGATGGTGTCATCTTCACCATCACAGGATACTTCAGCAACTAGTAGAGACCACTTTACACAAAGCTGTTTACCAAAGCAGTGAAAGCCACAAGTGAATGCACTAATGAAGCGAGATCACTTGCCATCGTCCTCACCACCATCGTCATCATCATCCTCATCATCTTCTTGGTCATCCTCATCATCTTCAGAGTCATCGCCTTCCTTTCCCTGCCATGGGAAAGACAGTAGTTTATTGGCATTGATTCAGCCTTGAAATATAACAGTCCAATATTCACATTAACATGGTTATAGGCATTAAAGAAAGTCAAAAAGCATTCAACATCAAATATAACTTCAGAAAGCATAGGACTCAAATACTAAAATATAGCTTCCAAACAGGTCTGGAAAAAAAGAGTGATGGAAAAGAGATAAAGGCAAGCACTGTGTGATTGTATGTATTGTTAAATATTTCAATAGTCAATTTTTAATTTTATTTCTACAATTTCAACAGTCAAAATTACTGATGGGATAATTACTATTATAATCAACAGAACTCCTTGCTGGTAAATTAAGAGTTTGTGCAAATATTCAGAACTATATATCTGCATTGTGAAGTAAAATCAATTTTGGAATTAGAGGACTTATCAGACATTTCATTGCAAAGTTTTAAACAAACATCCTCACATGACGAATTGAGTAGGTACAATGTAATAAACCTTTATAGAGAAACACATTACATAATTGAGAACAATATATAGCAAGAGGGATTACATGGTCCCTCTCTATCCATTTCAAACAGAAATTTCTCAGTAGATACTACTCCAGATATGATCTTATATTATTTATTATCATCCAAAAAATAGCCTTCCTTTTTCTTTTAAAAAATAATAAAAAGATAGAATATGGTTTCAGGCATGCAAATAAATATTCTAGTGTCAACCCCACAGGTAAACTCTTTCAACCTACATCATCCAAGCATGTTGCAAGTACTGATTCCAGCTTTGACATATCTTTGAAACCTAAATTTTTCATTAACCAACTAAAACCCAGAGTGTTATTTGACCTCCTCATAACACGAGCCTCAAATCTACTACAATTAATTCTCTATACCAACAGCCAATGAGTGTAACTTGACTAGTACTTCCTTATCCAATAGTAATTGATTGGAGGGTTAGGTCGTGGGTTCAAAACCCACTAGGTGCATGTATAACTTATCAATCAAAAAATATTTTATTTCAACAAATAAATTTGATGAACTAAAGAACCAAATTGGAGGAAGTCATGGTGAAAACTGTCTTTGAAAGTAAAATGCTGGCTTTCAATGACCAAAACAAACAAAACCACTCAAGATGCAACTCTTAATGAAAAATCTTCATCTTAAATTCATGGAAAAGACTAACTAAACTCCATGTGCAGCAATTGCTTCCATTTGATCGCCATCTATTCGTCCATTTCCATCAAGGGAGCCAGTGAAACTGATTCACCTTGATTTTTTGTCTACGATGAATAATAACTATGCTTCCAAAAATAGTTGCAAGCCATCAATGAGGCAAGTATTCTTTGACTTAAAGCTTACTCTCACTATAACAATTCATCAAAATGTTGCTCATTACCTAACTGATGCAGAGGGGCTGAATTGAACATCTATCTAAAAGCCTCTTAATGATAACTTTACTGTATTCCCACCGGTGAGCCCAAAACTTTCCTCCACAGCTATTCAATATAGTTCTAAAGTTGACCTTTTATCATCCACGACCAGCAAGTACTTTAATTTTGTATCATCATTGTCATAAAAAAGTGTATTGTGTGCTAGAAACTTAAGCATACTTCTGCTTGTTGTCCTACCTAACAAAATTGATTAGGAGATGACACCTTTTTTTGCTAACATGGGTGTCCAGAGTTTTTCAAGCACCTGACTAATCCCCCTTAGTGTGTAGAGTTTTGTGCCACATACCAAGTAATTAAAGCAAGAAATCCTTGGTGGTGGCCCAAAGATGTTGGCTAGGAATTTTGAATCCAAGATCTCATGGTCATGAAGCCTTGGGAACTACTAGACCAACCCCTTAGGGTTGGGTGACAACACTTACATCCCATTTGAAACAAGGGAAAGGAATGCCAAAAGTGGAAAGGAACTGGATAAAAAGGATCTTTAAGGGATATTCCAACTATTACATTATTTGGGAGTTTGGTGGGCATGAATGGAATGGCTATGAGGGAAATGCCCTTCCATTCCCTCCTAAGCATTCCTCCAAAAAGTGGTAGGAACAGTCATCCCTTTAATAAAGCTAGTGTGATTTGAAAAGGCACTATAAAAATGTTTAAGCTTGAAAGTTTGCATGATAAGAGATCTCTCAAATTGACAAAAGAATCTTTTTTACCTACTCCAATCTCTGTCATAGAAGAATAACAAATCACAACATTATATTAAATTCATACTATCCAATTTTTTTTGCTTGGGTAAGCCATTATGAAAATCTTGTTTCCAGTCTGTTCATTAAATGTAGTCAACTCACCTTGATTTCCTCAGCCATATACCCCTTCAAGAGAGAGAAAGAGAGAAGCCAAGATCCCACAAACATACAATGGAACCTAGATCACAGACCCTCTTTTTCAAGGAAATATATGAGGCTAAACCAGAACCCCATACATCTGGTTCAAACGATAGTGGATTTTATAAAATTACTAGAGTAGTTTTAGTCAAGTCAGCTACATCCACAGCTCCTCTTGCCATCTTGATATATTTATTCATTTAAGGCTAATAAAGAAAAGCCTAGAAGTATTTAAGAAGTTCATAAACCTTGAATTCACTGCTGAAACTGTTCTAGATCACTTAAATAACTACATTTTTTTTTTTTACGAGGAACCCCCTCAAGGCATGGGCCAGTGGGACCACCCCTAAGTGGCAAATCCCGGATGCCTACACACCCCCACTGAGCAAGCATCAGGTAAATCGTGAAATGCCTCAGCTAGGAGTCAAACTAGAGACTTCTAGAATTATAGTCTGCCCAGACACTCTCCCTTACTGCTGGCGCTGAGGCATCCCAGGTGGGGACACCTAACATACTACATGAAACTCAAATGTCAGCTTTAATATATAATCAGACTCGTTTTTTTTTGGATAGGTCATAATATCCTATCAGACTTCTAATCTTCTTTTCATTAAGCATGTTTCCTAAGCACCCACGTCTTTTCTGAACTAGATGATATATTACCTGAAAAGGGATCAATTGAATCTGCAAGCAATAGCAAACTAGGATTGACAAAGCAAATAAAAGACAAAACAATAGCTCTTAAACAAATATTAATGAACATGAAACCCTGCAATAGACAACAGCACCAGAAATACAGAAATTATGCCCTCAAATTATTCACATCAAGATCCATATCTTCATTTACCTCTTCACCGGGCTCTTCCTCATCGAAGTCTTCTTCATCAGCTTCCTATGTCAGAGAGGTCATCAATTATTATTAGAATAGAATATTATGCAAGTAAAAGGCCAAGTACTTAATAAAAATAAGTCTTCTTCATCAGCTTCCTTATGTCAGAGAGGTAATCAATTATTATTAGAATAGAATATTATGTAAGTAAAAAATTATTAGAATAGAATATTATGTAAGTAAAAAGGCCAAGTACTTAATAAAAAACCCATTCATGAGATATGGGATTCAAGGGAAAAAAAACGAGGGAAAAAGAAGTTACATTATTGAAGTAGGTGAGTGGATTCGGCCATAAATCCTCCTTGATGATCTCTGCAATCTGAAATTTTTTGGAAGTGAAAGCTTAGTACAGCAGTGCAATGAGAGTAGTAGTAGTAGTAGTAGTAGTAGTGGTAATAGACATCTCCAGTACCTCCCAGCATTGGAAAAAAAAAACTCTTGCTAGAATTTTTGTAGACAAAAATAGAACTTACCTCATCATGAATGTCATCTAAGTCATCTTTCTCTGGAGTCTCTGAAAACCAGCTAAAGAAGCTGCATCCAACATGGCAAAGCATGGATTTAGAATAAGGCATAAGCATGATGTAATAGTGAAAGTGAAGATGTTCAATTGATCTAAAGATTGTCAAGGTATTAATCTTATCCATAGATTGAAAGTTGGAGATAGAAGGAATAAGCGTTAGTAACACTTAATGCATGACTCTGGCAACCACTAGTATTCTTCTCCTCTCAATCTAGAACTCAAACAAGGTAAAAAAACAATAACAATGAGGAAATATTTGACATTTTGTTTTATAAACTTGACGGTAACAATCATAAAAAATAAGAGTACTGACACAAGGCATAAAGGAATCAAATCGTGTAAGCAACTATAAGGGAGGGCATGCCGCATGCCTTTTCCACCTTGCAATAGCAAATTACCAATGCAATATTGTGGAGCATGTTACTGCAAAAATCAAATACACCTTATATTCCCATAAAAATAAAAATAAATAAAATATATATATAAAAATAAATAAAATATATATATAAAAATAAATAAAAAAACACCCTACATGAGGGATACCAACCAAAAAGATTGACCAGGAGCCAACCGCAACAAACAGAACCAGTTTCAATAATCAGGTTAATCATAGCACATCATGACCCCCAAATGACTAGAATTTCAGAAGTGACTAAAACTAAATTGTTATTACATCCTTGATCCTTGTTTTCTTTATTGTTACAGTTTCATTTTTTTTTTTTTTTGTTGTTGCACAAAATGGATTATTATGCCAATGGATTGGCTGAAATCCAGTTCACAGGCTGTGGAAAACCAACCTATCTTCAGTGGCAGGCCGCTTGTTCCCTTTCTTCTCATGGTTAACTCCATTTTGTATGCCCTTCACATACCATTAATGCAATTAATCACCAAACCACAACAAAACAGACAAGTATAATATGGCTAGTAGTAATATTTACCATGCCCTCTTTCCACTTTATTGATGTGGCCGTAATTTTTGTTGCTCCTTCATCATCAGCATAAGTGAAAGTCTTTGTAAGCTTTGTATCTTCAAAATAAGGGTTTGGGTTAAAGTGCTGCAAATCACAGAAACAAATCCATTACAATTCATTGCTTTCATTAGTTGAAACATCACATAAAATTGACAACTACACCAAAATGAAGAGTTAAAGGAACTAATTTTCCCTATTTGTCTATAAGACTAAGCATTTAGAAAAGAGTTAAACTCACAAATGTGATAGAGTAACCCGATTTGACATCTTTGAAATCCTCCACTTCCAAGGAGCTTAGATGCTTGAATATCTATCAACAACATAGGCAAAAAAATAAAGCAAAATCACAATGTAGGCACATTGAGAAAAACCAGCTAAATAATAAGATACTTAAGAAGAATCCTTGTGGCATTGCTCATTGATTAAGATTGAAAATTATTATTAATGCAGGTACAATGCCCAAACCTTTTGATCATCTTCTGTCAATAGTTCACTTAAAGCAGGATGACTCAAAAACTGCACGAGGTTGGAAACAAAAAAATTATATAAAATATATAACAGCAAACATATAGCGTTTTTCTTTAAAATAGAGAGACGAAGACAGATTACTAACAGCAGTTAACCAGAAGTCTGGAATGGATTTAATAATCTCATTCCGCTTATCATAAACAGGCCCACGTATTTCATTATACTTCTGCTCCACTTCTAGAACCTTGTCACTGGCCTCCTCATTGATCTAGAACATTTTATAACCCATGTTAGAACATTTTAGATTCAAGTGCTGAACAATGAATAAAAAACAACTCAAACAAGAGCCAATTGAAATTAAAAAAACAAAAACAAAAACAAAAACAAAAAACAAATCATATACAATATAGAGCATATCCATGGGCTGCCCCTTGGTCCTATCCAAATTCAACTTCCATCTCGTGCAAAATGAACGAAATTGATTTGTTTTCGATAGTTGGAAAGGGGGGATTTGAATGCTGGATGTCTCCCTTGGAAACACCAAAAAGTGCCAGTTGAGCTACAAGGCTCTTGGTGATAGAAATCGATTTGGGTTGGCGTGAATTGTGTGAATCCAAGCAAAATTTAAGCATTCACCATCCACGAAAAACTCAACACACCCATATATTCCAATGTGAAAATTGTTATTGTAGAAACCCACAACATACAAAACACATAAAAATCAACACTATTCATTTTGCTAGGAATCCAACTAGCAAATTAATTCCTGAATTAGCTTTAAATTACCTTCACCCAGAAAAACGAAAGTCAAATCTTTAAGTTTGTGCACTTCACTCATGCACTTACTAGAACCAAGTTAGCCATTACAATTAGGAATCCACTGCAATTAATTAAAACATTACCAGAGCAACAAAAAAAAAAACCCCAGATTGTCAGTACTCAATTACACAATCCTGTTTGGTTTCCAAGAAAATTTAGAAATGCAAAAAACACAGAAACACACACACAAAAAAGAGTGAAAACCCAATTGAGTAAAAAACCTTTTCGAGCTCGTCTTGGATCTCCTGAAGCTTTTCGATGGAGAGGACGAGCTTCTCGTCGATGGTCTCAGAGTTGTTTTCCTCTTCGCCTTTCTCTGTTGTCTTTAGCTTCTTCCCTTTGTCGGCCACCATTGTCGCTCTCTCTTTCTCTCTCTCTCTCTCTCTCTCTTTAGCTTATTACCAAAACCCTAGCTCTCTATCTCTCTCTCTCTCTCTCTCTCTCTCTCTAAAGCTCTTGCTTTTGATATTTTGCCTAAAACCCTAGTGGGTCTCTCTGTCTCTTGCTCTCTCGCTTTTGTAGGTGTGCGTGATAGAACAAAAGGGTTAGGGTTTTGGGAGTTTATATCTCCTCTATGAATCTGGATTTAGGGTTTAGTAGCTAGACCAATAGGTAATTGACAAGTGTCCGTGTAGGGGCATTTTAGTCTTTTTGTATTTCATATTGGGGGTAGTTTAGGGATTCAGTACAATGTTCTTCACCTAAGTGTTGAACGACAAGTCGACAACCAAGGACTAAGGTTGTATTGGATGTAGGGGATGATCGCACCTACGGTCCAGATTAATGTTGCTTTTTTTGAAGTATCAGACTGACAATCAGTGATCGTCGAATGAAAAAAAATCTTCGGTCGGTATTAATGTTTCTTTTAGAAGGTTCCTAATCTTCCAATGAATGAAAATCCTCGGTAAAGTCTTTTGCGTGGAATAAGGTTTACATCGTATGTATCAAAAATCAATTGATGTTTTGATTTGATAATAAAGTTATCCTGAATCAACACCATAATTTTGAAAAAAAAAATAAATAAATTTTGTGGTCAATGGGCTAGGTGTAAACCCAATAAATCTCTAAAATACAATCCACCAAGTTATTAGTTGATGAGATTTTCAAAATGTTTTAGTAAAGAGTAAAATAGACACCACTTTCTTATAATAATAAAGGTAAAAAACACATTTTAGTCCCTACATTTTCAGGTGATTTCTATTTTAGTCCTTAAATTTTATTTTTACCGCTTTTAATCCCTATCCTGAAAAACGGTTTCCATTTTGGTCCCTACTGTTAGTGCCCTAATGGTAAAGTCCTAGGTGGTAGACGGAAACTGACGTGGCGCTAATGTAACAATTAAAATATTATTAAAAAAATATTATTTGGCTTTTTTTTAATGCCACGTCAGCTAATTAATTTTTTATAAAAAGCCATGTCAGCAAATTTTAAAAAATAAATTAAATTAAAAAAAAAACCTTAAATTTAATTTAATTAAAAGTTTTAATTAAAAAAATTTCTTAATGTTCTTAGTGTTCTTCAACTTGTTCTTCATTTTACAACTTATTCTTCAAATTCTTCTCAAATCAAATCCAGCATCCAAGAACTCATAACCATCACAAGATCACAAACCCAGAAGCCCAAGATCTCAAACCTAATTCACTACGACATAAATGAAAACAAGAAAAAAAAAATTAATTAAATGCTAACAGGAAGAATGAAGATACCAAGAACTTAAATCTCCAACAAATCAAGAACTCAAACCCAGCAAATCAAGAACTCCCAAATCAAACCCAACAACCCAAGAACTCAAAACCAAATCTTCAGCAAATCAAAACCATAAACCCAGTAACCAAACCAATCTCCAACAAACCCATAAACCTATAATCAAACCCATATCCCAAAACCACCACCACCACCACTACCACCATCAAACCCAGATCCCAAAAACACTGCCGCCACCACCACCACCACCAACCAACAGATCCCAAAACCACCACCACCACCATCCGCTGATCAAACCCATTTCCCAAAACAGTAAACACCATGACTTCGACGAGAGAGAACGAATCGGAAATGGAAGAAGAAGGAGGGATTTTTTGAGACCCAATAGTTTGGGGTAGCGGCGAAGAATGGGTTTGCGTTGGAGGAGCAGTAGCGGCGGAGGAGTTGGCCACGAAGGAGTCCACCTCCGCCACCACCGACCAACAGATCCCAAAACCACCACCACCAACACCCTGCCGATCAAACCAATTTCCCAAAACAGCAAACACTAGGACTTTGACAAGATAGAAAGAATCGGAAATGGAAGAAGAATGAGGGATTTTTTGAGACCCAACAGTTCGGGGTAGCGGCGAAGAATGGGTTTGAGTTGGAGGAGCAGTAGCGACGGAGGAGTTGGCCACGGAGGAGTCGTCAATGTCAATGTCAATGCTACCGTGCCGCCGTTGATGATGCAGATTGTAATGGACAGAGAGAGATAAATAGATCACACTACTTGTGAGTTTGACCTAAGAGGGAGAGAGAGATAAGAAAAGGAAATTTTGGTTTTATATATTTTATTTAGGTTTTAATGTTTGTTTTTAATTTATTTTATTTCTGGGATTGTGTTAGATCTGAGTTTGCGTTAGATTTGGGTTTGTGTTTTTAATTTAAGTTTTTTTTTAATTTATTTTCTTTTTTGGTTTAAATTTGCTGACATGGCTTTTTATAAAAAATTAATTAGCTGATGTGGCATTAAAAAAAAGCCAAATAATATTTTTTAATAATATTTTAATTGTTACATTAGCGCCACGTCAATTACTGTCTGCCATTTAGGACTTTACCGTTAGGGCACTAACAGTAGGGACCAACATGGAAACCGTTTTTCAGGATAAAGACTAAAAGCGGTAAAAATAAAATTTATGGGCTAAAATAGGAATCGCCTAAAAATGTAAGGACTAAAATGTGCTTTTCGCCAATAATAAAATAAAAAATAAACTTTGAAGTGTTGTATTTCTAATTTATGGTTTATGCCTTTACTAACTATAGTATGTTACTAATATGATTTTTTTCAACAAGAAAAAAGAAGAGATATATACCGTAAGATTTCAACCTATAATGTAAGTTCCATGATGATTCTTTCAATTTTTAAACTGCATTTGTAAGTGTAAGGCAAAAAACGTGACATGTTATGATTAATAGAGCATAAAATACAACATGTGGGATAAAAGATTTTTTATTCACTAATTAGTGATCACATAAGAGTATAAGACATAAGTCATCTTCTCAAAAAAAACAAAAGACATAAGTCAGTATTTTTCTTTGGAGAGCTTGCGATGAGGCTTTACCAACAAAGGAAATCTGAAGAAGAGGAAAATCTTGGAGAATGCATATTGCAGCTTGTTAGGCATCTATGTTTGTATTGTATCTATGCTATTGCATTGTGTGGAGGTGAAGGCTTGTATTGTATCATGAGTTGTAGGGTGTACCATTGTACTATGGTGTGTGTTGTAGGGTAGTATTGTTGGAAGGCAATTAGTGGTAGTTAGAGTTGGTTAGTCCAGCTAATGATCCGAGTAGTTAGCTAGGATGTGTGAGGTGTATATAAGAGGCAAGGATTGTATATGTTGGATAATAAGAAGATTCTAATTGTTATACTTCCTTTACATATCTCTTTCTTCCCTTCTCTATCTCTCTCTCTCTCTGTGTTTCTTTTACCTTCTCCATTACTTTCTTAGCTATGGAGGCCCAGGTCCCCTTGAAGTGACCTACCCTAAATCCTAATTCCAACAAAGTCTTTATTAGTGGTATTAGAGCAATTTGATCCAGTCCACCACAATGACTAAAACTCATTCGAATACACAAAATTCCGAAAAGATAGCTGCATTGTCCAAGATTGCAGATAGCCATTAACAAACCTTACAAGAAATTCAGAAGCAATTGTAGACTCTTACTGGGTTCATGCAGAAACTAGTTGAAGCTAAAGATAAAAGACAATCTCCAATTCAGGGGTCACGAGTTTTGCTTCAAAGTAGCAATCATGGAGTTCATGAATCTCCCATCATGAATCCAATCAAGAACCTGAAATTGGAATTACCTAGATTCTAGGGAGAAGACCCAACTTCTTGGATTTACAGGACAAATCAATTCTTTTCATACCACGATACTCCAAACCATCAGAAGTTCATTATGGCTTCTTACCATTTAGATGGTGAAGCTCTGATTTGGTTCCAGGATGCTAAGTAGATTGGAGGTTTTGCAAGTTGGGAGGTGTTTGTGAAGGCCCTTCAAACTCATTTTGGGGTCACAACCTATAATGATTCAATGGAGGCATTCACTAGGCTCAAATAGATTTATACTGTGGTTGCTTACAAAGGTAATTTCGAAATTCTGTTTAATAGGATTGTTGGTTTATCTGAGTTTTATAAATTGAGCTGTTTTTTGAGTGGCCTAAGGGATGAAATAAGATTACCAGTTAGGATGCTAGTGCCAAAATCCCTAAATGAAGCCTTTGGTTTAGCCAAAATTCATGAAGAATATTTACTAAGTAGCAAGAAAAGTCTTAAGAATGTTGTAGATAATGGGAAGCCTTCAATTCTGGGATTACCTAAGCTAGAGAGCAAGACTAATTCAAGGGTTAAACTTCCTATGCAAAGGTTATCTAATGCACAAATAGAGGAAATGAGGAAACAAGGTCTGTGTTATAATTGTGATGAGAAGTGGCAGTTGGGCCATAAGTGTAAGGGAGCAAAGGTATTTCTATTAGATGGGTTATGTGAGGAGGTTGAGCATAAGTCTAGACTACAATTGGTGGAGTTGGATGATGATGGGTTGATGTTGGGAATCCAAGATCAGGTTCAAGGGAGTGAGAATGTAGGCACTCCTGCTGAAATCACTTTATATGCATTGATAGGCAACCCTTCAACTAATATCATGAGAGTCAAAGGTAGCATTAAAAACCATGAAGTGGTTGCTCTTATTGATTCAAGCAGTACGCATAATTTTTTGGATGTGGTAGAATTGAATATGCTGAATTTACACTTGGACACATCTCAAATTTTGGAAGTAAAAGTGGCTGACGATAGTGTTATTAGGACTTTGGGAGTATGTCATGAAGTCACTCTTGCAATCCAAGGGTCCAAGTTTGTTGTGGATTTGAATGTATTGCATTTAGGGGGCTATCCAATGGTTTTGGATACTCACTGGTTAAGTACTTTTGGGGAAATCAGCTGGGACTTCAAATTATTGACCATGAAGTTTCTTTACCTGGGTAATAGGGTGTTATTAAAGGGGTTACACCCTAAAGGTTCTATTTTTTCAGAGGCTGACGAGTTCTTTAATGATTCTGCTACAAGGAAAGGGCTGGTTCTCCAAATTTCAGCAATCACCCCTACCTCAACAGATGAACCATTGCTGCCTATTGCTATTTCTGACCTTTTGGACCAGTTTTCCAAGGTGTTTGACATGCCCTCAGACCTACCACCATTTCGTGGACATAAGCATCAAATCATACCCCAAGATGGTACTCCACTAGTTTGTGAGAGACCTTATAGGTACCTTTATTTTCAAAAGTCAGAAATTGAAAAGATTGTACATGAGTTGCTTGAACTTGATTCCATTCAACCTAGCCAAAGTCCATTTTCCTCACTTGTGTTGCTTGTTAGAAAGGCCGATGGGAGTTGGAGGATGTGCATTGATTATAGGGCTTTAAATAAGGCAACCATAAAGGATAAGTTTCCTATTCTTGTTGTGGATGAGTTGTTGGATGAACTTGCAGGGGTTTTTATCTTTTCCAAGTTGGATTTAAGGTCAGGATACCATCAAAACTTGCAGGGGTTTCTATCTTTTCCAAGTTGGATTTAAGGTCAAGATACCATCAAATCCGTATAAAGCCAGACAATATTCTTAAAACAGCCTTTAGGATTCATGAGGGACATTAAAAGTTTCTTGTCATGCCTTTTGGTTTAACCAATGCCCTATCTACTTTTCAAGCACTCATGAATGACATTTTCAAGCCTTATTTGAGAAGGTTTGTTTTGGTTTTCTTTGATGACATTTTAGTTTATAGTCAGAGTTTGGAAGATCACTTGGCTCATCTAAAGACTGTTTTGAATGTATTATTGACTCATCAATTGTATGCAAAGAGGTCTAAATGTGTTTTTGGGAGTTCTTAGGTGGAGTATGTGGGCCATATTATCTCTGGTGAGGGGGTTAAGGTAGACCTTTGGAAGATTGTTGCAATGCAGCAATGGCCAATTCCAACCACTATCAAGGCCTTAAGGGTTTCTAAGGTCTTACAGGTTATTACAAGAGGTTCATTAAAGGGTATGGCACCATTGCTAAACCCTTAATTGATCTTCTAAAAAAGAATGGCTTCCTGTGGTCTGATACAGCTTTGGAGGCTTTCAATGCTCTTAAAGTTGTAGTAAGCCAACCACCTGTCTTGGCTCTTCCTAACTTCTCCAAGCCTTTCACCATTGAGGGTGATGCTTTTGGTATTGGTCTTGGGGCTGTCTTGATGCAAGATAATAGACCTATAACCTTCCATAGCCAAGCTTTGAAGGGTAAGTATCGGCATTTATCTACCTATGAGACTAAACTCCTAGCTTTAGCAACTGCTGTCAAAAGGTGGAGACCATATTTAGTGGGTAGGCCCTTCATTGTGAAGATTGACCATCAAAGCTTGAAATTTCTATTGGAGTAGAGGATTGCCACACTAGCTCAACAAAAATGGCTGGCTAAGCTCTTGGGATATGCCTTTATGGTTGAATACAAAAAGGGTGTTGAGAATAGGGTGGCAAATGCACTTTCCAAGAAATCTGACCTTGCTCTTGTGGATTCACAGTTGCCCCTACAACAGAAAACAAGTTGTTTGCTCCTTCTCTCAGTCCCTAATCCCACATGATTGGCTATTTTCAAGGATAGCTACTCTCAAGATCCTTCTGTCCAGCAGCTTATTTCTTCAATTCAATCTAGTGCTCCTTCCAAAGGTTTTACCTTCCAGAATGATTCTGATTTTCTACAAGGGCAGATTCTTCTTAGGACCCTTGTGCCCCTTAAAATCACAAGTTTTACAGTTGGTTCATAGTTGTCCTGTTGTTGGCCATTTAGGTTTTTTATAGTGCTTTCAAAGAGCTAAGAGGGAGTTCTATTGGCATGGCATGAAGGCTAACTTGTAGAAATTCATTAGAGAGTGTGATGTCTGTCAAAGAATCAAGTCTGAGACATCTGCCCTAGCTGGTTTGTTGCTACCATTGGCCATTCCTAATACTCCTTAGGCTAATGCAAGCTTAGATTAAGTTGAGGGACTTCCTAAATCTCAAGGGTTTGAAGTGATCTTAGTTGTGGTGGACATGTTGACCAAGTATGCCCATTTTGTGCCTTTGTCTCACCCTTACACTGCTGCTAAGGTTGTTGCCTTATACCTTCAGTACATATTCAAACTATGTGGCATGCCTGCCTCTATTGTGAGTGACAGAGATGCAACTTTCACTTCATTATTTTGGCTTGAATTGTTTAGATTGCAGGGTACAATGTTGGCCATGTCTACAACTTATCATCCTCAGTCAAATGGCCAAACTGAGGTGGTTAACAGAAGCTTGGAGCAGTACCTTAAAGCTTTTACTAGTAACAGACCAACTAAATGGGCTAAATGGTTGCCACTTGCAGAGTTTTGGTTCAATTCTAACTACCATACTAGCCTTAAGTTGTCACCATTTGAAGCTTTTTATGGTTTCCCTCCTCCAAAGTTGCAGAGCTATATTCCTGGCACAACCAGGGTAAATGCCTTGGATTCTATTTTAAGCCAAGGGAGGAAGTTATGTCAATTCTCAAGGGTCATCTCCATGTTGCACATGAGAGGATGAAGTCTCAACTTGATAAACATAGGCAAGATAGATCGTTTGTGGTGGGGGATTGGGTTTACTTGAGAGTGCAGCCCTATAGACAGAAAACTTTGGCTTATAAAGGGAAGTGGAAGTTGTCTCCAAGGTATTTTGGGCCTTTTAAGGTGCTGCAGAAGGTTGTGTCAGTGTCTTATAGGCTGCATTTACCTCCTAATTCCAAAATCCATCCCATTTTCCATGTTTCTTGCTTGAAGTTGAAGCTAGGCCAACATGTGACACCCTTGCCAACTCTGCCATCTGTTAATGATGAAGGGCAGGTTACTACTGAGCCCATTACTGTTCTGAGGACTAGGACCAAGATTTTGAGGACATGGGTTATCACTGAAGTTTTGGTGCAGTGGCTAGGATACCCTCCTGAAGAGGCCACTTAGGAGTCTTTGCACTATCTGCAATCTAGGTTTCCTCACCTTGTGGGCAAGGTGTTTTAAATGGGGAAGGGTATATTAGGCATCTATTTTTGTGTTGTATCTGTGCTATTGCATTGTGTGGAGGTGAAGGCTTGTATTGTAGCATGAGTTGTAAGGTGTATCATTGTACTATGGTGTGTGTTGTAAGGTAGTATTGCTAGAAGGCAGTTAATGGTAGTTAAAGGTGGTTAGTCCAGCTAATGATCTAGGTAGTTAATTAGGATGTGTGAGGTGTATATAAGAGGCAAGGATTGTATCTATTGGATAATAAGAAGATTCTTATTGTTATACTTCCTTTACATATCTCTCTCTTCCCTTCTCTCTCTCTTTGTTTCTTTTACCTTCCCCATTACTTTCTTAGCTATAAAGGCCCTAGTCCGCTTGAAGTGACCTACCCTAAATCCTAATTCCAACAAAGTTTTTATCACAGCTTTTATTCAACAACTCAAGAGTCCACGTTTCATGCTATTTGGGATTCCATGGTTCTTCGCCAAATCTAGGATCTAACATTTAGTTGGATTCAGGAAGATTACCCTCGGTATTCATTCGTTTTACGATCTAATTAATTTCGTTGGACAACACACACGTAAGTTAGATCTTTTTGCCATAGTTCCTTGGTTTGTGTGATATCACAGAAACAAATTAAGACTTAAAGAATTGTGTTTACCTGTTGAAAAAATTTTCAACACAATGAGCAATTATCTTTCTAAATTTTAGCAAAGACCTTAGGTATCTATAGCAAAGACAAGACAGAAGGAAATCAAATGGAAGCCTCTAGCCAACAACAAGATTAAAACTAATTATGATGGGGCAACCTTTGAAGATACAGGTGAAGCATGGTGTAGTTCGGCTTGATAGTGGAGAAGTTTTAGCTGCCCATTGTGAAAAAATTTCATTACCTTCTTCTGTAGAGGTTTTGGAGGGTTTAATAGCATGAAGGGTAACTCAGTTCGTTGTTGAATTAAGTTTACATCACTCGGTATTTTAGGGAGATTCAAAGTTGGGTCACAAGGCTCTCACAAATGGTCCCTCTCCCCGCTTAGTTATTGGTCATATTGTTAAAGACACATTGTCTATTGCGAGTTCTTTTAATACTCATTCCTTCTCTTATACTAGGAGATAGAGTAACTCTGTAGCCTATGCCTTAACTGGGAGAGCTAGGTTTTCTTATCCTTTGTTAGTTTGAATGGAGGATATTCCATCATACATTTCTCATTATGTTGTTGTTGATTTTCCTTTTGATTGAATAATAATACTTAGTTTCTTTCATTTAAAAAAAAAAAAACCATAAGACATAAATCCAAAGCAATTTCCTTAAATTATTGCAAACATAGTAAAATGTATTTAAAGAATGAACAACATTCGAAAAGAATATAATATTTTTAAAAATATTTTTTATTTATTAAATTTGTCTTTTTTTTTTGGCTAGGTGAGAGGCCTTATTTCTTTTTTTTTCTTTTTTTTTTCTTTTTTGTATTATTATTTTGCAATACTTTTAGACAATTAGATATAATATATTATATTTTAGGAGACCTCCTTCCACCTGGGGGCCTTAAGCCATTTAGGAAGTGACCTAATAGTTAAGCTACTCTCACATAGCCGATTGGACTTACACTACTAGCATTTCCTTTAAATAAATAAATAAATAATAGGGGAAATGGGCGTATTAAGTGGACTTTTGGAGTTATCCATTGTTACCTCAGAGTCAATGAGGAGATTCGTTTTTATTTCTTTAAAGATTTTTTTTTTTTTACTTTAAATTATATTTATTAATTTTGTAGTTATAAGAAATACTTTTTAACAGTTAATTGAGTACTTGTACAGAATGATCAACATTGACAATAAACATAAAAATTAATGATTAAAATGGGGAAAAAAAAACCAAAACTTTAGAGACCAAATTCACTTTTTGTATCATTTATCTTTTAACCTATTTTTGATCTTATCCAAGGCACACGAAAATTGCTCAATTTAAAAATCATGCACTATTATGTTGAAGATGTTTCCTCATTATATAATTTTCAAATACGACTTGTGTTCAATGCATTAGTGTACTAGACATGTTAAGATACAAATACATGTCCAGTGCTTGGATCGGACACTATCCAAGTCCAAATTTCACCATTTCTTTTAATGCTAAAATTTCCATGTTATGTGACTAACCATGGTTAAATATGAGATTCTCAACAACAACAACAAAAATTATGGGTAAGATGATGTATTTATTTACCTAGAACAAACATTATCATTATAAATCTGACATATATAAAATAATAATAATAATAATATCATAATTGTAATTTGTATTAAATGCTATTCCCCCTTCCTCTCCCCTCCTTCCCCCACCCCCCCCCCCCCCCCTCCCCCTCCCTTCAATATTTGAACTAGAACAATAACAATTAGTAACAACATCTACTTTTCAGATTTTACGAGGTGTAAATAGCAAAAGAGAACTTTTTTTTCTCATCATAGAGGATGAACAATTACGATTAAATGGAACAAGCATATTTGTCTTGAAAGTTGAAACAGAATGATTTCCATTAAAAAGAAAATGAAAGGGATGACCTGCAAATTTGATTTTCAACAGGGTCTTGGGTTGTGCTTGTTAGTACAACAAAAAATAAAACCATAAAAATATAAACACAGCAACAACAAGAACAGAGCAACTAACTGTAGACCCAAAGTGCCAATTTTTTTATGATGAAAGACACCAAAAAAAAGTGTTTTTGGTGTGGCCAAAAGAATAAAAAGGTTATGAATGTAACTGAGTCACCAACTGTCATACCTGCCAAATTTTCAACAATATTATCCAGATTACTACCAAATAACTACCATTGAACAACAAAGCTTACTAAGATTCCTCATCTGTGAAATGATCAAAATTCAAATGCAAAGAGGTATGTCGATAATTGACAAACAAAAGGGTCATGAAAATTTGCCAATGTTGGTGTATCAAGGTCTAGGAAAAGATGGCACAGTGGGATAAATAATAGTTCTAAGTAGCTTACTAAAATTCATCAGTGAACAGCTTTGGTTCCTAAATAAAGGATAACTATCATTCAGCAAAAAAAAAAAAGAAAACAAAAAAAAAAGGGTTACTATTGAACTTCAACATTGCATAGCTCATTAAAAAAGTGCCAAATATCAACACTTGCTTTACAGATGGCCATTTTTTTTTACCGTAAAACCTATATTAACAGAGGTCATAGGATAATGTGGATCTTAAAGCACCATTATCATCCTCAAGTTATAGATTTCTACACAACAAAAATTAGTCCTTCGCAAATACATAGTAAATTTGCAGCACTGATACCAACTTAATCAGCTTCAAGCTCAGCACCAAACTGCTCCAGCCGAACAGCATCCTCATCCAAATTCCGCACCAGAGCATGGTTGACCAAACCATCATCCTCACTGGCATGTATCTGTCTACCACCAAACCTGAAGAGAAAAAAGAGCCTTATACAAAATGAAAAAATGGAAAAGAAAAGGAAACAAAAACAAGTTGAAATAATAATACTATTAGCAAAAGATGCCAGCCAACATACATCTTTAAATTTCAAGCCAAGCTACAGGGATTTCAGGAACAGATGGCAGGGAAACAAAGATTCTCAGTATCTCAGGGAGCACAAGGTTTACTTTATGATATCTTCTGTGTTAGCTAATACAATGTCCCAAGTTTACTTGATGATATTTTCCATATCAGCTAAAAAAATGACCCAATTTCAAGTATAACAGTAGCAAATAATATGGCAGTTGATCCTTCCCCAAGGAAGTTCTATCACGCTCAAGGTAATATAACCACAAACCTAATGAACCTATTCTAGACATTGGCCACAAGGAATAGGGTGAAAAAGACCTTCAACGCCATATCAGATAGGAGGATATATACTGACACAAGTTGATGCCATTAGATCTAAAGAATCCTATGATGACACACCAGCAAAACCCATATAGATTGGACAACAGTTACTGCGAGGAAAAAACTTAATATCATAAACCAAATAATAGGATCTTCCCCCCCACCACCGCTGGGGGCCCCCCACCCATGCATGGGGCCAAAAACTAACTTAGCATGAAAAAAAAGTCCATGTCATTCCATTTTGTGATATAGAAAGATGCAGTTAGCTACCAGACTTTAAGTGAGGCAAGGAGCACAGTAACTGCACTCACATCATAAAATTTTTGAAGGGGTTTTATTTATTTATTTGGGTGAGTAGGTTCTTATCAATTACCATCTTCCATTCATTGTTTCAATGCACTTTTGAGCGTCCTTCCTATCCTTGAATTTTACCAAAACAACACCTTGTGGATGATTCTCGCAAACCTGCAAGCAAAATCCAAAAATGAGCATGAGAAAAAATAAATAAGAAAGAATTTCAAAGAAATGAAAATGGACAAAACAAAACCATCACTCCAGATAAAAATCCAAAGCTATAAAGCCAAAAAAATTTAAGGAAAAAATAAAGAGAAGCTTGGCTTGTTGTGATTAAAAAATGTGAAAAATGAAAATACTTTTTTTTTTTTTTTTTAATTTTAGAAATATGACAAAAAAAATATAAAAATACTAACATAAGAAAATCCATTTTCAATAAATTTATTTTTGTCTTATTCTTCACAAATGCCAAAGCAGAAAGTACAGAGGAAAGAAACTGAAATCTAGACATAGTTAAATGAACACTAAGAAGGGCATAAAGAAATCCTATGGTCACAAATTAGTAGAATAGAGAAGGAATAGAGGATTTAGCCAATAAGAAACTTATAAACATAAAAACAGAAGGTGATTCTTTGTCACCCATTCTGTTTCTTTTGATCATGGAAGTTTTGAGCTGAATTTTAAGGAAAAACTGAGGAGAGTGACTTATTCGTGGCTTTCATGTGGGGCTCAACAACTCTAGGGTGTGAGAATTTCACACCTCCTTTTTGCAGACAATACTATTTATTTTGCAATGCTTCTACAGAGCAGTTACTATACATCAGGCTGGCTTTGTCATGTTTTGATACTGGTTTGAAGGTTAATGTGGGGAAAAGTGAAATTGTTCCTGTTGGGGATGTGAGTAATCTTGGAGAGTTTAGCTGACGATCTTCAATGTAGGGTGGATTGTTTGGCCATGAAATACTTGGGCATGCCTTTGGGTTCCCCTTTCAAGAAATCTTCTATTTGGAATCCCATATTAGAGAAGATGGAATGGAAGCTTTCGGGTTGGAAATGTCTTTACCTTTCAAAGGGAGGCAGACTCACTTAGTTAAAGAGCACTCTGTCCAGTCTTCCTACATACCATTTATCCTTGTTTACCATCCCTAAATCTGTGGCTGATAGATTGGAAAGAATTCAAAGGAATTTCTTGAGGGAGGCTTCGGATGAGGGGTTCAAATATCCTTTGGTGGCATGGGATAAGATATGTTCACCTATTGAGGTGGGTGGATTGGGGATTAGGAGGATTATTTGTTTTAATCAAGCTTTGTTGGGGAAATGACTTTGGAGGTTTGGTAGGAGTTGGAATTTGAGGTTTCACAGAAATCTTCACGATTGGGAAACAGAGACAGCAGTCTCTTTTCTTGACCATATTTACTCTCAGGTTCCAAGGGGTGAGGGCAATGACAGGATGCCTTGGTATCTTAAAGGAAGTGGTAAGTTTGATACCCGAACTTATTATCAAGTGATTAGGGGTGTTAACAACTTCTCATTTCCTTGGAAGGATATTTGGACTGCTAAGATTCCTAGAAGGGTTGTATTCTTTTTGTGGACAGCAGCTTGGACTTGGATTCTTACGCTGGATAATCTTATGGGGATGGGTTTACTTTTAGTGAATTGGTGTTGTATTTGTCGTAGGACGAGAGAATCAGTAGATCATCTCTTACTGCATTGTGATGTTACCCATGCTTTGTGGGGGGCTGTGCTTCAGTTATTTGGAATTTCTTGGGTCATGCCCGAGTCAATTAAGTGCTTACTACTTTGCTGAAGGAATGGGCTAGGGAAGCATTGTATTTGGAATTTAATTATGGGGTGTTTGATGTGGATTGTTTGGAAGAAATAGAATCGTTCGCGCTCATTTGAGAATTGAAAGAGTTCCTTGAATCGGTTAAAAATTGTGTTACATTGCACTCTTTTTGATTGGTCTAGATGTTGGGGTTTCATGGATTGTCCATCCACTTTTGATTTTCTAGCTTCTCTTAGACTTCCCATATGATTTTTTGAATTCTCTATTCCTTTGTGTTCATTATAATGAACTCAAAGATTCATTTTTTATATGATTAATAAAATTACATCACTTAATTATCAAAAAATAAAAAATAAAAAGTCTTTTAATAACTAGTCGTCTTACAGACCTGAGCAGTCAGCACTGGAAATAAGCGGGTGGAATTGTCAATTATATAGCTAATTCAACATATGTCTCAAGAAGAGCATATTTATAAAGAGGAAAGAGAGTGAAAACCCCTGATTATGAGAGTTAGATTACCTTGACCAAGTCCAATGGACCAAGCTTTGAGCATTCCTCCTTAACATCTGCCTCTAAATCTGAATGCAAATTTTCATCAGCCTGTGAACATTTGGAAAAAGTCAAACTCAGAGAATCCACAAGTCTAATTTGTTACTACTTGCTAGTAATAGCATATATCCTATCAGAGAGGAGCATGTATTGTAGTATCAACTATTTACAGATGGAAATCAGAAACAACTGTCCTATTGTTCTAAAATTTTAAGTTGGAACATTCATGTTTAAACAAAAAAAAAAAACCATAATCGAATAATAAAGCTGATGCAGGACAATGAACTCTTAAAAATTGGGATTCAGTGTTTGGGAACCAAAGATAAGAACCAATAAATCAGCACCTAGGGTTTGTTTGGAATCAGCACTAAACTGTTAAAACAGAAAAATATACCCAAGGGCGTGAGCATGAGAGAATGATACGAACCCAAGAACCAACACCTGGACTTATTAGAATGGCATATTGTTTCTAGTAATGACAATGGCATGTAGTTTAGAATGAGAGGGGATGGGTGGAAGCGGGACAAAAATGAGAGGAATAGGAAAGGTTGAGGTAGAACAAGTGATGAGGGGAGGAGAGTAGTAGAGGACAACCACAATTTGGTTAAATGGGCTAAGGTGTTCGGGAAAGCTAGTATATGGGTTTCAAGACCTAAATGGCATGAGTTTGAGAAAATTAGAGAGAGCTGAAACAAACTGTAGGAACCATCAGACCTGCTTACAGTTCACCAGTTGTTATGCTTAGACCGGCAGTTTGATGGTTTTAGGTGGATTCTACTAAGTACAAATTTGAAGTATTAATTGGACCATTACAGAGACCAGTTCATGGTCAGATCAATCCAACCAATCTGTCTGGTCTGGTTTTTAAAACACTGGTCAATAACAGTAACATTAAATTCACAATCTGCAAGTTATAAAATTGGATTCCAATGTCATTATCCAAATAGGGGCAGGACAAGCAAGGCCACAGATGTTGTAACAAGTTCCCATCACGATAATCACAGGGAGAAGTGTCCTACAAACCATGGGAGGTTCAAAACTTACCCTCATTTCAGCAAGAGTGAACATGTAACGAAGAACAACAGTAGCAGGAATTGAGACCTTTGCATCATCACGACCAGCTGTGCCACATAAAAGAAAGATCATGTTATTGTCAGGATACACAGAACAAACAATTATCAAAGCTGAGATTTCAGATCAATTCCTCCAACAGATACAAATGAGCTTTAGAATTTATTGTGAGAGTATAACATGTAATTTCATGATTTCGTCCTCATTAGATTCACAAAGAGATCAGCTATATGTTCACTCAACCAAGAAAATCTTACATATAGATCTGAAAATACGAAGGAAATGATTTATGATGCATATACAGAATCAACAACATTTCATTTTCAATTTTAGGAAGATAAAAATAGTCCACACGCAGTAAGTTGAGAGAGAGAGAGAGAAACTGTGGACTCCATCCTTCTTGGGTTTTTCAAAGTGGTTAATTACTTAGGAATGGAGAGTACAAGGCCAGTGGGTCATGCAAAAAAAAAATTCTTCATAAACTTCTTCCACTTATAAAAAAATAAATAAACTTCATCCTTTTTTTATTAGAAGTTTACACACAAAAACAGTGGGTTTTGAACCTACGCGTTTATGCTCCACCCTTTCTTGTGGGGGGAGGAGGAGGTATCGTTTAAGCTAGAGGTCACTGGCAATAAACTTCATCGATTTCTTGAAAGATGAAAAAACTCCATCCACTAATCCTTTTTTTTTTTTTTGGATAGGTAATGTAAAAACTTTTATTAGAAAAATAAAACAGCCCAAGTACACAGGAAATGTACTATGGGGGCATCAACGTCAAGAAACCAAATTACAATGATCAGACAAAACAGGAAAGGAAAAAAAAAGAAAAGGTCGGTAAAACTAAACATCATTCAAGAAGAGTCATCCACTAATCCATTCTACTCATAAGAGAATTGTCTCAAAACCATAATTTCTTAAATTTGCACCCAAAAAAAAGGGGGGGGGGGGGGGGGGAAATATGGGGGAAAAAACCAGTTATAGGATTATAAAATACTGAAAAGGAGGTTATTGGCACCTCTGAAAACGAGGATTATAAACCAGAGTGACTTTCTTTTATGTGGAAACCATAACATTTGGATGATTCATCTCTCCAGCCATAAACAAAAGGGGCTCAATTTCTTTTGATAGTTTTAATTAGAAAGCGATCATCAAGATCAGCACACCAAGCACTTCTCCATATTCTAATTCCCAGCATATGGACCCAAATATGTGAAAAGATAAGAAGATTCTAGGTTGCATAGTCCATAATCAAAACATCAACAAGTGCTGCAGCAAAAACCGCAAAGCTAAATGTCATGGCAGAGTCATGACATATACTTACACATCATTTCAAAAGGCAAAAAAGATACAATGTTCAGTACCCATACCTACTAGATCTAGCAAACTAGGTATAATGCATCAAAACACTACAATTAATTAATCAATAATACAAGACACAAGCTCGGGGAAAAAAGCAATAGCAAAAAACAGAAAATGAAAATCAACAAAATTAAATTAAAAAATTTAGATTAATAATGTGAGATACTGATACTACTAAGAACCAATCAGCACTCAATTAAAAGGATTTATAGTATATTATTGATGTACTAAGGAGTTCAAGATGCGAGATAAGAACCCACCCCAGCCAAGCATCCTCTCTTCTGCCTTCTTCAGCTTCTTCTTCTTCTTGTTGTCAACTTGTTTGGCACGAAATTTATCCCCTGAATGAAGCAACACAAAAGCTCATAAAGTAATCGTTCTTAGTGAAATCAATAACAACTAAAAGTATATATTATCACTGATACACATAATACCTTTCTGCTCAAACTTAGCCAGGGTGACTGACATAGGGACCTTGCCATCAGGACGTAGAGGCGCTCCATCCAAAATTTGGACAGCTAGAGCAACAGATGGTTCCTAGTGTAAACATACAAATATAAGTGGCCAAATACGAGGACTGAAAATGTCACGTCACAAGCACAGCAACATGGAGAACATTACCTTCAGATACGTAACTAGTGCGTCTCCCTTTTTCCTTCCTGTCTCCTTGTCAACATATAGCTTCACACGTGGTCTTTTTGTTTCAGGGTCCTATTTATTTTTAGATAATTAATAAAATTAAGAGAGTGCATAAAGTGTTCGCAACCTAATACATGAGATGAATACAGTAGAGCGACTGAAAAATAAAAACTTATAGAAGATCCATAAATTCCAACAAATTGAAAAAAGAGAAGCAATTAGTGGAAGTCATCAAGATACATGCAATATGAAATGCTAGAAAACAAGAAATTATTTAATATCCATGGATACATTATCTGTGTGTATGTGTCTGATCTACAATAAACATAACATAAAGTTAGAACCTTTACAAGGTTTACGGTAGGTACCATGATTTATAAATATCACAGCAGTATTTAAGACCAAGTTATAGAAATAAATGAGATTTAAAAAAAACACGAGTAATTTCATACACCAATATGAGCTTACCCAACAGACCCATTAAGTATTTAAATCATATTTCATGATGAGGATTGTAGCAAAAACAGTGGCCCTTCTTATAGACTAACAAGATCGTAAAATATATGCAAGCATGACAAAAGCATATTCCAGCTCATCAAATTTGTCCACTATGGATACCAAGACACAAATAAATGCGATGCATAGAGCAATGGCGGCTCCAAGAATTTTGTTTAGGGGGGTAATTAAAAATTTTTAATAAAAAAAGAACTTGAATATATCGAATTATCGACTAAAAAAAAATTAATACATGAAGTTTTACAATTTTCTTTTACAAGTTTTCAAATTTTAAATTGTTATATGATAGTTCATTATGAGTATCTATTGTCAATGTGGGTAGCTATGAGACTATGACTATTTTATTTTGTTAAGTTTATCTAACATTTTTTTTTATGTAGTTGTTATTATCTATTTGTTATTTTTTTTTAATAAAATATTTTAAACTAAATGACTAAACTAAACTGATTAGCTTCGTATTAATTATTAACACACACAACCACACTTATTCATATGGTGAAATGCTTGGACAATCACTAACTTTACAATTTTTTTCTTAAATTTTACTAACTTTATAACAAAAAGTTATTATAACATGATAACAATACACACACATGTAATAAACCATCTCTATTTCCTAATTATTAAATTATATAAATTTATATTATATTTATTTGTACACACAAACGTCTACACACATTATAATTCGCACAAATAGTATTATAACAAAAAGTAATGCACACAATCAATATTAGACATACTCACATACATAATATAAATTTATAAAAAAGAGTGATACTTACAATTCACAAATATTGACTCTTTACTCTTAGAGTTGGAAATATTTGTAATAAGGGTGTGCAAAATTTAAGTCAGGGTGTGCAAAAATATTTTTAAAAATAAATTAATGTATTAAACTAACCAAAAAAAAAAAGAAAGATTATATATAGAATCTTTTTTTTTTTTTTTGAGATCAAGGGGTTCATTTGAACCCCCTGAATATAGAATAGCGCCGCCCCTGGCATAGAGGTGTCAATGTTCAACCCAACCCGCGAACACAACACAAACATAACACAAGTTTTTGCGGGTTAAGGTTGGGCCTTAACGGGTTTGGGTTATAAACAGATCGACCCAAACGCGACACAATAAGAAACGTGTTATAAGCGGGTCAACCCGCATAATCCACAATAGACATGTTTGACACACCAATTTATTCAAGTTAATCCAAAATGACACATTTAACACAACCAATTTTAACTCATAACAAATATATATTCATTTTATTTTAGACTTGTTAAATAACTTTTATATCCAACCTATATTTTAAACTTAAAAAGAAAAGTGAGTAATTACAAAAACTTAATGGGATATAATTGGAAATTGAAATAGGTTAAGCACTTGAAGTGTATGCACTACTTTTGGGATGTAAAAAAAAAAAAAAAAAATTTCTAAATGGATGTTATATTTAATATTAAGCGAGTTAAAATGGGTTGTGTCACATTCGCGTCAACCTAACACAACCCAATTATTAAGCGTGTCAAGTGAGTTGAGTCAGGTCAACCCGCCTTATTTACAGGTCGGGTTGGAGTTGAAGGATCATGACACGATTATTAAATGGATCAGGTTCGGGTTGTGTCATTTAATCAAATACCCCTACTTTGACACGACACAAACCAGACACGCTAGCCCGAATTGACATCCCTGCTACAATAACTCTGATCTAAGTAATTATTCTCAGTATATGGTCAAAATTTGTCCACACAAATAATAAAAAATGTGTAAGAAGGCATAAAAGTGTGCAAGAGATGGGGAAAATCCATGCCACAATTTTCCAAAAAAGTCATGACTTCCAGTTCAAATCCAACTTACCAAACCTAAGATCTTTTTTCACAGCATTTTAAGGTAAAATTCTAATGATCAGGCTAATAATAAGCATACTACATGCATAGGTTAAAAGTTTTAAAACCTTGTTGGATTGGATGTCAGTTTTGCACAATCTGTTCTTTATATTCTGTTACTGATTTAGTAGATTCATGTAATTTGCTTGATTGATTGTATGGTCCCTAGCTGTATACTTTCTATATACATGGGTGATTCTGTTTTCTTTTTTTTATATCAATAAGAATTACTTATCCAAAATAATAATAAACATCTACAAGTATAGGTTTAAACTTTTAAAATTTGGGTTATTATAGAATCAAGAGAAAAGCCTTGATACACTACAGTTTTTTATTTTGTTATACCTCATTTTTTCAGGAATTCTATACAGGGTGTTCACCTGCAACAGTCCCCCTTATTATATTTATACGACTTAAATAATAGATCAAAATGATATCATAATCAGAAGAAACTATAAATCTCGAAACAGGTAACTGTAAAATTACAACTTAAAGAATAGATCAAAACAATAATCTAAAGAAACTAGAAATCTTGAGCAATTAACTGTAATGCTAAATACTTTTTTTTTTTTGTGTTTTGGGGGGGGGGGGGGGGGGGGGGGAGATAAGTAATAAAACTTTTATTGAAATAACAAAGAGTGGGCTCCCGTTGTACACAGGCAGTTTACTTGGGAGGCAACAAAAAGTTAGCTAAAATGCTAATTTTTTACATTCTGTAGAGTATGATTTTAATGGTGTCAAGTTTCTTGCCTCCATATAAAAGCAGAGCTTTAAGTATAAGATGATTTAAAACAAGTAACATTAATTGGGGCCCTGACTCATTCTCAGATCTTATGAAATTTTATCACATAATTAAATTATGAAGGACTGAAATGCTACCTCCTTTATTATCCCACACTTGGAAAATACCTCCACTACCTGCAATGGATTCCAAATTAGTTTCCTGCAATGAGAAATTCTTAGACAAGATAAACAAAATGACCAGGACTTACTTCATCAATGGTAACATCTTCAGGAAGCCCAGTCACATAAACATGTGTATTCACTTTTAATTCAAACCAGCTATCAGGAGGTTTATTAGCTTCCTGGATGTTATAACGATACGAAAGGAAATATTAGGCAACATGTTCAGTTTCAATATAATTCCAATCAGGACTAGTAAAAAAGTAGATAGAATAATTAAATTTAGAAAGCGAGAGAGAGAAGCTGGAAAATTTAAGATGAAAAACCTTTTTCTCTGCTTCCTTGTCCAGTAATTTTCTCTTGCCATTTTGCATTGTTCCCAATATCTCACTGGCATCATTAACTTCTTCCTTTCCAGGGGCATCAGAAGTGATTACTGTTTCATTAACTTCTTTCACCGGGGCATCAGAAACACTAAAATTTGGAAAGACTTCCTCTTCTTGCAAAAAGGTCATCTCTTCTGGTCCATATAGCTCGCTTCTGCTGAGTGTGTCATCCTATCAATCATTAAAACAGACAAAAAGATGCACTTACAATTAATAGAAGGCATGTAACAAATAAGAAGACATCATAAATGACATGAAAAGCATTGCATATAATAACAACATAAATTTGAATATTGTTAAATTATAAGGGCTAAATTTTCTTCCTAGGTTTTTCTCTTTGATGATAACAACAACAACATCAAAAAAAAAAAAAAAAAAAAGTGAAGATATGAAAATTAAACCAAAATAAGGAACATGAAGTGTGCTTGAGCTCCAAAGGCCAATGTCACATGAAGCTGTATGATGCAGGGTAAAATCATTATGATACTTAGGGCATCAAATCATCAACAAAAACAAAGTGAAGATATGCAAATTATACCAAAATAAGGAACTTAAAGCTTGAGCTCCAAAGGCCAATGTCACATGAAGCCATACGATGCAAGGTAAAATCATTATGATTCTTAGGGTATACACAATATTCCTATGCTAGGTTATCCAACCGAATATTAATAAGGTATTATTAAGTGAATTAACAGGCCGGTAATTACAAGTTTTAACATAGAAGGTAATGCTTATGCCAAAAGCACCAACCTGAGGAACCCATGCTCTAAGACCCCGATCCCACTTGTACACGGTCCCATCATCATCAGTGAACTCTTCCTCACCCTCTGGTGGCGTCGAAGGTCTATCGAGATCAAATTCCCCTGAGTCACCACCAACATTGCCAGAAAGAAATTCACTCTTTAACCCATCCACCTCTGCTGCTGCTGCTGCTTCTGCCTCTCTAACCACCTCCTGCCATTTCTCATACTCATCATCGTTGGAATGCACTGCACAATACATAATAAGGTAAGATCTCTAATTCAGGAGATGAAGTACTGAAACATAAAATAGAAAGAAGACTTCACATGTCGTTGAATAACCAGCTCCCTGCTGAGAAATTCCAGTCAGCAACCCAGGGATTGAAGACAATGGTTGCCATTCACTTCTTCCTTCTGCCCAGACAAGTGTACTTTCGGAGAGGTACCCGTTTACGAAATGCTCTGTCAATAGATGTTTCAATAGCTCGTTATACCAATTCAACATGATAGAGATGGAACAATTTTCCTGAAACCGTGCAATTTTTTACTGGTAGAACTGAAATTCAAGAGAGAAGATAAATAAAATTAAATCACTAAAGATAAATTGTTTACAAAATGAACCGGAGACCCTTTATTTTAGACAGTAAGCCAATCCAATTCATGTTTGCACTAGTTTTAAGACATCTGATCCATATTTCACCTAGTTGGCCATTTTTAACAAGAACAATAAAATTATCTACTACTACAACACTCACCACGCAACTCTGAAAAGGCATAAGGGCCAACATTTTGTTGATTATCACCAAGAATATACCATCCAACTTCAGTAATAGTCTCATAGTCCCCATCATTGTGTTCCACATCTGTTTTCAAAATCCAAGGAAAAAAAAAAAATCTTATTATTCTTGCTTGTCTGCCCAAAAGGCCCCTCTTTTTCTCTCTTGCAGCCAATGCACAGAGTGGAGACATGATTCAAAGTAAAAAGAATATTAAAATAATTGCTATCATGGTAAAGCACACAATATAGAGCCAAAATGTGAACCCAAAAAAATCTCCTAAACCATGGAAATTCATAAAATCACTCACCAGCACATTTCCCATTTATTTTTATCTTTCTTTTCACCCCCTTGTGTAATGAACCAAACCCAAAACCCCAACACAACCAGTTAGGGTGCAGCCTAGTGGTTGGATGGAGGCTTGGGATGAGCTCTAGACCCAAACATCCTGGGTTTGATCCCCACTAGGAGTTCCCCTGGACTGCCCGATACACAGTTTTGGCGGGTAGGGTTGTGTATCCGTGATTTACTCCCTAGGGGGTGGGTCCAAAGGGCCCCCCGCCTTGGTGAGGTTCCATGTCATCCAAAAAAAAAAAAAACCAAGGACAATCACACTTACCAGTATACGATGAAAGCAATATTTAACCAAAATGGGTACCCAAATAATTCCCCAAAACACTTAAATCAATAAAATTACTCACCAACCATATCCTAACTTACTTCTAAGTTCTATCTTCTTCTCTTTATATTCACATGAACTAAACCCAGTTCAACCCTAGCCAAATTACACTCACCATTACATAAAGGAAACAATATAGAACCAAACCATGTACTTTATAATTTCTCTAAAACGTGAAAATTCATAAAATTACTCACCAACCCATTTGCTAATATTCACTTTCATCTTCTTTCTGTCAATTATATGAAGCAAACAATATAAACACAAAATGGGTATAAATTTATTTTCCTCTAAAACACTAAAGTTCCAACAACTTCTTATCTCTTATAGACTAAACCAACCATAAATTAACCCTGTTAAAACCCTAACCCTATTCCCTTTAGATTAAGAATCACTGAAATCAAATATATAAAAATAAATAAATCTTTGACAATTCAGATTGCAGAGAATAAGAGCACGTACCAGGTTGTTGTTGTTGTTGTTGCTGTTGAGCCTCAAGGTCGTTATGAGACGACATTGTTTCCGGCGGTGTATTCTCTGAAAGGTGTTGGTTTGGTTGTGTATCAGGTATCCTTCTGTTCTGTGGAAAATTTAGAAAGAGTTAGAAGAAGAGGCTCACTATATTTATTACATATCTATAACTACTTTTGGTTTTTTTTTTTTTTGTTTTTTGTTTTTTCCCATCTTTCACCTCTTCAGTTACATGATCCCGTGCCGGATCATGTGATGAATTATTAGCATTAGACCCGGTTGTAGAAGCGTGTTCATTAGACGGTGCGGCGGAGGCAGACTCCATTCCACTCAATCAACAATTTCAGACTGGCAGCAGCAGCAAACCATTTTTTATTAACAAATAAAAAAAATATTACCAGTGTATACAACTACGAACACAGCTTTGTCACATACATTTCAATTGTATATATACGACACAGTGATACGAGCAATTTCTAAAAAATTATAATGGTATGTAAACTAAACTAAACTCAGCTACATGTCACAAACATTTGAATGTATAATTAATTAGTGATTATTGAAAAGAATAATTGAAGATAGAAGTTACCCAGTTGACTGATTGAAAGCAAAGAACCAAAGGGTCGAAACAAGAACCTTCAGTAAGAGAGAGTCCGAGACAGAGAGTGAGAGTTTACCGGGGAGAGAAGAAGATGAAGAGGAGGCAAGAGACAGAGAAGAAGAAGAAAAGGAGCCCACCGAACAGAGACGAAGAGAGGATTTACTTTCAAGGGTTAGGTTGGGCAAAAGGTCCAAAACGGCGTTGTTTTGGGGCCGGTTTTCGATTTTTCCTCTTTTTTTTTTTTTTTTTTTTTTTTAGTACTTGGTATTTTTAAAACAGACAGAGGAACAGAGAGGGGAGCGTAGGTTTTTTGAGAAGTAATTATAACATGCTGCTAATCTAGTGGTGTATATTTAAAAGAACTTGATTTCTTTGTTTAAATTGGTATGTCGCTGTTACTATTTTTTTTTTTAATACTTATAGTATATTAGTCTCATTACGTGTGCTTTGTGCATTTGAAAATATTTTTTTTTCTAGTATCATAATTTTTCTTTAAAAAAAAATTGGATATGTTTTTTTTTAAAAGAATACTAAGTATTTTTAACACATAAATTGAGAGAGGGGAGAAGGTTTTTTTTTTTTTAAGAAACTTATGTGACATTTGATACATGGGAATCCACATTACTCCTGATATTCAGATTTGGTTTATTCCAAAAAATCTTAAATGAATTATTTATTTTTCTTATTCTATCCTTAGTTTTGAATGTGAACTACCAAGTCATTTAAAAAAAAGGGTTAAAATTATTAATTTATAAAAAATACAATTTTTTTTAAGCCTGGGAATCTGGATTCTCACCTATTTTAAAGGGAATCCACATTCCTACTGAGAGGGGTTTAAGGGGGGAATCCAGATTCCCTTGGCATCTGATTCCTTAACATGATTTACAACAAAACATGAGAATCTTTAAACATTCTTAGGAATCCTAAAATATTACCCTGTACCAAACGCCACATTACAGTGATGTATATCCAAAAAGGACTAACTTTTGGATATGTTTATTTTAAAGACATTAATTAGTAGGAAAATGTCTTATTTTGTAGGCATTTGAAGTGGAGTTGAAGATATATTTTTACTGGGTTATTCTCAAAATTTTTTTCTTATTAAACTAAAGTTTAAGGTATTTCTAAACCATATAAAATATAATCCAAAGAGGAAAATTCTCTTTAAATAATATAGATATTTTCGGTTTTTAGGCATAAGTAAGATGTTCCCTTTTTGTTGTTAAAAAAAAAAAAAACAAGGTGATAAATTAATAGTAGAGAATAGTTTTTTTCTTTTTTATGATTTTCAATTTTCAATTTCTAATTCACAGTAGGACAAGTGAGAACACATGAATAACATAGTGGCAAGAAGTAAGAATGGAAATAAACAATCAAATCTAAAGAACAATTTTTTTTTTTTTTTGGGATAAACTAAAGAACACATTTTTAACGCATAATAATTGATAAACATATATATAAAGTAAACAGTAGCACAAACGATAGCGAAACTTTTCATGGACTAATTTGACAGTTACAGTACTGTAAAAGTGAATGCATTTTTAGCCTAAAATTTTTTGAAACATATTAAAAAAAAAAACCCTAATAGTTCAAAAGATAATTGCTCAAAAAGAAAAAGAAAAAAAAAAGATAATTGAATTTTCTTAATATTTAATTCAATTTATTGATTATTATGGGGCTAAAATGATTTTTTTAAACATAAGAAGAAATGAAAATCAGAACAAATGTCGCTTAAGGAAATAATTCAAATTATAAATGTTTTTTTTTTTCACTTCAAAAGAATCATTTCAGTTTCTTGAAAAATTCTATAACTATACTGTTTTTTTTCTTTTAATAATTTGAAACTGTAATAACAATAAATGACAGGGATATGAAATTATGAATCCTAATTCTTTTCATAAAGAATAGCAAACTTGTAAAATTCTAGGCCTCTAACTAAAGTGATAGAGCATTTATCAATTTTTTTTAATTGTTTACAATTATGATAATCATCATACTCATTTTATTTTGAAAAAAAATTATTTTTGAAAAGTCAAGCATATCAACAACTGTCATAAGCTCTTCTTTAAGACCTATTAATATCCAACTTTTTTTTTTTACAAGATAAACAACAATCTGAGATGAGGGAAGGACTTAGGAGGGGCCTGGGCCCTTCTGGCCCCCCAAAAAAAAATAGCTATATTTTGTATTTTTCTTTAGTTGAACCCCCTCCTTTCCAAAACTTTAGCCCCTGTTAGTCAGCCCAACCCAACCTAAACATCCTAATCCAAATTATTTTAATATTATATGAATACTTATTTAAAGTTTTTTTTTTTTTTTTTTTTTTTTTAGAGTTTCAACCTTTTTTAATCTTTAAATTTTTTTTCTTATGCTTCGGCTTCTCTAACTTGAAATCTTGAGTTTGTACCTATCTAAAATTACCAATAATTTATAACCTTTTTTTTTTCTTTTCGCTGCAATGTCAAGGCCATCCGGAATAATTTGGAAAACTAAATAATTTTGGAATATTGACGTCAAATCAAAACCAGCACTCATGTGACTCATCTAAAGTCCCCTGTTGATTCTCTAAAAAAAAAAAACAAAATCTAGAGTCCCCAGTTCTTCATCAAGGAATCTGAACCGTCTGATCTGCTTACTTCAATCTTCATTTTACCTAATACATTGGCATCAAACGTACAATTCAAAATCCAACAATCCAAATCAAATGAATTTTATCTATATATCAGTATCACAACACATACAAAAGCTCCAAAAAAATAATAACAATAATAATAAAAGCAAAGCTAGCCGTTACAATTTGTCTTGTGGGGTCCTTTGACTTTGTACCTCTCAGCTCTCTCACTCTATATCTTCGCCTTTCCGCTCCTCATTTCTCTCCAAACAAATCCACCATAAACTCAATTCCTCACATACCCATTTGCCTAAAACCTCTCCAAATCACTTTCAATTTATTCAATTCTGCTGAATTTTGAAAGGAAAAAAAAAAGCCCCCCCTTTTCTGAGCTTCAAAACATCTCCAAATCACTATCAATTTATTGAATCCAGCTGATTTTTTTTTTCTTTCTAAAATCCTCAAATGGGCATGAACACCATCACCATGGGGTCAGTGACTCAATCCCACTACCACACCCACAAGGTCTTCCTCTTCTGCAACTACATTCTCCTTGGTGCAGCCTCCAGTTGCATCTTCCTCACTCTCTCTCTCCGGCTCTTCCCGTCTATCTGCGGCTTCTTCCTAATCCTCCTCCACATTTTCACCATATCCGGAGCAGTCTCCGGCTGTGCAGCGGCCGGCTCGTCGGGGACTAGCCGGTGGCATGCAGCTCACATGGTGGCAACAGTGCTCACAGCGATATTCCAAGGGTCGGTTTCAGTGCTGATCTTCACGAGAACCGGGGATTTCCTCGGCCAGTTGAAGTCCTATGTGAGGGAAGAGGATGGTGCTGTGATACTGAAGTTGGCTGGTGGGCTGTGTGTGTTGATATTTTGCTTGGAATGGGTGGTCTTGACACTTGCGTTTTTCTTGAAGTACTATGCTTATGTTGAAGGTGATAATGTTGGGGCTAATACTAGCTATGCTATGAGGAAGAGTGCCAAGGTGGGACAAGAGGAGGACTTGAAGGATTGGCCATGGCCTTTCCAAGTCTAAATATTGATACTTTGGCCATGGAATTGTCGTGCCACCACTTTGCCATCTCTGCTTTGTGACATAATATTTCATTATTCGTTGATTCATTGGAGTTTGATTCTGATAATGTATTTATCTTGTATTAGTCTTCTTCTTCTTTTTATTTTTATTTTATTTTTACCTATATGAATATTTTATTACTATCTATACTGTGGCTGTTTGGATTCAACGTTTTGCGTCTGCGTCTTTCTCGTTACGCGTTTTGCCTCTTTTTTTTTTTTTTTTTTTGGCAGCTTATGTTGGCTTTAGAGGCAAAAATTTACTGTTGTAAACAGTGCATGCACTGTTTATGCACTGTGCATGCACTGTTCACACAATAAAAAATATTAAAAATGGGTCCCACAATACTATTCACACATTTAAAAATTATTTTGCTACAGTATTTTCAGTTTTCAATTTCAGCAACAATAAGCTCAATCCAAACGGACCCACTATATTACTGTTTAAGGTGCTTTCTGGTTTGTGATAGACTTTTTTTTTTTTCTTTTTTTTTTTGAGAATCATTGTGATAGACTTTTCAATACTTCAAAAATGATACCCATGCCATATGCCATAAATTTAAGCAGAGACAAAATTGGAAGATAGCATTGCAAAAATACATATTTAATTTTCACTAAAACATTACCTATTGGTTTTCAAATTATTTTATCTACTTATAAATTAAATTATATATATATAAAATTAAAACAAACACATTAATTTGTAAAAAAAGAAAAAAAATCATTTAAAATCCCACTAACTCATGTTTCTTACCCACTTACTTTTTTAGTGTAAAAAAAAAAAAAAAAATCTACTTATCAGTTATATCAAGCACGTGTTATTGTTAAAACTTCTCACAATCATTTGCTATAAAAATTACAACAATTTTTTTTTGATAATTTTTAAAGATAACAACCACAAAAGAAGGAAGGTGTGCCTGCCTCAAATTTTATGATTATTTTATTGTTTGAGTTTCAATACTTTTGAAATTTTTTTTGTTGATATCTTTTTTTTTTTCCCCTTCTTCTTTCTATTTTACAATTTTTTTTATGGGATATATTTTACAATATTGATGTAATAAAAATTCATCTTCAAAGTCTTTTCAGGCATTCTTTTTTGGGGAATTTTTCAATCTCTTTTAGCATTTTTTTTTTTTTTTTTTTTTTTGCAATTTACTTGTACATATGTGATTACTCTACAAGTTGAAAATTATTAATTTTTAGGGAAAAAAACAAAAAACTTCTGAGCGCGTGCTCAGGTTTGCCCGTATTTCTCTATGTTCTTGACTTTTTGTTAAATTGACGGGTCTGGAATCTGTTGGCTAATTTTGCCAAATTGGTTTAAAATACCTCTTTGAGGTGTTAAATTGATGGGTCTTTGTTGTTTTCCTGGGCTACGTGGCTAAGTTTTGACAAGGTTGTACAAAGAATTTGAGTGGGTTTCTTCTAATGGCCTAGCCCCACTAGCCACTACTGTTTTTCAATTCATGATAGAAATTCTACCCGATCTTAATTTAAGTGTGTGAAGCTCTCTCTTGGAGAGTTAAATCCCAACTTTTACCCCCCATACTCTACAAGTATTTATATTTGTGGAGTGACTATTACACCAAAGGTGTGCGATGGTTATTAGCTACTAATGTTACATACTAATATCATTTCGTGTTTTGCAATTAATAAAGCTTAACGACCACCCACCTCAGTAAATTGTCACTACTGTAAAAGTATTGCCTCAAATCACTGAGAAAATGACAATGCTTGTTTTAGCCCATGTGTCAGTGAGTTAGTAAATTGGGGTTTCAAGCAATTTCCTTTTCTTTTTCTTTTTTAATTTTCTTTTTAATTTGTTAGTGGAAAAATGAAATTATTATGAAATTATTGGAGATGGAACATGTTGTTTCTAATTAATTGAATGGGTTATCCAATGGACCATTGCTGAGAGCAAGAAGAAAGCAAAATGACATAAGAAGATTGTTGTTCTCTTGATCCTCGAATCCCAAAACTCTATTTCAGATCAATCTTTGGCTATAGTGACTGGTTTATAATTTGACCCACAAACCATCTTGCATCCTTAACTTTCACAACATCACTTAGCAAGGATTGATGAAATTCTCTATGAATTTTAAAATTTTCCATCAGAAAGATACCTCAAACTTAGCAAGGATTGATCAAATAAATTCATCCTATTCTCAACGATTTTTTTTTTTAAAAAAAAAAAAATAGTATCTGGGTTGTAAGGAATAATATGAAGTTCCAAAATAGCCAAGTTGACTCCATTGCTCTTACCAAGGAAATAAAAATGCTACTTTTTTTTATTTCATAATTAAGTTGAATAAAAGTGAGATCCAAATGGACTATCATTGTGGTAAAAGTGAGACTTTGTCTGATTATATTTGAGCTAAAATAAAAGTGAGATCCACAGATCATCTTTTGAGGGAAGTTCGAGTTGTTCAAAACCATTAAAAGAGTAAATGAAAAATTAACTTTAAAAATGACTACTTTTGGCTTTGGGTTTAGTTTGGGACCAAATGGACACCTCACTTTTAAGAAAGGGGAACTACTCAATTGGGCTTCTACCCACACGTATTTGTACATTATCTACCCACATCGAACTGGGTTGGGTTGGATTTGGTTTGGCATAAGTCTGTGTGGGCTTTGTTAGGTTCTAAGTACTTAAGAACTAATGTATTAAAACTCTAATTTGTATTGTTGGTAAACCATGATCAAAACAAGTTGTTAGTCTTGTTTTAGACTTGCTCAAAGTATTTCTTTTATGTAAAATTAGAATCGAGTTAACTGCAGAATTGAGTGTGTAATTCTGACTGACTTGATCGATTGAAATTCGTGCAAATTATTTTTTTCCGCAAAATTTCCAACTCAGCCCTAAGCCCATATGACGTATAGGGTTTTATATTTTGCTCTAGGTATAAAAGGAAAACCCTAGCCACGTTTTAGAGGTTGCTCTATTTGCTGTGTGTGTGAATCTCTTGTGAGATGTGAGAGGTGGTTGCCTTCACACATGTTTAGAATTATCAAGAAGGATATTTCATTGAGAGCTTAATAATTATTCAATTGCTGCACTAAAAAGCTTAAAGATACACAAGCGGGAGTGCTTGTATTTGCTGGAGAATCCAAAAAAGAAGGAGTTCGTGATCTCGGATCTGTCACGTGGTCATGTCAATAAGTTTTCTACATGAGATAGCAATAGGATGTTAGTGGTCTAAGTTACTATTGTAAAACTTCGATTCTTTCATAGTGGATTCAGGTTTACCTTGAGGATAGCTAGGTTAAATCCTCCTCAGGTTTTTTACAGGTTTGGTTTTCCTAGGCCATCATATCTTTGTGTTCTTTATATTATGCACTTTACATTGATATGATTATATGATTGTGTTAACCTAGATATGAAATTTGGACTAAATAATAACTTGGCTTGTTAACTAGGTTAATCCAATTATGTTTTAAGGGATCTAAAAACAAACAGGCTACACATGTCCATGTTTTTACTGTAACAGTGTCTATTATCTTGCACTTGTTCTAAACTAGTTCAATTATTTCAATAAATAGTGCATACTGGTCACTTTTCACCCTCATTTTTTGTGCAAAAATCATCCAAAGAGAGAGACACAATTTTGTTCTTTAGGCACACAAATTGTTGTGTTTTTTGTGTGTCCAGCAGATCATTATATTCTAGTACATTGACGCCCAAAAGTGTCAAAGTATCACTGTGAGGGACAATCAGTCTTAAGAACATGATGTAAAATACTAGTGTTTTTTAGATACAAATTTTTCATTATGTTTTATTCTGATCTAAAAATTCTATGTTTTCATATCACACATTAGAGGAGGGATTATTTAGTTTGTTGTTTGTTTACAAGATCACAAGTGGTAAATATTTTATGCATTATACCCAATAGAATCTATGATTGCTCTTTTTGCTTTAATATGTGTCTCAAAGTCGGATATTTCAGAATTATTCTTGAAGGAGATACAACCAATATCTTGAACCCCCTCAAGCACCCTTTTAACCTCCTCCAACCCTCTCTTTTGGCTTGTGGCTCCCATATTTACAAGATCACTTTTTTTTTTTTTAGCTTAAGCAGTTCTCTTGTCCGTGGGAACAATTTATTTAACTTTTTGATATGCTAAAATATATTTGTACTTTGAAAAAGTAATATCTTAAAAAACTATACATAAAAACTAAAAACTGAACTTATAAGCTCGAGCCAAATGGGAGGACCTTATTCTCATCTCCTCCATTTATGGACCTTCTGTCTTTTTGTACTTGTTGCTTCGATGCAATATTATATAATACATTTATTAAATAAATAAATAAAAGGAAACAAGTGTAACTTAAAAAAAAAAAAAAAAATGTCTTCGATACTTTCCAATTGTTGGATCAAAGTTATATTCCCATATTCCCCATGACGAGCCATACTTGAGAATCTTGAAGTCATCCAAGAAAGCTGCCTAGCCGGATACATAATGAAAACAACTCTTTGAACCCTTCCTAGGACGGCGAGGGCAACCTCATGAGTCATGACAACTTTAATAAAATACAAAAATTGTGTATTTTTGTGCAAGAAAGTACAGGAAAACAAAAAAGGAAAAAGAAAAAAAAGAAATTGATACTTGCTAATGTAGCAAATTGTTAGTAGTAGATAAAAAAACTGATGTCAATAATGGACCAAGATCTCTCCCCAGTCATTAGTGCACTTGGACTTGTAACGACCCCACACCCTACTATTCAAGTTGATCACCATATGTACCCATTCACACCCGAAAACTCTACAATTTTTCTCTCTTTTCTTTTCTTTTCGATACAATATTACAAAATTTTTATAGCTTCAGCCATTAACTTAGTCCTAAAATCACCAAACATTCGGTTACCCATGATAGGAAAGATGGAATAGAGAATAAAACCTTAACTAGAGCTTCCTACTTTTTTCTTTTTTCGATGTCAAACTTGTTTTTTTATACATTGATAAGTTGGATTATTTTTTAAGTTAACTTATGTAAAACATGTTAATTTTTTTTTTAGGTATAATTATTATTTTTACTCAAAACTTTTTTTAAGTAATATAATTGGGAAAAAAAACTTATCACAAATACACACTTTGAAAGATACAATGACATGTAGATGGTAAGCTTGACATAACATCACAACAAAAATGTCATGATATATATAATGTTTAACCTTTGGTAGATCTTCAACCTTTGTGGTTAGGGCATAAAAAAAATTGCCCCCCCACACACACACATATATATAGCTAATATCATATTATACTTAGATATCTTTAAGTAATGTTATACCAGTTAATAATTTTTTTAATGAATTAATACCATGAAAGTCTTACTATTAAATTATGCGTTCTTTATGTTCTTAAATGTTATTTACTATCTCATCTATAAACTCATCATTTCCACATACTTTTAAAATATAATATAAATATGAGTTACTGATCTTAACCTACCTTAAAATTTTGTTGGAAGATATAAGAAAAAAATATATATAATATATGGATTTGTCAAAATTCACATATAATAAAACAAAATATTAAATGATATAACAACATTTAAAGTTTCAAAACGTATAACTTGAACCACCCATGTATATATACGTTTCTACATTCATCATCACTATTGCATGGCTAACTGACAACTGTTGGCTTCATCTTTATACGTTTCTACATTCATCATCACTATTGCATGGCTTGGCTTCATCTTTATACGTTTCATCATCACTATTCCACGGCTAACTGTTGGCTTCATCCTTCATCGTGAGTGTAGACTATTGGAAGAGTTTTTTTTTTTGGTAAAGTGGAATACAATAAAAGAAAAGAAAGGAAACAGAAAAACTAAGGCATAGCAGCACAGCTACTGCTACGCCTGCAATACAAAGTTTCTAAGGCATCCTGCCTAATTTGATTCAAAATATACGAAGGGGGATTATCAAAATAAACAAAATTTATACAGTGATCTGCTCCCATCTTCGCCAAAGCATCAGCACATCTATTCGCTTCCCTATAGCAGTGTTGAACTCTGTGCTATGGGATCATGTTGAGAAGAATTCTGCAATCATCAACTAAAGGAGAAAAGGATCTAGACCGAGCATTGTCATTACAAAGCATATTAATAATCATAGAAGCATCCATCTCAACAACAAGGGACTGAATATTAAGATTGTTGCACATTATGAGACCATCTCTTAGCGCTCAAAGTTCAGCAATAGGGCTAGAAGCCAAGCCAATGGCTCGAGTAAATCCCTTGATCCAGTTTCCATCATGGTCTCTTAGGATCCCCCCACCCCCTGCCTTACCAGGATTGCCTAAAGAAGATCCATCAATATTTAATTTGAACCAGCCGGGGTTTGGTTTTTCCCATTTAACCCAATTCGGATCAGTAGGCCTATGAGTAATTTTAGGGGATATGATTAGATGAAACTCTAAGGATCTATTATAAAATTCCCAAGCAAGGTTGGGATTTGATCTGGCCTCTTTGAAAATGCTATTATTTCTTTGCAACCAGAGAAACCAAATTCCATGAAGGAAGAGAATCTTCCAAGGAAAGGAGTCACTGTGATGAGTATTGGAAGAGTTTTATATTTATATGTTTCTACCTTCTTCATTACTATCAATTATCAAATGGTAATTTACGCATGCGCACTTCCATTTTCCGGGGAAAGTATAGGAATTTTATTTTACATATATACTCATTCCGTTTTTATGCTAAAGAATTGGAGTTTTATTTTATTTTTAAGTATATTTTTTTTATTGGTAATTTACTCGTGTGGTTTCCCATCTTCGTGGGAGGAAAGTACCATATAAACAAGAGGAAGTGCCATTTGAACTGTAGCTCATCTAAGCCGAAGCTTGTTATTAGCTACATCAAGTAAACAGGTGATCAGCAACAAAGTGAGAACATGAGCAGAGGAAGGACATCCCTCCTCACAAGTACTAGCAATAAATAAATAAAAGAGGGTGCGCCAAAAGGGAAAAAAACTATAAATAAAAAAGACACACAAACCAAAGGTAATGACCATAACACACGAGCATCACATTTCCTGGACGCTCTTATTCTTCCCATTATGAAAAACATACTGTAACAGCTTAAGCTTGATATAACAGTACTCATAATCATAAATTAAGGAAACAAGTACTTTCTTTATGGCATAAGATAGGGGAAACACAAGACACCCAACTATGGGTTATCCTTTTTCTGATGATCTACCACGACAAACATAAGAAGACGTGTATCTACAAAGCCTAGATGAAATAGAACTCACACCCCATTTCCTAATACACAAGGAACAGTAAAATGAAGAGCAAATTGGAAATTTCCATCTATTACTCTAATGAGATGAGACTTGGGGGGAGACTGCTGACTGATGCTGCACTTACACAATTATATTTCTACCGAAAACCCAGCTGAATGGAATGATGGATGCTTGTTTGGCCCTTCCCTGAGCTCTCTCCTCCAACCTCCTAATCCTAGGGGGCAAACCACACACAAAATCTTGAGCTCTACGCCCTTCACCAGAAAGACCAGTCAACTTCTCTACATTCCATCTTCCCACCAGAAACTCCAAAATATCAGCGTAGTCCTTAGCAGTGTACACACCAAGCCGCTGGGCTACAGATGAGAAGTGCTCAAAAAGGTTATCATCCTGTCCATCATACATCAAGTGAGCTGGCATTGATATCTTTTTCCTCATCATGTCAGCCAAAGCCAAAATAGTATCATCTGGATCAATCTCAAAGAGTTTCTCCACAATCTTGGTGTAGGCAGTTTCATGGCGTTTTTCATCTGAGGCAATGGTGCCGCAAATCTGTGCCAGTTTCAAGTCCCCACGCTCCTTTGCTAGCCTGGCTGTGTTCCCATGGGATATGAATGTTGCCCTCTCTTGAAATGAAGTGTAGATGAAGCCAAGGTAGGGGCTGTTTTCTGTTTTAGGATCCTAACAAGAACACATAAAATAAAAATCATGAGAATAACACAAATCTAATTATGGAACATTGCCTTTTATATAAACAATGACCACAAAACAATAATAATAACTAAAGTGATCATAATTCTTTAACAATCCAATGATAATTCCAGTCTAGTAGTTGGGTAGACGCGACTATCTGTCAACTAACAAAGCTTTGGAAATAGATGGAAAGCCACCCCCCACCCCCAAGAGAGAGAGAGAGAGATGCAGGAACATAAAAATAAAAGACCATTTAAATTTTGTCTCACTTTTGCTCTGTTTCTCTAAATGCTATTTATCACATCAATTCAAGCTTAACATACTGTCTAGTGAATGAGAGAAGATTTTAAAAAGAATTGAAGTGAGACTAGAAATTGAGAACCGACTATACTCAAAATATTCCCACTTCTTATAGTTTATTTCAGTTTCAGATTTGTAAACTTTGATATGTTTTCCTCACATTGAAAAATTTCCTAAGTTCAACATCTGGAAATTATTTCCAAACTGTGTTTTGGTTTTAGAAAAAGAAGAAGAAGATAATAAACAACAAAATTGACCAAGGGGGATCGAGAATCTCACCATTCCTGACCCAATCAAATACTGAATTGTCTTTTCAATTTGTTTCATGTCCACCCGTCCAGAGAGATAAAGATACTTGTTGAGAAGGTCACCATGCCTATTCTCTTCGGCAGTCCATGCCCTTGTCCATATTGCCCAAGAAGTAAGGCTTGCACCGGTCTCATCTCGAACACCATCCAGGGTATTAAGCATTGTCTGGTAAGTTGGAAGAGCTTCCTCTGTGATCATATCTCCAACTAACACAACAAAATAGTCATCAGGAAGTTCCATTGCTCTTGCCCTCAACTCCTTGACTTGCTCAAAGAATCCTTCCGATTCAGGTTCAGGCAGAAAATCTTGTGGCTGCCAACATTTCTCAACAGGCTTTAGGTGCACCAAGATGTTCTCCTCAGCCCAGCCCTCCAATGATTTGAAAATCTCCATCTTCTGAGGTGGCATGGAATGAGTCACCTGAACATGTACCTCCCTTGGAGGGAAATGTGGCTTTTTCAGATTCTCTGCCTCTCTATAAGAAACAGAACAAACAGTGATTAGAAACAAAAACTTGAGATGAACTATGAAACTACCATAATAAAGCTTTCAATCCTAAGATGACAAAATTATAATACACTCCCATATACATTAAGAATTCCTAGATAGCCCCAAAGTTTTGACACTATAGCTTTGTTGCTGCTGTTATAGACTACCACGCAACTATTAAATGCCACCCATATCAGGTTCATGCTCATACAAATTGCATGAAGTATGGGTAAAAGTGTCAAAGTGTGACATATGTAGGAGGTTTCATATATGACAAGGGAGATGAAAATATGCAAGAGTAAAGTTGCAATCTCTCATTTTGGATTTTTTTTTTAATATTCAAACAATGCATGGCATGCATTGAGCAGCACCAGGGAGAGCAAATGGGTATGCAACTTCAAATAATCATTAATAAGTAGTATTCAGAGAGAACTTAAAAAAAAAAAATTCAAAAAAAAAAAGAGCTCCAATTCGCCACCAAATTTAGGCAGACATACTTTAGTTTCACAATATGAACTTGAACGATTGTGTGAAAAAACAGCCCAGGCCCAGAATTGCTTATTTCTAAAGATCACTTCATAATGAATATCCTAGCAAATAGTGTCATACTTTAGTCCTACGATCATTAAGCAAAGGGCAGACTACATCCAAGATATGATTATACAACTGGGACAACTGTATCCAGTGCATTGGTGAGTTTAAAATCAGGTTCAGTTATTAGAATAATAATACCACAAAACAAGTCTCGCAAATAATATGTTTTTAGCAACTTGAAAAATAATAACTTAAAGCTGAAAACAATGGACCAAGCAGAGAGTGAGAAAGAGAGCATTATAATTATACTCATAAAGTTTGGAGAGAATCTCTAAACTACATTGTACAATACTAGACTTGTTTGTATGATGTCTCAAGCAACAAAGAATATGGAATTTTGAATACAGATGAGCAAGAAACTACAGAGAGAGAGAGAGAGAGAATATTATTTGCAAGATTGAAAGAGGTTATCCAAGTAAGCCAATCAAAGAAAAACATGACCAAACTTGACCAAACACCGTCCATGTGGAGAACAAAGAAGTCAAAGATTCAGCTACCAAACTCTAGGTTGATGAAAACTAGAGAAAGAAATATACACATGTATCAAATGTTGCTCACAGTAGCACATTAGTTCAAAATTTTTTGAAATAGAACAAAGGTAAAGAAATTTTAAGACATGAAAACCACATTATAAAAATACAAAAGCAAATCATAATCAACAAAAATAAATAAATTAAAATTAATGATATTTTATTTTATTTTTATAAAAAAATTATAGGAAACAAAGAAAAAGCAGAGTTGGAGAAATCAGAACTACTCATGAATTATATAACCCAGAAAAAAAGAAAATACAAGAAACAGCCAATTAATAAGATAAACCAGAATGCATTAACAGAAAGGAAGAAAACTAAAAGCAATTAAGACAGAAGAAATACAAGAAGTCAAATAAATCATATCCAAAAATATAAAACCAGCCAACCAACATGACCATGTTCTAAAAGAAAAGGTTAACCCAGAAAATCAGACCTAACTCTCAACAAATGACATAAATGATAAATAATGCATGCATACTCAATCCCTCAACCTGAGAAGGTCAAAGCCACCGTGCACGTTAAAGATCACAACATAAAACCCATAAGGATCCAAACTACTGTACAAGAAATCATCTCCATCAATAAAAAAGACCAAAACTGGTGCACAAATATATAATTTCAAAAAGAAATAATAGCATAAAGTAAGGAGTAAAATAATGACCAATCATGTCCACTAATATAAATCTTTGCTTATTTTTCATTCACTTTCCAACAAACATAGGTGAATCAGACAGTCCATCATGCAATGCAATACAGTTTTTCAAGAAACAATTATAATAAAAAATCAGACAATAGAATTCCATGAAATACAGTTTTCAAGCAGAACTGTGCCACACTAATTTCAAGCAACATGCAGGTAAAATCAGCTTTAAAAGAAATCAAAAGCAGTGGAATCCAAATAGACCAAAAATGGGATGCAATTTCAATTAGCATTCAAGAAAAAGACAAAACACCCACATCAGAAAACAACATTTGAAAGACATTTTGAGATCAAACCCACTCCACATGATATAACCCAGCAATACGTAGCTCAGTCAACATCAAATACCAAAAACCCAGATTTTCTTTATAACAAAAGTGTCTCTAAAATTTCACCCATCCCCAAACAATCACTAAAAATTCATTTTTGATATCACCCACTTGCAAAAAACCACTAAAAACTCATTTTCAATCATACCCATTTGCAAGTTTTTAAAGAAATAACAAAACAACCCATGGTTCACCTCCAAAATGCAATGAATCAATACATATAAATTGATAGAATAAAATGAGTGCATAATATGACTTACTTGGAGGTAGAGTGAAAAGTGGAGGCCATTAAGACTCTAGGAGATCTGAGCTTAATGGATTTCGAAGAGAGCTTATGAGAAGGGAAGCTCATCATTGAATTCAAACTCAGAGCCATTCTCTCTCTCTCTCTCTTCAACAAAAAAGACTCTTCTTTGATTTAATATATGGCCTTGGTTCTGGCTTGGCTTATGAATGTGTGTCCAAAAGAACAAAATCTTCAAAGTAAAAGAATAGAGCAAAAGGCAAAGTGAAACTGTGGAAGAGCAACTGTGGAAGAGAAGACAATATAGACGGCAAAAAGAGGGCTCTGTTGGCGAGAGAGTCGGAAAAAGACGTTAAGATAGACACGTTTTGTGCCACTGCCAGATGCCATTTCATTTCCACTTTAAATAGTTGCAATTTACAACAACACTAATTGTTGACGTGGGTGGCTTGAATGGCCACTGAAGCCCAAGCCCATTCTTGTAAGTCGGTCAAGAATGACCGTACAACTAGGAATGTATCTTCTAGGGTTGCCGACCTATTACTTTTATATATATATATATATATATATATATTAGTCAAGGCAGCTCGTGCAACGTGGTAGCCATGGAAAAAAAAAATAGTAATTAAAATTAATTTTAAATTTTATTTATATAATAAAATAAAAATATAAATCATTTGATTTTTAAAATATATAGAGATTTGCATTAATTAAAAGAGATATTAATTTTAAGAATTTTGATAGTTATATCATAAAAAGTTAATCTCAATCGTATAAGACTGTAACAGATCTCAGTCTAATATTTTATTATTTTATTTTGACCTATAACTCACACCTCAATAGTTGTGAATATATTGTAATAACAACAAAATGTCATGACATTTTTAGTTGTACTAGATCTCGAGGTATAATATTTTATTATTTTATTTTATTTTATTTTGACCCATAAGGAATTGACACATGCGTTATAATATTTTCAAAATATCTCTATGTATACATTGTACTTAATTACAATGTAAATTTATATTGTAGACACAAAAAAATTGACAAATTTTGTACACATTTACAAACTTTGTACAATATTTACTATTTTTTGTGCAAATGTGTATAATATTAACCACTTTTGTGTATTTACAATGTAAACTTGCATTGCAAGTACAAAGTAAAAAAAAAAAAAAAAAAGCTCAAACCAACTCGCATACTTGAAGTGGGAAAAAAAGAAAAGAGAAAGTGCACCTCACTAATTGAATAAACCAAAAAAACACTATTCATGAGCCTTTGGCTCTTTTTATGTAGTTAATAGATATGCCAACTTACATAAATATTTAAAAGAAAAAAAAAAAAACACAAACCGATAACTGGAAAAAAAAAAAAAAACTTTAGGCACTGTATAAATTAATGTTAAAATGTTGTGGACTTAGCATTTTTTTTATTTGATGTATAAGAAACTGAGATCTCAACAATTATGAAAATATTGTGATAACAATAAGAGTTGTAACATTTTCTCAAAACATTTATTTTTAGTTGTGGTTGGTCACAGTCTTATATTTTATTATTTTATTTCGACTTGTAAGAAATTGACACGTCAATAATTATGAAAATATTGTAAAATTTGTTGTGTCAATATAACAATATATAAATCAACTTACATTTAAAAGAAAAGAAAAAAAAAAACTTTAGGCACGATAGCCATCATGCCAGTTGAATAAACCAAAAACACTACACAATAAGTGTTGTAACATTTTCTCAAAACATTTATTTTTAGTTGTGGTTGGTCACAGTCTTATATTTTATTATTTTATTTCGACTTGTAAGAAATTGACACGTCAATAATTATGAAAATATTGTGAAATTTTTTGTGTCAATATAACAATATATAAATCAACTTACATTTAAAAGAAACAAAAAAAAAAAAAAAAAAAAATTTAGGCACGATAGCTATCGTGCCAGTTGAATAAACCAAAAACACTACACAATAAGTGTTGTACCATTTTCTCAAAAAATGTATTTTTAGGTTTGGTTGGTCATAGTCTCATATTTTATTATTTTATTATTTTATTTCGGCTGGTAAGAAATTGATACGTTAATAATTGTGAAAATATTGTGAAATTTGTTGTGTTAGTATAACAATATATAAACCAGCTTACATTTAAAAGAAAAGAAAAAAAAAAAAAAAAACTTTAGGCACGATAGCTATCATACCAGTTGAATAAACCAAAAACACTACACAATAATTGTTGTAACATTTTCTCAAAACATTTATTTTTAGTTGTGATTGGTCAGTCTCATATTTTATTATTTTATTTTGACTTGTAAGAAATTGACACGTCAATAATTGTGAAAATATTGTGAAATTTGTTGTGTCAGTATAACAATATATATACTAGCTTACATAAATATTTAAAAGGGAAAAAAGACACCGATTACTAAAAAGAAAAAAAAAAAAAAAAAAAAAAAAAAAAAAAAAATAAAACTGTAGCTACAGTGCCACTTGGCACTATAGTTATTGTTCAAAACTTGGGAAAAAAAAAGTGGCTCTTGAAACCAAAGCACTGTAACTATAGTGATTTAGCACATTCGTGCTTTTATATATATAGATTTAGTTTCGGTTGTGGTTGGTTAGAGTTTCATATTTTATTATTTTATTTTGACTTATAAGAAATTGACACCTGTGAAAATATTATGAAATTTGTTGTGTCAGTATAACAATATATATATATATATATATATATATATAAAAGGAAAAAAAAAGTACAAACGGAAGACTAGAAAAAAAAATTGTTGCTACTGTAGCTACAGTGCCGCTTGGTACTGTAGTTATTGTTCAAAACTTTAACAAAGAAAAAAGAAAAAGGACAAAGTGGCTCACCAAAATTGCACTGTAGATGAACAGTACAAAAACACTAAATTAACAGTGCTAAAAGCCTAAAACACTAAAGCGGCAATGAAATTGACATCTCAATAATTGTGAAAATATTGTGAAATTTGTTGTGTCAGTATAACAATATATATAAAAAGGAAAAAAAAGTACAAACAGAAGACTGAAAAAAAAAAAAAAAAATGTAGCTACAATGCTACTTGGATCTGTAGCTACTGCTCAAAACTAAAAAAAGAAAAGACAAAGTGGCTCACCAAAATGACACTGTAGATGAACAGTATAAACTGTAGCGGTATTTTTGCTTTTCACAAAATATTTATTTTCAATTGTGATTGGTCACAATTTCATATTTTATTATTTTATTTTCACTTATAAGAAATTGACACTTCAATAATTGTGAAAATATTGTAAAATTTGTTGTGTCAGTATAACAATATATATAAAAGGAAAAAAAATACAAAAAAAAAACTAAAAAAAAAAAAAAGAAGACAAAGACAAAGTGCCTCACCAAAACACTGTTGCCGCTATATTGCTTGCACAATGCCGAAGCACTATAGCGACATAGCCGCTTTTTATATATAGATAAATATATATATTAGGTTTGAGATGAAGGGCAGCCGTGTGATTAGAGTAATTCCAATTAACATAGTGAGTAGCGGCGTGAGAGTAAATAAAGAAAAGAGAGGCAGCCAACTTCTATTCTTATTGTTTCTATGAGAGAGTGTTAGGGTGTAATTGGGATTTAGGTTTTTTAAGAGTGTTTTTGTGCTATATTGTATCTCCCTATTTTTATAGTAAAATTTCTTCGTCGTCCCCGTGGAGGTAGGCAGTTTGCTTAACCACGTAAATTCTTGTGTTCTTGGTGTGTACTTGTTATTTAATTTTCGCTTATTTATTGTTATTAATTTGAGTCTTGGGGTGCTATCAACACAACACTAATAAATTCAAAAACTAATAATAGGTAATAAAAGTTTGGGCTTGTTTAGTAAGGTGTTTTCAAACCCGTTTTTTCGTTTTCAAATCTTGAAAAATGCAGGCCTCACAGAGTAATATTTAGGTATTTTTAGAACATGGTGAACAATGCTCACTCATCTCACATTTATAGTGAAGTCTATTCATTAAATTCATAATAGGGTCCACCATAAATGTGAAAAAAATGGAGCTATGCTCTAAGAATACTTAAGAATTTTCCCCAATACTACTGCACACCCTTGATGCGATGGTCACTCCATAAGTATAAGTACTTGTGGGGTGTGTGGGACAAGGTCGGGGTTCAAGTCTTCATGAGGAAACTTCATACACATATATACTTAGATTAGAGTAGAGTAGAATTTCTATCTTGCATAAATAAAAAAATAAAAAAAATAAAAAATCCCCATAAGATGGGGTTTGCCTAATTAGCTCATGTTTTCTAAACAAGATACAGATTGTGGATCCATAGGTGATAGCATGAAAGAGTTAGCAAAGAGTACATCTCCAAAATCATTTCTACATATTGCAATAGCCATATCATATAGTTATGTGGAAGTTTATTTTCATCCATATAATGGGAGGGTTGATGGGTGTTTTTTTTTGGGGGGGGGGGGGGGGGGGTGTGGTTGCCATGTGGTGGTCAAGTGGGATTTTAGAGCTGTCCAAGCTTTGAGGTGCTCAAGAAGGCTTTGTTGATGGATTTGGCTACTTTCTTGGGCCAGGGTGTGATATGATGGCAATTGTAAAGGGACAATGAGGATAAGGTGTTCAAGAGATTTTGAGTAATGGTTGGAAAAGACACAACCTAAGTTAGTGTAAGGTCATATCTTTTGTTCAAAGATTCCTTAGTGGGGAGAGCATCACAAATAATTTTTCAAAGAAGCATTTTGAATCTCTCAAGGATCTTTAATGACCAAAGGTGTTTCCACTCTTGTTTAGGAAAAAAAGAGAGAGGGGGGAGGGGGGGGGAGGGGGGGCAAGTGTTGGAATCTAGGATCTTGGTCTAAAATAAAAGGTAGATTTGAATGTGAATTTACCTTGGCTATAGGGAGTCAAAACTATTTTGTTAGGTTATGCGCAACTCTTAATTTGTTCCAATAACTCTCTACAATCTAAACATGAGTCTTTCTTTGTGTTAGAAGAATTTAATTCAAGTGGCTAAAGGGATCTAAATAGATGATTTTTTTTTCTTATCTAAATAATATGAATGGTTTTGAACACCCTCCTTGATTTTTATTGCTATAATTCAACTCTATTATTTTTGTGAAGAGAGTTGCTCATATTTTTACGAACGTCTCTTTATTAGAGCTCTTGCACCAACTAGTTTAAAGTAGTATAAGGACCACATTTTAGCTAACCAAGCACACAATTTACTCACATCATCAAACCACGCAAACTTGTGTAAAAATACATTGTTACTACAGTAACCATATAGATATACATAATTACTGTAGTTTTGAATATCAATTTTTTTTTATTCTTTTCTATCTCTCTCTCTCTCTCTCAGTTCCAAAAAATATTTTTTTCCCTCTTTCTCTTTCTTTGATCTATCCCCAAACCTAGAAATTAATATCTCTCTCACTCTCAAAGAAGCAACTTAAGTTAGCGTAAGGTCATATCTTTTGTTCAAAGATTCCTTAGTGGGGAGAGCATCACAGATAATTTTTCAAAGAAGCATTTTGAATCTCTCAAGGATCTTTAATGACCAAAGGTGTTTCCACTCTTGTTTAGGAAAAAAAGAGAGGGGGGGGGGGGGGGGGGGAAGTGTTGGAATCTGGGATCTTGGTCTAAAAGGTAGATTTGAATGTGAATTTACCTTGGCTATAGGGAGTCAAAACTATTTTGTTAGGTTATGCGCAACTCTTAGTTTGTTCCAATAACTCTCTACAATCTAAACATGAGTCTTTCTTTGTGTTAGAAGAATTTAATTCAAGTGGCTAAAGGGATCTAAATAGATGATTTTTTTTCTTATCTAAATAATATGAATGGTTTTGAACACCCTTCTTGATTTTTATTGCTATAATTCAACTCTATTATTTTTGTGAAGAGAGTTGCTCATATTTTTACGAACGTCTCTTTATTAGAGCTCTTGCACCAACTAGTTTAAAGTAGTATAAGGACCACATTTTAGCTAACCAAGCACACAATTTACTCACATCATCAAACCATGCAAACTTGTGTAAAAATACATTGTTACTACAGTAACCATATAGATATACATAATTATTGTAGTTTTGTATATCAATTTTTTTTTATTCTTTTCTCTCTCTCTCTCTCTCTCAGTTCCAAAAAATATTTTTTTCCCTCTTTCTCTTTCTTTGATCTATCCCCAAACCTAGAAATTAATATCTGTCTCACTCTCAAATCTATCCCCAACCCAGAAACATATCCAACCATCTCACCGCCACATCATGTCAATTGGGTTCGAATTGGTTAACTAGGTTTCAAATCAATGGGTTCAAAATCGGTGGAGCGTAAATATGGATTTGGATTTGGTTGATGGGTTGATTTGGATTTTGAAATGGGTTATAGTTTTCAGCTTTAGTTTAATGGGTTAAAAGCTTGATTTGGTTCCGCCATTGAAGGATGTTTGATTTGGTTCCACCATTGAAGGAGGACTACCATTGAAGGTTTGATGGGTTTCAGTTTGAACTTTGATTTAAGGATTGTTGCCTATATACAAAGCTCTAAATTTTGGAAGTTTACAGTTTGATGATAAAACTTGTGCTTGCTTAATGAGAAAACAAAGGAAAACCAATTGAAAAAAAAAAAAAGACAGAACTAATAGTAAAAAAAAAAATGAATGAAAATTGAATGTTATATGAAATAGAGTGTATACTAGATAATCTAATGTGTATGTTTTTTGAAAAGTGATTGTGTAAAATAGAAAAAGTAAGTTTCTATGTTAAAAATAGACCAAAAAAAAAAAAATGTTGCACAAGTTGTTGCAAATACTCTTAGGCCTCGTTTGGGAGGAGGGAATGGAATGGAATGAAAAAAATAATTTTAGAATATTATTTTCTTTCCTTGTTTGGGAGTTTTAATGGAGGGAATGGAAAACCAATTCCCTTGTTTGAGAGTTTAAATGGGAGGAAATGGAATAGGTAGGAGGGAACACTCATTCCTCTCTATTTTTTTAAAACCTCAAATTTTCATTCTCCCCAAAATTGGGAGGAATGGGAGGCAATGAAATTAGATTTAATGATTCTTTTACTAAAACTCCCAAAATATCCTTATATATTTAACCCTTTAAAATAAGGGTCTAATAATAATATTGTCATAAAATGATTTTATTCCATTCCCTTCATGTTGCTCCTAGACAAGATTCCTTACATTCTATTCACTTTCATTCCTTTTCATTCATTTATTTTAAAGCATTCAATCAAGGTTACTTAATTCCATTTTTTTCCATTCATTTTCCTTACTTAAATACATTTCATTCCATTCCATTCCATTCCTTTATGAATGACACCCATAGGCCCCATGTTACAACAAAGAGTACATGAATGACACCCATGCCATGGGTTATTTAGAAGAAGATGGTGCACTCGAGCAAAGTAGGTAAATGGATCTATCGTGTTTATCTTATTGTTTAATGGTTAATTGTAAGCATAAAAAATTGCCAATCAATTCCATTGATCCTGCATTCTCTTTCTTCTATAATTCTTATGTTAATTAGAAATCCTAAATAACCTAACTATAATTCAAAATTCTTCCTTATCAAAAAAAAAAAAAATAATAATAATAAAGAATTCTTCATCTAATAAAATTCCTCCAAATTTATAAATTTTTCAATTTTTCTTCATGGAGTGAAATTCACCCACCTCCTACTTACTTTCAAGGGCAACTTCTCCAACTAGATCCATCAATCTAATTCCCATGTAGGTCTCTCTTTTTAACTATGTTTTCATTTTTTTTTTAAAGATATTTAGAGAGTTGAATTATTCTTTATTATTGAAATGGGGCCCCATTTTAACACTTTAGATTTAATGCTTATAAATTTGGTTAGTTTATAATGATATGATGATTGATTGAGCCTTAAAGCACATACAATGCTTACAGGTAACTAAATTTATGGGTAATAATTTTTTATTTAATTATTAAATGTCAATAATTCATGACCGAAATTGTGCAATACATGGGCCTTTAACTAGTCTACAAGTAAAATGTAGGTATAATTTTTTGAGTGCAATATATTAGGTTCTCCAATTAAATTCAAACACTTAACTTCATTGAATTTAATTATCCTTGGTAAAAATAGTATTTGTGTTTCATTGATTAATGTAACCATGCATCTAAATTTAATTGAGGAATCTAAGATATAGCAAATAAAAATGGTACCTAAAATTTATCCATATATGAGATTGTATTCAAATTATATCTAATATAATTTTTGGTACATCTTATGTGGGGAAGGAGGATTTAAATTATATGTCTCCGTTGCAATTATTGGTAACGTACATTGCTCAAATATTTTTTTTTAGTGATGACAAATCCATAATTAGATTGAATTCTTTTTATACCCTTTGTGCTTGCAAATGTTCAAAAGGATTAGAGATTAATAACTATGTCATCTATAAAATGTTTAAACTTCAAGTTTATATCTTAAAATTATACACAAAGTATGTACTTATAGATTGATCGTAAATAACATTTAAAAATATATATATGAAATTTGATGTGCACATTAAGAATTTTAGAAAGCCATTGGTTCCTAAAGGGAATAAATGAGAATTATATGGAAATTAAATAGATTCAGGGTGATTAGTCTCCAAAAAATTAAGAGGTAAGAAAGACATTGACTTGTTCCAAGGTAGTCACCTTACAAGAGAAAGATTAGGAGAAGATTAAGAGATCATTGTGCACTCTTAGCATAATGATTACTCCACAAGTACAAGTTCTTACGGGGTGAGGGGTAAGGGCTAAAGTTCAAGTCTTCAAGAGTGAACTTCACACACATATACACTTAGATTAGACTACATATACACTTAGATTAGGATTTCTATCCCAGATAAAAAAGAAGAAGAGAATATTAAGAGAGAGAAATGCTCAAAGGTAACAACTAATTTATGTTCAAAAATTTAGATTTTTGTTCCTAACATTATATAAACATTGTCATCTAATTTAGTTTCTCTTAAACTCTATAGAGTTTTAAATTTCTTCTTTTCTAATTTTCTCAATTTTTTTTCTTTTCCTTTTTCCTTTCTCCATTTCCTCATTGATCTCCCAGCCCCTGAGGTTCAATTGCACAATCCCTACCCTTTTTCCCTTTCCCATCTCATTATAAATGCCTCATCCCAACAAAAAAGATGCCTTTGCTGCTCAAGCTAACAGCCCCCTTGAACGCCAAGCTTGACAATGGGTTGCTCCTCGTTTGAACTTGTTTTGTGTTATGGATGATTTGGTGGGTGTTGGAACATTTTAATATTAATTAATTAAAATAAATTTATACGACAACATAAATGTAAGGATGTAAGAGTTAATATGGAAGATAAGGAGTTAGTAAAAATGTTTAATCCAAATTGAAAATAAGATAGACTATTTTGTTCTTTTTAATTGTGATGATTAATGGACTGATATGTATTGAGCAAATATTGGGCTAGATACATTCAAAATAAATTTCCACATTCGTTGGTGAGTAAATGGCCTGAATTAATATTCCATTTTTATTATGGAAACATGAAAAGCCATTAACCCACTTAATGGACTAGCCGTTTGGGCCTTTTCATTCTTCAAAAACTCCTTATCTCATCCATTAGTTGTGTAACTTAAGCCCATCATATTTATGTCCAGCAATTAATCTTGTAACACCCACTATATCAGAATAATGGACCTAATTAATCAAATTAATTTGGGTAATAATTTTGTAAGGCCCATTGAGCCTATAAATAGACTCATTCAGACCCATCCAAGTCACTGCTATACGGGCACAGATATTGGCCTATACCGAGCTCGTAGCACGTTTCCTAGATTGGCCTAGCCCGCCCTAACTACTAATTGAGCACCTAGCCCATTCCCTAGACAAGTGTAGCCCGAGCTCACGGCTTGATCGAATATCTTCCATTATACCGAGATTGGAGAAAATGCCTTAGGTGAAACCGCCTGTTGAGCATCAATTGGCATTTGGTGCAAGTTCCAAGAGTGTCACATTAAATTGGCTTGTTAGGCTTTTTTTTTTTTTTGGCTTAAAAATGCCAAGATATTGGTAAAAGGATTATATTTGAAGTTATTTTAGTTCTACTTAAAAAAAATTTAAGGTCAAAGTGTTCAAAATTTAATTTTGGAGACTCAAAACAAAATAAATATATTATATATTATATATTATATATTGTTTTTTGCCAAGTTAGGGGGTTCATTTGAACCCCTAGGCTATGGCTAGCGTCGCTCATACTTGTACCTTAAAATTTTTTGAAAAAGTGAGAAAAGGCAAGAAAAAAGTGAAATTTTAAAAAGCTGCACATAAAAGTTAAGAGCTAAAACTTAAAGCTAATGCCAAACTTACCCTTAGAGTGTTCTAAGCCTAGCTAATTTCCATTTCACTTGTATAAGAGATCTATTAAAAAAAAACACATAAGTATTTAAAAAAAAAAATTATATACATAAAGAGTTTTTAAAATTTTTGGGGACTATATATGTTCCACCAACACTACTAACTTTTTTTTTAAGTGTGCAAATTGTGTATTCTTTTAAATTAGGGGGTAAGTGTAAAATAATGTTTAATTTAGAGAAGTAAGTATACATTCTCGTAGTTTATGAGGTAAGTGTAAAAGATAGTATAGTTTAACAGGGTAAAGTGTAATTTTCTCTTGGTTATATATGCTCTCATAGAAAATCTAAACGTATACACTCAAGCGAGCATGTAACAATTTGGTCAAACTATATGAAAAAGTTACGAGGGTTTTCCAACTTCAATTCTAAATTCAATAAAGATCTATCTTTTTCCTTTTCTTTCCTTTTTTTTCCTTTATATAAGACTGTAGAGTCATCACCGACTCTAGACCACTAGGACGGCAATCAAATGTTTCAAATGTTTTGCATGTGTGACTATAAGCAAGGTGTGGAGAAATTGTTAAGAATACTATTAACGTAGGAGGCCAAGTTCTACTAACCATTCATAGTCATTTTAGCTACCCAAACACTAAAAACACACTTTTACAACAAAGTTGTTATTTTGACTTATTGTTATAATTTTTTAACTCATTGCTACCGTTGGCTGCTATGCAGCCCGCTCTAACTGAGAGTTCTTTGCTGCCAATAATATTTTATTAGTCTCCCACACGCTCAACCTCTCCCACAAGAAATAATATTTTAGATGAAAAGTAATAAAAAAGTAATAAAACAGGAAAATAGGAATAAAAAAAAAAGTAATAAAAAAGAATATTTAAATGAAAAGATAATAATTTTAGACTTTTGAATGTATTATAAAGTGAGTTGTTAAAATAGATAAAATAGTTTTTTAAGTTCCTAAAACTATAATTTTTAGCGACTTTATTTTCTTTTTTTGAGTAAATAGTAATACTTATTAAAACTCATCCAAAATAAGTAAATTTTAATAACTTTACTTGATTCTTCACTTTTTCTCCTTGTTTCAACAATTGTGACTCTGCTGAATAGCTTTTAAGTGAAAGCATTTAATACTTTGTCTTCTTATCTCCTTTGTAAGTTCTACAGTTATGCAGATGGAAGTATTGTATCCAAGAAGTGATATAGCTAGAAGAGTGTGATAGTCTAATAAATGTTATTTCTATAAATATTAGTATTCAACAATTGTAAGGGAAATAGCAAGAGAGAAATAGAAAATAGTGTGTAATGTATTAAGCATCAATAAAAGCTTTTATTTTATTGATAACACTTCTGAGTATTCTACTTGAGTGTTGTGAGATTTATCGCAAAGTATTTGACAAAATACTTTTCTTTTGAGTGTCAAATTTATTTTGACAAAACTTCCGCAGAGACAAATTTTTGCAAAGGCATTCAATACTCTTTGAAAGTTAAACTAATTCCTCTTTGGGACTCTTCCTAACATTTGATAATTTTCTTCTTTTCTTTTATATAGGATTAACAACAACAAAAAAATATATAAAAAATGAATTAAAAAAAAGAAATATATATATATATATATTATCGAAGAAAAATTAATAACTCTTACAATGTAATTTATAACGACTAAAAATGGTTTTGTTTTTCACATCATCAGAATCGGAAACCAAATATTTGGTTTATGTGGCCCACACCTGGCTGGGAAATGGGAATAATATTCCACGTGGATCCTTTGGTTCTCTGCAACTACATTGACATTATATGGGGGCAATTAGAGGCCCACGTAAGCTAATAATTTAAAGACAAATTTAGTGACAAAATTAGTTATAGTATTAAATTACAAACTTATTTTATGTTTTCTTATTAGAGGTGAATTTTGATAAATTTACCGTTGGATTACATCTTCTTCTTATATCTTATATACTTGCAAAATTTCAAGAAAATTAAAGATCAATAACTATGTCATCAATAAATTTTTTAAATTGCAAGTTTTTGTAATTTAAAATTATGTACAAAATCCTATCCAAAAAAAAAAAAATTATGCATAAAATATAAAGTTATGTTGATAACGACTTCTTCTATGTGTGTGTTTTTTTTATTATTTATTTCTATGTTGATAATTAATTTTTTTTTAAAACAACAATTTTTATCCTCTATACTTGCAAAATTTCAAGAAAATTAAAGATCAATAACTATGTCATCAATAAATTTTTTAAATTGCAATTTTTTGTAATTTAAAATTATGCACAAAATCCTATCAAAAAAAAAAAATTTATGCACAAAATATAAAGTTATGTTGATAACGACTTCTTTTATGTGTGTGTGTGTGTGTTTATTACTATTTATTTCTCCGTTAATAATTAATTTTTTTTAAAACAACAATTTTTATCCTATTTCCTTACAACCATCAATCACGTTTGTTTTTTGTTTTAATTGTTACGCTCATATGGGTTTAACTGCCAGAAATTGTAATTCTGCTCAAATAACCCAAATTTGATGGACAACTCAAGGCTCAAGCCGATAAATATGTCCATTTGTAGATATATTTCAAATTCTTAGTATATTTAATCTTTTCTCTCTTTCTTTTTAGAAAAAAAACTTTAATTATTACAATTTTTAACTAATACATATCTTTTTCATAACCTACATTGATTAAAAAAATACACACACACGCACACGGTTTTCTTTAGTGTATTCTTATATATTTCTAAGCATTGTTTCTTTTTCTTCTTTTTATGGCTTCTTCTTTCTAGGTTTTTTTTTTTTTTTGGATAGAAACACTACTTATTGTTCTAATCAAAATTTTCTCTTCCACATTATCAATAATTCTCATTCTCTTATAATTTCTATGTTGATAAGAAATCTAACTCTCTTTTTGTTTTGTTTTGTGTTTTTTTATTACTTAGGCGATTCGACGTTTGTGAAATCCATAGTAGAATGTTTTATCAAACCTACTATCTATATTACAGGTATGTATTTCTTTTCTTTGTTTTTATAAATTTTTTTTTTAAGGTTTTGCTTATGAACCATAAGTAATTTTAAACCCATGAAATCCATTATAAAAACCTCTATAAATATTTTTATTTATTATTGATGAATTATCAAATTTTGTATTCTTTCCTACAACAAGAGGTTCATCTTTTTATTTCTAGACTGTATTTGTATTATGTTTATATGTGCATTATTAAATTAAATTAAATTTTTGAATAGTAAAATACTAAATTTTTTATGTTACTATTTTTTTTTTTTGTTAATAATATTATATGGGTATGGAAGAGATTATCTAACATTATGAGCATGTAATATTTTTATTTAAATTTCACTATAATTAATTTTCATTTTGGTTTTTACAAATATCAATATTCATGGAAAAAAATTCTAAGACATAGCATGTTATGAATATCAACAACATATTCCTTCACAAGATTGCTATAACCAAGTAATATTAAATCAACATCATGAAAAAGAATCCACACCTCAATATGATTATGCAACTTTGCTTGAACTAATAATTTTTTTAACAATTGTCTATATCCTTTTTATTTCTTAGGACTCCTTTAATATTAAATTTTCATGACTTTCCACTCATCTTGAAAGAGATCCATTTTAAATTGTCACAACTTTCCATTCATCTTGAAGGAGATTTGATTTATATAAAAGAGATCATTACCGTATCAAAATGTAAATCTAAATAAAGGTTTGAAAAAAAAAATACCATTTAGTCTATACTCTTCAAGTGCATAACACAATTCAGATGTAACTATATAAGTTAGAAGAGAATTATGTTTTTTTTTTTTTTTGGCAAATGAAAAACCTCCGGTTAAGTTATGTAATTGTTTGAGTCCTTTAAGAACAATACTTTATATACTTGAGCAATTTTTTTTTTTTTTACTTGAGCAAAGAACAATACTTTATATACAATTGTGAGAGAGAGAGAGATTTCATTAATAATTGTTATACTATTTTAACAATTTGCCGTAGTTTCTAAAATATTTTATAATATTTGTTTTTGAACAAAAAATACCAAGCTTAAACTTGCATAATATACCTTTTATATTTTATTTATTTATATTATCAAAATATTTTTTATAAAGCTGTGCATTGCACGATCATAATACTAGTACAATAGAATTCTCAAATTTCTCCCTCATTGTAGGCTTGGATGATCAAATATGGTACACTACAACTCCTGTACTCAACTCAGAATTAGAGATCATAGAACAACCATAAATTCTCAAATTCAAAATAAATTAAAAGATTTACTGTTATGCTTAAGTACATAATGAAGCAATGCTATATATACTCTCTTTGGGTTCAACTTAGTTCCAGGTGTGGCGTTACACGTTCTTCAGGGGTTCAAAACTTCAAATGAAACTGCCTGACTTGAAAAAGAAAATTATATTTATGTTTAGTAAATATGTATATTTATACAAAATAATTTTTTACATGTTTAATTTATCTTTAAAAATAGTTTTGCACATCCTAATTAAAATCTTGCACACTCTGATCACATATCAACTGATCCCAAAACCAAACAATAATACATATCAAGACATCCCAAAACCAAACAACACAAATCACAAATCACTCTCTCTCATAAATCTCATCTCATTAGTATTTTAGACTCTAAAAATAAAGGTTTATCTTTTTATTATAAATTTATATATTATGCATGTGATACTGATTGTATGCATTATTATTATTATTTGTTATGAATTTTTATAATGTTATTTGTGTAAATGTATGTATATTATAAATATAATAATATACTTTATATAATTAAATAATTAGAAAATATAAATGGTTTTTTTTTTTTATAAACAAATATAAATGGTTTGTTACATAGCAAAAGCACGCTCAGCTTTTCTTCTTGGGCCGAAAAACTCTGACAATTGTTTTTTTGTTTTGCTTTTCACAAACTCTGTATCAACTGATTCTCACAATTTATTAGGATGGGTCAAACTACCTGAATAGCAATTGCAGATTGCAGCCCATTTTCCAAAGTGCTTTGGTACTGAGTGCACCATCAACAAACTTGGGCTGCATGAGGGTTGCTTAGTTTATAAGACAAAATGATTGTTTGTTTGTTTGTTTTTTTTTTTTTTTTTCAAGAATAATAAGGCCACAAATTGTGGGGCCTTGATAACAAAGTTGAGAGGCCCCAAAATTGTGAGACTTAAAAACAAAGAAATCCTAGGCTGACAATTATTTCTGTGTCCTATAATTAACAATCTCTCACACACAAAACAGACTCTCTCTCTCTCTCTCTCTCAACACCAAATTTTTAAAAAAAAAATAATAAGAATCATAGTTTTCCAAATTTATTGCGTGGGAAATTGGATTTCAGTTCTTCTTCACCATCGATTGTCTTAGTAAATTAAAACTCATTTCTTTTTTTCTTTTTCTTTTTTAAATTATCACTATTATTTTAATAAATTTTATGCCTAACCAATGATATTTGTTCACTATATAAAATAAACCTTGGTTTGGTTATGAATCTGCCTTTGCCTGGTGTTGATGCCCATTTTTTGCAAATTTGTACCCAAAGGCCCATAAGGAAGAAAGCCCAGTGAGAAGCAAGGCCCAAAGACCCACCAAGAAGACTGAAGAGGAAGAAATTTCCAAAGAAAGAAGTGCAAGTGAACACAAATCCGCCGCAGAATACAAGTCTGCCGCAGAATACAAATCTGCCGTAGAATACAGTCCTCTGGTAGGATGGCTTCGGTAGATGAAGATAAATTGAGCCCAAGACCCTTTTGATCCAGTCAACATCATTTGTCTCACAAAGGCCCAAATCCTTTTGTATAAAAAAAGATAGGCGTGAAAACTAAGAAGAAAAACACACGGCAAGCCCAAAAGGGTCCGGCAAGATTGAGATAAGCAGCAGGAATAACAATCTGGTATGGCAGGAGATGCTAAGCCACGAAGCAAACACCCAAACTAAAGGGAGGCCCAATGATCCAACAAGGCCCAACTCTTCAAAGAAAGGGACAAGTCATAAACGTTGGAGATGCAACCCAAAAAAAGCCAAAACGCGCACGGCAGGATATGCACACCTATTCTCAGACCTTGACAAACGTATGAAACATCAAGAAGGTAAAGCATGCGTACGACCCAGGTATCACCAGCCTATACCCAGCCACTATGGGAAAGGGTGAGGTCATGGAAGAGGGCACGGTCTAGCGGTGGGGAGAGGAATGGAAACCCATTTTTGTGTTTCTTGCCCAGGCTCTTTTGGTGGGCACAATCCTGCTGGGATGACATGCCACCCAAAAGAGGTAAGGTTGGGTAAGAACCACTGGGTGCATGCCATGAGAGACCGAGAGGGAAAGGGTACACACTAGACGAGTAGAAAATGAACCTTCATTGTCTGAAAGCCACAGGTCAATGGTGGTAGTCAGAACCATTGACTCGGTAAGTGGTCGGCAAAAGGCTCCCATATCAGACAAAGGCCATTAAAGGGCTAGAACAGTAAAACTGGTCACAACAGGCTCTATATAAGAGACTCGTAGCTGTGTACAGGAAAAAGAGGGAGGAGGAATGGAAAAAGAGAAAACAAAGAGGAGAAAACAAAAGAAAAGAAAGAAAGAAAGAAAGCAAAAAAAGAAAAGAAAGGCAAGAATTCTAAAAAAGAAAACAGAGAGAAAAGAAAAAAAAAAATAGAGCAGGAAGAAGGAAAAACATAGTGTTTTATGGCAGGCATGCACCCAAATGGGTTAACCCTCTCTCTCCCTCAATAGTCTTACTCTCTATTAAAGGAAAAACGACTTATACTCGGGCACATACCATTTGGGGCTGGCCTCTCAAAGCAATTAATTTCTCCTTTGAAGTTACTTGCGTTGAGGGAGCAATTTTCCCTTCCCTAGTTAGAGTCCCACGGTAATACTTGGTGTGGCAGACTCATTTCTTTAATTCTACTAACCCCATTCTACTCTTTGTTTAAGTTTTATTTTTGAACGTGAGGCCTTTTAAGCCATTTACTCTATTTATTGTGGCAGAAATAGTGACTGTACTTTCTTTGTATTATCTATATTATGTCTGCCTGCCATAACCTCTTAACAGTGACTCTGCCTATTGTAAGCTTATAAATAGACTTTAGCAGACGTGGTTTGGTTTGCGCACAAGCCGAGCCAAGGAAGTGGAAAAGTATTTCTGCGGTAAAAATGAAGAGTAGTCATTCATACAAAAGAAAGCTTTAAAGCATAGCAGAAAGCTTTATTGCACAGCAGACAGCTTCATTGCATAGCAGAAAGTTTTTGCTGCACAGCAGAAAAGTCAAAACTGTGGCAAAAATCAGAGAAAAGTTCCTTCTGTGGCAGACACATCAATCCTGCAGCAGAAACTGGAGAAAAGTCCTCTGCGGTAGAAAACAGAGGATAAGCCCACTTTGCAGTTATCTTCCCTTGGACTTGGACTCGACGTTTGCGCACAAGCCGGACCAAATTGAGTTGCAGTTGGACTGATCTCAACTCCCTTACTCAGAATACTTGGGCCTACTACCGCGGGAGGCAGCCCAGCCCAACGCACAACGAAAATGCCCCTACACCTGGGCATGTAGATGTTATTGAATGATTTTTATTGATAAGTGAAATAACAATAATAGCTCTGATTAATCAGATTCTATTGTTATACTCTTTAAAATTATTATGTAAAATACAAAAAACCATTTTTGAGGTTTGCTCTGTCCATACTTTTCAAAAATATATAATTTTCCCCGTAAGTAAAAATTGCATTTAACACTTTTTGTGCTCCTTTTCCCAAAACTAATTTGTGATTGGTTTAATTGCTATAATGTAGTCTCACAATGATTGTATTGTAGCAATTATATGCACAAGCGAGTATGGAGGTAGTAAATAATAGATGGATAATAGCCAAAGATGGAAAGAGAAGGAAAAAAAAAAAAAGACTTCAAGGATCGAGTATGGAAACTTTCAAATAGTGTGAAGTGTCATTTGTACTTCACAGACAAATTGGATATTTTTGAAAAGTCTTAATAGTGCCTGACATTAGCATAAAAGAAAAAATATGAAGGAAAATTGTCTTAATCTTGAATGTTTATTTTTATTTTAATATTAATATTTTATTTTTATTTTTATAATTAAAAGTTTTAAAGAAAATTTACAAATATAAAAGAATAGTCCAATTAGCATATTAAAATTTAAATCATATAAAAAGTTCTAGATATTTTTTAAAAAAATATATGCATTACTTACAAAATTTTATTTATAATATTTGTTAAAGACGCTTCTGCATATATATATATATATATATATATATTTCAAAATTGATTGATAAAATCTTAAGATAAGTTATGTCATTATAAATGTTAAGAATATGTCATATTATTAACTAAAGAGAAGATGTAAACAAACAAAATAAATACCATTTAATTGTCATAAGAATAATGTCTATTAGACATGCCAGACTTGTTAGTGGTTTATTGGTGTGGATGGAAGATGTTCCTCCACACGTCAGTGTTGTAATTTTAGCCAATTTGGTTGGCTTATCTTAAGAATAATGTCTATCAGACTTACTAGACTTGTTAGTTGTTTATCAGTATAGATGAAGGATGTTCCTCCACATTTATTGTAATTTTAGTCGATTTGGCTTACTTATCTTAATAAAAGTTACCATCTTTTTCTATAAAAAGAAAAAAAAAAAAGAAAAAAAAAAAGGAAAAAAAAGAGAGAGAATAATGTCTTTCAAGCCAACCCTGAAACTACTAAAAGATCCATCAATAAATCACTGTATTAGAGACCAACTTTGCAATGGATGTGAGTTAAGGTGCGAAATATCTATGGCTTCAGTGACAAATTGGTGTTTTGTCGTCCTCAACCTTCATTTATTGTAATTTTAGTCGATTCGGCTTACTTATCTTAATAAAAGTTACCATATTTTTCTATAAAAAGAAAAAAAAAAAAAAGAAAAAAAAAAAAAAAAGGAAAAAAAGAGAGAGAATAATGTCTTTCAAGCCAACCCTGAAACTACTAAAAGATCCATCAATAAATCACTGTATTAGAGACCAACTTTGCAATGGATGTGAGTTAAGGTGCGACAATATCCATGGCTTTAGTGACAAATTGGTGTTTTGTCGTCCTCAACCTTTTGGTGGCGACCTGTTGGCTTTTGATGTTAATACTTGGTTTGCATGGGTTCGAGTCTTAACAACTAGCTGTGTGTTGATGCTCCTTATATCCTATTTTCATCCCAAATAGTTCAAAAAAATAATAAGTGAGTTTTTCACAGACCGAGAGTATGGGATCTCGCCCGGAAGCAGGTAAGATGCTACTATGGTCACGCCTAGGTAGGGAAGCCATACTGATCACCCCCTCTACCCATTTTTTAGTTACCAAAAAAAAAAAAAAAACATGTGAAGGGTACTTATGTATGTCACTTTTAAAATTAAAAAAAAAAAAAAAAATAGTGCAACCCCTACTTAAGCTTTTCATTTCAGTTTATAGTACAATAATTTGATTATTTTGTGCCTCAAAATTTTACATGGCCTGCTTCAAAATGAAAAATGAAAAAAAATAAAATAAAAAATTACATGATTACTTCTAGTATTTAATTTAATCCCATCGCAGTTCCACTATTTTTTTTTTTTCTTTTTTGACAATACAATTCCACTAATGTCTTGGGTATGCTTCCTTTTAGGTTTGTTGGTGGGTCATTCTTTATGGTTCACATAAGCTTCATGTCTATGATGTATTCCTAAAACCATTCCTCAAAATATAATTTGCATCGGGTGAGGATCAATATTGTTTCCAATATCAGACAGACATACTTTTTTAAAGTGTGTTTCACTCTATATAGTATGTTCGACCAAGAAGATTGGTGGGATCATTGAAATTCCATCTTTTAGAGCCAGGCCTTCCTTTTGAGTCTGCTTTTCTCTTAGCAGACTTAATGTTACAGATGCTTATTTATAATGAAATATGTTCTTCCAATAGATGGCTATGCTTATTCACTTAGTGGTCCATCGCAACTAGGAGTATCATCCTCAACATTTTTGATTTATATATGAACCCAACCCAATTGGTTCCTTCACAATATTCCTAATCCATTGTCTCTATTTTGTTTCATGACACCAAAATAATTCCTCTCACATCAATTTTCAGTACTCATCTTTTAAGATTGGGTGTGATGGGAAAAATTCTTACCCCCTTCACCTCCAATGTGCATTTATGGTGCTTGTCTGCCTTCACTTTTTAGCTCTTCGATCACATCATGCACATGCCCACCTTACTCTCTTAAATATCCAAGAGTTCCTATCAAGATGAATTTGATTGTATACAATTTGTTAAGCAAGAATCAATAGCTAATGACAAAATGATCAACATGGAACTTCTTGCATCACAGCTTTGTTTTAGCACCTTTTAAAGTTATCTAGCATTTGTAATTGTTTAATCCAATTCTTAAATATATAGCCTTTCAAATGGATCCAATTAATGCAGTTTAGCACCATTGCCTCTCAGGTATTGGACATTCATTTTATCATATATCCCTTCAATCCAAATGCTTGACTATATTGCTTGTTAGGTCGACTTCTAGTTGTACAGAAACTTCACTGTAATGATCCAATAATTTCATTACTAGTTGATAAGATTAGTCAAAATTTTCTTTAGGAAATGTTTAGTTGATTCCCAACCTAGTTTCTGTGGGATGAAAGGGAGAGAAGAGGCCATGGGATCCACCTTGGTTACAGAATTGAATGTAGCTAACCAACTTGCGCTTAATTCTATTGTTAAAAATATGATACCTTCTCATAAATTTGATCCCTTCCTTCAATTTCATGGCTATTGAACCATTATTGTAAGGAAAACCATGGGAGCTTTTCTCTGATATGCACCAGTCAGTTTGCTATAAAAAGTAAGAATTGATAAGACCACTAAAAGGCAATGATGGTTTTCCATTGTTAGGGGCCTTGTGAAGTCTTTGTCAAGATTTGTAGGCTCCATAAGTGACCAACTGTGCTTGGCCAAAGGCAGAATTGGTTGACAATTAAAAGCGAATCTCCACAACAGACAAAAGCTATGGATATAATGCTTTGTTTCATCACTCGAGAGAAATTTGGTTCTTGAGTGGAATACGTATGAAATGGATACATTAGTACATAAAAGTATATCTCAGAATTAACATAATTGCATGATTTCTACATAAATCATATTATACAGAAAAAGTTTCAACAATGTTCCTTTAAAAAACTCAATGTTTAACCATTTCAAACTCAATGTTTAAGAAGCATTCTTCAGTAAGGACCTTGTGCATGAAAGTCGAAAGACCACAGCACAAAGGGAAATGTCTCTTACACACTCCCGAGCCAGTTACACACACTAATATAACTTGAGTCACTATTTCTGTGCAAAAGTGGCGTGTGTGTAAGGCATGTATAATAGGTGTGTGTGTAATAGACATTGCCCCGGTACAAAATAGGAACCAATAGTTCTATCAAATAGGTGACACACACTCCACTGAGGCAGGGAGGTTAAGCTAAACAAGCAATCTCTTCTTGTCCTCCTAAGGTAGTTCCTATATATATAAATGCCATAGAGCTATAGAACTAAAACAGAAGAACAACTACTAATACCCTTCACCCTAATTCTTCCTTCAAAACTATGTCATTTTCATTACACAACCTAGTTTTATTTATAAAAAAATGAACTTAAGACTTTAATTAACCATTAAAGACACCTAAACATAAGGCCACCATAATTTGTCTCTTACCAAAATATGCACATGTTTTACACTTTTGTATTTGCTTCATTTGAAGAAACCAACTTGACTGGATTTGATTTTCTAAAGAAATTGAAGTACAAAAGTAGCTACAATACATTGTCTGGTTGTGCAGAAGTTCTGGGTCCGACTAGCCTATTGAAGAAAAACCAACTTTATGTCTTCAAACTGTAACTACTCAACACTATTTTACAAGCTTAAAACTTAGAGAAACCATAAGACCCAGTAACCATAAAGTTTACTGAAACCATAAAACCAGTTAAATTAACAACAACAACACTAATCCTCACAACAATCATACACAATAACCAGAAAGATTAACCTTAAAGTGGAAGAGAGAAAACTCACAGTGATTGTTGAGAAGAAGAGGATTGAGAAGATTTGAGGAGTAATTTAGAGACATGAGAGGAAACTCTGAAGCGTTAATGGAGATTTGAGAGAAAGCTGAGATGGGTGAGACTGTGTTGTAAGGATTTGAGATAAAGCTGAAGAATATTTAAGAGAAGTAATGCGGTAGGGTCCAAATTTGAGAGAGCCGTTGTGAGAAAAAGAGAGAGCTTGAAGTGTTTTGATTTGAACTTGATCAGTTGCACTCTGTCTGAGAGGGAGAGCAAGAGAGAGAGAGGTACTACGTTTTTCACAATATTTACCACAATGTCACTTGAAAGTTGAAACTGTTACTTGAGTTTCTAAAAGGATATAAAAGTTATTAAACACATCAAAGTCATGATTTTCAACCTACACTCTGTTTAAGTTGAAAATCGGCAAAATTTCAGATGTGACAGAGTGTGTAATAAACATTACTCTTTTGAAAAAGAAAAATACTCTTTGAAATTCATGAATCATCTAAAATGTACCTTTTCTTTTACGATCAATGCAAAATTCCCAATTTTCACAAATTTTGCACCGGTTGATTTTCACAAATTTACGAATTTTTTTTTAGCTTCAAGCATATTTGACCTACTATATGACATTTGAACAAACTATTTATGCAGAGTTTTAAGCATAACTTTTTTAATAAGTTATGTAACTAGTTTAAATATTGGTAAAAGATTGTTACAAAATATGTTTATAGCAATTGCAGCCCGTACAAGCCTCTAACATGTAGATTTAGTGTTGCACCAGTTTTTCTCAAAAAAAAAAAAAAGAAGTTTTGCACCATTTTGTACTAGCTTATGAGGTTAACAGCAAATTAAGCCAACAATTTAGCAGCCCGTTTGGTCGAAACTGGAAAGTTCTTTTGGGCCGTATGCATGTTTCTGAATTTATTTAGCCCAATTTTGAGTTCAAAGTTGGGCCCAAAATATGTCGGTTAGCAATTTTTTTTATAAAACAAAGGCGATTCTTCCTATTGGTTAAATGAATCTCTTTTAATTTATTACTTGGTGGATTTGATAGGGATCATATGATTATTTTCTTTTTTTTTTAAACACAATATTATTAAGTTATTTAAATTGGAAATGTAAAGTAACTATTGAAAATTCTAGTTTTAGGCTCTAATTATGAGTTCTAATTGTTCTTATACTACTTAAAAGGGGGAAAAAAAAATTATTGGATCCCCTGTGTTCTTAATGCTCTTATGCCACTTGAAAAATCTATTTTGACCCTAAGCAATTTGTGCAGTGAAATAAACGTAGTATTACTACAAGTTTATCATGAATACTATCATGAATACCAACACACAATCATATATATTTAACAACAAATATAAAATGCCAAATCAAAAGCAATAAAAATGAAAACAATAAGAGCAACCACATCAGTTCGTCCAAATTTTATGTCTATTTTGCAAGAAAAACCTACTTTTTCTATTTTACATATTCACTTTTACAAAATACCTACATCAGTTGATCTATTCTACACATTTATTCAATAAAATATTCATTATTTTACATTTTTTATTATTTTCTCACTCATGGCCTCTCTCTCTCAAACCCAACCACCGTCATCATCACCCAGCCACCATCAAGCTGAAGAGTCCAAATCTTATGTCCCACTTTTCCTGCTCCACTCTATACTCCACCAATAAATACTTGCCATATGTTCACCTAATTAATTAAATACTACTATTAATTAATAACTGTAATATTAATAAGTCAATAATGATAATATTTTAATTAATTAGGTGAACACGTGGCAGGCATTTATTGGTCGAGTATAGAGTGGAGCAAGAAAAGTGGGACAGAAGATTTGGACTCCAAGCTGAATCCCAGATCTCTCAGACCCAAGCTTTGTGATTTTTTTTGTCTTATTCTCATGGTTGATTAGAGCCTAGATCAAGCCAAAACCCAAAGCCATTCAAGCTGAAACCCAAGGTTGATCAGAGCGAAGGTTGATCAGACCCATTCAAGCTGAAGTCGACGCTAACGAAGAGGATGCCATGTTCTCTGTTTACCAGATTGCCAACTCTGACCCACTCAAGGACTCAGCCACTGATTCACTGATCTTCCACAACAACAATCACAACAACGACACCTCTTCCAGGATCGGACGATTTGATTTCGCCCCCTCTGATGGAGATGGAGTCTGAGGAAGGCTTCGCTCTCAGGGAATGGAGGAGGCTGGACTGAGGGACTGAGGGACCGGAGAGAGAGGTGAGAGTAGAAGCTGAAAAGGAGAGAGTGAGGTGAGGAGAGAGAAACAAATAATAAATTAATAGATAGACGAGCAACAGTAACCATGTAAATATACATGGTTACTATAGCTCATGGAAATATTTGCAAATCTTTACACATTTTTACATCCATTGATGTGGGTGTTTTTTTACTCAAAATGTGTAAAATTGGTACATTTTTCTATTTTGGAAGATTATACAAGACCTGATGTGGTTGCTCTAATGCCATATAAATTTGATAATGAATTGGAAACTCAAAAAATCTAGTCAATGGGAAAACCATTTCGAGAACATAACTAATCTTTTAGAAAATTTATTATAAGAAAAACAATTACAATAAATTCATTTATAAGACTCTTGTACAACTAGACTCTTTACTGTAACATCTAGAAACACCACACTTGTCTACTTACCTCAATAGCCTCAAAACCTCTACAATTTTAAACGAATTTCATCCACGAATTCTTTGTCCACACGAACCGAAATCTCTAGCACCCTAGTCCAAGGAACCTTCTTGAAATTTTGTTATAGTGAACATCAATGGAAATAACCTCTGTGATTTCAAGAGTAATGGCTTATTCGTGGGCTAGTTTCACCAAAAAATGGTTTAGGGGAAGAGATCCTATTCACAAGATGTACTCTTTCTTCTATCAAAAGGGACTAAAAAAAAAAAAAAGACAGAAATTATTATTTATTAGCTCCATGTAGTTTCTTCTTCCACTTGTTTGATGATTCAATTTCTACATGTGTTCCCAGCCTTTAAACACACATAAAAAAAATCCCCCTATATCCACCAAAATCAAAAGTTGTAAAAGAAGGTTTATAAATAGAAAAGTACTCCAATTGCCTACTAAATTATGTAAAAACACTATTTTTTTTTCCAAATTCATTTAGGTTTACAAATTTTACTTATAATATTTGTTAAAGTTGATTTTTTATTTTTTATTTTTTTGTTGATAACTATCAAAATTACAAATGAAAAAAAATCCCACCTAAGATTAACTATACCACTAGAACAATTACGAATTTGTCATTTTATTAATTAAAAAATAAATATTAATAAAATTTGAATAAAAATTACATAATTCAAATTTATTTAATTTTTTGCATAAAAATATTATTTACTTAACAGTAAATATATATACATTTTTAAAATTATATGGGTTCTAGTTAGCTCAACTAATAAAGTCTCGTCATAGGTAAAAATTCTATAGTATCTAAAAAATTAAAATTAAAATTAAAAAGAGCAATCAGCAGACTCGGAAAGCAGCAAAAGATCAATCAATAATATAACAGTATTTGATTTTGATACCAACTTTGCAATGGATGTGAGTTATGGTGTGACAATATCTATGGCTTCAGTGACAGGTTGGTGTTTTGTCGTCCTTCAAACCTTTAGCGCTACCACTTTAGGAGCCCAGGTGATTGTTTTTGGTGGCGACCTCTTCATTTTTTATGTTGTCTGTTTTTGTGTTAAATACGACTCCTACTTTGGTTTGCATATGGTGACAAGCATGGATGTCACTTCAACAAAAAAGTACAATAGTGCAACCTCTATTTAAAAAAAAAAAAAAAAAAAAAAAAAAAAAAAAAACAGAGAGAGGGAATGAGATTTCTGTGCAACGGCTAATTAAGTTTTTTTTTTTTTTTTTTTTTTTGTCAGTTAATTTACAATAATTTGATTATTTTGTGCCTCAAAATTTTATATGCATGGCTTGGTTGGATTAAAAATATATATAAAAATTACATGGTCTTTAATTTAATTAATCCCCTCATAGTTCCACTAATGTCTTGGGTATGCTTCCTTTTAGGTTCATTGGTGGGTCATTCTTTATGGTTCACATAAGCTTCATGTCTAAGATATATTTCCTAAAAACATTCCTCAAGTATAATTGCATTGGATCTATGTTGTTTCCAATCACAGACAGACAATACTTTTTAAAAAGTGTTTCAAGCTATAGTGCACGTTCGACCAAGAAGATTGGTGGGATCCCAGAAAATTCCATCTTAATTTTACAAATGCACATTTTAATAATGAAATATGTTCCTCCAATGGATGGCTATCCTTATTCCTTCTTGGTGGTCCATAGCAACACTATTAGTATGATCCTCCACAGTTTTGCTTTAATATGAACCAAACCCAATTGGTCCCTTCACAACATTCCTAATCCATAAGGGGTACCTGTTTTTATCTTGTTTCATGACACAAATAATTTCTCTCTCACATCAATTTTCAGTGTCCATCTTTTAAGATTGGGAGTGATGGGAAAATTCTTGCCCCTCAATGTGCATTTATGGGGCTTATCTGCCTTCACTTTTTAGCTCTTTGTCACATCATGCACATGGTCACCTTACTCTAACATCTAGGGGCTCTTGTCAACATGAATTGGTTACTGGTCAGTATACAATTTGTTAAGCAAGAATTAATAGCTAATAAATGCAAAATCTTAGCATATCCACACTACAATATGTGAGATGTTCTATATTGTTTAATATATAAGCCACATAACAAAATGATCAGCATGGCATTGCATCACAACTTTGTTTTGGCTACTTTGAAGTTATCTATTTGTGATAGTTTAATCCAATCCTTCGACTGTATAGCTTTTTTTCAAATGAATATAATCTAATGCAGTTTGGCACTATTGCCTCTCAGGTCTAGTCATGCCAGCAAAGGATCAAACCAGTCATGTAGACAATCTCCGCTTTGGATGTTCATTTTATCATATATCCCTTCAATCCAAAGCTTGACTATGTTGCTTGTTAAGTCAACTTCTAGTTGTACAGAGACTTCACTGTAATCATCCAATAATTCCATTAGTGGTTGATAAGATTAGTCCAAACTTTGTTACAGAAATGTTTACTTGATTCCCAACCTAGTTTCTGTGCGATGAAAGGGAGAGAAGAGGCCATGGGATCCACTGTGGTTGTAAGATAGTTACAGAATTGAATGTAGCGAACCAACTTGGGCATGCATAAATAACTACTTGACAGTCATGATTTGAACGTATTACCGGGCAACATTCCTTAACAGTTCCTATCATCTGAATGCATGCTATGTTTATTGAGTGTTCCAATCCTTCATTCAATTGTTAAAAATATGATACCTTCTCATATGATACCTGATGTTCACAAATTGGTGCTTTGTTGTATGCAAAGATATCTACATTTCAAACGAAGAAAACTCCTGGACAGGTCTAGGTATTTTAAATTCCTTAGATACCACATAAATTGCTACGTTCTTTACTCATGGCTATTGAACCATTATTGCTTGAAAAACCAAGGGGGGTTTTTCTTTAATATGCACCGGTCCGTTTGCTATAAAGAATTAAGAATGGATGAGACCCAAAGCAATGGAAAGGAAAATGTGGTTTTCCATTGTTAGGGCCTTGTGAAGTCTTAGTCAAGATAGATACAAACAAACCCAAAGCTCTAGAATTGTAGGCTCATAAATGACCAAAAGTGCTTGGCCAAAGGCAGATTTGTTTGACAATTAAAAAAGAGAAGCTCCAAAACAGAAATGAACCACCTAGGTTGTAAATCAAGAGAACATACAAATACAAAAGTTGAACATTTGAAGGAAGGAAAGGGGTTGGACAAGGATATATGGTAAAAAATATTTGTGGTCTACTAATCTATTTTCAGTCCAATTCCTTGACAAATCCATCTCTCTTTTTATCCCTTCAGGATGTTGTGACTTTAAAAGACACAAAAGCTATGGACAAGGTGCTTTGTTTCATCACTAGAGAGAAATTTGGTTCATATGTGGAGTGGAGTACATATGAAATGGATACATTAGTACATAAAGAGTATATCTCAGATCTAACATAATTGCATGATTTCTATATAATCATAATATACAAGAAAAGTTTCAACAGTGTTCCTCTAAAAAAACACCTTTCGGTTTCTTATTCGCTACAGCATGAATCAGTGATACACATGCAAATGGCAAAAGGGGAGATATTTCTTGAGACAATAGTACTGTTGCACTCATGAGAACTCAAAAATCACCTTAGTCTCATGCTGTAGCTTCCCAACTGACACAGAGGAATCCAACCTTTGATGCTGTATTGACTCAGATTTTGCCTTCTCATTAGTCCCATATGCAGTTTCAACCACATTGAGTGCTTTGTGACTCTTACAACTCAGTAGTCCACTAGGACGACTTGTTTGCACATCCTTGTCCACTATGGATTTGGTTTTGGCTACACCAGAAAGCTTAGTATTTACTTCCAGTTTCTTTTCATCATAGCCTGTATTGACAACTGGGAAATCAGCAGCACTGGCTGTGACCACACTCCACTCAATGCTGGCCTCACTTGGTTCATACTTGGTGGTGGAGGTCATACAGCTAGACATGCCATCAGATGCTTGCCTTGTGAACAAAGGCTTTTCAGTGCTGGATAGGTTCTCTATCTCAAAGAGATCTGAACTAGAATCACTCCCCAAATCTTCATGCACTCCTCCAGTGACAGAACTAGTGGTAAAGTCTTGGACTTTTGGAATAGCATCCCAAGTTAGCATGGAGAGTTTCCTCTCTAAGTTCATTGCAATGTCATCCTTCTGTATCATATGGGAGCCAAACACCTCAAGCGACATTCGTGGTTCTTCTCTTATGATCTTCTCCACTTCCAACTGTGATTTAGCTCTCAAATTTTGCACCCTACAACTTGAAATAGGGAGTGAAACGTTATTTTCTCTCTCTGACCTTTCAAAACTTGTGCAATGAAGCTCATCTTTCGCCTGAAATCGTGGTTGGAACCGTTTTGATCTTCTGTCCAAAATGACAGGATTGAGATCAAACTGAATTGCTTTTTTCCTGAATTCTTTTCCCTGCTTCACTTCATGCTCAATATTATTCTTGTGAATATCAATTGACTTCTTATCTGAACAAGACCAACTGCAGATAAAACCAGAAAAATGCATCTTTTCATTTACCTTCTTGTCCATATATTGGGATGGTTTCCTGAGGGCACTTTGCAATAAAGTGGTTTGGCTATTCCAACTTGCATCAGAACTTATGCTTGGAGTTCCTGGCCTGCTCTTAGGCTTAGGCCTCCTGTAGTGAAGATCATTGCGGTTATATTTCTTAAGCCCATGCTTATTTGCTTGACTGTCTATAATAGTTCTTAGACTGTCATTCTCCAGTGTCATGTTGAAGTATCTTTCAGCGCCAAAGACACTGATTTCACCGTCTTCCGCCTTGTTTCTCCCTAAGCATACCGGAAAGGGAGTAGTTTGGCTTGAAGTAATGGCAGGAGGAGGGTGCTGAACTAACTTGGCAAGCTTAAGTACACAGCTATCTCCATCTGTGCTGTGTTTAGAAGAAAAGGCAGCAGTACTGCAAAGACTCTTGCTGTTGTTATCAGTGTCCATGGTAGCGGAGAGGTTGATTGAGGAGCTTGAAATTTGCCTAAGAAGCTTGTGGGGATGACAGCACAAAATGGACAAAGAGACTTTTCAATAACAAGGAGCTTTATAGTATTTTAAAGCTGAGACAAACTTATGATATGGTGTTTGTGGTATAACAGATGTTTTTTATTTGAGGAAGGCTTGGAGATCACTTGCTTTCTTGGAAACAAATTTCTATATGTAGGCTTTTGGAGGGCACAATAAGGAAGGATTTGGGTCCTACTTGCTTGGAGCTTGACTGGAAATATATTGCTATTTCTTTCACTAGATGAAAATAATGCCTTAATATTTTCATTAATCCACTAATATCTTAATAGTGGTATTAACTTGATTCCAACACTTTGGAAATGATCGCTACTGTTCAAGTAGATTTGATTATGTACTCTTCGAATCATGATCTATAGACATCATCCATAGAGGTGGTTTGCAGGTTGACCATTTGTTCAAGAGGCTTTGCCTATGGGATGGCAAGGGTCTAAATGAGTATAAAAAGAGTGTCTAATTTGTTTTTCACGTGCCACATCATTAGCAAATGAACAATGTTAAAAGTCCTTGATTTGATTGGTTGTTGATCATTTCATTGAACTTGATCATTGACCTGGGAGCTAAATTGTATCATTAATCTTAATCCTAATTTAGTCGGTCTATTATGAATAGAGAATAGAATACATGTGGCCAACTCTAATTAGTCTATTAAGATTCTATAGCCAACCTCAAAATTTTTGAACCAAGACTTGATTGTTGTATGAACGTTCATAATTACAAACCCCAATTATAGACAGATGCACATTGATGATCAGTTAAAGTTATGGGCATATGTTGGAAACTCTCCTATTCATCCATGAGCATAGCATGATACTTGAAAAATACCACATGTAGTTAATACATAATCCAAACCTTCATCATTTTGTTATTTTCCTTCCTCGGAAAGCCCCTTGACAACTTTTCCTATTAACATAACTTCTAAGAATACACATCTGGATTCAGTTTCATACTTATTATTACCTCTTCATATTCACATTGTAGCATCTTTCATCGACGCTTGGCAAGTTGATGTTACTGTTGATTGTGCTCACTGTTGTTACTTCTTAGAGCCATCAAGGAAGAAACTTCAAATCTAGCATACTAGACTAAATTGTAGTAGTTTTGCCAAATCTAAAGGTCAGAAGCATATAATTTTTGAGATTGATGTTCTATGTTTTGATTCAGACAAGTTTGGATGATAGCTTGAAACAAGGAGTCTTGGTCTGCAGTTGGAGAGCGTGAGTCTTCTCAGATTGGGGGAAACTGGGTTGGATAAGATGGTTAAGTGATGGAGATTAGGTTGAATTCCTTAATTCGCGATAGAGTTTATCAAATAAATACTTCCTAGCCTTTAGGTAGAGTTAGCTCGATCATTTCAGATGATTTTTTTCATTATTATCTTTTAGATTATTTGTCATTATCAGTTTCCTTGTCACTCGGTGAGCACTGCATTTAAACATTGAGGAATGGCTAATTAAGAAAGCAGATTATAACCCAATTTCTCTCTCTTTCTCACATATTCAGGAAGCTACTAGTCACCTCAAATCCGATTAAATTTCCATTAAACAAATTGCTAAGAACGTGGTCCACATATGGCCTTACAGATATCTGCTCCCCTTTGTTGGATTTAAATCCAGGGTCAGATCCCCATACTCTTTAGTCTTTACTGGGGGGGTTCTTGTAGTTACTTTAGCTCCATCTTTATGACAACAAATTCAAGGATGATATAAAATGGAAAATTAATTCAAGGATCATATATCTAAACTGAATTAGTACAACAACCAAGCCTCGGTTCAAAAGCTTTGTGGACAACTACAGATTCTTAAAAGATTAATCATGGTTGGTCACATGTAATTTTTTCGCCATTCTATTCTATCCAAAGTCACTTAAATCAACTATCTCTTCGTCACTGGTGCATATATGCCGAATTGATCAATTCAATAAATATTTAAACTGAATGAATAAATTAAACACAATAATACATTAGGTAAAACCTCAAAATCTGTTTATAGACTGGCAGGACGTGCTAAAGCCAAAATTAGGCTCCACTCTAGTGTCTGAGCCTGAAGCTTAATATCAGCTGTGAGATATTCAAAGGAAGATGACAGTAATTCAATAACTAAAATCTAAAAGGGAAAATTAACATGGACATTAAAAAATTAATGACTCCTATCAATATCCTATATCTATCACAGAAAAACTCAACAGAACCAGCAATAGCTCCCACAATAGTCTCACTCCTCAGCTTTGCTACTTACATGAAAGCCCGTGGGTTGGTATGAATAAATTCCTTGAATTTTTATCAGAAATAGTGGCATTTCCTTCTATAATCGCATTGAAACTTCCCTCTAAATCTTTTCTTTCAGTGTGAAGATACGTTTTGACCAGCAACCCAATATTGTTTGACAGCAAACAATATCTTCTCTGGAACAAGAGGACCATCCTCGTGATCCACCATTTTTGTATTCCACCTCATTCCTTGCACAATTCGTTTCACCTTGATTAGAACATCAGCTTTGTCACGGAATATAACAGCTCCTTCAGGCCGTAGAATACGATCCATCTCTAGAAGAATATCTTCCGCATCACACCTGCATCAGTTTGGATTTGAAATGCAGCCCATATACAGGAAAGTGAATCCCACATCTAGGAAGATCAACATGAACTGATGGCAAGGCCATTGTCATCCCTAAAGTGATTCTTTCTACAAGGCTGACTCTACATGCCTATGCCAATTTTTACAGTTGTACTAATAGTAATGTGATTGATCTTTAATTTAGTATCCATGGGTAAACCATTCATCTTCTTTTTTATTTCCTATAAAACAAAGTTTAAATTTCACTAAACACATGGTCCCTACTGGTAGTATGATTTATATCAATATTGCAAATAATGAAGGCATTCATTCCATCAGAATAAAGTAATTAGAGTCAAAAAAGTCTCACCTATCCTTGTACAAGCTGAAAACACCATTTGCATGAATAAGGTCATACGTCCTAGGATACGTGGAGAAGGCTTCGCACCTGGTTGAAAATAGAGAGAGATTATGAACATAGAAAGGTGTCTGAGAAGTAACATGGGAAAATATGGAAGCAAGTAAGCTTCAATTTCAGCTTTGATTGCCCAAAAACAACAAATCACTCTACATTTTTTATCAATCTTTCAATGGATAAAAACAATTCCCAGTCAAACAAAATAAATGATTTCCCATAAAATACATTCAACCATCTCAACTCTAAGCAGACAGAAAGCCCTATCAATGTGATCTTGCAGCAAGTAGAAAGGAAATAATGGCAACTTAATAATAAGAGATAAACTTAGATAAGTGCCATAGATTATCAAAAACACTGAATTGAATGTGGGCACGATGAGATTTCTTGAAAACACTACTTCCTAGATCCTGACATCCTTTACTCAACTTAAAAAATAAATTGGTTGAAACTTTGGGCTGGCAAAACCCCAGATAGTAATGTTTAAACCCCAGAAATAAATAAATAAATTGAGACGATACTTTATTCTAGAGTTAATCCAAGTTCTGCAGTGTGTTAACTTTTCACAGCGCTTTTTTCCTTAATTTGCTTTATTCCCTAACTATGCCAAAACCTCTTTCTCAGTTCCAATTATAGAAACTAGTTCTCCAGCACATAGATGCTCTCCCCTGGTCTTGTTTCTCCTCCCTGAACCAGGACTGTGGACTTCAACCAAAGGTTATTTGACTTTCTTTAGCAACCTGGGGAATTTAATATCTTGGAACTTGGGAGGTTGGAGGATTGTCAAAGAACAGAAAAAATTCAAAATTTTTGTATATGGAAATGGAGATTAATTTTATTTCCAAAACCATCTACCCTATTCCTTTTAATACTTCATAGGTATCTTCTTGTCCACCTTACTAAAATCAGAGAAAAAATTATCTAATCCACTACAGCATAGACATTTACAATGTACCTTGTACAAAAGATGGTATAGCAATCAATCAGTACTTAAACCAATGCATAATTTCTCCCTTAATAAATGGAATGGCAATGATAACTGTCATGGATCTTCCTATATAATCAGAAAGAATCCTGTTTATGAATACATTGAGCTCAATGACACACCTAAACCAAACTCTGTATTGTCTATATTTTTTCTTTTCACCAAATACAGAGGAGAACATTTAATATTGTAACAACAACCAATAAACAAATACATTGAGCTCAAGAAGTGCACATCAATTTATCCTAAAATATAAATAAACATCTACTGTCCAGAATTCAGTCAAAATCTACAATTGATGACTATGTCAGGTCAATCACTCACTAAATCCCAAAAAAATGATGAAAAGCATAATTAATAAAACCAATGTGAGGTTGAAACTCAGCTTGCGTAAAAGAAATCGTGTAGTAATGTAAAAGAAGTATGACTTACAATAAATATATGAAATGTGATTTAATTTGTTGGAAGTTGTTGAAGTAAGAAAAAATGATTGAGACTATGGGACACTAAAGGAAGCGTAATTCCTAATTCATTACATGGGTTCAATCATTCAGAAACAGGAGAAAAAAGTGATATATATGGCATTAAAAAGGCTGTCAAACTGAACAGGAAAAATCAAATGCAGCTAATTGACCAGGAAAGCTTTTATGTGGTAGTGGTGTACACTGTACAGTAAAAAATAAACTGTTCATAAAATGTGTGGCTGACATGAAGATGATAAATTTGTGATATATATTATCTTAAGAAGGCTGTCAAACTGAAGGTGTGATAGTGGTGAAGAGTTAAAATCATACTGTTCATAGAATGTGTGGCTGACATGAAGATGATATGAAGGATAAACTCGCAAGAAAAGGGATAGAATTAACAAGGAAGATTGAAAAGTGGAGTCAGCACCATTCAGGAAAACAATGAGAGCCATTTGTCCAACTAATAACAGCTGCTACAACAGTAGCATGGAGAGGAGTGTTATGATTCAGGGTCAAGGTGCTTCAAGGATAAAAACCAGATCAGGCTAGGTTAAAGGTAGTAAGGAAGAACATGTTTGCTTATGATTTAGTATAAAAGTATGGTCCCTGGAAGAAAAAAAAAGAAGGTTGTTGTGACTGGCCAAATAGTAGGGAAAGGGACTTATTTTTTTGCTTAGTGCTTTGCTCGCCAAATCTAATTGGACACATGGTAGGAAAGGAATCATCAAGATTACTATAAAATCAACGCTTATTTACATATGGGTTCTTTAATAACCAATAATCAAGTCCTTTTTAAAAAAAAATTAACGTAGAAAACCTTTCAAAAGAAGAGCCCTTTGGACTATAGCCTTTAGTTAGTCAGACCTATGAGCAACTGACCCCACCCATCGAAACCAATTGCCGAGTAATCCAAGGGAATTCCCCCTTGACAGGCTAAGTAGTTTATGCTCATGCCCATAAGCAAATAATCCAGTTTTTAATCAATCACATTTGCAAGCAATGACAAAACAGGAGATATGTCCCAGAAATTACCAATCGTGATATATGCCGATCAATCCACGCTCAAATATAACACCCAGAGTGTCTTTCTCAGCAATTGTAGGCATAACATTCATAACCCACAACTTGGGCGATTCAAGAGCAGCAGCAAAGCTTCCAAGACCAGCATTCATATCCATAATGTTACGATATCTCCCTGAGTCAAGGATTTTGTTGATCCTCTTATAAGCATTGACATGCTTCTTCCATGATTGGTTGTCCTCCTGGTATGCCTCAACAGATATTCCGGGAATGGATCCACTAGATATTCTGAAAGGAACAGCATTGAGTCTCTCTGGAAATGGTTTCCATTCTCCACCAGCATTTTCATCTGCACTTGTAGTCTCAGGATAAGGAGTTACGCATCCTTCCATCTTCTTGTACCTAGAATCGAAACAGAAGACAGATTTTCCAGAGCAAAATTTCAATACTTTCTAGATTATTGTTAAAAGGAATGCTACGTTTAAAACCTAATTAATGATATAATAGTTTGGGGTGCGTTTTGTTTTTTTTTTTTTTGGGGGGGGGGGGGGGGGTGGGGGGGGGTGGGGGGGCTTATTTTGAACAACTATGAATTCTCAAATCTTTTCAATTACATATTTTACAAATATACAAAAACTTCACACCCCAAAACTTTTGTTTTAAAAATATGTCAGATATAATTTAGAATCTAATTAATGCAAATACCAAGTCATCCAACTATCCTCTTGTTCACTTTCCAAATTCACAAAACTCATAGAAACAAAAGGCAACACAAGCGTAAGAAGTACAACACTAAAATGATGTCATTATTATTTAAACAAGTTATGGAAGAAGTTATAGGAGTGTAAGTGCATCACTGCAAACTGATTACGTACATTTTTCTTCAAGATTTGAGAATGTTTAATCTATATTGCAGCAAAAAATTTGTTTGTCTAACTTGGGTGCATCTAACTTTTCCAGACACATTTATTTGTTAGTCCAATAACATTTAACATATTTGTTGAGAGAGAGAGAAAGAGAGAGATATACCAGACATTACCACCATTTCCAGATTCACACATTGTAGGTTGAGAGTCTTGATCACGGCAATTATCATAATTTATTCTTTTCCTCCAGATGGCAATTTCACCCTTCTCATGCATTTTTTCCCAGCAAAGACTTTTGGCAATCTCTTCAATCTTCCTTTGTTCCTCCTGAAGTTCTTCTTTAGGACGCTGCCATGCTTGGTAATTGACCTTCCAGTTAATGGGTGGACCAGAAAGCACCCAATAACCACCGGGTCTAAGAACTCGATCAACTTCCATCATGTACATTCCATCTGTAAGAGTCAAATAATTAAGTTAGAAATAAGTTTCAGTACCTGTATGTGATTTTAGATATTAAAGTGGAAAGAAAAAAAAGAAAAAAAAAATCATCTGAAAATATAACAAATCATTTGTCAATTTACATAAATCTTTCAGAAACTAAGTAATTTTTATCTTGAAATAGTCCTTTGGGATTATATTCTGCATCAAGGAAGTATAAGGGTCATCTTAATCTGGCCTGAGATTAAGTAGCTGGCTTCAAAGAATTCAAAATTGTTATGTAATGGCAGCCAAAGTTTGGCTCCACACCAGTTTGAAGCTATCTTTTCTAAATTCCAACCCATAATGTGGAGAATTATAAAACTATCCATGTATTTAAACAAGTCATATGATTCATTAAAAAAGTTATGTGACCAAAAAAACTACACATGGATGGTCTCTTCAATTACCATATAGTAGATTGGAGGAAGATAGCTCCAAACCATTGTGGAGCCAAACTTTTTTCTATAATGGCAGCCTCCGCAGAGACAAGGAGGTCCAGCTGGACTTATGCTTAATTAGGTCTAACAAATAATTCAATAATGTAGCATCAAAAAGGTATCTTGTATTGCACTTGCCCCGCGCTAATGGCTTCCTGGCATACAACACATCAAACTATATTGTAATTATTCTTACCATTTGAACCCCAATTAATCAAGCACCGGGAACAGTGTGCCATGTCAAAGGATCTATCTGGATATGGCAGCTTTATGGTTCCAAGAACACCGATAACCGCTGGCACACCTCTTTCCAAAGCAAATTGAACTTGTGCTTCATGAGAGTCCCTTGGAGCAAATGACATGGCCAAAACATTTTTCTTGAACAGGTATGCACCCCAACTGGCAACCTAACCACAATCCATTAGCAATCAATCAACTATAATACAAATTAATGGAAGCCATATATACATATATAAGCTCAATAGACTATATAAAATATGTGAAGGAGAATTAATCACATAATAAATGAGATGAAGATAAGTTCAACAAATTAGAGGAAGAAGAAGATCATATTAAGTATGTAGCGTTGCAAATAAAAAGAACCCACAAATCTTATAAATTACATTAAGATGACAATCAATGAGCAGGTGTATGCATCAATAAGGGAAAGAATATGAGTGAATAAAAGAAGTATGGGGATCTACAAAATAGCAGATAAAGCCAAACAAGGACATTTTATAAATTTAACCTACCCCACAGCCTGTATCTAAAGCAGTTCTAACCATCCCATTGTCAAATGGGATCACAGATGCAAGTTGATTAATATATGCATCTGCTCCTTGAGGAAACTGCGTGCCTCCACCGGGGAACCTAAAAACATTGCCCTCATATTGAATCCAGTTCTGAACAGCCTTCTCAACTGTCAAGCTCTTATAAGGTGCATTTGCATATGGAACATAGTCGCGACTCTTGGGCCATGGGAATGGGGTCACATATCCTTTGGGTGCTGGAATGAGGCAATGCAGCTTCTCTTCCTCGGGAGGGCAATGGCGTTCTCTATAGTTCATATTTTCTCGGGGGAATGTCATTGCCCGCATTTGATCTTGACAGGGTGTGTAATCAATGTAGCGATCATCACATGGCTTGAACTCCTTGGCTTCTCCTTCAGATTCATCAACTGTCCCAGCATCACCTCCGTGATGGGTCTCATAATTTAAATTGGAAAGGATACTGCAGTCTGACTGTTTGGTGATCTCCAGGGCTATGCTGTCTCCCTTTCCAAAACCACTACGCTGCCATGCTCCCAATATGTAGAAGAAACCACACAAACCAATAACAATGAAAATTGACATTGAACCCCTACTTCTATGGTCTCCTGAGTTCCCTTTTGTCGCCATGATGTAACTGAAATATATATAGTATTTAGAAAGTCTACATTGATGAAAGGACATAAATGATTGATACATATACAACATAGAGGAAATTAAATATATCAGATAGAAAGAAAAGGTGATTTCTCACATCCGTATTTCTCCAAAATTAGTGAACTCATATTGGAGCTTATATATTAGAATAGTGTGCTAAGGTCACCCTTAGGGCTTAAAACATGGACAAGCTGCAAAATTTGGAGGTGTGTGTGTGTGTGTGTGTGTGTGTGTGTATAAATATAGAGGGAAAAAGTTTCTCCTAATTTGATTAATTCATAGTCAAAGCCCACCCCTAAATTATTTTGTGTTCACCTGTCTGTGCACAAGTGTGAATTTTTGGGTCTCACAAATTATCAAATCTTACAACATTGAACAATTTTATTCCAAAATAAAATTTGTAACAAATGGCCACGAAAGAAGGGGTATGCTTTATGTCATGTAATTAAAAAAGAATCTCAATTCAAGAATATAGAACTCAGCATACTATTTTTATTGCAGCTTTGAGAGCTGCATCAATCAAAGATAGAAGCACAAGCAATCAAGCATCACTACTCGTGTTGGCACACAAACAAATCTGAGGATAACATTAACGAAAAAAAAGATATAAATCGATATTGGGTCTTCATTATTATCACTCTAAAAATGGATCTTTGATATTTCATCCAAAGTTTCCCATTTAGCTGAGCAAAAAGAACTTTTAGCTTTTGGAATGCTTTAACTCTATCTGGATTAATCATTAATTGGAAAACAAATAGAAAACATTCAATTCTTTCTTTCTTTCTTTCTTTTGCTCAATTAAGTTTTCTCTGCAACCAAACAGATGAATCAGCAATAACAAATTCAAACCAGAAAGTAAAGACAGAGCATACTGAGATTCCAATAATTAGAACACCAAAACGAAATAGAGTATTATAAGTTGTAGAATTTAAGATCATAACCTTTATACAAAAAATGATTTTTTTTTTTGCAAACACAGATCTGAATCAAAGACCCAGAAGGTTTCCAGATCTTACAAAGTCAGAAATTTGCAATCTTTGTGTACCAAGTCAAATCAGATTCACATTCTCATCTCTCCCAATCCATAACCCAAGCAAGAAAAACAGAGAGAGAGAAGAGGCAGAGAAAAATAGATAAAAAGTTTCTGAGCGTGAAAATGTGTACAGAATTGTGGGTAGGTGCTGAAATTTTGCAAAGGAGATGAGATTGTAGAAGCGGGTCTCACTCAATTCTCTCTCTCTCTCTCTCTCTCTCTAAAGAACAGAGACAGAGTTGTGCGTGTGATGGGTATTTTATATATTAGATTTTTGCATATGTATGTGTCTCTGTTTCTGTCTCCGACTCTCTCTCTGTTTCTTTGGCTTATTATCCAATCTAAGTTCTTTGGGTTAGTTAAGGACTCGCATGATCCGATGCTTTCAATGCAGAGGAGGATATCTTTTCCATTGGCCAATTATGTTGTGCCAATTCAGTTTCCAAACAGTTCTGCTTTTGACCTTTTAAGTTTTTTTCTTTTTTGCTAATTAGTAATTATTGCTACTGGGGCTGTGTTTGTTTTGTGTAAAACGTTTTCCGGAAAATACATATTTTTCAGAAATGCTATTTTCTGAAAAAGGAAAATATTTTTAAGTGTTTGGTTGAATTATGAAAATTGTTGTGGAAAATATTTTCATGCGTTTGGTTCTATTAGGAAAATGCTATTTTCCGGCAGCAAATTCCGGCAACAACACAACACAACAACAACAACAGCAAATTCCGGCAACAACAACAACAATCAGTTCATTAAAAAAAAAAAAAACAACAACAACAATCAAATTAAAAAAACAACAACAACAACAACAATCAAATTATAAAAAAAAAAAAAAATAAAAAAAAATAAAAAAAAAAAAACTGAGAGATCGAGGAAGAGAGAGCGTGGAGGCGATGGGTGTGATGGAGCGATCGAGGAGGCAATGGCGCGATCGAGGAGATGACGAGGTGCGATGGCGCGATCGAGGAGGCGATGGCGCGATCGAGGAGACGACGCGATCGAGGAGACGACGATGTGCGATGGTGCGATCAAGGAGACGACGAGGTGCGATGGCGCGACTCGTGGGTCTCATGGTGCGACTCGCCGACGCGGTGCGACTCGCTGGGTCTCGCCAACGCGGTGCGACTGGTGGGTTCGTGGTTCGCAGGTCGCCGGCGATGGGCTCTGGGCTTGGAGCGCCGGTTCGTGCTCTCTCTGGGTCGAAGCTGCTGGGTCTCTCTTCGTGCTCTTCTCTCTTTTCCGGAAAATTTCATTTGAAGTGAAAATAAGACCGGAAATCAATTTCACCCGTTTTTGGCATTATTTTGGGTCAACCGGAAATGGTTTTCAGTTTGACCAAATTTGAAGGAACAGCCAAACACCCAATTTTCCGAAAAATAATTTCCGGAAACCGTTTGAAGCCAAAACAAACGGACCCTTGATATTGATTATTATGGATTATTCACTTTATTTATTTTTTATAAAATAAAATTAGTAAATTACTACTACTAGAACTATTAAAGCCTTCAATCACGCATGCCACATAGAAATAATTTTTTTTTAAAGAATAATCCTTGGACCAATAATAATGAGTTTTATCTAGTGATATTATTAATAGAATTGTGTTTTTAACTTATAGAAGTTGAGTAATTTTAGGATACTCAACAACCTCAAAACTCCGTGATTGGAAAAAATATCAATCCCGAATTGAGATTAATAAAAAGTATACTACTTTAAAAAAAAATGGAAAAGTATCTGAGCACATGTAATTTGATTGGAATAAGGCAAGTTATTAATAGAAGTGTGTTTTTACACTTTTATATAAGTAGAATAATTTTATGACACTTATGGATTAGAAAAATAAAAGGTTAAATACCCAAATTTTCATATTAACAATCTCAAAATTTGGTAATAAAGATTAGATTTTTTTTAAAAATTCTATATAATTTGATAAGAAAGGGGATTTGAAAATTTTAATAGATTTCCGCCAAGTTATAAGATTCTTGGCAAAAATTTGATGTTGTTATTTTACCAAATTTTCAACTTGTATGATCATACTCATTTTGATTAAGTCCACGTAATCATTTTCATTCTCTTAAAGAAAGTTTTAAAAACAAGAAAGGGGGCTTCATTTGCTTAGAAAAATCAGGTGGATTGAATGAGTCAAGAGGATGACCAGCTCTATTTGCCTATTTGGTTTAATTTTCTCAAACGTTTTTCTAATGCGCATTTCATAAATGGTTTCTTTAGTTTATTTTTTAATTTATAAAAAAAAAAAGAAAAAAAAAAAAGAAAGAAAGGCATTGATTCAAAATAAAAAAGAATCAAAACGTGATTCCAAAATTTATTTTCATTAATGGAAACTAATTTCAAAAATGTTTTTTTTTTTTTTCTAACACGATGGCACGGGATCTAACATTGTGATCAAATTTACTCTTCACACAAAATTTGTTGCAACTTTTCCTCGTAATACCTTAATTAGAGGTAAGAGTAAAGAAAAAAGAAGTGTTACGCACTTACACCCACAAAAATTTCACAACAAATTCTAATTGGAGGTTGTTACGATTTTAACTTGAACCTACTTCTGAAATTACTTTCTTATCCACTAATAACTGCAAATAATAACTTATCACTTACGATTTATTGTGTAAATATTATGAAAATGTTATCGAGATAGTTTATTTCTTTCATATCAAAAATTTTTTTTTGCAGTTTTTTCTCATAATACCAAATAATTAGCCATAAAAGTAATTAAAAGAGAAATGTTACGTCCACAATAATTTTATAAAAAATCCTAGGCGGTAGATTATTACTAGTTTTAATTTGAACCCACTATTAAAATTATTTTTTTGATCACCAATAATAGCAAATAATAACCTCTCATCTAATATTTGTTACAAAAATATTATGAAAATGTTGTGGAGAAAGTCTATCTCTTTCATATCCAAAAAAAAGTGATAATGTTGTGGGGAAAGCCCATCTCTTTCGTATTAAAAAAAAAAAAAATTGTTGCGACTTTTCCTCGTAATACTAAATAATTAGCAGTAAAAGTAAACAAAAGAGAAGTGTTATATCCACAACAAATTAATAACAAATCCTAGGTGACAAGTTATTAATAGTTTTAATTTGAACCTACCATTGAAATTATTTTCTATTCGTTGCAAAAATATTGCGGAGAAAATCTATCCCTTTCATATTAAAAAAAAAAAAAAAAAAAAAAAGGTTTAAAAAGAGGAAAAGAAATTGTGGAGAGTGGGATTTGAACCCACGCCCTTTCGGACCAGAACCTTAATCTGGCGCCTTAGACCAACTCGGCCATCTCCACATTTCGTTGTTGCTGGCCAGTCCTGCTATTCTTTTAAAAAAATCATTAAAAAGATATAAAACTCTTCCATAACCTACAAAACCAATATGACATTCTTTATTTTATTTTTATTTTTTCATTTTGTTTCATGAACTCATTTCACATCCATCTCCAAGATGACAAATCGTATAAACCACCAAAAATTTCTCACATATATATATATATATATATATATTTTGATAATCACTTTTCTGTTTTTATTTTAACTAATCCATTATCCACACACTGCATCAAACACACTATTTATTTTCTATTTTATTTGTGTAATATTCACACACCCTTTCCCTTTTTTTTTTTTTTTTTTTTTTGGCATTTTCTATCTCAACTCTCATTCTTTTTCACAAATCATAAATTTACAAAATCTCTTTCACATTTTTTTTTCTCAAAGATAGCATCTTCTCTCTTAGCTCTACAGCAAAATCGTGCTAGAAATATATAATTACAAGTCTAGATCATGACTCTTCCAAAGTAGTGGGGACAAGGACCTTAGAGTTTTGATTGAAGGCAACAATGATGTCATTTCATAGCTAAGCACTACGAATTGTGTAGCTCTCATGTATCTAGGGGTGGCAAATTAAGCCCAAGCCCATTTGTCTACCCAAACTTATCCACTCTAATTGAACCCAAACTCACCCAATTATTAGTTAGGTTAAATGGATATCAACCCAATTAGACCCAGTAATTATTGGGCTTTAACTAAAAACCCATTGATCCCCATTTAACCCAAAATCAATATACCCAAATTCAACCTAACCCTTCTCATAAAATAAATAAATAAATAAAATAAAATAAAAAACCCAGCCCTTAGACATTTCAATGTTTCGGTTTTCATTTTCAGATTCAAAAGCAAAACTTTTCTTTTCCCAAACAGTTTTCTGGTAAACCAACCACATCTTTACCACAAAGAAAAATCGGAAAAAAAAAAAATTATAACTGATGACGTACATAGAATCGAGACCCATGGCTTCACGGAAAATTGTTTCTCTCATATCTGAGCACCGAAAAAATAAAAACAAAAATAAGAGTGATGCGCTTGATTCAAAAGTGAAACATTCTTGGAAAATCAAAGACTTTCTATGGAATTATTTTTTGTAGAAACAAACAAATTTTGTGGAGAGAAAGAACTAAAAATTTCTGTAAAAACCTTTCTTGCAACCGCTCGCGGCTCCACTGCGAATCTGAACCTTAAAGCTCTCAACGATTTGCCATTGACGGTGAAGCAGAGGAAAATTTGACAAAACCCAGCCGAACCACCTAATCACCACCCGCTGCATCTCAGACTCTCTCTCTCTCTCTCTCAACCCACAATCCAAGATATATCTGATTTTAAGATTAAAAAAATTAATTTAATTAAATTTAAAAAAAATATAAATTCAGAATTTTATTTTTAATTTTCTGACGTGACTTTTAAAAAAAAATTAAAATGTAGATGTGTCATTTAAAAAATGCAAATTAAAATATTTTAATTATTTTTGAAGATTTTAGAGTAATTTGGTCATTTTCACTTTAGGGATATTTTGGTAATTTTGATAATTGGGTAATTAGGTGGGTTAGGGTTTACTTATTAAAATTGGGTTGGGTTGGGTTTGGGTTTAAAAGCAATTATTTAAATGGGTTTTAATGGGTAAATGGGTGTTTTATACCCAACCTAATTATGTCCACCCCAAACCCGCCCAAACCCGCCCATTTGACACCCCTAGTTTGAAGTTAATTGGTATTGGTGATTGAATTTAATTGGAGAACCTAATGTATTGGTAGTACTGCAGCTAAAGAAAGAAACTAGGGGTGTCAAATGAGTGGGTTTGGGGTAGACATAATTGGGTTGGGTATATAATACCCATTTACCCATTAAAACCCATTTAAATAATTGCTTTTAAACCCAAACCCAACCAACCCAATTTTAATAAGTAAACCCCAACCCACCCAATTACCCAACTATCAAAATTACCAAAATATCCCTAAAGTGAAATTGACCAAATTACCCTAAAATCTTCAAAAATAATCAAAATATTTTAATTTGCATTTTTTAAATGACACATCTACATTTTAATTTTTTTAAAAAGTCACGTCAGAAAATTAAAAATAAAATTCTGAATTTATATATATATTTTAAATTTAATTAAATTAATTTTTTAAATCTTAAAATCAGATATATCTGGGATTTTGGGTTGAGACTTGAGAGAGAGAGAGAGAGAGAGAGAGAGAAAGAGAGAGAGAGAGAGAGATTTGGGTTTAGAGAGAGAGAGGGGTTGAAAATCTGAGATGCGGCCAGCGATGATTAGGTGGTCCGACTGGGTTTTGTCAAATTTTCCTCTGCTTCACCGTCAATGGCAAATCGTCGAGAGCTTCAAGGTTCAAATTCGCAGCGAAGCCATGAGCGGTTGCTGGAAAGGTTTTTATGGAAATTTTTAGTTCTTTCTCTCCACAAAATTTGTTTGTTTCTACAGAAAATAATTCCATAGAAAGTCTTTGATTTTCCAAGAATGTTTCACTTTTGAATCAAGCGCATCACTTTTATTTCTATTTTTATTTTTCCGGTGCTCAGATATCAGAGAAACGATTTTCCGTGAAGCCATAGGTCTTGATTCTATGTACGTCATCAGTTATAATTTTTTTTATTTTTTTTATTTTTCTTTGTGGTAAAGATGTGTTTGGTTTCCTAGAAAACTGTTTGGGAAAAGAAAAGTTTTGCTTTTGAATCTGAAAATGAAAACCGAAACATTGAAATGTCTAAGGGCTGGGTTTTTTTTTTTTTTTTTTTTTTAATTATTATTTTTTTTTTATGAGAAGGGTTAGGTTGAATTTAGGTATATTGATTTTGGGTTAAATGGAGATCAATGGGGTTTTTAGTTAAAGCCCAATAATTACTGGGTCTAATTGGGTTAATGTCCATTTAACCTAACTAATAATTGGGTGAGTTTGGATTCAATTAGAGTAGGTGGGTTTAGGTAGACAAATGAGTTTGGGCTTTATTTGCCACCCCTACTTCAAACTCATAACTGGATTGAATTTAATTGTTTTTGAAAACACATAACATTGTTTATACTTCATTAGTTAATGCAACCATATGTTATAAATTATATGGAGATACTTTGTACTGTAACTAAGGAAATGTAGTTGGCCATTTCTTCTGAGGAAAACTGGAGTGCCATACCATATTGCCCTTCTTCATAAAAAGTGTTGTCTCATGGTAATTGGTATTAACAAATCAATCTTTTATGATTGTATCATGGTAGTACAACTACCGGTTATATACAATGCCAAACCTGCCTATTCTATAACAAAATCTTATTTGGAAAATGGGAAAGTCATTTTTATCACGTTGGGAGTCTTGGGACTTATGGCTGTAGGTTTGGAAAATACCGGTAGATTTTATGCAATGGAGAGAAAAGGTGGATTACTAAAGCAAATTGGCATTCCAAAACTTTTGTATTTCATTCATCTATTTTCAGTTCCACAAAAACAACATTGAACCATAGTATCAAACTGGCATGCCCAGTAACCCTTTTCAGGAAAATTTTCTTGCCATCGAATTGAAACATGTTAGAAAGAAAGCAAAAAACTTCAAGTAATCAGAATATATATACCTCAATAATAATCTAGAGAACATTCACCATCATCTTTCGTGAGCAGACCCCCATTTACTGATGGCACTTGCCAAATTTTCCCACTTGAAGCTGTTTCAGTTTGCTTGTCCTTCATAAAATGTTTCAATTCATTGCTATCATGCTGCACCCTCCCTGTTATCTCCAAGCATATGCCGTTGGTTAGGCCCTTGTTTGGTTGTCTACCTTTATCAGGCTTCTTACTGGGGCCTGGGTCCACAAAGACTGGTTGAACTCTAAGAGTTGGGTTTGGTTTAATCCGGTTCACTTCTCGTTCATCAGGTGGCCGTAATATTCTATTCTCTGATTCTAATTCTGAAACATCATCCTCGTTCAAAAGAACCTGCAAAACATTGTTATATTAGAAAAAGAATACACCTTGAGATTTAGCAGATCTGAGTCAAAGAGTAAGAAAGAAAGAAAGGGAGAAAATTGTTTTACAAGCATCTATAACAAGACAGGCAAAGAAAAGAAAGGACCCTAATAACAATTTCAAGTGTGAGTATGTATGTGACCTGCCTATTAACAAAAGCTGTTATAACCTATTGGGAGTTACCTATTGTATGCACAATGAAAAACAAAAGCTGGTGATCAAGATTTCCATAATTAGGTATAATAATAAAATATGAAAGCAAAAGAACTAGTGAGAAAGCATAACTTGGTAGATTTGTTACCCACCAAAAAAATAGAAGGAAAAAAATGATTATAGATATTTGAAATGAATACAGTACTAGTAATAATGAAAAGGTCTTGCTAGTGCAAAATCCAACTGACTGAATATATATTCATGCAGCAACAAATCCAACTGATAACAAAATATAAGACGGTCTGTTTGGTAAAGCGTTTAATACCTTGCGGCCAACCAAGTCAAAAGTCACAACCACTTTATTTCGTTTGGCCCGTTCAGCTTCTTCAATCTCTTCTTGCTTCTTCTTTAGAAGTTCCTTTTCCTGGAAGAAAAATATTACTTGAAGTGAATTCAAAGTACACATAAAAGTACTACTATATGATTCAACTATACAGATTGAAAGAAACTATTTACCTCCTTTGACAACCAACTGTTCCCCTCAATTTCATAGTAGTCACTTTGGTCATCAATAACTGTTGTACGCGCTGCAGAGTTCCGGTCATATTCAACGAGCCTCTTTGCATAAGCTTCAGCAGTTGCTTCAGCATCTGATTGAAGAGGCAAACTTTCATCTAGACCAGCATATGTGCTCCCTTCCTTCAGCACAAGGGAACCACAAAAACTGCAAGGGCCCTCTCCCTCTTGCTCACAAACTATCTTGCCACAAGATAAACAATTGCTGACCAGTTTGTGGCGACGAGCTTGGCATGAGCATGGTTTCCCCTGCTGGAATACAATTGACCCTTTGGCAGCCTCTGCAAGTGAAATAACTTTCCCAGCTTTCTTCTTTTTAGAACTAACTTGGTTCCCTTTCTGCATGGTTCTTGACTCATTAGTCTCTGATGAGACCTGGTTTTCCTGATGACTAGACACCATATGTTTTTTTGGTTCTGCCTGGGAACTGGGGACTGAAGCCACTTTTGGTGCTTTAGGTTTCCTGGTTCCACTGACAGATGCTTCATCAGAGCGTGGTTTGACATAGGCTTGTAATTTTGAAGTTGGGACATTTGGGGTGCTGCTACTGACATCTGAGTGGCCTCTCCGCTGCAAATATTCGTCTATAACACTTTTGCCCGCTTCCTGGCCAATTATATTCTGCATAGGAAAATGAAAACCATAATTTTTAATTTCAACAGCTGCAGCAACAAAAGAATCTGATAATGTAGCATCCAAAGTAAAATAAGGATAAATAGCAGGAACTGGAATTTTGTCACAAGAAATTAAGTGACATTTTTCTGCCAATATTGATTCTTCAAATATTATTGCATTAATCTTCAGAAAAAATAGTCATTTCCCCCATGTCTCTATAATTGCCATCTCAAACAAGTATCAGGTGATACATTTAATAAAAATGTAAACATTTAGAGCAGGAACAACAAATTACATTTGAGTGATCCATATGAAATTCAAATTTCAAAGCCAGTCTAGGTTTCTTCTATGTTAATTGTTAAAAGGTACCATATTCATGCACAATACTGTTCAAATATGCCACTGAAAAAAATACATTATAGCCATCTGATGAAAGTTATAATAAGTGATATTTCCCTTTTGTTTCACGTGAATCTATTACTGGACCCAACAAATGTCAATCAGCAAACACGGACATAATTAGATTGACTGTTAAATATCTATATATTTAACACAAGTTTGCATTTTTCTTCCAGAACTGTAATAAAAGTAATCTAAAACAACTAATTCCAAACCCTTGTTTGCCATGGCATATGCATGATATGTAAACACGTTCTCTTTTGTTAAGAAAAAATACACATGCCATGCCTATCAACATCCATGGATTTGCAATAATAATTTTGTACCTTGAGACAACAAGGTTTGATTTGAATCCAAATTTTCAGTCTTTGCATGATCCTTGTTTTTTTTTTAAGTGTCTTTGGATGATCTAATCTTAATGTTCCTCAGCTTCCATTATATTCCTCAAATCTTTGTTTTTTTAGACTGTAACAAGCCGTAGATATGAAAAACATTCTAACATGTTCAACGAGTGCATGAAGGATCCAAATTAACCTTTGACAGAACCCCCTAAAGAGCTAACAAATGCACATTCTGATACATGGAAGAAAAGAAAAAAGAAAAATAAAAATAAAAATAAAACGCAAACCAACACATGACTTTATCAAATTTTTCCAAGAAAAAAAGCTATAAAAGATTAAAGAATATAACATAACCAACCAAAGTACTTAGGTGAAAAAAAGTACAAACCTTAAGATATGAAATGAGACACATCCTAAATCTTAAAGGCTTAGAATTAATGTTGAACAAACTTAATGTAAAGCCATAAACTTTCCTGTAAAAGCTAAGTTTAAGAGGGAACAGATGCTCCTGAGTTAGTCAGAGTCTGTTACATTATCTCATTCTTGAGTGTGGTGTCATCACTAGCAGAACATTGTGGCAAATTTACACTGTCCAATACCTCAAGAAGCAAAGTTTGTCATTACACTAAAACACACAAATAGTGAAACTTTATTCACAATAATTTTCAGAAGTCCAGGATTACAGATTAAAAAAAAAAAAAAAAAACAGTGTACAAGAAAACCCAATTGGCCATCAAAAACAATAGGAGCACAATCTGGGTATTCTCTAATTAACATCAGGCAATCATGACTAGAGAACGAAGATAACTGTGAACTCCTTCTAATCAAAACAATGCCTACAAAGCCTTAAAAATATGATATCCAATAAATTACCAAACCTGTCCAAAAAAAAGTTGGGTTCCAAAATTGATCATAATTTCAATGAAAGCAAAGATTTTGAAGAAGACCCAGTAATTATAACACAGAGTGAAATCCAATAAGCAAGTTAAAAAAAAAAAAAAAAAAGTTGGGTTCCAAAATTGATCATAATTTCAATGAAAGCAAAGATTTTGAAGAAGACCCATTAATTATAACACAGAGTGAAATCCAATAAGCAAGTAAACAAGAAGAAATAGATAATGGGAAAGAGAGATAGAGAGAGAGAGATTTACGTCAAGGTACTCTTTGGCGTCTTGGGGATGAGCAAGCTCACAGTAAGAGACCAACCCGGATATCATATCAATATCCATACCCAAACCCAAACCCGTTTCTATCCTTTGACATAGATCCACCAACGCCTTCTGTAACCACTGCCCCGACGTCTCCATCTTCTCTCTCTCTCTCTCCCCTCAACTTCTGAGTTTAGCAAATCGTTGGGGTTCTTTCTGGTTTTGTACTTTTTTATTTTTTCTTCTTCTTTTTGCCTGTGGATGGTTCGGTTTAGGTTCCGGGTCAAATTCAGCAAGATCCACCAATTTAACACAACCCGGCCCAAAACTCATACCCCTCATTTCCTTTTATTTATGGGTAAATATTAAGAATGTGATTGAATACTGCTTATTTAGGATCCGCTTATTTTACTGAAATTAAAAATTTATTACTAAGAGTATTGTAAATGAATGTAAAAGTTAGTTGAAATAGTACAATAGACTCATGAATAGTATCAAAAAGTGCAGCGAAGCATATGAATAGTCGCAAAAATAAGCTGAATAGCAAAATAATCTGGCAAAATTAAGCCATGCCAAATGCACACGTAGTGTGTGATTGGATTGGAATGGAAAATTAAAATTATTTTACTATTCAACTTATTTTTGCTACTATTTATGGGTCCTATTGCACTTTTTGGTACTATTCATGAGTCACACTATACTATTTCAACTAATTTTTACCTTTATTTAAAGTACTTTTAGCAAAATAAGTGGATCCTAAACAAACCCTAAATACTAGTGTACACCGGTTGCACACACAACGGTACACAAAATTACGATTTCAACGCCAAAAAAAAAAAGTGTGTACAGTTATGTGCAATAATTGATCTAAAATAAAACATTGCCCTTTATTTATTAGTCTTAATGACAATTGACAACAAATAAATCCAATTATATGTATGAACAACTTGAGTTGGTTTAGAAAAAATAATTATTTATGTTATTTTATTTAGCAAACAAACCATATTTTAGCTGAAGTTTAGAATTTAGACCTAATTATTAAATAAGAAGTTCAAATGTGAATATTTTGTTTTTGAACAAACTTGTTGAGCAAGAAACTCAATTTAAATATGTACTATAATATTATATGTTTATACCATATAATATGTACTGTAGGGGCTCCTTTTTTGGAGGGCACCCCCGACAATACATTTGTAGAGAGTGGGACGAAGGGCTTGGCTCCGGCCGGCTTCTCGCCAGTCTTCCGGGACAGTTTCCTTAGCTTTTCTTCACTTGGGGTTGCTCCTCGGCAGGCATCCGAGGAGGCCCCCTTCACGAGGGGGGCTCTTTGCCTTATATACTCCCTTTGGTTTGATCCTGGCCTTACAGCTGTTGGTCATCCAAGCTACTGCTTCAGAGCTTGTCCCATCAGACATGTTCTTCACCATACTGTGGGTTGCGGCCTCCAAGGTTGTACTGTTTAGGGGTCTTGTCTTCATTAATGCAGCCTGGAGGGTCAGACAAATACATTAAGTGTGGATGTGACCACCTATTCTGGGTTTTCCCCTACCCAGAATTAGACTAGGTGTGCCGAGGAAGGGTGTGTCCTCGACATGGATCCGAAAAGGGCTGAAAAACCCTTTAGACAACTGTCCGGGACAATTGTCCCTCCTTGGCTTGGGCCTTGGGCCAGCCTAAAGGTGGGTCGGGGATTCCAGGCCCACGGGCCCTACAATAGCCCCTCAAAATCCTGCTGCATGTTCCCTCGGACGGGGAGGGGGGTTTTGAAAACCACGGCCCTCACGTTCCGGAAGGCCTTCCGTTGGCTGGTCCTTTCTCGAATGGCTGGATCGACACTCTGATTCTTCAGTAAGTAGTCAGTTTCCCCATAGGACTGGGTCCTTGGACCATGCAATATCTTAACTCTGTCATAAATGGCTAGCTCCCCATAGGCTTGAGTCCGAGGACCATGCAAGACCTAGGTACATTTGCTGCCTTCAAGGTAAGTGGCTAGCTCCTCATAGGCTTGAGTCCGAGGACCATGCAAGACCTAGGTACATTTGCTGCCTTCCAGGTAAGTGGCTAGCTCCCTATAGGCTTGAGTTCGAGGACCATGCAAGACCTAGGTACAGTTGCTGCCTTCCAGGTAAGTGGCTAGCTCCCCATAGGCTTGGGTCCGAGGACCATGCAAGACCTAGGTACAGTTGCTGCCTTCCAGGTAAGTGGCTAGCTCCCCATAGGCTTGGGTCCGAGGACCATGCAAGACCTAGGTACAGTTGCTGCCTTCCAGGTAAGTGGCTAGCTCCCCATAGGCTTGAGTCCGAGGACCATGCAAGACCTAGGTACAGTTGCTGCCTTCCAGGTAAGTGGCTAGCTCCCCATAGGCTTGAGTCCGAGGACCATGCAAGACCTAGGTACAGTTGCTGCCTTCTAGGTAAGTGGCTAGCTCCCCATAGGCTTGAGTCCGAGGACCATGCAAGACCTAGGTACAGTTGCTGCCTTCCAGGTAAGTGGCTAGCTCCCCATAGGCTTGAGTCCGAGGACCATGCAAGACCTAGGTACAGTTGCTGTCTTCCAGGTAAGTGGCTAGCTCCTCATAGGCTTGGGTCCGAGGACCATGCAAGACCTAGGTACAGTTGTTGCCTTCCAGGTAAGTGGCTAGCTCCCCATAGGCTTGAGTCCGAGGACCATGCAAGACCTAGGTACAGTTGCTGCTTTCTAGGTAAGTGGCTAGCTCCCCATAGGCTTGAGTCCGAGGACCATGCAAGACCTAGGTACATTTGCTGCTTTCCAGGTAAGTGGCTAGCTCCCCATAGGCTTGAGTCCGAGGACCATGCAAGACCTAGGTACAGTTGCTGCCTTCCAGGTAAGTGGCTAGCTCCCTATAGGCTTGGGTCCGAGGACCATGCAAGACCTAGGTACAGTTGCTGCCTTCCAGGTAAGTGGCTAGCTCCCTATTGGCTTGAGTCCGAGGACCATGCAAGACCTAGGTACAGTTGCTGCCTTCAATAGGAGTTCGTCCTCGGGTCCGAGAGCCTTGCTTTTTAGTGTAACGACGTTCACGGGCCGTTTATTGGGAGCTGTTTTTCCTCAGGTCGGATTGTGACCTCACACGTGAAGTTGACCTCGCTTCCAGTTCGTGTCCCCCATCTCTTTGGTTTACGAGGCGTCGCTTGGCGTCGTTTGGCCTTTCGCGCTCCGCGCTTGACGCTTCGGTGCGCGTGACGCGCCTTCATTAATGCCCTCGTGAATTAACACGAATCCAGCGATTGGCAATCCCCTTGGAATTGGGTAAGAATTAATTCCCTTTGACAATCCTCCCTTCGAATTCTGCGTGGCTTAACTCCCACCAGTTTTCGCCTTCTATAAAAGGCGTTCTGGGGAGTATGTTTCTCCTCATTCCATGAATCTTCCACCATAACCAGAAACACATACTTTCACCTCCCTGAGCCCCTTTGACATCACCGCCAGGATCGTAACCAAAGTTGGGAGATATGGGGTTAAGGGCCGCCGCGGCCGCAGCCCCTACTAGGCTTCCGGCGCGGCAGAGTTTAGGCGTAACACTGGCAGGGCCTTGTACGGTGGCCAGGAGGGACGTCGTTGAAGTACCTAACGTCTCTCCCCAGAGCGCACCTCCGACGAAGGAGACACGTGAACTCTCATCATGGCTGGTGCCCGAGTGTTGCCATCTCCGATGGCCAACGCTAGTGCAATTTAGAGAGGGTCGAGGAAGCATCACGGGGGAGGGTGTTCCGGGGTCCCTGCGTCGGCTCCTCGCTTTGTTCAAGCTTTTGTCTCGAGGCGAGCCAGCCCCCAGCCCCCCTTCCCGTGCTTTTACTGTCCAGTTCTCCCATTCTGGATGCCGATAAAAGCACGGGTTGACACTTCCCTCATTCCTGATATTAATTCTTTGCGAGCCTCTTTCCCAGCTAGTTCTAGAATCGGTCCGCCTGGGCCTCTGATTGTAGGATTAGTTTGTAGGATTTTTTGTAAAACATGCCTGTCTGAGCCTCTGATTGTATTTGTAATCTTTCTATGAAATAATAAAGAACTCTCCTTTTTATTTGCTGTTGAGTCTTCTTTTCTACTGCAATTCTTCTCTTCTTCTCTCTTTTTTTTTTTTTTTTTTTTTTGATACACCGCCAACTTTTGCGTAGTGACTACTCTAGAACGACCGCCGGTTGCGCCGGCCAGCGCACTAACCCTTCCCACAGACGGCGCCAATTGTAGAGGCTCCTTTTTTGGAGGGCACCCCCGACAATACATTTGTAGAGAGTGGGACGAAGGGTTTGGTTCTGGCCGGCTTCTCGCCAGTCTTCCGGGACAGTTTCCTTAGCTTTTCTTCACTTGGGGTTGCTCCTCGGCAAGCATCCGAGGAGGCCCCCTTCACGAAGGGGGCTCTTTGCCTTATATACTCCCTTTGGTTTGATCCTGGCCTTACAGCTGTTGGCCATCCAGGCTATTGCTCCAGAACTTGTCCCATCAGACATGTTCTTCACCATACTGTGGGTTGCGGCCTCCAAGGTTGTACTGTTTAGGGGTCTTGTCTTCATTAATGCAGCCTGGGGGGTCAGGCAAATACATTAAGTGTGGATGTGACCACCTATTCTGGGTTTGCCCCCTACCCAGAATTAGACTAGGTGTGCCGAGGAAGGGTGTGTCCTCGGCATGGATCCGAAAAGGGCTGAAAAACCCTTTAGACAACTGTCCGGGACAATTGTCCCTCCTCGGCTTGGGCCTTGGGCCAGCCTAAAGGTGGGCCGGAGATTCCAGGCCCACGGGCCCCACAATATATATATTAGATGGATTAGTGGTGATATTTAATATATGAGAAAAGAGTAACTTAATTAACTTGCGAACAAGTTTATACTAGTACTGTGAAAGCAAACTAAATTTGATCATACAATCTACTCAAATAGAGAATTATAACTTTACTCAAAATCTTGAGTTAATATTTGATTAGGCATCTTTGAAATGGGAGAAATGTGAACTAGGTGGTCAATTAACTTAGTTTAGTGAGCTTGAAAAACATGTCGTAAATCAGTGTCTTGTGAGGTTGGGAGAGACATATTTTGGCCACACCATTTGTTTATGTTTAAAATTTTAAAAATAGAACTCCAAAAAGTTGGTCGAATGGTTCCTATGGCTTCATGATATTCATTAGATACTAAATACAAAACATTTCACTAATATGTCGGAGCCACCTCTACGAGATTTATATCCGAGAGAATAATTAGATATTCTAAAATATCTAAATATACCTTGTTGGTAAAAAATTAAAAATTTTAAAAAAAAATTTCGGGTGGGCTTTACGCCCAATCCAAGATCGAGTCCAACTGTCCAACCCGACATTTCACAGCTTCTTCACCAAGGTCTCTCACCCCTGCGCCAAATCCCTTCAACCCCGAACAAGTCCTCCACCACTCGCCGACCTCGTTATCGGTGTCTTCAACTTTCAAAGTTTTCAGCTTTGCTTTTGCTTTCACTTTCCCACAGTTACTCACCAGACAAAGAAAACATGTACTAGTAAGAGTTTTCTTTCACTTTTCATTTTCATTTTTTTTTTCTTCTTTTAGTTCTATAAAACCACATTTTGGATCATAATATTTTCTGGGTTTTTCTTTATGTTGGGTTATTTTTTTTAGTATAGCTGAAACTTGAAGCAAAGTGAAAAATATAGCTTAAACAGCTTCAAATTATAACTGGGTTTATGGATTTTTAATGTGATTTTATCTCTTATAAGCTTTTTGTTTTTGGAATGAGTCCTGCTCTACTTCCTAAACATGTTGCCGCGGTTGTTAAGTATCAAAGAGATCCCATTAAAGCGCTTGCAATGTTCAATTCTGTGAAAACTGAAAATGGGTTCAAGCACACATTGTTGACTTATAAATGTATGATTGAGAAGCTTGGGTTTCATGGGGAGTTTGAGGAAATGGAGAGTTTGATGTCGGAGGTAAGGATGAATATTGATAATAGTTTACTAGAAGGAGTTTATATTGGAGCCATTAGGAATTATGGAAGGAAAGGGAAGGTTCAAGAGGCTGTTGATGTGTTTGAGAGGATGGATTTTTATAATTGTGAGCCATCGGTTCAGTCTTATAACGCGGTCATGAATATACTTGTTGAGTATGGCTATTTCAATCAAGCTCATAAAGTGTATCTGAGGATGAGAGATAAAGTGATTATTCCTGATGTGTATACTTTCACCATTAGGATAAAGTCCTTTTGTAGAACAAGGAGGCCTCATGTTGCATTGAGGCTTCTTAATAACATGCCTTCCCAAGGATGTGAGTTAAATGCAGTCGCATATTGTACGGTGATTGGTGGGTTTTATGAAGAGAATTGTCAAGTTGAGGCATATCAATTGTTTGAAGGTATGCTTGAGCAATGTATTTGTCCTGACATTACTACTTTTAATAAGCTTATACATACACTTTGTAAGAAGGGTGATGTCCAAGAAAGTGAAAAACTTCTCAACAAGGTACTGAAGAGGGGAATTTTGCCGAATTTGTTTACATTCAATATCTTCATTCAGGGGCTTTGCAAAAAAGGAGCGCTTAGTGAGGCTGTCAGATCGTTGGATGGTGTGAGATGTGAAGGTCTGACTCCTGATGTTGTCACATATAACACATTGATTTGTGGCTTGTGTAAAAACCTTAAGGCCGTGGAAGCTGAGTGCTATCTGCATAAAATGGTGAATGATGGTTTGGTGCCTGATGCCTTTACCTACAATAGTATTATTGATGGATATTGCAAAATGGGTATGATACAAAATGCAGACCAGGTTCTTAATGATGCAATTTTCAAGGGGTTTGTGCCTGATGAATTTACTTACTGCTCATTGATCAATGGATTATGCTGTGATGGTGACATAGACCGTGCCATGGCTGTATTTAATGATGCATTAGGGAAAGGGTTGAAGCCTACTATTGTTCTCTACAATACATTAGTCAAAGGGTTATCTCAGCAAGGACTAATTTTGCAGGCCTTGCAGTTGATCAATGAGATGTTGGACCATGGTTGCAGCCCCAATATATGGACTTATAACTTGGTTATTAATGGACTGTGCAAGATGGGGTGTATGTCAGATGCCAATATTCTCACGAATGATGCTATTGCAAAAGGCTACCTTCCTGACATATTTACCTTTAATACTTTGATCGATGGTTACTGTAAACAATTGAAATTGGATAATGCTCTTGAGATAGTAGATAGAATGTGGAGTCACAGTGTTATTCCTGATGTGATCACATATAACACTGTGTTGAATGGGCTTTGCAAGGCTAAAAAGTATGAAGATGTGATAGATACTTTCAATGGGATGGTTGAGAAAGGGTGTCTCCCTAACATAATTACATATAACATAGTTGTAGAAAGCCTGTGCAAAACTCAAAAGGTAAATGAAGCTTCGGAACTACTTAAAGAAATAAAAAGCAAGGGTTTGACTCCAGATACTGTTACTTTTGCCACATTGATTAATGGATTTTCTTCCAATGGTGATCTGGATGGAGCTTACCAGCTGTTTAGAATAATCGAACAACAATATGGGGTATTCCATACAACAGCAACGTACAATATCATGATAAATTCTTTTGTTGAAAAGCTAAATATTAATATGGCAGAAAAGCTTTTTCGTGAGATGGGTGACAAGGGTTGTGCCCCAGACAGTTACACTTACCGTATAATAATTGATGGCTTTTGCAAAACGGGGAATATTGATTCTGGGTATGATTTTCTCATAGAAAATATTGAGAAGGGATTCATTCCATCACTGACGACATTTGGACAGGTACTGAATTGTCTTTGCGTGGGGCATAGGGTTCTTGAGGCAGTTGGTATTATCCACCTTATGGTTCGCAAAGGCATTGTCCCTGAGGTTGTGAATACAATTTTTGAGGCTGATAAAAAAGAGGTAGCGGCACCAAAGATCGTGGTAGAAGATTTGTTAAAGAAAAGTCATATAACTTATTATGCCTATGAGGTTCTATATGATGGCATCAGGGATAGAAAATTACATAAGAAAAAGCTTCCAACTAGGTGTTCTCATGATCGGGGGACAAGGTCTACAAATGTTGATAGAACTGTATGATTTTGAAAGTGAAAACTATACCTCTTGAGTCTTTATCATCTGTTCCTTAATTCCATGATGCCTGAAGCTTCAAGTGGCAACCTGTTAGACAGTACGCTCCAGTGTCATCCGAAGAGAAGTTACTGCAGCACATGAGGTACTTGTCCACTTTTTCATCTCTTACCTGTTTAAATTAGATTATGCTTGGTGCCAATGAGTTTTAGCTCGAAAGGCACCTCCTCCCCTTGTAAGGGCAAGGTGCAAGGTGATTTTTTGGTTCAAGACACACTAGATGTGTGTGTAACTTATCAATGAAAAAACCCCCTTAGATTATGCATAGTAATTATAAGGAAAAATAGTATTCTCCATATAACCTAAGACAATGTAGTCTACCTTTCCTGTGGGTTTTTCAGGGTTATTAGAGGGACTATAACTAAATTTCTGGTTGTTGGTAAGTGGCTTACATTTTTGTTAAAAAACTGAACATTTTTGGTTGGTTGGGCTTCTCTGCAGTCAGGTTACCACCTACAAATACAATATCACAGCTTTAAATGAGCTTCCATTCCTTGTCAATGGCACAGGGTGCTTTCAAAAGGGATGTCCCTAGGGCTTGAGGATATCCTGGCTACTCAGGTGCTGGCCTAGTACACATTTGGCCAAAAATGTCAAAGGCTTCTGGACTTGAGTGTTTGATTGAGAGTGAACACTTCTATGTATAAATTCTTGAGGGTAGAATAGGATCATATTGAAATCGCCGTTCCTAAGACCTTATTTGGTTGTATAAATGGTGGATAATTGCCATTTAGTTCTTTTGACTAACCATTTTGCTCTTAAGAACCCCATTATCAATCCCATCTAGAATGTCCATATTGATAATCTTGGTATTGGGCATTGGTTACTACTAAACAATTGTCCCTTGAAACTAAGGAATAAAAATAGCTGTGAACTTGCCACATACTATTCATTGATTTTGCATTTTTAGTATTTGTTTTTATTGGTAATATATACACATCTAGTGGGGCTTGAACCTAAACCTTGCTCTTACAAGGGAAGGAAGTACCATTTGTGTTAGAGCTCATTTGACACATTTTAAGTAATCTAATCTCTTAAATTGAATTCAGAATGTGAATCAACTTGCTGTTTTATGCATCTCAGCATACCTTAAAAGTGTTTTGGGTTACTTTTTCTGCTTCTATTCAACTGGAAAAATAATACAGGTTTGTCTCTTGACTCTTCCTTTGGTCTCATTACTTCGTCATTGTTCTCTATTCTTTACCTGCTAAAATGCAGAAAAAAAAAGGACATTGAAGATATAACTAGCTGAAGCAGAAATCAAATAGAAAATTAAGTACTGAGGTAAATCTCTTGCAATAGAATGAAAAAAAAAAAAAAAAAAGAGTAATGAAAATTTTTGATGCCCTTCTGTGTTAGATTGAACTTTTTATTTCTGTTAGTGAGGGTTATTCATATGGATAAACTTCAAAATATAAAATTATGGTTGCCACACTTTGTGTTTCAGGTATGAAACCAAGAATATGTTGGGATCGTGCCCAACAGAGTAGCAGCATCAGGGAGTAGCTTCTAATGGATGTTGATCATGAAAATGTTACCTTCTCTGGACCCGACAATTGGTAATGCTAAAACAGGGAAGAAAATTGTGGAAACTTTTTAGAGTGTATTTTTCTTGAAGGTGAACCTCTTTTGGTCAATCCCTCTCTACAGGGCTGGATTCTTGCATTGACTGGCTTCAATGCAGCAACTTGGCCATCCTTCTTCCATTCCTCCTTTCTAACTTATGTAGGTGTAGGGGATTCCTCCAATTGTACATTTTATCTTAGTTTTCAAAAATTGGATTGGCTTAGCAGAAATGGAAGATGCCAGAAAACATTGTAAAATTATTCACTCCTTACTGATTGACAAATAGTTTGTGTGGTACTGTTGTAAACATTACTGTGCCCATACTACTGTTTTTTTTTCTCTCTCCACAATGGAATAAAATTTCATGATTCACAAATTATCTAGTCCTTTGTTATGAAAGCATGAATATGATTCTGGTTTTTATCATTTGATTACAACTATTGCTACGTTTTTGTTATTACTTTTACATCAGCTACCATGACTATATATATATAAAATAGCAGGAACCTTACGAGCATGAGTTAAAGTTTTGCCAATGTGTTGTATTAAATGCATATATTAAAAATTGTTCGTAGTTGTGCATTAATTATTTTTATTAATGGAGTTTATATGATTATTTTTCTAAATTTTACATAAGAAACAATTTTTATCTAGAATAATAATAATAATAATATTAAAATATGACATTCTTCATCATGTTTATTTGTCTTGACAGCAATTGACATAAAGCCATCAAAAATTAAATAGTAGTGAATTCACTAAAATTAATCTTAATTATTTTGATTTCCTAACTTCTTTTAGTGACATGTAATATATATAGAACCAATATTGCAGTATTTATTTTATGTAATTAAAAATATTACTAATATTTTAGGAAAAAAAATATTACTAATAAATTAAATACATTTTTTTAGAAATCATAAGATAAATACATTTATTTTGTTATATTAATTATTTTAAGTGGTGCATTAATTATTTAAGTATAATGAAATTTTGATGTCATTTTTCTAAGATTGATACAAGAAACAATTGATTTAAAATATGGTATTCTTGCTCAAATTTAGTTGCTTTTACAACAATTGAAACAAAGTCCAACAAAAGAAAAAAAATTAGTAACTCACAAGCAAGAATTAAAAAAATAATAATAAAAAAAAAATTGAAGGATATTTGCATTTTAATTTTATCAAAATGATATTTGTATTTTTGAGTAGGTATAAAACATGCCTATCTATATTAGTCTCTATATCATGCGATTTTCAAATTTGTATAAACACATATAGTATGATCAAATCACTACACCGTTTTTATTGTTTTTTTTTTTTTCTTATTTTGTCTATAAAACACAATACTAAATATTACAGTTTTTTACAAGAAAAGTTACTGAATTTTTTTTTTTCTTATGATAGTTGAGAGTGGGGGATTTGAACCTTGAACGTTTTCATTGGAAATATCGGAAGGTGCCAAACAATTGAGTTACAAGATTTGGTAAAAAAATATTAAAATATTGGAGAAAACTAATAATAAACTACATAGCACATTGTGCGAACTCGGCTAGTTTTTACTAATTACAAGAAATGAACTTGTGCGAACTCAGCTAGTTCTTACTAATTACAAGAAATGAACTTGTATTAATTTAGTGAAATACAAAATATAGGAAATTTTGTAGATTTAGGAAAGAAGCTGTTACGAGCTTAGTTTTTATTTAATTTTATTATTTAAGATTTTATTTTTGTTATTAGGAGTTGGATAATCAAATAATGAATAGGATAAATTGTTAACTTAGTATTTGACTAAATCTTATCTACTTGTTGTAGGTAAAGATTATGTTTTATTTGAATTTAAATGTTAGCTTTATCTTGTAAAACCATCTATTTATATGACTCCCTCGAATTAGTCTATCTATCAATTAGGAGGTCTTGATTATTTGAAGTAATTAACAATTTCAATTGGGTTTGTAACAATTGGTATGTACTTGTGTTTGGCTAGAAAGTATCAAAAAAATGCAAGTGATATGCAAATCCTTGTGCTTGGCTAGAAAGTATCAAAAAAATGCAAGTCCTTGCATTCGGCTAGATATGAACAAGAGACACCAACTAAAAAGGGTGGTGGGCAATGTGCAACCAAAGAGAAGAATTTGGAAGTGGAGTAAAAATTAAAAATTAAAAATTAATTTTTACCTTGCTCCATTATTCTCTTCCTTTTACACTCCGTACCTTAGTCACCACCATGGCCTCATCTCTACTTTGCTCCTTCATTCTCTTTCATCTACGCTATAACTAAAAAAAAATCCAAAAAATCCCCCATTGAAATAAGTTAAAAAAATGTATATGTAAAGTTATTTAGGAAGAAACCTGAAGAAGCCACCCTCAAAAATCATTGTATGCACCTTAAAAAACCACTCGAATTAACGTACAACGAACAGAGCTACTACAACAAGAGAAATAAGAGGAGTATTTAAAAATCTTTATTATTAACCCCATTAGATTCTATATCTCCTCTTCATTATCATCTGTGGGGCCCAAGGGCCCAGAATCCCCGGCCCACCTTTGGGCGGGCCCAGGGCCCAAGCCGAGGAAGGGGATCTCCCCAGATGGTCGGCCTAAAGGATTCAGTCCTTCCAAGGCCCGAGCCGAGGATACACCTATCCTCGGCGCACCTAGCCTAATCTAGTTAGGGGGCAGACTTACTGCATGTAGTCACATCCACACTTAACCATTCTGCCAGGCCCTCCAGGTCCCATCAATGCTGACAAGACCCTTCACTGAAAAGCCTTAGGGGCAGTAACCCCCGGCATGGGAAAGAACCTGTCTGATGGGACAAGTCCTGAACCATTGGCCCGGATGGCCAACAGCTGTAAGGTCAGGATCAAGCCAGAGAGAGTATATAAGTCAAAGAACCCCCCTAGTGAAGGGGGCCCTCCTCGGACCCCAGCCGAGGAGCAACCCCAGACATAGAGCAAGTAAACGAGATGTCTAAAGAACACCGGCTAAAGGGCCGGCCGGAGCCAAACCCTTTGCCCCACTCTCTACAAATTCATTGTCAGGGGGCCCACCTCTGAAAAAGGAGCCCCTACAATTGGCGCCGTCTGTGGGAAGGGTTAGTGTGCCGGCCGGCGCAACCGGCGATCGTTCTAAGGCAATTATTACTCAGAAGTTGGCGGTGCAAAAAAGAGAGAGAAAGCAAAAGAAAAGAAGAAGAGAAGAATGGCAGTGCAAAAAGAAAACTCAACAACAATTGAAAGAAAAGACAAGCGTGTTTTACAAGAACTCCTACCAGCTAATCCTACAATCGGAGGCTCAGGCGGACCGGTCTCGGGACTGGCTGGGCAAGAGACTCGCAAAGAATTGCCGTCAGGAATGAAGGAAGTGTCAAGCCGTGCTTTTATTGGCGTCAAGAGAATGGGAGAACTTGACGGTAAAAGCACGGGCCGGGGGGCTAGGGGCTGGCTCACCTTCAAACCAAAGCTTGAACAAAGTGAGGAGCCCCTAGACCCCGGGACACCCTCCCTCGTGATGCTTCCTCGACCCCCTCCGAGCTACACGAGCATTGACCGTCGGAGACGGCAATACTCGGGCACCGGCCATGACGAGAGTTTGCGTGCTCCCTCCGTCGGAGGTGCACTCTGGGGGAGGACGTTAGGTATTTCAACGACGTCCCCCCTGGCCGCCATGAGAGACTCGGCCAGTGTTACGCCTGAACTCTGCCGCGCTGACAGCCCAGTGGGGACTGCGGCCACGACGGCACTTGGCCCCAGGTCTCCTAACTGCGGTCACAACCCTGGTGATGGTATCAAGGGGACTCAAAAGGGCAAAAGTGTTTGCGCTTGTTTGTGGGGGAGAATTCATGGAATGAGGAGAAACGCTCCCCCTAGAACGCCTTTTATGGAGGGCGAAAACCAGCGGGAGTTGAACCGCGTGGAATTCGAAGGGGAAATTATCAAAGGGAATTAATTCCCACCCAGTCCCAAGGGGATTGCCAGCTGCCTGCTGCGTGTTGATTTACGAGGGCATTAATGGAGGCGCGTTACGGACACCGAAGCGTCAAACAGGAAGCGCGGAAGGCCAAGCGACGCCTCGTAAACCAGAAAGATGAGGAGCACGAACCAGAAGCAAGATCAGCCCCACGTGCGAAGTCACAAGCCGACCTGAGGAAAGACAGCTCACGGAAAAGACCCGAGGATAACCCCCCGCCAAAAACGAAGTCCTCGGATCCGAGGACAAAATCCTATTGGAGGCGACAGCGTAATCGTTGTACAATAGCTCTTGCTCCAGCTTCCTGCAAGGGGCTAGGGGGATGGACCCCTAACCGACGTGAGACTGAGTTGCCCAGAGAGGTGAACACTGTGTCCTCACGCTCGGGAGCCACCTGGAAACGATGGCGGCAATTGTACCTAGGTCTTACATGGTCCTCGGACTCAAGCCTACGGGGAGCTGACCACTCGTACTTAAAGGGCAGCAACTGTACCTAGGTCTTGCATGGTCTACGGACTCAAGCCTATGGGGAGCTAGCCACCTGGAAACGATGGCGGCAATTGTACCTAGGTCTTGCATGGTCCTCGGACTCAAGCCTACGGGGAGCTGACCACTCGTACTTAAAAGGCAGCAACTGTACCTAGGTCTTGCATGGTCTACGGACTCAAGCCTATGGGGAGCTAGCCACCTGGAAACGATGGCGGCAATTGTACCTAGGTCTTGCATGGTCCTCGGACTCAAGCCTACGGGGAGCTGACCACTCGTACTTAAAAGGCAGCAACTGTACCTAGGTCTTGCATGGTCTACGGACTCAAGCCTATGGGGAGCTAGCCACCTGGAAACGATGGCGGCAATTGTACCTAGGTCTTGCATGGTCCTCGGACTCAAGCCTACGGGGAGCTGACCACTCGTACTTAAAAGGCAGCAACTGTACCTAGGTCTTGCATGGTCTTCGGACTCAAGCCTACGGGGAGCTGACCACTCGTACTTAAAAGGCAGCGACTGCACACGAGGAGCTACCTATTTTTCGACAGGGTCAAAGTACCGCTTGGTCCGAGAATCCATTCCCGTGAAGGAATTAACTACCTAATGAAGGGCCTAACGGTCGATCCGACCACTCAAGAAAGGACCAGCCGAACCGACGGCCTTCCGGACCACAGGGGCCGAGGTTTGCAAAACCCTCCTCCCCGTCCGAGGGTACGTGCAGCAGGGTTTTTGAGGGGCTATTGTGGGGCCCAAGGGCCCAGAATCCCCGGCCCACCTTTGGGCGGGCCCAGGGCCCAAGCCGAGGAAGGGGATCTCCCCAGATGGTCGGCCTAAAGGATTCAGTCCTTCCAAGGCCCGAGCCGAGGATACACCTATCCTCGGCGCACCTAGCCTAATCTAGTTAGGGGGCAGACTTACTGCATGTAGTCACATCCACACTTAACCATTCTGCCAGGCCCTCCAGGTCCCATCAATGCTGACAAGACCCTTCACTGAAAAGCCTTGGGGGCAGTAACCCCCGGCATGGGAAAGAACCTGTCTGATGGGACAAGTCCTGAACCATTGGCCCGGATGGCCAACAGCTGTAAGGTCAGGATCAAGCCAGAGAGAGTATATAAGTCAAAGAACCCCCCTAGTGAAGGGGGCCCTCCTCGGACCCCAGCCGAGGAGCAACCCCAGACATAGAGCAAGTAAACGAGAAGTCTAAAGAACACCGGCTAAAGGGCCGGCCGGAGCCAAACCCTTTGCCCCACTCTCTACAAATTCATTGTCAGGGGGCCCACCTCTGAAAAAGGAGCCCCTACATCATCGTATGTACTCATTCATAAATATTGGAGTAGAATTAGAAATACTTATTTTCATCTCATCTAATGTAATAATAAATGGGTACTATAAATATTGTACTAAAAAGTTTATGAACTTTGTGTCATTAACTTTTTAAAAATGATCATATTTTTATACTACTCAAAATAGAAATGGACTAAAAAAATAGTAATTTTCACATTAATAACAATCTCTACACAACTCTTTTATTTTTTGGGTAAAAGCTATTTTTCATTCAATTTTAATTTAAGGGGAAATTACATTTTACTCGCCTGTGGTTTGTCCAAAAAACACTTTACCTATCTGTGGTTTAAAAATTGACACTTTACCCACCTGAGGTTGGCTTTGTTTGTCTCCAGTTACTCACCTCTGTTAAACGCAAGGGTAAATTTGTAATTTTGTTACTCTTTTATGTCTCTCTCCTCTCAAAATATTAAAAAACTAAAAAAAATTAAGGAAAAAAAGATCTAAAAGCTAGGTTTTGTAAAAATTAAAACTTAACTTTTATATATTCTTTTCATGTATCAACTTTTAGACCTTCTAACCTAAAAATTAAAAGAGCTCTAGCTGCCTAACCGAATGTCAAAGAAAAAGTGATGTAGTGGATGGAAATTGCTCTGGGATTAGGTGTTGCACATGGATATTCTAGGAGGTTTGAAAAATATTACTGTAGACGCAAAGAGCTTTAATGGCCACAAACACGTTTGGCTTTCAATAACCCATGTAGCTTTGCCTTTGCTATCCGAAAAGACCAATTTAATTTCTCCTCAAATTATCTTACGAGTCTACAAAAAAAATTTCCCATTCGATGGTTCTTGACTAGGCTATTTTGGTTGCGAGAACTGTGAAGTTGCTCAAAACAAAGTATGTAGAGAGAATAGCCATTGTGAGGATTCAAAGGGTACCGTTGCATGTGGGACGAAGGTTATGAGGGGAACCCAATAGTAACATTTTATGGTACAAAGTGTTAAAATAGACCTAAAAGTTGATACATGAAATGAAGATTTAAAAGTTAGGATTTAATTTTTACAAAACCTAGCTTTTAGATCTTCTTTTCCTTTAATTTTTTTAGTTTTTTTATGTTTTGAGATGAGAGAGACATAAGAAATTTACAAATTTACCCTTATTTTTAACAGAGGTGGGTAACTGGAAACAAATGAAACTAACCTCAGGTGGATAAAGTATCAATTTTTAAACCACAGGTAGGCAAAGTGTTTTTCGAGCAAACCACAGGTGGGTAAAGTGTAATTTCCCCTTAATTTAATCTACGACTTAAGATCCAATTGGTGTAAATTTTATAAGAGAACTTAGAAACATAAAATATATATGCATTTTTTTTAATATCTTTAGTATTAAAAACATGGTTATTTGGAAAACAAAACTAGCTAGATTTTCTTTGATATATATATATGTGTGTGTGTGAGAGAGAGAGAGAGAAAATATTTAATTGATTAGAATGTTTATCAATAATTTTTAAAAACTATGTAAGATTTTGTTTTGGAGAAAAATAATATTGAGGTGTAAAATTAAAAAATAATAACTAAAGGAGAAAAAGGTAAAATACAAAATATCCTCAAGCTTTGGACTAATACCATATACTACTAAGGCTTTTCAAAAATATAAAATATGCTTCATAAGCACAAACAACACTTAAGGCATGTTTGTTACATTGAAAACAAGTAGAATTACAAAGAATTCAATAAGCTGTAATGAAATAACTTTAGATGAATAAAACCTTGTATTTGTATTTCATAGTGTCAATCTCACTTATCATTCAATTATGTATAATTTAAATAATCTAATAGTTAATACCATTATTATTTGTTCAAAATTGCTATCTATAATAATATTTTTTTTTTTTTTAAGAGTTTCAACGTATGGTGTCTGCTCCTGATAATAATTCTTTTATCATTAAACTAAGACACCAATTGGTTTTTGGTATAAGCAGAAATTGAGCCATAGATTTCTTATTTAACCATCAGAGACTTTACTACCAATTTGAATAAAATGATGAAATATATTAAAAAGAAAAAAAGAAAAAAAAGAAAAGAAGAAGAAGCTTGATTTAGGGGCCAGAGGGTACCTTACGTTTAGGTTAAAGAGGAATCAAATTTGGGTCCGGTTAGCTGGATACATTGTAGGTGCTTTTCCCAGTTCATTTTGGACCCATTCCAGGTATCAGGCCCGCATTTAAACTTTAAATATACATACACAGCCCAACCCAAAAACCCAAAAACAAAATACAAGAAATAAAAAACCATGCAAAGAATAAGCCCAATCTGAAACCTGAGAAGCTTATTCAAATAAAAATACAGCGAGCCCATAACACCACCAACCCACGGTCCAAACCCAAAAATAAAAATCATTAAGAGCCATGTCCAAGCCCAAATCAAATCAACTCAAAACCCCAAAAACAAAGCCCAAGAGCTCATAAACTTCACATAAATTCCAACAACTTTCATTAAATTACTTTTTGACCCCACAACTTCCTTTAGATTGTACAAAGACTCCTAACCCTTCAGAAATGTTATTGTAACCCATAAACTTTCAACAATTGCACATAAGCTCCAATATCACAAAAATCATTGTTTCAACTTTCAATTCCTTTAAATTGTACAAAAACTTGTGTTGCTGGATGCTCATGTTAGGATTTCTTGTTTGCAGTTCAAGTTTGGTTTGCTAGTTTCTTATATCACTAGGTGATTGGTCAATAAATTGAATGCTGAAGCCTCTGGAGGCAAACCCTTCATAACAAACTGGCAAAATACTGCATATATAATGTCTGTACAAATTACAATGAAAAATGAACAACCAATATCCAAACATTTGGTGCTATTTTTCTTTCAAGCAAAGGCCCGTTGTAATTGTAACACAATAATAGAAAACCTATCACCCAAAAAAGGGTCTGCTCCCTTCTGCATATGATATGCAATCACAGCTTACAACCATGTCATTCTACACATCCTGAACTCTGTGGTCAGTGTCCACTCGGCCTTCAGCTCATTTTTTCTTATATCCGAAGCTAAGAGCAACCACAGGCTGGAAAGAGCATATTAAACCCTGGCAAATATCCTTGAATAGCATGTCGCCTTTCGATCTTTGCAATGTTTCATCAATGGAACATGATAGATATCCACATTCAGACTACAAAGCAGTTCAAAAAAGAAAGCAAAATTACATGTTTGAAGAGGAGACAGTTCAAGTATGGAATTGGATTGGATAGGAAAAACAGTTGGGAATGATCTCAATGCTCATGCAGAAGAAAAAGGAAAAACTTACATGATAGGTCATAAAAATTTTATTAAAAAATGCTGAGTATCGTGATCATGATGGTGAACATTCTGATCAAGAAAAAATACAGCAGGTTCAAAAACTTAATATAATAGAGTGTAAGAATTCAGAAATGGAAATACAATTCGTAAAACCCCAAACACGCGCCCACTAGAACAAACTCATCTACTATCATATGGAATCCCAATAAAAACATACATTCATTTGAAGAAATTATGTACAAACTTTTGGGCATGACCTCTTTCCCACACCCTTCCCCAGTCGCCCCTCTCTCACCCTGCCCTCGCAACTCAAAACTAATAGTAATAGAAGGAAAAACAAACAACTGATAAAGTAAATCAGTAAATCTCTGATTGCATATGACGGGGAATTGAAAAGATGCTAAGCAGTGTGATAAAATTCAGCCATATTAACAAGTATAAGAGCATTTAAATCAATGTGGATTTGGAATGAAGATATGGAGATCAGGAAAGTTGTGGAAAAGTCCAACAGTAAGACATATTGTAGCATTGGTAATTATTCTTGTTGATGCAAATTTCTCTCTCTATGCATATACAGCCATGTAGTATTTACTAAAATTATCATAGTTAGTTGATTTTGGGATGTGGCCACCAATATCATGATTCATGACTATGATGTAAAATGTCAACCAACCAAATAACAAGCTCATTCCTCAAATTGTTATAGCATTGGGTTGAATGCATTATTTAGAAAGTTTGGTGATGTTATTTTGCAGTATCATGTATATGAAGAGCCATAGAAAAACAAATAAATATATCACCAAATTATAACACTGACAAAGTTTAGCACCATTGTTCCAGCAGCCTCATCTTAACTATTCTTTTGATTGGTAAGTTATTTGGGTCCTTTCCTTTGTAGTCATTAGTAATTACTTAAAGTTCAGTACAAAAAAATATTACAAACATCAAAGAAGGTAGATTGAGGAAGAGTAGACAATCTGAGATAAGGACCCATGCATGCATAGGATATGCTCATGTCCCCAAGTAATAAACATAGACCACCTTGCATATTTTCATGTGAAGAGAGTTAAAGAAGCATGAATACAATGGATGACTTACATATGTTCAGAGTCTGAAAAGTTTCCATTAGCCTGAGTTATCTGTGTTGCCCTCTTTACTGGACTAAAAGAATGTAGGTTTTATCACCCTGTATTTATATGAAGTGTCCAAACTCTCGAATTTTTGAACAGGTCACCACCAGATCTGCCTGATTTACTCTGAAACTTTAATACCACTCTTGGTGAGATGTAGACTAGTTATTCTGCAAGGAAGTGCAGCGATACAAATCAGCAAATTTATGTACAGAGAATGCTTCTACTTTTGACTGGTAAAGCTGGCCTTCACACTAGAAGATATTCTAGTGGTATTTTAACTTAATAATTTACATGAATAATGCAATAAGATAATGTAGATGTCTGTAGGCTGTAAACTGGAAAGCTTAAAACAAAAAGAAGAATGAGAACATAAGAGGTAAAACCCCATCCACCACTGAAGTTAGAACCTATAAATGCAAAACCAAGAGAAAATTGAAAAGCAATATGAAAGGCCATAAAATTTGTCTAAACAGAATGTGCTATTGGGCATGGCATTGTCTTCCCATCAATTATGTCCTTCCGCGTTGGTTTGCTTACTCTTCAGACATCTATCAACTTTCCTTGTTCCACAACTTCTAAGGGGCAATATGAGAACACCACACAGACAAGAAACCAAATGTTCACAATCATAAGTTATCGAGACTCACCATTCATATTGCAACTTTATCACACAAAGCTCCAACCAGGTTCCTTTGTCACTCCAGTTCCCTTCATCAGGCTTCTAATCTTCAGGACATCTTCCCATTCGCCCATATCTGCACAAATGTTTGACAAGGAAACATAAACTCCAGCATCACATGGCTCCAACTCCATAACCTTTTTGGCTGCTAGCTTTCCAAGCTCAATATCTCCATGTACTTTGCAAGCAGCCAGCAGGGTTCCCCAAACCAAAGCATCAGGTTTGACAGGCATATTGTTAATGAACTGTTCAGCCTCTTTCAGTCTCCCTGACCGACCAAGAAGATCAACCATACAGGCATAATGACGATGACCAGGCTCAATTCCATAGTCTTTGGCCATTGAGTTAAGATAGATATAGGCTTCTTCAACCAGTCCATTATGGCTACAAGCAGACAAAACCCCAACAAAAGTCACTGAATCTGGTTTAATTCCTTCTTTCCTCATAAGCTCATAGACACTCAAAGCCTCAGCACCCTTCCCATGTTGAGCATAGCTGACAATCATGGTTGTCCAACCTATCAAATCAGGATTCTCTATGTGATCAAATGCTTTGCGACAATCCCCTAAGCTTCCAGATTTTGAGTACATAGTCATCAGTGAACTGCCAACAGAAACATCTGAATCTAAGCCCAACTTTGTAATATAGGCATGCAGTTGAGTCCCAATGCCTGATCTATTCAAAAGTGCAACCGCCCCCAGAACTGATGAAACTGTGAAACAGTCAATGGTGAAATCAGCCATCAGCATATCACAGAACAGCATAAGGGCCTTTTCAATGTACCCATTTTGGGCATACCCTGAAACCAAAGATGACCACACAACCTGATCTTTTTCGGGAAGCATATCAAACACTCTACTTGCCAATTCTAGGGAGCCGCATTTTGAGTACATACCCACAAGTGCACCACCGACAACTATATCTTTGCCAACTCCAAAACGGAAAGCATAACCATGAAGTTCTTTACCCTTTCGTATAGAACGAAGAGCAGAACATGCAGTTAGAGTTGCAGTTAAGGTCATCTGATCAGGTATTATTTCTTCAAACAACATTTCTCTAAATAACTGAATAGCTTGATCTGAACAGCCATGTTCTGCAAAACCGGCAATCATTGAAGCCCATGAAACATTGTCTTTCTCAAGGATTTGCTCAAAAACTTTGTATGATTGCTCCAAACTACCACACTTTGAGTACATAGTGAAAAGCGAACAACCCACAGAAACATCAGATACTAGACTAGTTTTAAGAGAGTAACAGTGGATCTGTCTTCCTAAATATAAACAACCTATAATGCTTAAGAGACTAGAAGTACAAAACTTATCTGGTCTCACACTTTCTTGTAACATCCTCTGGAACATTTCAATTGCTCCCCTAAAATTTTGATTCTGAGTGAAAGCAGATATCATTGCAGCACATGTACCCAGATTCTTTATATTTCCCACCTCTTTAAAGACCAACTCAGATAGATCAAGAGCTCCTATTTTTGAATACATATTAATCAAAGCAGCCCCCACTGCTGCATCCAAATAGTACCCAGATTTTATTATCCAGGAATGGATTTGGATTGCCTCTTCAATCATGGCTCGTTTAGTACATGCAGTTAGTACACTAGTAACAGTGTACTTATTTATTTCCACTTCCAGCTCTCTCATATATTTGAAAAACTTGAGGGCAGAAGTAGAATCATCCTTCTGCACAAAACCAGAGATAACTGTAGTCCAAGAAACGACATTGCGTGATGGCATCCGAGAGAATTCCTTAACAGCTTCTTCCATATCTCCACACTTGGCATACAAGTCAACAATAGCAGTTCCCACAAAGACATCTCCAGCACCACATTTAATCACCCAACCTTGAACTCCTTTACCAATATCAAGTTCTTCAAGTGCTGCACAGGCAGTTAAAATGCTTGAAAATGTAAAACTATTTGGCTGAAAAGCCCCACAACACATTTGGCGAAAAAGACCCAAGGCAACCGAGTTCTCTCCATTTCTAACAGCCCCAGAGATAATAGCATTCCAACAGACCACATTCTCACATGAAACATCATGAAACACCCTTAAGGCATCCTTGAAGCTACAATGTTTTGCAAACAAATCTATCATTCCCGCCCGAATATAACCATTCGAAAAGAATCCATTTCTCATGGAAAGCGAATAAACCTGCGTACCAAGTATAGGAGCCTGCAAAGCAGTACAAGCAGAAAGAACAATCCCACAGGTTATCTCATTGAGCTCGAAACCCAATGAATGCATCCTACAGAAAATCCTCCACGAATCCTCGAATAAATCATTCTGATTGCAACCCAAAATAACGATATTCCAAGAAAAAACATTTGGTTGAGGCATTGTATCAAACAGTTTGAGTGCATCAACCATGGCAGCAGATTTACAATACCAATGGAGTAAAGAATTTGCAGCAAAGATATTAGATTGTAAAGCAGCTGATTTGAGCAAATGGGTATGTATAACTTTTGTATTTCTGATGGTGCATTGTGTGGAATTCCTGTTCTCATTGAAGAACTGAAATGGGTCAAAAGGAGTAGTAAGATTTTGTTCATGTTTGGCTAGAAAAGTTGGTGATTTTTCAATAACTGCAAGAGAAGATATGAGTTTTGAAGCCAAAAGTGGGAATTTTGTATGGAAGTTTTGATTGACGAGAGTGTTCATTTGGATTCATAAAGCAAGAGAGTTAGAGACAGAGCATACAGAAGATTTGGTTTGACCCAGAGCGGGAACGCGTAGCCATGACTCAGAGGATCTGAGTATCAATCGTAGATTTAAACAAATAGTTTCTCTTGCGACAACTTGCTAAAAATTGTCAAGATGGCCGAGTTGGTCTAAGGCGCCAGTTTCAGGTACTGGTCCGAAAGGGCATGGGTTCGAATCCCATTCTTGACAAATAATAATGCCGTTGCTTTTTTAAATTTTCAACTTCAAGCAAAATTAAATTAGAGACAAAGATTTTACTAAAATTTTTTTACAACTTGTTGAGGTCAGTATTTTTTATTGGAATATCATCACTTCATACATAAGCAACTATAAATTTTTTCTTCCCATTGGATTTCATTTGTGGTTGCTTTCATAGGCTTTCTTTTGGAATGCATTATGAAGCCTTGCAAATCACTGAAATCAATTTTATTAGGTATCACTTAAAAAATGTTATATTAACAGTTGCAATATATATGAAAATTTTTGCGTTGCTAAATTTATTGTTTTATTTATTTATTGTCAAAGTTTAAAAGCTATTGAGTTTTTATTTTGATGGTTACAGTCATGAAGGAGGGGGCAATCGAACATCGGTTCTCCTTGTAAATAAGAGTAGTCAATACTTCTAAGCTACAACTTACAACTTACAAGACTCTAAGGTGGGATAATATTGTAGACAATTTTTTGACAGATTTTCTTGGAATAATATATTACTGTGATATAGACCCACCACTAACATCAATTATTATTTTTGTTAATATTTGAAAACTCTCTAACTTTTTATTTTCAGCAATCAGTTTTTTTTTTTTTTTTTTTCCCCCAACTTACTAAAGTGACAAATTATGTTGGATTAACATCACTTTGATATAGACACATAAGCGACTTTTTTACTAAATATTTTTACAACTTGTTAAGGTCACTATTTTTATTGGAATAACATCACTTCATATATAATCAACCATAAAATTTCTTCTTCTTATTAGATTTCATTAGTAGTTGTGTTTATTGGTGTTCTTTTGGAATGCATTGTGAAACTTGCACATCATTAAAATGAATTTTATTATATACCAATTACAAAAGGTTATATTAATAGTTGCAATATATATATATATATATATATATATATATATGTGTGTGTGTGTGTGTGTGTGTGAAAATTTTTGGGTTGCTAAATTTATTTATTTTTGTTATAGTTAAAAAGCTATTGAGTTTTTATTTTGATAGTTACAGTCCTGGGGGAGGGGCGAGTTGATCATTGTCTCTCTTTTGGGGTGGTCTGCACATACACTTCAGGGCGTTCAAATGAATCCCCTAACTTGAAAAAAAAAATTTATATATGATAGGCCATAAACTGAATGACCCATTGTGATAGAAATTAATTAATTAATCAGCCAAGTTATTAATTAATCAATTTATCATGCAAACACGTGATAGCACAAACAAATTATTAATAAACTAATAATGCAGCGGAAAATAAATGACACGGTGATTTGTTTACGAATGAGGAAAAACCTGATGACAAAAACCTCACCGGGTGATTTTTAGGTCACCACTCTCGAAACTTCACTATTATCACAACAAGCGATTACAAGTAAAGGAATTCCAAGTACCTTACCAACTTATAGTTGAACCCTTACCCTAATACCCAATTGGACTTGTTCTGTAGTGACAGTTTCCCCCTTTTGATGCACGGCTCCAAAGTACGTGACTAACCAATTGCGCAGATTCCAGTACGTGACTTTAATCACCAACTAGAAAGAGTTGTTAGCTGCAAAATTCTTCAGTTCATCCACGATGAAGATCAAGAAGATGCTTGGTCACAAAACCCAAAGGTGTACATACATAGCAACTTTTTCAGAAGAGATGAACTAGGGCAAAACTTTGTCTCCGGTTTCAAATTGCTTGATCAGAGTTTGCTCAATGCTTGTGCAACTTGTGTATACTTTGACGGCCCTTAAAACAACCCTTTTATATGCCTAGGGTTAGAAGAAAAGAAGGCCTAAAGACACATTCACGGATCCCAACAAATTAGATCAGAATTTCTGATTTTAGTAAACCTCGACAGATAGAAGCTATTGAGAAACTATTGAGCAGGTATCGAGGTTTAATGATTCAGCACTTCTTCAGCTTGTTTCTTGGATAGACTTGATGACTTCAACACCTGATCTTAAAACCTCGTTTTTTGAAGTATTAAAAACATCTAGAACTACCTAATTACAAGTTGAGTACATTTTATCAAAGGATTAACTAATTACATAAAAGAATGACATATGTTCTTGACAAGTGACACACATATGTCATAACAATATATATAAAATATTGCTTTACTAATTTAATTTACTCTTAAAAATATTTTTGCACACCCTAGTCACATATCAGCTGATCCCATAATTAAACAACAACTCAGTGTATTATTTATGTATGGATGAGTGCGGTTATGACAGTTAATAATTATACAGTGCAAGTGGAGTTGAGTTTTGTCATTTAGTTTAAAATATTTTTATAAAAAAATGACAAATATATAACCACAATTGCATAAAAACAAATATATTATACAAAATTAACAAAATAAAATGGTCATACTTACATTGACAATAGATAATGACAACTAATAATAAATTATCATGAGATGATTTCAAAATATGAAAACTCGTATAAGGAAATTGTAAAACTTTATGTATTTGTGTGTTTTTTTTTTTTTTTTTTTTTCGATAACTCAATATATTCAAGTTATTTTTTTTTTATATATATTAAAATTTGTTTAATTTAAGTTTCTTAATGATTGTTAGGACATATGTGTTTCACTTGTTAAGAACATATGCCATCATTTTATGTAATTGTTTAATTCTTTGACAAAACGCACTTTGCTTGTAATTGGGTAGATCTAAGATATGTTTAATACTTCAAGAAACATGTTGTTCAAGTCTAGTATTAAAGTCATGAAGATTGGACCAAGAAACAAGTGAAGAAAAGTTATTTAATAAAGTTGGACAGATAGCTCGACACCTGCGGACAGATAGTTTGACAGTTGCTCGACACATCTCAACAACTGGCTATTTATCGAGCTCTTTAGTTGATTGTTGTCGCAATCTCGACACCTTCTCGACAGCTGGTAGATCGATCTAGAAAGCTTCTGTCCCCTTGACAGCTTCTCGACACCTCCTTAACACCTAGCTATCTATCGAGGTTTAAATCTCGACAACTCCTCGACACCTCCCAATCGATCGAGATTACGGGAAATCAGAATTTTCAGAGCTGATTTTTGGGCCAGACTTTTGTATTTGTGTAGGGTTTCTTTTCTCACAACCCTAGACCTATATAAAGTTTATTTTAGAGGCCGTCACATAAGAGAATACAAGGAGAATATATGAAAAAGGTGATCGATACCTTATTCTCTTTGAAAGAAGCTATTGTGTCTTTGCGCCTTAGGGTTTTGTAACCAAGTACTTCTTGAACTTCATTGTTGATGAAGTGAAGAACTTTGCAGCCAACAATATTCTTCTAGTTGGTGATTAAGTCACGTATTGAGATTCGCGCAATTGGATAGTCATGTACTGGGATTCGTGTATCATTAAAGGGTGGTGTTCATATATTGAAGAGTTCGAGGTTCTGGAGTAGTAGAAGATTTCTGCTGTGAGTTCATCTACGGAGATTGTAGAGTTTTGGGACAAAAGTTTTGTATTAGATCTGAAACTTCTCTTTACTATAGTGGATTGTTTTTTGGAAAGGTTTCTCCCTAGGTTTTTTACTGTAAAATGATTTGGTTTCATTGATTTTCTTGGGTTATCATATCTTGTCTTATTTATTATTTCCGTTGCATGATTTTGACATGATATTGATGTTTGTTTGTTTTAACAAGTTTTATTCATAATAAATCTAATTAATAACTTGGGTTTAAAACTAGTTAATTCTATCAATCGGGGTCTAAATTTCCCAACAATTACCCTGTAGAAAAAAATTCTTAAAGCTACCACTACTTGTAAATAAGAGTAGTCAATACTTCTAAGCTACAACTTATAACTTACAAGACTCTAAGGTGGAGCAATATTGTGACAATTTTTTGACAAATTTTCTTGGAATAATATATCACTATGATATAGACCCACCACTAACAGCGATTATTTTTTGTTAATGTTTCAAAACTCTTTGACTTTTTATTTTGAGCAATATATATATATATATATATATATATTTAATTCCCCAACTTACTACAGTGACAAATTATGTTGGATTAACATCACTTTGATATAGACACATAAGTGACACCACAAACATCAAATTTTTTTTTTTTTTTTTTTTTGGGGTTAATGTTTCAAAACTCTTGATTTTTTATTGAAAATTGGCAACACATATTTTTCCTTCTTTCTTGGTATACACAAAGCAAGAATAAAAACCAGAAATGCACAATAGCAATATACACAAGTACTATACTAAAAATGTATTTTGTACAATAGATGCATATATTGATGTGGATGATTACTGGGGTTGGATGGGCAAAATTTGGCCATTGTGCCATTTTACATGAGCTAATGCGCTCTTAATATACATAGTCTAGTTTTTTGTTTTTGTTTTTGCCTTTTTTTTCCCCCTTTTCATTTATTAATCTCTAATTCTGAGACTTTTTTTTTTTTTTTTTTTTACATGTTTTGAATACAAATCCTCAATCCCATTTTTATATTTTATCAATCACAATTTGCAATGTATTTATTGAACTTTTCTTATAAAATAACCAAAGTTTAAAATGAAAAATAATTAAACACATGACATATTGTGATTGGTGAAGTATAAAGTGTAACACAAACTAAAGTGAGATAGATAATTTATATTCACAGTTTTAGTTTGCGGATTTGCTCCATGTCCTACATGTGTATAAACAGGTTAGTAAAAAATTCATGGTTGAATTCATGCCTCTTTGTATGGTAAATATATCCTGGCTTATTGATCGGATATATACCGTTGGAGATATTATACTTACAGTTACAGATACTGATTGCTTGGGTATCTATAGGGATGCTTTCACTATTCTGTTCTTTACGATCGTATACATGTTTTGCTCTATTCTTCTTATGTATAAAATAGTTGTATGACTATTTTAAAAAAAAAGTTGTATAACTATTAGTCTATTAGGCTATTGATTAGAGATATATGACAAATGTGAAGGGCGAAAAATAAAAATGGGACTAGTGACCGACGTAATCTATGACGAAGCATTGTGATTTCTTTATTTGTTTGTTTTTTCCAAGAAAGTTGACTATGTATGTAAGGCTTCCATTGCAATTTTAATCTCAATATCACACACAGAGATGGCGGAGGAAAACAAAGTGAGGCTGCATGGAATGTGGGCTAGTCCTTTCGTTAGGCTTGTGAAACTGACCCTCGAAATTAAAGATATACAATATGAGTACGTGGAAGAAGATTTGGAGAACAAAAGCTTAGTGCTGTTCAAGTACAACCCTATCCATAAGAAGGTTCCTGTACTTGTTGTTAATGGAAAACCACTTATTGAGTCACTCATCATTCTCGAATATATGGATGAAATCTAGAAGAATGGTCCTCGATTTCTACATGAAGATCCATATAAAAAAGCTCAACTTCGCTTCTGGTGTAGTTTTGTCCATAAATAGGTTAGTGAAAAATTCATGTTTGAATTCATGCCTCTTTGTCTGGTAAATATAACCTAATGCTAATGCCAATGCTCAAGTCTTCTTTTACATGAGCTAATCCTAATGCTCTTAATATACATCATCTAGACTCACTAGTTAGTTTGGCCTAGTTTTTTCTTTTTGCTTTTTTTCCTTTTCATTTATTAATCTCTAATTCCAAGACTATTTTTTTTTTTACAAGTTTCGAATACAAATCCTCAATCCCACTTTATACTTTATCAATCACAACTTGCAATGTATTCATTGAACTTTCCTTATAAAATAAACAAAATTCAAAATGGAAAATAATCAAACACATAACATATTGTGACTGGTGAAGTATGAAGTGGAACACAAAATAAAGTGAGATAGATAATTTGTATTCACAGTTTTAGTTTGCGAGTTGGCTCCAAGTCCTACACGTGTATAGTTTATTGCTCAAGTCTCTAAAAATAAGAGAAGTTCTTAGATAGTCTCGGACTACAAGGTCAGCATGTGTACACGAGCTCGACCATGCGTACGCATGCTTAATTCTCTGTGTACGCATGCCCGAGCTTGCGTACTCATACATGTTCTTTGAAGCCAAATTCAACACACACACACACACACACACATATATATATATATATATATATTTATGATTTTTGAAAGCCGAAAGTTAGGAAAAATCATAAAAAAATTAGAAAAATGCTTGGAATGCCGAACCAATTGTTGGGACCCTCCCTAAAATCATAGAAGGAATTTAGGAATATAATTTGGGAAAAATAAGGTTATTTGGGCATGCTAGTAAGCAGTGTTGACTTTATACTATAAACAATTGAGGCAATTGCCTAAGGTTCCAAGAAGAAAAAGGCCCTCAAATTTTAATCAATATAGTTATTTCTTTCGTTGTAAAGTATTAATTAAGCTGAAATATTAGCCAATAAATAAAATAATAATTTTTTATCAAATGAAAAACAAGAAAAAGAGAGAGAAATGCTACGTCCATAATATTTTTCACAACACTTTTACAATAAATTCTAAGTAACAAATTGTTATAATGGTAAAATAATAATTTTAGTAGTATGTTTAAATTAAAATCAGTAACAACTTAATTCATAGGATTTGTTGTGAAAAATATTGTGAATTTAGCACTTATCAAAAAGAAGAAGAAGAGAGCAATGCATCAACAAAAAAAAGAAAAAAATCACAACATTTTTCACAATAGTTGAGTTGGCAAAATTTTACTAGTTTTTATCTAGGTCCATCACTAACATTACTCTTTTACTTATCACTATTAATCTGTCACATTAATACGTGTGAAAAGTTTTGTCAATTTTTTGTGTCTATAGACTTTCTAGAAAACAATTCTACGCGGTTCATGTTAATTAATAATAATTTTGCATCTAAAATAAATAGAATTTTAAGTAATATTTAATTTTTTAAAGTTATATTTAAATATATAAAATGTCTCAATTTTAGTATTAGCCTTAGACCTCAAAATGCATCAATCCGCCCTTGCCAGCATACATGCGGGCATGCCATAAAATTGGTAGCATGCATGAGGGGCTGCCATTGGCATGCTAGGATGCCCAAAGGTGGTTATTTGGGCATCCCAACATGCCTAAATATGGGAGCCTCGCGTGCATGCTGGCAAGCAGGCATGCTATCCACCACAATCGTAGCAACGACATCTCTGCATAGGGACGGCAAATTTTCCCTGTCCTGCTTAACCCGCCTCTCCCCGCTTTGCCCCGCGCGAGTTTTCCCCGCCCTGCAAAGGTAGTGGGGCGGGGATGGGGCAAGATTTTAGCTTCGCATCACGGGGCGGGGCAGGGATGGATTTAGACATTTTAGACCCACCCTACCCCTCCTCATCCCCGCCCCGCCCCACGTTACTAAGGGTTATAATTGTAAATTTTTCATACTCTAAAACCCTACTATTTAAACGAACATATTAATATTAGCATATTTTACTCTATCCAATATGGTTCTTTGTCTTTATTTTGTTGTGTTATACTATGATTTTTTTTTTTTTTTTAATGATTGTCTTGTTAAACACTTGGATATATTATTCAATTTTTTCTAAAAATTGATTTGATTTGATAGAATAAATTTAATTGTAATTTCAAGTATATTTTTATTAATGAAATATGTTTCATTAAAAAATTGTACTAGTCGTAGGGCAAATTAACAAAAAGTAGAGTTTTACGGGGTGGGGCGGGGCTTCGCGGGGCCCCAATGGGCGGGAATGGGGTGAGAAAGTTTTTCCCGTTATGCGGGGCGGGGCGGGGCGGGGATGGGGCAAGATAAAACCAAGCGGGGCGGGGATGAAGACCCCATCCTTCGGCCCCACCCCGCCCCATTGCCATCCCTATCTCTGCATGCATGACTACAACCTGGACTTGGGCCGCTGTCATAATCTACATCAGTCCACGCCCTGAGTCTATTGGTGAATTGGTTGTCGCCATTCCACATTCGACTGGAGCTGTGTACGCAAATTTCTATTCTTCTCTCAAATATTTTGCTATTAACGTGTCATTGGTTTATTTGATTAGAACTTTTGTCAAGGATTTTAGTGATAATTTGTCTACTTTTTTAAAATTTTAATTTATTAATAATCTCTTTTATCTTAATTATTATATTTAATGACTTGTCATTTAAGTTGAAGATCTAGCTGGGACAAGTTGAACAACTATTGATTAATTTTTTTTTAAAGAGAAACAGTTGATTCATAAAAAGAAAAAAAAGAAAAAAAGAAAAAAAAAAAGGAAGAAACAATGACTTTTGGGGTTTTTTTTTTTTGGCTGCTGAGTGTGACTTTTGGGTTCTTCTAATTATATTATACTTACAGATACTGATTGCTTAGTTATCTTATAGGGCTGCTTTCACTATTTCGTACGTTCTTTATGACCATGTCCATATTTTGCTCTATTCTTCTTATGTACAAAATAGTTGTGTGACTTATTAAAAAAAAGGTTGTATTAGTCTGTTAGGCTATTGATTAGTGATGACAAATGTGATTATGTGAATGGCCAAAAATAAAAATGGGACTAGTGACTGACGCAGTGGTGACTCCAAGAATATTTTTTAGGAGAGTCATTCAAATTCGTGTTGAAGAGGTTGATAAGGAGCTCTTAGTAAATAATTTTTTTTTTCATCTTGATCATTATGATAATATTGATGAGATCTTTTGTAACCTATGATCCAAAGGAAGATTTTTTTAAGTCAATACGAGTTCTTTTAGATAATAAATCTTAGGTAGGAGATAAATCTTGCAGTATATGTGACTTCCTTATCAAAAATTTATTCATAGTATTAGCAAAAGAATTAAAGATAAATTATAAGTTCATTGGGCATATATTTTCCTAGTATAATGAAGATATTAGTTATTATTGCTAAGATTAAATCTTGTAAATTATCTATTCTCTATTACTATAATAAAGTTATTAATTATTGTTGTTAAGTGAGTTTTAATTATTATTACTTAGAATACTCTAATTCATTATTTATTAGTTTTTGTTTTTACTCTTTTCAATTCTTTTATTTAACAATTGAACTCAATTGTGACAACTTACAAGTCTTTGTAATTCATTAAGAAGAATTTTGTTGTATTTTTTACATTATTCTATTAAAAATTCAACGCAACAATACAATCATTAAAAAAAATGTCTTCACTTTTAGTGTCTCACGTTCCACTTCCACTACCTCACACTTAATTTTCTTTTAGTGTTTACACTTTACAGCTCATTTCATTGTCTTTTTCTGAGATTTAAGATCAATAAATTATTAATTTTTGTTGTTGGACTTGCTATTTTTTTTCCTGAGATTTTATTAAATTGGTTCGATATTGGGTTTTTTCTTTTTGTTTAAGAAGGCCAAGATAAATTTTAGTATTGAATTGATTTGTTCCTTGGACTTAATTTAGGGGTTCAAAATTTTATTTTAAGGTATTCAAAACAAAAATATTTTAAAATGTTATATGTAAAAAAAAAAAAAAAAATCACAAGCCAGGGGGTTCATTTGAACCCCCTGATTCTGAATACCATGTGGCGCCGCCACAGGACCGACGTAATCTATGACGAAGCATTGTGATTTCTTTATTTGTTTGTATTTTTGAAGAAAGTGGACTGGAGCTGGTTTGGGGAAGGTGACAACTGACAAACAACTATGTATACAAGAGGCTTCCATTGCAATTCAAATCTCAATATCACAGACAGAGATGGCGGAGGAAAACAAAGTGAGGCTGCATGGAATGTGGGCTAGTCCTTTCGTTAGGCTTGTGAAACTGACCCTCGAAATAAAAGGTATACAATATGAGTACGTGGAAGAAGATTTGGTGAACAAAAGTTTAGTGCTGCTGAAGTACAACCCTGTCCATAAGAAGGTTCCTGTACTTGTTGTTAATGGGAAACCACTTGTTGAGTCACTCATCATCCTCGAATATATTGATGAAACCTGGAAGAATAGTCCTCGATTTTTACCTGAAGATCCATATAAAAAAGCACAACTTCGCTTCTGGTGTAGCTTTGTCCATAAACAGGATAGTGAAAAATTCATGTTTGAATTCATGCCTCTTTGTATGGTAAATATAGCCTGGCTAATCGATTGGATTTATACTGTTGTAGATATTAAACGGTTTTTATCGTATAAATCTTATATATTCAAGTGTCTCACTTAAAAAAAAAAATCAATATTTATTTCTTATATTATTAAAGTGACACTAATCTATATATTTATCATATCAATTTGTAAATTTATTTTAGTAAAATTTGTATTTACTTTAAATTTTTACATGCATATATAAAATAACATAGAATATTGCAAGTTGCGATTCATAGGAATTGATTTAATCACGTTGATTTGATTATCAGGACAAGCTATAACCTCATAGTATGAGTGTAGAAGATTGTTTGTGTTATTTAGTCCACATGTGAGAACACAAATATTTGTTAAAAAATATATAATTCAGAGCTATAGGAACATGTAATCAGTGCGGAACACAATGAACAATCTCGCTTTTTCAAAAGAACTAAGCTATACAGGAACTAATGCTTGTAAGTTCTGGCATGCAGGTATTTGAGACCATGATGTTAGTACTCACATCCGACGGAGAAGAACAAGAGAAAGCTGTGAAGGAATTTTTCGAGAGGTTAAGCACGCTTGAAGAGGAAATTAAGAACATTTTTCCAGAGGGGATTCAAGTCATTGATCCGAAAAATGTGGGACTCTTGGACCTTGTAGTTGTAACTACATTGAGCCACTATAAGGCTCAGGAAGAATGCCTTGGTCTGAAGCTTATAGACCCAGAGATGACTCCCCTTCTTTTTTCTTGGCTGACAGCTCTACTTGAGTTACCTTTGGTGAAGGAGGCACTCCCCTCTCATGAAAAGGTGGTGGGGTTTCTCAAATATTTGAGACAGGAGACTCTCAAATCTACTTCAGCTTGAATAAAGTCATTGTTAAAAAAAAAAAAAAAAAAAGAAAGAAAGAAAAAAAGATGTGGTTCTTAGCTCTTTGATCCATGAAGTACTTTGACTAAGTGGCGGCAAAACGTAGAATAAAAAAGGGGTTTTCATGTAATGGCAATAGATAATATTATGTGTACCGGCAGTTAGCTATTTGTACTAATTTCTAAGACATCTTGCTATTTTTGACTAATATATTTAGTTTCAATATATATATAAAAAAAAAACTCCACTAGCAAATTTAGGTTCTTTCTTGTTATAATATAAAACTCCATTAACTATATAATACCAATGGAAATTTTGGAATAAATCCCAATCGGTTGGTCTAATAGATATCAAGGTCTAATGAGATTTATGAGAACTTGAATTCAAAACCTTTAAGCTAGCATCTTAAGGCTATTGCAACGGTTTTGTCCATGTAATTACACAGTGTGTGGTGTGGACGGGGACTACACCTAGATTGGTTAAACATAGTATTGCTTCACTTTTTGTTATTGAGTCTAAAGTCATAGAGCTCTATTTCTGACCATCTATAATTTGCCACTATGAGCAATATCCTCAAATGATATTAGTGTTTGTTTGAGGATTGCTTATTTCTAGCAGCTTATTGCATAATGTTCATAAAAAGATATAATTTTTGGTAAATTTTATGTTAAATGTGTTACAAAAAGCTAAAAGATAGAATAATAAAAAAAAACAAATAAAAAGCTAGATTATTTGCAAATTAAATAGTTGAGGGAAAAAAAAAAAAACTTTCAACAATTCTCCAACGCACATTAAGCTCTTCTTACATCCATCTTTAATCTCAATCTATCCCTCCTAGTGTGGGCAGGGGGCATAAAGAATATTAAGCTACAAAATCTATAAAGGTTCCATCTACTTTGGTTTCTCAAAGAGCAAAAACATAGGGCACAAAAATATGAGATGAAACAACTAGTGTGTGTATATATATATATATATATATATATATATTTGACTTTTATGGTTGGGTTGGTTTTTTCAATGGGATCTAGATCCTCTAGAGTTAAAGAAATGATTCAATTCTCCAGGAGAATATGTCACCTTTAACTAGTAGTCCTCCCAAACAATAAAATAAAATCATCTATTTAAAATTATCGTGTCAAACCCTAGTCAGAGCAATTAAAATTATAGATAGGCCGCTAAAGAGGGGCCTATCAATCCTATTAATTTTTGCAAGAGAGGTTAATTAAATCCATTTATTCTCTATTATTGGAGAAGATGACAAAAAAATAAGCTCTATTGTGATTATTTAAAAAAAAAAAAGTTATTCATGTTATTTTTAAGTTGCATTCTTTTCCAATTTTTGGATATAAGAGCATCTCCAGCAGAAGAGGTATCTCCCAAATATTAGCCATAATAGAGAATGTGAGCAAAAAAACAAGCTCCAGCGAATTAGGCATACCCAGTTTTTTTTTTTTTTTTTTGGCTTTTGAACAGTAGCTCAACAAATCTGATGGGCTACTGTTCATTAGCCATTCGATATCTTGAATAAAATATTATACCCACTCCTTTTTATATTATTCTTTCTCTCTCCTCCAGATTTCTTTTTCTTTCTCATTCTCTCCGTTGCTTTCTTCTTCTTTTTTTCTCTCATTCACTCTGTTGCTTTTTTTCTCTCCGTTCTTCTCCGGCTTCGCTCTTCTCCGCCCACAGCCCAAGAAGCAACGCCCACAACCCAAGCCATTGCTTCTTTTTTTCTCATAAACAAAACGAAATTAGAAAAAAAAAGAAAAAAGAAAGAAAGAGGAAACAGAGAGATCTATTCATGAGCAAAACAATTAATCCAAACACAAAACACAAACACAAAATCTAATTCTTAAAATAAAATTGAATTAGAACAACAAATATGAAAAAAAAAAAAAAAAGCCGATCTGACCCAAGCTGATCGGTGGGGAGGACGACGAGTGGTGGCTGGAGCAGCGGTGGAGATGCTGTCACGACGGCTGGAGCGGCGGTGAAGTGTTGGAGCGGCATGCGGTGGAGGCCCAAGCTCTCTCTCTCTCTCTCTCTCTCTCTCTCTCTCTCCTCTGATGTGAAGAGCTGGAATGTTCTTGTGAGGTGAAAAAGAAAATAAAAAGAAAGGGTTTGTGTGTCTTGTGTGGAGGAGAAAAACAAGAAAAAGAAAAAAGGAAAAAAAGAAAAAAAAATGTGAATGAAAATGAAAGGAAAGGTAGTAAAATAATATAAAAAATAAAAAATCCTAATTAAGAAATTCTACTATAATATTTTCACAATATTTTCACAGTAAATTTTAAGTAACAAATTGTTATTAGTTAATATTGGTGAGAAAAAAATAATTTCAGCAGTGAGTTCAAATTAGAACTAATAACAAATTTTTACATAAATTTTGTTGTGAAAGTATTGCGAAAAATATTGTAAATATAACACTTTTCATTAAAAAATATAATTGTTGGGAATAAATATAGGAATAATAAATGATGATAAAGAATGAATGAAGAAATAATATTTAAATGAGATAGAGAATGAGATAGAGATTCTGTTGGAAGTGTATTTGAAAAAGTGAGTAGGCAAAAGCTAAATGTCACTGTTCATTAGTCAAATAGTACAAAAATTTGGCTATTTTGCTGGAGATGCTCTAAGACATGGAAACTTACTTCAAATTGTTTATATTTTCTTATGTATAATCTATTTTCAAATATATGAATTATTATATTTTTATTTACTATTTATAATTTTATAACTATTAATCATTTATTTATGACATTATTGGTTTAACCATGACTCTGACCCTAGTTGGACTAGAAAAATGTGAGAACAACTTCCCTTTTCAATTCTTTGTTTAGTCTTGTATGGGCAAAAATAGCCAGTAAGGGCTTAAAAAGAAAGAATGGGCTTGGAATGAGAGCCTACCATAATTAATTTATAGAGATGGGAAAGTGGACCAACACTTAGGTCCTTATCTAGCAAAGCTAAAGTTAAGAAATGGGTCCACATGAGAAGAAGTAGTGATTAACAAGTAAAAATGAATATAAACAGATATATTTATATATCCTCAGTCAACCAAGGATGCCTTTTACATTTGGCACACTCCTTGGGCTAGGCCCAACTTGCTTTCACCATTTTGTTCTTCATGCCCACATACATATTTTTTGATAATCCTTAATGCCCATATATATATATATATATATATATATATATATATATTTATGTTGATATCGTATTTTGTTCGCCATCGATTTGCGTGCTGAACCTTGAAAAATCCAAAAATATCATTTTCTCTCAGTGGGGTCACGAGAACATATAGAATGACGTGGCGTAACCCCGTTCGGGCATCGAAGCACTCGAAGTGCCTCTTTTAGCTAAAATGACCAAAATGCCCCTACAAAACAACATTTTTCATAGTTTTACATCAAACTTGAGCTTCTTGGAGATTTTTAACAACTTCAGACAAGTTTGACCTGAAGTTGATTTTGGGTGGGCTAAAAAATCCTAATTTTGATCCAGCTGCCAGAATGGGTTGAAACCAATGCCATTGCGAAGATTATCAAATTCTTATTCTAATGACTATTCATTGGTCAAAATTGGAGTTAGAACGGTCGAGATGTCATGAAAATTGGGATAACGCACCAATAGATGCACCACTAACTTCCGAGAGTCATAACTTTTGATCCGACTGTTGGATTTTCAAGATCTATACATTTTCGGAAACAGGAAGTTAAGACCTTTTAGACTTGTCAAGATCAAACCCATTTGAGAAAGGTTGAGGGTGGCGGCCCTACAAGGGCCTCTACCTTGAAATTTGTGCAGGGGCTATAAAAAGCCCCTGACACCCTTCAGACTGGGGAGGATCATTTTTTTTTCTAAGTTTTGCTCTTTGCCTGGTTTTTCTACACGTTTTTCCCCTCTCTCAAACCCAAAAACAAAAAAACCCCCCAAAAAACACATAAAAGCTTTTTGATTCTTCTCTTTTCACCAAAAACACAAGATATTGTTCTTATATCCAATCTTCTTCTCCTTTGTTCTACATCTCAGATTTGGGGTTTAGGGGTGTGGATATAGCTTTCTAGCTACCATCCACACCCTTAACCTTCTAAATCTTTTTTTTACATTTATTTTGCTCTTTTATGCCTTGATAACCTGATTTATTGCTTTTTCTAGCATGTTTCTTGCTTTATTTGTGTTTCTAGCTTAAATCTCTTTACTTTTATGTTTTTTTTTTCCATGTTTCATGCTTAGAACTACATTCTCACATGCTTATATGTTTAGATCTACATGCCTTAGGCTTTATGCCATGTTTTCCTATATTTTGCGCCCCTTTTTGTTCTAGGTTGATGTTAGGGTTACATGCTCACATGCTTGTATGATGTTGTTGGCTATGCCTTGCTTGGATCTATGTGTATCATGTGTCTATTTCCATGCTATATGTTTAGATCCTTGTCATCAGATGCTTATATGCTTGGATCCATTCTCTTCCATGTCTATGTGTTAAGTTTCTACATGTTCACATGCTATATGTTTAGATCTATATCTCCACATACTTGTGTGCTTGGATCTATGTTCTCTACATGTTTTATGCTATCTTCCATGTGCTTGTGCACTCTATGCCATGTTTGTGCGCTTAGACCTAGGCTATGTTTGTTATGCCATGTGCTATTGTAGCCCTTTTGTCGCTTTGTCTTTCTTTCTTGTGTTTTGGCCTATTGGTTTGGACTTGATCTAGACCCTATGGTCTTTGTCACTGTCCACACACCATGACCCACATCAAAGGGTTTGGATCATTCTTATTTGCATGTCTATACTTGCTTGCTTCTATGCTTTATGCTCGTCTAGCCTTTCTTGTTCTAGGCCCTGCCACGTTTGACGCCCTTTGTGGGTTTGATCTTGTTTGGTTACATCCGATGCCCATGAGGCCTTGTTTGGGTGTAACTACTTGGGATGCGTCTCTGGATGCCTGGTCGCTTCGTGCGTACCCTCCCCTTTTTTCACTCCACATGATGCTATGCTTACCATGCTTGTTTGTGCCACCCATTGGCTTTCTACGCATCTTTACAAGCTTGCTTACATGTCCATGCATAAGTCTTGCTTGCTAGAGTGTCGTCCATGCTTTAACACAATGAAGCTATGGACATCCGATCCAAACCTACATTTGTCCCTCGCTGACACCACCCTTTGCTTGCTTGCTTGCCTTTTTGCTTGTTTGCTTGCTTTCTTGCTTCTTTACTTGCCATGCCTATCATGCTTATCCGCTTTATGCCTTTTCATATGCTTTGCATCTTTCCTTCCATTACTTGTCTACTGGTTTCTTATCTTTGCCTTTACATGTACACATATGGAGCGAGGACACTTGGAGCTAGGGTACAGTCTCCCAGGTGCAAGCAAAAAAGGTGAGGGTGCAAGCATGTTGATATAAGCCAAGCGCCGATGTTCAGTAGATTTAAGAGTTTAGCCTTTCCCTTATGGTTTTGTACTCTTCAAAACCCTTTCCTTCCTCCTTCTTTTCTCTCTTAGATGTGTTATATTAAGTATATCATGCCATGTACCATTCGTCCTGATCTCTAGAGTATGGCGACCCCTGCTGCACTTATATTTTGGGTCAGGATCTAGGGATGTAGGCATTTACTTGCTTGCTCTGGTGTTTGTATTATGCATGATGTATGTATATATATACCTGCTCACCCCCTTTCAGTGTGATTGTTACTGTTTGTGTCACTTAAGGCAAAGCGATGCCTAATTTTCGTTGCGAAGGTAAGGTGACATGTCGTAGGATTTTCGCCACGGAAATCTAGCACTTTGCTCGAATGCCTTAAGAAATCATAGATTGGGACCACACCCATTCAAAACCCAAACCTAAAGCCCGGAAACCCAATGCCAAAATCATTTTTTTTACTACCAATATCCGAAAATTATGGTTTTATCAAAACAAAGGACTATCCTTGGACAGGCGTTGTGGGGTGCTTAACACCTTCCCCACACTTAACCAAACTTCAGGACCTAAGAATCAAGATTTTTTGCTATCCATATAATTAGATTAGGAAAAATGCCATTTTTATTAGCCTAGGATTGGTAATAAAATCAATTAGAAACAGGTGACCGATCACACCTTAGAAAAATCTAATGATTGGTGGCGACTCCACTTGCCTTTGGTAATCCCTTAAATAATATTTATTGATTTTTTTTTATTTAAAATCAATTTTTCTTGCTTTTTGAGATGTAAAATTACTAATTAAGTTAAAAAAAAAAAAAATCCTCTAACATTTCTTTTTCAATTAATAAGATGGCTAATTCACTTAATTTTAGTAGACCTTAAATAACATTTTATTAATTGGTCTGATAACTTATAATAAAGTAAAAAAAGACTATTCATGCTACAATGGGTGTGTTAGTTTCTTAGGGAAGTTAGTTTTAGCATGTGGGGTCATGGGTCATGTAGCTGTGTGTGCTAGTATGCTATAGGCAATGCGCTACTGCTATCATCTATGCGTTTGGTGTTGTGCAGTGTATTGTGGAGCCTCTTTTTATTTTTTTTTTATTTTTTTTAAATCTTTTATATTTTAGGATACAATGGACCCTTTTTAATGCATTTTATTGACCAATAAAAAGACTTAATTTTTTTTTAAATAAAATATGTAGATAAGTATTATATATATATATATATATATATTTTATACAAATGGGGTTTTCTTTTATTTGGGGGATTTAGGTGATTGCATCATTTGCTTCTATGCTTCAGCCTACCCTGGTGTATAAAATAGTTGTATGACTTTACTTAAAAAAAAAAAAAAGGTTGTATAACTATTAGGCTGCTGACTTGTGGTGACAAATGTGAATGGCCAAAAAAAAAAAGAGGGGGGGGGGGGGGGGGGGGACTAGGGGCCGATGTAATCCATGAGGAATCATTGTGGTTTCTTCATTAATTATTCGTTTATACAAGAAAGTTGACTAGAGCTAGCCGGGGAAGGTGACAAACAACTATAAACAAGGCTTCCATTGCAATTTGAATCTCAATATCAATAGAGAGAGAGAGAGATGGCGGAGGAAAATAAAGTGAGGCTGCATGGAACGTGGGTTAGTCCTTTCGTTAGACTTGTGAAACTGGCCCTTGAAATTAACGGTATACAGTATGAGTACGTGGAAGAAGATTTGAAGAACAGAAGCTTAGTGCAGCTCAAGTACAACCCTATCTATAAGGAGGTTCTGTACTTGATCTTAATGGAAAACCCTTGTTGAGTCACTCATCATCCTCGAATATATTGATGGAACTTGAAAGAATGGTCCTCGATTTCTACCTGAAGATCCATATAAAAGAGCACAAATTCGCTTCTGGTGTAGCTTTGTTCGTAAACAGGTTAGTGAAAAATTCATTTTTGAATTCATGCCTCTTTGTATGGTAAATATAACCTGGGTTATCGATCGGATTTATACCATTGGAGATATTAAATGGTTTTTATCATATAAATTTTATAAATTCAAGTGCCCCACTTATAAATAACATTTATTTATTATATTATTAAAGTGACACCAATTGCATATATTTATCAAATCAATTTGTAAATTTATTTAGGTAAAATTTATATTTTTAACATTTTTACACGTATATAAAAAACAATATAGAATATTACAAGTTATAACCTCATAGTATAGAGTGTAGAAGATTGTGTGTGTTATTTAGTCTAGATGCATGCTAATGCATAAGTAAGAACGCAAATATTTGTTTAAAAATATATAATTCAGAGCTATAGGAACATAGTAATCAGTGCAGAACACAACGACCAATCTCGCATTTTCAAAAAAAGAACTCAAATCTGATGTTAGTACAGGAACTAATGCTTGTAAGTTATGGTATGCAGGTGTTTGAGACCATAATGTTAGTACTCAAATCCGTTGGAGAAGCACAAGAGAAAGCTGCGAAGGAAGTGTTTGAGAGATTAAGCACGCTTGAAGAGGAAATTAAGAACATTTTTCCAGAGGGGATTCAAGTCATTGATCAGAAGGATGTGGGACTCTTGGACTTTGTAATTGTATCTGATGAGTCCAGAAAAATCATTAAGGTTGTTCATTAATATGGACGACCTTGCATCATTAGTAGGCTATCAATGATAACTGCTCAACACATTTAATAACAACTATCAAAGGTTTTAAACTCTCATCAAGACAAAGAATGTTACTGATAGGCCAAAAACGTATTGACCCATTGTGATTAAATTAATTAATTAATTAGTCAAATTATTAATTAATCAATTTAACATGCAAACACGTGGTAGCACAAACAAATCACCAATAAACTAATTATGCAGCGGAAAATAAATAACATGGTGATTTGTTTACGAATGGGGAAAACCTGACAGGCAAAACCCTACCGGGTGATTTTCAAGTCACCACTCTCGAAACTCCATTATTATCACAACAAGCGGTTACAAGTAAAGGAATTCCAAGTACCTTACCAACCTACAGTTGAACCCTTACCCTAATACCAAATTGGATTTGTTCTGTAGTGACAGTTCCACCTTTTGATGCATGACTCCCAAATACATGACTAACCAATGCACGGATCCTAGTATGCAACTTCAACACCAATTGAAAGAGAGGTTGGTTGTAAAGTTCTTCAGTTCATCCTACATGATGAAGATCAAGAAGATGCTTGGTCACAAAACCCAAAGATACACATACACAACAACTTCTTCAGAAGATATGAACTAGGGCAAGAACTTCGTTTCTAGTCACAGTTTGCTTCAACAGAGTTTTCTCAATGCTTGTGCAACTTGTGAATTGTTTGACGGCCTTTAAAACAATCCTTTTATATGTCTAGGGTTAGGAGAAAAGAAGGCCCAAAGACACATTCATGGATTCCAAGAAATCAGATCAGAATTCTGATTTTTATAAACCTTGACAGATAGAAGCTGTCGAGCAAGTGTCGAGCTTATGGGCTGGAACAGCTTTCTAAACCTTGACACATATTAGCTGTTGAACTTTAGTAATCTTGCACTTTCAACTTGTTTTCTTGGACAGACTTGAAGGCTTCCACACTTGATCTTGAAATATAGTTTCTTGAAGTATTTCAACACATCCTAGATCTACCCAATTATAAATAAAGTGTGTTTTGTCAAAGGATTAACTAATTACATAAAAGATGACATACGTTCTCTAACAAGTGAAACCGCATATGTCCCAACAATCTTCCCTGTTGGCAATCCGTGACAAAACCACAACAAACAAATGAGATATGAGAGAAGTCATAAATCACTCAACTCATATTCACTTGTTGAATATAATAAAATCTATCCTAACACAAACCATTGAAAAGCTTTGCAAGAAAAGAGTTTATGACAAGTAGACTTTGACAACCTGTATTTCTGAAACACTTTAAACAAAACTCATCAAGGCATCTTGTGTGAACCAGAAATAATAGATTGCATACAAGTATAAGAAACATGTGTATAAAAATAGAAAAGAAATAACACATGTAGATATAGGTGAAAGAAACATACATCCACATATAGAGAAAATAAGTACAATGTATGTAAAAACTAGTCACAAGACCTAATGTACAAGAACAATGTATCTAATAAGGTAGAAAAGAAAAGATACATCATATCCTCACTACATCCCTCAAGTATCAAAACTCCCTCTAACAAAAATGTCCTATACTAACTTTCCTCCTAAGATGACTACTCTTATGTCCCAAAATTACTCCCCCTTTTTGTCACGAGTGACAAAGGGTAGAGTGTTAAGTAGACATCTTATCAGTAGAGCTGGCATCTTCATCATTATCATCCTCAGAATCAGAAGCCGCTGGAGGAGGTGGTAAAAGAGTAGCCTCAAGAGCAAAATCACCTATGGTCGCCTGTCATTGTGCAATATGACTAACATGAACATTCACCTGATACAACTCCGTGGAGAGTGTATTAAGGTGAGCATCCATGTGCTGCAGCTGCGCCATGATGTCTCCAAGTGACACATCGCTCATAGAGGAAGAAGGAGTAGATGTAGATGGAGTAGAATGGGATGGAGCTGAATGGGAGGAAGGAGTGGAATCCAGCTATCTCAACCTAAACTGAGCCTCACTACGTTTTACGGTAGCGGCATCTATGACACACATGAAAGTGAAATGGTCGGACACGGGAAAAGGAATGGAAAAATGGTGTAGAATCCTCGTGATAGTAGAAGAAAAGATGAGCTTATCACGGGTTGCCGCATCCAAATGAACATCTATAATAGACAAAATGAAATGAGAAGGAAAATCTATGGTAAGATGCTCAAGAAGAGATAACAAAAATCGAGCACGAGGGTCTATGATGGAGTTGAAGTGAGAAAGTGGATAAAGTACAAAAGTCATCACCATGTTTAAGAATCTAGGACCTTTAGCAAAAGGCCGACATGATGTAAACTGACGCTCACCCCACTACGAAGGGTGCTTACAGAAAGCAGATATGAGCTCATCCTTGGACACAGTCTATAGACACTCACAAGAAAGATAGTCAGAAAACTTTATTTTAGGGACCCGAAGCACATCCGTAACAAGCTGTGGTGTGACGGGGATGCGCGTACCTCGAACGCGAGTAAAGAAAAGAGGTACTGAACGATCAATCTCATGCATGTTGGAGTAAAACTCCTGAATAAGCACGAGAGGACATGTGACTGGGACGTCACACAGTAACTCCCATCCCCTACTATGAATGACGGAGGAAAGGTCAGTGTTGAGGAAGTTTGCCAAAATGACTTGGCGTTCCGAATGAACACCTCGTCTAGAGAAATTCTCCGAGAATGCCTTGTGGGCATCATTATCATGGAATCGAAGATTAAGAGGAACAGAATCAGAAGAGGAGGAAGCTCCAGAACGAAGAGGGTTCTGAGCTGGAGTAGATTTACGCTTAGGTGCCATCAACACTACTAACGTAAACAGAATGTGAGAGAGAGAGAGAGAGAGAGAGAGAGAGAGAGAGAGAGAAGGAGACAATCAGTAAAGTCCCAACACAATTCAAATATATCAAATATATTGAATAGAGAGTACGTATGCATGGGGAATGCATGAACATGTGACATGCAAAAGAAATTTCATCATGGGCTCAGCCTAATCCAAACCTACCAGCACACAAACATATTACACACATCTAAATGCATGAAAATACTATTAGAATGCAAATGTGATGCAATGCATGAGATTTTGAACACCTTTAAAAGAAAACCCACCCCAAAATTTTAAGAAAAACTCATCAATTTTGAAAAACCCCAAAATTTTTCAAAAAAACCCCAAAACCTAAGATTCAAAAACATGAAATGCATGAAGAATGAAGGGAAAAGAGATCATACCAAGTGATTTGAAGCAAGGAAGGGCCGAAAATCACGTAGGTTGATGGTTTTGAGTGAGAAAAAAGAGTTTGGGAGGTGAACAGGTGTGGACAAATCGAGAGAGATTGAGAAAATGAGAACCGGATCGCGAGCAGGGCTTATATAGCATCCTTAGTAAATCTCGACACAAGTTTCTCGTAAATGGCCTATATGTTGTTTACTGGTAGCCACCTCGGCTTGAGGTGTCAATATATACCTATTTATAAAGAAATTTAGAAACATAAAAATTGATTATGGAATTTCACATCTTGAAAATATCACACCTAAAGATGATGATATTTTCCAAATTTATTTCTCCAAAATTAAATTGCTATCATCTTGCACTATGAAATAATTTATCCAGCTAATTATTTCTTTCATTCTACTCAATTATTTTGAAGAGTAGTAGTGCCTTTTTGGGACCACTCTATAAGTTTATACATAATGTTCTATCATGAACATATTGCCTCATCTCTATTTTTTCATATTCATAGGCATTGGTCTATAAGTTTCTAAATTTTGTTCTAATGAATTAGACATGAAATTTTATGAAGGTTTCATTTGGGACTAAGATTAAGCCCAAAGGAACAAACATATAGGTACAAACCATGACAGTCCATTCTTTTGGTCATCATCTAACAACAAGAATTGCACTTTCATGTTTGAAGGGGGGCAATAATGTGGTCTAGTCACCTACAAAAGAATGAAGCAAAAAAGATCTAAGCCTCAAACATGAAATAACATGTTAACCTACAAAAGAATGAAGCAAAAAAGTTCTAAGCCTCAAACATGAAATAGCATGTTAAGCTTAACAAAAGAGATCTTAAAACTTGTCAAGAGGACTACAACAATGAAAAGATCGAGGTACGTACACAATAGTATCATGATTTAAGGTCTCTTGTTAAGGTAACTCATTTATTTCTTTCTCTTTAATTAGTCATGCCAAATATTATCTTATTAGAATTAAGTGCATATCAAACTTGCATGATCATTACAAGTATGCATATATGGAAAATGTTGAAAATATTGCAATAAAACTGTAACAATTTTCACGGCCAATATGACTATATTATTAGTAGCATATGTTTCATCATCATGAATCTGAGAAGTTCTATTAAGTCTCATAGACTTAAAATGCTAGATGATTGTGTTCACAGTATAGACATGAGTTTAAGTCTCAATAAATTTATGCTATCTCTGCTAAGCCACCAAAATCCTTTTAAATTGCTCTAAAAACTATACATGGTGCAAGCACTTAACAAAGATCAGTTTAAAGAAGTATATAGTCAAATAGCTTCAATTTTATTATTTCATAGAATACTTCTCTATGATTCATGTAGAATGCACTTCATCAAAAGGTATCTATTATAGTACAACATGCAATTTACTTATTTGGATATTATTATTTCTAATAAAATGTAGCAAGTATTATTGAGGCCGGTGATAAGATTCCTTAATCTAAGGGATGTAAATCACATGACGAGGCCAAGTGATAAAATTTCCTAATTTAAGGGATGTAAATCACATGACGAAGCCAAGTGATAAAATTCCTTAAATGAATGTAAATCACCAACGAAGGCAAGTGATGAAATTCCTTAAATGGATGTAAATCACTGATGAAACCAAGTGATAAAATTCCCTAAATGGATGTAAATCACTTGAAAAGACAAGCTAAGTGGTACGACCCCTAAAAGGATATGGATCACTTTGACGAGGCTAAGGGAGGTAGACCATATGGTAAAGGTCAAACAAAAAACAAAAAGTTCTTGTAGCAATTAATGGAAGACAAGCATCATAGTCTGAGTAACTTCGTCAGCCTCCTTTTCTTTATGGATTCAAAGTCCAGGTTCTCCAAATCAACCCCCGGACCATGCTTCACTGAGTACCTCATCAGTAGTTCAAAGCCTTTGTAGTACTAGCTGAACAAAACAGTATTGTATTCTTCAGTGAGCTGGAACGCTTGGACGGCCTTGGCAGCCATGGTCTTGATTTTCTGATTGGTCGACTAGAGCCGCTTGTCCTTCTGCACCGTTAATAACTTCTTGGTTAGTGATTTAACTTTCTCCTTCCACAAAATGCAATCACTTGACGAACAACAACAGAAAACATCAAGTCTTCCCTAAAGTCTTATCGTCAAAACAACAAATGGCGCGGCCAAGGTAATATAAACACTTTAGCATTAAAATTTAATTGATAGAATGGAATTGTGCAATCAATGGATGATAAAAATTCTTCACATAAGAATATAAAATCTTGGAAGAATAACATCATCCAAATATCAAAATTCTTCAAGTTGCAAAAAAATGATGAAGGGATCCAAAGAGGACACTAAAACCTCACACATGTCATCCAAAGAAATCAGCTCTCTTTCAAGCTATGATCCCTCATACGTCCAAAAAGACCTTCAAAAGGTAGATACTAAGAGGTCGTTATAGAAATACTAACATTCCTAAAGAAGAAAGTAGTTGAAGATAAAGAAACCTAAATCTAAACAAGTCAAGAATATTCCCTAAGCCTGACTAGCATAAAGCAAAATCAGACTTGGGAATGAGGTGCAACTGATGAGTTCAGAAAAATTATTAAGGTCGCCATTAATGATGACCTTATGTCATTAATATGGACAACCTTGCATCTTTAGTAGGCCATCAAAGATAACCGCTCAACACATTCAATAATGACCATCAAAGGTCTTAAACTCTCATCAAGACAAAGAATGTTATAATTAAAGTAATAATCACTCTAATTTATGTATAATAGCTACCTAAGTCACCTATAAAAGGGACAATCTGTCTCATTAGGTAAGTTATGTCCAAAAATACTACAAAACACTACATCTATATACGAAATATATGGGCTACTATTAACTTAAGCATCGAAGGCTCCCCCGCCAGGCACAACCTGGTGGTCTCTTTGATCTATCTCTCTTTTATCTTGCAGGTTCTGCAAGATCATTTAATACTTCATGATAGGCCACAAACTGAATGACCCATTGTGATTAAACCAATTAATTAATTAGCCAAGTTATTAATTGATCAATTAATCATGTAAACGCGTGGAAGTACAAACAAATCACCAATAAACTAAATATGCAGCGGAAATTAAGTGACATGGTGATTTGTTTACGAATGGAGAAAACCCTTATGGCAAAAACTCCACTAGGTGATTTTCAGGTTATTACTTCAGAAACTCCACTATTATCAAATCAAGCAGTTACAAGTGAAGGATCTTAAGTACCTTACAAACCTACGATTGAATCCTTACCCCAATACCCAATTGGACTTGATCTGTAGTGACAGTTCCCCCTTTTGATGCACGGCTCCCAAGTATGTGACTAACCAATGCATGGATCCCAGTACGCGACTTCAAACACCAACTTAGAAGGAGAGGTTGGCTGCAAAATTCTTCAGTTCATCTTACACGATGAAGATCAGGAAGATGCTTGGTCACAAAATCCTTTGGTGCAAATACATAGCAACTTCTTCAGAGAAGATGAACTAGGTCAAGAACTTCATCTTTGATCATAAATTGCTTGATCAGAGTTTGCTCAATGCTTTTGCAACTTGTGTGTCTCTTGACCACTCTTAAAATAATCATTTTATATGTTTAGGGTTTGGAGAAAAGAAGGCCCAAAAGCATATTCACATATCCCAAGAAATTAGATCAGAAAATCTGATTTTATAAATCTCGACAGATAACAGGTGTTGAGGAGCTATGAGCAGGTGTCGAGCTTTAATGAAATTGCACTTCAGCTTGTTTTTCTTGGACAGACTTGATGACTTCAACATTTGATCTTGAAACCTTGTTTCTTGAAGTATTAAAAACACCTAGAACTACCCAATTACAAGTAGAGTGCGTTTTGTCAAAAGATTAGCCAATTTACATAAATAAGTGACATATGTTCTAAACAAATGAAAACACATATGTCCTCACAATCTCTCCCTTTGGCAATCTGTGACAAAACCACAATAAACAAATGAACATATGAGAGAAGTCATAGATTACTCAACTCATACTTACTTGTTGAATATAATAAAATCTATCCTAACACAAACTCTTGAAAAACTTTGCAAGAAGAGAGTTTATGGCAAGTAGACTTTGACAACCTGTATTTCTAAAACACTTTAAACAAAACTCATCAAGGCATCTTGTGTGAAACAGAAATAATAAATTGCATATAAGTTTAATGAACATGTGTATAAAGATAGAGAAGAAACAACACATGAAGAGAGAGATGAAAGAAACATACATCCACATATAGAGAGAAAATAAGTACAATGTATGTAAAACTGGTCACAAGACCTCATATACAAGATCAATGTTTCTATAAAGAATAGAAAAGAAAAATACATCAAAACCTCACTACATCCCTCAAATATCAGCACTCCCCCTATCAAAAATGTCCTATACTAACTCTCCCCCTAAGATGACTACTCTGATAACCCAAAACTACTCCCCCTTTTTGTCACAAGTGACAAAGGGTAGAGTGTCATGTAGACATCTCATCAGTAGAGCTAGTATCTCTATCATTATCATCTGAAGCGTTATCGTCATCACCATCATCATCATCATCATCCTCGGAGTTAGAAGCTGCTGGAGGAGGTGGTGAAGGAGTAACCTCAGAAGCAAAACCACCCATGGTCACCTGCTGTCGTGTAATATGACCAACACGAACACTTACCTGATACAACTCAGTGGAGAGTGTATCGAGGCGAGCATCCATGCGCTGCAGTTGCGCCATGATGTCTTCGAGAGATACATCGCCTATAGAGGAAGAAGGAGCAGATGTAGATGGAACAGAACTAGATGGAGCTCAATGGGAGGAAAGAGTGGAATTCTTCTGTCTTGACCTAAACTGAGCCTCACTACGTTTTACAGTAGCGGCATCTATGACATAGATGTGTGTGAAGTGGTCGGACGCAGGAAAAGGGATAGAAAAATGGCGTAAGATTCTCGTGATAGCAGAAGGAAAGATGAGCTTATCACTGGACGCCAAATCTAAATAAACATCTATGATAGAAAGGATGAAATGAGAAAAAAAATCTATAGTAAGATGCTTAAGAAGAGATAACAAAAATCGAGCACGAAGGTCTGTGATGGAGTTGTAGTGAGAGAGTGGATGGAGTACAAAAGTCATCACCATGTTTAGGAATCTAGGACCTTTAGCAAAAGGTTTACATGATGTTTACTGATGCTCACCCCAATTAGCGGGGCGCTGATAAAAAGCAGAAATGAGCACATCTTTGGACACAGTCCTTAGACGCTCACAAGAAGGATAGTTAGGAAACTTTATCCTAGGAACCTTAAGCACATCCGTAACTAGCTGCGGTGTGACAGGAATGCACGTACCTCGAACACGAGTGAAAAAGAGAGGTATTGAACGATCTATCCTGTGCATGTTGGAGTAAAACTCCTGAATAAGCACGAGAGGACAAGTGACCGAGACGGCACACAGTGACTCCTATCCCCTGCTGTGAATGATAGAGGGAAGGTCAGTGTCGGCGAAGTTCGCTAAAATGACTTGGCGTTCCAAATGAACACCTCGTCTAGAAAAGTTCTTTGAAAATGCCTTGTGGGCATCACCATCACGGAACTGAAGATTTAGAGGAGCAGAATTAGAAGATGAAGAAGCTCTAGAATGCAGAGGGTTTCGAGCAGGAGTGAATTTACGCTTAGGTACCATAGACACTACTAACGTAAACAGAATGAGAAAGAGATAGAGAAGGAGACAATCAAAAAAGTCCCAAAACAATTCACATATATCAAATATATTAAACAAAAAGTATGTATGCATGGGAAATGCATGAACATGTGACATGTAAATTAAAAAGTATCATGGGCTCAGCCCAATCCAAGCCTACCAATACACAAGCAGAAAACACACATCTTTGCATGAAAATACCATTCTAATGCACATGAAATGAAATGTATGACATTTTGAACACATGTAAGTGAAAACCCAACCCAAAATTTCAAAAAAATCTCAATAATTTTGAAAAACCCCAAAAATTTTCAAAAACCCCAAAACCTAAGATTCAACACATGAAATGCATGAAAAAGGAAGGAAAAAGATATCTTACCAAGTGATTTGAAGCAAGGAAAGGCCAATAATCACGTGGGTTGGAGATTTTGAGTGAGAAAAAGAGGTTGGGGAGATGAACAGCTGCGGACAGATCGAGAGAGATCGAGGAAATCAAGTGCAGATTGCGATAGGAGCTTATATAGAACCTTCAATAATTCTCAACAGATGAAATATCGAAAGGTGTCAAGACAGCTGTCGAGGTAGGTGTTGAGAAAATGAACATTGACAGATGAAGGTGTCGAGAGGTATTGAGGAACAACAACCAGTTTCGAAGAACAGAAGCTGGATCAATCGAGACTTGAGAAGGTATCAAGGAGATAGGAACTTTCTTGATCGATCCATCAGGTGTCGAAGAGGTGTTGAGATTGCGATAAGAAAAAGGCTTAAGAAGCTCGACAGATAACAAGGTATCGAGGAGGTGTCTAGGAGGTGTCGAGCCAGCTTTTAAAAACAGTTTTTCGAGAAGAGAAAAACACAGATATGAATGCAATCCAACATGTACCTCAACCAATGATTCACTCAACATATTAAGCTCTCAAAATCATCTCTCAACAAAAATTTTAAACACATGGATTCTTAAAAGCGCACACACACACACACACACTAAACAAGTCTAACAAATTTTATTTTTCAAAACAAGTCAAGACAGTTTAGTGAGCATACATTAGCACATATAAACACTTATGATGGCCAAATCACATTGTACCTACACATGTATCAAAAGTAGCAAAGAATATTGCGTGTTGTGTATGAAAAACATCGCAAGATTGCATATGTGTATACATGTTATGACGATCTGAGATATGAGAAAATAACTTTAACTCACACATAATCATAACTGTTTGATGGGGACTATTACTTTCGAGGTACATCTTATAACTCCTACATCTCCTAGAATGTACGCTTGTAACTATATTTAAAGCATTTTTAATCTTTTTACTTTTTATTTTCTTGACATATTTTCTTTCATTTTAGCATACCATATATGGGCATATAAAAGAGAGAAAAGAAATACCCAAGATGTTAAGCAATTGACATTGCACTTTTGCTATGCCGAAGCATACAGATGTCATATTATGATTGGCGGGTAACAGTGGTGAGATGATTATTTATGCCTTTCTCTTAAGATTTTCTAGTCCTACTTATTAAAAAGAGTAGTACGAGTGTTATGTTTAAGAGATAATTTAATCTTACTCATCACAAACAAAAGCCACAAAGCTCACTTACTTAGTTGTGCATAGAGATGCTCATTTAAGCTACAAGAGATACAAAGTTTAAAAAACTCTATTTCAATGGCCATCCAAGGTACAAAAGTACCAAAGTACACAAAACACACACTGTTTTTGTTTTTTTTCAAAATTTCAATTTTTTTTTTAATTTTTTTATCCAAAAAAAAATAAAATAAAAATAAACACACAAAAACATGTTAAACAAAGTAAAGCATAAAATTAGACTGACTAAAAAAAATGCAAAACACATAAGAAATGCAACCAAAAAAAAAAAAAAAAAAACAAGAAGAGAGAAGAAAGTGATAAAATCACTTAGAGTCCTTTTTCTTCAACACCTTGGAAGAACTTTTCCTTTGATTGAACCCTTAAACCGGCTGTGAGGGGGAAGAATTGAAACTGTTCAAGTTCGAAAGGAACATGAGAGCTTTCAGAAGATCTCCAAGAGGAGCAAGAGAGGATTGAAACTGATTTTGGCTTCCAGATGCTATCATACCATTGCTCTGTTGAGTGGCTAGCCACTTGTAGCAATTTGATCGAGTATGACCGGCAGCTCTACAATGATAACAAAGATGTTGCTTCTTTTGTTTAGGCTTTTGAGAGTTAACCTTCTTAACCCTAAGGGTTTTAGCATCTTTCTTATCTTGCTTAGGGGGTGCTCCTAAGATAGATTTACCCTTGTCTAAGTTCTCATTAGCTAATTCAGTTTTAACATTAGTGTTTTCAATTTCAGTGTTATTAACAGGAGAAACAAAAACAGTAGCACTAGTAGAAGTAATATGAGAGGAAGAAAGACCATACCCTAAACTTGTTCGATCCGAAGCAAATTTCTGAATGTTGAGCATCTCATCAAGCTTTGCACTTGAAGTCCTCTCCAATTGAGTTCTGACTTGAAACAGCTCCACTTTAAGCTTCTTGGTCTTCTCAACCAAGAAATTGTTCTCAAACCTCAGTGCACCAATAATTTGATTCGCCTCATCAAACTTTGTGGACAACTCTTCACGATCAAGTTCCACATCACTGAGCTTCTTGGTGGCCAGCCTATACAATTTCTCATGCTTCTCATAGGCTGAATGGATATCATCTTGATCATCCATCTTCTCGAATTTTGACTCTACCATATTTTCTTCTTCATCCACTTTTTCAACAATTCTTTCAGTAGGATTGACTGTGGCAATGAAGGCATTTAAGATTCTGTCGTCCTCATTGTCAGAATCATCTTTAAGCTTAGTGTCACTTAAGGTTGTAGCAAGTGCCTTACTCTTCCCAATACTCTTGAGATATGTGGGGCATTCATGCTTCATGTGACCGAATCTATGACAACTAAAGCACTTTGGTCCTGTAGGAACAGTGTATTGACTGCCATCCTTAGCATCCTTCTTTTCTTTGTCTTGGCTCTTAAACTGAGAAGAACTGGACTGCCTACGGTCCTTGTCAAAGCTCCTTCCATTGGCATTCTTCATAAACTTCTTGAACTGCTTGGTGATGTAGGACTTCATCTTGGAATCTTCATCATCGGAAGACTCATCTGTATCATTGCTCTTTGCAAAGGCCATGCTCTTGCCAATCTTAGATAACCCTATCTTATAGGTTTGCAAGTTTCGAACCAGCTCAGTCAAAGGAATCTTGTCAATATCCTTTGATTCCTCTTTAATCGTAATCTTGGCATGGAATCTCTCAGGTAGAGATCTGAGCACTTTCCTCATAATCTTGGGTTCAGGGATGATTTTCCCAAGATTGAAGGCTGAGTTTACTATGCCCTTGAGCTAGGCATAGAACTCATCAAACAACTCATCCTCCTCCATCTTAATCTCTTCAAAACTTATAGAGAGCCTCTGAAGTTTTGAATCTTTGACAGCCTTTGTTCCTTCATAGGTTGTCTAGAGGATGGTCTATGCCTCCTTAGCAGTTTCAGTTGAGGATATCTTCTTAAACTTCTTATTGGTGACCGCACTGAACAATGCATTTAATGCCCTGCTGTTGAAGTTTGCCGCCTTGATCTTTGCTTCATCCTAATCAGCCAGTGCTTCCTTTGGCTTGGTTTAGTCAATCTCTATAGCTTGCCACACCTTTTCATCTAAGGACTGTAAAAAAGCTCTTATGCGTACTTTCCAGTATGCGTAGTTAATCCCATCAAATAAAGGAGGTATAATTAACGATTGTCCTCTATCCATGACAAACAGGGGTTAATGGATCAAACACAGTAAAGATTAAACCCTAATCAGAGTGTGCCTACTCTGATACCACTTGATAGGCCACAAATTGAATGACCCCCTTGTGATTAAATCAATTAATTAATTAGCCAAGTTATTAATTGATCAATTAATCATGCAAATGCGTGAAAGCACAAATAAATTACCAATAAACTAAATATGCAGCGGAAATTAAATGACACAGTGATTGTTTACGAATAGGGAAAACCTTTACGGCAAAAACCCCACCGGGTGATTTTCAAGTCACCACTCTCGAAACTCCACTATTATAAAATCAAGCAGTTACAAGTAAAGAAATCCTAAGTACCTTACCAACCTACAGTTGTACCCTTTCCCCAATACTCAATTGGACTTGATCTGTAGTGACAGTTTCCCCTTTTGATGCCCGACTCCCAAGTACGTGACTAATCAATGCGTGGATCCCAGTGTGCGACTTCAAACACCAACTTAGAAAGAGAGGTTGGCTACAAAGTTCTTCAGTTCATCCTACACGATGAAGATCAGGAAGATGCTTGGTCACAAAACTCTTTGGTGCAAATACACAGCAACTTCTTTAGAGAAGATGAACTAGGTCAAGAACTTCGTCTTTGATCACAAATTGCTTGAACAGAGTTTGCTCAATGCTTTTGCAACTTGTGTGTCTCTTGACGGCTCTTAAAACAATCCTTTTATATGTTTAGGGTTTGGAGAAAAAAATGCCCAAAAGCATATTCATGGATCCTAAGAAATCAGATAAGAAAATCTGATTTTATAAATCTTGACAGATGGCAGGTGTCGAGAAGCTATCGAGAAGGTGTCGAGCTTTAATGAAATTGCACTATAGCTTGTTTTTCTTGGATAGACTTGATGACTTCAACACTTGATCTTGAAACCTTATTTCTTGAAGTATTAAAAACACCTAGAACTACCCAATTACAAGTAGAGTGCGTTTTGTCAAAGGATTAGCCAATTTACATAAATAAGTGACATATGTTCTAAACAAGTGAAAACACATATGTCCTAACACTTCAGATTGAACGAGTGACCTAACTGATGATTTTGGCATCATCAATATCTACATTTGGCTCCTATAAGGCATGGGAAGAATTCCTTGGTCTGAAGCTTATAGACCCAGAGAAGACCCCCCTTCTATTTTATTGGCTGTCAGCACTAATCGAGTTACCTGTGGTGAAGGAGGCACTCCCCTCTCATGAAAAGGTGGTGGGGTTTCTCAAATATATGAGACAGGAGGCTCTCAAATCTACTTTACCTTGGCCCTTTATTTAATACAATTGAAAAATTTTTAGTTTACATTGTACTAGCAATGTAAATCTATAATTACCAATAACACAAATTGATGTGGTGGTCTCTTATAATTGTAAAATTTTTGGTTCTTTTGATTTGGGTAGTTGCCTCTCCCCCCTCCCCCCTCCTCGTTTTGTTTCTATTATCTTGGGTGAAGTTGGCAGTAAAACGTTGGATAAAAAAGGGGTTTTCATGTAACAACAATAGATACTATTATGTGTACCAGAAAATAGTTGTCTGTACTAACTTCTAAGACATTTTGGTACTTTTGACTTTTCAATTTAGTTTCAATAAAAAAGAAAAGAAAAGAAATCCATGAGCAAATTTACATTCTTTCTTGTTATAATATAAAACTCCACTAAGTATATACTATCAATGGAAAATTTGGAATAAATCCCAATTAGTTGGTCTAATAGTTCTTGTACGGGGTATGATCCTAGGCCCATTGAACCTTGGGCTCTGGCCTTTTGGTACAGTACATGATCCCATGTCCACTGGACCTTTGGCCTTGATCCAGACACACTTCAAGGTCCAATCTAAGCCCAAATACCATAATGAGTCCATCTTGTCTTAAACGTATCAGAAGCAAGCCCATGTCGATCAATTATAACTTGATTGGGAATGTGCTTGCTCAGAACAGCCTATGTTCTCAATAGCTCGGTATTGCCTCGGGGAATATTGCTGCGAGAAGTCTTTTGAGGGCTGGAACTAGTTCCAATGCCATTACCACTGAATGGTTTTAGACCCCTTAAAATAACAAGATTAACTTAGTTAATTAGCCAAGTGATTAACTTAGTCAATTTAAGTAATTCTAGGTTATCACAAACATACAATTATATCAAAAGTATAAAGCAGTGGATATATAAAAGACACAATGATATGATTACCCAAGAAACTACATGGTAAAAACCTGGGGAGGGTTTGACCTAGCTATCCTCAAGGTAAACCTAAATCCACTATGCGAAAGAATCAAAGTTCATACAAAAGGACTTACAAGCTCCCTGCTTGACTTCCTAATGCTACCCACCAGTAGAACATACTGACACGACCACGTGCAAGTTTTGAATCTACGAACTCCTTCTTTCTTGGATTCTCCAATCAGCTACAAGCACCCAAGCTTGATATTCTTTAAACTTCAATGGTAGCAACTGAGTTGATCATCAAGATGTTGAAGTAATCTCTACCTTGAAAACCCTAAGTTTTTTGTAAAGGAAAGTTTCTCTAGATCTCACAAGAGATTTATACAAAATAGCAAAGTATGAGCAACAATACAACTGGAGCAACTCTAAAAACGTGGCTAGGGTTTTTTATTTATTTTTTATTTTTTATATACCTAGGGTAAAAATAGAAAACCCAAAACGTTTAATGAGTTAGGGCTGAGCTGGAAAATTCTACAGAAAAACATTTTGCCCGAGATTTGATCGATCGAGTGTTTCTTTCGATCGATCGAGCTAGGCCGAAATGTACCAATGCATCTGCAACCTCTCGATTCCAACTTTACATGAAAGACCCAACTTTGAGCAAGCCTAAACAAGACTAAACAACCTGTTTTGATCATGGTTTGCCAACAATACAAATTAGAGTTCTAAATACATAAAATCCTAAATCTTTAGAACCTAACAACCACTGTTCCCAATAGAGCATATTCTTACTAGGAATAATAAGATTGGACCCCACCCACCTCAAGCTATAAATACGAGAATGGAATGAGAAAAAGGGGTTGGCAATTCTGTGGAAAAGAGAGAGGAAGAAGCGAGAAGAAAGTTGATGAGAGTAACTTAGAGAAGAAAAGGGAGAGAATTTGTGAAAACGGAGAGGTGTCATTTGGTAGTCTATTAAGGAATTACCTATAGTAGGAAACACAAAGCCCATAATACAAATAGATTGTGAGCCCAATTACTAGCCCTGTCCATCAAGGTAAATTTTGGGCATGCACAGTTCTTAAGGTCTAATGAGATTTATGAGAACTTAAATTAAAAACCTTTAAGCCAATATCTTAAGGCCATTACAACGGTTTTGTCCATGTAATTATATGGTGTGTGATGTGGACAGGGACTACGCCTAGATTGGCCAAACATAGTATTGCTTTCACTTTTTGTTATTGACTCTCTGTGAAATCATGGAGCTTTTTTTATGACCATCTATAATCTGCCATTATGAGCAATATCTTCAAATGATATTAGTGTTTGTTTAGGTATTGATTTTTTTTGGTAGTTTATTTTGTAAAGTTGTGATTTACAACTATTTTATGTTGGCTTTAATTCTGTACCAAATTTGATTGTAATTTTATTCAATCTTATGTACCTTGTATTTTATGTGGGATTTCATTGTGTGGGTTGTATGTGAGAGAGAGTGTGAAGACTTAAGACAACATTGAAGATCAAAGGAGTTTTCGCGGGTAGCTCGAGAGAAGACTTCTCGCGAAGTGAAGCTATGTGCACAACACATGACTGGAATGTGAAGAGTCATGACAGTTGGTTTTCGCGGGTAAGGCTTTCTTGTGAGATACTTATGAAATATTATGTTTTGCTATTTTGGCATATTTGCTCTACTATATCTTCACCCATACTATATATACTATCATTACCCACATATTGAAATGAGTGCTTTTTAGAGAGAAAACTCTAGTCATAACTCTTGAGAGTTTGAGATAGTCATACCCACAATCCTCTACACAATTTTGTGTGGCTTTCCTCAACTTCTACCTCTCCATATCCAAATCCTTGAGAGGTTGATAGCCCTAACACTTACCACACCAATTTTGAGTGTAAAGTGAGGTTTTGGTGCTGCTGGGAAGCATCTGAAGAAGCCATTTGTTTGGTGGATGCAATCGGGCTGAATTGCGTGATTTGGAGAGCTAGAGAAGACAAGACTTCGTCAAGTTAGTTAGTAGTAGGAGCTTGGAGGGCTCAAGTACATGGGGTAGACTAGGCTTGGAGGGTCTTTTTGTTATTTATGTACTCCAACTTATTCTCTAGTGGATTGATTTATTGCTTGGAGGGCGGTAGAGAGGTTTTTCGCCAAGTTCTTTGGTTTCCTCTTCGATAACACATCGAGGTGTTATCTTGTGTTTGCATCCTTCTTCCTAACTCTTTTAGCTTTCATTTTATTATTGATATTTGATGAATATGGCTTAGAGTAGTTATATTGTTTGATCGCTTGCGTTTACTTTATTCTACACTTAGTTTAAGTTAGAGTAAAATCAACCGAGCTGTAATTTTTAATTTGGGGGTTTACACGGCTCTTGTGTTTTCATACAATTTCGAGCTTTCATATTGTATAGTGTTTATAAAAAAAAAATTGGTAACTTTTATATTAAACTGGCATCTAACTCCATACAAATGCATGGATGCATTTAAAATTAAACAAAATTTTTATCATAAAATATAAATAATTAGTCAAATTATTTAATTTTTTTAAAGGCATATAATACATGCATTCATGTATATATATATATAGATACATTTGAAATTAAACACAATTTTTATCATAAAATATAGATAATTAATCAAATTATTTTTTTAAAGTAAACAAAATTAGTCATGGGGGTACAAGAATTTAAATAAGGTATTTACGCCATGTGTTATACTTATGGCTGAGGAGGCATTATCGCGTCGAGGAGGTCACACGCTCGGATAGTGAGGCCATGTTAGTGGCACGTTACCAGAAGAGGTCATACCGTAGAGAAAGAGTTTCAGAGAGGGGGTTAGCCTTGACATGACTGAAGGGATGGTGGCTACCACCACATTTAATGCATCCCACCAAACTCTTGGTTGCATTTATGTGGAGAAGACCTCTGAATAGTGCTATCTTGGTTGCCCCAACTCACAAGGGGCTTGGAAAGGTGTCTGATGGGACAAACACTCAAGTAGTGGCCTAGATGATCAACAAATGAAGGACCAAGATCATCTAAAGGGAGCTACATAATGTAAAAGACCCTCTAGGAAGAGGGGATCAAAAAATCTGTAGAGAACACACTGTAGCAACAAGAATTGAAATTGTATCTAAGTCCAAAAGAACTATATTCAAGAATTATTCTCCTTGGACTTCGCCGAGGAATGATTTCCTTGCTTAAAACTTGTCTTTCTTTGCTTTCTCAGTATCTTTAATCCACTGTGCGCGTTGCTTGATCCATTAAAGCCTAGCTTTTAAAATTACTCTCTACAAATTTATTGTATCGGGCTCTTGGGCCTTAATCCATTCATCTTTTGGGCTTAGGACCAAAAATTGCCCTTACAAGTCACATATTAAAATTTTTATCAAACTTTACCTATTAATATATATATATAGCTGTGTTACAAAAAGTTAAAAGATATTATATATAAAAAAAATTAAAAAGCATTCAGAGTTTGCCTCGTTCAAAAATTATTTAACTCACACTAAGCTCTTCTTACATCCATATATTTTTAATCTCAATCTATCCCTACTAGTGTGGGCACTGGGCAGGGGGCATAAAGAATATTAAGCTACAAATTTTATAAAGGTTCTATCCACTTTGGCTTCTCTAAGTGCAAAAACGTAGGGCACAAAAGTGTGAGATGAAATAATCAGTGAAATATATATGCAAGTAGTCTCTCTCCATAATGGCCTAAATAATTTTTCCATCAAATTTACAGTTGGGTTGGTTTTTTCAATGAGATCCAGATTATCAAGAGGTAAAGAAATGATTCAATCCTTCAAGAGAACATGTTACTCTTACCTAGTGGTCTTCCCAAATAATAAAGAGCAGTGCTACGGATACAAATTATTTTAGAATATTTTTATAAAATGTTGATGTGGCCAACTTCTTATTAGTTTTCATTTAGGCCCATCATTAATATCACCTTTTCATTTATCAATAATCGCTCACTACATCAATAATTTGTAAATTTTTTTTTTGTAAAATAGTTTGTATCTCTAGTATTATTCTTATTTTAATGGCCATATCAGCATTTAATGCGTCAACAGTGCACTCTGTCTGCCATGTAGGATATTTCTATTAAGTGTGTAACGGTAAAGACCAAAATGGAACACTTTTTTCATTTAAAGACTAAAAGCGGTAAAACAAAAAAGTAGGGACCAAAGTAGAAATAAGATTAAAATGTAGGGACTAAAAATGCATTTACACTCTTTTTTTTTTTTTCTTTCTTTTTTTTACATTCAAAAGTTGGACAAAAGAGTTAAAAAGTTCACTTGTAATTAAACTTAAAATGAAAAAAATACAATTGATTTGAATAAAAATGTGAGAGTTGGACAATAGATGGACTAAGAATTTTTGCACATTTTGAAATTGAGAATTTGATAAAATAGTGATGAAAAATTATACAATGATGAAATAAAAAATTAAAACCATAAATTAAAGTTAATACAATAAATGAAAGAGGAATTTGAGAGTATATACTCATTCTTAAATTTATTCATCATGAGTGGGTGCATGCACAAAACGATATGACCCTAGGTCATGTATCATATATTTAAGTTATAAAAATTGGTAACATTTTTGTTTTTTATTTTTGAAAAAAAAAAATGGAAACATTTAAAACCACATCAATTCACTTTTTCATGTAAAAAAATTGTTCAGATTGAAAGTTAAAAAAAAAAAAAAATCATTAACTCCTTTTATTTTGGAAAATGAGTAGGAATGGTAATGGGTCAAGTTTGGGGTGGGTTTTTTGATACTCGAAATCGACTTGCAAACCCTCTCTCGTTACCTGAACTTGGCCTATTTAATAAATGATTTTTTTTCTTAGCTCCAAACTCGCCATGCGGGCCCTATCCAACCATTTATGGGCCTAATCCATGGCCCAATTTGACCCAATCTTAAAAAAAAAAAAAAAAAAAAAAAAAACCCAAACAAAAACACAAACAGCAACACAAATCCTCTCACAAACTCAGAAATCACCAACACAAACATAAACACAAACTCACATTTAACAATGAAATAAATTGTAAATAATATTATATAATAAATCAACATTGTGTTATCAGTCTTGCTAAAATGAGACTCTTAACAAAACTCGGACCCGACCGAGACCCCCTTTAGGTTTTATTTTAAAACCCAAACCTAACCCTATTGTTTATTGGGTCGAGTTAAGTACCCGCGAGTTAGTTTGTTATTGCCATCCCTAAATGTGAGTGCATAGGAAAAAACCTAAGGTCACCACATCCTTTCACTTCTTTCCCTAGTGAGGAGGGGAGAACTCACCTGTAACTATTACAATGATGCTAGTAAGTTGGTACACATCCTAATTCACATTTTCAAGTTGCACCCTCTAATTAATGCATCTACATTTTTTTTTTTTTTGTATTTTTTTTTCTTTAATAAGTACTTATGGTAGTCTCATGTACAAATACTAAAATCTACTTAGAAGTCAACATCTTAAGTATATTGTAAAATTGGGAAAGAGTTTAAGTGTGTTCGTAATCGACTAGTAACTATTAACCACTTACTTTTTACAAAGAACAAAGTGCTTGTCTCAGGTTCGATTGGGTGTTCTCTCCAGTTCGAGTCCGGGTAACTACACTTTGAAAAAACCCCATGGGCCAGCAATTTATCTCACTAGGGCTCACGTGTTGCGAATAGTAATTATTCTCTAGTTGAAAGTTTCAAGGATACACCGTGGGAAACAAAAAAAAAAAAAAAAAAAAGGGTTTGATTCATTTAGTGGGAAGGGGGTAATATATATATGAGTCACTCTTCCTTTTTGAACCATATGCTTTTCTTTGATACATGCTATGTTCTTAAAAATTAGAAAGATCATAGAATTGAAAGGGTTGTTCTTACAGTTTTCTAGTCCAACTAGAGTCAAATTCATGGTTAAACCAATGATGTCATAAATAAATAAGGCAAAAATGCAAAAATGACCCTCTAACTTTCACCTCTTTTCATTTTAGTCTTTTAATTTTCATTTTTGTCAATTTAGTCCTCTAACTTTCAATTTTTGTCAATGCAGGGCTTCATTATAACTCAGTTAGTGGCTACCGTTAGAGCAACTGAAACGAAGCCATTTTGTATTTTTTTCAAATTCGGAATTAAAAGAAAATAAGAAAAATCTAGAAACATGCGAACATACATGTGAATAGAAAAAGGATGAACAGGAACAGGAAGAGGAGGACCGGGCAAGGACTCCCATGTATCTGAGATGGGGTGATAAGCCTCCATCCAGCCACAATTTTCAGAAAACTCAGAAGAGAAACCACCAAACACATATAACTTAGCGTCGAGGATGATGTAGCAGGAGGCACGTCTATGAGGAAAATTCATGGGAGGAAGAGGCTTCCAACCACCATCGCTATAGGTTCCGGAGTTTATAAACATTGTAATCTAAGGGATCGACTATTTTGGAATCGGAGGTGGGATCTATGCCGCCTATAGTATACAGACGCGACCCTCCGTAGGCATGATTGTTGCAAACCCCGAACAACTTCACTGACGAAAACGGAATGAGTGAAAAATGATATACCTTGATTGAACAAGAAGATGAGTCATCGTCTAAGTATGGAATCTTACAGGCGTACCACTCTTCTAGTTGATGAGTAGTATTTGACTCTTCCAGTTCACTCTCTCTCTCTCTCTCTCAAAGTTACACAAGTAGTAGTTGATGTCGTTCCCCTAAATTTTTTTTTCCAGATTTTTCTTATTTCCTTTTAATTCTGAATTAAAAAAAAAAAAAGCAAAACGGCATCGTTTCAATGATTCTAACGGTAGCCACAAACTGAGTTGTAACAGAGCCATGCATTGACAAAAATTGAAGTTAGAGGACTGAATTGACAAAATTGAAAGTTAGAGAACTGAAATGAAAAAAAGATAAAAGTTAGAGGGTCAGTTTTGCATTTTTGCCAATAAATAATTAATAGTTATATAATTATAAAAAGTAAATAAAAATATAATAATTCATATTTAAGAATAAATTATCCAAAAAAATATAAACAATTTTAAGTAAGTTTCCATGTCTTATATCCAAAAATTGGAAAACAAAGCAACTTAAAAATAACCTGAATAATTTTCTCTGTAAAAAAAAAAACTTGAATAACTTTTAAAAAAATAATAATCACTTTAGCACTTAATTTTTTGTCATCTTCTCTAATATAATAGAGAATAAATGGATTTAATTAACCTCCCTTGTAAAAATTAATAGGATTGATAGGCCCCAGATTATAAGCCTATCAATAAGCTTATTTGCTCTAACTAGGACCTGATACTATAATTTTAAATATATGATGGTATTTTATTATTTGGGAGAACCACTATGTAAGAGTGACATGTTCTCTTGAATGATTGAATCATTTCTTTAACTCTAGATGATCTGGATCTTGTTGAAAAAACCAACCCAATCATATTTTGAACTCAACCCAATATATATGTATATATATGGTTGAGTTCAAGTTACAATTAGTGTAATTCTAAGCAATATTATACCACCCAATAATTTGTTATAGAATTTATATTTTGAAAATCTTATCGTTGAATTATATTATCTATATGTTTCTAACATTCATGCCAATTTTCATGTTAATTGGATATTATTTACCATTCGATCCATTGACTCATATTTTATTCATTATTTTAAATAACAAAAACTTGAATTTAAACGATTGATTGATGACATGAATATTAATATTTGATCACTTTAAAAATTTTCAAACATAGATAATATATGAAGATAATGTAATCTAACGATGAATTTATTAAAATTTACATTTAATTAAAAAATACTGAGTAATGCATCAAAAAAATTACACATTTTTATAGTCATTGATTTTTATAAGATATAATGGTGAGAAAGAGAGTAATTTGTCATGTCATTAATATTCTAGAAATTAATGACTTAGCGGCTTCCACAATAAGTGTATATTATTTTATTATTTATTTGACCAAGTTCCCTTCTCTTTCTGGTTCACCTCTTCCACATCTCCACTCGCTTCGCCAGAAAACCAGTTCTGTTTATGATGAGGTTAAAGAACTAAACGTATTAAAACAAATGGGTTTTAGATGGAGACTTACCCTAGCTCTCAAATACCAGCTAAAAGTATTGATTGTCTCTTCATGGTTAAAGATTGAACAGGAAGAATTGATCTTGTTTCCTCTTTAGAGGCAGATGCCACATAGGGAAAGAAGAATAGATCAATAATTTACAAAGTCTCCTTTATTAAACTCTCACCAATATATTTATATATGAACACAAACCAAGCCTGAAGTGATAAAATCAAGTTTTATCTCTAACAATTACTTCTTTGTTGTAAACCTTGGACACCAATTTTGCCACATGGTGACAGTCCCCACACATTTTAAGCTTCTTTATGGTTCTAATTGATAGATGCATATGTTTTACAAAGTGATAATCGGTATAGACCCATCATTAAAAAAAAAGAATAATAAAGTGGTGTACATTAATTGCGGAGGCAGTAATTAAATTTTAAAATATTAATGAAATAGAAAGTAGTGTTTTTCGTGTAATTTTAAGTAATGTTACACCACTCAATATTTTTAAATTGGATGTGAATTTTAACAAATCTACTATTAGATTACATTATCTTTGTATATTCTCTATACTTGCAAAATTTCAAAGTGATCAAAGATTAATAGTCATGTCATCAATTAATTGTCTACATGCAAGTTTTTGTAGTTTAAAAAAAATGAGTTTACGGATCAAATGGTAAATAACATTCAATTGGCATGAATGTTAAGAAGATATAGAACATGTAATTTAATGGTGAGATTTTCAAAGTATGAATTCTGTAACAAGTTTTTGGGTAGTATAACATTACTTAGAATTATACAAAATGTAACTTGAACTTAACGCTATATATATATATATATTGTTAAGCAAGTATATAAGATTACATGGAAGTATGGAATAGAACACATAACAAGATACAACAAACTAATTGATATTATTATATTCAACAGGGTTTTTACATTAGACATAAGACACTTTGATAGACATTCTAATGGCGTCTCTCTCTTCTCTCATGTCTCTTCAAAGTTACAAGGACTCAATTTATAGACAACAAAGCTTAGAGACAATGTACATTATGCTTTTTAGAAGATTGTAGGGGCCTAAATTATGAAACGACAAGTGGCGAAGGGGATAGGGGCTTGGCTGGAGACTGATCTTTATCTAGATAGACTTCTGCTAGGGCAATTACTATGCTTGTCAGGATATGTCCATGTGTGAATGGAGTGTGCCATCTGGGTTAGTGATCCAATGCATCTTTGATGGGTGAAAGATTCCTTCTGCTCATATATCATTTTTGGAATTAAGCTTAGCAACATCCTTATTTAATCTTGTGACCGAATCTTGGATGTACTATGATGGGATACTTTTTCCAATTTCCACTATGAGCATCATTTTTTAGAATTTCAAAGTACAATTTTTGAAAATATCTATTTCCACGAGGGAAAATATATCTATAAAATTCTGGTTCAAAATGAAGACATAAATAATACTCATTGAGTAAATACCACATGTAGAGATAATGAGCGATTGTCTAGTTGGTTACCCAAAAAGCAAAAGGGGTTTTTCATGGTTGGTCCACGTCAGGATAAATGGCAAGGAAGTGGCTTTGGTGCTCTTTAAGGTAATTATGGAGGACTTTAATGATTCTTTTGGATCTGTTTTCAAGGTTCAAGGTCTTTATTTGGTCTTTTATATTTGGATGAAGGTTTTCTATCATATTAAGGATATGATCAAGGGCTGCAAAGAAAGAGCTTGAGGATGAGGATGGATTAGTAATAGGATATACACAAAAGGGTAGAGGAACAATTGTAGTGTTAATAGCTGGAGGCTTTTTAGAAAGATAATCAGTGATTAGGTTATCTTTTCCTTTAATGTGCTTTACTTGGAAAGACCATTGTGAAAACCAATTTGATTATTTGAGTAACTAAGGATGTGGAAGCATTTTTCTTTTGAACTAAAGCATTTTTGGAAAGGAAGACATGTCCCTTTCAACTAGGAAATTATGCCCAAGAAGGTGGAACTGGAATTTTTTAATTCCATGTTTTACTGCAAGAATCTCCTTTAAAGTGGAGTGGTAATGAAGTTCTGAAGGCTTGAAAGCACTACTTTTATATCTACAAATGTTTCTTTTTCCATCAATTTCTTCAAAAAGAGCTACTGCCCAATATTCATCACTTGCATTTGTTTGCAAAATTCGTTTGCTTATTCTTGGAATCTGTAGAGGGGAAACCTTTTCTACTAATCTTTTTAATTGTTGAACTACTTCTGTGTGAACATAATTCCACTCTGGAGGGGTCTTCTTCAAGAGTTGAGCTAAACAGTTCCTATATCTGGAAACCTTTGGAATGAAGTCGGACATGTAATTAACAATTCCAAGAAACTATTGTATTTGCTTGGTACTTGTGAGATTAGCTGAAAATTCACTAAGAGAGATAGCTATGTGAGACTGCAAAGTGTATTTTCCATAAGAAGAAAAGCAAAATATTTTCCTGGTCATGAGGAACAACAGTGGAAAAGTAGGCCCTATTAGATAACCAAACAACTTGTATTAGTAATTTAGCATATTGGTACTTGCCTACTTGGTACTATGGCCACAGGAGGGGAAGCACCATATATATATATATATATTCTTCCAGAATAAAGCTAGAGACATCTTATCATTGGCCAAAAGATGCGTCCTGGTTTTCAAGAATTCTTTGATCAACCAATTCCCCCCTCTTTCACTTATAAAAAGTAGAGAGAGTCTTAAGGGTTCGTTTGGTTGGAGGGGTGAAAAAGTGGAAGGATAAAAAATAGTTGGAGGAGTGTTCTTAAACAACATTTTTACAATATTTAGTTTCACAATAAATCATAGGTAATAAGTTATTATTGTTTCTACTTTAAATCCACTATCCTTAATTTACTTTTTTAATTTTATCTAAAAAAATTACTTTTTTACTTACCAAAAATAGCTAGTAATAACTTATCACTTAAAATTTGTTATAAAAATATTGTAGACATAGTATTTCTCGTATAGTTTTGTCAAATTTCACTCCCCCCTAATTATAGGCAACCCTTTTATTAATTTAGAGGTTAATATATAACAGTTTCCTATTAATTTGTTATAATAAGCATTTAATTCCCCCTGTTACTACTTTTTGTTTAAATGAAATTTTTTGTTTTGTTTCTTATAATCTATCTGGAACCATAAGCAATTGACCTTAATACCTTTTGCACTTTGTTATATTGATAGAGGGATATTTCAAGTTTCCCATAATTGAATACTTAATTGTGGCAAATTACACCATAACTATTCGCGAATTTGGCGTGGTGGTCATCTTACAAGTACTTGTAGGAAGGAAGGAGGGATGATCACAAATTCAAGCTTTAGGGAGAGCATTATAGGTATATTAGGATATCTAACTTAGCTTAAAAAAAATTTGTGGCAATTTACATGTATTTTTTTTTTAATTTTTTAGGGTTTTCCAACCCTTTCCATTCTCCCAAGTCACTCCTTACACGATTGGGGTAAATACTAAATAACGATACTGTATTTTTATAAATTTTCTTTTTTATTATTGAGTTCTTGATTGAGTAGTACATTTTTTTTTACCATGATACCTTATATGTATAAAACGAAATAAAACAAAAAATGCCACAATACAATTTGACTATTATTGCTCTTCTTCTTCTTTTTTTCTTTTTCTTTTTTACATGAAAAGTGAAAATAAGTTGTTTATATCATTCAAAATAAATAAAAACAAAAATGTATATTTACAACATATCAATCCAAAATATAGCCTTCCTTAGTTTAGGTCTTCTCGGTTTTTAGAGGGATGAGTGTTTTGTTATATTGCTTTGGGTGGGAGATGTTGGATTGGCCTATGCTAGTATTAAGAAAAATGAGTAATGCTAGGACTACGCACATGACAAGTCATGAATGGTAGAATTGTGAACCCACAATTTTTACTCCACCACTCACGACTTTGCAACGCGAGCAAGTTATGGTAGAAATTGTGCTTCTAGCATTTTTCGAGAAAAATTGATTATAGGCCACTAAACTCATTCCTCTAAATATGTAAAAGTGCAATTTTCCCTAAAATTTTAACTTTACAAAATAAATAAGTAAAAAAAAAAAAAAAAACAAATCTAGTCGTTGATATGACATGTAGTGAAAGTTATATGATAAAATTAATGTTAGCAGTGGGTTTATATCAAAGTAATGTTACTTAAATCAAAATTTGTCACTTGAGTAAGATGTAAAAAAATAAAAATGTAAAAGATTTGCATCTTTAATATAGATAAAAAAAAAAAAAAAGAACAATTGATGCCAGTGATAGGACCATATTAAAGATTTGTTACCTTTATAAGTTGTAAAAAAAAAAAAAGTCTCAATATATTGCCCGAAATAAAAAGTCCAGAGATTTTAAACTTTAAACAAAAAAACAAAACATTAAATCTACTAATCTAGTAACACAAAATTTTCATAAATTTTTTTACTAACTGTTGACATGATTTGTTTTACTTGGTACATAAAAATAAAATTGCTCAACTTTCTACCTTTCATTTTCTACAAAGTATGGTGAGGAATATTTTGGGTGTGAAAGATGGAAGAAAATGAAGGAAAAGACAGAGAGAGCAAAGAAGAGAGAAATTGAATGAGTTCATAGAGTTATTGAATCAGTTGTGATGTAGGACACAATTTACTATTTAATTATTGTAATTTATTAATTTTGGTATTTAATTTGTAATTTTAGTTATTTTAGGTTTAGGATTATTATTTCATTGTTTTTAAGTGCTTTTAATGTTTTTTAGGTCAAATTTGGTTCCTATTATAGTTAGGTATTAATTAGGAGTTATTTTATAATATATTTTCTTAACTATCAAGTTTTATGGAGCCCTTAAATAGGCCCCTAATTTTGTAAAATTTTTTCATAGATTATTATTAATAAAATACAGACTTTTTGTCGAATTATTTCTTTGATAGATTCCAGTTTATCACCGTGGATTCAAGGAACTTTTTGTGGATTCGAGGTTTACTACCTATAAACTAACGGTTTAGTTTTTATCCATCAAAGAGAGTATCGTGTGTGATTTCTTCAGGCTTCTGCAACATCAGTTGGTATCAGAGCCAAGTTACCTTAGTCTGATTGCTAATCGACAAGACGATAACCACCACTACAACAATGACGAATACCTTAGTGAGTATTACGTGACGTAAAATAAGCACTCACAAATATCTATGCTAGGATGGTGTCGTTAAAGAATGGAAACAATAGGGATAACTACAGCAAAGACATAACTCGTAGGCAACCTATTGGTAAGCAAATCTCATATAGGGCTTATAAAAGAATTGCAAGTTTTAATGGTTATTTTTTAAAAGAATATTTTCTTGATTGGTTACTTGATTTAGAGGATTCATTTGACTTTGAGAATATTTATTAGGAGAGAAAAGTTGGACTTGCTTTGTATGAACTTAGTGAGTATGCCTTATGTTGGTGGGAACAAGTACAATTTGATAGAATCCAACAAAGTAAAGACAAAGTTCGTTTATGGCCAAGGATGAAAAAGATGCTTGCTATCAAATTTTATCCTTCGGATTGTGAAGATATCTTGTCGTATACAATACAAGATTATTAGTGGTCAAGAAGTTCATAATTAAATTATTTTGAAGGGACATATATTCCACCATTAAAGGAAAAATTGCATGTTGAAGAAAATATTGTTCTTGAAGAATCTGTAGAAGTCAAAGAAAAAAATATAGATATTTTTGAGGAAATTAATGAAGGCCCTGTTATAGAAGAAGAACTTGAAATCAAGATTGTGGAGGAGATTAAAGAAAAACCTATTATAGAGAAAGATCTTGAAGTCAAGATGGCAGAAACAATTGAAGAAGAAATTGAAGAGGAAATTGTCAAGGAGTTTGACATAATAGAATTAAATGATTATCAATATCAAGATTCTTTTATTCTGGTGGTAAGAGATACACTGAAGTTTATTGATTTTATTGGGGTTGATAAATTTGACTCAATTATCAGTTCTTATTTGGTAAATCTCTACAATTACATGAAGACTAAGGAAAAAGAAATTTAAGTTGATTTGTTTATTCTATTGATAAGTTGCAAGTATGGAAAGAAGATTAAGGGGCTCAAGTATTTGAAGTATTTGTTTATTTGAAGTGGAAGATTTCAAATTTCAAAGTTGAACTCAAGGATGAGTTTGTTTAAAGTGGAGGGGTCTGGTGTAGGACATAATTTACTACTTAATTATTGTAATTTATTAATTTTGGTATTTAATTTTTAAATTTCATTTTTTTTAGGTTAAGTGTTATTATTTCCTTGTTTTTAGGTGCTTTTAATGTTTTTAGGTCGAATTTGGTTTTTGTTATGATTAGATATCCTTGAGGATTGAATAATTTCTTGAACTCTAGAGGATCCTAAAACATTGAAAAAACTAACCCAATTGTAAATGGCAGATTCGTTGGACAAATTGTTTAAGTCATTGTAGAGGAGACCACCTACATATAAATTTAACATTAATTTTCACTAATTGTTTGGTCTCACATTTATGTGCCCTACTGCCAACCTTCGGAAGGATAGATTGAGATTGAAGGTTAAAATTAAATGAAAGAAGAGCTTAATATCATTTGAAGATGTTGTTCACGGGGGCTTAGTAACAAAAAGTAAAAGAGTACTAGAATATAGATATAACCAATCTAGGTGTAGTCCCCCGCCCACACCACACAGAACATATAATTAAACGGAAAAATCGATTATAATGACCTTAAGATGCCAATTGGAGGTTTTGAATCTAAGGCCTCATAAATCTCATTAGACCTTGAGAACTACTAGACCAACCGGGTAGGATTTATTTCAACTTTTCCATTGGTAGTATATAGTCACAAGAATGTAAATTTGATAGCAAGGTTTTATGATATTGGAACTAAATATATAAGACATAATTAGCTATATGCCTTTGAACAGCCAGCTTAATTAACAGGAAGAAAGAGTAAATAAGAAACAAAAAAAAAAAAAAACTGGAAATAGAAGAGTGGTCCGTGAAACCCAACAACCCATCCAGCTTGTTTGCTGCCACTTATTTCACTACAGGGTCAATCTGAAGTAGATTTGAGAGCCGCCTCTCTCATTAATTTGAGAAACCCCACCACCTTTTCATGAGGGAGGAGTGACTCCTTCACCACAGGTAACTCAAGTAGTGCTGACAGCCAAGAAAATAGAAGGGGGGCTCTTCTCTGGGTCTATAAGCTTCAGACCAAAGTATTCTTCCTGTGCCTTATAGTAGCCAAACGTAGATACAATTACAAGGTCCAAGAGTCCCACATTCTTCTGATCAATGACTTGGATCCCCTCTGGAAAAATATTCTTAATTTCCTCTTCAAGCGTGCTTAATCTCTCGGACACTTTTGCTTGTGCTTCTCCATCGGATTTGAGTACTAACATCATGGTCTTAAATACCTGCATACCATAACTTACAAGCATTAGTTCCTGTACTAACATCGGATTTGCGTTCTTTTTTTGAAAATGCGAGATTGCTCATTGTGTTCTGCACTGATTACTATGTTCCTATAGCTCTTAATTATATATTTTTAAACAAATATTTGTGTTTTTACATATGCATAAGCATGCATCTTGACTAAATAATGTGGAAGGGAAAACATAGAATAGGAACACTAAAAACACAAGGGTTACGTAGTTCAGCCTTGTTGGCTTACATCCACGAATGACTCCCTTAAGGACTACATCTTTATTATGTAAGAGTGTAGTATAATAACTTGTGTTACAATTAATCTTAATATAAGTATATATAGACAACTAAACCCTAGACTACTAGTACAAGCAAGAGTGAGCTTGAGTCTATTATACTGGGCTAATATGTTTAATATATATATCTCTAACATATACTATGAGGTTATAACTTGTCCTGATAGTTAAATCAACGTGATTAAATCAATTCCTATGAATCGCAACTTGCAATATTCTATGTTATTTTTTATATACATGTAAAAATGTTAAAAGTAAATATAAATTTCACTTGAATAAATTTACAAATTGATTTGATAAATGTATGCAATTGGTGTCACTTTAATAATATAATAAATAAATATTATTTTTAAGTACGGCACTTGAATTTATAAGATTTATATGATAAAAACCGTTTAATATCTCCCATGGTATAAATCCGATCGATAAGACAGGTTATATTTACCATACAAAGAGGCATGAATTCAAAAATGAATTTTTCACTAACCTGTTTATGAATAAAGCTACACCAGAAGCGAATTTGTGCTCTTTTATATGGATCTTCAGGTAGAAATCGGGGACCATTCTTCCAAGTTTCATCAATATTTCGAGGATGATGAGTGACTCAACAAGTGGTTTTCCATTGATAACAAGTACAGGAACCTTCTTATGGATAGGGTTGTAATTGAGCAGCACTAAGCTTTTGTTCTTCAAATCTTCTTCCACGTACTCATACTCTATACCTTTAATTTCAAGTGCCAGTTTCACAAGTCTAACGAAAGGACTAAGCCACATTCCATGCAGCCTCACTTTGTTTTCCTCCGCCATCTCTCTTTCTCTCTATTGATATTGAGATTCAAATTGCAATGGAAGCCTTGTTTGTAGTTGTTTGTCACCTTCCCCAGCTAGCTCTAGTCAACTTTTTTGTAAAAAACGAATAATTAATAAAGAAACCACAATGGTTCGTCATGGATTACGTTGGTCACTAGTCCCCTTTTTTTTTTTTGACCATTCACATTTGTCACCACTAGTCAATAGCCTAATCGTTATACAACCTTAAAAAAAAAAATTAAAAAAAAAAAAAACGTCATACAACTATTATATATGTGTGTGTGTGTATATATATATATATATATATGAGTCACTCGTCCTTTTTTAACCATATGCTTTTCTTTGATACATGCTATATTCTTAAAAATTAGAAAGAACAAATAATTGAAAAGGGTTGTTCTCATAGTTTTCTTGTCCAACAAGAGTCGGATTCATGGTTAAATCAATAATGTCATAAATAAATAATTAATAGTTATGTAATTATAAAAAATTGTTAAGGTCCAAAATATCACAATATTATATCAAAACCCAAAACAATACAAGAATTGAAATCTAAGGACCATTTGGGCTTTCAAGGAAAGGGTAAGGCCCAAACCCATGAATGGGTAAGCTTTGGGCCTTAAGAAGCAAAGAAAAAGAGAAGCTCAGCCCGCCCTTAAGGGAGAAAATCATTGCGGAACCTAGAGAGAAAGCTGAACCAGGATGCTTGAGGATTCCCAAAAACTTGGGATCCTCGAGATATGCAGCAGGTCCAGGTTGGGATTGAGACAACTCAAGGGAGCATGCCTAGGAAAACAAAAAACGAGAGCAGATATGTCCCATCAGCCACCCAATGATACAGAAAAGGGTAGAAGACTTGGAAACCAACATTTCATGAAAAAAGACTGGTACCTCGAGGAATCCAAGGAGATAGACCATGAATGAAGGTGGTTGGGGGACCTTTTAGCTTGATAGAAAGGAATATGCCCATTTAGAGAATATGACAAAAGGTAAAGCAGCCAAAAACTGGGTCTGAAAAGTAGTATCTAGAAGTTTTGGAAAAAGAAGAATTAGAAGTTAGCCCTTAGGACCTCCCAGAAAAAGAAGGTTAGCTAGGGATTTTTGGAGAGGGAACCTCAAAAGGGAAAAATAGTAAGGAAATAAGGAAGGGACCAATTACCAATGTTGTTGACACAACAATAGTTCTGGTACCCAAGCCAGCAAATGGAAGGAATCATTGTTACACCAAAAAACCCTAAAAGGGCATTATAAAAGGAGGGGGAGCCAACAGTAAAAATCATTTAGCAATAGTGAATTAAAGAGAAAAGATCCTTTAGAAAGCTCCTTTAGAATTCAAAGAAGAAAAAGAGAGAGAAAACATTATCCGGGATCTTGAGATAGACATTAGAGAATACACTTGGATTCAAATGGATTCAATCTTCACAAGTTTTAGAAGCCTAAAAGAGCTATTTAAGTCTGTGATTTTTGAACTTATTTGGACCTTGTGATATATCCTAGTGCAATGAGAGCATAATGTACTGAAAACTTAAGAAAATAATGAAGCATTTCTTATTATCCTGAGGATCCCTAACGTTTTACTTCATTTTCCCTTTACTTATATCATTCTTTACTGTTCCTTATTGCGTAATACGTATGTATTTTTCATATGTTAGTATGTATGTATTGTAAGATCTACGTTTTGTGCACAATTTGGTTCAAAATTAGCCCAACTTAGCTACAATGAGCCAAGCCTAGTCTCCTAAATTTAAGCACAAGGCCTAGAATCCTTATTTCTACTTGGGTTTATGTGCTGTCTCAAAAAAAAAAAAAAAAAACCCACAAAAGTAAATAATTATAAAAAGTAGATAAAAATATAATAATTCATATATTTAAGAAGAGATTATCCAAAAAATATATATATATATATATATATATATATATAAACAATTTTAAGTAAGTTTCCATGTTTTATATCCAAAAATTGGAGAAGAAAGCAACTTAAAAATAACCTGAATAACTTTCTCAGTAAAAAAAAAAAAAAAAAAAAACCTGAGTAACTAAAAAAAAAAAAAAAAAAAAAAAATCATTTTAGAGCTTAATTTTGTGTCATCTTCTCTAACATAATAGAGAATAAATGGATTTAATTGACCTCTCTTGTAAAAATTAATAGGATTGATAAGCCCCTCTTTTAGAAGCCTATCAATAATTGCTTTGACTTGGATTTGACACAATAATTTTAAATATGTGATGGTATTTTATTATTGAATAATACTAGAGATATAAACTATTTTACAAAATTTTTTATAAACCATTAATGTGCGTTATTACAATTTTAATGGCCATTTCAAGATTTAATGTGCCAACAATGCACTCTATTTATCACGTAGGATGTGAGTAAGGGTAGGAATCAAAATAGAATGCTTTTTTAATTTAGGGACTAAAAACAATAAAGTAAAAATAAAAATAAAAATAAAGTGAAAATGTAACTGTGGGGACCGGTTTTGAGCGCTCTCCTCCTATTGGGGGAGCGGACCCAAGCCCAGTTAACCCCGCAATAAATTTGTAGAGTATGGGCTCAAGAGCTAGGCCCTAGTAAAGAATGCAACGGCCATGCATGGTTATTCGTGGGCTACGATAATCTAAATATGGGTTAGGGGGCACAGCAGGGCTTCTCGGACGGGATTACAGGAGTTGGAGTTGTTCTTATTTCCCTCAAATAAATTTACAATGGCTGAAAGGAAACACACTGTTACAGCATATATTTCTCTCTGGTTCTTCGTCTGTCCCTCTCTCAAGGGGGACTTCCTACATTATATATCCCTCTCTCAGCTGATCTTAGCCCTATATTTGTCGATCAATCCGGTCTCCATTTGAGTGCCTGTCCCATCAGCCGCATTTCCATCCCTCTGTGGGTTGCGGCGCCCAAGATGGCACTGTTCAAAGGTCCTACCCTCATTAATGCGGCCAGGACGTTAGTTGAGGGCATTTAATGTGGAGGTGACAGTTCGTCTGGGACTTGCTCCTCCACCATGCTTCCATGTCCGGTGTTTGGCACCTACTACATGCTCCTTGGATACTCTGGGAGATTCTCCTTGAGGGATTGCTGCTTGCGTATTTCCTGACTTCGGAGTTCCGAGGATGTAATCATCCTTGGCATGGCTTTTTGGGCCACTAGGCCTTCACGCTTTGTCCTCGGACCTTAGACACGTCCTCGGATCCCAGGTGGTCCTCGGCATGGGCCTTTGGGCCTGGTTCAAAGTGGGCCGGGGTTGCCAACTCTTTGTGGCCCCACAGTAACAACAAAAAGTGTATTAAAAAAAAAAAGAAAAAAAAAACAGAGAGAAACACAAAAATTAGTGCCGCCAGTAGGGCTAGGCGTGCACTGTGCAGTAATGTCCACAGTGTACCAGACCTGCAGCATCAAAACAAAACGGAGCATGCTCTGTTTGATTGTACCAAAAAATACAAAGAAGCGGCTAGTATTGCAATAAGTAATGTCCACAGTGTACCAAGAACTGCAACATCAACCCTCCCACCCCCCCCCCCCTCCCCCCCAAAAAAAAAAATTCTCACTCACGTTCATTTTTATTAAATTTTGTGGTTAAAAATTATTTTTATCAAATTATTTTATTATTTAATTTATTTTATTATTATTTATAAATTTATTATATTTTTTGATACTATTTATACGTCATATTATACTATTTCAGCTTAAATTTTATCTTTATTTATAATAATTTTAGCAAAAAATTTTATGTTTCAACAAAATAAGTAGACTACAGACAAAACCCAAATTTGCACTAATCTTTTGCACTCAGGAATTAAGGATGGTCTGTATATAAAAAAAAAAAAAAGGAATTAAGGATGGTCTCGTACATTTCTATTAAATCCCATCCTTAATGGCCTTTACACACAAGGAAAGCCCCGTATTGTGTTGTCTAAATATGCATCTTTCTCCTAACAACAATCATCTGCCCCGTGTGGGCACAACCCAAAAAAAAAATCCCACATAAACATCCCCACGGCCGGAACTCAGCCTCTCTCTTTGTGATTCCTATCCCATCGATATCACACCCAATAACTCCTCTAAAGCTCCAGGAATACAACCTGAAAATCTTTTGGAAAAGTTTCCCACTCAAACAAACACAAAGCCAACTCAACCCTCCAAAACTCCAGCAACAAGAACCCCAACAACAGAGTCTGGATACCCAAGAAAAATCCCTCCTTTTTGACAATCAGAAGCTACAAACAGCCTTCCTAAATATCTGCAACTTCCAAAAACCACAAAAACAGAACCAGAGATACAGAAAGTCCATCCTTTCTCCATCAAAAAAAAAAAAAAAAAAAAAAAAGCACCATACATGTACATTTTAAAGACTTCAAAGTGATGAGTTGATTTGGTGGTAGCTAATGGCTGGTATCAAAGTGCTCTAATTATGCATTCATCAGTCGGTCGAACATGCTTATATCCATTTATAAATACAATATTCTTGGAAAGCCTCTAAAAAAATCACAAATAAAAATTTATTAATTTCAAATTTCAAATATTAACTAGTATAATTATATATTCATTATATATATATATATATATATATATATATATATATATATTATAATTAATGAATACAAAGTGTGGGGCCAGAAAATTGGGTAGCCTCAGCCTACTTCAACTCGGGCCCAAGTGGCCCATGCCGAGGTCGCATGATGGGTTCGAGGATGACTCTGTCCTCGGTCTTCCGAGACCTCGGTGCGGAGAAGGGCAAGCTTTGGGCGAACTGTTACCTCGACATTGAATACGTTCACCTAACCCCTCTGGCCGCATTAATGGGGATGTAACCCCTTGACAGGGCGGCATCGATCAGGGTGAACCACTTAAGCATGGATATGACCTTTGATAGGATAGGCCGTCAGGAAGAAGGCCAATAGATGATCAACAGGAGGATGAAGATGGGGATATATAAAGAAATATGAGCAAAGTGTAATGGGGGGGGGGGGGGAAAGAGAAAGAAAGCCTGGGAAACAAGCCTCATAGGCCGAGGAGCATCCCTCAGTTGTAAATTGGTCTAAGTGTTCTTTCAATAAAAGATAAAGCAGTCCCGGCCTGGCAAGGGCCGGCGAGCGCCTAAACCTTCGATCCACTCTCTACAAATTCATTGTTCTGGGTTTGTTGGGCCCTTAACCCATATCCTTTGGGCTGGGGCTACAAAAAAAGACCCTACACAAAGTATTATACTAGTTAATATTATAAAATTTGAACTAATAAGTTTTTGATTTTTTAAAGAATTTTTTTAAAAAAAAATATAGTATTTATACATGTATATGAGCATCTTTGGTCAACTGAAGGCATAGTTAGACCATTGTTTGCCACCATATTGATCAACTCATCCCCTTGGAAGCTTAAAAATGTCGATGGATTTTTAATTTTTTAATTTTCCTGATTTTAGTTTATTTTTTTAATTTTTTTTGTTTATATGCTTAAAAAAAATTATGGGGATTTTATTATTTTGATTCGTGTCAAACAAAGGGTTTTGGAGATATAATAGGGCAACACACGGTCATTTTTAAGTTTTGCAATTATGAACAGATAGCGTACGCATTTATAATTGGATCCGAGGATGGTATAAGAGATTTTAATTCCTTGGCATTTTATCTAATTATTAAATCCAAATGAGTTAAGATAATTACATTTAAGACAGTGTATCTTTTCTTTAGTTATATTTATTTTTTGCTGTTGCTTATTTATTGCCATTAAATCCTGAAGTTTATTAATGTAATGTAAACTGCATGTTTGGAACAATCTCTCATGTGCTAGGTGCATGAAACTTGCCTCTCATAGGTAGATGGGCCCCACATATGTGGGGCCCACTTCCTTGTGAGAGGCTAGTTTCATGCGTATAGCGCATGAGATACTAACTCATGTTCAACACTGTTAAAATTGCTATGTGTGGCCCACTTGCTTGTGAGAGGCTGGTCTCATGGCGCATGAGATACCAGCTTTGCATGTTCAACATTGTTAGAATTACTCTATGCATCTACTAGATGAGGATTTGTCTAATGTACTTGATTATGTGTTTTTTGGCTTGGGCGCTTGGTTTTGGTCTGCCATTTATATTACTGAACAATTTACTATAGTCCTTGGCTTCCATTTTACAGAACTTGAATTATTTTTGTATCTGTTGATCCAAGTAATGTGCTAATTAGCTTGTCCTCGAGTTTGGCTCAAGGACTTTTGCTCAAACTTTAAACTTCTAACTTATCATAAAATTACTTTAGACATTCTCATCCTTTTTAGGCTTAAATGATTAATAGGAAAAAAAGTTAAAGGATATTCTAAGTGTTAGAAATTGGACTGGTTTTGATCCAACCTATAAACCATGACCCATGGATCGTTCACGTGGGTTATCTGATAAGTAAGTTTAAATTTAAACTAACTGATATTGGTATGAGTTATCAATATCAGCAGTGGGGTAAATTAAACTTAATAAATATTGATATGGGTTATCAATATCAGTGATGGAGTAATTTAAATTTAAGAGATGAGATCTTTTAGGAATCACATATATCTGATAGTAAATATTTATGCTTAATTAACAAATTTTTTTCTTTTAATTTTTTGCTAAAAAGGGTGATCAAAACTCTTACTATATCTTAGATGTGTGTAGTCCTTCCATCCCATATATATGGTTTAAAACGCTAACTAAAAGTTCTGAAGACCCCATGAATTTCACAAGGTCTTGGGAATCATTAGACCTTGAGATTCATAATATATGGAACACAATGGACAATTTCTTAATTTTGTTTAGTTTAGCAACCATTCATGGATTCATATTTATCATAAATAGAAGTAAGACAGATTTTAAAGGAGGAAAAATACATAAATATCACAATGGTTGAACAGAGAATCAAATTGTGGGAGGCTAGTTGTGACAAATTAATAATAACTACTAACAATGACCGTTGAGAGAGAGAGATGTGGTGGAGGAAAACTGAGTTGGGTTGCATGGAATGTGGGTTAGTTCCGACGTTTCTTGAAATTAAAGGGATTCGTGGAAACTGGTCCATTAGTCCGTACCCGATTGTATACCGTCATTGATAAACACTAGAATAAGTGATATTAATAAGTCGAGTGATTCTAGCATCATAAATTGTTTCACAAATTTTTATCACAATTTTAACATGACAGATTGTAAGTAGTTGCCAATTACACACATAAACTTACAATTTTTTTCTCCCTTGTTCACACTTTGTCACATCACATTTGAGGCAAAAAATTGGCCAAATACCACATTTTTTGGAAATTTTTAGCAAAAAAACACTATTTCGGAAATAAATGAGAAATTACCACTTTTCCTAGAACTCGAGTTTCAGAAACTCGAGTTCCTCATCAGTTTTGCCACCGTGGCACTGCTGAGTTGGAATATGTGCAATTAAAAAAAATTATGTGGTACTTGAGCTTGGTAAACTCGAGTACCATGCAACACAATACTCGAGTATACCAGGTTTGAGTACTTTTTATAAATAAAATGCAAAAAATTTTATTTCTATGGTACTCGAGTTTACATGGTACTTGAGTTTAGTAAACTCGAGTACTGTAGAAATAAAAGTTTTTTGCATTTTATTTATAAAAGTTACTTGAGCTTGGTATACTCGAGTATTATGTTGTATGGTACTCGAGTATTGTGTTGCATGGTACTTGAGTTTACCAAGCTCGAGTACAACATAATTTTTTTTAATCGCACAAATTCCAACTCAGCAATGCCACAGTGGCAGAATTGATGAGGAACTCGAGTTTCTGAAATTCAAGTTTTAAAAAAAGTGGTAGTTTCTCATTTATTTCCGAAACAATTTTTTTTTTTGCTAAAAATTTCCAAAAAAGGTGGTATTTGGCCATTTTGGCCGCAAAAAATTAGTGTAAAAATTTGTGATACTAGAAATTTTTCATTGATGAAACTTGGAAGAATGGTCCTCGATTTCTACCTGAAGATCCATATAAAAAAACACCAATTCGCTTCTGGACTATCTCTGTCCACAAACAGGTTTGTGAAAAATTCATATTTGAATTCATGTCTCTTCGTATTGTAAATATAAAGTGGCTATTCGGAGTTTTACTGTTGGAGATATTAAACTACATCTATAATAAGAGAGTTGGAAATTAGGAACTACAAATTTTATCATATAAGTCTTATAAATTAATTTGTCACAACTTAAAATTTTTATTTTAACATTATCTATTATATTGTTGAAGTAATTAACACCAATCACATATATTTTCATATCATTTGTAATTTTTTTTTTTTTTTACAAAAGATTTATTATTACTTTAGCGTTTTTACATGCGTATATAAAATAACATTGAATATTGCAAATGGAAATTCATAGGAGTTATTTAATTAACCACGTTGACTTTAATATTATTAGGACAAGTTATTAACCTCATAGTATATATTATGGACTTATAGTTATTAGAACTGAATCGAAGATTGATCTGTTTGAAAGACTGGTTTAGTGGTTGAAGCATAAGTTTATTAATTTACTGATTAATATATTTTTAATTATAAAAATAATAATTAACTAAAAAAAGTCATGTATCTAATTTGTAACCAAAAAAAAAAATTATATTATATCACATAAATTTAGAAAATAATAGATACATTATTGATATGTAATTATCAAAATTATATACTGAAGTTTAATTGAATGTTGGATAAAACAGTTAAAAAATGAAAAAAGAAACCATAATAATGAAAAAGGGAGTGACATACAAAACAAGGGAATAGTGAATCTCTATGAGCATTAAAATTTTAAGGCGTAAATGCATTTTTAGTCTCTACACTTTGACTTTTTTTTTTTTTTCATTTTAATTTTTACATTTTATTTTTACTACTTTTAGTCCTTAAATCAATTAACGTGTGACATTTAAGTCCTTGAAGCACCATTTCGTCAGCCAACTAACAAAAAAAAGCTGATGTGGGCATTAAAATATGATTAAAAAAATTATTTGACATTTTTTAAATGCCAAAATAAAAAAAAAAAATTAATTACTCAAATTTAATTAAAAAAACAAAAAAAAAATTATTTTCTTTCAAACAAAAATTTTACTTTCTTTTAATTAAAATGAATTTTTTTATTCCTTTTTTTTTCCCGAAGAACATATTCATGTTCCTTATGTTTTCCCCATATATGATTCATATTCTTACCAAATTAATCCTTATTTTCTTATCATTTTCTTTTCCTTTCTTGTACTTTCTTTAGAACCAAACACATCAAAACAAAATAAATTAATTAAATGTCTTTCTTGTCTTTTTTTTTTCCTTTCATTATTTTTTTTTTCCAGAAGAACATGTTCATGTTCTTTGTGTTCTTCCCTAGTGTTCTTCCCTATAATCAATCTCCAGCCAAAAAAAAAAAAAAAAACCTTAAACCCAGATCCTAACCAAACCCCAAACCTATATCCCCAGTAAAGTAAACCTTAGCCTTCAAACCCATAAATTTTCTTGGCAAACAAACACAAAAGAACCCACTAGAAAAAAAAAACCCCAAATCACCACCACCAAATCAAAGAACATGAAGATCAAACCCAAGCAAAAGAATAGAAATCCAACAACCAGCAAAGCGCCACCACTGAATCAAATCATCCACTACCACATCAATGAAACCACTCCTAGAAAATACCTTGCAATCCGAAGCCCAAACCAAAAACAAACCCAGCCAATGAACAGATTAGACCCATCAGTCCATCACTGTCACCAATCAGACCAGACCACATGAACATATTAGACCACCAGTCACCACCACTGTCACGGATCAGTCCATCAAGCCATTGCAACCCACACCAACATTAAACCCATCCAACGATCTACCCCTACCGACCACTAGACCAACCACCACTTCACAGCCATTGATTCGAGAGAGAGCTTTAGAGATTTTTCCAAATCCATGATCTGAGAGAGAGACTTTAGAGCTTTAGAGCTTTAGAAAGATGAAAGAGAGAGGGATATTTTGGTCTAAGAAAGAGATCTTTAGAGATTTTCGTTTAGGTAAGCAACCCAGATCTACGATCTCTTTCTTTTCAACCTAGCAAACCCACCGACTAGCGGTTGTTGTTGTTGTTGTTGTTGTACGCAGCCATTTTTCCTCATCTTCTCTAGAATCTTCTTTCTCTCTCTCTCATCATCTGTCCTCCAACCCGAGCCTCCATGGCCAACCATAGTCATCCTAGTTCTCTTTCCTTGATTTGAACATACTCAGATCTACCCCTTTTCTTTATCTTTGATCTAGACGGTTAGATTGGGTTTTTGCCATTTGGGTTTACTTGGGTTTGTAAATTTGGATTAAGGCGTGTAAGGACTTTGGGATTGTTGAAGGTATTTTGAATTAGATCCTTGTGTTTGTAATGGGAATGTAAAGAATGATAGAGTAATTGTTAAATGTCTTTGTGTTTTGTAAATCTATGGGCATGTCTTTGTGTTTGTAAATCTGATTGATTTTATGGGTTTCGTTGCTAAGGAAATACAAGAAAAGAGAAAAAAAATATTGATTTTTTAAATTTCTGGGCAAGGTTTTCTGGAAAGAAAATGAAGAACATGATTACTGGGGAAGAACACATGTTCTAGATTCTTCATGTTCTTCCCAAAAAAAGAAAAACAAAATTAATTTAATTCTTTTCTTTTCTTTTTAAAAAAATAAGAAGGTTATAAATTTTATTATTATTTTATTAATCCGTCAGTTTTTCCATTAGTTTGGTGACGGAATGATGCTTCAAGGACTTAAATGTCCCACATTAATTGGTTTAGGGACTAAAAATGGTAAAATAAAATGTAGGGACTAAAATAGAAAAAAGTCAAAATGTAGAGACTAAAAGTGCATTTACGCCAAATTTTAAAAAAAGAAAAAAGAAAAAAAAATGAATGACAGTGTAAGTATGGAATAATATATCCTAGCCCCTAGGAGGCAGAAGTGCAGTAGGTTTATTAGATGATTTAAGTATCCTTTAAAAGTCGTTTCTCAGGAGAAAAAAAAGGGTATCATTTAGAAGTCTTTGCTCAAAAATAGAAAGTATCCTAAGTCAAAAAAATCCATTTGACTAGTTTTGAAATGGGTGATCTTTTGTTTATTAACTTTTGAGTCCGGATAATATATGCTTTGGAAGATCTTTATGGAAAATTGAAAAAGTTGTCAAAAATGTTAGGAATTGCATTTTATTTATGGGTCACACTAGTTGTGTAGAAGATAATTTGTGTTCTTTAGTCAAGATGCATGCTTTTACATATGTAAGAACACAAATATATATTTAAAAATATATAATTTAGAACTATAGGAACATACTAATTAAAATACTAATCAATGCTGAACACACAATGAATTATCTTGCATTTTCAAAAGAACAAGTTATACTCAGACTTAGGAAACATGGGCATTTCATTTAGGATGTTGTACTTATGTCGTATTTGTATCATATCAGCCATTTTATATTATAATCTTTTAGAAAATTGGTCATGTCACAGTATTGTACCTATGTCTGTACTTGTGCTCATGTCAGTGTCCGTGCTTCCTAGATTTAGACAAATATTAGAACTAATGCTTCTAAGTCCTAGCATGCAGGTATTTGAGACCATGATCTTAGTACTCAAATCCAATGGAGAAGCACAAAAGAAAGCTGTGAATGAAGTTGTGGGGTTCAGAAACACAACACTTTGAAAATAGTGCTTGGGTTTTTGATCAACACAATTACTATTTTGCTGCGTTTTCCTCTTTACCGTGGGAGTGGCGTCTGCGTCTGTGAACCTGCGTTTTCCTCTTTCTTTTTTTTTTTTTTTTTTTTTTTTTTTTTTTTCCGGAAAGTGAACAGTAAAATCACATGATTTTACTGTTCACAGACAAAAAACACTGTTCATGCACTGTTTGGCACTGTTCACGCACTAAAAAAATATTAAAAATGGGTCCCACGGTACTATTCACACATTTAAAAATTATTTTGCTACAGTGTTTTCAGTTTTCAGTTTTCAGTTTTCAGTTTCAGCAACAATAAGCTCAATCCAAACACACCCAATGTCTAAACAGAAATGGGTAATATTTCACAATGGGAAGATTAGATAGGCAATCAAAGACAAAGAAAGCAGAAATGGACACTTTGATTGATAAAATTGGTTTCTCGAGGTACAAATGAAGATTCTAAAAGTAAAGAAAAGTTTTTGCTCTCTTTGTTTTCTCTCTCTTGTTATTCCTTACCAAATTCTTTGGATTCCTCCTCCTGTTGGTGGCTTCTTTTATACTCACCCTCGCTCTTTCAAGCTATTCCTTTCTTAGTTGAATTTGTGGAGATATTTGTCCCATCAAACTCCCTTTCTACCATTTCTTGATCATGAAAGTAGACTTTTGGGGTGTTCTTATGGTTCAGGCCTGTCATTTAGTATTTAATGGGACTATTATTAGGTAGGAAGAGTGCATTAATGCGAATGTGACTATTACATTGGGCTCTACATCTTCTTCTTTGCATTCATTGGGAAGATAGTTGAAGTTGTATCCTTGGTGAGTCAGCTGGTCGCTTCTTGGCTAGATCACCTTACCTTGGGACAAATAGGTTCCTCAGATTACCTCAGTAACATGCCTAGATGGTCTCTCTTCTTCTGAGCTTTGGCTATCCCATGTTTGCATACGTGCTGGGCCATTGTCATGGAAATGGATCTTTGGAATCTTCTTCTCGGCCCAAAATCCATGGGGCGGCCACATCCTGACCCCCTTAGAAGTGTTCTTATTTACTCTTTCTTCCTGTTAAGCCGTGAAAGAATTTGTATACATAGTTTCAGTTTGCGAGTTTGCTCTAGATTTGACAAGCATATGGTTTACAGTTCAAGTCTCCAACTAAAGCAAAGTTCTACTCAAGTATATGACTTTTCTTCTCTCAAGTATTTTGTGTAATTGGTTTATTTGATCAGAAATTTTGTCACGGATTCAGTTATTGTTTGTCTGCTTTTTAGAATTATTAATTTCTTTTATCTTAATTATTATATTTGATGGCTTATCAGTTATCATTTAAGTTGAAAATCAAAATCTATCTGGGACAAGTTTAAAAACTATTGATTCAATTTTTTTTTTTTTTTAAGAGAAACAATTGATTTTGAAATAAAGAAAGAAGCATAACTTTTGGGTTCTAGATACTAGTTTATACACACTGATTGCTTAATTAGTTATCAGATAGGGATCGCTAGTCTGTTATTCATGACCGTAAATATATTTTGCTCTTTTCTTCGTATGTATGAGTTTATTAAAAAAAGAAGTTTTATAACTATTAGGCTATTTATTAGTGATGACAAATGGGAATGGCCAAAAGAAAGGGGACTAGCTTTGTGACCAACGTAATCCATGACGAACTATTGTTTTTCTTTATTTGTTCCTTTTTTCCAAGAAAGTTTATTAGAGCTGGCTTGGAGAAAGTGACAATTTGAATCTCCATATAATATTGCATTGCAATTTGAATCTCAATATCACACAGAGAGAGAGATGGCGGAGGAAAACAAAGTGAGGATTCATGGAATGTGGGTTAGTCCTTTCGTTAGGCTTGTGAAACTGGCCCTCGAAATTAAAGGTATACAGTATGAGTACGTGGAAGAAGATTTGAAGAACAAAAGCTCACTGCTGCTCGAGTACAACCCTATCCATAAGAAGGTTCCTGTACTTGTTCTTAATGGAAAGCCACTTGTTGAGTCACTCATCATCCTCGAATATATTGATGAAACCTGGAAGAATGGTCCTCGATTTCTACCTGAAGATCCATATAAAAGAGCACAAATTCGCTTCTGGTGTAGCTTTGTCCATAGACAGGTTAGTGAAAAATTCATGTTTGAATTCATGCCTCTAAGCCTCTTTGTATGGTAAATATAACCTGGCTTATTGATCAGATTTATACTGTTGGAGATATTAAGCGGCATCTATATTAAGAGAATTGGAATACTAAAAATTCTAAAGTTTAAATCTTATAAATTGATGTGTAACCACTTAAAAAAACAAATATAATTTAAGATTTATTTATTATATTGTTAGAAGTAGCACTGATTGTATACATTATTATATCAATTTATAAATATTTTTTAGTAAGATTTATATTTACTTTAAACATTTTTACACGCATGTATAAAATAACATAGAATATTGCAAGCAGTTGAGATTCATAGGATTTATTTAATCACGCTGACTTAATTATCAGGATAAGTTATAACTTCATAGTTCATAGTATAGAGTATCTGTTTGGCATGATTAATTTTGCCAATTTATTTTACTATTCAATTTATTTTCGCTACTATTAATCTATTTTAGCTAACTTTTAAATAAAGTACTTTCAGCAAAAAATTTTTAATTTCGGTAAAATAAGCAGATTCCAAACAAACAAATGTTATTTCGTCATATTAGAACATAAATATTCGTTTAAAAATATATAGTTTAGAGTTATAGGAACATAGTAATCAATGCAGAATACAATAAACAATCTCACATGTTCAAAAGAACTAATCTATACTCAAACTAATACATGAACTAATGCTTGTAAGTTTTGGCATGCGAGTATTTAAGAACATGACCTTAGTACTCAAATCCGATGGAGCAGCACAAGAGAAAGCTGTGAAGGAAGTATTTGAGGGGTTAAACACACTTGAAGAGGAAATTAAGAACATTTTTCCAGAAGGGATTAAAATCATTGTATACGTTTTTAGACCCCTTAAAAACAAACAGATTAACTTAGTTATTTAGCCAAGTGATTAACTTAGGTAATTATTCAGATCTAAGTTAACACAAGTAAATCATATCATTGAAACAGTGCGGAAAATAAATAACAACGATATGATAACTTAGGAAAATCAAATCGGTAAAAAACCTGTGGAGAATTTAATCTAGCTATCCTCAAGGTAAAACATATCTACTATGAAAGAATTGAAGTTTTACAATAGCGACTTAGACCGCTAACATCCTATTGCTACCTCGAGCAGAAAACTTACTACTACGACCACGTGACAGTTTCGAGTTCACAGACTACTTCTTTCTTGGATTCACAGCAACCACAAGTACTCCCATTTGTGTTTTTCTTTAAGCTCTTTATGCAGCAACTAAAGCGATCACTAAGCTCTTGACATCAATCTTGAGATTGGAAACCCTAAGTATGTATGAAGGCAAATACTTCTAGATCTCACACGAAATTCATATACACAGCATAAACAACAACTACAAAACGTGGCTAGGCTTTTTCCTTTTATACTTAAGGCAAAACATAAAACCTTACATGTCATACGAGCTTGGGCTTGAGTTGGAAAAATTTGCAGAAAAACAATCTGCAAGAGCTTCGATCGATTGAGTCTACTTTTTGATCGATCAAGCCTTGCATAAAGTGAACAATAATTTTCTGTAATTACTCGATTCCAACTTTACACTAAACATACTTTGAGCAGCCTAATTCTAGACTCTAAATTTTGATCATGGTTTGCCAACATTACATATTAAAGTTCTAATACATTTAGATCCTAAATTCTTAGAACCTGACACATTGATCCGAAGAATGTGGGACTCTTGGGCCTTGTAATTGTATCTACATTTGGCCACTATAAGGCTCTGGAAGAATATCTTGGTTTGAAGCTTATAGACCCAGAGAAGGACCCCCCCCCCCCCCCCCCCCCCCACGTTTATTTTCTTGGTTGTCAGCTCTATTTGAGTTACTTGTGGTGAAGGAGGCAGTCCCCCCTCATGAAAAGGTGGTGGGGTTTCTCAAATATATGAGAGAGAACTCTCTCATATCTACTTCAGCTTGACCCTATAGTGAAATAAGTGGCAGCAAAGAACCTGGATGGGTTGTTGGGTTTCACTGACCTCTCTTCTATTTCCAGTTTTGTTCTGTTTCTTATTTACTTTTTCTTCCAGTTAATTAAGCTGGCTGTTCTAAGGCATATAGCTAATTTTTTCTTATATATTTAGTTTCAATTTCAAAAAATTTTGCTATCAAATTTACATTCTTGTGATAATTAATAATTAACTCCACCGACTATATACTACCAATGGAAAAGTTGAAATAAATCCTACCCGGTTGGTCTAGTAGTTCTCAAGGTCTAACGAGATTCATGAGGTCTTTGATTTAAAACCTACAGTTGGCATCTTGAGGTCATAATAATAGATTTATCCGTCTAATTATATGTTTTGTGTGGTTTGGGTGGGGGATTACACCTAGATTTGTTAAATCTATATTCTAGTACTGCTTTTACTTTTTGTTACTGAGCCCCCATGAACAACATCTTCGAATGATATTAAGCTCTTCTTTCATTCAATTTTAACCTTCAGTCTCAATCTATCCCTTCGAAGGTTGGCAGTAGGAGGGCACAAAAATGTAAGACCAAACAATTAGTGAAAATGTTAAATTTATATGCAAGTAGTCTCCGCTACAATGACCTAAACAATTTGTCCAACAAATCTGCCATTTATAGTTGGGTTAGTTTTTACACCTGTTCTAGGATCCTCTAGAGTTCAAGAAATTATTCAATCCTCGAGAATAACATGTCATCTTTACTCAGTGGTCCTCCCAAATAATAAAATACTGCTACCTTTTTGAAATTATTGTGTCAGATCCTAGTCAGACTAGTTCGAAAACTCTCATTTTCCATTTGACATTAGGGCTATTATAATTCATAATTGCTTAATGCCAACAGTAGAACACAAGCAAACAGTAGGAAATCGTGAATCATATTTGCATGTAGGGGCTAAAATAATACCTTAGGAGAGCTTATGGATAGTGGATGGAACCAGTGATTAGAGACCTCCGGTTGGGAGTGTATGATCGACGTTCTCCAACAATATCAACATCAACAACCACCGCGACAAGGATTGGAACCTTCGGAGGAAAAACCTAGACAATCAACAATGCACAACCATGAAGGGGTAGATCTAATAAGTTAAATCCGGGGTGTTTTGAGGGCATTCAAGTCATCAAGAAATTCACGTATACACCCCCCAATTTGAGCAATTTCCATCACATTAACCATATATGATTCTATAAGTATTTAATTTGTTATATCAGAATTTCAGATTTATAATCTTTTTAGTATTTTGTTTGTCTAATGTTTTAGAATTATGTCTAAATACTAGTAACTACAAAGCAACTATAGAGGAAATTGAATCTTAAATCACATTTTAAATTCTATAGTTTAAGAGATGTAACAAATTGAATCTCATAGTTTCAAATTACATTGATATGTTACTTTTTAAAACTCCATGGATTTTTTTTTTTTTTTGACATTAAAGTTTCATTTGTTATTTCTTTTGTTAACGTGTATAGTGTTGTGGGCTTTAGGCCCAACTAGATTACTTATATAACACACATTTTTGTACTACATTCTTACTTGTACTGTAATCATATGCCTCCTATATAAAGGCACTTATGTATATTCTTTCAGTGAGAAATACAATACAATTATTCAGTATTTATAGCATAGTATCAGAGTCACTGCTCTAACATTTTCTCAGCAGTCTTGTCTTTATTGGTGCTACTCCATTCTCATTGCTTCCGCTGTAGAACCTCCGGCATCTTCTAGCCATTGTCCTTGGGTTCCGGACTTACAACCGCCATTGTCAAGGAGTCCTGCACCACGCAGACCACTGCACTCACCGTCTTTGCTGTGCATCTTGCTTTGATTAAATTTTTGCAGGCACCACAGTGATCGTTTTGCCTCGATCTACTAAATCGTGGAGGTCTCACAGTCATTAGAGGTCGTACGCGTTGCCCAAAGAAGCTGCGCCTCAGTCATGCGCCTCACGCGCCACCTTCTACTCCTGTTGACGTCATCACTGCCATGTCAGCTAGGGTTGATGTCATCATCCAGTCCTTTGCTGATGTCACTAGCCACGTCGCCGTTGACTGACCATTGACCAGCGTTAACCAACTGTTGACTTTGACCAAGATTGATTTTGACTTCCCCAGGGTTGACTTTTGCAGTCCATGTGCTCCTTACCTAGTTTTTCGCGTAGATTTCATTTTTGCAGTCCATTGTTTCATATTTTGCTTCTAACTAAAGAATAAGGATAGGTATTCTTCTTGTTGCAATAATCGTAGCTGATTATCTAGTAAATGTTTTGGCCACAATATTGAGACTTGCTATCGTCGCAACAAATCAGCTGTTTCAATTTCTGCTGCTACTGTTGCTAACACTGAAAGTGTCCAGCCAATGGCTTTTGTCTTTGCACAGTCTAAATCTTCAGGACGCACTTTCACCATGTCCACAGATGACCTTAAAAACATCATCGCCAATGTCATTTGTATGGTTGGTAATGCATCTTATTCCTCTTCTTTCTCAGCTTTATCTGGTATGTCTCTTTCCTTTTGGCTTATGGATTCCACTTGTTGCAATCATATGACACCTCACTCATCCTTATTTTCTGAAGTCAAACCTGCACCACACCCTCTTAATATTCGCACAGCAAATGGTTCCACAATCTCTGGCCATAATATAGGTTCTGTTTTGACCTCCAACCTCTCGATTCCTAGGATCTTTAATGTTCTTGACCTTTCTTACAATTTATTTTCTATGGGATAATTAGCTGAGTTGGGTTATCATATTATATTTGATTATTCTGGGTGTATTGTGCAAGATCCAAGGACGGGACAGGAGCTTGGGACTGATCCCAGAGTTGGGCATATGTTTCCCATGGACAACCTTCGTCTTCCACTTGTTGCTCTTGTTTCTGTTGCTACAGTTACTATAGTTTCTTCAATTCCTTCCCTTACACTTTGGCATGCTCGACTTGGTCATGCATCTTCTTCTTGGGTACAATAATTGGCTTCTAGAGGTTTGTTAAGTTCAGTGTCTACAGAAAATTTTGATTGTGTTTCATGTCAGTTAGAAAAACAACCAGCTTTGCCTTTCAATACTAGTGTATCAATATCCACTAATATCTTTGACCTTATTCATTTTGATGTTTGAGGGCCTTCTTCTATCTCTAGTATTGGTGGGATCTCGATATTTTGTTGTCTTTGTTGATGATTACTCTCGTTATAGAGAGATTTTCAATATGAAACATCATTCTGAATTATTGGAAGTATATTCCAATTTTGCAAAGATGGTTGAAACTTAGTTTTCTAGATGCATCAAAATTTTTCGATCTGATAATGCTCTTGAATACACTTAATATGCTTTCCAAGCTGTTTTGCATTCCTATGGCACTATTCATCAACTAATTTGTCCAGGTACCTCTCAGCAAAACAGTAGAGCCGAATGAAAACTTCGTCATATTCTTGACACTGTTCGTGCTCTCTTTTTCTCTGTCAAAGTTTCTGCTCCTTTTTGGGGTGAAACTGCTCTTCATGCTCTTCATGTTGTTCATGCTATTAATCGCATTCCGAGTCCTATTATCCAAAACCAAACTTCATACGAGCGCCTTTTTGGGTCACCTCCAGACTATTACCACCTTCGCTCCTTCCGTTCTGTTTATTTCGTTCTTTTTCAGTCACATGAGCATAACAAACTTGAGACTATGGCGAAACTCAAAAGGGGTATCGATGTTATGATCTTGTCTCCCATCGTCTTCATATCTCCCGCAATGTTGTCTTTTGAGAACATCGCCTCTTTGTCAAGCTCTCTCACTTTCGTGCCTCCCTGTCTTCCTCCTCTGTCTTAGATTTTTTTTTTCCAGATGAGGCATATATTCCTTCTGTAGCTGCTCTTGATCCTCTTGTAGTTGCTCCTGATTCTCCTATAGACTTCTCTGTCCAACCACCAGATATCACTGATCCCTTTCCTAGTTCACCCTTTAATGAATAGGTGGAAGATGAACATGTTGAAAACGAGCTACCCAACCCCAACCTTGAGCTTGGGTCCCCTGCTCCTGCTCCGCCTGAAGATCTTACACAAGACATTCCACCTTGTCACTCAACTCGGGTAAGATCTATTCCTGAACATTTACTTGACTATCATTGTTACACTGCTCTTGCTACACTACACAAGCCTCACACCTATCGTGAGGCTTCCACTGACCCTTTATGGCAGATTGCAATGAAAGAGGAACTTGATGCATTATCTAAAAACCATACTTGGGATTTGGTGTCACTCCCCCTCGAGAAATTTGTGGTTGGTTGTAAATAGATCTACAAGATTAAGACTTGCTCTGATGGGTCCATTGAGCGCTACAAAACTTGTCTTGTTACAAAAAGTTTTACACAGGAGTATAGGATTGATTATGAAGAGACCTTTATTCCGATTGCTCGTATCTCATCTGTTTATGTCCTCTTAGCTGTTGCTGTTGCCAGTAAATGAGACCTTTTTCAGATGGATGTAAAAAATGCATTCCTTAATGGGGATTTAAGTGAAGAAGTTTATATGCAACCTTCTCTTGGTCTCTATGTTGACTCAAATATGGTTTACCACCTTCGACGTGCACTTTATGGTCTTAAACAAGCTCTACGAGCTTGGTTTGCCAAATTCAACTTTACCATCTCTCACTTGGGTTACATGGCCAGTCATTATGATTCTGCCTTATTTCTTCATCGCACTGACAAAGACACTATTTTAATTCTCCTGTATGTGGATGATATGATCATAACTGGTGATTACCTCAGTGGCATTTAAGAACTCAAGGATTTTCTCAGTTAGCAGTTTGAGATGAAAGATCTTGGACATCTTAGCTACTTCTTGGGTCTTGAAATCACTCATTCTACAGATGAACTTTATATTACTCAAGCCAAGTATGCTTCTCAACTCTTGTCTCGAGTTGGACTTACTGATAGCAAGATTGTTGACACTCCAGTTGAGCTTAATGCGCATCTGACCCCTTCAGGGGGGGAAACCATTGTCTAATCCCTCTCTTTACAGATGCTTGGTTGGCAGCTTAGTTTATCTTACTGTCACTTGTCTAGAAATTTCCTATGTTGTTCACCAGGTGAGCTAGTATCTGTCTGCTCCACGATCGATTCACTATGCTGCTGTTCTGCGCATTCTTCTATACCTAAAGGGCACTCAATTCCATGATCGCTTCTACTTTACTCAGTCTCCTCTTATTCTTTGTGCATTTTCTAATGCTGATTAGGTAGGAGATTCCACTGATCGCAAGTCCACCACTAGTTATTGCTTTCTTCTTGGTTCTTTCCTGATTTCTTAGCGAAGTAAGAAACAAACTCATGTGGCCTGCTCTAGTATTGAAACAGAATATTGTGCCCTTGTTGATACCACATCTTAGCTCCTTTGGCTACGATGGCTTCTCAAAGACTTAGGTGTGTCTACATCCTTTGCTACTCCTATTTATTGTGACAACCAGAGTGTCATTCATATTGCTCACAATGATATATTCCATGAATGGACTAAACACATCGAGATCGATTGTCATTTTATCCGTTATCATCTTGTCTATGGTGCTCTCAAGTTGATCTCAATCTCTTCTAAAGATCAACTTGCAAATATCTTTACCAAGTCACATCCTAAAGGACACTTTCGTACTTTGGTTGACAATCTCAAGTTGGTGAGTTTGAGGGGGGCTATTAACGTGTATAGTGTTGTGGGCTTTAGGCCCAACTAGATTACTTGTATAACACACATTCTTGTAGTACACTTTTACTTGTACTGCACTCATATGCCTCCTATATAAAGGCACTTGTGTATATTCTTTCAGTGATAAATACAATATAATTATTCAGTATTTCTAACATCTTTAATATATAATCCACCATGTTGTACATTGTAGCATACTGCAGTCCTAGTGTTGATTCAGTAAAATTGTTTTATAGCACGAGTTACCGGTGCTTAAGTTAGAGGATCAGTACGATCAGTTTGTATACACTGTATATAAGAGCCACTAATTCAATAACATTGTGAACTCATTCAATTTCTTCAAATTCTCTCTTCCTTTCTCTCTTTGTCTTTTCCTTCATTTTCTTCGATCTTTCACACCCAAAATATTCCTCACCATACTTTGTAGAAAATGAAAGGTAGAAAGTTGAGCAATTTTATTTTTATGTACCAATTAAAACAAATCACTTCAATAGTTGTAAAAAATTTATGAAAATTTTGTGTTACTAAATTAGTAGATTTATTGTTTTGTTTTTCGGTTAAAGTTTAAAATCTCTAGACTTTTTATTTCGGGCAATATATTGAGATTGTTTATTTTATTTTATTTATTTTTAACAATTTATAATTAAGATAACAGATCTTTAATATAGTCCTATAACTGGCATCAATTGTTCTTTTTTAGTTAACATATAAAATTTCTTAACTTTTTTATTTTTTATCTATATTAAAGACACAAATCTTTTACATTTTTTAATTTTTTTTTCAACATACTCAAGAGGCAAATTTTGATTGAAGTATTGTTACTTTGATATAAACCCACCACTAACATTAATTTTATTATATAACTTTCACCATATGTCATGTCAACAGCTAGATTTGTTTTCTTTTTTTTTTACTTGTTTATTTTGTAAAGTTAAAATTTTAGGAAAAATTGCACTTTTCCATATTTTAGAGGAATGAGTTTAGTGGCCTGTAATTAATTTTTCTTAGAAATGCTAAGACCACAATTTTTGTCACAACTTGCTCACGTGGCAAGTTGTGAGTGATTGAGTAAAAGTGGTGGGTCCACAATTCCACCACTCATGATTTGCCACGTGAGCAAGTTGTGATAAAATTTGTGGTCTTAATATTACTCATTTTTCTCAATTCTAGCATAGGCCAATCCAACATCTCCCCACCCAAAGCAATATAATAGAACAGTAATCCCTTTAAAAACCGAGAAGACCACTAAACTACGTGAGAAAGTTGCAATTTGGTAAAACTGATTTCTTGATTTTCATTAACTGAGTTTTACACTTTATATACAAAGCCGAGATACACTCCATAACTAACTTAACAAGCTCCTAGATTAGCTACAGTGAATAACTAACCAAGACACGTGTGAATTAAAAACTAACTAACTCTAATTGCTAAACTACAAGTCATTGAGTGTACAAGTTTTATTTACAGAACATAAACTACACTGTCGTTTGTGCAGCTTGTTATTCAACTTCACTGTTTTCTCTTGACAACTCGATGCTTCTTGCTCTTGGTAACTTGATGCTTGATTCCTTGTAGACTTTGTCTATCCAATCTACTTGGATAAGTGCAATTCCACTTGCTCTGCAATTGAACCCTCATTTGCAAAAGTTGAATCTTCAAGTTGCTTCACTGTAACTTTCTTGCTTTGGCTTTGATACTCCCCCTCAAGATGGACTGAGGAAGAGTAAATGTTAATCAGTCCCATCTTGGACACTAGCTCAGAAAATTGTTTATAAGTCTGTCAGCTGACACTGAGTTCTTACATAGAACCTTGTCCCTCACAACATGACAATTAATCTCAATGTGTTTGGTCTTTTCATGAAACACTGGATTGGACCCTATATGCAAAGCTGATTGACTATCACAAAACAGTAAGGCTTCTCTATCATGAACAACCTGGAAATCTCTTAACAAATAGAGAATCCACACAATTTCACATGTTGACACAGCAATAGCTCTATATTTTGCTTCAGCTGAAGACATTGAAACAATTGATTGTTTCTTTGACTTCCAAGAAACCAATGAGTCCCCAATGAAGATACAATAACCTGTAACTGACCTCCTTGTATCAGGATAAGAGGCCTAATCTGAGTCAGTAAATCCTTTGACATGAAGCTATGATTCTGCAGAAAAGAAAATGCCCTTTCTTGGTTCATTCTTCAAGTAATGTGGAATCTTCAAGGCAGTTGCAAGATGAGGTTTTATAGGCTTAGCCATGAATTGGCTTAGTTTATGCACTGCAAAGGTGATCTCTGGCCTGGTGATGGTCAAGTAGAGTGGCCTGCCTACTAGTCTTCTAAACTGACTTGGATCATCAAGCAATTCTCCTTTATACTTGCTGAGTTTTAAGGCTGGCTCCATAGGAACTTTTGCAGGTCTGCATCCAAGTAAACTAGCATCTTCTAATATCTCTAAGGCATATTTCCTTTGATGCAAGGAAATGCCCTTTGTTGTTCTAGGCATTTCCAAACCGAGGAAATATTTCAATTCACCCAAATCCTTCAACTTGAACTTTTGGTCTAACAAAACCTTAAACTCCTCAACCCACTTTCTGTCATTACTTGCAACCAAAACATCATCAACATAGACCAACAATACAATAAATGAGTCACCTTGTTGTCTAGTAAAGAGAGAGTAATCTGCCTTGGATTGAACAAAACCAAATCTAATCAATGTAGCAGAAAATTTTGGAAACCACATTCTAGATGCTTGTTTAAGACAATAGAGAGATTTGTTGAGCTTGCAAACTACCCGTGAATGCTTCCCCTTACTGTGAAAGCCTGGTGGAAGAGCCATGTAAACCTCCTCATACAAATCCCCATGGAGAAAGGCATTATTCACATTAAGTTGGTTGGGAAACCAGCCTTTCACAGTAGCCATTACAAGCACACATTTCATAGAAACCATTTTTGCCACAGGGGAAAAGGTCTCAATGCAATCTAGACTTTCCTTTTGAGTGAAACCCTTGGCAACTAACCTAGCTTTGTACCTTTAATTGAGCCATCTGATTTATATTTCACCCTATACACCCACTTATATCCTATAGGCTTCTTACTTGGTGGAAGTGAAGTGAGTGTCCAAGTATTGTTTGCTTCTAATGCTGCTGTTTCAGCATCCATGGCTTCTTGCCATTTGGGATTGCCAACTACTTGGTAATAGTGTGTGGGTTCAAGGATAGTGGAAATAGAACAACAAAAATGCTTGTAAACGGGTGAAAGGTTAGCATAAAAGAGATAATCATGGATATGATGAGAAGTACCTGAGCCTGAGGGAAATGGAATGGGAGCTGAGGTTACTTGATTACAATGATAAGCTTGGAGGTAAGAAGGTGGTTTACAGGGTCTAGTGGATCTTCTAGGGACATGAGGAACAAAATTAAGAGGATCTGATGCTGCTATTTCAGCATCCATGGCTTCTTGCCATTTGGGATTGCCAACTGCTTGGTGATAGTGTGTGGGTTTAGGGATAGTGGAAAAAGAACAACAAAAATGCTTGCAAGCAGGTGAAAGGTTAGCATAAGAGAGATAATCATGGATAGGATGAGAAGTACCTGATCTAGAGGGAAATGGAATGGAAGCTAAGGCCACTTGATTACAATGATAAGCTTAGATGTAAGAAGGTGGTTTACAGGGCCTAGTGGATCTTCTAGGGACATGAGGAACAAAATTAAGAGAATTTGATGGACTAGGAGAATAGTTAGGTACAACATATGTAGTAGTGTCAGTAAGGGCATCAGATGCATCAGGAAAGTCTTCCTCATCAGGATCATGATGAACTTGGATGATAGTGTCATTAGAAATTGATGAAGAAGGAGAAGGGGTAGTGGACAAAGGAAAAGTAGAGAAAGTAGGTGAAGGAATAGAGGGTATGGTAGGCAAGGGAATTAAATCAGTGGACTCAATGGTGGTCTCTTTTGAAAAAGGGAAGATAGTCTCATGAAAAACTACATCCCTAGAGATAAAAATAGAATGGGATTCAAGGTCAAAGAGTTTGTAACCTTTGATATTAAAGGGGTAGCCTAGAAAGAAAAATTTTCTAGCTCTAGGAGAGAACTTATGTTTGTGAGGACTAGTATTGGTAGCATAACAAAGAAAACCAAAGGTTCTAAGAAGCTCATAAGGTGTTTTGTAATTTAAAAGAGGAGAGGGAAGCCTATTGATCAAATAGACAGCGGTGAGAACATAGTCACCCTAAAAAGCTAAAGGAGCATTAGATTGAATTTGTAAAGCCCTAGCTGTAGCAAGTGTGTGTTGATGCTTCCTTTCCACAACTAAATTTTGTTGTGGAGTATAAACACAACTTTGCTGATGAATAATACTATTTGAATTATAAAAATCAGGCATATTGAATTCATGGGGATTATCTGATCTAATAGATTTAATTTTAGTTCCAAATTGAGGTAGGACCATATTGTAGAAAGAGACAATGATGGTTCTAACATCAGATTTAGCTTTTAAGAGGAAACCCTAAGTTGCCCTTGAAGCATCATCAACCATAGTGAGAAAAACTTTATGACCATTAGATGTTAAAACAGAAAATGGTCCCCAAACATCCATATGCACAAGATCAAAAGAATGAGAAGATCTTTTATTATCAAAAGGGAAAGGAAGCCTCTTTTGTTTTGCCAAGGGGTAACAGTACAAGACTTAGTACAACAATGCTGAAGAAAAGGCAAAACATGACGTAAGGAGTGAATTTTTACATTAGAAGGATGTCCTAGTCTTGAATGCTAAAGAGAAAACAGATTACTTTGAAGAGTAGAAGAACAAAAACTAGTAAAAGATTTGAAATTATGCTTGGAGAGAAAATCAACAAGGGAAGTAGTGGCTTGAGACAAGCTTAACTTGTAACAAGTATAAACCATCATGCATTTGGCCCATTCCAATTGTTCTCCAATTAATAAGGTTCTGTATAAAGCAAAATGTAAATAGAAAAACAAGGAAAAAGGGCTGTGATTTAGTTAAGGCACTAACTGATAAAAGATTGAAAGTGAATGAGGGAACACAAAGGACATTTGTAAGGGTAATGTGAGATGAAAGTTGGATGGTTCCAATGTGCGTTACAACAACTTTCCCATTAGGCGATTCAACCATAGTGTGCGAAATTTCAATATAAGAAGTTAACAATTGCATGGAATAACCTATGTGATCACTTGCACTAATGCAATCACTCAAGTTTTAAGTCCATAAGCTCTCCTATTTATAATTTTAGAAGAAAATACTGAATGCTTAAAAGTGATAGAGGTACTTGTAATTGCATTGGTTGGTAGAGCCACTGCATTAGCAACATGTGGTTCTGGACCTTGTGGAAGGTGCTAAGTAGAACATGAACCAATCAAGGCAAGGAGTTGCTGATATTGATCATGAGTAAAAGCTGGTGCACGAGAAGCAACAACAAATATAGTGAAATCTATAGTGGTAGGAGGAAGACTGCCTTGGAGTAGCCTAAGATTTGATGAAACCTAATGAGCTGAGGCATTCTTGTTGTTCTTAAACTTAAAACTTGGAGGAAAACCGGGAAATTTGTAACATTTGTCCACTGTATGACCCAATTTTCTATAGTGAGTGCACAAAGGTCTCTCTTCTCTTTTGGCATTGTGACTAGAAGTAGCAAAATTCTGTGACTTGATGGCTAAAGCAGTTGATTCAACCCTAACTAAATTTCCAATAGACCTTTGCATCTCTTCTTGAATGAACAAGAAGTATGCTTTGTTGATTGAAGGGAGTGGATCCATTAGAAGGATTTGAGTCTTGACTTGAGAAAAAGATTCACTGAGTCCCATAAGGAACTTCACTACTACCTTTTTTGCTTGAAGATTTGCAAGTCTCTGATTAATGCCACAAACACACTTTCCACATGTGCACAAAGGGAATGGACTGAAATTTTGTAGCAGATCCCTCAACACCTTCAACTGAGTGAAATAGTCAGTAATTGATTGTTCCCCTTGATGAAGCTCAGCAAGTTGCTTTTGAATATTGAACACCTTAGGTCCATTTCCTTGACAGAAAGTATCTTTGAGATCAGTCCAAATCTTTGGGGATGTGTCCTTGTATATGATACTTGCTTAAATCTTGGGAGAAATTGAATTGATGATCCAAGTTCCAACCATATTGTCAGCTCGGATCCAGGCTTGAATAGCTAAAAGAAAATCCGCAAATGTTGAAGAAATGGTTAAAGAACCATCTATAAAACCAAACTTGTTCTTGGCAATGAGTGATTTTTAGTAATTGACTATTACCCTTGATGAAGCTTAGCAATTTGCTTCTGAATATTGAACACCTTAGGTCCATTTCCTTGACAAAAAGTATCTTTGAGATTGGTCCAAATCTCTGGGGATGTGTCCCAATATATGATACTTGCTTGAATCTTGGGAGAAACTGAATTGATGATCCAAGTTCCAACCATATTGTTAGCTCGGATCTAGGCTTGAACAGCTGAAGGAGAATCCACCAATGGTGAATAAATGGTTGAAGAACCATTTATAAAACCAAACTTGTTCCTGGCAATGAGTGATTTTCTCATAGATCTTGCCTAAGCAGGGTAATTCTCACCTCCAATTAAATGTTAAGAAGTAAGCACAGCACTAGGATTCTCTCTGTGATGCAAGAACAGAGGATCATTTGGATTGTATGAGTCTTGTGGTGGAGATGAAGTTTCTGAGAAAGTGTTTGTTGTTGCAGCAGCCATTGAAGAGCTTAAGGAAGCTTTACAAAGATCAACAATGGCATCAAAAGAGAGAAAAATTGAAGAAGAAATCAAAGGAAATTAAAGAAGAAGAAAAGGAAATCAGTAGAAAATTCCCAAATTGAAAGAACCCAAGAATTTTAGAAACTTCTAGAGAGTTTCTCTGATACCATGTGAGAAATTTGCAATTTGGTAAAACAAATTTGTCATTAACTTAGTTTTACACTTTATATACAAAGGTGAGATACGCTATGTAACTAACTTAACTAACTCCTGAATCAGCTATAGTGAATAACTAACCAAGACAAGTGTGAATTAAAAACTAACTAACTCTTGTTTCTAAACTAAAAGTTGTTGAATGTACAAGTTTTATTTACAGAACATAAACTACACTACCGTTTACGTAGCTTGTTATTCAACTTCACTGTTTTCTCTTGACAACTCGATGCTTCTTGCTCTTGGTAACTTGATGCTTGATTCCTTGTAGACTTTGTCTGTCCAATTTGCTTGGATGAGTGCTATTCCACCGGCTCTACAACTAAACCCTTATCCACAAAAGTTGAATCTTCAAGTTGTTTCACTGCAAATTTTTTGCTTTGGCTTTGATAAACTATGGAAGGCTATATTTTGGATTGATATGTTATAAATATATATTTTTGTTTTTATTCATTTGGAATGATATAAAAAATTTATTTTCACTTTTCATGTAAAAAAGAAAAAGAAAAAAAGAAGAAAAGCAATAATAGTGGAATAGTATTGTGGCATTTTTTGTTTTGTTTTATACATATAAGGTATTATGGTATATAAAAAAAATGTACTACTCAAACAAGAACTCAATAATAAAAAAGAAAATATATAAAAATACGATATTGTTATTTAGTATTTACTCCAATCTTGTTGGGAGTGACTTGGGAGTATGGTAAGGGTGGAACCACCCCCCCCCCCCCCCCTCCCCCGCGGTGCCCCCCAAAAAAAAAATAATGTTTAAATCACTACAAAGAGTTTTTGGCTAAGTTAGACATCCTAATATACCCATAATGCTCCCCCTAAAGCTTGAATTTGTGATCATCCCTCCCTCCTTTCCCCAAGTACTTGTGAGATGATCACCACATCAATAGTCAAAAAGTAGTAATAGACAGAATTAAATTCTAATTATAAAAAAGGAAAGAATACACTTTACCACTCTAAACTGTGCATCAGATTACACTTAGCACCATAAACTATTCGAATGCACACTTTGCACACTAAATTATCGTACTTATTACTCTTTGCACCCCTGTGTTACTTTTGCTCTTATATTTAACAGAATCATATTGCATATGACAAGCACATGCATTTTGTTTAGGTGAAACAAACTTAAAAGACCGAAACACCATTTTTCAAAATCAATTAAAACAAAAGCCAATTTTTTTCCACATCTCCTCCCCTGACTCATGTGCATGCCAGCTTCTTCTCCAAACTCAGACCTTGTAAACCTTCTCTCCCAAATTGGGGATGGAAGTGATAATGATGTTTTTGGAAGTGATTTGTTGATAAGGTTAAAAATGCTTGCCAGACTGCAGTTGATGCGGGAATTTATACTATGCAAAAGGCTAAAGAAGCTTCTGATGAACTGATCCCTTATACTCATTAATTACTTTATTCACATCCCTATCTAAAAGATGTAATTTTTCCAATTGGTAGTACTCTTGTTGGTCTCCCTCCTTGGCTCATGTGCGTGCCAGCCTCTTCCCCAAACTCAAATTCTTGTAAACCCCAAATCCCCAATCACAAATAGACCAACATATGAAAGGTTTTTAAAAGTCATCAACTTGTCCCTATCAATACCCACTGCACTCTGAGCTGCTAACATACGAGTAAAGACATTTGACTTCCATCGATGCAAAAACCATACAAATGAAAGAATAAACGCACCCCTCTAAGTCTGTCCAAGGTACAATGATGCCATAGTGGTTATTGCGACCATTACAACCCTGAACATCAAAGTCATCATGACTTTGCATAGCATACTTGTGAAATCTCCTTAAAAGCCTAGGCATAGATGACCAATGGAAAAAAAAAAATAGCTTTTATTTTAATTGATTTTGAAAAAGGGTGTTTCAGTCTTTTAAGTTTGTCCTACCTTAACAACATGCATGCACTTGTCATGTGCAGTAAGATTCCGTTAAATATAACAACAAAAGTAACACCAAGGTGCAAAGTGTGTAAGTGTGATAATTTAGGGTGCAAATTGTGCGCTCAAATAGTTTATGGTGCAAAGTGTAATCTGATGCATAGTTTAGAGTGATAAAGTGTAATTTCTCCTTATTTATAGACTTAAAAGCAATGTTTAAATACCATTCTATTTTGGCCGAAATGGCTAGAAGTTTTTGTCTTGGTATGTTGTTTGGTGTGGGTCACTTAGCTAGGTCTAACAAAATAGGAATATATGGCTAGAGTAGGAAAAAAAAAAAAAAAAAAAAAAAGAGCTGCCATTGGCTCTATCTATTGAAGCTTTAGTTTTGTCAATGGAAAAACGCACCACATCAATTTGGTGAGCTGACATATTTCTTTCTAATTTTTTTTATTAGTACACTAGCTTGGTTTGAGCTACATGTTTTTGTATTTGTTTTTCTTGATATATATATATATATATATATATATATATATATATATATATATATATATAATTTAAATATTTATATGCGAATTTTGGTTTAGGAGTCATTATTATGATACAAAAAAATGTCACAATATTTTCACAATTGTTGAGGTATCAGTTCCTTATATGTCAAAATAAAATAATAAAATATAAGGTTGGGACCAACCATAACTGAAAATAAAAATATTGTGAAAATGTTTTGACATAGGTTAGTTCCTTATGAATCAAAATAGAATAAAATTATAAAATATCAAACTAGAATCCGCTACAACTAAAAATAAGTATATTTTATTGTGAAAATGTTGTAAAGTTTTGTTATTATCACAATATTTTCACAACTATTAGGGTGTAAGTTTCTTATAGTTATAGGTCAAAATAAAACAAAATAATAAAATATTAGATAAGATCCACCACAATCGAAAATAAAGGTATTGTGAAAATGTTGTGACATTTAGTTGTGTTACTAAACTTCTTTTTCGATTTAGTCAAATTTGGGAGCCAAAATTTACTGTTTCATGCATAGTTTTTTTGGTTTGGCTTTTTATTCCTCCCCCCCCCCCCCCCCCCTTCTCCCAGTGTGGCCGCGCCAAGGTTTAAATAAAAAAACACATAACTTTACACCAAAAAAAAGGGCCCATTTATGTTTGGGGGTAGTTTCATTCCCCCTCATAAACTTTAAAATTGAGTAAATAATCCCTTTTAGTCAGTATATATTACTTTTACCAAATAGGTTCTAAAAAATTATCATGCCAAATTAATATTCATATTTTAAATAGTTGCTCTAAGTTGATATACATGGTTTCATACTTTTTCAAATAAAAATTTATCTTAATTTGCTCACTCAAAGGATAACACATGCCTTGTACGTGACTAGGCCCAAAGACCCGACCCACCCAGCCAAACCGACCAGACCTGAACCGTTCGCCGTCCGACCCGACTACTTGGTTGTCGATGGTGGGTTCCTGCCATCCCAAACCTATTCTGACGGGTCGAGTGATGGGTCTTCCCTTTCAAAACCCGATCCACCCAACCTGATCGTGATTTATAATCTTCAATGCTCAGGGTTCTTAGTTCTCACATTCTTTCTCAGTCTTAAGGCTCTCTCTCACTCTCTCAATCTCTTAACATCTTCGATATGTGCCAATCCACACTGATATCTCAACATCACTGAGCTTTCAACCTCCATCATCGCCGATCTATGCCGAGCTCTCAACCTCCATCATCGCTGATCTGTGCTGATCTCTCAACCTTCATAATCACAGATCCGCAATTCTCTTCCATTCACCATCGTTGATATGCAATCTTTGCCATTCACCATCTTCGATCTGAGAGTCAAGGTTGTAGTTTTCAGTAATTTTCTCTTTATTTCTTTGTTTCAGTCTCATGTAAGTCCAGTTTCTATTTGTGTTCTTTGGATTTATAGGTTACTAGTGTTTGGGTTTGTAGATCTGTTCTTCATTGTAGATTTGTTTTTTAGATTTGTAAAATTTGTGATCTTCGATCTTTGCCTTTTGGTCAAAATCAAATTTGACTGTTGTGCACCCAAGCCTAATCTGACCTGGCCCGTGATTTTCATGTTCGGCGATGGGTTCGTTGCCCTGCCACTTGACCAGATCAGGTTGGTTCTAGTTGAGCACAAACCCGAACCAAACCGACTCGTGGACACCCCTATACGTGACACCCAAACTAGTATATACATAAAATGTCATGCCCTAAACGCCAAAGGGTCCAAAGCATGAGGAAGACATCTCAAAGTACCTGTAGATTTTTCCTTTTTGACAAACCAACCCACATAAATCATATCAAGTACCAACATCAATAATTATCATAATAATTCCATTGAATATACTCTCAAAATAAGTCAGAGCTCTAAGCAGTAATTACAAGGACCATTGGCCACAAAAGAATAGAGGTCTGAATAAATAATTACATAACATCAGCTTGTCCCATCAGTGGGAATAAAGTCACAACCGCTATAATATACAAAAGAATGAGTCAAGCCTATTCTAAGATGTACATCATCTAATATCTCCATTACAAAAGTTCAGCCTCCATCAATAGTTAGTCTAACTACTATTAGCCACCAAAAAGTTGTCTCAAAATATGTTGCCTACTCTGAAAAGTTTATAAAATAATGGAATGAGACAGAGCCCAGTAAGTAGCACAATTAATTGGGGGGGGGGGGGGGGGAGGAAATGCAAGTTTCATAATAATGGACATTTTACAAAACATTTTATAATTTGGAGAATTTCTATGAAAATCCAGCAAATCCATTTTTCTCAATAAAATGACAAGAATGATTAAAAGAATGTAGCATCAAGGTTTTTTTTTTTTTTTTTTTTTTTTTTTTTTTTTTTTTTTTTTTTTTTTTTCCAAAGTATTCCAACATGTAACTACGTACTATTTACTGTGAGCTATCAAAACACAAATTTAAAACCTGAAAATCCAACCCAAGGCCACGTGATAAGCCGCCATAAAGACATTAGGTATGCCATAAAGACATCAAGTTATGCCACGAAGACATCAATTATGCCACAAAGACATCAATTCGCCACAAAGACGGGGTGCCAAGATACCAACGTCACAAAGACTACGACATCTGGTTGGGTAATCACCGGGTAGTCACATGTCATAGCCCAAGGGTAAAAGCATAAAGAGCTCACAGTTTACATGAAATCAAAACACTGTTCAATTTCAAGTAGTTTCACAAAAACCCTTGAAATACCCAATATATTCACAAGGTTTTCAAATTTTTCCAAAATCATTTATTGTCAATAACATTTTCTATCAATTTTCCAAATATCACAAGTCAAGATAAAACATCTTTAGAATTTGCAAATAATGCAACAAATCCATAAAAGCCATCCCCAAGAATTATATCAAAGATGCTTATCTCTTCCATACTAACAAATCATGCATTTCCCCATATGTAATATTAAACATGATGCGCTTTTCATATATAAAATCATATATAATAAGGTCACAACACAATACTTTTTAAGAAAATATAGTTCCACAAATAATTTTCCAAAATGTGTTTGACCCAAACAAAGTTTATGCAACATGGTTATTCTCCAAAAATCCCATTAAAAAGCTACTTACCTTGCAACCCGCAAAAAACCTAACTCTCCAAGCTCCAAAAAAGATTAGCTATAACCTAAACAATATCAAGCAAACTTATCACAATAAGCATAAAGCTTGACATTGCATTTAACTATGAATTAGAGATTGCTAACTAAGCAATTAATTAGGTAAGCCTAGTAATTAACCTCACAAATAATATATTCCAACACAACCATTTAAATCTTTTACTAGTACCTGCACATCCTTAGTGCGATGGTCATTCTACAAGTATAAGTGCTTGTGGAGTGTGGGGGGCAAGGGCCGGGGTTCAAGTCTTCAGGAGGGAGCTTTACACACATATACACTTAGATTAGGCTAGAGTAGAATTCTATCTTGTATCAAAAAAAAAAAAAAAAAAAATCTTTTACTAGCTCCAAATAAACTCAATAAAATTATATTCACAATCTATTTCACATTAAAAAGCCAAAACTCTCAAATCCTCACAATTTAGATAACCACCATTGCAAAAATCATAAACCCATTCATCAAATACATCCACCAAGACCAAAACCCTTGCATAAAAACACATAAATATCACTTCTAATGCTCATAAATCACATGGGTATTATTATTAAAGCTTAGATAGACATAACCTCAAGCAAAAGCATATAAACCCACCAAAAGATTAGGAATTTTCTACCACAAATAAATAGAGATGAGTGAGCCTTACCTTATTCTTATGGAGTTTTCTGGTATACTTCGCCGAAAAAAAATGGTGGAGGTGATGAGAAGTGAAGGTGCCGGTGGGAGAGTGAGGGAGTGTGAGAGAGAAGTGTGTTGTGTTGAGAGAAAAATGAAAAAGAAAAGAAGAGAAAATAGACACTTTACCAAGGAGTGGTGGGGAGCAAAAGGGTAGGTGGGGTCACACGTGTGGCCCCTTAAAATCTGATCGCATTTTTTTTTGGTTGGGGCGTTACATAAAAGGTATCATGATCAAAAAAACTCAGTAATAAAAAAGAAAATATATAAAATAGAGGATTGTTGTTCACCACAATTGTGTTGGGACTTTGTAGAATGGTAAGTGCTGGGAAACCTTTATATATATATATATATATTATGACTTGTAATTTGCCACTTTTTTTCTAAAGCTAAGTTAGACATCCTAATATACCCTATCCTCCGTTCCCCTTCACACAAGTACCTGTGAGATGACCACCACCCCACAAGTTATGTGTAATTTGCTACAATTTTATTTTTTTGGAGGAAGAAGACATTCATTTTATTGAAACTGAATAGACATATTTTGGCTTGAATAACATAAAAAAATACATGGCAGGATATCTTCCATTCACACTACACAACTTAAAAAATTAAAAGCTAATTTAGCCAAACTATGAGCAACTTTGCTGCCATCTCTCTTTGTATGAGAGTAGAGCAATTTAGAGAAAAAACTAGTAAAAGACCAGCATCCTATAACAGTAACTCATGCGAAGCCAAACCTGGGTTATCATGTTTCAAAGCCTTCACCACTAACTCAAAATCACCCTTCACAATGACACTGCCTACACCCACTTCTGTCCCGAACTCTAGAGCTCTTATTGCGGCCATTGCTTGAATCTCTGCTACCTGATATGCTTGAGGTAATTGTTGGGCTAGAGCGACAATTACCATCCCCTGATTATCGCTAATTGATAACACCGATCCCAGATTTATTGTTCTCTGCAAAAACGGCTCCATCATAATTTATTTTGAAAGAATCCAGTGGAGGTGATTTCCAGGTGACTCGGGTCTGCCATGGTTTAGGTGTGCGTGCTGGAGAAATGGCCTTGAATTCCTCATAGTGATCCTTGGATACCTGGGATAGTTGGTCTGTGGTGCAGCACTCGGTGTAGTCGAATATGGTTTCGTTGCTCAAACAATTGTGGCAAACAAATCTGGATTTTTGGCATGCTTGAGCACCCATGCTGTGAGTTGCTTGAAATTATGGAACTGAGTTTGGCTTCTAAAATCCCATGGCTCGGAATCAGTCCAGACAACATCCAGTTCGGTGCAAGTTCATAAAGCGTACAGAGGATCTTTCGAAGCCAAGGAACACAGGTCACATGTGGGGTCTGTGATGATGGTAGGACCAGATTTTTCTTTGATGGCATAGTGTTTCTACAATCCCTCCAAATGAAATTTCTGAGCTTATTTGGAGTTGGCAAAGCTCAAACTCCTTTCCACAAGTCTTTGTCATGGTCTTGGTTAAACTCCTATCTATCCAACTCTTATTCCTCCTTCAAAAATTTGTATCCTGACTTGCATGTGCACTTCCCATCCTTCGACATTGCCCAAACAATCTTGTCCTTTGATTCCATATGGCTCAAAGGGATTTTTTTTGATGCCGAAGCCTCCTGTGGGGGTGAAAATGCCATCAACCATGTTTGTGTCCCAGCTTCTAGTCTCCGCATTAATCAAAGAGTCCACTGTTACTTCTCCCACTGATTCTAGCATTCGGGATTCAATCACAGTTGGGTGTTTAATTGGGAACCAGTGGTGTTGCCAAACCTTAATAGATTTTCCGTTGCCTACCTGCCAGCGAGACCCTTTTAGTATGACATCTCTCCCTTGTAAAGTGCTACACCAAGCATATGAGCCAATGGTTGAGTCTTTAGCCTCCAAAATAGAGCAACGAGGAAAAAATCTGGCTTTAAAGGCTCGATAGAAATGGGAATCTTTATCATACAGTAACCTCCGTGCTTGTTTGGCAAACAAAGAATCATTGAAAAAAGTTAAATCTCTAAATCTCATCCCACCCATTGCTTTGGCTTTTGTCATTTGCTATCACTGTAGCCAATGTATTTTTCTTCTATCTCCTCTTTGCTTCCACCAAAACTTTTTATTTATTTATTTTTTTTATTTTTATCATTGCTTCAATTTCATGAACAAGACCCAACGACAATTTGAAACAACCCATAGCATAGGTGGGGATGGCTTGGATCACAACTTTAATAAGAACTTCTCTTCCGGCTTAAGATAATAGTTACCTTCCCACTCTTATAATTTCCTCCAAATGCGCTCTTTTATGTAATTGAAACTAGTCTTCTTTCCTTTCCCTACATGAGAAGGGAGGCTGAGGTATTTCTCATAGAACTTGATTTCTTGTACTCCAAGCATTCCTTTGATAGTATTCCTAGATGCAGTTGGGGTTGATTTGCTAAAGAAAAAAGTTGTTTTATCTTTATTAATTTTTTGACCAGAGGAGGCTTCATAATCAAAGAGAATTTTTAGGACCTCGTCACACTCCTCTGGAATTGCCCAACAAAAAAGAAGACTATCATCTGCAAAAAACAAATGTGTTACTTTAGGTCCTCTTTTACGTTAGGAAAAGCCTCTACTATCACACGCTGTAGCAGCTTTCTTTATAAGCCCATGTAGCCCTTCAGTGCATAAGAGGAAGATGAAGGGAGATAGTGGGTCTCCCTGTTGTATCCCTCTAGATGGTTGGATCAAACCATTAAGTTCTCTATTCACTAGAATAGAATAAGAAATTGTTTTATACACTCCATCATAAGATTAATCAATCTCATGCAAAAACCCCTTTTTCTCATCAAATTTTCCAAGAAGTCCCATTCTACATGGTCATAAGTATTGCTCATGTCTAACTTGACCGCCATAAAACCATTAGTACCTAACTTGTGATTTTTCATACAATGGAGAGGCTATTAAGGTCAATTGATTATAGTTACTGATAGATTATAAGAAACAATGGAATTTTTCCTTAAACTAAAAGTAGTAACAGAGGGAATTAATAAATTAATAAATGGGTTTCCTATAATTAGGGGGTGGGGAAGTGAAATTTACCTAAAACTTTACAACAAATATTAGGTTTACAATATTTTTACAACAAATCTTAGTGGTAGGTTATTATTCATATTCGTTATTATTAGCGGATAAAAAAGTAATTTAAAGTGTTAGACATATCACCTATGATTTGTTGTGAAGATGTTGTGGATGGAACACTTCTCAAAGTTTAAATTTAACTTTTATTATTCTCATTAGGCTATGATTTAGTAGATCCAGGCATTCAATTTAATTTCATAAAATTAAGGTGCCGTGTTAGACTCTCTCTACTTTTTAATTTTTATAAGCGAAAAAAGGGGAAAGTGGTTGATCAAAGAATTCTTGAAGAACAAGATGCATCTTTTGGCCAATGAGAAGATGTCTCTAGCTTTAATCTGGAAGAATATAAATATGGTGCTTCCCCTCTTGTGGGCACAGTACCAAGTACCATATATAGTTCGTGGAAGGTCAGTATATAATATACTAATACATGTTCGGTTTTCTAATAGGGCTGCTCTTACACTAATCTGTTCCTTATGACCATGTAACGATTTCGTTTTTTTCTTCTTATTATGTATAAAATAAACAAAAGTTGTATAACTATTAGGCTATTGACTATTGACTGATGTAATCCATGACGATCATTTTTATTTTTATTTTTATGTCTTTCTGTACAAGAAAGTTGAATGTAGCTATCTTGGGGAAGGACAAACAACTATATATAAAGCCTCCATTACATTTTGAATCTCACTATCAGTTTGAGAGAGATATTTAGAGTGTTAGACAATAGACATAGCAACTTTCATATAGAAAAAGATGGCAGAAGAAAACAAAGTGAGTCTGCATGGATTTTTTGCTAGTCCTTACGTTAGGAGGGTGGAACTAGCCCTCAAATTTAAAGGGATACCCTACGAGTACGTGGAAGAAGATCTGAAGAACAAGAGCTCACTATTGCTCAAGTACAACCCTGTCCATAAGAAGGTTCCAGTACTTGTTCATAATGGAAAACCCATTGTTGAGTCACTCGTCATTCTCGAATATATTGATGAAACCTGGAAGAATGGGCCTCGATTTCTACCTGAAGATCCATATAAAAGAGCACAAATTCGCTTCTGGGCTAGCTTTGTCCACCAACAGGTTAGTGATATTGTTTGTTTAAATTCTCACCTTTTTATGTGGTATATATATAACCATTGCTTATCATAAAAAGTTAATACAATTTTTATTACAAAATGTAAACAAATTGAGGTCACAATAAATGTAATTGGACTACTTCAACTACATATATAAGCAGAAATACACAGTTTAAGAATATATTATCTTAGACCTATATATGGGAACATACTAATCGGTGCAGAACACACACTGAACAATCTATCATTTTAAAAAAAACTAAGCCATAATCAGACTAATACCTTGTAAGTTCTGGCATGCAGGTATTTGAGAACATGGTCTTAATACTCAAAACAGATGGAGAAGCACAAGAGAAAGCCGTGAAGGAAGTGTCTGAGAAATTAAGCTTGCTTGAAGAGGGAATTAAGAGCATTTTTCCAGAGGGTATTCCAATCATTAACCAAGAGAATGTGGGACTCCTGGACATTGTAATAGTATCTACATTTGGCTCCTATAAGGCTCAGGAAGAAGTCCTTGGTCTGAAGCTTATAGACCCAGAGAAGACTTCTCCACTTCTATTTTCTAGGTTGAAAGCTCTACTTGAGTTACCTGTGGTGAAAGGGGCACTCCCCCCTCATGAAAAGGTGGTGGGAGCTCTCAAATTCATGAGACAAAATGCTCTCAACTCTCCATCAGTTTGATCCTCACAAATTTTCTTAGCTCTGTAGCCCATTAAGTGCATCAAATAATTAAGTGGCAGCAAAGAAACTGCATAGGTTGTTGGGTTTTACTAGCACTTTACTATTTCCAGTTTTGTGTTGTTTCTTTTCTACTCTTCTTCCGGTTTTCTGGTTGTTCCAAGGCATTATGGCCACTTTTGTCTAATAAATTTAGTTTCAATATCAAAAAATTTTGCTTGCAAATTTACATTCTTTCTGGTGATAATATATAACTCCACTAATTATGTACTAGCAATGGAAAAGTTAGACTAAATCCAAGTGCTTGGCCTAGTAGTGCTCAAGGTTTATGAGATTTATAAGATCTTGAGTTCAAAACTTCTTACTAGTATCTTGATGCCACTATTTAAAATAGATTTTTGTGTGTGTAATTACATGGTGTTTGTGGATGAGAGACTACACCTAAATTGGTCAAATCTAGTTTTGCTTGTACTTTTCATTACTAAGCCCTCAAGAAGTCACAAAGCTTTATTCCCAACCATCTATACTCTGTCACTATGAGCAACATCTTCAAATGATATCAAGCTATTCTTTCAACCAGTTTTAATCTTGAATCTTGTGAGCGCCCCGAGGGGCTTGCATCGGTTCCAAGGGGTATTCTCCATATTGACGGACAACTGCGAAGCTGGCTCGGGTAGTTCGGTGTGGGCCCATACTAGAAATTGTCCCGGGTGTACACAAATAGCTTTGGATTATGCGAAGATAGGAGCCACCACGTGATTATAGGTCTAAGAATCAACTTTGAACTCCATGTGCAATGGGCTACAAGCCTAAATTGAAAATTAAATGACTCATTTATTGGCAATTTAATTTGATTTGTCCCTCGATTAACTGTCTTCTGCAACTTTGTGTGCAAATGGAATAGTGAGTGCTTGGTTCTAGCCAGACTCAAAATGAAATAAAATAAAAAAGTAGTATCAAGAAGATAAGGGTGATAGGAATAGTAATTTGAATCCCATGAGCGGGAGGCTCATTGGCGGTTCCAAGAAACCACCATGAAAAGAGCCAAATCAACTAAGCATAAAGGAAATTATGTAATGGTATATGGGTGATAGTAGATGGATATAATTTCTCTAAGGAATTCTGAATGAGTGTAGATGGTTTGGAATGGAGTGGAGGGGTTTATTTATAGGCTTAAAAGCAATGTTTAAATACCTTGCTGTTTTTTGTGTTGGTGTGTAATTCGGTCTAGGTGTCTCATGTTCTGTATTGTCCTAAATTATGGCCCGTATTAGCCCAAATTGGTATTTTGGCTAGAATTTTGTCAGTCGGGTGAAAATATATATTGATTTCAGAGCGAAATGAAGAGTGAGTTTCTTTTAATTTTCTTTAAGCAAACCTGACAAACTGTTCTTGTCAGATCAAGTTCAGGGCTAAAATGAGTCCCCCCTAGAAGATTAGCTTATAAAACAGGATGGGACAATTAGGTTACAAGTTAGTTTAATCTGGTTTAGGTTCACCTGTTACACGTAATGGCTAGGTGCTTAACACCTTACTACTCCATAGCTTTGCCTCCAGTCTTAGATCATTGGTTTTGGACTATTCTTGTATTTCATTTTTTTTAAATGTAATTAGGAAATAAAAACCATGTATTTTTGTATGTTATATCCAAGAACAAAACTAAGTATTTTCCTTTTTATATCTTGACAATTTTAAATTCTCACTTTGAATCAATTAATTGAGGTTTTATTTATTTATTTATTATGGTTGTCTTATGTTTATTCAATTTAATAAAATAAATGGAAGCTCAAATATTCATGTGGACCCAATTCATGTGTTATTAAATAGTATTATATTTATTACAAAGCATATATTTCACTATATTTTTTCTCTTTACTCTTTCCACGTATACAACATTTTTAATTTTTAATTTTTTAGAAATAACGTAGAAACCCTGAGAAACAACTAATAATTTTTCTTTCTATTGCGATTACAAGCATCCACAGTTCTCCACTTTATCTGCACCTACCGCATAAAGAACAAAAACAAAAAACTTTAATGTATTATATATCAACATTTGGAGTGAGGTGGTGTTGATTCATATTGATCTCAAGATATATATTACAAAGGCATTATAAAATATAACATAAACTCTTTCTCAAAAAAAGAAAAAAAAAAAAAATATATATATATATATATATATATATAACACAAACTAATCTATTTGGATAAATTGGATGGACTTAAATTGAAAGTATATAACGCAAATCCGCAAAAGGAACCATTTTTTAAAAGTGAAATGGAAGTTTCAAAATTGATTGGGAAACTTCTTTTTGTTTTTTGGTTACTCATTTTTATGAAGATTTGAGTATTTTTATTATATTATGTTAGAGATATATTAGACATATTAGCCCAATGTAATAGACTCAAGCCTAATCATACTTGTACTAGTAGTCTAGGGTTTAGTCACCTATATATACTCATGTTAAGGTTCATTGTAACACAAGTTATTGTACTACACTCTTATATAATAAAAATATAGTCCTTAAGGGATTCATCCGTGGATGTAGGCCGACAAGGCTAAAGCACATACCTCTCGTGTTCTCAGTGTTCCTATTCTATATTTTCCATTTTGCATTCATTCTAACACATACAACATAGTCTAACACATCGCGTTGCTAATAATATATTTAACATGGTATTAGAGCCAAGCTTCATTCTTCGCATCAAACAAACATCTCTAGCAAGCAAAGAAGATTATCATGTGCACACCACCATCTCAAGTCACACATGCTTGCCTACTGGATCTAGACTCCACGACATCTTGCAGCCATGGCTTTGTGCTGTGTCAAAATTCGAAAACCAAGCAAGTTGTGACTTAACTTATTAGATCTGCACAAATCCATGCTTTACTTGATGAGACCAACACCACAGGTGTGCTCCACGACCTCCCGAGATCAAAACCCAGAAATCCAGTCACCCGAAGCCTTGCCACGTGCCACAGTAGTCTCTGAAAAATCTCCCATGCACTGCCATAGATTCCTGACTTCCAGATCATCTTTTGGGCACACACGTCGCCCTGTCGGCCTTTTCGTTTGCCAATCTACGAAACTTGAGATTCCGACACTCATCCAAGCTAACATGTGCCCTCACGTGCTTCCAGGATTTCTGGCATCTACTCCACACGCCAGTGGACGCCGTCATGCTACTGCGACGTGCCGAAGAACCACTGATGATGTCATCAACCACGCAAGCATTTCCACGTCAGCCTTAGTCCTTGTCAGTGCCACGTTATATGATGACATCAACGTCTCTGTAGCTGATCCGTGACCCGACCCAAAAACTCGGAACCAACCCTGACCATGTAGCCATTGACTTTGATCTTAAATTCATTGATTTTGATCTTGGATCCATTGACTTTGACCATAGTTGACTTTGATTTTTGCATTGACCTCTGACCAAAAATCAAAATTTTCCTAAAGGACCTATCTTGCTCAGTTTTTTGCGTAGACTCTGATTTTAGACTCTGTTTCTTTATTTAAAGCTCCAAAATTGATCAATTGTCACATTCTTCATTGTGGTTTCTTCAAAGGCATTCTTTAAGACATCTCCAAGTTATCTTCTAATGCTTACCCAACCTCAAGCCTTCATTAAGCTTTCATCTTGAGTTTGAGGGAGGGTGTTAGAGATATATTAGATATATTAGACATATTAGTCCAATGTAATAGGCTCAAGCCCAGTCCTACTTGTACTAGTAGTTTAGGGTTTAGTCGCCTATATATTCTCATGTTAGAATTCATTGTAACATAGGTTATTATACTACACTTTTACATAATAAAAATGTAGCTCTTAAGGAATTCCTCCATAGATGTAGGCCGACAAGGCTAAACCACGTAACCCTCCTGTTCTCAGTGTTCTTATTTTATGTTACCCCTTCCGCATTCACTCTAGCATATACAACATGGTTTAACACATCGCGTTGCTAATAATATATTTAACATATTCAAGGAAGTTATGATTCTTTTCTCTTTTCATGTACTGAGTATTTTCAATCATAAATATTGTCAAAAATAGGATTTAAGAAAAAATGAAAGATGATATTTTAATAATCTCCTTGATTTGTATGTAAAAGAGAAAATTTCTGTGGAATTTAGTATATCTGTCGTTGATGATTTTTATGATTAAAAAAAAAAAAAAAACTCTAGTTCTATATTGATAGATTATGTATGATTGAATTGAAATGTATGTATTAAGAAAAAATATTTTTTGTTTTATTAATGTTAAATACGAAATAGATGCTGCTTTTATTTTTCATATATTAATTTAGTTTTAAATTTTAGTATTTTTTGTTCTTGAATTGTCAAAAAAAAAAAAAAAGTTATTCATGTTTTGGCACCTCAATAATCAAATTCTGATTCCGTCCCTAATCACCAATAATTGTACAAAGATAGAGATAGGTTGGGAGTTTGTACATGATGAATCGAACCCTTCGTGCATTTCTTTGTTATGGATTTGGATGTTTAAATCCGTAACCCGCTATAGGCACTTTTTGAGACAACTCAGACTAATATAAGGAAACGTTATCTCCTTGCTTCCTTCCTTTAGGTTTACATTTTCTTTCCTTGTGCACTTCCTTTTACATATATTTTCAGCTTCTTCAAAACTCTTGCGAATGGTTTGTGGGATTATTATTATTATTATTATTTTCGAGAAGTGTTAAGGACAAAAATTTCATGCATCATGGCTTTATTTTATTGGTAACCTGCACCACATCAACAAATTATAGATTTTGAGAAAATCTCTTATAAAGCTTAAAAGAGCCCATATTTACAAAAAACGACACCTGGTGATATTATTTCATCAAAGCCCATGATTCAAGCTCATGACATATCATCTCATTTTCGGCTCATGATCCAATTAAGCTCATGAGTTTCATCGGGGAAATTTTGAGAGTCGGGGTTTGGAGGGCCAAGAAGTATGTTCAGTAAAGTTCCAACGATTCAAAATTGATGAAAGGAAACATGTTGCTTGGCAACATCTGATAAGTCTCTCATATTACATAATACTTAAAATGATAAAAATCTCCATTGCTCTTTACTTAAAACTTAATGTTCATCGTATAATCTAAATTATATTAACTCATATAAATTATATTATTATTTTCATTTAAATCAATATCAAACACATGTCTAAATCTTATTGGCTATCTCTATATAATGAGGGCGTTTGGTTTCCACGTTTGACGTCTGCGTCTTTAATGTGTTTGCGTTTTGCCTCTTTTTTTTTTTTAGGCCGCTTATGTTGACTTTAGCGGCAAAATTTACTGTTTTGAACAGTGCATGCACTGTTCACGCAATAAAAAATATTAAAAATGGGTCCCACAATACTATTCACATATTTAAAAATTATTTTGTTACAGTGTTTTCAGTTTTCAGTTTCAGCAACAATAAGCTCAATCCAAACGGACCAAATATCTCATCTAACATTAAATGCTCTCCTTGATCTTGAAAGTAGTGATAACAAAGAGCTCTTTCTCTCTCTCTCTCTCTTGTTGTATGTGCGTAACAATTCCAAACATAGTGTTCCAAGCATTTTTTATATATTTCTCACACTTTACAACATATCATTTTGGAATTCAAATTTCACCCTCCAAATCAATGAGTTAAAAATTAAAAACGAAAAGTATACATTCAACTATTCAAGAAATTTTATTTTTTGAATTTACACTCTTAAATTTGCTTCATGCATCAAAAATAGATAAACATGAAATAAGGGGGGAAATCTTGTGAATAGATTAAGAACAACAATTTTGATCTGCAAATCATGTAATTGAGCGAATTAATAATACACAATATTTGGCTTACATTCCAATTAAATTGTAATTACATACTACTAATCATTAATAAAATTTAGATGTATAAATTAAGAAGAAAATTCTAAGTTACATATAAAGAACAAAAATTGCAAGTTTTAGAATTCCTTTCGTAGATGGTAAATGACCTTGAGTTCGTAGATGGTAGGCCTTCAAGGTAGTGCTGGTAGGTGATAGAGAAGGGTGTATAACTGTATATGTAGTGACCAATGAAGAAAACTTAACAAAAATTGATATGATACTGGGAATTTTGGTTATTACTAATTAATTTGTGTACAAAGCTCCCACTTTTGAAGAGTTAGGAGTAGGCACGCTTACTACCTCTAATTTATTTTAAAGATGATAAGGGTAATTCTTGAAGTCTAAGTCAAAGGAGATGATCCATCTCAAGGTTGACGAGTGCGCCTTAAGATGATCTATGCATGGAGGAGGCGACTAGAATTCATAGACGGAAGGAGAAGTTGACGGGATGAAGTTGACGGGGGTAGAAGGAATTCTTGAGGGGTCCAGCATATCTTTTGCTTAGGCTTCACGAGCAAGTATACCTTGTGCCCCACGATAAACCCTAATCAAGAAGACTCCTATAAGGAAATGATACCGTAAGATACGTAAATTAAGGAAGATCTCTCCCACAAGGAAAGATCTTCTAGGGTAAGGAATGGATGTCAACCCTACACTACTGTAAAAACCCCAAAACCCTCACAAACCAAGGTACGCATAATTTCCCCCAGTTTTAGTACTCTAGAGTTGTGAAAGTTCTCTAACTTAACCTTTGAAGGGTTTTTGGCCGGTACCACACCGGTACTCTCCTATGGTTTTCTTTGTTTTTGTTTCGCAAGTCTTGTTTCAAGCACGTGAGTATTGTGTGGCTTATTGATGATTTTTGACATCATCAAAAGAGATTGATTTTCGAACTGGAACTTACAACATATCGCTTTTGGTGAAAGCACTTGTCATTGCATTAAGGTCCGACCACACACATACATCTAAAAAATTGTCCTAAACTTGAAATTTAAAATCATATCACATGAACAACTAAGACCAAAAGTATAGCCATTGAAGGTGTGGTGGTATGCAATTTTTTTTTTGGTTTATTTGTTTGCTGAACTGTGGTGGCATTAGTCCCATACAAAAAGAAACTATTTTTCGCCTTAACAAGCTTCCACTCTCTTTTCAATTTTCATTGCATGTTTGTCTGTTGAAACGTTTTAAGGAGCCACGTAACATATACAGTATTTTAATATAACACATTTTATCTTTATCATGCCATTGAAAAAAAGAAGAAGGGTAAATTCCATTAACCTCCCCTGAGGTTTGGATAAGTACCACTTAGGTCCAAGATATTTTAAAATTAACTAATTAGGTTCCTAAAAGACAACTTAATCCTAAACACTCCTAACATCGTAACCCCTTTTGTTACTATTTTTCTTTCCCTCACTCAGACCTATCTCTTCTCTCTAATTCCACTCATTTTCTCTTAGATCTCTTTTCCCTCTCTTGCCCCATATGTTTCTCTCTCTCAGCCATCTCTCTCTCTCCAACTTGACCCACTCTCTCTCAGGGTTGTTCATCAATTGAGTCGGGAAGATTTTTGGGCACTTTCGCAACTGAATCGTTGTGGGTGATTCCCCTTTGATTGGCATTGATCAAGACCACCTAAGATTGGTTTTTTTTAGCATATACAGTGGTAGTTTTCATCTAAATGTTTGTTGGTGCTCCAATCTCCAATAGGAAAAAGAGAATACCAGCCACACAAACATGTAAAAATGAAGAAGATCTCAATATTACGAACCAAATCAGAGCCAACATGAACCAAATATGGGTTCAAAATTGTTAGATCTGGGTTCGAATTGTTCAAATTGAAGCCAACTTGAAACATATTTAGGCACATCTTGGTTCGAAAGCTTTTATATTTGGGTTCAGATCAATCAAATTAGAGCCACTTCTGATATGGGTGGATTTGGAGTAGGGGTGGTTGTGGCTTTTGATGAGGTGTTAGTTTGTTTTGAGTTTTTTTTGGATTTGAGTTTTGTTATAATATTTGGGTTTTGTTGTAGGTTTGGCTAGGATTTTTTTGAATTTTTTGGATTTGAGTTTTGTTGTAAGAATTGGGTTTTGTTGTTATGGGTTTGGCTGGGCTTGGGTATGGGTAAAATTAGAGCAGATTTAAGGTTAGAGAAAGATATAAGTGAAGAGTGGTCTAAGGGAGAGGGACGAGAGAGAAGAGACTAGAGAGAGAAGAGACCGGGTAAGAAAAATGAGTAACGGAGGGGGTTATGGAGTTAGGGGTGTTAGAGATTAAGTTGTCTTTTAGAGACTTAATTGGTTAATTTAAAAATATCTTGGACCTGAGTGGTATTTGTCCAAATCCCAAGGGAGGTTAATGGAATTTACCCAAAAAAAGAAAACAAGTGTTAAGTCGAGACTTATTTTGTCACCTCAACAACATATCAAATGTAATGTCTGAAATTCATAAGACTAACAAAACGACTTTTTGTATCCTCACATTGGGAATATAATCAATATATAGGTGGTATTGTGCATGGTTGTCACCTTACTTCTTAGCATCTAACCTAAATTTGGAGGACTTAAGTTTAATCTAGTTCATGAGATTTTTGAGGTGACTCATGAACCCATGGGTAGGAAGTTGAATAATATGATTAAAAGATAGGAATACTAATTTTTTTTAATAGAGCTCTTTCCTTGGCGCACTAAAATCTCACAATATTTTTGTATCAAGTTAAGGTGACAAGCCTATTATTGGTTAGAATAAAATGAAATAGAATAAAAAGAATGCTATATCGGGTCCTACTAGAACTCAAAATAAGGGTGTTAGTGAGATTTTATTAGATTTTGTTATTAAAAAAAAAAAAACTAATAAAAAGAGAACTTCATATATTAACCAAAAAAAAAAAGAAAAAGAAAAAAGAAACACACACATACACGCAATACATAAAGGACTTACAATATTTCTATGAGTTTTCTTAGTTTGAAATTGTTGCAAGCTATATCTCTTTTAAAATTTTTGTTAAATAGAATTTTTCTTGGCCTTTTCTTTTTGTTTGTAAGGGCACAATATATTGTTAAGTGGACCAAAGTTTAAGGACAAAATTTGATTACAAACTTAGTTGTAGCCCAACTCTCACTAAATCAATTAACATGGCTACATATTTTGAGAAGCTAACCGTTGATTGCATGTTCTTTATGTTCTTAAAACATATGTAAACTTTCATGTCAATCGGATGTCATTTACTATTCGGTCCATAAACTTATTTTTCATGTATAATTTTAGACCAAAAAAAAAAAAAAAACTCGAAATTTAAATATTTGATTGATGGCATAATTTTTTTTTTTTTTTTTTAAATTTATAGAAACAAACACACTCACACACAAGGGAGAGGAAAGGGGGATGATATAGATATTTATCTTTGATCTTCTTAAAATTTTGCAAGCATGGAGAATATAAGAAAAAAAATGTAATCCAATTGTGTGGATTTGTCAAAATTCACATCCAATAAAAAAAAAAAATTAAGTGGAGTTATAGCCTTAATCTACAATCAAATTTGTTGTTAAACACTATTCAAAGTTTAATTATGTTGGACCTAAAAAATTTAGGCTGGTCATAAGTTTTTTTTAAAGGTAAAAAGACCATAAATTTTAAAATTTTATATATAATAATTATTATTTTTCAAAGTCATGGTGGTCTTTTGACCACCCTGGCTTCAATGTGAAGCTGCCCCTATAATAAAAATAAAAAATAAAAACCTTCTTGTATGATGGTAATCATGGTATTGGGGAAGACAAGGAGTTATAGGGCTACAACTTTGCCACCATTATGATATGCAAGGGCGGAAATAGAAATTTTTGTTTTGGAGGGAGGGTGGGTCTAAGTTTTGACACTAATATATTTATCAAGACAACCTCCCACACATATACACTTTTTTGGTATATATACACACACTTTTTTATTCGATAAGTTATATATATACACACACCCAACAAAAAAAAAAAAAAGCTTAGTATTTTCAATCAAAATTATGTTTGATGGCAATCTTTCATGAAATAAAATTCATTTTTGCCATTTTCATAGTAAAATTCTTAAAAAGTTTTATTTTTAATACAAATTATTAAATTTTATATTAAAGTAAGTAACAAATTATTCAATTGAACTAATGAAATTTTCAAAAATATGAATGATCCAAAACTTGGAGTAATAAGTTATGCTCCAAACACATTTGAAACTATCTTACTCTAACGCATTATGTGACAACTAAAGAGATATTTCATGTGTAATTTTAATGACAATTTTTTTTTTTTAATAAGTAACAAACTATTTTTTTTTTCATATGTATGGTACCAAATTTTATGAAATATTTAACAGATATAAAAACACATTTTACAATAAAAAATAAAATTCTCAAAAGTAAAGTTATTTCTCTATAACTATTAGACCAATTTGTTTTTAAGAGTATTACTGGATTAATTCAAATATCTAGAGGGGCCAACTGTTATTAAATTTTGAAAGTATTAAAATAATTATATAGAAGAAATTTTCAAAATATGGGGGGCCATAGCCCCCCACCAATGTACATGTCTCTGCCCTGATAATATGGTAGATTGTGAATAATTTCTTATTACTTTTATATAAACCTATTATTTTTTTCTTCATCACTCACAATTTTTCACATCAAAATTATGGGAAAAAATAAGTAATTTTAAGACTGCACACTTTTCTATAACTATCATATGTTACAGACTATATGTATCATTTTTGTATATTCCTAGGTAACCATCATATATTGCATACCATATTTATCACTTTCAAATGAAGTTACAATTTTTTTACCTTTTGTATCGGGTTGGAACCCACAAAATTACATGTTCCTAGAAATTTTGTTTTTTTGCCAAAAAAGTGGTGGTCCTAGATTTTCTACGTGGGAAGACAAAAACGACGACGGTTCAGTTTGTTTTCACAGATACATTGTATGACCGTGTGAACTGTGGGAACTGTGAGACACAAACCATTGGAGTCAGTCAACACATTACAATACTAACACAGGACACAGTTACACACACCCTTTTACCTCCATGGCGATTTCTGCAGCATTCTTCACATCTTCATCACCTTCCCTCACTCTTCCTTGCAAAACCCACAAACCCTTTTACTCTCAGAGTGTTTATTTTCTTAAACCCTTTACAGTTAAGGCTTCAACCACCTTGGATTACTCCAATGTCTCCGTTGGAGATAAGACTCGTAGCCCATCAAAGGTGAGGCCAAGCTATGCCTTTTACTGTAATTGAAATTGGTTTTCTCTTTGTTTCTTAGTTTTCTCAAAGTATTATATATATGAGGGTCCAATTTAGTTGTTTATAATGCTGATTGAATTTAAATTTATCGTTTTAGACAATTTGTGGAAACCATTGGGGAATGAAAGTATTTATCTTTGAATATATGTTCACTGTGTTAGTGAAACTTATTTAACAGTGTTGCTCTTGTTTGCCATTGCTTGTAACAAATTAGGAGTTCTACTAGTCCTACCCATCCGTTTGTATCACAAATTATGTGTTTCTGTTTCAGACTAGTAATTGGCAGTGGAAATTCAAGGACAATTATATTAACATATATTATGAGGAACATGTGAACCGGGAAAACCCTGATCCTCCTAAAAATATCCTTATGATGCCAACCATTTCTGATGTTAGTACTGTTGAAGAATGGAGATCAGTGGCTAGAGACATTGTTGAACGAGTTGGTGAAGTCAATTGGCGAGCCACTATTGTTGATTGGCCTGGTCTGGGATACTCGGATAGGCCGAAGATAGAATACAATGCCGATGTTATAGAGAAATTCCTTGTTGACTTAATCAATGCTCCCAATGGCCCAGTTAGTGATTCAGGTTGGTATGGCTGTTTTGAAGATAATCATCACCTGATGTTTTACTTTTCTTAAAACATTTCTCAGTTTCTGAAGAGCTTGGCATTTGTTTTCAATAGATTTTTAATCTTAGAAGTTTGAATAATACACCTTATAACTGTAAATATTACAAAGATCATGATTTATAGTATTTTTTAAGTTTTCTTGATAAGGAGGAGATCCTAGTGTACACAGGGTGTGTGCAGGAAGTTCTCTTTACATTGTACGAGGATTACAATATGAAACAGATAGTCTAAACACTCTACAATGCATGCGATTCTCATTAGAGCCAAGAACACATGACTATTCAAACAATGATCACAAAAATAAAAATTCCATATCAATAATGGAGACCTCCACTCCATCAATCAAACCCGCTCCATCAAATGTTCAATTGTTTCTCTCCCTCCATATTACCCACACTAAACATAAAGTGGCTATATACCAAACAAAGGACCTTTCTAGTTACCAAAACTATTTCTCCATCCAAAATGTAAACCACTACATTCCTAGGGCCCGTTTGGACTGAGTGGGGAGGGAGGGGGAGGGGGAGTGGAGGGGAGTAGAGCAGAGTTTGCTGAAAATAGGCTAATTTTGGGCCAACTCTACTCTACTCTACTCTACTCTTCTCTACTTCCCCTCCCTCCCCTCCCTCCCCCTAAATTCAAACGGAGAGTTAGGCATTACCCAACAAAACCCAAACAATGCAGATACAAAAAACCACAACTCATGGGCCACATCACAATGCATCAATATATGACTCACAATTTCACCATCCACTTTAACACATACAACATCAATCTACCAAAGTTATTAAGATTTTCCCTTAAGGAAAAAAATAGATGGGGCTGACCTAACTAATCTATTAAGAATCTATAACTGACCTCAAAAACCTGAGATGAAGACTTGATTGTTGTTGTTGTTTTTGTTGCAGTTGTTAAGATTTTCCCATGTTGACATCCACGCAAAGAATGTAACTTTTCTCGGTGCCTTAGTGCACCAAATGGTCTTTCAAGGAAAAGACACACCACACTAGCCTCCTAAATCCTCTAAATATGAATGGACATCAAACACATTACCATGCAGCCTCCATCTCATGCTCCACTTGGAATGTTGGAGTACAGAGTATTAAACATAATGTCTACTGATTCCAACTCAAAATCATTATAAGCACAAATAAACCTGATATTCCAAGAGCAAGAAGCCCATTCATTCTGATTACCTGAGTAAGAATTAACTGAGATGCTTGTTAATTGCAAGTGCATATAATTTCATGTAAAGCTCTTTCAATGATTGATTCCCACACCATAGGTTATGCCAAAACCTCAAGCCATCCCCAATCTCAAACTGAACATAACTTACAAAACTATCCCAACCAGCCCTAATACGAGTGTAGAGCTACATCATGCGTACTTGTGATCACCCTTGATATCCATTGACCCAAATTTTCCTATCTTTCAAATCAACCTCTCATCTCCATAAATGATTTACTTCTTCTCCAACACAACAAAGATTGATTGAAAGCATCCAGCTTGCACACTCTCAAAACCCCCATTTTTGGGAGAACATATCATATTTCATTCTACAGAATGGAATTTGAATTCATCACCTAAATCACCCCACAAAAAATTCCTTTGAAATCTCTCTAATCTGTTAGCCACAAATGTAGGAATGGCGAATAACAAAAAGCAATAAGTTGGTCCACAGGATAACATACTTTTTAAGAGAGCCGGCAATCTGTTCTTGACAAATATAATCTCTTCCATCCCAATATTCTACACCCCATTTTACTTATCAAAATATAATAATCTGTAGAATTAAATTACATATTGTTCTTGCCTTGAATGACGATCCTAAGGGCATGCCTAAGTGATTCATGGCAAGTTAGTTACCAACTTTGCAACAAAAGTGACCAGCCAATTCATCAATTAACCCAATGTGTCCTATGGGAACAATCTCTCTTGCCCAAATGGACTTTTGGGCTTGACATAACTTCGAAGTTTAGCAATACAAACTGATATAAAGGAGTTGTCCCAGACTTCTAAGGGAAAGCACCAAGCTGTCACATAGCAATATTGTGTTATCTGCAAAAAGAAAATGGGAAACCATCAAGCTGTCATTAGAACCATTCCCAACTCAAAAGCCTGATGGAAAGCCACCCCCACCACCCCCACCGCTTCTCTCTTCCATGGTTCTCATCAGTATTCTACTTAATACCTCCCCAACAAAAATAGAAGGTAACATTGCCTTAATCCCCCGTAACTGTTGAAGAAACCTGATAGGGAGCCTTTAACCCGAATTAACTGCATCAGTCACCATTCTTCCCAGCAAATAGATTAAATATTCCCAATTAAGATGGCCGTAAGCCTTTTCAATATCCAGGTTACATAGCAGTCCTAGAATATGAATTTTAAGTCGACTATTGAAGCATTGATTTGCAATAAGTGCCTAATCTAATATTTGCCACCCCCCCCCCCCCCCCCCTCCCCCACCCCCAAGCATATGCATTTTGGGTTTTCAGAAATTTTGTCTGACATATCCAGCTTCAATCTATTTGATAACACCTTTGCCAACAGTGTTGAATGATTGCAGCATTGGCTTTGGCTGGTCTTTCCTAGCTCTAAATGGAGATGATTTTGTATCTGTTGGGATGGTTGGCTTTGGCTGGTCTCTTACAGTGATAAAACAATGCATTTTGGTTGGTTTATAAAATTTGTGATCCAGGAAATGCATTTTGGTTGTTTTTCCTTGGTCTGTCATTTTATCTTCATAACAAATTCATTGTACATATTTTCCATTAATATTGTTTAATTTTGTTCTGCATCTCAAGGATTTTCTTGCCTTTTTGAATATTCCCAGGAAATTATTTGTTTGATCATCTGGAGTTTCTTTTGCTAATAATTTTCTGTTATTAAACTAGAGAATAATTTGGTGGTCTTTGGAGGAGGGCATGCAGCGACAATTACAGTCCGTGCTGCTAAAAAGGGTTTGGTGAAACCTGTGGCCATAGCTGCTGTGGCACCCACTTGGGCTGGTCCCCTTCCTATTGTGTTTGGTCGAGATTCCAGCATGGAAACAAGGTATGCTTAACCTCGATATCTCCAATATGATGAGAATTGATAGATTGTTTAGAAGTACCATTTTATTTTCTAACACTGAAAAGACAAAGTAGAAGTGAAGAACCACACATTTGCTGGAAAACTCACCCTATTTCAGTTGCTTGTCTGCCTCTCTGTCATTCTATCTCTTTTAGTGCAAAACTTGAGATATGTGGATCCTCCTCTTAGTCATAATATTGATAGTAAAGGATTTAGTGCTAGATTTAGCGGTAAAGTTTTTGTGTGTTTTTCTAGGAAGCATGGGTGCAGCTCCAGGGGCACCGCACCTACACCCGACACGCCATGTGGCCGTCGATGCGGCTGCACCCGCGTCCGTGCGTGTCCTTTTTTTTCCCCAATTCAGGCCGATTCCGGCAGAAACAGGCCAAAATACGTCTTCTTTTTCTTCTTTTCTCCATTTCATCTTCTTCTTCTCTGTTTCTTTGTTTTGCACCGGTCTTTTCCTTCTTTAGGGTCCGTTTGGATACAGCTGAAAACTGAAAAACACTGTAGCAAAATAATTTTTAAATGTATGAATAGTACCGTAAAACCCATTTTTAATGAAAAAATTGCTGAAAAGTGAGGTTTGTGGGTCTCGTGAACAGTGCACGGGACCCACTGATTTGCTGAAAATGGTGAAAAAAGTCAAACTTTGTGGTTACTATTTATGAACAGTATATGAACAGTAGCCATAAGTCTCACAAACCGATTTTTCAGCTCAATCCAAACGTAGCCTTAATTTATGTTTCTTCTAGAGTGCTCTTCTTAAGTTTCAACTTTTATTAGTCTTTCACTGAGACCACACTTTATTAGCTTTGGAAATGACAAAGAAACATTTAAAATATATATATATATATATATATATATCTAAGCAAGTGTCAGACTAGGTAGTACGTACAATGGTATATAAAATATATATTAATGTTGATTTATACTAAAAAAAGAGGTATTATTATTATGAGAAGCAATTGTTTACAATATTTTTATAACAAATTATAAGTTAAAGGTTTTTATTTGTTCTAATTTGAACCTACCACTAAAATTAATTTTTTGCCCATCAATATCAACTCATAATAACTTGTCACTTTAAATATGTTGTGAAAATAAAATGAATACATAACAATAGAGAAATATTATGTCCACAATATTATCTACTATTACTCTTAAATTGGTATATATTTACCATTATATGAAAAAATATGTTTAGGAATATATAGAAAATAAAAATAAAAATATATATAATATTTTATTAATAAACGTATACTGCCGCATTTGCTCCCTACTTTTTCAAAAATGGTCAAGTAGCTGCTCCGCACCCGCACTTGCACCCTCACCGGAACTCGAATCCACACCCGTGCTTTCTAGATGTTTTTTGTCCCATCACTTGTTGATAGTAGTGGGAATATTATCCACCAAATGCCTGTTGAATCTATTGATGGTAATGAATTTGGTGCTAGGTTGTACAGCCTCATTTCTCTGTGTATTTGACCTATAGCGAGTATTCTGAATGTTATCCACCAAATGATGTCTTAGAATATTTTACGTTAATTTCTTAAACCAAAACCAAAATTTTGAAAATCTAATTTGTTTTGTTAATTAAAATGTGACCTACTTGGTCTCTCTTTTTCTTAACTCGCTTTCTTATTCACTTACCAGGTACGGGCTGCTTAGGGGCACCTTAAGGACTCCTGCTGTGGGATGGATGATGTATAACATGCTTGTCAGCAATGAAAAGGCAATTGAATCCCAGTACAAATCCCATGTTTATGCCAATCCTGACAATGTTACTCCAGGCATCATTGAAAGCAGATATGCACTAACAAAACGGAAGGGTGCTCGTTATTTGCCTGCTGCTTTCTTAACTGGTGTACTTGACGCTGTCCAATCTCGGGAGGAGTTTCTTGAACTCTTTGCAAATTTGGAGGGAAAGACACCTGTGCTGGTTGTGTCCGCCAAAGGATCTCCAAAAAGGTCAAAAGCGGAGATGGAAGCTTTAAAGGGAGCCAAAGGAGTGAGCAAGTTTGTTGAGGTTCCAGGTGCTCTTCTTCCACAAGAGGAGTATCCTGCCATGGTTGCTGAGGAGCTTTACAAGTTTTTGCAGGAGAATTTTAAATCCAACTTTTAAAATTGCGCACCCACCCCCCCCCCCCCCCCCCCCCCCCCCCCCCCTTTTTCTCTCCAAGACAAAGAGGTTCACAATTATGTGGGGCTGCAATTTATAGTTTTATACTCCTAGTGAAAAGCTTGTACACAAATGTGCATATTATGAACAGTGTATTACCCTCTCTAATGTGATCTCATGGATGTGATGTATTTTTTGAGAACTCTACAACCAAGAATAATTATATTCTAAGCTGCTAGTGCATTCCATTGCTCCAGGTGCAAATGATAATGAATGAAGTCTTTCCTGGGAACTCTTGTGAAGTAGGAAATGTCACTAAGAACTTGGCCAATGGTAGAATTCACATCCATTAGTATTTATAAAACACACTAGTGCCACAATCTGGTTATGAAACAAACATCACTAGTTTGGCATCCGTGTAAGAGTGTCCATACTCCATATTAAACACTGTATATGTATTACTAGAGGCAGAGGGAGGAGTCTCCTTTTTTATTTATTTTTATTTTATTGTGACTGTGTCCACAGAGCTCGTCTTTACGTTGATAGGAGTTTCCATTCATTGATTACCCTTCAACGTCTTGCCATGTGAGGACTCGGCCTTGAACCATTTGCTGAAGCCATTGCTCACAAGCTCACTGTTCATAGATGTGAGTTTTCTTTTTACTTAGAATTTATCTGAGTATTAGTTGTGTTATACTCCTTGGCTTAACTTTAATCATTTTTTTTTTTTAGGGATGGCAACTACGAAAGAAAATAAGGGAAATGAGGTAGTGGACGAGGCAAACAGGCCTGAAACTCAATCCCAACTTAGTCCTTTTGCTGGGGACAAAAGGAAAACTTTATCCAAGATGCTTGACTTAGGAAACCTTCCCAGTCGTTTAGGAAAGAAGGTGAAGCACAGGTCATCCAAACCAAGAGTTGTCAAGCCTAGTCTCTTTACGTCTCAACCGTCTGTCCAAGTTTTTGATGTAGACTCGTCTGCCCCTGTTGAGATTACTCCATCCAAGACCACTGCGCCTACCTCGTCCCAACCTTTTCAAAGGATTCCAATGAATCTTGTTGAAAATGAGGATTTGGCTTGGGAACGCTTTGAGAAGGTTATGTCTAATGAGTACATAGCTACATGCTATGACATGTCTTTGAAAGACTTTGAACATTCTAGCGTTCATGATCTTTTCAAGGTACGTGATTTCATTTCTACCTCATCTTTGTCACTTCACACTTTTCTTGTCTAACCATTATTTTTATCACTTATTTCTTATAGGCAATGTCAAAGTTCATCGCAGTGGTAGGCCACAGAGTTGGACAAGATGAAGATCTTGCTTGAGATGAGGATTTAGGAGGTGAAGGATGACTGCAAAGGTTGGGCTAAGGTGGTAGCTAAGGCTACAGACGAGGCTAAAGAAATGCAAAACCTCATTGAAGAGCTCAAGGCTAACATCGTCAAAAAGGACTCTTGTCTTGATTATCTTTAGAAGAAAAATTATGAGCTGAGCACCCTTCTTAAGAAAGCCAAAGAGGACGTTGTTATGGAGTTCAAAGCTTCCAAATAGTATACTGATCTTTTAGATGCAAACTATGCTGCTGGCTTCGAAGATTTTTGCATGGATGCTGAGGAACGCTTCCCAGAAGTTGACTTCAATTCCATCAAGCTCAATGTTGGTGCTACGAGCTCCCTTCTCCAAACAAGATCTGAAGATGTCAATATTGAAGACGATACCATTACCTACCCTACTCAGGACGATCCCACCTTTGGAGATAACCCTCAGTAAAGGACGTTTGAAATAACATCTTTGTAATAAAAAATTTTTATGAGGTCTATTGTTTTGGACCATTTAGATTTATCAAAGTACATTTCTCTCGTCTATAATCCTTTAGGACGACCTTTCAAACAATTTCTTTTTAGGCTTTATAAGGGTTTTTGGATGGTGGTCGTCTACCATTTTTCAAACTTTATGAATGAATGTTTATTTCCATCACTTTATTTTTGTTGAACATGTTATTGTATGGACGTGTTTTTCTTTATTTACAACATCCATGTTATAATGGCTTGTAGTTCGTCCACTCATGGAGGCATTTAGCTTGTCTATGTTGATATAGACTCCTCATGTTCAACATGTTTTCTCCATTCTTTAAATTTTGCAAGTTTATGAATGGGCTTTTGCCAACTTTAACCGTCCAGAGAATAGGTTGTTTTCGCTGGATACTTATCCATGGACTTTTAAGTATTCTCATATGCATGCATTTCCTCGTCCATGGTATGGATGAATACGCTTCAAGCTTTATCTCGTCCATTGTTTAGACGAATGTCCCTTTATTTTCTTTGCTTTATCTTTATTTTAAGGAAAGCTTAATAGATGTTACATCCTTGCATCTAGAAATTTTACTCATCTTGAGCCTTAGCCCTCTTATGGATAAGATTATGGAGATTAGATTTATGCATCACATATATTGGAAATCCAAACTGTATATAACATAAACATCGTCCACAAGCATGACACACACTTAGAAGCTAATGCCTTTTAGGGAATTAAAAATACAAACAGATGGACCAAATCTATGACTTCGTCCATAGTCCATAGTGCATAGTTTAAGAACTAATACACCTTTAGGGAATTAAAACACAACATATAATGCTAATAACAAACACATGCAAGTAATAGAAAGCAACATGAACTTTATCTCGTCTAGAGTGACAATGTCTATGATGGTACTCGTCTAGGCTGATATCTTACCGATAATATTTTCTTAAATGCTCGACATTCCAGGGATGCTCCAGCTTTCTCCCATCTAGGGCTTCTAAGTAATATGATCCTTGCCTTTTGCAATTAATAACCCTATAGGGTCCTTCCCAATTAGGTCCTAGTTTTCTATGGGCTAGATTTCTGTTCACTAAAGAAACTCTTTTTAGGATGAGGTCTCCAATGTTGAAGCGTCTGGGTTTCACCATTGCATCATATTGTCTAGGCATGAGGTTTTTATACCTTGCTGTCCTTTGTTTCGTGTTCATCCTTACCTCATCTACCAGATCAAGGTTGAGGCAAAGTTGTTCCTTGTTATCCTCGTCCTGATACTGCATCACCCTATGGTTTGCCATATGCACTTCTATAGGTATCACTACTTCACTTTCATTGGCTAGTTTGAAAGGGGTTTCCCATGTGGGGGTTCTCATAGTCGTTTTGTACGCCCATAAAACTCTTGGCAGCTCATCTGGTCATACTTCCTTTGCCCCTTTAAGCCGAGTCTTGATGATTTTCAATAAGGATCTGTTTGCCACTTCTGCTTGACCATTTGCTTATGGGTGGGAGGGTGAGGAATAATGATTCTTGATTTCAAAGTGCTCACACTGTCTGATATCAATACCCTAGGCACCCCAAACCTACATACATGTTTTTCCAGAAGAAGTTCTTCACATTCTGCTATGTGATCTTTACTAGAGGTTCTGCTTCCACCCACTTAATGAAGTAATAAATCCCTACTACTAAAAACTTCATCTACCTGGTTCCAAGTGGAAAAGGGCTCAAGATATCTAATCCCCATTGCGTAAAAGGCCATGGGGCCATCATCGGGGTGAGATACTCTGACGGTTGTCTAGGGACGTCGTTGAAGCGTTAGCACTGGTCACACACCTTGACATAAGCCTTAGCATCTGCTTGAATAGTTAGCCAATAGTAACCTGCACGGAAGACCTTATGGACTAGTGCTCTTGCTCCTAAGTGGTTTCCGCATGCTCCTTCATGAACCTCCCTCAATATATAGTTCGACTCATCCAGGGTTAAACACCTTAAGTAAGGCTAAGAGAAACCTCGTTTATACAACACCTCGTTTATGAGGACATACTTGGCAACTTTGATCCCCAACTTCCTAACCTTGTCCTTATCCTCTGGAAGCTTTCAATCCTTGAGATAGACAACTATTAGAGTCATCCAATTTTTCTTCTCCTTCAATTTGTTGTACCTTTGGAAGATCTATGCTTGGCATATATTGGACTTTATCACACTCGTCTATGGCTCCCCTTACTGATGCTGCTTTTGCCAAAGCATCTGCTTCCATATTTTCCTCCCTCGAGAGTTAACAAAACTAGCTTCTTTAAATTTTTTAACAAGCTGGTTTACCTTGTTTAGATACTTATTCATTCGATCTTCTTTAGCTTCACACATTCCATTTACTTGATTGATGATTAACTGAGAATCCCCTTGGACGATTACTAACTCTTCCCCTAAGGATTTAGCCAATTCCAATCCTTTAAAGAGAGCTTTATATTCAGTTTCATTGTTGGTGGTTTGGTATTGTAGATGGGCTGCATATTTTAACTTGTCTCCTTCCAGTGATTCGAGTATAACTCCAATTCCTCTTGCATATAACGTGGATGAGCCATCCACATTGACGACCCACCTCTATACTTCGTCCACCTCATCTAGCTCACCTTGATTAGGACTGAACTCTGCAATGAAATCTGCCAATACCTGTGCCTTTATTGCATTTCTTGGTTGGTACCTGACATCAAACTCACTGAGTTCTATGGCCCATTGGATTAGTCATCTTGCAGCTTCCAGCTTGTTTATTGCCTTTTTCAGTGGATGATTTGTCAAGACATTGATGACATGAGCCTAAAAGTAATACCTTAACTTCCTAGAAACCGTGACCAAAGCAAAAGCCAGCTTTTCCATCATGGGATATCTTCCTTCTACCCCTCTTAGTGCTTGGCTTGTATAATAAACCGGCTTCTGTATCTTCCTTTCTTCTCTAACCAACGCCGAGCTTACTACATGCGGGGACACCACTAAATACAAATATAATTCTTCACTTGTTACATACAGGTTTAGCAAAGGGGCTACTGTGAGGTAGGCCTTAAGGTCTTGGAAGGCCTTTTGACATTTGTCCATCCATTCAAATGCTTTCTTTAGAACCTTAAAAAATGGTAAACACTTGTTAGTAGCTTTAGAAACGAATCTGTTAAGCGCAGCAACTCGTCCAGTAAGAGGCTAGACTTCTTTGGTATTCCTTGGTGGCTCCATATCCAGGATTGCTTGGATCTTATCAGGATTTGCCTTATTTTCCCTATGTGAAACCATGAAACTAATAAATTTTCCTAATGAAACTCCAAAAGCACACTTTCTCGGATTTAACTTCATGTTGTATCGTCTAAGTGTATCAAAGATCTCCTGAAGGTCATTTGGATGCTTTTCCCCGTCCAAACTCTTTACCAATATATCATCTACATAGACTTCTACATTTCACCCGATCTGTGGACGAAACATATGGTTAACCAGCATTTGATAAGTTGCCCTTGCATTCTTCAAACCGAAGGGCATCACCTTGTAGCAAAACAGACCTTGGATGGTAATGAAGGATGTCTTCTCTTGATCCACCTCGTCTATCCTTATTTGATTGTAACCTGAGAAAGCATCCATGAAACTTAGCAATTTATGACCCGCAGTTGAGTCTACTAGTTGGTCAATGCGTGGCAATGGATAGCTATCCTTGGGGCAAGCTTTGTTTAAATTGGTGAAGTTCATGCACATTCTCCATTTGCCATTAGCCTTCCTAACCATCACCACATTAGACAACCAGTCCTGGTAATAAACTTCCTGGATAAATTTCACCATGGTCAACTTTTGGACTTCTTCCTTGATTGCATTATCCCATTCAGGAGCAAAAATTCTTTTCTTTTGACGGATGGGCTTGGAGGAAGGATATACGTTTAGATGATGGGTGATGACATTAGGGTCGATACTAGGCATGTCCTCATGACTCCATGCAAATACATCAATGCTCTTCTTTAAGAATTGAACAAGGTCTTGTTTAAATCGGTGAAGTTCATGCACATTCTCCATTTGCCATTAGCCTTCCTGACCATCACCACATTAGCCAACCAGTCTGGGTAATAAACTTCCTGGATAAATTTCGCCGTGGTCAACTTTTGGACTTCTTCATTGATTGCATTATCTCGTTCAGAAGCAAAAACTCTTTTCTTTTGACGAATGGGCTTAGAGGAAGGATATATGTTTAGATGATGGGTGATGACACTAGGATCGATACCTGGCATGTCCTCATGACTCCATGCAAATACATCAATGCTCTTCTTTAAGAACTGAACAAGGTCTTGCTTCGTCTTCCTTTCCATACTTGCTCCAACTTTTGTATACTTCTCAAGGTTATTCTTGTCCAAAGGAATGTCTTCCAGCATTTCGGTGGGCTCTGCAATAACTCTTCTTTCCTCAATGTTCATTGTCTGAACCTATTCGACCATAGTCAACATGACCAAATAATACTCTTTTGCTGCTAACTGATCTCCTTACACTTGCCCTATCCCGTACTCTGTAGGGAATTTGACTGATAAGTATTAGGTAGATGTTACTAACTTCCAACTGTTTAAAGTTGGTCTTCCAATAATGACATTGTATGACGACGAATAGTCCACGACAAGAAAGTTTACTTCTTTGGTTATTTATTGTGGATATGCTCCTACCACCACAGGTAACGTAATGGTACCCATGGGCTGCACTTTCATTCCTCTAAATCCTACTAGGGTTGAATTCATTTGACGAAATTGATCTCATCCAAACCTCATTTGCAAGAAAGCAGGGTAATATAAGATGTCTGCCAAACTCCCATTGTCCACTAACACCCTTCTTGTCGTATAATCAGCAATAAGCAAAGTAATGACGATCGCTTCGTCATGTGGGTGGTGAACCTTTTTAGCATCTTCGTCTGTGAATGTAATGGCTTGCTCATCCGTTACCCTTGTCCTTGGGGATCGTCCTGAAAGTTGGACATTTTGCACCATCTTCAGGTACGTCTTCCTTGACTTAGAAGATTGTCCTGTCGAGGTCCCTCCTATGATGACTCTTATTTCTCCAAGTGGGGGTCATGACGACTCTTCTAGCTTTCCCTTCAACTTCTCATCTTTGTGATCTTGTCCAAGGAAATTTCTCAATTTTCATTATCTGATGAGATTTTCTATTTGCTGCTTCAAATCAAAATACTTGTCAGTGTCATGCCCATGGTCTCTGTGAAAGCGGCAATACTTGTTCCTATTGCGCTTGTTGGGATCTCCCTTCATTTTTTCCTACCACTTCAAGGAAGGATCATCCTTGATTTGCATAAGCACTTGTTCAAGCGGCATGTTCAATGGCGTGTATTGCTAACTCTATAACACCCCATAATTTTGATACTAATTTAATTCTTATACGTAAATTAAAAAAAAGGCCCACAATTAAATGGATTTAATTGATTTGGGCCTAAGATATTAAAAGTAAGATAAATACTATGGAATATAAAGCCTAAGTGAGGTGGCATAAGTAAATATATGGGCCTTGATAAGCTTTTAAAAAAAAAAAAAAAAAACCCTAGTCTTTTACTTCTTAAGCTACACGTGCATTTGCTGATGGGATTCCTTTTGGTTCAGCCGACTATTGAACGTTGATTTTCTTCACTGTGGCTGTGAGTGGAGACTACAGGTACGATTCTCTTCTACTCTAAACTTAGGAAAGTTGAAATACTCAATGGCTAGCTTTTGTTCCCATTCTTATAGCATTTGTTATTGGCATACCTGGTAGAAAAAAAAAATAGGGGTTGTTGTTGTGGGTCTAAAGTTAGGATTATTCTATTAGAACAAGGGTACTTTGTGGTTTATATTTATTTGTTTATAGTCTCACTTGTTTACCATCAACTGACATGCATCACACTTTTGTTATTGTCTAAATCCTAGTCCAGCGGCATCAAGAAAGCATACTAAGCAACTAGATTGATAAATTAAAGCTATCACATGGCTTCCAATGTTAGGTTGGATATATATATATATATATATATATATATATATATATATAATATTAGAGTGAATAGATATCCAACGGCATCAAGAGGGAATACTAAGCAACTAGAGTGATAAATTAAGGCTATACATGGCTTCCAATATTAGATTGGATAGATGTAATGTTAGAGTGAATGGATATGAAAAAATAATATGGCTGTTACATTCAAGTTGGTCAGCTATTCATTATTCGGCCCTATTGAAGTTTCATGAATACTTATGATGACGTTAATGGAAAAATCTGATTAGGCAGCAATATCTTTAAGTTCAAAAATATGATCAAAGCAAAAATTGAATTGGATACTTAGGTGAATAAATGGAGAATTTTGGATATATAAATATTGTCTAGGATAAAACCGTTTAAGTGTGAAAATAGATTTTTTTTTTTTAAGTGGGAAATTGTGTATTGATGAACCTATTTTTGGTGTTGCTAAGTTCTAATTCTACTGAATTGTTGTAATTCAAGGGAGGTTGATTTCCTTTATTTTTGCAACTAAGAGGTAAGTGGCGTTTACTAATTTTGGAGGTTTTTCCAAAACAGTGTTGATTATTAAACTGTTTTATATCAATGAAATATGTTGATATTCCATATATAAAATGATATTTTATAAATGTTTAATGTGTACATTGACTATTCATTTTATGAAAAACTTATGCGACAACCTAAATTTATTTAAACTTGTATGTTTGAATATTTCTTTATATTTTTAAGAATTATAAATGGATTATTTTTGTGAGCATATTGAATATGTTTTGAAAACCTATGGTAAGTCGTGATTAAAATCTCAGTATTATATTTAGTTCTTAGCAAGAGCCAATCATATTGCAGCTAGTCTTTAGCAAGGGATGGTCCCAGAAAAGGGGATAGTGCACAATTGATAGCTTCTTAGTAAGGGAGTATACTATTGAGGATCCAAAAAGGAAGCTCCTTAGCAAGGGAGTGCACCTTTAGGTTTCAAAGGAACCATCCTTAAGAAAAGGGATGAAGAGGAGGTTCCAATCCTAAAAGGGGACAGCACAACCCTCTAAACGGGGCGTAAACGTTGACCAAAAGAAAAGTCTAGGAAATTGTTATATGATGGTATTGATATATATATATATATATATATATATATATATATTATGATGGCTCACAATATAAAGGTATTTTTTTTTATATGAAATGTTTGATGATAAAATATTAACGAGTTCCAAGTTATGAATTTGTTGTAAGAATTATTTATTTGAAAGGTTTGTTCTCACACCCCAATGTTAGTGAATTTCGCTTATTAAGTTATCTCACCCCCCTTTATTTCCCCTTACAAATACATTAGAGGGATTATTAGAGTAGAGATTCTTGGAAGACAACAGTTACGAATTATTTTATGGAACTGAGGATTTTGAGGATTTTATCTTTGGTGGATTAGAGCTCTGACATTTGTGATGAGATTTTAGGTTGCTGTATACTTTTATTTAATATTTATTTTATTTTATTTTTTTATGGATTATTTAGATTGAATAAACTTTTATTATTTATGATTTTGAGGTGTTACAGACTCCGTGCCAAAGAGCTTGTCTTCTTGTTGTTTCGATCTCTCTTCTCTCTCACCCGTTCCTTCTTTGGACGAGGATCCTACTCAGGATGGCATGGTAGATCTGCTTCCATTCGCTTAACTCTCTTCCCTTTCTTAGCTATAATTGCATCTTTTGCATTCATGAAGTTTTGGGCCGAATGGATGAGTTCAACCATGGTTTGAGACTCTTACTCATAAAGCTTATGGATGAATAAATAAGAGTGAACTCCATTATGGAAGGCCGCCAAGAACAACTTGTTGTCTCTCTCGTCCACTGTCAGGGCTTTCCTATTGAAATGAGTAATGAAGGACCGCAAGCTTTCATTTTCCCCTTGCTCTATGGTTAACAGGTTGCATGAGGAACGTTTATGCCTTTGTCTTCCGATAAAATTGTTGAAAAATAGCTTACTCAACTCTTCGAAAGAACTCACAGTATTCGAAGGTATCTTGCTGAACCATACTCATGCTGGCCCTTTGAGGGCAGTAGAGAAGGCCCTACACATAATCTTGTCTGGAACCCTTGAAGGTGCATCATAGTCTTGAAAGTAGCAATCTGATTAAAAGGGTCAAGCGTTCCATCATATGAGTCCAAGGAATGCATCTTGAACTTAGGTGGCAAGGGGTGACTGTTGATGGAAGCCGTGAAAAGGGAGTCTGTTCAATGAACTAAATCATCTACGGGATTTGCTCATCTCATGTTCTCCCTCATTTTGTCCATGACCTTCCTATTTTGATCCATTTCCCTCTCCAAGTGTGCCGCCCTTCGTGAAGCGGTACCCCTTGACTGGTTTTCGGGCTCAACATTTCCTCCTCTATCTTCTTGACTCTGGGCTTGTCCTTCCGTAGTATATTTCATGGCGTTGCCTCTTTAGACCAATCTTTCTAGTTAACTCTTAATTCTGATGGGTTAATTCCGCCATGGCGACTGCCATGGACTATAAATGTTGGATGGAAGGCGGTTACGTGACAGGTGTTGACTGTCGATCACGGTGGGGATTGCTAGAGGCATCCCTACTCTCCTGGTGGCCTAGACTAGTGGACCTTGATTTTGTTCGAACCATACAGCCTTTTGTCGGAGAAAGATGAACCGCAAAACATAATTAATCTTCCCACAGACGGTGCCAACTGATGATGCATAGAAAATCAGTAGACTGAATGCTCCGAATTTCAAAGGGCTAGTAATCTCTTGGAAGGCCTGAAAAGAAAAATGAAACAAAATCAAAGGAGACAGGATGGACCGACCAAGAACCCTTCGATGCTTAAGTTAGTTTCTCTCTTTTAAACTCAAGAACTCCAACCTTTTTTTTTTTTGGGAATCGTGGAACTTATTTTCGTTTGATGAGGATGGTTTATATAGTATGCTTTGGAGTGGTTACTTGTCTTGTAACTTCTCCCATATTTGTGGAAGTTTGAAGGTTTAAACTTAATTATTACAACCGATATAGAAGTTATGATATCTACTCTCATCTTCTATAACTGTCATTGGAAGTTAAGTACTTGGCAGGAAGTTATAGCAATGAATCAAGATCTTGCTCATATATTAAATGGTTACACGTGGTTTGATTCATAAGCTCTTATAGATAAATCTTACGTTTAGAAATATTCCCAAGTGTTGAAGGGTCGTCCATATCTGGACAACTTTCCTTAGTCTAGACAAGCTTCTCATAAAATGTAACACCCCAAACTCATACCAAGGATTTAGATGCACAACCTATCTTATAAATAATCAACAATAATATAATGGAACAGAGTGTAATTAAAAATCCACAAATAAACTTCAACCCATCAAAATCTTTCCTATGAAATCCATAAAACAAAACCTTTAACAATAAAGTCTCCAAATACAATCTCAAAGAGTTCCACAAATTGCCAAACTCACTATCCCAAGAAAATATACTAAGACAGTCCATCAACTAACATAGCTCCAAAAGAAGTCTTCAATCTATATGTCTCCAAAGATTTACCACCAAAAGATATTACACTGCTCTAATTTGAAAGGGTGGAGAAAGGGGGGTGAGTTAGAAGCCCAATAAGAGACTACATAATATGAGAATGTCTCTCAAAACAAAACATTAGTATCATTGACAAAATATAGTCTATACAAAACATTTACAAATAGCTTTAACAGTAATATAATATTTTCTATAAAACTGTCAAAAATAAAACATTTAACTATAACATTGTAATCATTAAATAAAATAATAACCACTTTAGTTAGTCAAATACACTAAATAGGTAGAAACAATATACTATAGTAATAAACAATTTTTCCACTTATAAAGGTTGACACCAATAAAACAATAGATTGATATGGAAAACATTAAATATTAGCCAGACAAAGATATAAGCTGCTAAACACTCGGTGGGTGATTCCCATGGGGAACAATAACACTAACCTCAAAGAGGCAATACTGGCTCCAAAGAGCAAACGATAACACTGCACCACACCACAATAATACTACTTCGGTCGAAGACCAACACTTAACCCTGTGTTGGCAAAGGTTGCAGATTGTCTAGCTGATCGTTTGAAAACATTCTTTCATTAACACATCATTGTCAATACCAATCGTATATCATATAACAAATACTTTCTCAAAAATGTAGTTTTGAGTCATTCTTTACTTATACAGTTTCAAAGTAATATATACAAGAAATAATAAAATTCAAGTATATGTATAAAGCATTGACAATGGTATAAGTTTTTGGAAACTTTATTTTTGCAGTTATGTGTATATATATATATATATATACACACACACACATATTTATTTATTTATTTTTACCAAAATATATATGAATATATATGTCTTGAGAGACGTCATGTTATGAAGTCCGCTTACCTCTAGTTGTTAAGCCAAGCTTCACCTCAACTGTCTGAAACAATATCAGCTAGAACCTAAATAAGGACAAGACGACTCAATAAGAATGGATACACTAAGGCAGCAACAAAATATAAATTTCATTCTTAAAATTCGTATCTCACTACTTATTCTAAAACTATAGCTAATCTAGCACTCAATTGCTTTATCAAGTACTCCAAAATCAATACCTAGTAAACAATTCTAATGAGCCGAATATGTAGATCTCTATATTATTTAATTCTCCCAGTATGAGATGGCTTCCAAATAATTTTATGCTTAAAGATCAATATTAGCCCAATTAGATTCCTACCCGTAAGACATAGAAAGAATACAATAGATTTACCAATTAATTCCTACCCGTAGGACCTAGTGACCTGTAGAATGTATTGATAAGAGTTTAGAAACTTGACCATGATATAGATTACAAGATTCAAAAGTCTAGCCCCACTACCATGCGTAAACTCTAGCAACTATCGCTCAAAAGCTTATCACCTAATTCTAGAGTTCACATGGGATATTAAAGCAAATCTATTAAACTACTCTAGCAACGTAGGTTATTTCCATGAAGGTTTGAGAGAGAGATATACCTGACCACACGACCACACGGATGCAAAATTTGTCTCTTGTAATTTTGCACTCTCTCTCTCTCTCTCTCTATACACTTCACAAATACACTATTTTACCTTTCAGCTTCACACGTTAAAACTGTTTCCACTTAGGGCTGAAATTAAAGCCTACAAGAACTTAAATAAGCTTTCAAAACTTTAATTCCCACTAAAACTCATATTAAGGTTGTTTAGATGGGTGAAAACTCTAAAGAATTCCAATGACACTTAAACTCCTAATCCAAAAAGGAAATCTCTTATCCTTTTCCTTAACTGATAAGGAGGCTAAGAGTTAAATATGAATAATCCACAAAAATAACTCTCACGTTACATCTTATTTTATTTATTTTCTTTGTAGTGACCACAATATAAAATAATATCACCTTCAAAATAAATTAAATAATTCATCAATTCCACTCTAGAAGCAATTAAATTCAATTTAAGTGAGGCATGTGTTACATAAAAGATTAAGACAACCCATGAATGATACAATGGACGAATAGGGGCAGGCCCAACTGTTGTGGTAACCTGCATTTTGTGGACGAAAATCCAAGGACAAGCTACACTTATCCTTCCCCATTAGGTTTAATAGATGGACATAACTGATTAAAAAAAAAAAAGATGGACATAAACATCCATAAAAAGTCAAAAAATTGTCAGTTGAATTTAGAAATTTGTGATTTTTTGATCTATATGCACTATACTCCACTGGGGCTGTGATTTAACCACCGGACAAACGATAAGTATATAACCTTTCATGGTTTTATATGAGATGATGCCGTATAAATGCTTAGAGAAAGAGAGTGACAGATGTGGAGGCTTCCAACTTGAAGAAAGACAATCAGATTTGAGAGACTAAAAAGAGGAGAGGAAGAAAAAGAATTGGGTACAATTGGCTGAAAATAAGCATAAATTAATAAATAAAAAAAGAAAAGAAAATATGCATAAAGAATAAAAAATAATTAGATGATGTGTAAAATTAGAAGGCTTCTAATAGTAGAGTTTGTTATGGAGTGAAATTCTCAAAAGTAGCCGTGTTCTAATTTGAATTGGTTTTATATATATGTTTATATATATATTGTAGGGGCTGGGTTTGAGCACTTTTCTTAAGGAATAGGTGAACTCGAGCCTAGTAGGCCCAATACAATAAGTTTATATTGTAGGGGCTGGGTTTGAGCACTTTTCTTAAGGAATAGTAGAGTTTGTTATGGAGTGAAATTCTCAAAAGTAGCCGTGTTCTAATTTGAATTGGTTTTATATATATGTTTATATATATATTGTAGGGGCTGGGTTTGAGCACTTTTCTTAAGGAATAGGTGAACTCGAGCCTAGTAGGCCCAATACAATAAGTTTATACAGAATAGGCTGAAGAATTTAGTTTTGGTAAGTATAGCAACAATTGAAGGTGGCTTAAAGAATGACTAAGTAAAATGAATCTGGACTGGGGCAAGCAATTCAGTCCTCGGCACAAGTCCGAGGAGCTTGCACTTGGTATTTCTTAAGTTATAATATCAATGATTACAAAGCTAATACAGATTACTACAGTGTTTTCTTTCTCTAAAAGCTCCTCTTTTTCTCTCAGAGCTTCTTCTTCCTTATATACTACTCTCTTCCTTTATTTTCACCATACACATGTTGGTCGGATCTGTTGTTGATTGTCTTTGTCACATCAAACTCTTATTAGAGCTCCTAGGTAGTAGCTGTGAGTTAGAGAAGCCGCTGCTCAGGTATCATTTACACATTAATGCGGCCAAAGTGTTAGTTGTGGAGCATTTAATGTGGAGGCTGCAGCTTTCCCTGGAATTGCTCCACCGCCATGCTCCTGTGCGCTTGTTTGCAATACTTGTCCCCTCCCCTGGGGCACTCTAGAAGATTATTTTTGTTGGTAAGTCTCTTTAAATCAGCCTCGGCCTTGAACAACCGAGGGCAGGATTATCCTTGGAATAATTGCCTTGGCGGCCGTGATTATTGTTATATTCTTCATATGCGATTATGGGCCTCGTCGTGGGCTTCAGGCCTAGTATAGGGGGTGGATGCGCAATATTGGGCTTTATGACACCACAATATTCCCTCAAAATTCTGCTGCCTGCACCCTCGGACGAGGAGGAGGATTTTGGTGTCCTTGGAAATGCTGTTGGCTTATCACGTTTTGTCTTTTGCTAGAGTCAGTGCCCTTTTAACTGCCCAAGGCACATTCCTGTTGCTTTGGCATTTAGGGCATGCCTGCATTAAATTCCTGCGGTGGGTTGTCTTTCACACGTCCTACAGCGTGATAGGGATCCAATGGTGGGGAGTGCTTTTTCGATTTACGAGCGGGAAAATTCCCGCTACCCATTAGCCATGGGTATAAATACCGGTTTAAATTAACTCACCCAAATTACTTTTGCATTCGAGAGCTCTTGCGCACATACATTGAACTTGTCAGAACTTCTCACTTACTTGTATACCTTCAAAAGCCTGTCTGAGGATACCTTCCTCATTCTTGTAAGTTCTTCCAAACCTTACAAACTCTTTTTACTTTCCTTTCTCTGTATCTTCCTCCCTATACCTCTTCTTTTTCTAAACTTCTCTAGCTCCTTTAGATTTTTCCTAGAGATGGGTAGATTTAAGGATTTGGTAGAGTCCGAGGAAGGGATGGAGAAGTTTAAGGCTGATTACAGGATCCCACCAAACGTGTGTTTGAGATATTGCAAGGAGGGTGAGTGGCATTTTCGAAGGGTAGTGATACCTATGATCGCTTTTATAGAAGGGGGCGTGAGGATCCCTTTGGGGCCAGTGATGAGGGATTATCTTAGGTTCATTAGGTTAACCCCTACTCAGTGCGCCCTAAATGTCTTCAGAATACTAGGGTGTGTAGACGCCTTAAATGAAAAATTAGGGTTGCGGTTGACCCATTACAATGTGAATTGGGTCTATAGCTTTCATTACCTGAAGGGGAAGGGGTATTATCTGAAGACAAGGAAGCCTAAAATCAGGCTTCTACAATGTCTCCCAGAGTCTAGCAAGGGGGTAAACAAGGACTTCCTTATCGTGTCTGGGGAGTGGCATGATGGCATCTCTTGTCCGATGGAGGATGGGAAACTAGGTAGGGTCCTAGGGTAGGAGTAGGATCTGTTCAACGTCTTAGTGTGACCTGTGTTGTGAGGTTACTAATATTTTGCTTTTTATGATTTTGCAAACAGGCGCGCCATCGAGCCACATTTAAGTTTTTTCAACAGGGAGAGTTTGGACAAGATTCTTTAAGCCGAGGTGTTTATAAACGAAGACGACAGTCAACTTCGGGTGGCTCATTTGATATTGGGATATAAACTAATATCACGTGCTTTCCAAGCTCCGAAGTGTGTTATCAAGGCACACAATCCACGCCTCCACAGGATTAGTGTAGCTGTTAAGGGATTCCTTCTCCCCGAAGACACTTTAGTTCTAAAGGGCATGCCTTTGGTGGGCTCTTCTTCCTTTCGCCCTCAGATTAAGGAAGAGGAAGAAGAAGTAGAGAGAAAGGAAGGAGAAATTGTTGAGTTGGTTTTGTTCGAGGATGAATTTGAAGTCTTCAATCGAGCCTTGTCTCTTGAGGACCCTCTTGGTGATATCGGTGAGGTACCCTTCGAAGAAGATGTGGGAATACAGAGGAAGCAGAAATCAAGTTTGTTGGACTTGATAGAGTCCCAGCCGGGAATAGAGGCACAAGGGAGGACCACTCGAGGCAGATCCCCTTCCTCTGCTCAGAGCCAACCTCTTTCCACCACGTCTAAACTCTCTCCTCCTCCCCTTAAGTCAAACCTGCCACCGAGGCCTGAACCCTTCGACCCCAAATGAAAAAGGGAGCCAAAGGGGAAAGAGATGGTGGAGGCTGAGAGAACCCGTCCCACACAAGAAGAGGAGACCCAGTGATTTGCCAAGTAGCAAAAGGTGGAGCACGGGGCGCCTGAGAGGGGGGTTAGTCCTCCGCCCGAGCCTTAGGCTTGGCTCCCAGCTCTAATGCTTAGTGGGGCTCCTCTGATGGACAATGCTTCCATCAGAGATTTTTAGGGGGACACGGCAGCCACGTGGCTAATGCCTTGGAGAGGGCTTTGCTACTGCCCACGGACATGGTCAAGCTGCAGAATTTTAGGAGGCAGGAGATCCTCCTTAGCCTCAAGAGGTATTTGGGGATGGTGAGGTTTTTTGACTTAATTAGCCTTCGTCTTCTATTTTGATTGAACTTTGTTTCCTGTTTAACTTGTGTTTGTTCTCTTCTTCAGTTTGTACAAGCCATATTCAGGGCAGAGGAGATGGCCAACAGCAGCAGCGAGCAACTTGAAGATGAAAGGAATAAGCGTGTTGCGGCTGTACATAGCTTCAACATCGTTGATCAGTCTGTCAAGGACCTGAGAAGCAAGCTGTAGGATGAAGAAAGAGCAAGGAAGATCACGGATGCGGCTCTAGAGGGTGTTACAAAACAGGCCAAAGATCAGAGGAAAAAACTTTGCAAGGGTGAGAAGTAGCTGATTGCTACCAAAGGACAAACTGAGTCCTTGAAGAAAAAATTAGAAAATGCAGAGAAGGCTAAGGCCTCTTTGGAGAAAGCCAAGGACGAGGCGGTAAGAGCTAGGGCGGAGGCAGAAAAGGCCAAGGAGAGCACGGAGGAGGTCAAAGAGTGGGTAGAACAGGAGGCTTACAATCTGGGGGTGGCTAAGACTGAGGCCAACCTCAGATCCTAAGTGCTAGGGGTGTGCAGGCTTTACTATTCTCAAGTTTGGTTCGAAACCCTCAACCAAGTTGAGGTTGAGGCTTTGTTTAAATTGAGGAGAGTGAAGAGTGTGTACTACCCCCTTGCTCTTTGCGAATCTACTTCAACTCGCTCTGAGGCTGATACTGCCCCCGGCAGAGGTGGGCTAAAACTGTGCCAAGGATGCTCCTACTTTCATTGAAAACCCTACCGAGGAGGCTGAGCTTTCTAGGGTGCCTGAAAAAGAGAAAGACACGAGCTAGGGTGTACCCCAGGAAGTGATGAAGCCCGCAGCTGATCCCCAAGCTCCCCCAGCTAAGAAGGAATCCTCTGAGAAAATGGAGTCAGCCCCTAAGCCCCTCAAGCCCGTCCTTCTGAGCCAAACCTCTAAAGCCCCTGATACAGCCTCCCAGCATCCTTCCAAGGACAAGCTGACTATCAAGTTGAAGAAATAGGCTGTTTTTCACTTACTGATAGCTGTAGTTGGTTTTTTTTTTTTTTTTTTTTTTTTTTTTTTTTTTTTGTGGTTGGGTTATTGTAATGAAACTGATTTCTGTAATGAAATGTGTGCGTTTCTTGGAATGATGTGGCCTTTTGGTTATGTGATTTGTACCCTTACCAATGTTTAAATGATCCCAGTAGTGTGACACATCTTTTGCTGAACGAATGATCAAAACATACTAAGCCTGTAATGTAAATATCAACTTAAGTTTTAACTAGTAACTGAGTAATTTTGGTAAGGCAATTTGCCACAAAAGAATTTAAGTTTGTGATGTAAATCTCGTAATATTTGTAAGGACAAAACGCTAACTTTTAGGTTCATTACAATATTGACTAAAGATAAAAGCATTATAATACGAACTATAAGGGATAAAGTAAGCCCAGTGTACCTTGAAATGCTTTAAGTGATGCTTATGGATCTAGGCTCCATTTTGGGCTCTGTTTATGGCTTAGCTGAACGTCTCAAGTAGTTAATTTCCCCAAGGTTTGAGGTCTGAGGACCCATGCAAGACCTTGGTTCTGTCTAACACTTAAATAATTGTTGGAAGGTATTAGTTTCCCCAAGGTTTGAGGTTCGAGGACCCATGCAAGACTTTGGTTTTGTCTAACACTTAAATAATTACTGGAAGGTATTAGTTTCCCCAAGGTTTAAGGTTCGAGGGCCCATGCAAGACCTTAGTTCTGTCTAACACTTAAATAATTGCTGAAATGTATGACACGTAATTAAAATAAGTTGAAGTGCAGACAAAACTATTTTCGTTAATAATAATACCTTCTTAGGTTGTTTACATTCCATGGGCAAAGTACTGCCTTTTCATCTAAGTCTTCTAAATAATAGGCTCCTATTCCCGCCACTGAGCTGACACGATATGATCTTTCCCAATTAGGCCCCAGTTTTCTCCAGGACGGGTTTTTGGCACTACCTAAAACCTTTCTCAGCACCAAGACTCCTGGTGCCAATGGCCGTTGCTTCACATTGGCATCATACCCTTATTTGAGTTTCTGATGATAGTAGGCTAGCTGGATCATCGCCCTTTCCCTTCTTTCTTCGATTAAATCTAAACTCTCTCTTAGCAGTTCATCATTGTTGCTCGGAGTATAGGTGCTCGTCCTCAGCGTTAGGAAGCGAGTTTCCACGGGGATGACAGCTTTGGCCCCATAAGTCATGGAAAAGGGGGTTTCCCTTGTCGATCAACGTGGTGTAGTCCGATATGTCCACAAGACGTGTGGTAGTTCCTCCACCCATCTTCCCTTCGCATCGTCCAATCTCTTTTTCAGCCTATTAACTATGACTTTGTTGACCACTTCGACCTGACCATTTCCCTGAGGGTAGGCCGGAGTGGAATATTTGTTTGTAATTCCTAGGTTGCAGTAGTATCTTCTGAAGGCCTAGCTGTCAAGTTGAAGGCCGTTGTCCAAGATGAGGGTATCGGGGACCTCAAATCGAGTAACAATTTTCCTCTAGATTAACTTCTTAGCATCCACATCCCTGATGTTAGCCAAGGGTTCGGCTTCGACCCATTTGTTAAAATAATCCGTGCTGACTAGAAGATATATGCTTTAGGGTGTACGCATAGCAGATATGGTCCAGAATTGGAGCGCTTGTATAACTTGTGATCCTTGGACAGCCAGAAACAAGGAGCTTTTCTTCGTATTTTTTCTGCCTCTGATTTCTCTTCAGGCAGTGCATTATTTTTAAGGAAATTCACTATAGGATCCATCCAGCTCGGTCCCACCCTGACTTGATGGATATGGATCATGTTCATCTTGACTCCATTTGCCCTGCATAAGTTTTCGATGAGGATGGTTCGGGGTAATTCCTAGGCCAAGGAGGTGGCAAGAGTGGCCAATGAGTCTGTGTGCGTATTTCCACTCCTAGAGACATGTGACAGGTCGAAGAATTCAAAATCCGATTGCACGCGGCTAACCTGACCTAGGTACTCTTGCATTCTCTTATCTCTGGCCTTTAACTCCCCTCCACCTGGCCCACGATTAACCTCGAGTTTGAGAATACTTCTATTGCCTTTCCGCCCATTTTTCGCACCATGGTCATTTCTTGCAATAAGGCTTCATATTCGGCTTCATTGTTTGTGGCTGAGAACTCTAATCTCAAGGATTTTTCTATGGTAATCTTCTCAGAGGATATTAGGACCAGCCCCACTCTGGATCCCTTTTGGTTTACTACACCATCAATATATACTCTCCAGTGTGAGGGGCCTTGGGCAGAGATTGTGCCAACCAATCTTCCATCCATGTTTTATTCCTTTGTTACCACTTCTTCCGATGGCTTGGCAAATTCAGCTACCAAATCAGCGAGAACCTGCCCCTTGACAGAGATCTAAGGCATGTATTTGATATCAAAAGCTCCTAGGATTGTGCTCCACATGGCAATTCTCCTTGTGTAATCGGCACTTCGGAGCACAGATTTAAGTGGAAGTTGAGTTAGATCAACCACTGTATGCGCTTGGAAGTAGTGGGGGAGCTTTCGTGTGGCATGCACTATTGCCAAAATTGCCTCTTCGGTGGTAAATAACGCACCTCAGCCTCATGCAACAATTTACTCACATAATATATTGGCCGTTGTATGCCTTCATTAACTCGTATTAACACCAAGCTTACAACATGAGGAGTAACCGCGATATAGGCGAACAAAACTTCGTCAGCCTCAGGACTGGACATGATGGGTGGCCGTGATAGGTATTTCTTAAGTTTTTGGAAAGCCAAAACGCAGTCCTTGGACCACTCAAATCCTTTCCATTTGTTCACTAGGAGGTAAAATGGTCGGCACCTGTTTGCAAATCTGGAAATAAATCGATTCAAGGTTACGATCATTCTGGTGAGTTTTTGAACTTCTTTGAGATTTTGAGGAGATTGCAGATTGTGGATTGCTTTGATTTGATCTAGGTTAACCTCAATTCCCCTATAAGTCACCATGTAACCCAAAAATTTGCCAGACCCTATGCCGAATGAGCATTTAGAGGCATTAAGACGTAGTTTGTGTTTTCTTAAAATGTCAAAGATAATTCTGAGGTCTTCCACATGCTTGGATGTTACTTTACTTTTTACCACCATGTCGTCTATGTAGACCTCTATATTCTTGCCTAGCTATGACTTGAACATTTTAGTCATCATTCTTTGATAGGTAGACCCCTTATTCTTCAAATCAAAGGGCATCACTTTATAGTGGTAATTTCCAACAGGAGTCACGAATGTTGTTTTCTCTTGATCACCTAGAGCTAGCGGTATTTGATGATAGCCTTAAAAGGCATCTAAGAAGCTCATCCAAGGATGGCTTACGGTCGCATCTACTAGTTGGTCTATCCAAGGCATGGGAAACGGGTCTTTTGAACATGCCTTATTTAAGTCTGTGAAGTCTACACAAACTCGCCACTTTCCACTCTTCTTCTTTACAACCACGGTGTTAGCCAACCACTCAGGGTAGAACACTTCCTTGATGGCCCTTGCTTGTTTGAGCTTTCTCACCTCGTCCCTAACGGCGTCGACATGCTCCTTAGATGGGCGTCGAGGTGGTTGTTTTTTAGAAGGGATTGAGGGATTTACATTTAAGTGGTGACATATGAAGTTCGGATCGACTCTAGGGGCATCATAAACGTCCCACGCGAACATGTCAACGTTCTTTTTGAGGAAAGATAGCAATCCTTCTTTTTCCAATGGGGGTAGTTGAGATCCTACTTGAAAGAACCTCTTCGGGTCATTGCCAATGGCCACCTTCTCGAGACATTTGCATTATGTAAAATAATTTGTGTGCAATAAATACTTCCCTCTTTTAAAATTTAATTTTGGAATGTTTTGAAGTTGCAGTTTCTTTTTAAAGAGCAAGATTTAAGTACAGTACTTAAGTGCCATTCTTTAGATTTTCCTTTTAAGATTTTGCCATGTGCATTTTTTCTCATGGGATAGAAGTGTATTTTTAGTTAATTAAACACATGGCTAAATCTTAAGAAGGGAACTTAGGGAACAACACCTAAGGTATTGTACCTAAGTTTTGTCATTCTCTAAAATAGTAAAATCTAGTGGACTCAAACACAACATTTTTTACATTTTTGGTTAAAATTGTATTTTTGCTCTCTAAAAATGGGGCCATACATATATATACTTCTCAATTCCCATCATCCTTACATTTCTTTTTCCTTTTCTATTTTTGTTTTCTATTTTTCATGTATGAATTTTTTTTTCTTTGCACAAATTAAATTCACCATAGTCTTTTGTCAAATATTGATAATCATTAGGTACTTCGTGATGCAGTACTCCTTTAAAATAAATAGTTTGTTTGTAATAAACAAGTATTTTAAAATAAAAGGTAAGTCCTAACTTTTGAAATTAGTAAATTACAATAAATATATAAAATTAAGGGAGTTTCAACTTTAAATTCCAATGAAAAAGTGAAACCCTGTGATCAAATCTCAATACAACAATAGTAGCATTGTAGCAACAAAATCTTAGTTCTAGATTAATTGTGAGGGATCAATCATAATATCCCTAAAAAATCAATTGGAGAGATGCTTAAACGTCTAGGCAAAGATTTGTATGACAAAGTCAATTTTCATAATTCATCTTACCATCATTTAGTATGTGAATATGGTAATAATTTATCTCTTTAAGCAAGGCTTTTGATCAATGTTTATCAAAGGAAAAAAGAAATAATTAAAAGGTAATATTATCATTTTCAGGTTAAAGCGACCACGACCCATAACTCCTAGCTACATATATTCATGGTTGTACCAACGTATGACCAGAGAGCAATGCTCTCATCTGTACAAGTAAAGCAATTTAGACCTACAACTAAAATAAAGTATGGTACAGTATTCATAAGATGCATCTACATTCATGTTCCTCGAAAATACACAAATTAAACATTGTTTCTATTTGATTTGACACACACTAAATAGCTGTTCAGGTAGAACATGAATCTAACTTTGGGTACGTAGCATTTAAGAATCCAAAACAATTAGACACCATGAAAAGAAAAAATGTACGAATTCCAGATGTGCATGCATGTTGTGGACATTAATGCTTTTTTTTTTGTCAAGCTGAACCTCATCATGTATTTGAAACTAAAGTTTCATAATGATAATTAACAGTGTTAATATGTAATGTATCACAACCTAAAACACACCAAACCAGTCCTTGAACTTTTAAAAATGTGGGATTGTTATTTGTTTAGGAGGGTTGGTTTGGTTATTTTGATGTTAGAGCAGCCACAGCAGATGTGAGATATGTGCCAAATGCTAAATATTTAGCACATATTCTACATCAAATACCATTTGACCCCATTTATTAGATGTTCCAAATGCTATAATTTTTGCAATATGCTACAGTATCCTTACATATTTGCCACTGTACGGACAGATGTGGCAAATGCTTTTATTATTTTTTTATTCATCTCTCTCTCATCTCTCCGTCAGTCTCACTCTCTCCTCTCTCTCACCTCCGTTCTCTAGCCCTGTTCCTAAAACCGAACCCAGAAATCCACGATTCGGTGCTCTGCTCCTCAAGGCTGATCGGCGGTGGGTAAGGGCCCAAAGAATCCAAAGGCTTCTCTGAAGATTACCAGGACCAATGTGTGAATTTTTCCCTCATCTTATTTGAAATTTTTGGAAAAAATTTAACTAATTTTGCTGGGTATGCCATGGTGTTCAATAAAGTTTATTTCTTTCTTGTTGCAAGCTTGTTAATGTGTCTATGTTAATTGGAGAATGGATGAATGGATAATAGTATACTTGAGTTTTTGTTTTCCATGTGGTATTGTTTCAAATTTTGTGGATTCGGTTGGGATTTCAAGTGGGAAGGGAGTACTAGGTAGAGATATGGAATTTACCATGTGGGTTTTGTTGCCGATTCAATAAAAGGGTGAGAATATGGCAAAGGAATTAAGTTGATTGTTGAGTTTATTTTCAGTTCTTGTTCTGTATTAGGCAGCTTTGTAGTTTGGCATGTTCATCTAACTATAGATTCTAAGTTATGTTTGTTTGTTGTGGAATTTGGCTGGATTTGTTAGGGTTTGCCTTGAGTTGTGTTTTTAGTTGTGGAGGATGTGGTGGTTGTGTGGTGGTGGCTGTTAGTTGTTGGCAGATGGCTATTGATTGTGTTGATGAATTGTAAATATTATTTTAATGTGTAGTAAATATTATTTTAATGTATAGAATTGAATGATAAAACATCTAATAAATGAGATGTTGTAAAATGATGGAGTAAAATAATAAAGCAGGCCTTTGGTGCGGTAAAATGGCATAATTTTTGCAACAACTGTTACGAATGCTCTTAAAGACATTATTTTCATTCAGCCAATCAATTATTGGGGCCACCATGTAACTGTTTCAACTTGGTTAGGTCTAGGGGTGGAAGGGCGAGGGGGGCACCTGCCCCCCCTACTCCTCCTAAAAAGTCTATTATAAATGCTTATGTAAAGTTGGTTTAGCCCCTGACATAAAATAGAAAAACAAGGAAATAGCTTCCCTAAATAAACTGTACATGACATGAAATAAATAATAAAGTAGCAAATCTTTCAATTGAGAAAGTCTAGAGACATAATAAAATTTTACAATATTTCCACAATACTCTTTATTTTAGTTGAAATGAATCTTAAAATGATTTATTTTATTTTATTCTGACCAATGATGTATTAACACCTCAATTTATTGTAAATATATTGTTAGATTTTGTGGTGTTACCAAAAAAATTTCTCCCACTTTAAACAATTCTGTCACAAAATAAATGCCACCGAACTAAACTTGTTAAAATTGTTTACACTTTTGACCATATTAAATCTTTTTATCTTTTTCTTTTTTTCACTTATCTATATTTCCTTCTTTTCATTTGAAGTTCAGCCCATGGAGCTCTACTTACACATCATAATAATAATAATGTGTTGTATGGTACTAAAGCATTAAAATGTCCATTACTTTTTTTATCCTTCATCTCTTCTATTTTCATAGTTTCAAAATTTGAGTCTCTACGATAAATCCAAAATTTTAATTAAAAGAATTGAGAAAAGTTGAAATTTATTTTCTCAATTTATTTTGAGGAATCAAAATAGATCTCTAAACCTTATTGTAGGGTCTGTTTTTGTTGCCCGAGCCCACAGGATGTGGGTTAAAGGCCCAACGAACCCAGAACAAAGAATTTGTAGAGAGTGGGCGAAAGAGCTGGGCTGGTTATGAAGCACAGAACAGTGGGCTAGGTTACGTACAGTGATACAATACTCAGAGCTACAGTAAAGCTTTTCTCTCTCTTCCTCTTTCCTTCCCCCCCCCCCCCCAAATTATCAGGGACCCTTCTTCTTTATATAGCATCCCTTCCTATCATCTCCATCATCCACTTGTTCATGTAAGTCTCTAGCCCAGGGGTCAGTCTCTAGCCCAGTTCATGTAAGTTTTCGCAATCTCAATCCTTCGATTTTCTCTTCGGCCGTCTATTTTTCAGTTTGAGCGACCATTTTCTCATCGCTGTGTTGTGCCTCCATTTTTCCGTTGAGAGATGGGTAAACTAGAGTATTTGGTAGACAGCCCCGCCCGGTTGGAGAAGTTTAGGGCCACGTACCGCATACCTCCAAACGTGGGTGTGAAGTACTGCCCTCCGGAGAAAATACTAACTGATCGGGAAACGGGGGAGTTTATGATCCCTCTCATCGCATTCCTCGAAGGAGGGATGACGATTCCTATGGGCCCCATCACTACTAATTACCTTATAAACCATAGGATCACCCCTTGGCAGTGCGCGCCTAACATGTTTAGGATCTTAGGAGCCATTGAGGATCTCAACCGCCTCCTAGGATTGGGGCTCACTTGGCACGACGTGGTGCATATGTATGAGTTCCACAACCAGCAAGGGGCGAGATACTATTTGAAGTCTCGGTCTGACATTGTTAGGCTCATTTCTTGCCTTCCCAAAACCAATAAAGGGATGAAAGATGATTACGTGATCATCTCGGGCGCGTGGTATGATGGCCCTCACTGTCCGACCAGAGCAGGGAAGCCAGGTGGGACACGTTAGACCTAGGCACACTAACCATAGGCTCAGGATCCTCGTTTTTTAACAGTTTTTGACTTTTCCTGTATTGCCGCTTTTCAGTTTCTAACAAAGTTCTGCTGCGACTTGTAACAGATAGAAGAAACATATCTCCTCGGCTCAGCCTTACCAACTTCGCCGCACTCAACTATTTGCTGCGGTCCGAGATCTTTGTGAGGGAGGACGGACAACTCCGATCGGCTCCCCTCATCCTAGGGTACACTGCGAGGCGAAAAGACCTCCAACCGGTCGGCAACGCGATAGTCCAGGGAGACGAACGTCTTAACCGCATCAACGTTTCGTTCAAGGGCTTTTTGGCTCCACACGACCTTCCGCCAGCACCACACCTGAACCCTCAGGGTGTACCCCACCTCGTTCAGCCAGTACAGCAAGCTCAACTCGGCCCAGAGGTTGAGGGTGAAAAGGTTGGTTCCTCCACCTCCTTGCTAGAAGAGCAAATAGACAAGTTCCACTTTGGAGAGGAAGCTTCAGGGGCAAATCAAGTGGTAGAGGTCTCGGAGGCCGAGGAAGGAGGTGACAGGCATTCCAGTGTCCACCTGCTTCTAGTAACTGCACTCCCCGACGACTCTTCGGACGAGGAGATGGTGGACCTGAAGCTACTGATGAATAATAGGGGTCGAAAGGCCGAGCAAAAAGGCCCGGGGACCTCTCATCCGACAGAGGTCCCGCCTCCAGCGCCTCCCAAGGCTCCTGAACACAGCTCGAGGCCCATACCAGACCCACAGAAGAAGAGGCCCCACGAGCCGGAAGAGAGGGAGGTGGGGGTGCCCTCAAAGGTGAGCAAGCAGCAGAAGACGGTGAGGGATCGAGGAAAAAGGGCCACTTCCACTGAAAGCCGAGACAAGGTACTCAGGGCCGATGTACGCTGAGGAGTAGGACCTCGCACGTGGTGCCCGAGACTTGAGCTGGATGGTGCCCCCATTTTTTGGGATACTTCCCTCAGGAATTATGATGGGGGAAGAGCTGGGTACGTCGTTGAGGCCCTGCAGCAGCCACTCCTCCTGCCCCACGATATGGAGTCCTATAGGCGCTTCAACCAGCAGGAGCTCTTCTTGTCCCTTAAGAGGGATATGGCCATAGTAAATGGACTTGCCCTCTTAACTTGAGTTTCATTTTTAATTCGCTCTAACTCCCACTTACTTTGAGCTAAACATGTTGTCATGTAGATTACTCAGCAAATCTATGTGGCTGAGGAGTGGAACAGAAAGTTCCACCTCGAGGCCCAAGTGGCAGTCCAGTCTCAATCTAAGGCGGAGAGGGTCCTCGGCCAGCTGAAGAATGACTATGCTGGCCTATCTGAGCAGCTTAAGGCCGTGACTCGTGAGAGGGACAATAACAAGGCCAGCCTCCAAAACGCCGAGACCCAAGTCGAAGAGCAGCGTAAGCAACTGCATGCGTCAGAAATCAACCTGGCGACCGAGAAGGAGCTGGTGAAGGGTCTTAAGGCTGAACTTCAAAAAGCCAAGGAGGGCGCCCGAGCAGCTGAGCAGGCAGTTCAACTGGCCAAGGAGTCAGTCGAAGCTGAGAGGAAAGCGGCATATCAGTTAGGAGTGGACGAGATTGGGAAGCAGCTCACGGAGCAATTTGCTTTGGTTGCTCGTGACTACTGTGACGTAACCTGGCTTAAGGCACTGGATGCCGCTGGGGTCCCTTCGGACTCTACCTTGAGGCTTCCTGGGAGCATATACTACCATCCAGATATCCGAGCGCTCCCAGAGACTGACTCTCCTCCTGCTCTCCAGCTTTTAGAGGCCACAGAGCCAAGCCCAGTCGGTGGGGCTTCCCCTTCCACCTTTGATGCATCAAGAGAGACTGTTCTACCAGTTGAGCCAGCCAAAGACAAAGGTCAAGGGTTGGACGAAGAGGAGACTCCGGCTGAATCCCAGAGCCAAGCCCTAGAAGCTGCCGCTCAGACAGGCCAGGTTGCAGACCCTGTGGGTTCCCCAGCGCAAGAGTAGATGCATAGGGCCCTCCTTTCTCTCTTGTTTTTCTTTTTGCAAGAGGTTGTAATATACTCTTTTGATTAATGAAGCAGTTTTTCCTTAGCGTTTATTTCCTTTGTTGCGTGTAATACAACTTCCTGTTATTATGAAGTCTTGCACATTGACTTTATCATGATCCTTTCCCAATTTGCACGAAACAATAAGAGGCGGTGTAAGTTATGGTTAACTTTAACACATTCGGGAGCTTTAATCATGGCTCATCAGAGAGCGGTACTCCAATTAAAACCACTATATTTGGGTTTAGAGCTTACCACTTAAAGGGAATCGTAGCATAGTGTTAACTAACCCAAATCATCTGGTCCGAGGACTACAGGCATGAATGGATTTAAGTTTAAACACTTAAAGGAATCGTAACAGTGTTAACTAACCCAAATCATCTGGTCCGAGGACTACAGGCATGAATGGATTTAAGTTTAAACACGTAAAGGAATCGTGACAGCGTTAACTAACCCAAATCATCTGGTCCGAGGACTACATGCATGAATGGATTTAAGTTTAAACACTTAAAGGGATCGTAATATAGTGTTAACTAACCCAAATCATCTGGTCCGAGGACTACAGGCATGAATGGATTTAAGTTTAAACACTTAAAGGAATCGTAACAGTGTTAACTAACCCAAATCATCTGGTCCGAGGACTACAGGCATGAATGGATTTAAGTTTAAACACTTAAAAGAATCGTAACAGTGTTAACTAACCCAAATCATCTGGTCCGAGGACTACAGGTATGAATGGATTTAAGTTTAAACACTTAAAGGAATCGTAACGTAGTGTTAACTAACCCAAATCATCTGGTCCGAGGACTACAGGCATGAATGGATTTAAGTTTAAACACTTAAAGGAATCGTAACAGTGTTAACTAACCCAAATCATCTGGTCCGAGGACTACAGGCATGAATGGATTTAAGTTTAAACACTTAAAGGAATCATAACATAGTGTTAACTAACCCAAATCATCTGGTCCGAGGACTACAGGCATGAATGGATTTAAGTTTAAACACTTAAAGGAATCGTAACAGTGTTAACTAACCCAAATCATTTGGTCCGAGGACTACAGGCATGAATGGATTTAAGTTTAAACACTTAAAGGAATCGTAACAGTGTTAACTAACCCAAATCATCTGGTCTGAGGACTACAGGCATGAATGGATTTAAGTTTAAACACTTAAAGGAATCGTAACATAGTATTAACTAACCCAAATCATCTGGTCCGAGGACTACAGGCATGAATGGATTTAAGTTTAAACACTTAAAGGAATCGTAACATAGTGTTAACTAACCCAAATCATCTAGTCCGAGGACTACAGGCATGAATGGATTTAAGTTTAAACACTTAAAGGAATCGTAACAATGTTAACTAACCCAAATCATCTGGTCCGAGGACTACAGGCATGAATGGATTTAAGTTTAAACACTTAAAGGAATCGTAACAGTGTTAACTAACCCAAATCATTTGGTCCGAGGACTACAGGCATGAATGGATTTAAGTTTAAACACTTAAAGGAATCGTACTATAGTGTTAACTAACCTAAATCATCTGGTCCGAGAACTACAGGCATGAATGGATTTAAGTTTAAACACTTAAAAGAATCGTAACAGTGTTAACTAACCCAAATCATCTGGTCCGAGGACTACAGGTATGAATGGATTTAAGTTTAAACACTTAAAGGAATCATAACAGTGTTAACTAATCCAAATCATCTGGTCCGAGGACTACAGGCATGAATGGATTTAAGTTTAAACACTTAAAGGAATCGTAATAGACTGACATGCTGATTAAAAGAAGAGTTTGATTAATAATAATACCTTTTGAGGTTATTTACATTCCAGGGGCGTGATATCACATGATTGTCTAGGTCTTCAAGGAAGTATGCCCCGATGCCAGCTCCCGAAGTAATACGGTATGGCCCTTCTCAATTGGGACCTAATTTTCCCTAGGCTGGGTTTTTTGCAGTGCAGACCACCTTTCTTAGTACCAGGTCACCAGGTTCCAGAGGTCTGAGCCTTACGTTGGCGTCGTAGCCTTTTATAAGCTTTTGTTGATAATGCGCCAGTCGGACCATCGCATTTTCCCTCCTTTTGTCGATTAGGTCCAAGCTCTCCTTTAGCAGCTCGTCATTGCCCGTTGGACTAAATGAGCTACTTCTCAGTGTAGGGAATCCAGTTTCCAAAGGTATGACAGCCTTAGCCCCGTAGGTCATGGAGAAGGGGGTCTCTCCAGTAGACCTGTGCGGAGTGGTTCTGTAAGCCCAAAGCACATATGGCAATTCTTCTACCCATTTACCCTTCGCGTCATCTAATCTCTTTTTCAAGCCGTTTACGATGACCTTGTTAACAGCTTGGGCCTGGCCATTACCCTGGGGGTAAGCTGGGGTGGAGCACCTATTTATAATCCCTAGTTCACTACAATAGTTCCTAAACGCTTTGCTATCAAACTGTAGGCCATTATCCGAGACGAGGGCACATGGGACGCCAAATCGAGTAACTATATTCTTCCACACGAACCTTTGCACGTCCTCGTCCCGGATATTGGTAAGAGGTTCCGCTTCGACCCACTTAGTGAAGTAGTCGGTGCCAACTAGCAGATATTTCTTGTTTCCTACGGCCTTAGGGAATGGTCCCACGATATCCAAGCCCCATTGGGCGAAGGGCCATGGGCTAGATAGCGGGTTGAGAGTTCCCCCTGGCTGATGAATGTGCGGAGCAAACCGCTGACACTGATCACATTTTTTGGCATAATCTAGGGCTTCCTTCCTTGAGTGATGGCTCGGTGAGCCAAGGATCTTCCTCCAGTGTGGCTCCCACAGATTCCTTCGTGCAGTTCCTCTAATAGCAGCTCAGCTTGTTCAGGATGCACACACAATAAGTACGGTCCTGAATAGGAACGTTTGTATAGTTTCTGATCCTCAGACAACCAGAACCTGGCCGCCTTTCTCCGAATCTTATCAGCCTCTCCCTTCTCTTCGGGCAGTATATCTTCTTTCAGAAACTTGACTAGCGGGTCCATCCAGCTGGGTCCGGCCCTGACCTGGTGTACTTGGATTACTCCTTTTCCTGCTTTGGTAGGCTTATGCAAGTCCTTAACGAGGATCACTCTCGGCAAGTCTTGTGCCGAAGAAGTGGCTAAAGTGGCCAAGGAATCGGCGTGTAAGTTGCCATTCCTAGGAATATGCAGCAAGCTGAAAGATTCAAACTCTGACTGCAGATGTTTAGCTCGGCTCAGGTATCCTTGCATCCTTTCGTCCTTTGCCTCAAACTCTCCCAAAACTTGACCCACAACCAGCCTTGAGTCTGAGAATACCTTCACTGCCTTTCCTCCCATCCTTTGGACCATGCTCATTCCCATCAATAGGGCTTCATATTCCACCTCATTATTGGTTGCCAAGAAGCCCAACCTTAATGCTTTTTCAATAATGATTCCCTCGGGGGATATCAGCACTAGCCCCACTCCGGAGCCTCTCTAGTTTGCAACACCATCCACGTACGCCTGCCAAAGGAAAGGCTCTTGCTGAGAAATCATGCTAACCAATTTTTCCTCCATGTCTGATGTCAGCTTCACTTCTTCTAGTCGGGGCTCCGTGAACTCGGCTACCAAATCAGCAAGCACCTGGCCCTTGACTGAGGTGCGTGGCATATACTTGATATCAAAAGCCCTTAGGATCGTTCCCCATTTCGCAATTCTGCCAGTGTAGTCTGCACTTCGGAGTATAGCTTTGAGCGGAAGCTGGGTGTGGACGACGACTGCATGGGCTTGGAAGTAATGTGGGAGCTTTCGTGTACCGTGCACCACTGCCAAAATAGCTTTCTCCAATGGCAAATAATGGACCTCAGCTTCATGAAGCGACCTGCTTACGCAGTAAATGGGTTTCTATACACCGCCCTTTGTTCAGATCAGCACTAGACTTACGGCATGGGTAGCTACAGAAATGTATGCGAACAAGACCTCGTTGGGTTCGGGGCTGGACATGATTGGTGGTTGAGCTAGATAATCCTTCAACCGTTGGAAGGCCACAGCACATTCCTCTGTCCATTCGAACCCTTTCCATTTGTTAATCAAGGAAAAGAAAGGCCTACACCTGTCCGCTGATCGAGAGATAAATCGATTTAGGGCTGCTGTCATTCCTGTCAGTTTCTGGACCTCCTTGGGGTTCCGAGGAGGTTGTAACTCATTAATGGCCCTTATCTGATCAGGGTTGACCTCGATTCCCCTGTGAGTTACCAAATATCCCAGAAACTTACCTGACCCCACACCAAACGAGCACTTGGTAGCGTTTAAGCGTAGCTTGTACCTCCTGAGAACTTCGAAGGTGCTTTCTAGATCCTTCACGTGCTCGAACACCACTTTGCTCTTCACCACCATGTCGTCGATGTAAATCTCAATGTTTCTCCCCAGTTGTGGTTCAAACATCCTCGTCATCATCCTCTGGTAAGTGGAACCCGCATTTTTTAAACCGAACGGCATCACCTTATAGTGGTAGTTACCCGTGGGGGTCACAAAAACAGTTTTCTCCTGGTCTTCCAGGGCTAAGGGTATTTGATGATAGCCTTGGAATGCGTCCAAGAAGCTCATTCGGGGATGTCCGATGGTGGCATCTACTAGCCGATCGATTTTAGGCATAGGGAATGGGTCTTTAGGGCATGCCTTGTTCAAGTCGGTGAAGTCCACACATACTCGCCATTTCCCACTTTTTTTCTTCACCACAACAGTATTTGCCAGCCACTCTGGGTAGAAAATCTCTTTAATTGCCCTCGCTTGTTTGAGCTTCGCCACTTCTTCCTTGACCGCTTCAGCGTGTTCCTTAGATGGACGTCGAGGCGGCTGCTTCTTGGGGGTGATCGTGGGGTTTACCTTCAAATGGTGGCATATGAATTCCGGATCCACCTCGGGGGCTTCGTAAGCGGCCCAAGCAAATACATCGAGGTTTTCCTTGAGAAGTTGCACTAACTCCTCTTTTTCCCGCAACGGCAACTGGGATCCGACCTGAAAGAACTTCTCGGGATTATCCCCGATGATGACTTTTGTCAAATCTTCGCATTGTGCACCCTCATCCGGATCTTCAGTGGGAGGTAACTGGTGCTTTGGTTGCTATAAGCTCCTGGTTGACGACTCGGCTCCTGGCTCATGTTGAATGGTAGCCACCAAGCATTGTCTTGCTATGGACTGGTCCCCCCAGATTTTGCAAACTCGGCCTTCGGAAGGATATTTGATTTTCTGGTGCAAGGTGGAAGAAACTGCCCCCAGCGCATGAAGCCAAGGTCTGGCTACAATCGCCGTGTAAGGTGAAAAAACGTCCACGACTATGAAATCCACCTCCACTACATCCGAGCCAGCCTGCACAGGTAGTCGTATTTGGCCCTTCGGGGTGACAACTCTTCCTTCGAAACTAATCAGTTAAGAACTATATGGCGTTAAGTCACTAGGTTTAAGGTTCAACCCTTTGTAGAGGTCAGGGTACATTATTTCTACAGCGCTGCCTTGGTCCACCATCACTCGTTTCACGTCGTACCCCCCAATTCTGAGGGTGACGACCAACGCATCATCATGAGGCTGGACAGTGCCAACCTTATCGGCGTCCGAGAAGCCTAAAACCAGCTGATCATTAAGTTTGCACCTCTTCGGGCCCTGGCCAGATTCCCCCGCAGGTAACCGATCCACCGACATGACCTTGGATGGCCAGGATCCCGTTCTCCCTAGGGTCGCAAAGATAACATTGATAGTTCCCAGAGGGGGGTTCAGAAAATCATTCCTCTGGGAGTCCGCACTCGTCGGACCCCCTCGGCCGCTGGCATAATGCAGGAGATGTCGCAGTTTCCCCTCACTAACTAGTTGTTCCAAGTGGTCCCACAAGTTCCTGCAATCCTCAGTCGTGTGCCCATGATCCTGGTGATATTGACAATAGAGATTGCGGTTACGTCTGTCAGGATTCCCAGCCATCTTGTTCGGCCACTTGAAGAACGGCTCGTTCTTGACCTTTTCTAAGACTTGGTGGACCGGGTCCCTGAATACGGTGTTGACCGTCTGGGAATTGGTTGTCCCTGACTGCGCAGGAAAGTCTCTCCTCGGTTTGTTGTTGGTGTATCGATCCGACCTGAAGTCCTTCCTCTCCAAAGGGATAACCTTCTCCTTGCCTTTCCCTTGTTACTGGTCTTCTTCAACTCGCTTGTACTTCTCGATGCGGTCCATTAGCTGATGGATGCTAGTAACGGGTTTACCAGACAAGGATGTCCTTAAATCGTGATTGGTAGGGAGCCCGAGCTTAAAGGTTTCTAGGGCCATTGCATCGAAATTGCCCTCCATGTCATTAAACAGTTCCCAATACCTATTCGAATACACCTTCAGGGATTCTCCTTCCTGCATGGTCAAAGACAGCAGGAAAGATAGAGGTCGGGCCGCTCTTCTGCATGTGACAAATCGTGAACCAAAGGCTTGGGTGAGCTCTTTGAAGGAGCTGATGGAATTTGGGCTCAACCCGTCAAACCACCTCACGGCAACCGGCCCAAGGCTGGAGGGGAAAACCTTGCACATCAGTGCTTCGTCCCTGGAGTATACAGCCATCCTTTGGTTAAAATGGCTCACGTGTTCCACGGGGTCTGTTTTTTCGTTGTATATGGTGAACGTTGGTTGGTTAAAGCGCCGAGGAAGTCTAGCCTCTTCGATCCTGCGCGTGAAGGGCGACCTGGAAATCTGGTTTAGAGCCCTGCTCATGGCGTCACTTTCGGCGTCTCCGCGCGATGGATTTCTGCGCAGCCCCTCGTGAGGAGATTCCTGTTCATAGGTGTAGGACTCGTTGGCTGGTGTCTTGGATTTGGGCTGATAAGTGACGTCCGGCTCGCCGTCAGGGTCCTCATCAGAATACGAGGAAGCCCGTTTCCTCTTTGCATGGCGTAACTTCCTTTTTAACTTTTCAACCTCCCGCTGCAAATCTCGGTTCTTCTTTGTATGGGACATGTGGCTTCCACCTTGTGACTAGCTTTGACCAAGGGGTACGGTGTGCACGCTACCCTCGCAATCTTGTCTTCGCTCCAGGTTAAGGAAAGGGTCCACGTGCTGAGATGCCCTAAACTCCGATTCTTGTTCATCGTGTTCAGCCATCACATACTGTTGTCTCCACCCCTACGCAAGCTCTTCCCACAAACGGCGCCAATTGTAGGGTCGGTTTTTGTTGCCCGAGCCCACAGGATGTGGGTTAAAGGCCCAACGAACCCAGAACAATGTATTTGTAGAGAGTGGGCGAAAGAGCTGGGCTGATTATGAAGCACAGAACAGTGGGCTAGGTTACGTACATTGATGATAACATGAGCTGAGGCTTAGATAACTCTATGAATGAATGTCCGAGGAGGCGTTTTATTGAATGAACCGTGATTACAATACTCAGAGCTACAGTAAAGCTTTTCTCTCTCTTCCTCTTTCCTTTCCCCCCCCCCCCAAATTATTAGGGACCCTTCTTCTTTATATAGCATCCCTTCCTATCATCTCCATCGTCCACTTGTTCTTCATCCACGCATCCACTCGAGTGCATGTCATGTCGTGTGTCTACTTTAGTTCTTTGTGAGTGGCGGTAGCTGAGGTTGCACTATTCAGGGGTCTTCTCCACATAAATACGACTAGAAAAGCTGTTGCATCGCATTAAATGCGGTGGTAGCAGCTTTTCCCCTAGATATTTTCTTTAGCTCTGATCATCCCTGGATCCACTCAGAATTTATCACTATCATTGAGATTGTGAGGAAGGCTATTCGGATCTTCCACACGTTTGCCTGATCAAGGCCATTAATGACCGAGGAGAAGGACGTCCTCAGACCAGCAGTGACCTCTTCGGACGGCATTCCCCCTTCATTTCTAGGCTTCCTGCCTTCAAATGGGCCGCATCAACCACCTCTTGCTCCTTGGAAATTTAATAGTCCTTACTAGGGCGCCCTGGGCCTGTTAAGTGGTTTTGGGCTTTTACTCCCCCCCCACACTTATGTATATAGATTAATCTCTTACTTTGATGATTGATTGTCAATTAATAACTATAAATTAGATGTTTTACAATTGTTTAATTTTAATAGGCTTTGTATGACAGTTACTGTTTGTTTAAAATTTTATTATTAATATCAATTAATAATTTTAGGTTATTTTTTGTTATTGTCTTTTGATCTTACCCCTCCTAAACTAAAATCCTAACTCTGTCACTGGTTAGGTCTATTCTAGCAATGCTATGATATTACAATTATACAGATATACAAATAGTTCTCATTTTGCCATACATGCATCATAGAGCTCTTGCTAATATATTTGAATGAAAGTAGAGGTGAGAACTGTTGTTGAAGAACTCTTGAAGTCACTAATAAAATTATAAGGGAAGCCACAATAAAGTTAATGGTTTTAGTTAAAGTGTTTAATAAATATACAAAATTATGTTTGTTCCTAGCTATAATTATTCAAACTAGTTCATCAAAAAAAAAAAAAAAAATTATTTGTAAGGTTGAATTTTATCAACCATTTTGTTGGTTTTATTCCGTGCCAATTTTCTTATAATTCAGCATTTAGAAACCCTGTATTTACATGGGAATCATGTAAGGGTAGTGTGTGTGAGAGAGTATGAAAAAAAGCTCAAAAGTGTGCAACTTAGCAGGGCCTCATGACTGAATCTCACGGTTGGCTTGCGGCTTGCAAGTCACCAAAAGAGGCACACGTGTGAAGCATGCAGAGGAGCTGAAGAGTCATACTAGTTGTTGCACTACAGGACAAAACTTCTAGCTGGCTAGGTCGTTAGCTTGCGACTTTGGCTTGCGACTCAGTCAAGTTGTGAGGCCAAGTCGCCAAACTACTCTGTTTAGGAAAAACTGACCTTTCGCATTCCAAACACACACCAGTATAAATACCCCTTATACCCACGAAATGTAGAGAGCTTTCAGAGAGAATTTTGAAAGAGAAATAGAAAACCAAGAGTAACTCATACACAATCTTCATCATTTGATTCTCCAAATTCTTCTACTCTCACCCTCTCCATTGTTACATCCTTGAGAGGTACATTAGCCAAATCTTTTTCTCACCATACCCATATTTGTGAGAATGTTATTTGGTACTTGGGAAGCAGTTAGGAAGGGACCAATTGATATTAGTTGATGCTATGGGATGTAGAGGAATCCGGTAAGCTAGAAAAGACAAAGGTTCGGCGCAACCTCGTTGGAGCAAGAAGCTTGGAGGGCTTGGGTACACTGGGTAGATTAGGCATGGAGGGTCTTCTGTTGTTTATGTATCCCAACTTGATTCTCTAGTGGATTATTGACCGCTTGAAAGGCAGCGGAGAGGTTTTACGCCGAGGACTTTGGTTTCCTCTTCGATGACACATCGCTGTGTTGTCTTTGTATTTGCATCTCTCTTTCCTTAATTTTTGCCATTTAATTTCTATTGTGGTTGTGATATTATTTGGTTTAGATTGTTTTATCAATTCTGATTTAGCTTATTTTCATATTCTACACATACATTGTTTGATAATAAGTTTGAATTGGTAATTTGTAATTTGGGGGTCTAAACGTTTAAGGGTGTTTTACACACATTTTGAACATTCAATTGGTATTAGAGCGGGTGCACTTGCTGTGGTTTAATTACCTTAGTGCGATCCTTGACCCTGTTTGAGATGGGCCAGTCTTAATCTTTAAATGTTCCACCATATTTTAATGGTAGCAACTATGCCTTTTGGAAAGTCTGGATGATGGCATTCTTATGTTCAATTGATGATACTGTTTGGGATGCCATAGAAGTAGGATGGACTAGGCCGGAGGTTGCTAAATCCACTTGGGATAAGGCAGCACTTGCAACAACTAATGCTAATGGTAAAACTTTGAATGCTATTTTCTATGGTGTTTCTCCAAATGAGTTTCACAGGATTTTTCACATAACAGTTGCTAAGGAGGCGTGGGAGATATTGGAGACCATCTATGAAGGCACGAAGAAGGTGAAGGATACTAAGTTGCAGATGCTAACCACTCGATTTGAAGAGCTGAAAATGAGTAAAGACGAGTCATTCGACTCATTCTATAGCAAGCTAAATGAGGTGGTTGTTGGCAAGTTCAACTTAGGTGAGAAGACAAAGGACTCAAAGATAGTGAGGAAAATCCTTTGATCATTGCCGGAGAGCTTCTATGCAAAGGTTACAACAATTGAAAATAGTAAGGACCTAGATGATATCAAAGTTCAAGAACTAATTGGCTCACTTCAAACATATGAGCTATCATTGCCATCACGAAGGAAGAGCAAATCCATTGCTCTTAACATAATTAATGAGAGGGTAGAAGCTCACGACTCATCGAATGAGGATGTTGTTGATAAAGATGTGGCATATCTTGTGAAGAATTTTCGAAAGTTCTTAAAGTTCAAGAAGAATGGAAAATTTGCTGAGAAAGGAAAATTCCCAAGTTTCGGAAAGGAGAAAAAGAATTTCAAGAGGAAACATGGGAAGGACTCTCAATCTTCTCAAGGAATCACTTACTTCAAATGCAACAGATACGAACATTTCAAGAAAGAATGTCCCAATTATTTGAAAGTGAAGGGCAAGGTGTATGCCACTACTCTTAGTGATTCCAATTCCTCTAATTCAAATTTAGATGAAAGCTGTGATGGAGAGGGAAACTTCTTTGCATTTATGACCATTGCTTTAGTAGATTCTTCAGATGATTTGGGTGCGCTAGTGAAAGAGCTTGGTGAGCACTCTGAATTGGAGTCAATTGGGATAGTTGAGAAATCTGATGATGAGGAAGATAAAGAAACAGTGGGATTCCAAGAGACCTATAATTCTCTCATTGAGAAAACTGGTGAATATGCAAAAGTGGCTAACGCAGCCATTAAAAAGATGAAGAGGGCAGAGGAAGATTATAGAAATCTTCTAGTGCGATACAAGGAGACCAAATGTGAAATGGAGAGCTGACTGAAGCCTACTCAAAGATAAAATTTCTTAAACTTGAGGTGGTTTAAGCCAATGCTAAGTTAGAGCGAGTTTCCTTCAAGAAACTTGATGAAGTACTTGCTCATCAAAAACCTTTCTTTGACAAAACCGGATTGGGATATACTGGAGAGAGTAGTTTAGCTGTCAATATCTCCAAGGAAGTTAAGTTTGTAAAAGCCAAGGAACCAAAAGTAGTTGTCACTACTGTTGAGAAAGTAAAGGTGGAGAAGAATAGAAATGTGGCTGACCAACGGGTGTTGACTAAGCCTCGTAACCAATCAATGGTCAAGTCTTAAGCCAAAGGGAAATCACTTCCAAAATCACAAAGAGCTTCGAGAACAAAAAATTTCTACCATCATTGTGGACTTCAAGGACACATCAGACCAAATTGTCATAAGCTCAGAGCATTGAAGAATGCAAGTGATCAGAGGTTAAGGGGATCAAAAAATGACAAAAGGAATTGGGCTGTTGAGCAATCAAGAAGCCGAGATGGTGATTTCAAAGTGATGGATGTGATAAAGATGATTGATGCATTCATCACCTGTTTGGCAAGCTTCAACAGAAGGTTTGAAAGCCATAATACTCGTACCCAATCCTATAGGGATATCACCCCAAATGCACGTGACGTGTGGGTGAAAAAGGGTACTCATGCATAAGCATTACAACATGTCCATGCATTAATACTTCCTATGTTTTGTGACTTTGATTGGTTGTGTGCTTTTTGTTTTTGTTCTAGCTTGTGTTTGAAAATTGTGTTTGTTTGCTCGTATTTGTTTTAAATGTTTTCACATTGTTGCTTTTGATCAATTTTTTTTTTACTTTTGTGTTAAAAATCCAAAAACACATAAAAAGCAAAAAATCCAAAAAGTTTGATCGACATTATTATATTTTGTCACAAGCATGTTTTGCCTCGTACCTTTGTGCTAATGGCTTTCTGCATTACGAGCGTAGCTTGTTCTCAATGCACTCATATCATTATGGGAAAAATATTGAATCTATGTGACTGTTGTAAATAGATCTTCAAACTTGTCATGAATGATTAGTCAATGGCTTTGTTGATCTTGAAACTTGCATAGACTTGTGCCTATATATCTTCCCACTCTTTTAATTTTTTTTTTTTTTTTTTTGTTTAAAGAGCTCAACAAATGTAAATCTCAAAATGAAAAGAGATAATGAGCTGCAAAAGCCTTTGCACATACTAGTATTTGACTTGAAAAAAGGAAAAGCAACTGTGAGAGACTGCGCCCCTGGCCCGTTTTAATGAATGTTGGGCCAAATCCACGTGAATGGGTAGAGTCGTGTTATTGCCCCTCAAAATAGAGGTTCGACTAGTTATATTTTCCCCTTTAGATTAAGGGTTTTACAATGGAGTCACCACTTATTTAATTATTGGAAAAATAAAAAAACCATAATTAAAAAAAATTCCTCATTTTATTAATTTGAAATTGAATTTACATTGAACATAGGAAATTACATAGCTTTGGTCCTAGATACAATCTAAGATAAAGTACATGGCTTTGTTTCCTAGTTACAATCTAGAAATTGAAAATTACAAAAATAAGCATTTGATCTACTAACCCTTGATCTAAGTTCGGAGGCTATGTTACAAGGTGGGAAGGTGTTAGACACCCACCTTACCCGGTAAAACCGATCTTCTAAACTATGGTGGCCAACAATCATATCATATCATCCAATATGTCAATCAATTTACATGTTGAATTTAATGTGTGTGCATGTGATAAACCCTAATTCAATTTATTAAACATTGAATTTGGATTGAAAAATAAAATTCTAGTGAATGTGTGTGGATGGTGATAACCTAGATTCAAGGATTTGAAAGAATTATGAAACAAACATGTTTTTCATATTTTTGATGTAAATTTAAGATCAAAACTAGTGATATGCATGAACATGTGATGAACAACTAAGAATATGTAAAGAATGCATAAGTGCATTTAAGAACATTCAAACATATTCAAGAGAATTTAAATAATCACTATCATGCTTTAATCCTAAATTCTAATCATGGCAACACAATAAACAAGTTAGAGAAAGGGATTATACCTTCATGCAAGATCTATACGATGGAGGAGGAGACTCTTGGTAGAGGTCCTAAGGGTGGAGAAAAGAACCAGGAGAGGGAGAGTGAGTCTCACTCAATACCTTGAATCTCAGGAAGACCAAGATATGACAAGACTACTCAACTTCACTAGAACTCAAAAGAGGAGAAGAGAAGAGGTTTTTTGGTGTCTTGGAATGAAAGAGGGGGAGGGTTTATATAGTAGTAGTAGAGGGAATATGAATGGAAGGCCATTTAATGAGGGTTGACAAGGATTATAAACCTAGACCTCATTTTAACCTTGGGAAAAATCTGGTGCATTAAATGGAGAGATTGGTGGGAGTGGGGAGCAAGCCAAAATTCGGTTTTCCCGTAGCTGCTGTAACAGCTTGTAGAGCTAACTTCGAAAAATCATATCTGACCCAATTCTGATCGGAATTGTCTCGTTCTTATGCTTAAATTGAAGCCCCAGATGTTTAGTTTCTGGGAAAATTAACCTCATTCACAGATTCAAAACATTCTGAGAGATATTGATGAAATGGTGAGCAGAGGTCATTTGTTAGAAAATGGTTTCAGCACAATTAACATTAATAGGTCCCAAATTAGCTCCCAATTAACATTAAATGGCTCCAATCACTCCCATTTCAGAATTAATTGGTTCCAAATTTACTCTAATTAAAAGATAATTACACAAATTACTCATTGAATAATTAATGTTTAACTATCTAATTAATTAAGTGTATGCAACCTCACCAAAAAATGTAGTCATAACCAATCAAATTATGACACATCATTGATCTCAAATTGATCACTCCTATAACCAATTGAAATCTATTTTTCATAATCATATATAGTTAGACTCAATTTGTGATAGTACATCTTAGCCATTAAAACTTGATTTGATGATAACTTTCAATCTGGTGGTCTAATTAGGGCTTATGACCAGTCGATTTGATCATTACAACATCAAGATCATTTTGGTGAAATGAGTCCAAGGATCTAATGGCTAGAATCAAGATGCATATTTTCAAGGCAAAATTACCCTTTTACCCTCCATGCCCCTCATTGGCAGAACTTGAAAAGCCCCTCATTGGCAGAACTTGAAAAGCAAATGTCAATGTATGAAAGAGACACCTAACTTTGCAATCAGTATTTAACCGTGGTGGTCACGTTATAGATCAAAATGTGGACCGAATCTCAAGGGAGATTGCCTACGTACCTCTTGGTGGGAGGATCAGGTCCAAACGTAGTTCATGCATGCAAATTTTTTTTTTTTTTTGAATGAGTACAAAACATGCTTACCTGAGGTCAAGAAAAAAAAAAATGGAGGACTAAGGATCCTGGCTCATGTTTTCAGAGACCTAGGATTTTTGGATCTTGGCTCATGTTTTCAGAGGACCAAGGGTTTTTGGAGCTTTGGCTCATGTTTTCAGAGGACCAAAGGTTCTGGATCCTGGCTCATGTTTTCAGAGACCTAGGATTTTTGGAGAATTGTGAAAAGTATCTTGGCTTGCCAATGATTAGAGGAAAATCTAAGGTAATACTTTTAAAGATCTACGGGAAAAGATTACTAATAGTGTGATGGGATAGAAGGAAAAATTTATCTCAAAAGTAGGGTGAGAAATTTTAATCAAAGCAGTGGCTCAAGCTATTTCCACCTACTCTATGAGTATTTTTAAAATCCCACAAGCTTTATGTGATTCTATTAACTCCATAGTAGCAAATTATTGGTGGGGCCAGTCTAAAGATGAAAAGAAAATCCATTGGATCAATTGGAAAAAGCTTTGTACTAATAAGGAAAGAGCTGGAATGAATTTTAGAGATATCCAAGCTTTCAACTTAGCTATGCTAGCTAAATAAGCTTGGCATTTGATTCATAACACCCACTCTTTGTTCTATCGAGTATATAAATCAAGATATTTTCCAAATTGATGTTTTATGGATGCAGAGATGGGCAACAATCCTTCATATGGTTGGAGAAGTCTTTTAGTAGCTAGAGATATTATTATAGAAGGATTAAAGTGGCAGGTAGGGGATGGAAGTTACATTGAAGTTTCAATGCATAAATGGTTGACACACAAACCGGTTTTCCTGGGAGAGATTTAGCCCAATTTGTATGTGAAAGACCTGATTGATAGTGCCATAGGACAATGGGATAGGGAGAAGCTGTTGATCTTTTTGCATATAGGACATGTATGGAAATTCAACAGTTGCCTTTGCCAAGGTTGTCTTCAAGGGATGTATTGGTTTGGAAGGAAAACAAGTCCCAAAAATTTACAGTTAAATAAGCTTACTAGGTAGCACAACAAATGAAAGAGAAATCACGGGTTGAACACTCAAGTATGGTGGCTGACCGTGGAATATGGAGAAGGCTATGGAGTTTGAATGTACCATCGAAAGTATGTATGTTTGTATGGAAAGCATGTTCAAATATTTTGCCTACTAGGGACAGCTTGCATCATCGAAAGACAAAAATTGACCCACAGTATGAGTTTTGCTATCAACAATTGGAGTCTGCTACACACTTGCTTTGGGAATGTCCTTTTGCAAGAATTATATGGGCCTTTTGCTGAGGAAATATTCAGAAATGCTCTGACAATGCTCAAGATATCTTCATGTTTTTTCGTTGGTTGATAGATAAAGTTTCACATTAGTAATTAGAAAGATGGGCGGTAGTTGCTTGGGCAATTTGGAATGCTCGAAACAAATTTTATTTTGAACATATCCAAACTCACCCCTAGTCTATATTTAATGGAGCAATTGGATTTCTACAAGAATATCAAAGATTGGTAGCTGCTCAAACAAATAATTGAATGATTTATTTGTGGGTGTAATGTATGTCACTGGCCTTTGTGTTTGTATTTGTATTTTATGCATGCTTGCTGGACTGAGGAGTAGCTCCTGCACTGTGTATTGAAAAGGTCATAGGCAGTTTATGGCTTTGGCTATTTGTATTTTCTGCAAAATTGCTGGAATGAGAACTAGCTTCTGTTTTGTGTGTTGCCACGGCTTAGTGTTTTTTTTTTTTTTTTTGGCATAATTGTCTGGTATGCAAATGGCCTTGTGTTATTGTAATGGTCAGGGTTTTCAAATGTCATGTATATTTATCATCAATAAAATTTCTATCTTTTATCTCAAAATAAATAAATAAATAAATACATCACACTTTTAATTGATGTTTAAAATACTTGGAACTTTGGTAATAGGGTTTTGGGTGGACGAGCTTATTTTCCAATTTATGTATATTTTTTAAAACTTCACATTTTTTTTTAAGTACAACTTATTTTTCAAACAAAATAAGCTTATTGAGACACACTCATAGAAAAATTAACTTGATAATTTTAATATAGTTATGTGTTCAGAACTCTTTTGTAATCAGGGATTAAAAAAATTATAATTGTGCATTATAAATTAGTTAAAGACTGTCCATATGATATAAGAAGAAAAAACGAAAAAGAAAATATAAGGAAAGAATGAGAGAAGACTTGTAGTTGACGCAATCAAAGTGCAGGGCACCATTTTCATTTTATAATAGATAATAGTAGATATCGCTATTTGTTTTTCAAATAAAAAAATAATAAAAATTCTATGCACTCTTCAATCCCTTTGTCCCCCTCCTTTGCCAACTCAGGATTGTTAGGACATATGTGATTCACTTGTTAGAAACATATATCACTATTTTATGTAATTAGTTAATCCTTTAACAAAACGCACTTTACTTGTATTTGGGTAGATCTAGAATGTGTTTAATACTCTAAAGAACAAGAGTTCAAGTCTAGTATTGAAGCCATACAAATCTGTCCAAGAAACAAGTAAAGAAATGCTGATTCATTAAAATTTTACAGCTGCTCGACAGATAGTTATCAAGGTATCTATCGAGGTTTAATGAGGCTCGACAGATACTATCTATCGAGGATATGAGAATTTGTGTTTTTAAATCTGATTTTTGGCACATGCTTTTGTATTTGTGTAGGGTTTTTTTTCTCACAACCTTAGACCTATATAAGGCTTATTTTAGAGGCCGTCACATAAGAGAAAACAAGGAGACCATATGCAAAAGGTGACCAATGCCTTATTCTCTCTGAAAGGAGCTACTGCGTTTTTGCGCCTTAGAGTTTTGTAACCAAGTATTTCTTGATCTTCATTGTTGATGAAGTGAAGAACTTTGCAGCCAACAATTTTCCTCAAGTTGATGTGTTAGTCACGTACTAGAAACCGTTCATCTTTGGTTAGTCATATACTGAGATCCGTGCATCAAAAAGGTGGCATTCATATATTGAAGAGTTCAGAGGTTTTGAAGCGGTAGAAGGTTTCTGCTATAAGTTCATCTATGAGGATTGTAGAGTCTAGGGACAAAGGTTTTGTACTAGATCTGAAACTTTTCTTTACTATAGAGGATTGCTTTTTGGGAAGGTTTTTCCCCGAGTTTTTACTGTAAAACTAGTTTATTTCATTGGTTTTCCTAGGTCATCATATCTTGTCTCATTTATTTTTCTACTGTATGATTTTGACATGATATTAATGTTTGTTTGTTTTAACAAGTTTTATTCATAATAAATCTATTTAACAACTTGAGTTTAAAACTTGTTAATTCTATCAACTGGGGTCTAAATTTTCCAACAAGGGGCTACAACCACAGAGTTTCTAGTGTTGCCATCACTATCTACTAGAGGTTTTGAAATGGATAATTAGGTTGAAATTGGTTCTACTAGCAAATCAAGTGTCTTAAGGTAAATTCGAAGAGGAAGATTGTTCTGCTAATGACCTAAAGTTTAACTCTAGGGTGCGGCCATTTTCTCTTGTAAAATACGATGGAGGATTGGTTGCCCCGTTAAGAACTATTTGATTTATGTGTAATTTATTTTTAAAAAAATATCTCAATCCCTTCTTGTAATTATCGAACTAAAAAATATATATGAAGAGGAGCAAAAGGTTAAATATTTATGATATTTTTTTTCCTAAGATAAGACATAGAATTATACCCTTTATGACATGATTAAATAGTCGGCTTACACAGGAGTGTTTTTCAAGAAAAAAAAGGGAGGGGGTAGGTTTTAAGATGAGGGACAAAATATGGTATAAAATGAGAATACCTAAAGCAGCTTTGTATGAAAAATAGAGGAGTTTACACATGTAATTCATTTGTCATGACCGACAAATGACAATATATTTATCTAGGAGAAGACTAGAAAGACAAAATTTGGTGATGGAAGATTGAAAAACAAAAACAAAAAAAAAAACAAAAAAACTTTTCTTTGTCGAAAAGATAATTTAAAAAAAAAAATTGTACATAATTTATATATTATTGACTTTTCTATAAAAAATAAACCAGGACTGTTTTGAAATCATACCTAATACATGACCTCTATCATAACTCCAAAAAAATAGTTTCAAGCCCAAAAACTAAAAAATAAAAAATTCTAAACATTTAAAAAAAAAAACTAAACAGTGTTTTGAAATCTTCACCTTTTCTTTTTATTTTTAATTGAAAAAAAGACAAAACACATTTGTAATTTAAAAAGAAAAGGTGAAGATTTCGGAAACTTGACAAAAATGAATAAGTTAAATACACTCTTAAAAAAATAAGTAAACCATATATAGGCACATCAAGTTTCTAAGCATATGTGAAACCTAGATAGGAGAATTTTGAAATTGTAATCAATTTATGACACCTTTAGGTGGTGAATTACAATTCACTTAGCAGATGTGAGCCTTTTCAGCATAAAAGGAAACTTTGCATATGCAATGCATGCATGATAGGTACTTACAAATAATTTTAGTATCATATAAATGGATTATTTAGATACCACTTATTTTGTTGAAACTTAAAATTTATTACTAAAAGTATTATAGATAAATGTAAAAGTTAGTTGAAATAGTACAATAAGGCTTATAAATAATACGAAAAAGTACAATGGGACCATGAATAGTAGCAAGAATAAACTAAATAGTAAAATAATTTTTACTTTTCATTGATATCCAAACCGAGGGAAAAAGTCATAATTTTTACTACAATTATGCTATATAATAGATTATAATTAATTATTTATCACTTTTATATAGTTCTATTAGAGCATTCGCAGCAGTAGTGCTAAATAACTATATTGCTATTTTTTAGCACCATTGCACACAAAAGAAGTGCAAAGCAATGGAGCAATAAGCAAAATTTTTTGCTTCTCTGCTATAATGCACATCTATCTTTAGATGTGCACTGTAGCTCAAAGGTTAAAAAAAAAAAAAAAAAAAAAAAAAAAAAAAAAAAAAAATCAACCGGTGATTAAAATAATACTTCTCTCTCTCTCTCTCTCTCTCTCTCTCTCTCTCTCATCTCTTCTCTGAACATCTCTCAAGCTCACTCTCTCACTTCGACCTCTCACTCTCTCACTCTGGCCTCTCACTCTCTCATTGCAGTCTTTCAGTCTCTCAACTTTGGTCTCCCAAGCCGTCGATCGGAGTGCTTGCTTGTGGATCGCCGACCCAGCTCACCGACGTGATTAGAGTGCTTGCTCATGGTGGGTTTTTTTTTTTTTTTTTTTTTCCCCTGCTGTGGACTAGTGGTGGTGATGGTGGTGGTGGTGGTGGTTGTAACTGTGGTTGTGGCTGTGGCTAAGGAAAAAGATTAGAGATTTGGGTTTTTTTTTTTTTTTTTTTTTTTTTTTTTTTTTTTTTTTTTTTTTTTTTTTTTTTTTCTTGCTGTGGACTGTTGGTGGTGGTGGTGGCTGTGTTTATCGTTGTGGTTGTGGCTGAGGAAAAAGATTGGAGATTTGGGTTTTTTTTTTTTTTTTTTTGTGCTGTGGACTGGTGGTGGTGGTGGTTGTGGTTGTGGCTGATAGTAGAGGTGGTTGTGGTTGGTATTATGGATGTTTTTTTGGATAGTGTGGTATATTATTTTATTGTTGTGAAAATATTATTTTATTGTAGTGTTTATTTTATTTTATTGGGTTAAAAGCTAAAATAGATTCACTGCTGTAGCATATGTGTAGGTAAAATAAATAAAGTGCTTTTTGTACAGTTAAATAGCAAAAATTTTACCTTCACTGTTGTGAATGCTCTTACATATTTTTCACTGCTTACAATCTACTGTGTAAACAGTTACGATAAAAACTGTGCTTTTTTTTTTTTTTTTTTTTTTGGTACTAAATTTTTTAGGGACCCAACAGTCCTACAAACAAAAAATCACTCGAATCGAAAGTCTGAAAATCCATGCACAGAGACTCTGACTTGTAGGCCATACATTAAACTTACCTTAGGTACCCATCATTTTAGTATCAAGGGGGACTCAATCAACGACAACAAAAACCTTTGCATCTCTTCAAGATCAAAACTACATTGAATCATTTGTCGGCAATAGGACCCAACGCTCCCACGTGTCAAACCTTCACATTTTCTAGGTGTGACACCTGGCACTAAGCAAAAGACAAACGCTGCCTAAATAATCCATACCCCCAAGTAGAAAAGTTGGGTTTACAATATTTTCACAAACAAATTTAACGTAGTAAACTAATACAAGTTTTATTTTTGAGTCCATATTTAATACTAATATTTTAATTTATCAAAAATAATTTATAACTTATAATTTGTTATGAAAATATTTTAAACACTAACAACATCATATTTTAGATAAGAAGTCCCATTTGTAGTGGTGTGCTCCAGAATGGCAACTAACAAGCCCAATCATAGCAGACTTGATCCGTTTGTTTGTTGTGTGTATACTTTATGAAAGTGGCTGGGTTTAGGCCGCGTGGCAAATTATTATGAACAAAATTTCTCTCCAAACTAGTTTAAAGGGAAACTCTACAAGCTGATCATATATATTTATATTAAGCGTGAGTTTTGAAAATCTAACCATTAGATTGCATGTTCTTATTATATCCTTAATGTTTACAAAATTTCAAGAAAATCAAAGATCAATTGCTATGTCATCAAATAAATATTATAATTTCAAGTTTTGTAATCTCAAGTTGTATATAAAAAATAAGTTAATTGATCAAATAGTAAATTAAAAGTTCAAAATGCGTGTAAAACATCTTTGAACGTTTAGACCCCAAATTACAAAAAATCAATTCAAGCTTATTATCAAACAATTGATGTGCAGAACATGAACATAAGCCAAATACAAAATTGATAAACAATCTAAGCCAATTATAATCACATCCATAACAGAAAATAAAAGGCAAAGATAAAGGAAGAGAGATGCAAACACAAGGACAACACGCAATGTGTTATCGAAGAGTAAACAGAAGCCCTCGGCGTAAAACCTCTCCGCCGCCCTTCAAACAGTAAATAATCCACTAAAAAATGTAGTTGAGATACATGAACAGTAGAAGATCTTCCAAACTTAATCTACCCAGTGTACCTAAGCTCTCCAAGTTTCTTGCTTCAACGAGGTTGCGCCGAACCTATTTCTTCTTTAGCTTACCAGATTTTGCTATACACCATAGCATCAGCCAGTAGTCATTGGTCCTTTCCAAACTGCTTCCCTTAGTACCAAATGTACCTTCTCACAGACATGGGTGTGATGAGAAAAGGATTTGGTCAATAGTCTCTCAAGGATGTATTAATGGAAAGGAAGAGAGTAGAGAAATTTGTAGAGTCTCTTAGTGAAAATTGGGGATGAAGCAATCTTGTTTTTCTCTAGGGTTTCTCTCACAAAATTCTCTCTGGAAGCTCTCTTGATTTCGTGGGTATAAGGGTATATATATAGTGGTGTGTGTTTAGAATACGAAGAGTCAGTTTTTGCCAAACAGGGTAAGTTGGCGGCTTGACCTCGCGGCTTGTCCAAGTCGCGAGTTCAAGTCGCGAGGTAACGGCCTAGCCAGCCTAGGACTTTTGTCTTGTAGTGCGACAGCTGGTGCGACCCTTCAGTTCCCCTGTGTGCTTCTCACGTGCCTGCAGTTGGCAGCTTGCTAGTCGCGAGCCAGCCGCAAGTCCTAGCCACAAAACTCTACTTCTTTGCACAAACTTGAGCTTTTCTTCACACTCTCTTCATACACTACCCTTACATGAATCCCACCTAAATATAAGGTTACTAAGTGCTAAATTACAAGCAAATTGGCACGGAATAAAACCAATAAGATGGTTGATAAATTTCAACCTTACAATCTCCCCTTTTGGCTATTCTATGATAAAACCCTAAAACAAATTCTAAACTTAATGCGTGAGTTGGGAATAGTAGGAAAACTCACTCACACCTAACTCTAGAATCTGTGAAGCTTTTGAACCATAATAACAAGAACTCCTGAAATACAACAACACAATAAGTTCATTGTATGCAGAAAACTTGTAATACATATGAAGCAAGCACAATGGAATAAAGCAATAAACCATGGCAAGACCAAAACAAGCAATCACTACGTACAAGTGATCACAATGTTCATTCACACTTGGAATAAACATCCGAATATTCAAGTAGACAAACACAAGGCAAATCACTTGAATGACCAACACTCAACCAATGCACAGTACATGAAGTATGTGCATCTAGGAAAAATCCTACACGGGTACAAGAGTGATAGTACTTAAAAAGAAATTCATAACATTAAGTTATAAGTACTGATTTAGAAAAGCACACAGGCTACATAAAGTATGGTACAAACCACAAAAGTCTACAAGTGTGCATAAACAACCCTAAAAGCTTACAAAAGCAACATGAGTACAAACCATAAACATAAACCTTAAAACCTACAAAGGTAGCAGGTACAAACCAACACATAAAGAAAGATATGCTGAATAAACATCATAATAAATACTGAGAAAACTTCCACCAAAGATTCAAAGTATCCAAGAGTTATGAGTTTTAACCACATAAAAACTAGAACTAAAGTGTAACAAAACTATAACAACAGCAGTTAACCAAAACACAAAACATAATAACAAAGCTAAGAACATAACAAGATATGATAATAAAGCTCCCCCTAAAAAAAAATCACTCTCCCTCAAGTAGTAACCCCCAAAAATTCTCCTCTTTTTTGACCGGAATGGCTAAAGGGTCACTGCTCCTAGTTGGTGTAGATGCTATCAAATTTGGCGGAAAGTATATCAAGCTGATCCTACATTGCTGTCATCTTTTTAGTATGTTGATTTTTGAACCTCTCTGAGTGTATCAAGTCGCTCCAGGATGATCTGAAATGCATCAGGAGGTACAGCTGATGAAGTTTAGGCTCTACTCCTCTTTCTTCTGCTCCTGGGTGTGACTGATTGTTTTGTAGCTTCTGCTTCAGTCTCCATTGGATCCTCTTTTTCTTGAACATCCTCCTCTTCTTCACCTGGAAGACGACTTTGTATCCTTGTAAAAGTAAATTTGTTTATGGCAGATAGAGGAGGCAAAGGACTAATATCATGAGGGATTGCAAGACCCTTTGCTCTGAAAATTCGCTTAAGAAGACTGGGGAAGATCAGTTTGGCCCTTGAGGTGGTTTTAGTCTCATCCACAAATGTGTCATATATGTGAGAACTTATACCAATGAAAGTTTTCTCCTTGAGCTCCATGAGGAAGAGGGCTCTAGCATTCGTAAGAGTGGTCATCTTTCTTTTGGGATACAAGTTAAACATCATGATAGTAGTCAGACACCTCAATTCGGCAGAAAAGTCAGTAGTGTTGAGACATCTCTTTTCTTTAACGCCACCAAGTCGAAATTGAACAACATCCAAAGATAGCATTTTGTCTTTGTAGTTGGTGAAATTATAGTCCTCTAGTCCCCTAAGCCCCAGAACCTTATCAATATCATGAGCATCTATGGTGAACTCACGTCCTCTAATCCAACAGTTCAGCTCATCCTTCTTTATAACAGCATTTGCATAGAATTCCTGTATCAATGGTTCGCACACAAGAGGTAGGTCACCCAGCAGCTTCTCCCATCCCCTGCCTTCAAAACATTCTGGAATGAAAGTATCTTTCAAGTCATTTAGATCAACAAATCTTTCCTGAATGATGGTTCCTTTTAAGAAGAAATCCCTATATCTCTCAAAGTTTTGAACCAACCTAAATAAGTTAGGATCCATTTTTAGCCTTTTGTCAGATTTCTTAGCAGTAGTCTTCTTCTTTGTAGGAGATGTAGCCATCTGTAAACAAGTAGAAAAGGCCACAACAAGAACAAAACACATAATGTGGAAATGTACACACATTAGTAACAAGGTAATTATAAGGATAGAAATAGAGTGACTAGGCAAAACACAGATTAAGCACAGATGATAACCAAAAATGGATAGATCAAGTCAAAAAAGTTTAATCAGTATGAATGCAGACAGGAGCAAAAACAATGGCATTGTAAAAACACATTCAGATAGAATTGAGCAAATGACAATGAGACATGGCCCAATGAGTATGAACAGTGCAGAAAGGAAAACATATGTAGCAACACATACAAGATATGGTGATTCAAAATAATGCTAACCACAAACATCAAAAACACAACCAAACATACAAACTTAGAACCTCAATCAAGGAGAAATACAGAAAACCCCAAAACCATATGCCCAAAGACAATCTATCAAATATCAATGCTCAGACCAAAGATTAGCAACCTGGTGAAGACACAAAACCCTAAAACACCTCTGCAACAAGAGAAAATATCCTCACACAAACATTCTCAACATATTTAGGCAAACCCATTTTTGAACACAATATATCGTAGAACGCAGATGCACCATTCAAATCAAGAAAATAATGACCAAAACAGTAAGAGTAAAGTAAGATATATAAAATCCATACATTTTTCTTGGTGTTTGATGAAGACATGATGCAGAAATGGATTCTTTTTCAATGAGACTTGGAGTGTTTGAGAGAGAGAAATGAAGAAGACAATGAACAGTCACTGATATTCGAGGGAAAAACTGAAAAAAAAATTATAAAACTGTCCATAAAATGCAAAACACGTGTTTTTCGTGACTTAATTAAGTCGCCAATCAGTCACTAGGGTAAGCCGCAAAACACTGTAAGACCAAGATTTCCAAAAAATCTTCTAAGTGTTTTTCGCGACTGGAAGGTCTACCCGCAAGATAGTCGCCAGGGGAGCCACGAAAATCTCTGTGTACCCCTCGCGACTGGACCTTCCACCCGCGAACAAGTCGCCTCATTGAGCCGCAAAAACCATAAAAACTCAAATTTTTGAAAAATTTTCTAAGTATTTTTCGCGACTGCAACCATGACCTGCTAGTAAGCTGCGAAAACTCTCAAATTAGGCTCGCGACTGGGACATGTGATTGGACCTACCCGCAACTAAGTCGCCAAAACAGGGCAACACTATTTTTGAAATTTTTGACAATTTTGTGAAAACAAAATACTTTCCAAAAACAAAATAAAACACTCAAAAATATTTTTGTGTTTGATCAACATAGATTGAGCTTGTGAAAACATATTTAAACAAGTACAGTCACACAAATGAATATGGCATTCATTGAACATAGACTTGTGTGTTGTGTGTGAATATCAAAAGTGAGATAGTCTTTAGTCTAATGTGAAGTTTCAATGATCAATTCAATCAAGGCATACACAACTAGCACTAGATAATGTGACCCATCTCAATTATAGAAATGTGCATATATGACCTCTCACATAAACTTGAGTACAATTCTTTGAAACTTTTCATTTGGCTCCATTTTCAACATATCATTTGATCTTTTTGAAGAAACATATCTCATTGTGAGATTGATGCTTGAAATTTTCAATATTTCAATTTGTTGATTTAGCCTTCGGCTTTTTGGGCATTATAAATTTTATTTTGGTCACTTTTCCTTTTTCTTAGTCAAATACTAATATGTGCAACAGGCTTTTACAGCTGAATATCTCTTTTCATTTGGAGATTTACATTTGATGAGCTCTTTAAGTAAAAGCAATAAAAATAAAAGTGGGAAGATATATAGACACAAGTCTATGCATATCTCAAGATTAACAAAACCATTTACTAATCATTCATGACAATGTTGAAGATCTATTTACAACAGTCACAAAGATTTCAGAAGTTCTTCCACAATGATATGAGTGCATAAGAGACAAGCTAAGCTCGTTAAATGCACAAAGCCATTGTACAAAGGTACAAGGCAAAACATGCATTGAGACAACATTCAACAAAATTGATCAAACTTTTGGATTTTCTACTTTTTATATGTTTTTGGATTTTTGACATAAAAGTAATAAAAGATTGATCAAAGACAATGTAAAAACATTTTAAAGCGAAACAAATAAACATGCAACAACTTAAAACAAACAAAAGCATAAGGCAAACAACCAAACATATTCGTAAGGCATAGGAAGAATTGATGCATGGACATGTTATGATGCTTATGCATGGGTATCCTTCGTCACCCACATGTCACGTGCGTTTGGGGTAATATCCTTTACGGATTGGGTACGAGAGTTTGACTATCAAACCTTCTTGTGAAGCTTTCCAAACAATTTGTGAAGGCACCAATCATCTTCATCATGTCCATCATTCCTTGATCACGATTTTGACTTCTTGGTCCTCACCACCCCAAGACCTATTGTCGTTTCTTCTTCCTCATGACCGAGGAGCACTTGCTTGTTCAATGCTCTCAGCTTGTGACAGTTGGATCTTGTATGTCCTTGCACTCCACAAAAGTGGCAAACATGATTCGATCTAGAACCCCATTGTGATCTCGGAAGAGATCTTCCTCTAACTTCAAATCTGGCTTCTGATTGATTACGGGACTTATTAAACACTCGTTGATCAGCTACATTCTTCATCTTCTCAGTCTTAATCTTCTTAGGAATGGACCTATCCACAGTCGTCTTTTTAGCCTTTACAAACTTCACTTCTTTGACGGCCTTGGTTGATGAGCTACTCCCTCCGGTGTAACATAACCTGGACTTGTATGAGGAAGGTTTTTGAGATGAAATAACATCTTCTAACTTTTTAGAGGAGACTCTCTCTATCTTGGCATGAGCTTGCACTATCTCTTACTCAAGAAATCTCACTTTTGTATAAGTTTCTGATAGCTCACCATTTAGTGTTTCAATCTCACACTTCGCCTCCTTGTATCGTGCCAGAAGACTTTTGTAATCCTCCTCAGCCCTCTTCATCTTCTTAATGGCTACATTAGCCACCTTAGCATATTCACCGGTTTTCTCAAGAAGTGAGTTGTAAGTCTCTTGCAATCCCACTGCTTCTCTAACTTTCTCATCTTCAGACTCCTCAATTATTCCAATAGACTCCAAATTAGAATGCTCCCCAAGCTCCTTCACAAGTGTACCCAAATCATCTAAGGACTCCACATGTGCAATGGTCATGAATGCGGAGTAGTTTCCTTCTTCGTCACAACTCTCTTCAGAATTAGAACTCGAAGAGTCTGTATCACTCAGCCTTGTGGCATATGCCTTGCCTTTCCCTCTTAAGAAATTGGGACACTCCTTCTTAAGATGTCCATGGCCATTGCATTCATAACACACAATGTCCGAAGGAGATTGAAAATCCTTCCCTTCTTTCCTATCACCTCTTGAAGATGAAAATTTCCCTCTGTTGAATGGTTTCCCATTATTCTTCATCTTCAAAAATTTGCGGAAGTTTTTCATAAGATATGCTACTTCCTTCTCCACTCCATCTTCTTCGGAAGGATCATCTATTCTTTCGGTGATGGTTTTGAGAGCAAGCGATTTACTCGTCTTGTGGGAAGACAGTGCCAGTTCATATGTTTGGAGAGACCCAATCAGCTCCTGAATTTTGATCTCATCCAAGTCTTTAATCTCTTCCATGGCTGTGACTTTTGCTCTAAAGCTTTCAAGCAAGGACCTCAAGATTTTTCTCACCGCTTTAGTATCTTCAATCTTTTCACTAAGATTGAGCTTAGCAATGAAAATTTCGTTGAGCTTCCCATAGAATGAATCAAACGATTCATCTTCACCCATCTTGAGCTCTTCAAACTTGGTGGTAAACATTTGGCTTTGTGTCCTTCACATTCTTAGTCCCCTCATAAGTTGTCTCCAAAATCTCCCAAGCTTCCTTGGCAACATTCATGTGAGATATCTTGTGGAATTCATCTGGAGATACACCACAGAAAATAGCATTTAAAGTTTTACTGTTAGCATTGGCTGTCGTAAGAGCTGCCTTATCCCAAGTAGATTTAGCAGCCTTCGGCCTAGTCCAACCTATTTCAACTGCATCCCACACGATGTCATCAATAGAGCATAGAAATGCCCTCATTCTAACTTTTTGAAAGGCATAATTGTTACCATCAAAAAATGGTGGAACATTTGAGAATTGAGACCTATCTATCTCAAAAGGGTCAAGGATCACACTCAGATATTTAAACCACAGCGAGTGTACTCACTCTGATACCAATTGAAAGTTCAAAATGCGTGTAAAACACCTTTGAACGTTTAGACCCCAAATTACAAAAAATCAATTCAAGCTTATTATCAAACAATTAATGTGTAGAACATGAACATAAGCCAAACACAGAATTGATAAACAATCTAAGTCAATTATAATCACATCCATAACAGAAAATAAAAAGTAAAGATAAAGGAAGAGAGATGCAAATACAAGGACAACACGCGATGTGTTATCGAAGAGGAAACCGAAGCCCTCAGCGTAAAACCTTTTCACCGCCCTCTAAGCAGTAAATAATCCACTAAAGAATGTAGTTGGGATACATGAATAGCAGAAGACCCTCCAAGCCTAATCTACCCAATGTACCTAAGCCCTCCAAGTTTCTTGCTCCAACAAGGTTGCACCGAACTTATTTCTTCTTTAGCTTACCGGATTTTGCTGTACACCATAGCATCAACCAATAGTCATTGGTCCCTTCCAAACTGCTTCCCTTAGCACTAAATGTACCTTCTCACAAACATGGGTGTGATGAGAAAAGGATTTGGTCAATAGCCTCTCAAGGATGTATCAATAGAGAGGAAAAGAGTAAAAGAATTTGTAGAGTCTCTTAGTGAAGATTGGTAATGAAGCAATCTTGTTTTTCTCTAGGGTTTCTCTCACAAAATTCTCTCTGGAAGCTCTCTTGATTTCATGGGTATAAGGGTATATATATAGTGGTGTGTGTTTGGAATATGAAGAGTCAGTTTTTGCCAAATAGGATAAGTTGGCAGCTTGACCTCTTGGCTTCTCCAAGTCACGAGTTCAAGTCGCGAGGTAACGGCCTGATCAGCTTGGAACTTTTGTCCTGTAGTGCAACAGCTGGCGCGACCCTTCAGTTCCCCTGTGTGCTTCTCACGTGCCTACAATTGGCGGCTTGCCAGTCGCGAGTTAACCACGAGTCCTAGCCACGAAACTCTACTTCTTTGCACAAACTTGAGCTTTTCTTCACACTCTCTTCACACACTACCCTTACATGAATCCCACCTAAATACAGGGTTAATAAGTGCTAAATTACAAGCAAATTGGCACGGAATAAAGCCAACAAGATGGTTGATAAATTTCAACCTTACATAAATAATATTCGATTTGAGCGAAATTTGATATGCATGTTAAGAACATAAGGAACATGAAATTTAGCGGTTAAATTTTCAAAATTCACACTAAAAAAGAAATATATAAAAAGTTTGAAGAGTTTTTCTTCAAATTAGTTTGGAAAGAAATTTTGCTCAATTCTTATTTGTTCCTTTTGTTACCCTTAAAAGTTCCAAATAAATGTGAATTCCACGTTGGCTTGAATTCTGACAATAGCTCAAAAATCAGGAGGCTTAATTAATTACAAAGATCAAAGTGTATAATAGATTTTTTTAGAAAGGTTACAATTGCACTACTTGTACACTTACTATGTTGACAACGGGACTTCTCAAGTTAGGAAGGAAGTGTTGCATCTTTAATTGTTCATCTTATTTTCCTTTTTGAACTCTTTGCAAATTTGGAGGGAAAGACACCTGTGCTGGTTATGTCCGCCAAAGGAGTGAGCAAGTTTGTTGAGGTTTCAGGTGCTCTTCTTCCACAAGAGGAGTATCCTGCCATGGTTGCTTAGTAGCTTTACAAGTTTTTGCAAGAGAATTTTAAATCCAACTTTTAAAATTGGTATATTCCACACCTCTCTCTCTCTCTCTCTCTCCAAGACAAAAAGGTTCACAATTATGTGGGGCTGCAATTTATAGTTTTATACTCCTGGTGAAAAGCTTGTACACAAATGTGCATATTATGAACAATGTATTACCCTCTCTAAATTCTGCTTCTTTAGTGTATTATGAACGATGTACACAAATGTGTATTTTTTGTACACAAGTGCATCAGGACAAACCTAAATGTCCAAGCCCTTAACAAGAAAGCAAAAGGAGAAACCACCCTTATCCAGACCATAACCCCTGGATCTCAAATTCATGTACCCAAGACCCTTAAGTGGACAAAGATCTCATTCCCACAATATTGGACTCTGTAAAATGAAAATTATTCTTATAAGATCCAACACCCTACCTAAACCCTAGATTTAGACTTTGTCCAATAGTTAACTAATAAAATTGTCAGGCTAAGTTTTGATCAGTCCAGGTTTAGATTTCCCTTAGATCTTCAGCAACCTAGAATGCAATCCCCTTTTCTCCAAAGAGATAGATTTGCATCCCAGTGTAGCTCATCCAAACACCCACCCCTTAAGAAAAATTTGGACTTTGAACTCCAAGGAGTTAAGACTAGATCCTAAGTTAGCACACCATGCTACACAGCTAAACAAGGGTCAATTACTGATGAGAAGGAAAATCACAGCCAATCCTCCCCAACTCAGTCAGACTTTGAGCCGACTGAACCCCCAGTAGGTCACCAGCTTAATGTCATGAAACAAGATTTCACCCCAGATCATAAGTCTTTAGGAGATGATTTTGACTTCAAGACAAACAAAGTCAAAAGAGAAGCCTATAAGGAAAATCATACCAAAGAACAAAAGATAGAAGTATACACCAAATGGCAAGAGTTAATGAAAGAGATATCAGCAAATATCCATTTCTTTGAATATTTCGAGAACCATTTTGAATGGCACAAAAAATCTTGTGTCATCACCAAAACAAATTGGACCAAAGAAAACAAGGAAGTGGTCTGCTTTAGTCACCCTCCCCTAGAGAATATAACCATCAAATATCAAGGTTTTGAAGTAGTTGCTACTCCTTTTAGGAAACCTTCTAGTGAGGAGAAACTAGTAAAAAAGGTCATAGAGCAAAACAACTATACCAACCAGTGTTTAGATGTCATAGAAAAACAGCTAGATAGAATAGAAGATAGGATAAAAGCCAAGGCCATTACCCAATCAAGAAACCTAGTTAAGCCCATCCAGTCTTTAGAGATACCTTTAGTCAAGTTACCAATAACTCAACAAACTAGTCTCAGGTCCAAAGACAAGACAACATTAGAAATAGTCAACTAGAAGTTAGAAGAACTAGTCAAAAAGGAACCAACTACCTCTTCAACTAGCAAAGACCCCAGGTTAAACACCCTAGACATCCATATGGCTACTAGCAACAGCAGTAGCAAAACCTCTTCAAAGTTTGAAAAGGAAATAGAAAAATTAGAAAACCAATTCCAAGGACTACAGGTAAATAAACTTTACCACCAAAGAGTAACCCCAACCAGTCTTACCAAAAATTGGTATCCTAGACCAACACTCCATGATCTCCAGTTTGAAGAGAAAAATGTCAGCAACCAGTTCTCAGTATCTTCTGATAAACTCTACGAATGGAATATAGATGGATTATCAAAACAAGAAATCATAAATAAAATTTAGCACATGACTATGGTAGCCAATAACTACCTCAATGAAAATCATCCCCATACTAAAGTAGTTGAACTTTTAGTCTTAGGTTTCACAGGAAAACTTCTGTCATGGTGGAACCATTACCTAACTGAAGAATCAAAGGAAGAGATCAAAAGTGCAATCTAGAAAGATGAGGACAGACATCCAATCTTTAATGAAACCATAGGTCAAGGTGTCCCAGATGGAGTAAACACCTTAATCTATACCATTACAAGACATTTCATAGGAACCCCTAGCAACATTACAACCAGGATACATGACCAGCTAAGTAACCTCAGGTGTCCTACCCTTAGTGACTACAGGTGGTACGAAGATGTCTTTACCACCAAAGTTATGCACAAAAGCGATTGTAACTCCCCCTTTTGGAAGAAGAAGTTTATCAATGGCTTACCCAGTCTTTTTGCTCATAAGATTAGAGAAACCCTCAGCAACACCTCAAGTGTCATAGATTATGATGACCTGACCTATGGAGACTGTTAAGACATATATGTTTTAACTTGTTTAAGAACATATGTCACTTAATTATGTAAATTGGCTTATCCTTTGACAAAACGCACTCTGCTTGTAATTGGGTAGATCTAGGTGTTTTTAATACTTCAAGAAACCATGTTTTAAGGTCAAGTGTTGAAGTCATCAAGTCTGTCCAAGAAAAAGCAAGTTGAAGTGCAGAATTTTTAAAGCTCGACACCTCTCGATAGCTACCTCGACACCTGCTATCTGTCGAGAATTAAAAAGTCAGAATTCCAATCTGATTTTCTTGGGATCCGTGAATGTGTTTTTGGGGTTTCTTTTCTTCTAACCCTAAACATATAAAAGGATTATTTTAAGAGCCGTTTTGAGGGACATAAGTTGCATTATCATTGAGCAATCTCTGTTTTATGCATATTGTGCTCAACAGACGAAGTTCTTGACCTAGTTCATCCTTCATCAAGAAGTTGCTGTGTCTTTGCACCATAGGGTTTTGTAACCAAGCATCTTCCTGCTATTCATCACGTGGATGAACTGAAGAACTTTGCAGCCGACCATTCTTCCTCAAGTTGGTATTCTGAAGTCGCGTATTGGGATTCGCGCATTGGTTAGTCACGTACTTGGGAGCCGTGCAACAAAGGTGGAAATTGTCACTACAGATCAAGTCCAATTGGGTATTGGGGTAAGGGTTCAACTGTAGGTTGGTAAGGTACTTGGGATTCCTTTCTTGTAACCGCTTGATTTGATAATAGTGGAGTTTCGGGAGTGGTGACCTGAAAATCACCCGGTGGGGTTTTTGCCGTTAGGGTTTTCCCCATTCGTAAACAAATCACCGTGTTATTTATTTTCCGCTGCATATTTAGTATTTGGTGATTTGTTTGTGCTTCCACGCAATTGCATGCTTAATTGATTAATTAACAACTTGGCTAATTAATTAATTAATTAATTAATTAGGGTTTATCACAAGGGGTCATTCGAATTGTGACCTAACAAGTGGTATCAGAGCAGGCACACTCTGATTAGGATTTAATCTTTGCTGTGTTTGATCCATTGACCCCTGTTTGTCATGGATAGAGAACAATCATTAATTATACCTCCTTTATTTGATGGCACTAACTATGCATACTGGAAAGTACGCATGAGAGCTTTTCTGCAGTCTTTAGATGAAAAAGTGTGGCAAGCTGTAGAGATTGGCTGTACTAAGCCAAAAGAAGAACCGGCCAATTGGGATGATGCTAAGATCAAGGCGGCCAACTTCAACAGCAGCGCTGAATGCCCTTTTTAGCGCAGTCACCAATGAGGAGTTCAAGAAGATATCCTCAACTGAAACTGCTAAGGAGGCTTGGACCATCCTCCAGACAACCTATGAAGGCACAAAGGCTGTCAAAGACTCAAAGCTTCAAAGGCTCACTACAAGCTTTGAAGAAATAAAGATGGAGGAGGATGAGTCGTTTGATGAGTTCTATGTCAAGCTCAAGGACATAGTGAACTCAGCCTTCAATCTTGGGGAAACCATCCCTGAACCCAAGATTGTAAGGAAGGTGCTCAGATCTCTACCTAAGAGATTTCATGCCAAGATTACGGCAATTGAGGAATCAAAGGATATAGACAAGATTCCTTTGACTGAGCTGGTTGGAAACTTACAGACCTATGAGATAGGGTTATCCAGGATTGGCAAGCCCAATAAAGGCAAAAGCATGGCCTTGAAGGCGAAGAGTAGTGATACAGATGAGTCTTCCGATGATGAAGATTCTAAGATGAAGTCCTACATTACTCGGTAGTTCAAAAAGTTCATGAAGAATGCCAATGGAAGGAGCTTCGACAAGGACCGCAGGCAGTTCAGTTCTTCTCAGTTCAAAAGCCAAGACAAAGGGAAGAAGGATGCTAAGGAGGGCGGTCAGTATACTGTTCCCGCAGGACCAAAGTGCTTTGGTTGTCATGGGTTCGGACACATGAAACATGAGTGTCCTACATATCTGAAGAGCATTGGGAAAAGCAAGGCCCTTGCCGTAACCCTAAGTGACACTGAGCCTGAAGACAATTCCGACAATGAGGATGACGGAATCCTAAATGCCTTCACTGCCACAGTCAATCCTACTGAAGGGATTGTTGAAGAAGTGGATGAAGAAGAAGAATTGGTGGAGTCCAAATTTGAGAAGATGGATGATCAAGATGATATCCATTCAGCCTATGAGAAGCTTTACAAGCTCTCTGAAAAGCATGAGAAATTATATAGGCTGGCCACCAAGAAGCTCAGTGATGTGGAACTTGAACGTGAAGAGTTGTCCACAAAGGTTGATGAAGCGAATCAAACCATTGGAGCACTGAGATTTGAAAACAACTTTTTGGCTGAGAAGACCAAGAAGCTTGAAGCAGAGCTGTTTCAAGTCAGAGCTCAACTAGAAATGACTTCAAGTGCAAAGCTTGATGAGATGCTTAGCAATCGGAAATCTGCTTCAGATCGAACTGGTTTGGGGTATGGTATTTCTCTCTCTAATACTGCTTCTACTAGCAATACTGTTTTTGTTCCTGCTGCTAACAACATTGAAATTGAGAATACAAATGTTAAAACTGAATTAGCTAGTGAGAACTTAGACAAGGGAAAATCTATCTTAGGAGTCCCCCCTAAGCTAGACAAGAAAGATGCTAAAAACCCTAGGGCTAAGAAGGCTAACTCTCAAAAGCCTAAACAAAAGAAGCAGCATCTCTGTCATTATTGTGGAGCTGCCGGTCACACTCGACCAAATTGCTATAAGTGGTTAGCCACTCAACAGAGCAATGGCGTGATAGCATCTGGAAACCATAATCAGCTTCCATCCTCCCTTGCTCCTCTTGGAGATCTTCTGAAAGCCCTCATGTTCCTTTCAAACTTGAACAGTTTGAATTCTTCCCCCTCACCGCCTGTTCAAGGTTTCAATCAAAGGAAAGGTTCTTCCAAGGTGTGGAAGAAAAAGGACCTTAAGTGATTTCATCACTTTCTTTTTCCCCTCTTGTTTCTCTGTTTATTGCATTGCTTGTGTGTTTTACTTTTCTGCTGAGTCAGTCTAGTTTTTGCTTTGTTTTGTTAACATGTTTTGTGTGTTTAATTTCAGTTTTGTTTATTTTGTTTAAAAAAAAATTGAAAAATTGAAAAATACAAAAACAGTGTGTGTTTTATGTACTTTGGTATTTGTGTACCTTGGATGGCCAATGAAACAAAGTTTTCTAAACTTTGTATCTCTTGTAGCTTAGATGAGCATCTATATGCACAACTAAGCAAGTGAGCTTTGTGGCTTTTGTTTGTGATGAGTAAGATTAGGTTATCTCTTAAAACTTAACACTCATATCACTCTTTTTGACGGGTAGGACTAGAAAATCTTAAGAGAAAGGCATAAATAACCATCTCACCACTGATGCCCGCCAATCATAATATGACACCTGTATGCTTCGGCATAGCAAAAGTGCAGTTTCAAAGACATTCGTATGCTTCGGCATAGCAAAAGTGCGATATCAAATGCTTCAACATCTTGGGTATTTCTTTTCTCCTTTTTATGCCCATGTATGATGTGCTAAATAAAATAAAAAGAAAAAAAATGCAAAGAAAATAAAAAGCAAAAAGATTAAAAATGCTTTAAATATGGTTGCAAGCGTGTATTCTAGGAGATGTGGGAGTTATAGGATGTACCTCTAAGGTGATAGTCCCCATCAAATAGTTATGATTGTGTGTGAGTTAAAAGTTATTTTCTCATATCTCAGATCGTCATAACATCTATACACATATGCAATCTTGCGATGTTTTTCACACACAACACACAATATTCTTTGCTACTTTTGATACACGTGCAGGTACAATGTGATTTAGCCATCACAAAGGTTTTACATGTGCTAATGTATGCTCACTAAACTGTCAAAACTTGTTTTTAAAATATAAAATTGGTTAGACTTGTTTAGTGTGTGTGTGTGTTTTGCATGATCCTAGTGCTCATTTTCTTGTTGAGAGATGTTTTGAGAGGTTTATCACTTCAGTGGATCTTTGATTGAGATGTGTGTTAGATTGCATTCATGTCTGTGTTTTTCCCTTCTCGAAAAATTGCATTTTTATGTGAGCTCGACACCTTCTCGATACCTGATCATCTGTCGAGATTCTCATATGGTTTCTTATCGCAATCTCAACACCTCCTCGACACCTGATGGATCGATCGAGAAAGTCTCTGTCCTCTCAACAGATCCTCGACACCTGTTGGATCGATCGAGATTCAATTGTGCTGTTTGTGTATTCTTTCTCGACACCTGTCTCGACACCTTTCGGATCGATCGAGATTTCTTCTGCCTCCTCGATACCTTCTCGACACCTTCGTGATCGATCGAGATTCTCATGTCTGTATTTCTCCTTATATCTCGATACCTCTCGACACTTTCATCTGTCGAAGGCATTTTCCTCGATACCTTCCTCGACAGCTTCCTCGATACCTCTCGACACCTCTGCTGTCGAGAATTAGTGAGGGTCCTATTTAAAGGCTGATCGCGATTCTGAACTCATTTTCTCGATTTCTCTCGATCTCTCCGTGCCTGTTCATCTCCCTTTCACTCTCCTTTCACTCAAATCCTTTAACCCACTTGGATCTTGCTCATATCTTGCTCAAATCACTTGGTAAGATCGCTATTCTCTTCATTTTTCATGCATTTCATGTTTTGAAAACTTAGTTTTTGGGATTTTTCATAAAATTTGGGGTTTTTCAAAATTGTTGAGTTTTTATTGAAATTTTGGGTTAGGTTTGTGCTTAAATGATTTCAAAATGTCATACATTGCATTACATCTGCATTCTAATGATATTTACATGCATTTAGATGTGTGCCTTATGTTTGTGTGCTGCTAGGATTGGATTGGGCTGAGCCCATGATGTTTTTCCTTTGCATGTCACATGTTCATGCATTCCCATGCATACGTAATTCTTGTTCAACATATTTGATATATATTTGAACTGTGTTTGTGACTTTTCTGATTGTTTCCCCCTCTATCTTTTTCTCTTTATTTTTACGTTAGTCGTGTCTATGGCACCTAAACGTAAATCTACTCCTGCTCGGAACCCTCTGCATTCTGGAGCATCTACTTCTTCTGATTCTGCTTCCTTTGAGATTCGGTTCCGTGATGGAGATGCCCATAAGGCATTTTCGGAGAACTTTTCTAAACGAGGTGTTCATTCGGAGCGCCAAGTCATTCTGGCGGACTTCGCCGACACTGACCTTCCCTCTGTCATCCACAGTAGGGGATGGGGGTCACTGTGTGACATCCCGGTCACTTGCCCTCTCGTGCTGATACAGGAGTTCTACTCCAACATCCACGGGATTGATCTTTCAGTACCTCATTTTTCCACTTGCGTTCGAGATATGCGCATTCATGTCACACCGTAACTTGTTGCGGATGTGCTTAGGGTACCTAGGATAGAGTTCCCAGATTACCCCTCTTGTGAGCGTCTGAGGACTGTGTCCAAAGACGAGCTCATCTCTGCCTTCTGTCAGCGTCCTGCTTATTGGGGTGAGCACCAGTTCACATCATGCAGGCCTTTTGCTAAAGGTCCTAGATTCATGAACATGGTGATGACTTTTGTTCTCCATCCTCTTTCTCACTATAACTCTATCATAGAGCCTCATGCTCGATTTTTGCTTTCTCTTCTTGAGCATTTGACCATAGAATTCCCTTCTCACTTCATCTGGTCTATCATAGAGGTTTATCTTGATTCGGCGTCCCGTGATAAGCTCATTTTTCCTTCTGCTATCACGCGGATTCTACGCCGTTTTTCTGTTCCCTTCCCTGTGTCCGACCACTTCACACACATATCTGCCATAGATGCCGCTACCGTAAAACGTAATGAGGCGCAGTTCAGGTCGAGACAGCCTGGTGCCACTCCTCCCTCCCGTTCAGCACCATCCAGATCCGCACCATCTACATCTGCTCCTTCTTCCTCTTCGAGCGATGTATCCCTTGGAGATATTATGGCGCAGCTGCAGCGCATGGACACTCGCCTTGATACACTCTCTGCTGAGTTGTATCAGGTGAATGTTCGTGTTGGTCGTATTGCATGACGGCAGGCGACCATGGGTGGATTTGCTCCAGAGGCTACTCCTTCACCATCTACTCCAGCAGCTTCAGATTCTGAGGATGATGATGATGATGATGATGCTAGCTCTGCCGATGAGATGTCTACATGACACTCTACCCTTTGTCACTCGTGACAAAAAGGGGGAGTAGTTTGGGCTATGAGAGTAGTCATCTTAGGGGGAGAGTTAGCATAGGACATTTTTGATAGGGGGAGTGTTATCATATTTTTGAGGGATGTAGTAAGGCTATATGTATTTCTTTCTTATCTTTTAGATACATTGGTCTTGTATATGAGGTCCTTTGACCATTTTTACATACATTGTTCTTATCTTATCTCTTATATATGTTGATGTATGTTTCTTTCACCTCTCTCTTCATGTGTTGTTTCTTTTCTGTCTTAATACACATGTTCTTTATACTTGTATGCAATCTAATTATTTCTATTTCACACAAGATGCCTTGATGAGTTTTGTTTAAAGTGTTTCAGAAATACAGGTTGTCAAAGTCTACTTATCATAAGCTCTCTTCTTGCAAAGTTTTTCAAGAGTTTGTGTTAGGATAGATTTTATTGTATTCAACAAATGAATATGAGTTGAGTGATTTATGACTTCTCTCATATGCTCATTTGTTTGTTGTGGTTTTGTCACGGATTGCCAAAGGGGGAGATTGTTAGGACATATATGTTTTAACTTGTTTAAGAACATATGTCACTTAATTATGTAAATTGGCTTATCCTTTGACAAAACGCACCCTGCTTGTAATTGGGTAGATCTAGGTGTTTTTAATACTTCAAGAAACCATGTTTCAAGGTCAAGTGTTGAAGTCATCAAGTCTGTCCAAGAAAAAGCAAGTTGAAGTGCAGAATTTTTAAAGCTCGACACCTCTCGATAGCTACCTCGACACCTGCTATCTGTCGAGAATTAAAAAGTCAGAATTCCAATCTGATTTTCTTGGGATCCGTGAATGTGTTTTTGGGGCTTCTTTTCTTCTAACCCTAAACATATAAAAGGATTATTTTAAGAGCCGTTTTGAGGGACATAAGTTGCATTATCATTGAGCAATCTCTGTTTTATGCAAATTGTGCTCAACAGACGAAGTTCTTGACCTAGTTCATCCTTCATCAAGAAGTTGATGTGTCTTTGCACCATAGGGTTTTGTAACCAAGCATCTTCCTGCTATTCATCACGTGGATGAACTGAAGAACTTTGCAGCCAACCATTCTTCCTCAAGTTGGTATTCTGAAGTCGCGTATTGGGATTCGCGCATTGGTTAGTCACGTACTTGGGAGCCGTGCAACAAAGGTGGAAATTGTCACTACAAATCAAGTCCAATTGGGTATTGGGGTAAGGGTTCAACTGTAGGTTGGTAAGGTACTTGGGATTCTTTTCTTGTAACCGCTTGATTTGATAATAGTGGAGTTTCGGGAGTGGTGACCTGAAAATCACCCGGTGGGGTTTTTGCTGTTAGGGTTTTCCCCATTCGTAAACAAATCACCGTGTTATTTATTTTCCGCTGCATATTTAGTATTTGGTGATTTGTTTGTACTTCCACGCAATTGCATGCTTAATTGATTAATTAACAACTTGGCTAATTAATTAATTAATTAGGGTTTATCACAAGGAGTCATTCGAATTGTGACCTAACAGAGACATATCTAGTGTCATCCGCAGGGAAGGCTTGAAGATGTATATAGATATGAAAATCCAAGGCCAATAAGGACAAAAGAAAAGCTAAGTACAAAGTAGGAAACTTTTGTACTTAGTATGGCTTACCTTCAATAGCCCCATCCAAGAGAAAACCCAGAGGAAAAGAATACCCTAGGAAAAGAACAGACTCCAAGTATAATAGAATTCATAAGAAACCCAGCAACTTCAGCAAAAATGATTTCTATAAGAAAAGCAAGAAGTCCAAAGATTACCATAAGGTCAATAGTAAAAGAAAAAATCCAGCACAAAAAACATTCGATAAGAAGTATAGCGAATGTAATAAGTATGGCAATAAAGGTCATTTTAGGTCCAAGTGTAAATCCAAAGCTAAAGCTTTAATCAACACTCTCCAAGGGGACCAAACCAGCAGAGATAAATTTTCAGGCTCCTAGAACTCAACCACACAGATAGTGAGTTCTTCAGTAGTTCTAGTGATCATGAGATTTTCCAGATAAACTAGTCATCATCTCTAGAGAGTCATCCAGCATCTCTAGTAGTCCAGACATTAGGATAGCATGTAAAGACAGTTGTTAAAGCCTAATATCTCAGCCAGTTTTAGAAAACTTTAGTCAGAAAAACAAAGGAAACCAAACCAAAGCACTCCAAACCTCTAGTTAACCAAGAGAAAATCTTCAATAGGTTTACCAAAGCTAAGAAAAAAATCACAATTAAGGACCTTCAACATGAAATCAAAGAAACTGTTAGGACATATGTGAATCATTTTAGGAACATATGTCAATATTTTATGCAATTGTCTAATCCTTTAACAAAATGCACTTTACTTGTAATTAGGTAGATCTAGGATGTGTTTAATACTTCAGGGAACAAGGTTTCAAGATTAAGTGTTAAAACCATGCAAGTCTATCCAAGAAACGAAGTGAAGAAGTACTGGATTTTAAAGATCGACAGCTAGCTTGATAGCTAGTATTTATCGAGGTTTAAAAGATGCTAAAATCCGATGCTCAATAGCTAGCTCGATAGATAAGCTATCTATCGAGGTTTATGAAAAATAGATTTTCAACTTTGATTTTCATCCAATCCATGTGTATATGTTTGGGCTTTCTTTTCTCATAACCTTAAACATATATAAAGATTATTTTAAGGGCCGTCAAAGGTTGTGCGCGTGTGAAGCAAAGTAGTGTTCATGCAAATTGTGACCGAAGACAAAATTTGGCCTAGATAATCTTTCTCTTGAAGAAACTATTATGCTTGTACACCATAGGGTTTTGTGACCAAGGAGTTTCATAATCTTCATTGTGTGATGAACTGAAGAACTTTGCAGCCAACATCTTTCTCAAGTTGGTGAATAAGCCGCATATTAGAATCCGTGCATCGATTGGTTTAGTCACATACTGGGAGCCGTGCATTAAAAGGAGAGATTGTCATTACAGAACAAGTCCAATTAGGTATTGGGGTAAGGGTTCAACTGTAGGTTGATACAAGGTACTGGGATTCCTTTACTTGTAATTGCTTGTTGTGATAATAGTGAATTCTTGGGAGTGATGACTTTAAAATCACCCGATGGAGTTTTTATCGTGTAGGTTTTCCCTATTCATAAACAAATCACCATGTCAATTTTATTTTCACTGCATTTAGTTAATTGGTGATTTGTTTGTGCTACCACGCATTTTGCATGTTAATTGAATTAATTAATTCATTAATTAATTAACTTGGTTAATTAATTTGTTAATTTATCACAAAGGGTCAATACATTCTTGGCCTATCAAGTGGTATCGGAGCGGACACAATCTGATTAGGTTTTAATCTTTATTGTGTGATCCATTGACCCCTATTTGTCATGGATAGAGGACAGTCTCCTATAATACCTCATTTATTTGATGACACTAAATATGCATATTAGAAAGTACGCATGAGAGCTTTCTTACAGTCATTAGATGAAAAGGTGTGGCAAGCTGTGGAAATAAGTTGGACCAAGCCTACGGAAGCGCTAGCCGACTGGGATGATGCTAAGATTAAGGCAGCGAACTTTAACAGTAAGGCATTGAATGCTTTATTCAGTGCAGTCACTAATGAGGAATTCAAGAAGATATCATCTACTGAAACTATTAAGGAAGCATGGACCATTCTCTAGATAACCTATGAAGGAACCAAGGCTGTCAAGGATTCAAAGCTTCAGAGGCTTACTACGAGTTTTGAAGAGATTAAGATAGAGGATGATGAGTCATTCGATGAGTTCTATGCCAAGCTCAAGGACATAGTGAACTCAGCCTTTAATCTTGGGAAAACCATTCCTAAACCCAAGCTTGTGAGAAAGGTGCTCAGATCTCTACCCGAGAGATTTCATGCTAAGATCACCGTGATTGAGGAATCAAAGGATATTGACAAAATTCCTTTGACAGAGTCGGTTGGCAATCTGCAGACCTATGAATTAGGTTTGACAAAGATCGGGAAATCAAGCAAGAGCAAGAGCATGGCATTGAAGGCCAAGAGTAGTGACACTGATGAGTCTTCAGACGATGAAGATTCTAAGATGAAATCCTATATCATGAGGTAGTTCGGAAGTTTACGAAGAATGTCAACACGAAAGGATTTGACAAAGACCGCAAGCAGTCAAGCTTGTCTCAGTTCAAGAACTAGGACAAAGGAAAGAAGGATGCTAGAAATGGTGGTCAGTATACTGTTCCTTCAGGCCAAAGTGCTTTGGGTGTTAGATTTTCGATCATATGAAACAAGAGCGTCCTACATATCTCAAGAACATTAGGAAGAGCAAGGCACTCGCTGCTACATTGAGTGACACTAAACCTGAGAATGATTCTGATAATGAGAATGATGGAATCCTAAATGCTTTCATTGCCACTGTAAATCCTACTGAAGGGATTGTTGAAGATGTGGATGAAGAAGAAGACTTGGTGGAGTCTAAGTTTGAAAAGATGAATGCACAAGATGACATCCACACAGCCTATGCGAAGTTATATAAGGTCTCAAAAAAGCATGAGAAGTTGTATAGGTTGGCCACCAAGAAGCTTAGCGAAGTGGAGCTTGAACGAGAAGAAATCTCCACAAAGTTTGATGAAGCAAATCAGACCATTGGAGCACTGAGATTTGAGAATAATTTCTTGGCTAAGCAGACCAAGAAGCTTGAGGCAAAACTGTTCCAAGTCAGAGCCCAGTTGGACTTCAAGTGCAAAGCTCAATGAGATGCTCAGTCTTCAGAAATCTACTTCCAATCGAATCAGTTTATGGTATGATTTCTCTTCTCCTAGTATTGCTTTTGCTAGGACTGTTTTTGTTCTTCCTACTGATAATATTGAAACCAAGAACAATGATGTTAAAAATGAATTAGCTAGTGAGAAAATAGACAAGGACAAATCTATCTTAGGAGCACCCCCTAAGATTGATAAGAAAGAGATTAAGAACCCTAGAGCTAAGAAGGGAAATACACAGAAGCCCAAACAAAAAAAAAAAAGCAGCATTTCTATCATCACTGTGGAGTAGGTGGACATACTCGACCTAATTGCTATAAGTGGTTAGCCATTCAACAGAGCAACATCATGATCGTGTCGGGAAACCAGAATCAATTTCCATCCTCCTTTGCTCCTCTTGGAGATCTTCTCAAAGCCCTCATGTTCCTTTCAAACTTAAACGGTTTCAATTCTTCCCCCTCACTGTTGGATCAAGGGTTTGCCAAATGAAAAGGTTCTTCCAAGGTATGGAAGGAAAAAGACTCCAAGTGATTCTGTCTCTCTTTCTCTCTCTCCCCTTGTTGTTTTTGTTTTTGCTGTATTTTTACTCTCTAAAAATGGGGACAAACATACTTCTCAATTCCCATCATCCTTACATATCATTTTCCTTTTCTTTTTTTAATGTATGAATTTTTTTTTTCTTTGCACAAATTAAATTCACAACATTCTTTTGTCAAATACAGATGATTAGGTACTTCGTGATGCACTACTCCTTTAAAATAAATAGTTTGTGTGTAATAAACATGTATTTTAAAATAAAAGGTGAGTCCCAACTTTTGAAATTAGTAAGTTCCAATGAATATATTAAGGGAGTTTATACTTTAAATTCCAACGAAAAAGTGAAACCCCGTGATCAAATCCCAATACAACAAAAATAGTAGCATTGTAGAAACAAAGACTTAGTTCCAAAGTAATTATGACGGATCAAACATAATATCCCTAAAAAATCAATTGGAGAGATGCTTAAACGTCTAGGCAAAGATTTGTATGATAAAATCAATTTTCATAATTCATCTTACCATCATTTAGTATGTGAATATGGTAATAATTTATCTCTTTAATTACCTTGAAATTGTTGTTTATGAAACATAAAATATTCAGCCAAAGTTTCTTTTGCATAAGGATTGAGGTATTGTAATGTAGTTTGGCTACAAAAATTGTGTATTCCATTGCTCTCATTTTTTTGTAAAGTAATCATACACTCATACTTGAGTTTCCAAAAGATAATTTCAAAAAAAATGTGTTTGACTTTAATTGGTGAACCTAAAAATTGAAGCTAAGTTTTAGCCTTAATCATTCCTATGGAGGAAGGAAGTGTACCAATCCCAAAATCCACCCACATCAGGCTTTATAAAGTTGTGTAAAAATACATAGTCACAACAATTATAGTGTAATTTATACTGTCACTATTAATTTTTCTATTTCTTATTCCATTTTTGTGTAGTTTGGATAAAGGAAGAAAGTGAATGATTGTTGTGGGCCAAGAAAGAGAAAAAAAAAAATCTTTAAATGAAATATAGTATAAAATAAATAATTTGATATGAGGTATTTTGAAAAGTGAATATGTGAAATAAATAAATTTTTTTGAAGAAGCTTAATGTTATTTTAGAGTTGTAGCTAGAAAGTTGTGTATAGATTTTTATTTTTCGAAAATTGTTTTTATGGACTCTTTTTTTTTTTTTTTTTTTTTTGAGAGAGAGAGAGAGAGAGAGAGAGAGAGAGAGAGAGGTGAGTTGGAAAAATAAAGAAAGAAAAAACACCTGGGTTGAGATTGGGACGCCCAAATCCAAATCCAAATCAAATCCACATCACTCACTCGTCACTCGTCACCCTCACCTGGCTTTTGATCGATGTTTATCAAAGGAAAAAGGAAATAATAAAAATGTAACATTATCATTTACAGGTTAAAGCTAGTGGCCATGACCCATAACTCCTAGCTACATATATTCATGGTTGTACCAATGTATGACCATAGAGCAATGCTCTCATCAATACAAGTAATGCGATTTAGACATACAACTAAAATAAAGTATGATACAGTGTTCAGAAGATGCATCTTCATTCGCAGGGGTGGCGCCACCTTAAGTTGTCTACCCTTATTGACATAAAAAATTTAATTTGTCAATAAAATTTAATTTTATTGACATAAAAAATAAAGAAAGAAAAAACACTTGGGTTGAGATTGGGATGCCCAAATCCAAATCCAAATCAAATCCACATCACTCACTCGTCACTCTTCACCCTCACCTGGCTTTTGATCGATGTTTATCAAAGGAAAAAGGAAATAATAAAAAGGTAACATTATCATTTTCAAGTTCAAGCTAGCGGCCATGACCCATAACTCCTAGCTACATATATTCATGGTTGTACCAACGTATGACCATAGAGCAATGCTCTCATCAGTACAAGTAATGCAATTTAGACCTACAACTAAAATAAAGTATGATACAGTGTTCATATGATCTTCATTCGCAGGGACGGCGCCACCTTAAGTTGTCTACCATTATTGACATAAAAAATTTAATTTGTCAATAAAATTTAATTTTATTGACATAAAAAATAAAGAAAGTAAAAACACCTGGGTTGAGATTGGGATGCCTAAATCCAAATCCAAATTGAATCCACTTCACTCACTCGTCACTCGTCACCCTCACCTGGCTTTTGATCGATGTTTATCAAAGGAAAAAGGAGATAATAAAAAGGTAACATTATTGTTTTCAGGTTAAAGCTAGCAGCCACGACCCATAACTCCTAGCTACATATATTCATGATTGTACCAATGTATGACCATAGAGCAATGCTCTCATCAGTATAAGTAAAGCAATTTAGACCTACAACTAAAATAAAGTATGATACAGTGTTCATAAAATGCATCTTCATTCGCAGGGGCGGCGTCACATTCAACGGAGACATCCAAGATTTAAATTCTTCTTTCCCAACTATCGAATTATCCACACAAAAAAAATATATATATATATATATATAAAATAAAAAAAAAACCAAAACAAAAAAAAAACAAAACCAAACAAAACAAAACAAAACAAACTAACTAATCTGAACTACTTCTTCCACACACAATAAAATGGAAGAGACATCAGTCCATCAAACAATTAAGCTAAAACGGCTGGAAAGAGGAAGGAATATGAAGAATTTCAGCCAAGAATGCTACTGAAAATCAAAACAAGGAAGGAAAACGAGAAAGATTAAAATAAATAAATAAAATCAAACAAATTGTCTCCATCATGAATTGGTTTCCATACCAATATCACAGACTCGTCAATTGGATTGGGATTTCCGTTAATTCTTATTTTAAAACCAAAAAAACCAAAACAAAACCAACCCTTGTCCTATATCATGGGTGGCACTACCTTATGGCTAGAGTGGTCCTAGGACCACCCAGACCTTAAAAAAACTTTTTTTAAAAAAATTTATTTGTCTATCCTTCAAAAACAATTCGGGAACACCCTTAATTTTTTTTTAAGCAAATAAATTTAAATTTTGCTCCATAATTATTCCACATTCAATGGATAAATGATTGCTTGGTTGTGTACATTGAGAGAAATATAGTTTGTAGCATTGATAATGAGACTATCATGCAAAGATTTCAAAATATGAAAACTCGTAGAAGGCAATTGTAAACTTTATGTATTTGTGTAGTTTTTTATTGTTATTATTGTCAACATGTGAATTTCTCTTTTTATTAGATTGTATAATTTATGCTTCTTAAATAACACCCTATGAAAAATTCCTAGAGCCATCATTGTCCTATATATGCTCCTAACTCCCAACTCCCAAGCAATGTTTCCATCAGAATAGAAACCCAATACCCAAATTTTAAGGAAATCTCTCTATATACGGAATGGAAGTTGAAAGGACTATAAAATGGAAGTTGAAAGTTCTATTAGTAATATTTATTGCTTTAGGTATCTTATGATCATAAAAGATTACTGGGGCCGGAAGATGTCAATTTTAGAAACTGAACAACAAAAGGGATCCCTCATAATAATGCTTAAGTAAAAGCAGGACAAAATAAAAATATGCACTATGAAAAAAAAAATACTACAAAATCTACCTCTAGCACCTGTAAATGATAGAATATCATGTTGTGCAAATGCATAAAAGGGAAATTTGTGCGTTAGAAGTATTACTTCTTAAATGTGGTAGGTGTTTAATAGAAAATTATTAGATACTCTCGAAGTACATTGACATGGTACACTTTTCTCTTATACTTATAATAAACCCTACCATGAATTTAATTAGTGAAATTTATCATAAATGTGAGAGATAGGAAACTTGGAAATTGTGACTTTAGTTGTGTAAAATTATGTAAAATAGTTTGTGTGCAACAAATACATCCCTATTTTAAAATGTAATTTGGGGGTGTTTTGAAGATACAGTTTCTCTAAAATAGTAAAATCTAGTGAACCCAAACACAACATTTTTTTCGTTTTTGGTTAAAATTGTATTTTTACTCTCTAAAAATGGGGACAAACATACTTCTCAATTCCCATCATCCTTACATATCCTTTTCCTTTTCATTTTTTCATGTATGAAATTTTTTTTCTTTGCACAAATTAAATTCACAATATTCTTTTGTCAAATACAGGTGATTAGGTACTTCGTGATGCACTACTCCTTTAAAATAAATAGTTTGTGTGTAATAAACACGTATTTTAAAACAAAAGGTGAGTCACAACTTTTGAAATTAGTAAGTTACAACGAATATATTAAGGGAGTTTCTACTTTAAATTCCAATGAAAAAGTGAAACCCCGTGATCAAATCCCAATACAACAAAAATAGTAGCATTGTAGAAACAAAGTCTTAGTTTCAGATTAATTATGAGTGTACCAATCCCAAAATCCACCCACATCAGGCTTTGTAAAGTTGTGTAAAAATGCATAGTCGCTACAATTATAGTGTAATTTATAATGCCACTATTAATTTTTCATTTTCTTATTCCATTTTTATGTAGTTTGGATAAAGGAAGAAAGTGAATGATTGTTGTGTGCCAAGAAAGAGAAAAAAAAAATTTAAAAATTAATCCTTTAATGAAATATAGTATAAAATAAATAATTTGATACGAGGTATTTTGAAAAGTGAATATGTGAAATAAATAAAATTTTTTGAAGAAGCTTAATGTTATTTTAGAGTTGTAGCTAGAAAGTTGTGCATAGATTTTTATTTTTCAAAAAAATTTGTTGTGGACTCTTTTTCTTTTTTTTTTTTTTTGAGAGAGAGAGAGAGAGAGGTGAGTTTTCTTTTGCATAAGGATTGAGGTATTGTAATGTAGTTTGGCTACCAAAATTGTTTATTCCATTGCTCTCATTTTTTTGTAAAGTAATCATACACTCATACTTGAGTTTCCAAAAGATAATTTCAAAAAAAAAAATGTGTTTGACTTTAATTGGTGAACCTAAAAATTGAAGCTAAGTTTTAGCCTTAATCATTCCTATGGAGGAAGGAAGTGTACCAATCCCAAAATCCACCCACATCAGGCTTTATAAAGTTGTGTAAAAATACATAGTCACTACAATTATAGTGTAATTTATACTGTCACTATTAATTTTTCTTTTTCTTATTCCATTTTTATGTAGTTTTGATAAAGGAAGAAAGTGAATGATTGTTGTGGGCCAAGAAAGAGAAAAAAAAATTAAAAAAAAAATTAATCTTTTAATGAAATATAGTATAAAATAAATAATTTGATATGAGGTATTTTGAAAAGTGAATATGTGAAATAAATAAAATTTTTTGAAGAAGCTTAATGTTATTTGAGAGTTGTAGCTAGAAAGTTGTGTATAGATTTTTATTTTTCGAAAAATTTTTTTATGGACTCACTTTTTTTTTTTTTTTTTTTTGAGAGAGAGAGAGAGGTGAGTTGGAAAAATAAAGAAAGAAAAAACACCTGGGTTGAGATTGGGATGCCCAAATCCAAATCCAAATCAAATCCACATCACTCACTCGTCACTCGTCACCCCCACCTGGCTTTTGATCGATGTTTATCAAAGGAAAAAGGAAATAATAAAAATGTAACATTATCATTTACAGGTTAAAGCTAGTGGCCATGACCCATAACTCCTAGCTACATATATTCATGGTTGTACCAACGTATGACCATAGAGCAATGCTCTCATCGATACAAGTAATGCGATTTAGACCTTCAACTAAAATAAACTATGATACAATGTTCAGAAGATGCATCTTCGCAGGGGTGGCACCACCTTAAGTTGTCTACCCTTATTGACATAAAAAATTTAATTTGTCAATAAAATTTAATTTTATTGACATAAAAAATAAAGAAAGAAAAAACACTTGGGTTGAGATTGGGATGCCCAAATCCAAATCCAAATCGAATCCACATCACTCACTCGTCACTCTTCACCCTCACTTGGCTTTTGATCGATGTTTATCAAAGGAAAAAGGAAATAGAAAAAGGTAACATTATCATTTCAAGTTAAAGCTAGCAGCCATGACCCATAACTCCTAGCTACATATATTCATGGTTGTACCAACGTATGACCATAGAGCAATGCTCTCATCAGTACAAGTAATGCGATTTAGACCTACAACTAAAATAAAGTATGATACAGTGTTCATATGATGCATCTTCATTCGCAGGGGCAGCGCCACCTTAAGTTGTCTACCCTTATTGACATAAAAAATTTAATTTGTCAATAAAATTTAATTTTATTGACATAAAAAATAAAGAAAGAAAAAACACTTGGGTTGAGATTGGGATGCCTAAATCCAAATCCAAATTGAATCCACTTCACTCACTCGTCACTCTTCACCCTCACCTGGCTTTTGATCGTTGTTTATCGAAGGAAAAAGGAGATAATAAAAAGGTAACATTATTGTTTTCAGGTTAAAGCTAGCGGCCACGACCCATAACTCCTAGCTACATATATTCATGGTTGTACCAATGTATGACCATAGAGCAATGCTCTCATCAGTATAAGTAAAGCAATTTAGACCTACAGCTACAATAAAGTATGATACAGTGTTCATAAAATGCATCTTCATTCACAGGGGCGGCGTCACATTCAACGGAGACATCCAGGATTTAAATTCTTCTTTCCCAACTATCGAATTATCGACACACATACACACAAAAAAAAAAAAAAAAAAAAAAAAAAGAAAAGAAAAAGCAAAACAAAACAAAACAAAACAAAACAAAAAAAAAAACAAAACCAAACAAAACAAAACGAAACTAACTAACTAACTAATCTGAACTACTTCTTCCACACACAATAAAATGGAAGAGACATCAGTCCATCAAACAATTAAGCTAAAACGGCTAGAAAGAGGAAGGAATATGAAGAATTTCAGCCAAGAATGCTACTGACAATCAAAACAAGGAAGGAAAACAAGAAAGATTAAAAAAAATAAATAAAATCAAACAAATTGTCTCCATCATGAATTGGTTTCCATACCAATATCACGGACTCGTCAATTGGATTGGGATTTCCTTTAATTCTTATTTTAAAACCAAAAAAACCAAAACAAAACCAACCCTTATCCTATATCATGGGTGGCGCTACCTTATGGCTAGAGTGGTCCTAGGACCACCCAGACCTTAAAAAATTAAAATAAAATAAAATAAAAAATTATTTGTCTATCCTTCAAAAACAATTTGCGAACACCCTTAATTTTTTTTTTAAGCAAATAAATTTAAATTTTGCTCCACAATTATTCCACATTCAATAGATAAATGATTGCTTGGTTGTGTACATTGAAAGAAATATAGCTTGTAGCATTGATAATAAGACTATCATGCAAAGATTTCAAAATATGAAAACTCGTAGAAGGCAATTGTAAACTTTATGTATTTGTGTAGTTTTTTATTGTTATTATTGTCAACATATGAATTTCTCTTTTTATTAGATTGTATAATTTATGCTTCTTAAATAACACCCTAAGAAAAATTCCTAGAGCCATCATTGTCCTATATATGCTCCTAACTCCGAACTCCCAAGCAATGTTTCCATCAGAATAGAAACGCAATACCCAAATTTTAAGGAAAGCTCTCTATATACGGAATGGAAGTTGAAAGGACTATAAAATGGAAGTCGAAAGTTCTATTAGTAATATTTATCGCTTTAGGTATCTTATGATCATAAAAGATTATTGGGGCCGGAAGATTTCTTGAAATAAAACTAGACATGATGTCAATTTTAGAAACTGAACCACAAAAGGGATCCCTCATAATAATGCTCAAGTAAAAGCAGGACAAAATAAAAATATGCACTATGAAAAAAAAAATACTACAAAATCTACCTCTAGCACCTGTAAATGATAGAATATCATGTTGCGCAAATGCATAAAAGGGAAATTTGTGCGTTAGAAGTATTACTTCTTAAATGTGGTAGGTGTTTAACAGAAAATTATTACATACTCTCGAAGTACGTTGACATGGTACTATTTTCTCTTATACTCGTAATAAACCCTATCATGAATTTAATTAATGAAATTTATCATAAATGTGAGAGATAGGAAACTTGGAAATTCTGACTTTAGTTGTGTAAAATTATGTAAAATAGTTTGTGTGCAACAAATACATCCCTATTTTAAAATGTAATTTGGGGGTGTTTTGAAGATGCAGTTTCACTAAAATAGTAAAATCTAGTGAACCCAAACACAACATTTTTTTTCATTTTTGGTTAAAATTGTATTTTTACTCTCTAAAAATGGGGACAAACATACTTCTCAATTCCCATCGTTCTTACATATCCTTTTCCTTTTCTTTTTTTCATGTATGAAATTTTTTTTCTTTGCACAAATTAAATTCACAATATTCTTTTGTCAAATACAGATGATTAGGTACTTCATGATGCACTACTCCTTTAAAATAAATAGTTTGTGTGTAATAAACACGTATTTTAAAACAAAAGGTGAGTCACAACTTTTGAAATTAGTAAGTTACAATGAATATATTAAGGGAGTTTATACTTTAAATTCCAATGAAAAAGTGAAACCCCGTGATCAAATCCCAATACAACAAAAATAGTAGCATTGTAAAAACAAAGACTTAGTTCCAAAATAATTATGAGTGTACCAATCCCAAAATCCAGCCACATCAAGCTTTGTAAAGTTGTGTAAAAATACATAGTCGCTACAATTATAGTGTAATTTATAATGCCACTATTAATTTTTCTTTTTCTTATTCCATTTTTATGTAGTTTGGATAAAGGAAGAAAGTGAATGATTGTTGTGCGCCAAGAAAGAGAAAAAAAAATTTAAAAATTAATCTTTTAATGAAATATAGTATAAAATAAATAATTTGGTACGAGGTATTTTGAAAAGTGAATATGTGAAATAAATAAAATTTTTTGAAGATGCTTAATGTTATTTTAGAGTTGTAGCTAGAAAGTTGTGCATAGATTTTTATTTTTCGAAAAAAAAATTTGTGGACTCTTTTTCTTTTTCTTTTTCTTTTTTTTTTTTTTTTTTTTTTTTTTTTTTTTTTTTTTGAGAGAGAGAGAGAGAGAGAGAGAGAGAGAGAGGTGAGTTTTCTTTTGCATAAGGATTGAGGTATTGTAATGTAGTTTGGCTACCAAAATTGTGTATTCCATTGCTCTCATTTTTTTGTAAAGGAATCATACACTCATACTTGAGTTTCCAAAAGATAATTTCAAAAAAAAAAAAAGTGTTTGACTTTAATTGGTGAACCTAAAAATTGAAGCTAAGTTTTAGCCTTAATCATTCCTATGGAGGAAGGAAGTGTACCAATCCCAAAATCCACCCACATCAGGCTTTATAAAGTTGTGTAAAAATACATAGTCACTACAATTATAGTGTAATTTATACTGTCACTATTAATTTTTCTTTTTCTTATTACATTTTTATGTAGTTTGGATAAAGGAAGAAAGTGAATGATTGTTGTGGGCCAAGAAAGAGAAAAAAAAATTAAAAAAAAAAATTAAACTTTTAATGAAATATAGTATAAAATAAATAATTTGATACGAGGTATTTTGAAAAGTGAATATGTGAAATAAATAAAATTTTTTGTAGAAGCTTAATGTTATTTTAGAGTTGTAGCTAGAAAGTTGTGTATAGATTTTTATTTTTCGAAAATTGTTTTTATGGGCTCTTTTTTTTTTTTTTTTTTTTTTTTTTTTTTTTTTTTTTTGAGAGAGGGAGAGAGAGAGGTGAGTTGGAAAAATAAAGAAAGAAAAAACACCTGGGTTGAGATTGGGATGCCCAAATCCAAATCCAAATCAAATCCACCTCACTCACTCGTCACTCGTCACCCTCACCTGGCTTTTGATTGATGTTTGTCAAAGGAAAAAGGAAATAATAAAAATGTAACATTATCATTTACAGGTTAAAGCTAGTGGCCATGACCCATAACTCCTAGCTACATATATTCATGGTTGTACCAACGTATGACCATAGAGCAATGCTCTCATCAGTACAAGTAATGCGATTTAGACCTACAACTAAAATAAAGTATGATACAGTGTTCATATGATGCATCTTCATTCGCAGGGGCAGCACCACCTTAAGTTGTCTACCCTTATTGACATAAAAAATTTAATTTGTCAATAAAATTTAATTTTATTGACATAAAAAATAAAGAAAGAAAAAACACCTGGGTTGAGATTGGGATGCCTAAATCCAAAACCAAATTGAATCCACTTCACTCACTCGTCACTCGTCACCCTCACCTGGCTTTTGATCGATGTTTATCAAAGGAAAAAGGAGATAATAAAAAGGTAACATTATTGTTTTCAGGTTAAAGCTAGCGGCCACGACCCATAACTCCTAGCTACATATATTCATGGTTGTACCAATGTATGACCATAGAGCAATGCTCTCATCAGTATAAGTAAAGCAATTTAGACCTACAACTAAAATAAAGTATGATACAGTGTTCATAAAATGCATCTTCATTCGCTGGGGCGGCGTCACATTCAACGAAGACATCCAGGATTTAAATTCTTCTTTCCCAACTATCGAATTATCCACACACAAAAAAAAATCAAAAATCAAAAATCAAAAAAAACAAAACCAAACAAAACAAAACAAAACTAACTAACTAACTAATCTGAACTACTTCTTCCACACACAATAAAATGGAAAAGACATCAGTCCATCAAACAATTAAGCTAAAACGGCTGGAAAGAGGAAGGAATATGAAGAATTTCAGCCGAGAATGCTACTGACAATCAAAACAAGGAAGGAAAACGAGAAAGATTAAAAAAAAAAAAAAAATCAAACAAATTGTCTTCATCATGAATTGGTTTCCATACCAATATCACGAACTCATCAATTGGATTGGGATTTCCTTTAATTCTTATTTTAAAACCAAAAAAACCAAAACAAAACCAACCCTTGTCCTATATCATGGGTGGCACTACCTTATGGCTAGAGTGGTCCTAGGACCACCCAGACCTTAAAAAAATTAAAAAAAAAAAAAATATATATTTGTCTATCCTTCAAAAACAATTTGCGAACACCCTTAATTTTTTTTAAGCAAATAAATTTAAATTTTGCTCCATAATTATTCCACATTCAATGGATAAATGGAAGTTGAAAGGACTATAAAATGGAACTTGAAAGTTCTATTAGTAATATTTATTGCTTTAGGTATCTTATGATCATAAAAGATTATTGGGGCCGGAAGATTTCTTGAAATAAAACTAGACATGATGTCAATTTTAGAAACTGAACCACAAAAGGGATCCCTCATAATAATGCTTAAGTAAAAGCAGGACAAAATAAAAATATGCACTATGAAAAAAAAAATACTACAAAATCTACCTCTAGCACCTGTAAATGATAGAATATCATGTTGCGCAAATGCATAAAAGGGAAATTTGTGCGTTAGAAGTATTACTTCTTAAATGTGGTAGGTGTTTAACATAAAATTATTAGATACTCTCAAAGTACGTTGACATGGTACTCTTTTCTCTTATACTTATAATAAACCCTACCATGAATTTAATTAGTGAAATTTATCATAAATGTGAGAGATAGGAAACTTGGAAATTCTGACTTTAGTTGTGTAAAATTATGTAAAATAGTTTGTGTGCAACAAATACATCCCTATTTTAAAATGTAATTTGGGGGGTGTTTTGAAGATGCAGTTTCTCTAAAATAGTAAAATCTAGTGAACCCTAACACAACATTTTTTTCATTTTTGGTTAAAATTGTATTTTTACTCTCTAAAAATGGGGACAAACATACTTCTCAATTCCCATCGTCCTTACATATCCTTTTCCTTTTCTTTTTTTCATGAATGAAATTTTTTTTCTTTGCACAAATTAAATTCACAATATTCTTTTGTCAAATACAGATGATTAGGTACTTCGTGATGCACTACTCCTTTAAAATAAATAGTTTGTGTGTAATAAACAGGTATTTTAAAACAAAAGGTGAGTCACAACTTTTGAAATTAGTAAGTTACAATGAATATATTAAGGGAGTTTATACTTTAAATTCCAATGAAAAAGTGAAACCCCGTGATCAAATCCCAATACAACAAAAATAGTAGCATTGTAGAAACAAAGACTTAGTTCCAGATTAATTATGAGTGTACCAATCCCAAAATGCACCCACATCAGGCTTTGTAAAGTTGTGTAAAAATACATAGTCGCTACAATTATAGTGTAATTTATAATGCCACTATTAATTTTTCTTTTTCCTATTCCATTTTTATATAGTTTGGATAAAGGAAGAAAGTGAATGATTGTTGTGTGCCAAGAAAGAGAAAAAAAAAATTTAAAAATTAATCTTTTAATGAAATATAGTATAAAATAAATAATTTGGTACGAGGTATTTTGAAAAGTGAATATGTGAAATAAATAAAATTTTTTGAAGAAGCTTAATGTTATTTTAGAGTTGTAGCTAGAAAGTTGTGCATAGATTTTTATTTTTCAAAAAAAAATTTTATGGACTCTTTTTCTTTGTCTTTTTTTTTTTTTTTTTTTTTTTTTGAGAGAGAGAGAGAGAGAGAGAGAGAGAGAGGTGAGTTGGAAAAATAAAGAAAGAAAAAACACCTGGGTTGAGATTGGGATGCCCAAATCCAAATCCAAATCCAAATCCAAATCCAAATCAAATCCACATCACTCACTCGCCACTTGTCACCCTCACTTGGCTTTTGATCGATGTTTATCAAAGGAAAAAGGAAATAATAAAAATGTAACATTATCATTTATAGGTTAAAGCTAGCGGCCATGACCCATAACTCCTAGCTACATATATTCATGGTTGTACCAACGTATGACCATAGAGCAATGCTCTCATCAATACAAGTAATGCGATTTAGACCTACAACTAAAATAAAGTATGATACAGTGTTCATAAGATGCATCTTCATTCGCAGGGGTGGCGCCACCTTAAGTTGTCTACCCTTATTGACATAAAAAATTTAATTTGTCAATAAAATTTAATTTTATTGACATAAAAAATAAAGAAAGAAAAAACACTTGGGTTGAGATTGGGATGCCCAAATCCATATCCAAATTGAATCCACATCACTCACTCGTCACTCGTCAACTTCACCTGGCTTTTGATCGATGTTTATCAAAGGAAAAATGAAATAATAAAAGGGTAACATTATCATTTTCAGGTTAAAGCTAGCGGCCATGACCCATAACTCCTAGCTACATATATTCTTGGTTGTAGCAACTTATGACCATAGAGCAATGCTCTCATCAGTACAAGTAATGCGATTTGGACCTACAACTAAAATAAAGTATGATACAGTGTTCTTAAGATGCATCTTCATTCGCATGGGCGGCACCACCTTAAGTTGTCTACCCTTATTGACGAAAAAAATTTAATTTGTTAATAAAATTTAATTTTATTGACATAAAAAATACATAAATATATATTTTTTATATATATAATAATTTATAAATTTTTATTTGTCTACCCTTCAAAAAAAAATTTGGGAACACCCTTAGGTTTTTTTTTTTTTTTTTTTTTTTTATGTCAATAAAATTAAATTTTGCTCCATAATTTGTTCTACATTCGGTGGATAAATAATTGCTTGACTGTGTCCATTGAAAGAGATATAGATTGTAGCATTGATAATGAGACTATTATGCACCAATTTCAAAATATGAAAACTCGTAGAAAACAATTGTAAACTTTATGTATTTGCGTGTCTTTTGTATTATTTTTGCTGTTAATGTATGAATTTTTCTTTTTATTAGATTGTTTAATTTATACTTTTTAAGAAACGCCCTGAAAAAAATTCTTGGAGCCGCTACAGTTCATTCGTGTTCCTCGGAAATACACAAATTAAACATTTTTTCTGTTTGATTTGACACACACTATTGGTCCATATAAATCTTTCACGATTCTTGTGAAGAATGTGCTTAGGCAAACATTTCACAATGCCTATATAGCTGTTCAGGTAGAACATGAATCTAACTTTGGGTGCGTAGCATTTAAGAACCCAAAACAATTATTAGACACCATGAAAAGATAAAAATGTACGAATTCCAGATTTACATGCATGCACCGATTTTAAAATATGAAAACTCGTAGAAGGAAATTGTAAACTTTATATATTTGTGTGTCTTTTTATTATTATTGTTGTTAATATATGAATTTCTCTTTTTATTAAATTGTATAATTTATACATTTTAAGAAACACCTTAAAAAAAATTTCTGGAGCCGCCACGGTTCATTCGTGTTCCTCGGAAATACACAAATTAAACATTTTTTCTGTTTGATTTGACACACACTATTGGTCCATATAAATCTTTCACGATTCTTGTGAAGAATGTGCATAGGCAAACATTTCACAATGCCTATACAGCTGTTCAGATAGAACATGAATCTAACTTTGGGTGCGTAGCATTTAAGAATCCAAAACAATTATTAGACACCATGAAAAGATAAAAATGTACGAATTCCAGATGTGCATGCATGTTATGAACATTAATGCTTTTTTTTGTCAAGCTAAACCTAGTCACGTATTTGAAACTAGAATTTCATAATGATAATTAACAGTGCTAATATGTAATGTATCACAACCTAAAACACACCAAACTAGTCCTTAAACTTTTAAAAATGTGGGATTGTTATTTGTTTACGAGGGTTGGTTCACTACAACAAATATGACTTTTTTCAAGGGTCAAAACCCTTAAAAAAAAATTATTTTTAGAGTCCAATTAACCCTGGATAACTTTTGAAACATATACCAATGAAAAGGAAATTTTGAAGGCCTTCGTGGCCCTCAAAACAAGTGCTCTAATCTTATTTTAAGGGTCAAGAGACACTTAAATAAACTTTTACCAAGGTTTAAAAGATTTATATTTACAACCCTTGATAAAGAAGGTTATTTAAGGGGCCTCTTAACGCTCAAAATAAGACTTTTTTTTGTTTTTTTTAAAAAACCACAATCATACACTATATATATATATATACACGCACAAAAATTCACAATTGTTGAGATGATATGCTATGATATTGATGTATAGCAAAAGTGGTATATTGCTACAATTACACTTTCTTTGATCTCTAAACTCAAACTTACAAATTAACAGATTAGGGGCTGCATGCAAACTACCAATGTGTCAATTATTGTTTAAGAGAAAAGATATCAACAACCACACTTTGTACAAAGACCAAATCTGTCCAAGAGTTAAAAGTTTTGATACATTTTATTCTTCATCCCAAACACAATGTTTAAAATAGTAAATTACAAATTAAGGTCTTCTAAGTCTCAAAGTTTTAGGGTAACTCCACTCTGGAATTGTTAAAATACTACTATTTCACTATAAACCCAAGTAAACTTTAAGCACTACTAATATTCCTCTACCACTAAACACAAATTCCCAATAGCTAATAATGATACCTAGTAGATTTGTACAATTCAAAGTCAACACTCACCCACCAAAGCCAACAAGTTGGACGATGCAGATTGAAATAAACACATTTGAATACACAAACACACTTGACAAAGCAAAAATGAAAATTAAATTCCTAGTTATTGAATGTGCAAATTATATTAGGAAATAAATCAAGGCTTACAGAGTGTCTAAAAGCACATTTCCCACACAACCAATACTAGCAATCCTTTGGATTAAGCCTTGCAATCTCGTTGTGCCTGTACTCACAAAAAAAAAAAAAAAAAATTAAAAAAAACCTCAATCAATATTTGTATGAAAATTGTTAAGGAAACAGAGATTATGATTGGAAATCGAATAATGAAATCGCAAAAGTCGAACAATTAGAAATCGAAATAGGGAAATCGATGATGAGCTCAATTTTCTGAGAAATGTGAAACGAAAATCATGAGGAAATTGATGAAAAAGTGTGGGTAAACCAAAAAAAAAAAAAAAAAAATCAAAGACGAAATTAGGGTTTGTGATTCGTACCTATTCGGAGTTGAGAAACACAATGCCAAGAGAGATGAAGAGTCACAAAACCAAGATCAACACGTACCTAATCAAAGCTGTGCGATTATGTTCGTCAAGCTCTATGAGATCTCCATGATTGTCGAGCTCTATGAGATTTCCATGAGTTCTATGAGATTTCTATGCTTTCTCAGTTTCAAACTTTCAGCGAGAGAGTGATAGAGTTGTTTGGAACAAGAGGTGTTTGTTGGTTACATTCTGGGCTATATTTTTAAATTTTGTTGTAGGCTTTTTTCAAGGGATGAAAATTTTGTTGTGGGCTTTTTTCAAGGGCCGAAAAATTTGTCATATTTTATCAAGGGTTGTTGGCTGAAAAATGCAAAAGTTTTGGTACAAAACTGGCGTTTTTTTTTTTTTTTTCCACAATTATTTCAAGGGTGTTTTAACTTATTTTGAGGGACCAAATAACCTTTGAAATAAAGTTTAGTAATATAGCCTCCGCATTTGTATTTATAGATTGTATCAACAGATTTGAGTAAAACCTCGATAAAAGAAGGTTGAAATAACAAAAGTTTGTTGTAGTGGTTTGGTTATTTTGATGTTAAAGACATTATTTTCATTCAGCCAATCAATTATTGGGGCCTCCATGCAACTGTTTCAACTTGGTTAGGTCTGGTCTAGCAGTTCTGTAATGATATTGCACTTATACAGATATACGAATAGTTCACATTTTGCCATACATGCATCATCTAGCTCTTGCTAATATATTTGAATGAAAGTAGAGGTGAGAACTGTTGAGGAGCTCTTGAAGTCACCATTACAATTATAAGGGAAGCCACAATAAAGTTAATGGTTTTAGTTAAAGTGTTTAATAAATATACAAAATTATGTTTGTTCCTAGCTAGAGTTATTCAAACTAGTTCATCAAAAAATAAAAGAAAAAAGAATTATTCAAACTAGCTAGCATTATTTCCTTATAATGCATAGATTAATTAAAATTCATACGTCAAGTATCATCAAAATTGAGTAATAAAGTAGTTAATAAACATTTACTTAAAGATACATGACCAAATATTTCAAACTATATATATATATATATAGTGAAAGACCAAATATTTTTAATTTGAAATAAATAGTGATTTAAAAAAAAATTATTTCAAACTTTTAGTAGTAAAATTTTAATTGATGTTTAAAATACTTGGAACTTTGGTAATAGAGTTTTGGGTGGCATGTTTGGATGAGCTTATTTTCCAGTTTATGTATATTTTTTAAAACTTCACAATTTTTTTTTTAAGTACAACTTATTTTTCAAACAAAATTAAGCTTATTGAGACACATTCATAGAAAAATTAACTTGATAATTTTAATATAATTATGTGTTGAGAACTCTTTTGTTATCAGGATAAGAAAAAAAAAAGGGGGGGGGGGGGGGGGGCGTGGTTCCAATTGTGCATTATAAATGAGTTAAAGACTGTTCATATGATATAAGAAGAAAAAACGAAAAAGAAAATATAAGGAAAGAATGAGAGAAGACCTCTAGTTGACGCAATCAAAGTGTAGGGCACCATTTTTATTTTATAATAGATAATATTAGATATCACTATTTTTTTTTTCAAATAAAAAAAAAATTTAATTCTATGCCCTCCTCAATCCCTTTGTCCCCCCTCCTCTGCGCTACAGCCACGAAGTTTCTAGTGTTGCCATCACTATCTACTAGAGGTTTTCAAATGGATAATTAGGGTTTTTTTTTTTTTTTAATGGATAATTTGGTTCTACGTACTAGCAAATCAAGTGTCTTAAGGTATATTCGAAGAGGAGGATTATTATGCTAATGACCTTTCAGTTTAACTCTATGGTGCGGCCATTTTCTCTTGTAAAATAAGATGGAGGATTGGTTGCCCCATTAAGAACTATTCGAATTAAAAAATATATCAAGAGGAGCAAAAGGTAAAATGCTTATGATATTTTTTTCCCCCTAAGATAAGACATAGAATTAAATACTTTATGATATGATTGGATAGTCGGCTTACACAGGAGTCTTTTTTCAAGAAAAAAGGGAGGGGGTAGGTCATAAGATGAGGGACAAAATATGGTAGAAAATGAGAATACCTAAAGCAGTTTTGTATGAAAAATAGAGGAGTTTACACATGTAATTCATTTGTCATGACCGAAAAAGGCGCCACCTTTAGTTCAGGGGGTTCAAATGAACCCCCTAATTAAGATGGCCACATTTTTTTTTTTTTATAATACTTCTTAAAAAAAAATTTGTTTTGGTTAGCTTTTAACTTCCTAAAATAAAATTTTCAACACCCTAGCTCTAATTTTTTTTTTTTAGGCTCAATTGATATAAGCTTGAAGGTGGCCCTATTAACAATCTATTTTTGCAAATAACATTATAATTAATTTGAGAAATTCTATGTTCACAACATTTTCACAGGACTTTTACAAAAAAATTTAAGTGGCAAGTTGTTACTGGCTATTATTATTGGGTAAAAAAGTAATTTCAGTGGTAGTTTCAAATTAGAACTAGTAACAACTTAGCATCAAGAATTTATTGTGAAAATGTTGTGGGCGTAACAATTCTCAAGTAATTTATACTTTTGATCAAATATGTGACTAGAGTGGCTAAATTTGAATGTACTTTTAATTTGTTATTTCTTAAGTGGGGACTAGGGGCGTGGGTCAATCAGTTAGTGGGTAACAAATGTTAACACTAAAAGAGAATCAAACAATTAGATAGATGGTGATTCTTTTAAAAATTAAAAATTAAAAAAAAAAAATAGACTAGGGGTGTGGGATAGGAGATTGATTGGGTGAAGATAAAAGCAAATGTTAACAAAACAAAAATTTTCTCTAATACAATTACAAAGACCAATTGTTATCAAAGTGAAGTTGAATTGTTAAATAAAATAATTGTAAGAGTATAGACATAAACTAATAAATAAAAACATTCTAAGCTTTAATAATTAAAATTCACTTAACAACAATACTTAACATGTTTATTGTATTTAGAAATAATAGATGATTTCCGATATTTAATCTTAGAATCAATAATTAGTATGTTCATTACATGAAGAAACAATATGCCTAAAGAACTTATAGTATATCTTTTATTCTCTTACTAGTACTATATACAAATTTGAATAAAGAAACCACATAGGCCGCAAGATATATCTCCTATACGTAGGATATATCTTCTTATTTACCCTTCTAGGAAAAAATTCCAAAGCTGCCACAGCCGACAATATATTTATTTAGGAGAAGACTAGAAAGACCAAATTTGGTGATGGAAGATTGAAAAAAAGACTTTTCTTTGTCAAAAAGATAATTTAAAATAAATAAAAAATTGTACATACTTTATATATTATTGACTTTCTATCAAAAATAAGCCAGGATTGTTTTGAAATCATACCTAATACATGACCTCTATCATAACTCCAAAAAAATAGTTTCAAGCCCAAAAACTAAAAAATAAAAAATTCTAAACATTGATACTTTGTTATAGAATAAAGTAGGATTAACTTTTTATTTTTAATTGAAAACAGACATAACACATTTGTAATTTAAAAAGAAAGGGTGAAGATTTAGGAAACTCGAGATAAATGAAGAGGTTAAATACACTCTTAAAAAAAATAACTAAACCATAGGTACATCAAGTTTCTAAGCATATGTGAAAACTGGCTAGGAAAATTCTGAAATTGTAATCAATTTATGACACCTTAGTCCTTAGGTGGTGGATTACAATTCGCTTAATAGATGTGAGCCTTTTCAGCAGAAAAGGAAATTTTGCATATGCAATGCATACATGATAGGTACTAACGAATAATCTTATCATATAAAAAATAATAACTTTTATTATAATTATTTTACGTGATTGATTATATAGGTCTATTATTTGTTTTCCATTCCTCACAATCTACTACGAAAATTATGATAAATTTTTTTTTTAATCTATTTTGATATTGTTTATTTTATTAAAAATCAAAAATTTATAAATAAAAATATTATAAAAAATAATTTTTAAAATATAAAATACTGTAGCAAATTTATTGCTAGCTGGTCAGTACACAGTACCGTAAGACTCTTAATACGCAAAGCGCAAAAATACTGTTTGCAAACGCACGCTTGGTACCGAAAATCCATGCACAGAGACTCTGACTTGTAGGCCACGCATTAAACTTACCTTCGACCCATCAGTTCAGCATCAAGGGGGACTCAATCAACAACACCACCTTGGCATCAATCAAAACTACATTGAATCCAAATCAAATCAAATAAATAAATAGATAAAACAATATTGAATCATTTGTCGGCAGTGGGACCCAACAGTTCCCACGTGTCAACTCTTCCCACTACAGTGCCAATGACCCCTCTCCCCAATATAAACAAACCTACTTTTAAATTCTTATTGCGTCATGATTATAACACTTGGCACTAAACAAAAGACAAATTCTATTTAAATAATCTATACATCTAAAAGTTACGTTTACAATATTTCTATAAATTATTCTTAAAAAAAAATAATATTTTCACAAATAAATTATAGTAAGCTAATACAGATTCTGTTTTTGAGTCCATCGTTAATGCTATTTTTTTTACCATTAATAATTTATAACCTATCATTTATTATGAAAATATTTTAAACAAAGCGTCATTTTTAGGATAAAAAAATCCCTTCTGGAGTGGTGGGCTCCAAAATGGCAACTAATAAGCCCAATCATGGCAGACTTGATTCGTTTGTTTGATGTGAGTATACTTTATGAAAGTGGCTGGGTTTGGGTCGCGTGGCAAATTCTTATTTGTTCCTTTTGTTACCCCTAAAAGTTCCACATAAATGTAAATTCCACGTTGGCTTGATTTATAACCATACACCTGTCCTGTAATGCCACATGTATGGATAACATGGCGGTTGTGGGCCCAAATTTTATGTGGGCTAACAATAGCTCGAAAATCGGGAGGCTTAATTAATTACAAAGATCAAAGTGTATAATAGTATTTTTTTTTAAGAGAGGTTACAATTGCACCACTTGTACACTTATTTTGTTGACAACAGGGCTTCTCAAGTTAGGAAGGAAGTGTTACATCTTTAATTGTTCATTGAAGATTGTAGTTCAAGACCTAAATAGGAAATGAATGGAAACAAGAAAGAAACTTAACAATGTGTTATAATCAAAACAACACACGTAAGTTTGTGACATTGGTAGTGTAAGTAACGTTTTTTAATTTTTAAACAATATTATACGTATTTCTATACATTTTTTTTATCCACACGTACTTTTAAAAAATACAAATAACATTACCAAATGACCTCTCAAACAGTTATATTGCATTATTAGCTCTGTTGATTTTGTTGGATTATGATTCTAATAATTACTTAAATTTAAATCTAAGATTTTCTTTCAAGAAAATTGAGTGAGTTTGGGTAGGTTATATTTTGGTAGCTTAAACTTAAATGCGAGGAAGAAAATGACTTTAAACAAGTAAGAAGGTTTATTTTCTTTTAGAAATTAATTTATTTGCTTTAAGTCATTTTATATCTCACATTTGAGAAAGAAAAAAAAATTGTAGAAAAATATAATTCATCCGTCTCAAATTGTTAATTCTTTGTTTTATTTTAAAATATCTCAAGTGGGCTTCTTTGAAAAGTTAATTAATGAATTTTCTTATTTACTCTTTGCTTTAATTCAATACCTTTCATTCACTAGAGTTTAACTTTAAATTTTAAAATTTAAATTAAAAGTGATGGTTTTGAAAATTTGTACCTTTTATTTAAAAATACAATTCATTAAATGGTATTACCTAAAAAAGTTAAATTTTCTAAAAATGGTCAATAATATGGGATGAAGGACTGTTTAGTAAACTACAAAGACCAACAAATTAGGATTTTTTTAGAGTTCTGAGAGTGACCTTAGGTTGGAGCTTCTAAAATCCTATCTATTACTTTTAATACGAGTGAATTAAATTCTACCATGTGATAAAAGTTTTTTTTTTTTTTTTAATAGGAATTTTGTGATAAACATTTAAATAATTTAAATTGTGTCAATCGTGTGATTGACATCATTTTGATATTTTTTTTAAATTATTAATATCGTGGCAAAAGTTAATCGATTCATTTCAAGATATATAGATAGGATCTTAAGATTTTCTACTATTTGCTAACAGCTAACACTATAGACTCTATAGTGAAGTTATTATTAGATGTGGTTATAATACAATAACTTTTTCTTTTTTCTTTTTTTGATATGATGTTTCCAAACATTATTATCATAGAATTAAAAATATCAAACCCCCAAGTGACATTTCTACTACAATGTTTTTTTTTTTTTCCCTTTCTGACATGTGATATTTACGCTATAATATACGTAACAAAAAGTTTTCTTGGTTGGAAATGGAAGTGTGTTTTGTATAATTTTCCTAGCTCCCAATTATGTCTCCTCAACCCCCACCAGTACTACACATCTACAAGTCAACAATGTGAAATGCAATTGAAATTGAAGAAGAAAACAGGAGGAAGATCGGCCATGCCTATAAATTCATAGATAAAAGCAAATTCCATAAACAAATCATGAGCTTACCTGTGGCCTCTACGACCTTTTTGAATAGTTTGAACATCAAATCGCAACACTTGTAAGCCAAGATAAGCCTCGTTTGTTTTCTTGTTTGTTATCAAACATTAATGAACGTAGACTGAAAATTACATGACGCATGGCTCTACGTACTGTGATTTGTAATTTTGACGGGTCCACATCGGCTTCCCCGGCCAATAAATACTTGGACCTTAGAGTAAGAAATAGTCATAAGAGTTTAATTGAGTCCGAGCAAGAAGTCTCTATCTTCTTCCTCTTCTTCCTTCTAAGATAAGTAGTCCGAATAAGACAAATTAAATGTCGACATACATATAACAGTACAGAGACTCAACATAGTTAGCATCATACTACGATTTGTGTATTTCTCATCACTTTTTGACTTTCTTACAACCTTCCAAATTTCCAATGCAGCATTCAAGCATATATCGCATGTATATGTTGTCCTAATATAAAACATGAGGTAGGATATATACTTTTTTTTTTTTTTCCTTTTTCCCTTTTCATATCAAAATTGCTGAAGCTGCAGTATTTTTTCTAATTTGTGTTCCTATTTTGGAAGAAAAATTTTATTCATTTTCAACGGATTAAAATTAATGTTACGTTTCTTGTCTAAGAATATAGTACTAGGGATATTCTAGGACCCAAAAAAAAAAAAACAAAACAAAAGGATTGTTTACTGTATTGTTTGAAAAGGCAAAGAAGCCGATAACCATGGACGGAGCCATGGTTGGACTTTGGGGGGGGGGGGGGGGGAAGGGCCCCTAAATTAAAAATATATGGAGTATTATTATATATATGGGTACTAATTTTAGCAATTTTGTTTTAAAAAATTACAATTTTTCTCCCTTAAAAATATCATTGATTCTTTTAAGAGTATTGTTATAGTCACAAATTTTTCTATAACATTTTTATAAATTGTTAAGGCTGCAAATTCTTATTAGTTTGCATTTGAGCTCACCACTTACATTATCAGCAATTTGTAAAAAAGTTTGTAGTTCAAACATTTTCTTCATTTTAAAGGCCATTAAAAAATATTTATAAGTCTAAAATCTAAAAAAGAAATATACAAGCCCAAAAATTTTAGTATAACAACAAAAATTATCAATAGTAAAACTATAAAAAAAAAAAAATTTAAAAAAAATTAAGCCTATTCAACCAATTTTACCTAAAACAAACAATCTGACCCTTTAAAAAATTTTAAACAACTAGTAGTTAAGAGATTAAGTAGCAACAAAGTCGAAGGCCGAAGTTACTGCACACAACCAAGAGCAAAGCTGCCCCCCTTAACTCTAAGTTCTGGCTTCATCCCTACTAACAACAATTGATGATAATGAATGGGAAATTTTTGAATCCTACCTCAACTATAAATTAAAGCATGTTGAATGAAAATGATACACTTGTCGAAATTGCTTATGAATCACTCATAATTGAAGAAACAATTTTATCAATTGTACATGAAGGAAGGTACTACTACTAAGCATCGTCTTAATTAAGGTTGTCAAAATCGAGGTTCTATATAGGATCGTGGAAAGTAAGTGAGATCAAAGATTGTAGAATCGGATCGTAAATAATAAGATCCTACATTATTTAATATTTGGAATCCATTCATGGGAATAGAAACCACAAGATTTGGAATCAAACTTGAGTGATTCCTACCAATCATTCTTAATCACACACAAGAAACTCCCACCAATCATGAACATATAGGAGTTCATTGTGACACAAAAAAATAATAAAAAATGTGTGTGTAGAAATATATTGAATTCTTTATTTCTAAACATTATTTTGTAGTTATTTTATGTTCATGTTTAGTTACCCTAATTTCTTATTGTAACAGAAACAAATGATTCAAGAGAAAAAAAAGACTTGAGTAATTAGCTCTTAAACAAATAAAGTTTTTGTGCTCGAATAAAAAACTTAGGATTCAAACTCCGTCTACATCATAAATCAACTCATGTCTTCACCTAAATATTAAGAGCTACTATAAGTTTAATTCTATCCTATCTAAAAATTAAAAATAAGTATAGAAAATTTTGGAGTGGTTCAACCTCTTTCATTCATACCATTTATTATATAATCTGTGAGTTCCCCTTATATAAGTGAGAAAATAGTGTCATAAAATCATACTGAGATACCTTGTTTCACACTAGGAACAGTATGTTTCTCAGATTATTATTTATTCTATGTTTTTTTTTTTTTTTTTTGACATAGCTCTCTCTCTCTCTCTCTCTCTCTCAAACATATAAATGTCTCGCTGTAGATCGTCCAATTGTCTACACATCAGTGCATCACACTTAAAAATCCAGATTAGTTATACGTCATCGTATCACATGTCAATCATAAATTAGCAATATCAAGTTCTCTGTATATGTACTATTTTTCTTCTAGAACTCAGGATGTTATCTACTCTTGCTATCAGTCCTTTTCATTATGATGTAACCAAGAACCAATCGCAGCTATGTTTGATTCCAATATTTCTTTTTCCCTTTCATTCGTTAGTTTTCAGGATAATTCTTTGTTTAGCTCGGGTCTGGTTAGGTGTTTTGGGATAAAAGATCGTTTTTAAAATCCAGAATATAATTTTGCAACAGTAATTCCTCATAACCTTTTTTTTTATAAATACTTATTTTAAACTCAAAACATAAGTTTGCAACAGCCTATACAAACGCACACTTAATTTGATATAACATTAAAAATATTTTAAGTCATGATTTAAAATCTAATATTAGAGTAATGGTGCGTCCACCATATATTTAAATACAACAATTTTAAAATAAACTCTAAGTGTTAGATTATTATTGGTGGATAAGAAAAACCGATATGAGTGATAGGCATAAATTAAAATCAATAAGAATCTCTCATTTAAGATTTATTGTGAAATTAATATTACTCCTAAATATTAGATTTGAAAATTATAAACGCAATAAAGAGGGAGGGGGAGGGAGAGGGAGAGGGAGACAATTTAGCACATGAACAGTGTTAAACTTAATTGATAACTGTGACTTTTTTATAAATAAGATATATAAACCATGTCTTTCTCAGAAAAAAGATATATAAACCATGACACGTTTTTATTATTCAATCGTACTTTTAAGAACCAAAGAATATTCCACTCCATCATCAAGAAAAGTCTTGCAATAGTGATTTATATATATATATATATATATATATATATCTTAGTATTAATTATCCATAAAAATTAGCTTCCTTTATCTTCTAATTAATTCACATGCATGCGTAATTAAAAGGATTTCAAACTTTCTCTCAAAAAAAAAAAAAAAAATTCAAACTGTGATGTAATGAGGGGTTTTTTTGGAATCTACTTATTTTACTGAAACTAAATTTTTTTTACTAAAAGTACTGTAGATAAAAGTAAAAGTTAGCTAAAATAGTACAATGAGACTTATGAATAATATCAAAAAGTGCAAGGAGCCCATGAATAATAGCAAAAATAAGCTGAATAATAAAATAAGTTGACAAAATTAATCATACCAAATGGACACGAGATCTATCAAGACAAATACTCCTTGACTCTTTGTTGTTCAGTGGTGGAGCCACATGTAGACTATTTTATTGTAATGCCCCTCCCCCTTTCCTAATTTCTTTTAAAATTATGTATTTTTATTGTGATAAAGTCAAGTATTTGTATGTAGACCTTTAAAAAAATACCACTTGGTCTTAGGGGTGTACAGTCGAATTTGACGGGTTGAGGGAAAAAATTTTAACGAAGCTACAATTAGTGGGTTGGAAAAATTCTTGTGGTTGAAAATTTGGATAGTTTCAATTCAGTAAATTAGGTGGGTTAATTTTAGTTATGTGTTATATACTACTTCAAAATTTATTTTATCATTTACTAATAAATTTAAAAAATATTTCTTCTAAATCCTATAAACTACTGAAGAACTTGCACAAAAATATAAACCATTAAAGGAAATTATAAAAAGTGCTCACTTTCTTATAAATCAAAGTACACAAGTTTTATGGTATGAATTTTCTAACTTTTTGTCCCCAAAAAAAAAAAAACAATTTTGAAGAATATTCATGTTACGATGTATACTTACAAATATATTGGAAACATATCACATTCTCCATATTAACATATGTAAATCATGAAACTCATTAATAAAAAAACCAAATTTGATATGAAATATAGACTAACAAGATAATATATATAAAAGGATATACGTTAATAAAATCAAACTAATAATGACCTAAAATTTGTTGTTAGGCACGCAGTTTTGTGATATTCATTGTTTTTCTCTTAAGGTTAACCATGATCCTCCCGAAAAAAAATTCGGACTCCATCACTGACCAAAACAAATTAAATGATAGTTTTATATGGTAAAAATTATAAGAGTTTATGTTTTAGCATTTTCTATAACCATGGGAAATTTTTAAAAAATATATTGAATTATCACAATCAATAATTTAGAAAGACAAGATTAATTTTGACACATAATTCCAGAACCAGAACAATAATACAAATGGAATAGTTTTTATTCATCGTATTGAGAAGTTAAAAGGCCACATCAACATTTTGCACACTTCGCGAGGATTGAAGTTCAAATCCATGAAAACAACTTCATCTGTGTAAAAAATGCCTACGATTTTGCTAGAAAAGCTAGTCGCTTCCCCACTTCATATTTATACATATCCGATTGAGAAGAGAACAGTAACTTAGGGTTTTTTTTTTTTTTCGGTGCCGCCACTACATCGATATTCAACGCCACACGGTTTAGACAGAGAGAAAGAGAGAGTGAGTGTGCTGTCTAAGCATAGCTGACTTTTTGCAAGCAATGAGTAAATGCTCTTTGCTGTCGATTTTGACTCTTGTATCAAACCCTTTTCCTCTCTTTGTTGGTCAGCGTGTAATAAACAGTTTTTTTAGCCTCTTTTCTCTCTCTCTCTCTCGCGCTCTCTATATATATTCAGTATTAGGTATGCCCTTTAGAAAAGGCACACTCTACCTTGGACTCCTGTCTATACATCTCTTATTAGAAAGAAAGGAGACCTTATAGAGATCACAAGGAAGACTATTTGTTGAGAAATCTTTGAAAACTTTGAGTGAGAGAGAGAGAGAGAAAGAGAGAAGAGAGATGGGAAGGCCACCTTGCTGTGACAAAGTTGGAGTGAAGAAAGGTCCGTGGACTCCAGAGGAAGACATCATATTGGTCTCTTACATTCAAGAACATGGTCCAGGAAATTGGAGATCAGTTCCCACCAATACAGGTAAAATTAATTACTTTTTTCTCTCTATTTAAAGTTTCTTCTTCTGGGATAGTAAATTTTACCCGGTTTTCTATGCTTTTTGTTTGCTTTTGGGTTGGTTTGATCATTAAAGTCGAGTAATTAATACCCGTGTACCTTCCTTACTGTCCTCTTTGTCGCTTTTGTTTTTCTTTTTCTTGGTAGTAATATATTGAAGAGTTTTTAGTTTCTTTCTATGATAGAATTGGTTTTACTCACTGGTTTGTATTCTTTACCATATGGGGGGTTTTCAGGTTTGCTCAGATGCAGTAAGAGCTGCAGACTTAGATGGACTAATTACCTCAGGCCTGGTATTAAGCGTGGTAACTTCACTGATCATGAGGAGAAGATGATAATCCACCTCCAAGCTCTTTTGGGTAATAGGTAAAATCTCTCTCTCTCTCTCTCTCTCTCTCTCTCTAGCTGAGGCCTCAGGCCTGGTATTAAGCGTGGAAATTCATGGTTTCCAAAATTTTCGGTTATGATTTTCATTTATTAGGTTTCCAAATACCAACAGGAAGATTCCTTCATTGTAATTTTTTTTTAATGAAAAGTAATGATTTTAGATGTGCTTTTTAAAGTTGTTTAATTATTTTTGTGGGAGTGAAAGTGAGATATTTTATTTCCATGTGTTGATGTGAATTTTTTTTTTTTTTTAAATTGTTGCAGATGGGCAGCCATAGCATCCTATCTTCCACAGAGAACAGACAATGATATAAAAAATTATTGGAACACCCATTTAAAAAAGAAACTCAGCAAGCTTAATTCTGGTCCTGATGGCCAAAAACAAGATGGGTTCTCATCCTCACAGCCAAAGGGTCAGTGGGAGAGAAGGCTCCAAACAGATATCCATATGGCTAAGCAAGCTCTATGTGAGGCTTTGTCCCTTGACAAACCAACCCAATTGCCTGATTCAAAGCCCTCTAATAGTAGCTATCACCCTTTTACCAAACCATATCAAGCATCATCCACATATGCATCAAGTGCCGACAACATAGCTCGATTGCTCGAGAACTGGAAGAAAAGTTCATCACCAAAATCAGCTCAGACAAACTCAGGAACCACTCAGAATTCCTCAGACAACAACCTTGGGGCAACTGGTTCCAGTTCTAGTGAAGGGGCACAAAGTGCCACAACACCAGATCAAGCTTTTGACTCACTGTTGAGCTTCAATTCTTCCAACTCTGAATCTGTGTCGGTGGATGAGACAGCGAATTTGACACCAGAAACCAGCCTCTTCCAAGATGAAAGCAAGTCAAATATGGAGACTCAAGTCCCTCTACAATTGATAGAGAAGTGGCTGTTTGACGATGGCACAACTCAGGGGCAAGATGACCTAGTTAACATGTCACTAGAGGACAATGCATTGTTTTTCTAAAATGAAGTCCAGCTGCTTAGGTTTTTAGGGGTTTCCTCTTTGTTTTTTGTGGTTTTGGTCTTTAAGCTTTTGTATGACTCCTTTCTAGCCCAAGCAGAAAGATTACAATTCCTCACTGGAGGAAGAAAAACTGTAAATTAATAAGTTCAACTATATTATACGCTATGTGTACTGGAAAATAGTAATAAACCTCTTCTTATCTTCTTAGAGCTAAGCTGATAACTGTATTTTGTGCTCCTGTTTTTTGGTATATCTAAAGAATATTGAAAATTATTAGGGTTTGATTTCAGAATCACAGAATACAAAACATCAGGATATTATTGTGGTTATTGTCTTATTGATCATGTAGTCATCATTTTAATGATGATACCATTACTTCCACCGTGCCCCCTTGTGAATCAAATTTAGAACGGGCCCAGTTTGTTAATGCATATTAATGAATGAGGTTAACAAACCAGGCTTATCTAGAAGACTTTTTAAGATGCTGAGTAAGGATTAGTATTTGATTCAGAACGGGCCCCAGTTTGTTAATGCATTTTAATGAAAGAGGCTAACAAACTAGGCTTATCTAGAATATTTTTTAAGATGCTGATTAAGGATTAGGATTTCACACATTTTCGCTTTCTATCTTCCAGAATATTGCACTGTTGGTGAAAGATTTTCAGGGGGGGTGTATTTTCCTTTATCTTTATTAGCATACATGATTTTATAAATGAGTGATAAATCTCATGAGAGATAATTAATAGAATTATGTCAATGGGAAAAATTAGGTGCTAGAATTGGTCTTAATACTTATTAAAGAGTGTTTATTTATGGGTGTTTCTAGTGATGTTGTAGGCACAATGAGAGAGTCTAGCACACATTTGTAGAAATTGTCTCAAATTCCTATTCCTTAGAATGGAATGAAAGGTTTTTTCTTTTTTTTTTCCACATCAAAGAAGGTGTTCTCTCCCTCTCAAATTCCTATTCCTTAGAATGGAATGAAAGGTTTTTTCTTTTTTTTTTTCCACATCAAAGAAGGTGTTCTCTCCCCCCCCCCCCCCCAACAAATGATACCAGAGCCGATAATTCAAGGGCAAGTAGTTGTTAGTGGATTCTACCAAGTAGAAAGCAAAAGAATCCCACATTCACTACACCTATGTTTGAGTAAAAGTTTTACTAGGTGAATTTTAGTGATTTTCATAATTGTGCAAGGAAGCCTCCTGTGTTTGCCTCACCCATGGTTGAGTAAAAGGCACACTATTGGTGATGGTAACCTGACACTTGAATACTAAAGAAAAAAGGTTTCTGTTCAAGGGAGAAGTATGAGATTTTAGAATATTCACGTGTGAGTAATATGACTAATTAAATAATGAATTGCAAAAAAAAATTTTATCATAAAGAAACACCTTCAAGTATTTTAAAACTATTTTATACTAAATATCGTTGGTTTAAGTCCTTTCATTCATACAAATAAAATTAATTCATTATTATTATTATTATTATTATTATTATATTCACCAAGGCTCATGTTATAGTCTAAAATAAGCATATAGAATAGATTCTAATAGATATTTATGTTGGGGTATAATAAGATCTAGAGGATATTTCAATTGAAATATAAAATATGGGGACACCACTTGACCTAAAAACTTAAGTTAATGAATTTGGATCCAGTTATGTTATAATTTACTCTTGTTATTATTATTTAATGTGTAACTTTACTACTTACACACTACTCACATGTGAATATCCCAACAAATCTCCTCATTCATGTGTGAGTATTCTACATAGTAACTTATGGTTAAACTTTGGTTTGTCTCCCCTTTAACAAAAGCCTTTTTTTGAGAGTTATATAAGTTTATTGGAGTTTGGGTTTTTTGAGGGTGGTCAAAATTTTTCCGCACCACTTGTTTATAAGAATTTATTGAAGTTAGCTAGGTTAGAAAAGAGATGCACATGAAATTTTTGTTTGGTCCTTTTCACTGCATTGGACTATATCAATCGGGAAGGTGTTAAAGTTGTAGATCCACTCTCATCTAAATTATTTCCTTGATCAACCCTAAAATTATTGTATGTGTCAACATAGTTCGAAGAAAAAAAATATTAGTTTCAAACTCTATTTGCTACAAACCACTTTCGAATGAGCTAACCTCCACCTACTTGGTAGACTTGACAATCTCATATCCATATTTGTAACATCGTGACTATGAATTATCTTCCTTGACTTAGGACACCAAAGCCTATATCCTTTCACACTTGAATCAAAACCTAAGAAAATAGATTTCTTGGCTCGAGGATCTAATTTCGAATCCTTCACATGATATAAAATATGTGGAAAAACCTTATATGTGCACGGAGTCATAATCAGTTGTAGAAAATTTAGACCATACCTATAGGGAGTCTTCCCTTAATTCACAACTATAAGCAAACATTTGATGATATGATATGCATATATCACTACTTCGGCCCAAAATTATCTATCCAAGTTTGTTTAAGATAACAGACACCTTACCTTTTATAGCAAAGTATTGTTCATTCTTTCAACCAGTCCGTTCTGTTGTGAGGTACCTTTAATAGTGAAATGACAAACAATACCCTCATCTTGGCATGCTTTCAAAAATGAACAAGACTTGTGGCTTAGATCTAAGCCATTTTATCTTACGATCTATTTGAATTTTAATAAATTTGTTCTACTTCAAGAAACTTGTCCTTGTTCCTCATAATGTATACTCAAACTCAATCGGAATAGTCACCAGAAAAAATAATAAAATAGTAACTCACTGCTTCCCAAAACATCAAATAGCCTTCTCACAGATATGGGTATGGTGAGAACAGGATTTGGATAAAAACCTATCAAGGATGTAACAATGGAAGGGATGAGAGTCGAGGAATTTGAAGAGTCTCTATATGAAGATTGTGGATAAATCAATCTTGTTTTTCTCTAGGGTTTCTCTCTCAAAATTCTCTCTAGAAGCTCTCTACATTTCATGGGTATAAGGGGTATTTATACTTAGGTGAGAAAGGAATGCGAAAAGTCAGTTTTTCCCAAATAGGGTGGTCTGGCAGCTTGGCCTCGCGACTTGACTGAGTCACGAGTTCAAGCCGCGAGATAACAGAACGGCTAGGCTGGACTTTTTGTCCTGTAGTGCTCCAGCTGGCGCGACTGTTCATCTTCTCGCATGCTTCACTTGGGTACTATAGTTGGCGACTTGCCAGTTGTGAGTCACCCGCGAGTCCCAGTCGTGAGTCTTTGCATCCTTGCACAATCTTGAACATTTCTTCACACTCTTTCACTTACTACCTGAGCATTTCCTCCCCCTCCCCCCCCCCCCCAAACCTAAACAAGGTTTTGGCACTTAACTAAAGTGAATAGGGATGGAGTCGTGTTTATTGCTTCTCAAGAGATAGTGGATGTTCTATTGTTGTTATCATTCTTATTGATGAATTGAAACTGTACATCTCTTTGATAGTTTTTAAAAAAAAAATTATATTGTTTTGGTCCTAGATACAATCTTTAAAAAAAAAAAAAAAAAAAAAAAAGTACAACATTTTGATTCCTAGTTACAATCTTATTAAAAAAAAAAAAAAAAAAAGATTACAAGGGAAAAGTCTAATCTACTAACCATTGATTTAAGTTTGGGGGCTAGGTTTCAAGATTGGAAAATTGATAGGCACCTAATCTACCTAGTGAAACTAGTCTTCTAAATTGTGGTGGCCAATGATTATATCATATCATTTAAGATTTATATCATCCAAAACATGTGATTGCAAGGTAAATATGTGTGTGATATGAACTTAATAAAACTCTATTCTAGGCATGCATATATTGGATATTGAAAGAGATGGTGAATATGTGTGTGAGGTGAGACAAACCCTAATCTAAGAGCATTGGAACATATTATTGAATTGAAAACCCTCATCTAAGAAAATTTGAACAGATTATTTGAAATTGAAAAACCCTAATCTAAGAACATGTGAACATGTTATTTGAAAATGAAAAAAACCTAATTCATGCAAAGGCTATGAACATACTAAATCTAACATGCTAGCAGATAAAGAACATGTGAAAAACCTAGAAATTAAACGTGCTTAGATCTAAAAATCTAGGCATAAAATAAAGGGAATGTTTAAAAACCTTACCTACATGCACCAGCACTTCTAAGCACTCCAAGCTAGACAACACTTCTAGAAGGGGTTTTGTAAGTAAGAAGTTGGTAGCTTAAGATCAAGAGGTCCAAAATATCCCTTCTAAAGAATTGAGACGAGGAAGTCCAAGACACCTTCTTACTACTAACTCTAGAGAGAAAGAGAGAGAAATCTCAATTTGCTAGGAAGCTTTGAGAGTTTCTTGGATACTTGGTGTGTTTTTGGACCGAAGGTGAGGGGTATTTGTTGTAGATGTGTCGAGCTAAGGTTTATTCTCTAAGCAATATAGGACTCCTAGAAAATTAGGTTTTTTAAAGAAAAAAACATAGGAATCAAGGCTAAATTGAATGAAGAGCAAGACGAACTGAAAAGGAAGGAAATCTGTAGGATTCTATTCCAAGTGTCGATTGACACTTAGTCTAGATCCTCCTGGATCTTTTCCTTTTCGAATTCGTCTATATTTGTTTTCAACTAAGATCTAATTTCCTTCAAATTTAGTTTCCTTTTCTGATTTTCTTGGTCCTCAAGTTAGCAAATTAATTCCAAATTATAAGTTCAATTAATTAATAATTTGTATAATTAATCAATTTTTGCCTATTTTGTTGGGAATCAATAAATGCTTTGACTTTGGATTAAATTAGAAGCATGCACTTTGCCATAAACCCTGTCATCAACCAATGGGAATATGACACATCATTTAATTTAAATAGGACTAAAAATACATCAATTAAAAGTAAGATATCATTATCACCTATGCTCAAGACCAGATTCATGCAAGTACACTTTATCATTAATACTTGATCCATTGATATCTTTTAATTTGGTGGTCCGATTAATGCTCATAAACTGTCATTTTGATCATTATAACCTCATGATTTAATTTATGAAAACTATTTGGAGATGAAAAAGTAAAAATTACAGTCTTGCCTTAGAAACATGAAATGGTGATAATATGTAATGCAATGCAATGCAAGTTAGGTTAATGAAAGGCACAAAATGGAGTTTCTACAAGTTCCTACCTCCAGGAGAAGCAATCTTAGCAAACCCTAATACATTTATGTGTACATAAGAAAGAGAACCTCTAGTCTGATGAACTATTGTGCCAAATTTGATTTGTTAGTTGCAACCCTAGAACATAATGTTCACAAAATTCTAATTTGTAGGGTCCTAGCATCCTTTAAAAATCCTTGCTTTACAAGCCTTAGGAAAATATTCTCACTGATGTCTCAAACGCATGTATCAAAGCCTAGTAGTTTCTAAAGCAATCTCCCTAATTTTATATAAAATTGTGACATTACAACCTTTGAGGATAAGTAATATTGATGTATGACCTTCATCACAACTAATATTGCTCTATATAATACTATTGAGGTCCAAAAATGTGATCAAGACCCAGGCCCATGGAGGTAAGGAAAGCCCAGCCCGCTAGAAATGAAAAAAAAAAATACAAAGAAGTTGATGAAATAAAGAGGGGCCCGACCCATAAGGGTAAAAGGGGACAGGTCTTGGGCCTTGAAAAAGGAGGGATAAATGAAGGGTTGGCCCAACAACATGAAGAGATCCTAATGATCAAAGAAGTGCAACAACAAAGAAAGGAAAAATAAAGAACAAGTATAATCTGGGTCCAAAATACATGAGAATCTACCAGGCTTAGGAAGCAAATCCTCTTGGAAGACCAAAGCATGCTGAACAAGATATGGACAGCTCATGATATCTCTCAATGGAAGCACAAAGAACGAAAGAGGTCCTGTTAATGTCAACTCATGGGAGCCAGAGAAGAGTGACAGGGATAGATGATAGTTTCAGGTTCAATGCTTGTTAAGGGAACCAAGGGACCTCGAGTAGGGCAAGAGAGGAGGAAGAGGAAAGTGGTCAGGACCCTTTCTGACTACACCATCAACAAAACGGAATTCACCCCATTCCCATAAAAGAGACAAATTGTGGAAAGTCAACCTTAAGACTTCAGAAATTTGATAAGTCCCTTTTAAAGCTTTGGGAGGGCGATTGATAATCTGGGGACTCGGAAAAGAATCTGGGTTTACCTCACAAGGATCTCCCACAAGAGGAAAGCTAGCAGGTGGGCTTTCAGCCATTAGTTCTCAAGAGAATGAAATATGGAAGAATAGGGAAATAACCAGCCACCAATGTCCCTTCAACTCTTCGGGTACTCAAAAGAACTAAAAGGGAAAATAGTAATTTAAAGAACCCTAAAAGAGCACTATAAAAGAAGGAGGAATCCAAGAAAAGGGGGGCATTCAGAGAGCAAAAATTCAAGTAATTAGGAGAGAAAATATAAGAAAAGTCTTAAGTTTAGAAGTATTATAGAAAAGTAAATGTTCAGCACTTGGGGGAGCCACTTGGATCCAAGGAGATTCAAACCTCATAAGGCTTGAGAGTTCTGGTGGAATTACTCAAGTCTATGACTTTTGAGCTCTAATTGAGCCTTGTGGTAAATCCTCACAAAGTGGGGCCCAGTGTACTCTAATTTTCAATCTAATAAAGTATAATATCACCCCTATTCGGGGATCTCCTTCCTTTTATTTTGCATATTTTGTGCTATGTGCTTATTGTTCCTTTTTATTATCTGCCCAATTTATACGTTTTGTGTTGTGGAGTTCATGTTTTGCGCACAGATTGGTTCGTAGAACGGCCCAATAAGGCTGCGGTGAGCCAAACCCAGTCCTCCTAACAAACAACCATCTGCCCTTGGAAGCCCAGGATCTCCATTAGTCTCAGGGCCTGGGTAGTTTTCCAAAAAGGTCACCCACAAATACCTTCAAAGTTCCATTCTCTATACAACTTTTGAAACCCTTGGATTCTAGGAACAAACTATCTAAGACAAGATTCGTCTTCAAGTCCTATACATCCCAAACTTCAATCACAGAACAAATTGTTTCATTATGCAACTTTAGCTTTGATTTTACCTATCCCCAACATCTCATAGGTTTGGTCATTACCATGTAGGAGCCACTTTTCGGTTCTTTGAGGTTGTAAAATCATTCCCTATTAGGGTACATATATGAAAGGTAAAAGAAGAATCCATAATCCATATTTCACAACGTTTCTTATTAGTGGCTCCTTTTGATTCAAAACACAATCTCATTCTCCTACCAAAATTTTAGTAATTATAAAAAACTCTGATACCACATTTTAAGGAGATAACACTATGGGGTGACTCCGATTAAGGGGTTAATATAATAAATGGAGACACCATTTACCCCATCAGCTTAAACTAATGAGTTTAGGCCCAATTGTTTATTCTAAACACCCACTCTTGCCATCAAAATCTGATGAGGAATTTTACTAGTTAACTAACCATACTACTCACATATGAATATTCCAACAATTTAAAGGAGGAGACTAAATGCACCTGAAGTGCTTGTAAATATATAATCTAAGCATTTACTACATGCACGATTGTCCTTTGTCCCTAAACTTACATTGAAGTTGATAGCATTTTCACCCAAGTTACAGATAATATATAAAGCCAATATCAGACAAAACTCGTCATATATCTTATTTGAATGAGAGGAATAAGAGGGCATAAAAGATAAGGAAAATAATTCTTGTTTAGAAGTTTAATAACAGGGAATGGAATGAACCCACGCTTCATTCATTTCTCATATGAGCCCATTTTTCAATCCTTTAAAAAATAGGAGGGAATGTAATGTGTTTTAATGAATTAATATTGAAGTCCCAATACTATCTATCTATTTTTTAAATGTCTATACCCCTACTTTTATTAGAGAAATAACATAGTGGTAGCGTTATTAAATGATTCTTTTCCATTCAACTCCCAAACAAAGTTATTTTTCTTTCCATTACTTTCTTTTTAATCTTCCAAACAACAATAAGATCAATGTTTAATATCATTCCATTCTTTTCTATTTTATCCATTCCTTATCATTCCAAAATATATTATTAGATATAAACACTTGCATTGATAGTAAGGACACTCTAAGGCCTTTTTCGAGTTTATTGGGGCGACTAGTACTTAAAGATTTCTAATTTGTCACTTATTTTTGAGAAGGACCAAACATTCGACAGCTTGGCAAAGTACGTCGGTGCAACAAACAAATTGGCCATGATTAGGCCAAAAAAAAGCAAAAACATCTTCGCTAGCTGGTTTTGACTTCAATGTGTAGCTTTTCGTGGAAATGATATGTACTGATCATCACTCATCAGTCTTTTAGCAACTACAATAACACACATCGTCGGCCATGGTTATTGGTTCAACCCATGCCCCTCTAAGTACGACAATTGAAAATCAACTATACAAAAAACCAACTTCTTTATTTGATGGAATTTAATCAATGAATTCTTAAAATTTTCAGTACTTGTAATTAGAACTAGGGGTAGAATAATTTAAAAAAGAAAAAAACTAAAATATAAGAAATTAAAACTTTCAAAATGTAGTTGTAAAGGGGATGTGTAATTTGTTAAATGAAAACCAATTCAACTGCCACTCTAGGTAAATATCAATTCGCAAAGACATTAGAAGAAACAAAGTAATAATAATATTGATTGTTTTATTATTTATGGTGATATTACGAAATAAATGCAATATTGCCACCGCACACCCTTAACATAATAGTTACTCCACAAGTATAAGTTATTCTGAAAGAAAATGGGCAAATGCCCTTTTCGCACAAATTATGTAGCATTTTGCCCAATTTTCCGAACTAATTAGGAAAATGCCCTTATTTTGAAACTCGATTTGAGATAAATCGAGTTAGGCCCTATAATAGCGTTTTTAAGGTGCCTATAGTGACGTTTTAAGGACCTATAGTGGCGTTTTGTAATTCGACCTCCATGAAATCAAGTTATAGTTAAAAAAAAAAATTAAAAAAAAAAATTGCCTATAACTCGAGTTTATGGAGGTCGAGTTACAAAATGACATTATAGGTCCTTAAAACGTCACTATAAGTTCTTTAAAACACCATTATATGGCTCCATAATTTTTTTTTTTTTTTTTGTAACTCGATTTATCTCAAATCGAGTTACAAAAGATAAGCATTTTCTTAATTAGTTTGGGAAAGGGGGCAAAACGCTACAATTTTGGCTCAAAAAGGGGATTTGCCTATTTTTTTCCAGTTATTCTGGGGTGGGTGGGATGGCAAAAGTTTTTTTTTTTTTTTTTTGAGAAACGGGATGGCAAAAGTTAAGATTTAAGTTTATAGAAGAAATTTCACACACATAGATTATCCTAAGGTAGAATTCTTCTAAAAAAGCAAATAAATGTGGTGTCTATTGTTTGGTAAAGGTGGCGACTTTTGTCTTTGCCTATTTTTGAATAACGCCATAGCATAGGCATTATCAAAAGGTCTCTTCCAGCGAAATATTCGCTGTTATGGCAAGAATTTGGTGATAAAGTCTCAATATAATATTTTTTTTGAGAAACAAGTCTCAATATAATTTTAAAGCCATAATTTTGTATTTATTTATTTATGTAATAATATTAAAGCACATTGTTCTATCCTAATGGCACAATGAAATTACATGTTAGTTTAGGGAATTCAACCAAAATTCCCAACCTGGGAGAAAAAAAAAAATAGAGAAACATACGTTAAAGAAAAAATAATCACACGCAATTTGCCTACGTCCACGGAGTTGCAAGAATTTCACTATTATTAGAGAAAAATACAAAATGTGGCTATAGTGTTTCTCTCTCTCAAAAACAACAAGACCGAAACCCTAATCACCAAAAACGGTTTCTATATCATGCTCTGGCTTGGGCCTGTCAGCCCAAGCCTCTGCGCCATGGACTAAATCTCAGAAAATCTCTCATTAAAAATCACGCAACATTATTTTGGGTTGGGTCAAATCGTCAACCAGATCAAACACAATTAGGCTCCACAAAGCCCAACAATTAGGGTATTGATGCATAAATGTTTGTTACAAAAAGTACATTGTTCTATCAAATAAATTGATATGCTTCTTGTCAAAAAAAAATAATAATAATAATTGAGATATGATATAAGCATGTTAACTACAATCTAGCATATAATTTCAAGTTTTCAACAACTAAATCATGCCAAAACCAAAAATGCGTATAATGAAGTACAATAAATGGGAAAAATGACTTCTGACCTCTTCTCAAAAAATATATTATTTAGATTAAATTATTATTATTTTTTAATGTGAGGCAAAATGTCATTTTAATTATATTTCATAACAGATCTTAGGTATTAACTATTTTTTTTTTTTTATACAAGATAGATTTTCTACTCTAACCTAATCTAAATGTATATGTGTGTGAAACTCCCTCCTGGAAACTTGAACCCTGACCCTTGTCCTCCACAGGCACTTATACTTACGTATTAACTATTAAGTTGTGATTGATTGGTAAAAAAGTGATATCATTAGTAGGCTCAAATTGGAACTAGTAGCATTTTGCTGCATAAAATTTATTGTGAAATAATTATGAGCATATTGTAAATTTAGCATTACTCTTTGAATTATATGCCAAATTTCCTCCTAATTTAAACTACTTTAGCTCATTTAAAATTACTTGATTTCCATTTTAAACTATTTCTAGCACATTTATTTCAAGCTCATTTAAAACTACTTCTAATCCAATATTTGAAACCATTTTCTTAACAAAACTTAATATCCATTCAAATACAAGCTTTTATGAAAAGATTGAATGTTCCTTTTACAGTTTTACATAACTTTTTTTTTTCTATAAAAAAAAAAAATGTAAACTTTAAAAAATTTCATTATAACAAAAATTACATTAAGAAGTAAAAGCTAAGTATATAAATAGTTCAAAAAATTACCTTCTTAAAAAAACTAAAATTGAGTAATTAAGAATTATTGTAATAAAATTGAGTAATTTAGAATGAATAATTTTCATAATCTAATAAATAATATCTTCTAATGTTTATTTCAAGAATTGAAAAATTAAAATTAAAATGAACATTAGTAGTATCAAACTTAATTATAAAATGTTTAATGTATTTCTTTGTTTCTTATTTTTGTTAAATACGATAGAATTTCAATGCATGACATTCGCTTCATGATGATTGCACATAATATATATATATATATATATATATAATTGTATTTAAACACATTATCAGTTTGCAAGATTACAATCTAGTGTACATATAATAAGTCATGACACTCTCTAAGAATTTAATTTCCTCTATAGTCTAGTTGTTGGGAAGTTGAACGCAAGTTTAATTGATTCATTAGATCTTCACCAAACCTCACTATCAAAGCTGATGGATTTTCAACATATGATTCACATAAAGTAAAAACTGGCGGCCAAGACAAATATCGGTATACTTAAGGTTACAATCATAGGTGACATGGAAATTTTATTTTTAAGATATGGATTCATATCTGTTGGCTCATCCTATTGTGAACCTAGTGTAGTATTAATAGGTAAGATTAGGTTTAGCTTAATTTTTAAGATATGGATTTTCTTTTATTTTATATTATGTCTTCCAAGACTCTTGGAGAGAATCGAGTTTGTTGCGAATAACTTATAAAAGAAAATTTTCTAATTTGTTGCATATTTGTAATAATAGGAACCATTTATGTGGACACCCTCTACACAATGTGGCTGACTAGCTACCTACATACTAATTGTGTTTCTAAAATACGTACACTTTATAATTAACATCCTTCATGATTGAAGTTCATTATTGTCAAGTAACATTGACCCATGAGTTCATGTCTTAGTTAAAGATAATAATATGTGGAAATTGCAGTTAACTCACTTGTGATTTGGCCCGTTTTAACAGTGCCCACCCGTGGTTTGAAATTTGTCACTTAACCTATTTGAGGTGGCCTCCATTAGACCCTCATTACCCACCTCTACCCTTTCCGTTAGAAATTCTTCTTTACTATATAAGCCAAAATTAGAACCCAAATAGAATCCTAAAAGAAAGAAACGAGCTCTCTCCCTTTCTCTACCTTAGAACCCCAAGAAATCCTCAAACTCATAATCCCTTTCTCTCTTTACTTTGATTGCCAAAGTGAAATCCCCGAACACTTGCAAGCAAGGAGGAGGTGTGTTGAAGCTTGGATTTTCCTTTATATTAGGTATGAAATGACTTTCTAGGGGTTTTGGGCGGTGGCTAACAGCAGTGGTGGTGTTGGAGGTGGTAGTTTGGTGAGGTTATGATTTGATGGTTCAGTGAGTTGGCTGTGGTGTTGGATATGTTAGATTGCTGGGTTTTTTCTTTTTTTTTTTTTTCCTTTTTTCTTTGCTGGGTTTTTCTTGTTTCTTTGTTTTTGCATCCCGATCTAGGGTTTTGGGTGGTGGCTAACAACGGCGGTGGTCTTGGAGGTAGTAGTTTGGTGAGGCTAGGATTTGATGGTTTAGCTAGTGAGTTGGTTGTGGTGTTGGATATGTTAGATTGCTGAGTTTTTTTTTTTTTTTTTTTTTTTGGCTGGGTTTTTCTTGTTTCTTTGTTTTTGCATCTCGATCTGGGGTTTTGGGCAGTGGCTAACAATGGTGGTGGTCTTGGAGGTAGTAGTTTGGTGAGGCTATGATTTGATGGTTCAGTGAGTGGTTGTGGTGTTGGATATGTTAGATTGTTGGGTTTTTTTTTTTTTTTTTTTTTTTTTAAGATTTTTCTTTTACTTGCTAATCTGGGTTTTTTTAGAGGACCCAATAAAAGAGAGAGGGTTAAAGTTTTAGAGAGAGGGTTTTTTTTGCTTTGTCTACCCTCTTTCATAAAACTTTGTGCTAATTATGTATATGAAAAATGATGACACAAATTTTATCTTGACTTGTTTTTTGATATTTTTCTTTTATGTTTTATGTGAAGAAGAAGAAGAAGAAGGAGAGAAAGAGGGGAGAGACATAAAATATAATGAAAAAGACACATTTACCCCTATTTTTAACGGTGAAAATGGAGAAGTAAGTAACAGGGGTCTAACGGAGGCCATCTCAGGTGGGTTAAGTGACAAATTTCAAACCACGGGTAGTTATTGTTAAAACAGCCAAATCACATGAGGGTTAACTACAATTTCCCCTAATAATATATATCATCCTTATTAGAATGGTGATTGATAAGTGACCTCGGCTTCAAAGACTAAATTAGTTGGACTTTTAAGGCAACCACTCTTCTTATTAGGGAAGAGAATATATTATTATTTATCACCAACATGACACAAGTTGTTTCTTTAATTAATTTAAATATTGTCAACATACTCCACAGTGATCAGCATATAAAGCAAGTTGTAGACATCTCATTGTATTTGTAGCCAACAGAAAATTTACAAACATACATATCAAGGCCTTGCATGTATAAAGTTTGTGTTCATATAAACAAAAATGGTCAGACAAACACTGTAGCCATTGCAAATACATAAACTGAACAACTTTTTATCCAACCTAATGTTTTACTCAGTTTTGTTTCTCCCAAAAAAAAAAAATGTTTTACTCAGTTTCTGTAAGAGGATAAAGGCAAGTTGAGTGTTCTTTTTTCGGTTTATAGTTCATAGTTGAAGAGGAAAGATTTAAATATTGAACGTCTTCATTTAAAAATATCGAAAATATTAGTACGATGAACAATGCCGGTTCAATGGGTGAGCCAAATAGGCAACCGCCTAAGGCCCCCATTGAAAAAAGGCCCCTAAGTTTTTACCAATAGAGATATTCATGTACCAATAGAAGCAAGAATTAAGCCTTAAATATTCACCAATAAATAAAAAGTAGTGGTTTTTATCAAAGAAAAACCAGTTAAAGAAAAATATTTTTATTGGATAGGTCTATCATTTAATCTCTCATACATAAATGTTAAAAGAACTCATTAATCTTACACTAGTAAATAAATTTATACTAAAATTCTATTTAGAAATATCAAATATACAACTTTATTAAAAATTTCAATCATTATTTTTTAGTATTTGGTTACTTCATTCAATAAATAGTGTTTATTATAATTGTATAGTCATTGAATAATACGGTGAGTTCGTTTTAATTTGTAATTTTTTTTCTAAAAAAAATAGATTTTAAAATGAAAAAAAAAAAAAAAAGCCAAAGTTAAATAAATATTCTATTAATATTTAAAGTATAAAAATAGATCTCACTTAAAGATATCATCTTAGGCCCCACAATACCTTAAGCGAACCCTAACGATGAATTGCAAGGTTATGCCCTGGTGTGTTTACTTGAGGACCTACGTTTTCCACCTTAATCAAATCAAATGAATTGTCAATTGGAGTATTAAAATTAGGGAGAGAAGAAAATCGACGGCTAGGAATTGCGTTGGAAATAGGCAACTAGTATTAAATGCATAACATGCGAAAGCTTGAGGACCTAACGATGAATTGCAAGGTTATGCACTAGTGTGTTTACTTTTCCACTTTAATCAAATCAAGTGAGTTGTCAATTACGGAACCATGTACCAACAGAGGGGGGCTGCGCCCCACCCCCCACCCCCCCTCCCCCCGCCCAAATTTTTTAAAATATTCAATAATAGGTATATATTTAAAATTTTAGAAAATAAGTGCATGAGGACTTCAAATCCTAAGTCCATCCTGATTGCCAATTGGAGTATTAAAATTAGGGAGAGAAGAAAATCGACGGCCAAGAATTGCGTTGGAAATAGGCAACTGGTATTAAATGCATAACATGTGAAAGCTTGACTTTAGCCTGGATTTTAACAAGTTGGAATTGCTTGACCGTCCGTGTAGTCTAAACTGTAAAGGCATTGGATGATGAACCATAATTAAACTCCTCATGATCATGAATACCCTCATCTCTGCAACCCTTTTGAAATTGTCAAAACACTGCCAAAATTTAATGAAATATGCCTACTTCTTACTCCGTTGTATAGTAAAAACCGGTTGTAAACTTAAAATCAGTAAATTACTGCTACTTTCTCAGAGAAGAAAGTCATACACCCCTAATAGAAAGGAAGCTTCCTTTGAGACAAAATTTAGGTATACATGCAGGACAGAGTAATACTCAGGGGTTTTGAGCTGTCCATAGGGCAGGTATTGAGAATTTGAGAGGTTCATGTTCCTCCCTAGAATGACAAAACAGCTAGCTAACTTTTTTGCCTTTTTCCTTTTAATATTCGCAGAGGGGTATTGCTTGTTTTGCTGTTCATCTCCTTGTATATTTCTCCATCAATTAGGATGGAACATAAATAAATGAATGAGGCAAAAACTTCACTATCATACTAACCTGTTAGACAGAACCATGTGCAACACAAATTGGCCGTTGGTGTCCCAGCAAAATATTGGGTTAAGTAAATCATGTGGCTAAATTGCATACCTTCAACGAGAAAGCAAAACAAGGTGGCTTGGCCCTATATTGGGACCGTGCCCTTAATCACAGTATCATTTGAGATAATATAGTGGGGTCTTGAGCTTTTAATTGCTCTATCTATTGATGGCCATAGAATGACCAATCAAATCTAATATGAATACCTCCCATATGAGTTTATCGAAAATAAAAAAAGAAAATTTCGTAGAGTAGCTTCTGGATGATTTAGGACATCCCATTAAATGGATCATGTGTCATTTTAGAGAAACAGCTCGATTTAATGGCCATATATAGCATTTAGGAGAAATTATTTGGTACATATAGATACAAAAGCACATAGGGTCTACTTTATTTGAGAGAAATGTGTAATATAAAAGTGCACTCAATAAAAGCCTAAATTAACAATAAAAATATTGTGTATTGAATGATAAAAGATAATTTAAGAATTCGATTGTACGTGGAAAATGTGTAAAGCACCACATGATACCTAACCATCAATGGTACCTAATTTGTATTAGAACAAAATTTACTTACAAAATTAGTTGTGGCATTAGGCTACAAAATTTATTGTAGTAACCTTACTCAATATATTTTTATTATATATGAATTTTAAAAACCCACCATCGAATTACATCTTTTTCTCATATCTTCTATGCCTGTAAAATTTCTAGAAAATTAAAGATCAATAACTATGTCATTAATAAATTGTTTAAATTGCAAGTTTTTACAATTTAAAATTATGCATAAAATATAAGTTTATAGATCATATAGTGAATAATATTATCCGATGGATACAAAATTTGACATGTGTGTTAAAAACATAAAAAATATGCAATTCAACAGTTAAATTTTCAAAATATGTGGTAATATTTATTTTATTAAGTAAAATTGTGGGCTACAACCTTAATATATTTTTATTAAAGGTAAATATTGAAAAACCTACCATTGGATTACATCTTTTTCTTATATTTTCCATACTTGCAAATATTTCTAAAAAATTAAAGATCAATAACTATGTTATCAATAAATTATTTAAATTGTAAGTTTTTATAATTTAAAATTATGCATAAAATATAAGTTTATAGATCATTTAGTAAATAATATCTTATTAACACAAAATTTAATAAGTGTATTAAGAGCGTAAAGAATATGCAATTTAATGGTTAGATTTTCAAAATATGTAAAAATATTTATTTTATTCAATAAGGTTATAGCCTTAAGCTACAATAAAATTTGTAGTTAAATTTTATCCTTTATATTATTTCTTAAAAAATATATGTAATGTAATATAACCAAAATACTTGACCAGATTTTGGGGGAATATATCAAATGATGTAATGCACGCACTAACCCTAATACTTGCGGTATGATATATATGCTTTTAATTTATAGGGAAAACAAAACAGTAAAACTAGACTTTGTCCTTTGTATTATTTCTTCAGACCATCATTTTATATTTGAAAGGGGGGTTTTACTATGGAAAACAATAAATTTAGGGCTTGATCTTTGAAAAGTAGTTTTTGAAAGAGAAAAACGTAACCAGGTTCAATTATTGAATAGTTGGCTCTTGAAGTGAAAAAACCTACCAAGTTTTAAAGTTTGAAAATAGTTTTTTGAAATGGAAAAGCCAGAACCAGGATCTAAAGTTTGAAAATGGCTATTGAAATGGAAAATCAGAATTAGAGTTTAAGGGTTTTTTAAATAGGAAAACCAAAGCCAAGATTAAGATTTTCTATTCGAAAATGGTTTTTCAAATGGAAAACTGAAAGCAGATATTGAAGTCCATTGAGTGGTGGTATTTTAAATTTGAAGAGATTTCTATATATGGAAAATTGGAAACCATAATTTTTGTATTTAAAAAAAGGTGTTAACATTTGAAAAGGTTTTGATGTTAAAAACAAGAAAACTAGAATTTTAGCATAAAATCAACATTGAAAATGGCTATGATATTTAAAAATTTTTGATGTAAAAACTAAAAAGCCATAAAATCAACTCAAGACTTTGCAAGAGAAAAATCACTTCAGGGATACCCTACCGCAAAGAGAATTCACTATAATAAAGTTTGTTACAACAACATACTTACAAAACCTTTGCAAACATATATATGTAACCTAACTAATGACTTGTTCGCTTCCACCATAGTAGCTCCAAAACTTTGGAGTTCTTTTACATCATCGCCACCACTAACAAATAGTTTGTTTCATTTCAGAATTTCAGTTTGTTAGTTATAACTCACTAAAAAGGTAGACAATTCCTGTGGCTTCAAAGGAAATCAATTTGACTATCAAATTTTGTCCCTCAAATTTACCACCTTCCAAGAAATTTTTTTGTTTACTCAAGAAAAAATGACTATGCAGATTCCCTAATCTAGCTCGATTGAGGGCCATGCGAGAGTATCACTAAGTTTTTGGCTGATTTTAACGAAGTTTTAGTCTTAATTATATTTTGAAAAATGATAGGACTGCATTAAAGTTCATAATTTGTGTCATAATTCATAACATGACGAGTTGTAAGTTGTGAAAAAAAAAAAAAAAAAGTGTGGGTCCATATAGTTTCATCATTCATGACTCACCATGTGACGAGCTGTGATTCTAGAATTATTGTTATATTTAAAACAAAATGAAATTTGCCAATCTAATTCAATCAAATATATGTATATTATATACATATTTTAAAGGAGAAAATGAAGGCACAAGTTGTCGAAAAAGTCTAACAATTTGGTAGAAGGGGTGGCAGAACGTCCATATGGACCACATGAAGGGTCGTGCATGATTGATTGCTAGAAATCAATTGACCCATTTGCATGTAAATTAAAGGACCGTGCGGGTGTCAGCTTAATTGACAAATCATTTATTATCTGTATCAGAAAGTTGGAGATTAATGGATAGTATCATCATACAAGAAAAGGAAAATAGAAAATACACTCACTACATAAATCAAGCAAACTTAAATGAAATATAAAAAAAAATATATATATATATATATATACACACACTGAGGTAAATAAAGAAACAATAAATCTTAAATTCATTAAGTATTCGTGCATATTTTAAAGAAAAATGAAACTGCTTTGTAATTGAGTTATTGTCAAGCAAAAATCAAAATGTAACGGCTGATTATCCATGACTACAAATAATTCTCCAACTAAATATCACTATGTGATCAAAAAGTTAGATTCTCAAATTCAAATATGTGAAACTAGGTAAAAAGTTTTGTAGTTCAATTGGTATTTTTTTTATATTTCTAAAAAATGATACTTTTTAATGTTTCTAATAAAAATGGTTAGGATTCAAATCTTCCATCTCTCAACTATTAAATCTGAAAAGAAAAAAAAATAGAACTACATCCAACTACTATCCTTCTTCTTTTTTTCTCTCTCTTTTTTTTTAATAATGTCAACAACTATTTTTTTTTCTTTTTCTTTTATTGTTTTTTATTTTTGAGGTTTCATTCTACACATTTAATTTGTGTCCACTACCTATAACTTATAAATCAAATAAATAGTAATAGGCGTAAAGAAAAGGCCTAAAACTTTTATACACTAAGGGGTTCAAGTGAAAAAGTTATAACCTAGTGGGAATGACATCCTTTGTATAGTAGTACACTGTTTTTTGTTTGAATTCTATCTCCTTTTCCTCCAATATCTGTCTATCTTAAAAGAAAAGAAAAAATGTGTATATATATATATATATATAATTAAGATTATTTATGAAGCTTGCTAAATGATTTAGTGGACCCATAAAATCAACAGGTCCTAATTTAGTGGAATCTCAACATCAAATTTAGTTGCTCCTCAACCGCAATTTTGGTTGCTGTTCTTTAACAAGTAGGTATAAGGTACCGGTACCCTATCCAAAAAAAAGTAGGTACTGGTACCTTCTTTCTATAATTCAAGTGGTAGATGGGCTTCATATCTTGGGCTAGGCTCGCATAAAATACTTCAAAATAAAAGCAAGAAAGAAAGCACTAACCCATATTTTAGGCCCAATTTTGTAATGATATGGCCATCAAGACCAAGACTTGTTCAAAGTTTTTTGACCGCTCCATTAGGTGGGAGAACCATGGAATCCTCATGGACCCATTATGAATAATATGGGTTAGACACGAGTCCAAATTGTTACATGTCCAATGCAAAAAAGCATTGAACACGAGTTTTACCCTACTTTAACTTGGTTATCCTCCCCTCCCCCCACCCCCCCCTCCCCCCCCCCCCCCAGTCAAAGTTTGACATAGCCTTATTGGACAAATCATGCCCCCCCCCCCCCCCCCCCCCAAAAAAAAAAAAGGAAAATGAATATAATAATGATTTTGGAGAAAGACCAAAAGAGGAGACCAAGAGGATTTAAGGGACAGTATGGGTTGGGCTTTTCCCCAAAAGTCTTCACATTTTTAGAAAATTAGGGCCGAACTCATCACTATACAAAATAGGCTGAATAGCCCGAAAATCCCTCACAACACAAGGTGGGCATGAAAGCCCAAAATAAATCACCAGAAGAGATGGGCTTAAAAGCACGAAAATTTATTGCTTCACGGATTTGGCCGAAAAGTCCATGCTTCTCCACCACAAAGATCAACGCTAAGAAGTCTACAACATTTTCCATCAAAGCCCAAGATCCTTTGTCTGTAGAAGGCATACTTCACTCAAAAGGCGATTTAGGCCATTGGGTTACATGGCCCACATTCCAATCCCCAACCTAAGAAAGAGTCAAGGTAGCCCAACCTACAAAAGGAGAATAAAATACACACACACAAAAGTTACTATTTGTTGAATTTGTTGCATACTTACTAGAAATGCCAACCTATTTGTGGAAAATCATAAAGTTATGCGGTGTGACACATTCCTTAAGATCTTTTTTATTTAGGCTTTTACCTCAACAATGTTTTTTATATTAAAATATTAGTTCATTGAATTAGCCAATGGAGTAAATGTATGTATTAATTATCTATATTTGTGAATTAATTATTTATATTAAATATGATTATTTTTATCAATTTTATATAGGAAACTATTTTTATTTGGAATTATAATAGTAGTAGATTTAGAAAATGACACCTCATGTTTGGCTGCTTTGAGTCCTTTGAAAAAAAAATTGATAATAAAAATAATCCATAAATAATTAAACATTTGTAAATGAACTAAACTCTATCTTCACTATTTATATTTCCTAACTCCTTTTAGTATTTACTATGTAATTAAAAAGATTAATAATAGGATAAATACATTTATTTTGTTATATTAATTATTTTAAGTGGTGCATTAATTATGTAAGTGTAATAAAATTTTGATGTCATTTTTCTACAATTTATGGTCATATTTCCAAGGCTACATTACACATGGTCAACAATACCTTCCTATTGATAGGGTTGTGTGGTCCATTCTATGGGACTAGATCCCTTTCTTTTTAGTAACTTAGGAGAAAGTATCTTATACGCTTAGGGTATAACTGTATAAGGCCTATTTGAGACAGACATGTCTGTGCCCACATATCAATTTCACATAGATTATATACACCAAGAGCATACAAGATTTTTTCCCCTCTTTGGGACCTATGACCAATAAAAGCTCATTTATTGGAACCTTCATAAATATATAAAAAAAAAAAAAAAAAAAATGTTCCCTCTTTGGAGTTATAGTAAGTGCATCAACACTTCTTTGGACATAGCTATCTCACCATGTCACAAATCAAAACTTGCCTTAGGGGTTAAAATCATTTCTCAAGCTACTCACAATAAGTATGTTTTAAACTAATCTTATTGAAGTATTTTTGTACAGCCTTTGCAATAGAAATACTATTGATATCATGATAGTTTCCCCACATTGCAAGAAACATAAGCACTAAAATCCTAAAAACATCATGAGCAATTGAACAATAAGTTCTCAAGGTAAACATCCCCATATATTAATATTATTGTTAGAAATACTGAATGAATGTATTATATTTCTCAAGTAATAAAATATACATGAATGCCTTTATGTATGAGGCAGAGTGTGTAGTACAAGTATATGTGTTATACAAGTAAATAAGGTAGGCCTAAAGCCCACAGCCTATTATACGTTAACAGCCCCCCTCATACTCAAGGTGGGTGTGAGACCAACTTAAGGTTGTCATCCAAACCACGAAGGCGTTCTTTAAGATGTGACTTGGTGAAGATCTCTATAAGTTGATCTTTAAAAGAGACCGAGAACAAGCAGAGCACCTTGGACAAGATGATAACGGATAAAATAATAATCGATCTCAATGTGTATAGTTTGTTCATGGAAGAAATCATTGTGAGTAATATGAATGGCACTCTAATTGTCACAATAAAGAGTAGTAGCAGAGAATATGGATACACCTAAATCCTTAAGAAGCCATCATAGCCAAATAAGCTCAGATGTAGTATCGGCAAGGGCACAATATTCTATTTCAGTACTGAAGAGGGCCATAAGGATTTGTTTCTTGCTTCACCAAGAAATCAGAGAAGAACTAAGAAGAAAACAATAACCAATGGTGGACCTGTGATCAGTGGGATCTCCTACCCAATCAGCATCAGAGAATGCACAGAGAACAAGAGGAGACTGAGCAGAGTAGAAAAATTAGTGGAAGAAAGTGCCCTTTAGGTATCGAAGAATGCGCAAAACAACAACATAGTGAGTCGATCGTGGAGCAGATAGATACTGGCTCACCTGGTGAACAACATAGGAAATGTCTGGATGAGTGACAATGAGATAATCTAAGCTTCCAACCAAGCATCCGTAAAGAGAGGGATTAGACAACGTTTTCCCTCCTGAAGGAGTCAAATGCACATTAAATTCAATTGGAGTGTCAACAGTCTTGCTATCAGTGAGTCCAGCTCGAGACAAAAGTTCAAAAGCATACTTAGCTTGAGTAATATAAAGTTCATCTATAGAATGAGTAATTTCATGACCCAAGAAGTAGTTAAGATGTCCAAGATCTTTCATCTCAAACTGCTGACTAAGAAAATCCTTAAGTTCTTGAATATCACTGAGATCATCACCAGTTATGGTCATATCATCCACATATAGGAGAAGCAAAATAGTGTCTTTGTCAGTGCGATGAAGAAATAATGCAGAATCATAATGATTGGCAATGTAACCCAAGCGAGAGATGATAGAGCTAAACTTGGCAAACTAAGCTCGTGGAGCTTGTTTAAGGCCATAAAGTGCACGTCAAATGTGACAAACCTTGTTCAGTTCAATAGAGAGACTAGGAGAAGGTTGCATATAAACTTCTTCACTTAAATTCCCATTAAAAAATGCATTTTTTGACATCCATCTAAAACATGTCCCATTTACCAGCAGCAACAACAACTAAGAGGGCACAAACATATGAGATACAAGCAACCGGAGCAAAGATCTCTTCCTAATCAATCCAAAACCTTTTGCAATAAGACGAGTTTTATATCGCTCAATGGACCCATCAGAGCAAGTCTTGATATTGTATATCCACTTACAACCAACCACAGATTTCCTAAGGAAGAGATAGGGGTGGCAGTTTTTATCAATATCCATGAACCCACCCATTACCTATCTTATTTGGATAAGTCTTAACCCAACCCATTTGAATATTTAGGTTAAATGGATAAAAACCCATTAGGTTATTTAATTATATAGGTCTTAATGGATAAACCCACTAATACCCACTAAAACTCATCTAAAATTTAAATAAACAAAAAAAATTCTAAATTTCTAGAAAAGCTAAACTAAAGATTACAAAATTACTTTCACCAACAACAGAAAAGTCCAAATCTCTCCATGTTTGGTTACTAAGTAAGTAGCAGAAAACGACAAAAATAACCTAATAAGATTGTTCAAACAAAATCGGAAACTTTACCACTCAACTAAGCCCAAAAATAGCTGATTTTTCATTTTTCTGATAATAAAAGCAAAGAAAAAGAAAGGATCCCAGAAAAGCATCACTTTATTTTCTTTTCCTCCATTTTCCACGAAACAAAAATTTCACTTCCTTATTTTCCCTTAAATTAAAATTGAAAAAGTAGAACAAGAATGCAAGAAAGTACCTCAGAGAGAGAGCTAGAGAGATAAAAAGTTCAAATTTCGAGAGCGATCAGTTTACAATGAAGCTTTCTTTCTCTCTCCACTCGACCTCCAAAAAATTTGAGCTAAGCTAGAGAGAGAGAGAGAGAGAGAGAGAGAGAGAGAGAGAGAGAGAGAGAGAGAGAGAGAGAGAGAGAGAGAGAGAGAGAGAGAGGCTAAATCAAACAAGTATGGCTTTCGTTTTCGTGTAGACCAAATTGAAAAACCCATCAATGTCATAATTTGACTTCCTTTATTTTTCTCAACTTTCTCAGCAACCAAACAGGAACACAAAAACTGTATAAGACACAAGCGATCACAACAAACAAGCAGCATTGAACCACAGAAGAGCAAAATATAGACAAAAGTGCTTTTATGCAAAGACCCAGATGAAATTGTGAATGATAAAAATGGGACTTGCACCACATTGGGTTGACTATATTTATCTTAAGCAGCATGTATATATTCATATATATGTGCACAATATGTCTCATCAATTGTAGCTTAAATTTTTTTAATAAAAGCCTTTAGCCGAGACTATGATTCCCATTCCTTCCATTTATATGTCACCATATATAGCAACTTTGGTATGATCAATTTGAGATTTAGAATAAATATAGAAAGACAAAGCTGTGATTTGGGACTACCATTGCTATGTTTGAGCTGACCAATGATACTCAAAGGAAGGCTTAGTGGGTTAGGCCATGTATCTTTGGGGCGATTTTATCTTTGCCCTTGATTCTTATTTTTTTAAATAAAGGTATAAGAATTACCTTGGGTTCTTGATGCGAACCATCTCATTCGTGCCCAAGATCTCTGACCCACAATAACACAATGACATTTTTTGCCAAATCACGTCAAGGTGATTTGACTTGGCCTCCAAATTTCATGTGCTCGTCCTCTTAGGGTGGAAGGCATTGCAAGACTGCTTTTTTAGTAGATGGATCTACTTCTATTGGAGGATCTTTACACCATATTCCATCTATCTGACCGAGACTGACTATGATATCATGGTGTTCATATTTTTTTAATAAACTAAGGGACCCTTTGTCACAGGAAGAGAACAATGATTTGTTTTTCCCATAGATGGCGCCAAACTGATGAAACCAAAAATCGTCAGTTGGGTCACTCGTCCAATCTAGATCTTTTGACAGGCTTCTGAGATCTACAAGAGAAATAAAGCTGGTAGAAGAGACCACCGGGGTGAGCCCCAATGGGGGAGCCTTTGATGCTTAAGTCAGTATCCGCCCATATATTTTGTATACAGATAGGATTTTGTAGTCTTTTTGACGTACCTTAGCAAATGGAAATATTGTCCCTTTTATAGGTAGCTTGGGTAGTTGTTGTGCTCATAAACATCTTCATGAACATAACTGCAGGTAATTATTTCCCTGTGTGTAACGATCTCCGACTTAATGGGAGTTTAAAGTTGATGAGTAACGGTCGTCACTAATGTGTTGAATGTGCTTCAACAATAACACCTTTTTCCATGATGGTCTACTAATGATGTAATATGGATGACCCTAATGATTTTTCTGGACTCATTTAATATCATTCCATTCTTTTCTATTTTATCCATTCCTTTATAAACTCCAAAATATATTATTAGATATAAACACTTGCATTGATAGTTAGGACACTCTAAAGCCTTTTTCAAGTTTATTAGGGCGACTTAAGATTTATGATTTGTCACTTATTTTTGAGAAGGACCATACATTCGAGAGCTTGGCAAAGTACGTCGGTGCAACAAACAAATTGGCCATGATTAGGCTAAAAACAAAAACAAAACATCTTTGCTAGCTGGTTTTGACTTAAATGTATAGCTTTTCGTGGAAATGATATGTACTCATTACTCATCAGTCTTTTAGCAACTACAATGACACAACGTCGGTCATGGTTATTGGTTCAACCCATGCCCCTCTAAGTACGGCAATTGAAAATCAACTATACAAAAACCAACTTCTTTATTTGATGGAATTTAATCAATGAATTCTTAAAATTTTCAGTACTTGTAATTAGAACTAGGGGAGAATAATTTAAAAAAGAAAAAACTAAAATATAAGAAATTAAAACTTTTAAAATGTAGTTGTAAAGGCGATGTGTAATTTGTTAAATGAAAAACCAATTCAAAACTAAAATATAAGAAATTAAAACGTTCAAAATGTAGTTGTAAAGGCGATGTGTAATTTGTTAAATGAAAAACCAATTCGACTGCCACTCTAGGTAAATATCAATTCGCAAAGACATTAGAAGAAACAAAGTAATAATGATATTGATTGTTTTATTATTTATGGTGATATTACAAAATAAATGCAGTATTGCTACTGCACACCCTTAATATAATAGTCACTCCACAAGTATAAGTTATTATGAGGTGGGTGAGATGGCAAGAGCCAAGATTCAAATTTATAGAAGAAAGTTAACACACAAATTATCCTAAGGTAGAATTCTACTATCTAAAAAGGAAAATAAATGTGGTGTCTATTGTTTGGTAAAGGCGGCAACTTTTTTGTCTTTGCCAATTTTTGAATAACGCTAGAGCATAGGCATTATGAAAAGGTCTCTTCCAGCGAAATAATTGCTGTTATGGCAAGAATTTGGTGATTGATGAAGTGAAACCTCGTTAGTCAAAGTAAGTGCGTCCAGATGGAGCCGCCATCGTATCTGCGATTAAAGTAGTGGTATAGTAGCTCCCTTAAGATGGTCACCGGTGTGGTGCCTGCCACAACGTCTCCGATGCCAAAGTTAGTATAAGGAAACTCTTTGGAAAAGAATAATGTAATGTAATGGAACAGGAAGTATTTCTGAGTGTGTCTATATATCTTATGTTGGTGCTTGGAGTGCTATATATACATTCCCGTAGCCCTTAGTCGTTGTGGCTATTATGGTGGTTTTAATGCTCTTTTGGGTAACATCTCATCCCCAATAATATGGTCCTTAATGGACCTCCAATGGTCTGCGCAGCTGGCCTTGTAATCGCTCGAATCATTTATTGACTTCGTTAAATGGCTTCTTTTTCTTCGTCAAGGGTGTGGTTTTATCGCTGGGGATGCTTAGTTGTTTCATCTGTCAAGGCGACTTCGTCAATATTAAAGGATTCGTCCTGGGAAGTCTATCTTGTTAGTCCCATCAGCTACCCCATAGGTTTTGTGGTTGTCATAATGTGCCAGGACGACCACAGAAGATGAAAGGTTTTTTATGAGCTGTCTATGATGCTTGGGGTTTTGCTCTGTATTAAATGCATAGTGGCAACACCACATGTGACATTGCCACGTGGCACGTTCTGACTGATGGAATTAATGCTCCAATTGTATGGCCCTTGGGTTTCCCGCTGAATTTCAGTTTTTTGAGCCTTGGTTTTTAAACTTCTCCTCTCCTCATTTTTCTCTTTCACCTTTTCGAACTACCATTTACTGCTCTGAGTGCTTTCTTCTCCAATTTCTCTCTGTGATTCTTCTCCTAATTGGTGCGTAGCAGAGCTTTCTACTTTTTCCTTTTGAGATATGTTTCTCTTCTCACTTCCTTTTACTTTTATCTTTTCGGCATAGGCATATACTGTGGTGGATTTCTGATTTTCTTTTCCTTTTCTTTTGTGTTTGCTTTTGGGTTTCGGGTTTTTAGGATTTACCTTTTTTTTTTTTCTTTTTTTTCTAGTTTTTCCATGGTTAGTGGTTCTAAGGTTAGGATAGCTTGCCCCTCGATTTCTTTTCTTTTCACATGTTTAGGGGGGTCTTTAGGAGTTTTCCCACACCTTGAGAATTTCGTTTTTAAGGGTAATAGTTTGAGTGTTGCATTGGCCGATTTGTTTCCTTTGCTTCGTTAGTTAATTGATTGGTTCAAGAATTTGGTGAGAGAACCGGAAATAATGTCTAAGGTTAGGTCTAATGAACTCGAGACTGGGTTATCGTCTAGCGGTGACCTAGTGAAGGAAGATACAACCGTCTCTACCCTTCGAGAGGTTAGGGCTTTTTACATCCTCAAGGAGGTGTGTGGGTTGGACGCTGATACACTAGGTAGGTTTAAGGATAGGTTCCAATTCCTGGAGCAAGTTAAGGTTTGTCTGCCTAGTGAGGAGGATCGAGCCTGTCACTTCTTCCCTGGGGAGGTGTGCTTTTAAGAGTCTGCCTTCGTCTATGGGTTGAGACTTCCTGTCCATCCATTCCTCATGGAGCTATTAGACCATTTCGGTATTGCTCCTAGACAACTCATGCCCAACTCATGGAGGATAGTGTTTAGCTGTATAGGGATATGGTTGGTCGCTACAGACTGAGGTGTGCTTAAGGCAGACAAGCTCATCTACTTGTACCATTTGAAAGAATCTAAAGAGTACGGGTACTATGAGTTGGTGCCCTGGGAGAGAAGGACCAGGATCGTTTGGGGTCTACCTTCGTCTTTCAGATATTAGAAGTCCAGGTTTTTCTTCATATCTAGGGACGACTTTGAGACTCACTCCGACAGAGTTTGGGGTGATCTCCCGAGGTCGCTTCATCAGTAGGGAATCCCGATCTTAGGTACGTCATTATTTTCTCTCGGCGTTTGAGTTTTGCTGCATTTACTCTTACCGTCACTTACTCCTTCATTCTTTGTTTTGCGCAGTTAAGAGACGACCCAAGCTTAAGAGCAAGTATTAAGAGCGGGTGGAGATGGCAATTGCATACCAAAGACAATTGAGGACTAGGATGAACTGGTGGACCCAAGGACTTTTTCTTTCTATTGTCTTGGTCCAGAGCCTTCTGCCTTCATCCTGCGTAACATTAATATTAAGGGGAAAAAAAAAAGTAAGTGTTAGGTTCATCAGTATTGATTCTCTTGTATATACTTGGATTGTGTTTTTCGTTAAATAAGTGTTTTTCCCTTTGTAAAAATGAGGACCAAGTTCAACAAGGATATGTATGCAAAGATGAGATCAAAGAAGGACAAGCCGTTGTCCAGCATCGGGAAGAAAGCGGTGCGTGTCACAAGGAAGGGTCCCTCCATCACTCCAACTGCTTCCGTCACTCCTATTGTTTCTGGTACCGAGACGACAAGCACGGCCTCTCTTACAACCTCGATTGAAGAGATCCCTACTCTCGCCTCTAAAAGGCCGCACTTATCTAACAAAGAGAAGGAGAAGGTTAACTCTCGCTCATCTACCATCTGGGATGATGAGAGATTGGCGGTGGATACGGCTCACGGGGTCGTGACTGCTAAGCATTTAAAGGTCTCCTCCGGCGTGCGCTTCAACAAGGTTGCGTCTCGCCACTTCCACAAGCTTGTTCAAGTAAAATGTTCGTGCAACTTTTAGTCTCTTTTTCTTTCTCATTGCACTAACGGCTTCAAGCTTCTTTTCAGGTGTTAGGGGAAAGTCTTCATATTACTTCAGAGTACCTCACTCAAGAGGCTAAGGTGGCTTCTCTAACATCCAGAATGGAGGCTTTGGAGGCGGAGAATTCTACGCTGAAGAAGAATCTCATCGACTCTATGGATGAAGGCACCACCTTAAAAGAAAAAGTCATGACCTTGAATGACGACCTCAGAGCTAAGCGTCAGTTAACCCTGGAGAAGGACAAACAACTTCTAGGTGCTAAGGAGAAGCTCAACACTATCGCTACTAAGGCTGTTGAGGCTTTCTAACAGACCGATGAGCATAACACAGTCCTATTCAGCTAGTACTTCAAGGGTTTTAAGCTTCTGAGGAGGTACCTTGTTAAGCATCCCTCCAGAGTGGACCTGGAGACCTTAGATTTGGAAGAGGTGGACAATGAGATGGCGCTTGACAAAGCTACTCAGTCCTCGACTCCAAAAGGTAATGCTCCTAAGAATGCCCCCACCGAAGATGATGCCGCGCTGATGCCTGAACCTATCACTAAGAAAAATTCTTTTTTTTTTTTTTTTTTTGGGTGCCCATTATGTTTTGGGCCTTTTGTAAGTCTAATTCCAGAACAATTTTTTCTTTTTTTATCTACTTTGAAAACAATATATTTCGCCCAGTGTTTATGGGTAACTAGTTTAGATGTAAAAACAATGGTAAGTGCCTGCTATTTTTGGGCTTTAATTAAATTAGCGATTGTATACTTACTTGCTTGTGATTTCTATTCCTATAGTTTCCCTTTTTGCGTCAATGCTTTTTACCTAGCCAAAAATTTTTAGTTGTGATCTTTCCTTTTCTTCATCAACAATTTATGAGGGTCTGTTACTTAGTTGATTTCCTCCTACTCATTCCTTCTCAAGGGTTCTTGTCAAAGGTTTTGGTGAGCTGGTTAAGAGCTCAAATTCAACCTGAGCCTTTGAGTAGCATCTTGAACAGTTTTGTTGCAAGGTTCTTATATTTTGGCTTTGTCAATAACTTATATCCATCTAGGCAGAATCTTGTTACTTAGCCATTTTTTCTTTTCTTTTGTGACTTACACCTTTTTAGGGATCTTGTCATTCTTTTGGCTTCGTCAATAACTTACATCCATCTAAGTGGAATCTTGTTACTTAGCCATTTTTTCTTTTTGTGACTTACACCCTTTTAGGGATCTTGTCATTCTTTTTGGCTTCGTCAATAACTTACATCCGTCTAAGTGGAATCTTGTTACATAGCCATTTTGGGGCGACTTTCACAGTACAAGATCAGTTCTTATCAAGACATTGGCTAAATAGTTCTTTTTATTGCTTTAGAGAATGAGTACAATCGTCTATTATATCTATTGGTGGTATTTCTTCAAGTGCTCAATATTCCATGGTCACGAGAGTCTTTAGTCGTCTAGGGTCTCTAGGTGATAGCTGCCTTGTCTGGAGTAATTGACGACCTAGTAGGGTCCTTCCCAGGTGGGGCTGAGCTTTCCTTGGGCAGAGTCTCTGGTTGTGGGGGTGACCTTGCGTAAGACAAGATCTCCTATGTCAAGTCATTTGAGCTTCACTTTCTTGTTGTAGTACTCGGCCATCTTTTGTTGGTACTTCATTATCTTGTCAGAGGCTTTCTCTCTAACTTCGTCTAGACAATCCAGGTTGACTCGTAGCCAGTCGTCATTATTTCCCTCATGGAACATCTCTCGCCTTATGCTGGTTATTTCCACCTCGACCAGGATTACTGCTTAGGTGCCATAAGTGAGTCTGAAAGGGATTTCTCCTGTTGGGGTTCTTGTCGTGGCCCTGTAAGCCCATAAGACATTGGGCAATTCCTCTGGCGTGGTCCTGCTAAGGATTTGAAGGTCTCCTCCAACGTGCCCTTCAATGAGGTTGCGTCTCGCCACGTCCACAAGCTTGTTCAGGTAAAATGTTCGTGCAACTTTTAGTCTCTTTTTCTTTCTCATTGCACTAACGGCTTCGAATTTCTTTTCAGGTGTTGGGGGAAAGTCTTCATATTACTTCTAAGTACCTCACTCAAGAGGCTAAGGTGGCGTCTCTAACATCTAGAATGGAGGCTTTGGAGGTGGAGAATTCTACGCTGAAGAAGAATCTCATTGACTCTATGGACGAGGGCACCACCTTAAAGGAAAAAGTCAAGACCTTGAATGACGACCTCTGAGCTGAGCGTCAGTTGACCCTAGAGAAGGAGGAACAACTTCTGGGTGCTAAGGAGAAGCTCAAAACTATTGCTACTGAGGCTGTTAAGGCTTTCTAGCAGACCGATGAGCATAACACAGTCCTATTCAGCTAGTACTTCAAGGGTTTTAAACTTCTAAGGAGGTACCTTGTTAAGCATCCCTTCGGAGTGGACCTGGAGACCTTAGATTTGGAAGAGGTGGACAATGAGATGGCACTTGACAAAGCTACTCAGTCCTCAACTCCAAAAGGTAATGCTCCTAAGAATGCGGGGCTGGAGATGACACCGCCGCCGATGCCTGAACCTATCACTAAGAAAAATTCTTTTTGTTTTTTTTTTTTTTTTTTTTTTTTTGTTTTGGGTGCCCATTATGTTTTGGGCCTTTTGTAAGTCTAATTCCAGAACAATTTTTTCTTTTTTTATCTACTTTGAAAACAATATCTTTCACCCAGTGTTTATGGGTAATTTGTTTAGATGTAAAAACAATGGTAAGTGCCTACTATTTTTGGGCTTTAATTAAATTAGCGATTGTATACTTACTTGCTTGTGATTTCTATTCCTATAGTTTCCCTTTCTGTGTCAATGCTTTTTACCTAGCCAAAAATTTTTAGTTGTGATCTTTCCTTTTCTTCGTCAACAATTTATGAGGGTCTGTTACTTAGTTGATTTCCTCCTACTCATTCCTTCTCAAGGGTTCTTGTCAAAGGTTTTGGTGAGCTAGTTGAGAGCTCAAATTCAACCTGAGCCTTTGAGTAGCATCTTGAACAGTTTTGTTGCAAGGTTCTTATATTTTGGCTTTGTCAGTAACTTATATCCATCTAGGCAGAATCTTGTTACTTAGCCATTTTTTCTTTTCTTTTGTGACTTACACCTTTTTAGGGATCTTGTCATTCTTTTGGCTTCATTAGTAACTTACATCCGTCTAAGTGAAATCTTGTTACATAGCCATTTTGGGGCGACTTTCACAGTACAAGATCGGTTCTCGTCAAGACATTGGTTAAATAGTTCTTTTTATTGCTTTTGAGAATGAATACAATTGTCTATTATATCTATTGGTGGTATTTCTTCGAGTGCTCAATATTCCAGGGTTATGGGAGTCTTTAGCCGTCGAGGGTCTCCAGGTGATAGCTGCCTTGTCTAGAGTAATTAACGACCTGGTAGGGTCCTTCTTAGGTGGGGCTGAGCTTTCCTTAGGTAGAGTCTCTGGTTGCGGGGGTGACCTTGCGCAGGACGAGGTCTCCTATGTCAAGTCGTCTGAGCTTCACTTTCTTGTTGTAGTACTCGACCATCTTTTGCTGGTACTTCATTATCTTGTCAGAGGCTTTCTCTCTAACTTCGTCTAGACAATTCAGGTTGACTCGTAACCAGTCGTCATTATTTCCCTCGTGGAACATCTCTCGCCTTATGCTGGTTATTCCCACCTCGACCAGGATTACTGCTTAGGTACCATAGGTGAGTCTGAAGGGGGTTTCTCCTATTGGGGTTCTTGTCGTGGTCCTGTAAGCCCATAAGACATTGGGCAATTCCTCCGGCCACGTACCCTTTGTGTCGTCTAACTTGGCCTTGATAATCTTGAGTAGTGTGCGATTCATCACCTCCGTTTGTCCATTTGCCTGTGGATGTCCCAGGGAAGAAAACTGCCTCCCATTATCTGATATTATCATCCGTGGAATCCCGAACCTGCAAACTATGTTCTTCCACACGAAGTTCTAGATTCTGGCTTCAGTGATGGTTGCTAATGCCTCTTCTTCGACCCACTTTGTAAAGTAATTAATGGCAACTAGTAGAAATTTTACCTGTCCTTTACCTTGAGACAACGGGTCAACGATGTCGATTCCCCATTGGGCGAAGGGCTAAGGGGACGATATCGCTGTCAGTTTCTCTACTGGAAGGCATTGGACATTCCCAAACTTTTGGCACTTGTTGCACTTCTTGACGAGCTCCCTTGCATCTACCTACATTGTAGGCCAGAAATAACCTATTCTGATAACCTTACTTACTAGTGATCTGGGGCCTGCATGGTCTCCGCAAACTCCTTCATGGATCTCCTCTAGAATATATTTGGCTTTTCCTTCGTCCACACATTTCAGGTAAGGTATGGAAAAGTCTCTCTTGTATAGTGTTTCATTTAGGATCATGAACCTAGCTGCTCTCTTCCTAACCTTCTCGACCCCCTCGATATCTTGAGGGAGGTACCCATCTTGGAGAAAGGATATGACTTATGTCATCCAGCTACTTATGCTTTGGATTTTGAATGTGGAGATTTCCTCGATGCTAGGGCGTTTCTGAACTTCCATCACCAAGCCCATGCTCGCCACTCCTTCTTCCGACAATGCTAGCTTCGCGACTTCATCTGCTACCATGTTCTGGTTTTTAGGGATCTACACAAACTCCACTTTATCAAATTCCTGAACCAGATGATTCATCAGTCTGAGATACTTCTGCATTCTCTCCTTCTTTGCTTCGTATTCTTTCTTAATCTGCCCTATCACAAGTTTTGAATCACTCTGGACTAGCAGTTTCTTAACTCTGAGTGCTTTCCCGAGTCTCAGTCCCGTCAATATTCCTTAATACTCAGCCTCATTATTGGTGGATGAGAATTTAAGTTGAACTTTGTATTTGAGCATTTCTCCGTCATGGGCGATTATGACAACCCCTACTCCCCCTCCCCCCCTCTTTTGGACCGATGAACCATCAGTTTGTACTGTCCACCATTCTATTTTGTTGGTGAGGCTGTGCTCATCTGGGAGGGTGAACTTGGCGATGAAGTCCGCCAGAGCTTATGCCTTAATGGCTGTCCTGGGGCGGTACTCAATGTCAAGCTGGCTAAGTTTAATTGCCCATTTGACCATTCTCCCAACTGCCTCGAGTTTGTTTATGGACTTCCTGATGGGTTGATCCATCATTACTAGGATAAGGTTTGCCTGAAAGTATGGTCATAACTTGTGCGAAGCTACTATTAGTGTAAATGCGATCTTCTCGGTCCGGGGATATCTGGCTTCTGCTCCTTGGAAAGCTTGACTGACGTAGTAAACCGAGAGTTGTTTCTTGTCCTCTTCCCTAATCAGGGTTGCCCTCACGGCTATGGTTGATACTGCCAGATACAAATATAGACTTCCTCCTTCTTTGGATGGACTTAGGAAGGGTGGATTGCTCAAGTAGCACTTAAGTTCTTGAAAAGTTGCCTCACATTCATCAGTCCAGACGAAAGCTTGCTTTAGTGTTTTGAAGAAGGGCAAGCATTTGTCGGTTGCTTTAGAGACGAACCTGTTGAGTGCTACTATCCTTCCTATGAGCTTCTGGACTTCTTTGATGGTCTTGGGTGATGCCATATCGAGTATGGCTTGTACCTTCTCTGGGTTTGCTTGTATTCCCCTTTGGGACACCATGAATCCTAAGAGCTTCCCCAAGGCTACACAAAGGCACACTTGTTAGGATTCAACTTTATCTAGTATTGTCTGAGGGTGGCAAACGTCTCCTCCAGGTCATCTAGATGGGAAAGTTCTTCTCTACTCTTGATGAACATGTCATCCACGTATGTCTCCATGTTCCTGCCAATCTACTTGCTAAACATTTTGTTCACTAACCTCTGGTAAGTTACTCCTGCATTCTTTAATCCGAGGGGTATTACCTTATAACAATAGATCCCTTGACTTGTGATGAAAGCAGTTTTCTCCTGATCTTCTTCAGCCATTTTTATTTGGTTGTACCTTGAGAAAGCATGCATGAACATCAGTAACGTATGCCCGGCTGTAGAATCCACTAGCTGGTCTATCTTTGGTAGAGGGAAACTGCCTTTTGGGCAAGTTTTGTTTAGGTCCATGAAGTCCATACACATTCTCCATTTCCTATTTACTTTCTTCACTAGGACAACGTTTGCGAGCCACTCAGGATAGTAGACCTCCCAGATAAAGCTTGCCGATAATAGTTTGTTAACCTCATCTATAATTGCTTGGTTTCGTTCCGGGGTGAAGACTCTTCTTCTTTGCTGGACCGTTCTCCGGATTCACGTTCAGCTTATGTTGAATGAATTCTGGAGATATACCTGGCATGTCCTCATGACTCCATGCAAAGACATTCAGGTTTCCCTTAAGGAACTTGACGAGCTTTGTTCTCATCTCGGGGCTCAGCATTGTCCCTATTCTTGTTGTCTTGTTTGCCTCTCCTTTGACCAATTCTGCTGTCTCCAGGGCTTCCATTTTATTTTCCTCCTTCTCCTCGATCATCCATGTATGGTTCTCCTTTGCAGCCAAGACGGCCTAGTAGCACTCTCTTGCTAGGACCTGATCTACTTTTACCTCGCCAACACCATTCTCCATTAGGAACTTTACCTTTAGGCAATAGGTGGATGTGGCTGACTTCCATCGGTTAAGTGTGGGCCTTCCAATAATCACATTGTAAGATAAGGTGCAATCTACCACCAAGAAGTCTAACTGACGAGTCAACTGCCTCGGGTAGGTCCCCACTGTTACTATCAATGTCACTATGCCCTTGGGATACACTCTGTCTCCACTGAAACTAACGAGGAGGGAGTCAAATGGGTGCAGTCTCCCTAGATCTAATTTCAGCTGCTGAAAAGTGGGAAGGTAGATGATGTCTCCAGAGCTACCATTGTCCATGAGGATCCTTTTGGTATTGAATCCTTCTACCGTGAGCATTATGACTAAGGGATCGTTATGTGGCTGTTTCACTCCCCTAACATCTCCTTCGCTGAAAGAAATGTCTTAGTACGTCCGTCTATGCTTACACGAGGGTGTCATGTGGACATTGTTCACCTACCTCTGACATGCTTTCCTAAGGGATCTAAATGACCCACCTGTGAATGGTCCTCCTGCAATTGTCTTTATCTTCCCGATTATATTCTACAGAGGCTGGAACGTGTGGTCCTCGTCTCTGGGTAAAGACTCGAGCTGGTTTTTGTTTCCATCTTTGAACTGGCTAGACACCCCCTTCTTTACATACTTCTGTAGTTTTCCTTTCCGTATCAACTCCTCTATCTGCTCCTTTAGGCCTTGGCAATCTTTTGTATAGTGGCCATGGTCTTTGTGAAACCGACAGTATTTCTTTTTGTCAGGCACGTTTAGTGATGAATGTAATGGCCTTGACCACTTGAGATAATGCTCGTCCTTAATCTGTGTCAAAATTTTCTCAACAGGCATAACTAAAGGAGTGAATTATACCGTTTTGGGAGTTTTCTCATCTTTCCATTTACCCCTATCACTAGTCCGATGATTTGGATGCTCCCTTTTTTGCCCTGTATGATCGTCTTCCTTCCTTCCCCTGTCTGCCAACTTCTCTACATCCTTTATGGCAGCTAATGCATATTCAGCATTCATGTACTTCTGTGCCTTCAAGAGCATCTCTGTCATTGTCTTAGGGGGATTCTTCGCGAGTGAAGCCACGAACTCTGTGGACTTCAACCTCGCCTTGAAGGTCGTCAGCTGCACTTTGTCGTCAACTTTGTCTACCTCTAGGGTCTCCCGAGTGAAGCGCTTCACATATGACCTCAGGGTTTCTATCTCCCTTTGCCTAATGGTGAGCAAGTGATCCACTGGCCTCTTAAGGCATTGTCCTCCAATGAAGTGGTATAAAAAGGAGTTGCTCAACTGCTCGAAGCTGTCAACGGACGATGTTGGCAACTTGGTGAACCATTCTCTTTCCGTTCCTTTGAAAGTGATAGGGAAGGAACGACATAGTATTTCGTCAAGGGGCTGTTAAAGGCCTAGCATCATCTTGAAAGTGTTACGGTGGTCCTAGGGGTCCTTAAGCCCATCAAACGGCTTAAGTTGGGGTAGTCGAAATTTTGACGGCACTAGACATTCCAAGACCACCATAGTGAAAGGCGAATCTGTTGCCCTGACCATTCTATCCACGCTTCAATCCGTTTTCTCCTTAATGGCGTTCCTCAGCTTGTCCACCTCCTTCCACATCTTTTGAAGAAAATCTGAGTTCTATTCATCTAAAGTAGCAGGCCCTCGGTGGTCACTTCTTCTATAGCTATTTCCCTCATCCTCCTAGTTGGCTCTGGACCAATTCTCCTCCCGTTGAAGCCGTAGCCTCATTTCCTGATTCTGCCTAGTGAGCTCTTCAATGGTGGCCGCAAGAGCTTGGACTTGCTGAGCTAAGGCTGTTGAATCCGAGTGGGACTTCATCTGAATATAGAAGTTGATGGAAACTACGTTTTCGAATCTGAATATGAAAATTTCATTCCCACAGACGGCACCAAACTGATGAAGTGCAAACTCGTCAGTAGAATTAAGTGCATCCAGATGTAGCCAAGCCCTTATATCTGCGATTATAGAAGTGGTATAGTTGCTCCCTTAGGATGATCACCGGTGTGGTGCCTGCCACAACGTCTTCAATGCCAAAGTTAGTATAAGGAAACTCTTTGGAAAAGAATAATGAAATGTAATGGAACGTGAAGTATTTCTAAGTGTGTCTATGTACCTTATGTTGGCGTTTGGGGTGCTATATATACATTCCCTTAGCCTTTAGCCGTTGTGGCTATTATGGTGATTTTAATGCTCCTTTGGGTAACGTCTCATCCCCAATAATATGGTCCTTAATGGACCTTCAACGATCTACACAGCTGGCCTTGTAACCGCCTGAATCATTTATTGACTTCATTGAATGGCTTCTTTGTCTTCGTCAAGGGTGTGGTTATATCGCCGAGGATGCTTAGTTGTTTTGTCTGTCAAGGCGACTTCGTCAGTATTAAAGGATTCGTCCTGGGAAGTCTATCTCATCAGTCCCATCAGTGATAAAGTCTCAATATAATTTGAAAGCCATAATTTTGTATTTATTTATTTATGTAATAATATTAAAGCACATTGTTCTATCCTAATGGCACAATGAAATTGCATGCTAGGATATTGATGCATAAATGTTTGTTACAAAAATTACATTGTTCTATCAAAAAAATTGATATGCTTCTTCTCAAAAAAAAAAAAAAAAAAAAATTGAGATATGATATAAGCATGTTAACTAGAATCTAGCATATAATTTCAAGTTTTCAACAACTAGATCATGCTAAACCGAAAATGCGTATAATGAAGTACAATAAATGGGAAAAATGACTTCTGACCTCTTCTCAAAAAATATATGATTTAAATTAAATAATAATTATTTTTTAATGTGAGGCAAAATGCCATTTTAATTATATTTCATAAAAAATCTTAGGTATTAACTATTAAGTTGTGATTGATTGGTAAAAAAGTAATATCGATGGTAGGCTCAAATTAGAACCAGTAGCAACTTATTGCTACATAAAATTTATTGTGAAATTATTATGAACATATTGTGGATTTAGCATTACTCTTTAAATTATATGCCAAATTTTCTCCTAATTTAAACAACTTTAGCTCATTTAAAATTACTTGATTTCTGTAGGGACTGGGTTTGAGCACTTCTACTATTGAGTGAGTGGACTCAAGCTCAGCTAGCCCAATACAATGAATTTGTAGAGAGCGGGTTCAAGAACTAGGCCCTTGTGCGGGATACAACGGCTAGGCATGGTTGCATATGGATTGAATAGCATGGACGTGGATTCAAATGTGCAACGACGTTCCTCGGCCCTCCTCTTGGGAGCTTGAGTTTCTCCTCCCCTTTTCTGTCCCCCTTTCAAGAGGGATTCCTTACATTATATATCCCTTTTCAGATGATCTTAACCCTACATTTGTTAATCAAGCAGGTCACTACTTGAGTGCTTGTCCCATCAGCCGCCTTCCCATTCTTTCTGTGGGCTGCAGCAACCAAGGCTGCGCTATTCAAGGGTCATTTCCTCATTAATGCTGCCAGAATGTTAGTTATGGGCATTTAATGTGAAGGTGACAGTTCATCTTGGACTTGCTCCTCCACCGTGCTTCCACGGCTGACACGTTGTACTTGTTCCTTCTCTTTAGATTCTCGGGAAGGCTGCTTTTAGTGGCCCGTTACTTCCTCCTCCCATGGTCTCGGTTGCCCGAGGACGGGATCATCCTCAGCAAGATTCCTGGGCAATTTGGACTTTCACACTTCGTCCTCGGGCATTTCTTCCTCCTCGGCATGGGCCTTGGGCTTGGTACAAAGTGGGCCGGGGTTACCAAGTTCTCTGACCCCACAATTTCCATTTTAAACTATTTCTAGCACATTTATTTCAAGCTCATTTAAAACTACTTCTAATCCAATATTTGAAATCATTTTCTTAACAAAACTTAATATTAATTCAAATACAAGCTTTTATGAAAAAATTGAATATTCCTTTTACAGTTTTACATAAATTTTTTTCTATAAAAAAAAATGTAAACTTTAAAAAAATTCATTATAACAAAAATTACATTAAGAAGTAAAAGCTAAGTATATAAATAGTTCAAAAAATTACCTTCTTAAACAAACTAAAATTGAGTAATTAAGAATTATTGTCATAAAATTGAGTAATTTAGAATGAATAATTTTATAATCTAATAAATAATATCTTCTAATGTTTATTTCAAGAATTGAAAAATTAAAATTAAAATGAACATTAGTAGTATCAAACTTAATTATAAAATGTTTAATGTATTTCTTTATTTCTATTTTTTGATAAATACGATAGAATTTCAATGCATGACATCCGCTTCATGATGATTGCGTTTAATATATATCTAATTGTATTTAAACACATTATCGGTTTACAAGATTACAAGCCAGTGTACATATAATAAGTCATGACACTCTCTAAGAATTTAATTTCCTCTATAGTCTAGTTGTTGGGAAGTTGAACGCAAGTTTAATTGATTGATTAGATTTTCACCAAACCTTGCTATCAAAGCTGATGGATTTTCAACATATCATTCACATAAAGTAAAAACAGGCGGGCAAGACAAATATTGGTATACTTAAGGTTACAATCATGAGGTGACATGGAAATTTTATTTTTAAGATATGGATTGGCTCATCTTATTGTGAACCTAGGTCTAGTATTAAGATATAGGTAAGATTAGGTTTAGCTTACAATAAGCGAGGGGATTCAAATCTAGGTTTTCTTTTATTTTATATTATGTCTTCCAATACTCTTGGAGAGAATCAAGCTTATTGCGAATAACTTATAAAAGAAAATTTTCTAATTTGTTGCATATTTGTAATAATAAGGACCATTTATGTGGACACCCTCTACACAATGAGGCTAACTACCTACATACTTCATTCTCCAAAAAAAAAAAAAAAAAACTACCTACATACTAATTGTGTTTCTAAATAACGTACACTTTATAATTAAGATCCTTCATGATTGAAGTACATTATTGCCAAGTAATATTGATCCACGAGTCCATGTCTTAGTTTTCAAAGATAATAATATATATCGTCCTTATTAGAATGGTGATTGACAAGTGACTCCGGCTTCAGAGGCTAAATTAGTTGGACTTTTAAGACAACCACTCTACTTATTAAGGAAGAGACTATATTATTATTTATCACCTAGTCCAACATGACACAAGTTGTTCCTTTAATTAATTTAAATATGAGAAATATTAATAAGTGCCGTTGGGGGTATTGGTTAAAAATTCATTTTTAAAAAGTTTTGATATCACTTTTATAAGAAATAAAAAAAGCTGTCAAAACATTAATTTTTTTTTTTCTTTTCCTATAAAAACTTTTTTTAATTATATTTTTAACCAATGCCCTACGGCACTCGTTAACATGACCCTTTAAATATTGGCAATTCTAATCGACAAATTAACACTTCATGATGAGTCGTCAACATACTCCACGGTGGTCAGCATACAAAGCAAGTTGTAGACATCTAATTGTATTTGTAGCCAGCAGATCATTTACAAACGTACATATCAAGGCCTTGCATGTATAAAGTTTGTGTTCATATAAACAAAAAGGGTCAGACAAACACAGTAGCCATTGCAAATACATAAACTGAACAACTTTTTATTCAACCTAATGTTTTACTCAGTTTTTTTTCTCAAAAAAAAGTTTTACTCAGTCTCTGTAAAAGGATAAAGGCAAGTTGAGTGTTCTTTTTTCGGTTTATAGTTCATAGTTGAAGAGGAAAGATTTAAACTTTGATCGATTTTATTTAAAAATATCAAAAATATCAGTACAATGAACAGTGGCGGCTTAATGGGTGAGCCAAATAGGCAACCGCCTAAAGCCTCTAATGAAAAAAGACCCCTAAATTTTTACCAATAGAGATATTCATATACCAATAGAAGTACTCCCTCCATCCCACTTTGTTTGTCCTGTTTAAAAAGTCAAAATTTTTAAGAGAATAGCATTTATTGTCTTGTCTACCTTTTAAAAATGTATAAGTTTCCAAAACTACCCTTAAATAAATTTATCAAAAAATTGAACTAGTAAATTAATAGGAGTATAATAGGAACATTAGTAAATTAATGACTTTTATTTTTAGAAATAGGACAATATTTTGGGACATTCCAAAATGGAATAGAGGACAAACAAAGTGGGACGGAGGGAGTATAAATTAAGCCTTAAATTTTCACCAATAAATAAAATATAGTTGTTTTTTATCAAAGAAAAACCAGTTAAAGAAAAATATTTTTATTAGCTAGGTCAAGCATTTTATCTCTCAGACATAAATGTTAAAAGAACTCATTAATCTTACACTAGTAAATAAATTTAAACTCAAATTCTATTTAGAAATATCAAATATATAACTTTATTAAAATTTTCAATCATAATTTTTTAGTATTGGATGGGTTCATTTTAATTTGTAATTTTTTTTTCTAAAAAAATAGATTTTAAATGAAAAAAAAAAAACCAAAAGTTAAATAAATATTGTATTAGTATTCAAAGTATAAGAATAAACTTCATTTAAAATTGTCATCTTAGACCCCACAACACTTTAAGCCGGTCCTAAAAATGAAATGCAAGGCTATACCTTGGTGAACTTTGAACGTCTTTATTAAAAAGTAAAAACATCAAAAATATCAGTACGGTGAATTGCAAGGTTATGCCCTGGAGTGTTTACTTGAGGACCTACGTTTTCCCCCTTAATCAAATCAAATGAATTGTCAATTGGAGTATTAAAATTAGGGAGAGAAGAAAATCGATGGCCAGGAATTGCGTTGGAAATAGGCAACTGGTATTAAATGCATAACATGTGGAAAGCTTGACTTTAGCCTGGTGTTTAAGAAGTTGGAGTTGCTTGACCGTCCGTGTAATCCACACTATAAAGGCATTGGATGATGAACCATAATTAAACTCCTCATGATCATGAATACCCTCATCTCTTCAACCCTTCTGAAATTGTCAAAACACTGTCAAAATTTATTGAAATATGCCTACTTCTTACTCCATTGTATAGTAAAAACTGGTTGTAAACTTAAAATCAGTAAATTACTGCTACTCTCTCAGAGAAGAAAGTCATACACCCCTAATAGAAAGGACGCTTCCTTTGAGACAAAATTTAGGAATACATGCAGTACACACAGTCAAACTCATGGGTTTTGAGCTGTCCACAGGGCAGGTATTGAGAATTTGAGAGCTTCATGTTCCTCCCTAGAATGACAAAACAGCTAGCTAACTTTTTTTTGTCTTTTTCCTTTTAATATTCGAGAGGGATATTGTTTGTTTTGTTGTTCATCTCCTTGTATATTTCTCCATCAATTAGGATGGAACATAAATAAATGAATGAGACTAAAACTTCACTATCATACTAACGTGTTAGACAGAACCATGTGCAACACAAATTGGCCGTTGGTGTCCCAGCAAAATATTGGGTTAAGTAAATCATGTGGCTAAATTGCATACCTTCAACGAGAAAGCAAAACAAGGTGGCTTGGCCCTATATTGGGACCATGCCCTTAATCACGAGAAATTATAAGATTCACATGGTGGATAAGTGATGTGGTCCACCATCCAATAAAAAACTATCACTTGTTTAAAATTGTTAGTTAAAAAAAAAATTAAATAGAAATTAATTACTAACTCAGCAATTTTAAACAAGTGAGAGTTTTTTAGTAGAATGGTGGACAAGTAACGTGATCTACCAGAGAACTCTATAATTTCTCCTTAATCACAGTATCATTTGAGATAATATAGTGGGGTCATGAGCTTTCAATTGCTCTATCTATTGATGGCCATAGAATGACCAATCAAATCTAATATGAATACTTCCCATATGAGTTTATCAAAAAAAAAAAAAAAATCTTAGAGTAGCTTCTGGATGATTTAGGACATCCCATTAAATGGATCATGTGTCATTTTAGAAAAACAGCTCGATTTAATGACCATATATAGCATTTAGGAGAAATTATTTGGTACATATAGATACAAAAGCACATAGGGTCTACCTTTATTTGAGAGAAATGTGTAATATAAAAGTGCACTCAATCACTTTAGCACATGTCAAGTGGTTTTTCCTAAATTTTGTTCATCTAAGCCTAAACTAACAATAAAAATATCGTGTATTGAATCAAAAAAGATAATTTAAGAATTCAATTGCATGTGGGAAATGTGTAAAGCACCACATGATACCTAACCATAAATGGTACCTAATTTGTATTAGAACAAAATTTAGTTACAAAATTGGTTGTAGCATTAAGCTACAAAATTTATTGTAGTAATCTTACTCAATATCTTTTTATTGGATATGAATTTTGAAAAACCCATCATCAGATTACATCTTCCTCTTATATCTTCTATACTTACAAAATTTCTAGAAAACTAAAACTCAATAGCTAAGTCATTAATAAATTGTTTAAATTGCAAGTTTTTACAATTTAAAATTATGCATAAAATTTAAGTTTATAAATCATATAGTGAATAATATTATCTGATGGACACAAAATTTGACATGTGTGTTAAAAACATAAAAAATATGCAATTCAACAGTTAAATTTTCAAAATATGTGGTAATATTTATTTTATTAAGTAAAATTGTGGGCTACAACCTTAATATATTTTTATTGAAGGTGAATATTGAAAAACTCACCATTGGATTACTTCTTCTTCTTATATCCTCCATGCTTGCAAATATTTCTAGAAAATTAAAGATCAATAGCTATGTTATCAATAAATTGTTTAAATTGTAAGTTTTTAGAGTTTAAAATTATGCATAAAATATAAGCTTATAGATCATATAGTAAATAATATCTGATTAACACAAAATTTGACAAGTGTATTAAAAGCGTAAAGAATATGCAGTTTAACGATAAGATTTTCAAAATATGTAAAAATATTTATTTTATTCAGTAAGGTTATAACCTTAAACTACAATAAAATTTGTAGTTAAATTTTGTCCTTTATATTATTTCTTAAAAAAATATATGTAATGTAATATAAACAAAATACTTGACCAGATTTTGGGGGAATATATCAAATGATATAATGCATGCACTAACCCTAATATTTGTGGTATGCATGATATACATGCTTTTAATTTATAGGGAAAACAAAACAGTAAAACTAGACTTTGTCCTTTGTATTATTTCTTCAGACCATCATTTTATATTTGAAAGGGGGGTTTTACTATGGAAAACAATAAATTTAGGGTTTAATCCTGGAAAAGTAGTTTTTGAAAGAGAAAAACGTAACCAGGGTTCAATTATTGAATAGTTGGTTCTTGAAGTGAAAAAAAAAAAAAAAAAAAAAAAAAAAAACCAAGTTTTAAAGTTTGAAAAATAGTTTTTTGAAATGGAAAAGCCAGAACCAGGATCTAAAATGGCTATTGAAATGGAAAATCAGAATAAGAGTTTAAGGGTTTTTTAAATAGGAAAACCAAAGCCAAGATTAAGATTTTCTATTTGAAAATGGTTTTTCAAATGGAAAACTGAAACCAGATTTTGAAGTCCATTGAGTGGTGGTATTTTAAATTTGAAGAGGTTTCTATATATGGAAAATTGGAAACCATAATTTTTGTATTTAAATAAAGGTGTTAACATTTGAAAAGATTTTGATGTTAAAAACAAGAAAACTAGAATTTTAGCATAAAATCAACATTGAAAATGGCTATGATATTTAAAAAATTTTGATGTAAAAACTAAAAAGCCATAAAATCAACTCAAGACTTTGCAAGAGAAAAATCACTTCAGGGATACCCTACCGCAAAGAAAATTCACTATAATAAAGTTTGTTACAACAACATACTTACAAAACCTTTGCAAACATATATATGTAACCTAACTAATGACTTGTTCGCTTCCACCATAGTAGCTCCAAAACTTTGGAGTTCTTTTACATGATCTCCACCACAAACAAACTTGTTTGTATCAATTCAGAATTTCAGTTTGTTAGTTAACTCACTACAATGGTAGACAATTCCTGTGGCTTCAAAGGAAATCAATTTGACAATCAAATTTTGTCTCTCAAATTTACATACTATCAAGAAATTTTTTTGTTTACTCAAGAAAAAATGACTATGCAGGTTCCCTACTCTAGCTCAATCGAGGGCCATGCGAGAGTCTCACATAGTTTTTGGCTGATTTTAACAAAGTTTTAGTCTTAATTATATTTTGAAAAATGCTAGGACTGCAATAAAGTTTACAATTTGTGTCATAGTTCGTAACATGACGAGTTGTAAGTTGTGAAAAAAAAAATTGTGAGTCCATATAGATTAACCACTTACGACTCACCATGTGACAAGTTGTGATTCTAGAATTATTGTTATATTTAAAACAAAATGAAATTTGCCAGCCTAATTCAATCAAATATATGTATATTATATACATATTTTAAAGGAGAAAATGAAGGCACAAGTTGTCGAAAAAGTCTAACAATTTGGTAGAAGGGGTGGCCGAACGTCCATATGGACCACATGAATGGTCGTGCATGATTGATTGCAAGAAATCAATTGACCCATGTAAATTAAAGGACCGTGTGGGTGTCAGCTTAATTGACAAATCACTTATTATCTGTATCAGAAAGTTGGAGATTAATGGATAGTATCATACAAGAAAAGGAAACTTAAAAGGAAAAAAGAAAATACACTCACTTCATAAATCAAGCAAACTTAAATGAAATATAGATATATATATATATATACACACACACCGGGGTAAATAAAGAAACAATAAATCTTAAATTCATTAAGTATTCGTGCATATTTTAAAGAAAAATGAAACTGCTTTGTAATTGAGTTATTGTCAAGCAAAAATCAAAATGTAACGGCTGATTATCCATGACTACAAATGATTCTCCAACTAAATATCACTATGTGATCAAAAAGTTAGATTCTGAAATTCAAATATGTGAAACTAGGTAAAATGTTTTGTAGTTCAATTGGTAGTTTTTATATTTCTAAAAAATTATACTTTTTAATATTTCTAATAAAAATGGTTAGGATTCAAATATTCCATCTCTCAACTATTAAATTTGAAAAGAAAAAAAAAGGGTACTACCTCCAACTACTATCCTTCTTCTTCTTCTTTTATTATAATGTCAACAACTTTTTTCTTTTTCTTTTTCTTTTTTTTGGAGGTTTCATTCTACACATTTAATTTGTGTCCACTACCTATAACTTATAAATCAAATAAATAGTAATAGGCATAAAGAAAAGGCCTAAAACTTTTATACACTGAGGGGTTCAAGTGAAAAAGTTATAACCTAGTGAGAATGGCATCCTTTGTATAGTAGTACACTATGTTTTTTGTTTGAATTCTATCTCCTTTTCTTCCATTATCTGTCTATCTTAAAAGAAAAAAAAATGTGTATATATATATATATATATAATTAAGATTATTTATGAAGCTTGCTAAATGATTTAGTGGACCCATAAAATCAACCGGTCCTAATTAGTGGAAATCTCAACATCAAATTTAGTTGCTCCTTATCCACAATTTTGGTTGCTGTTCTTTAACAAGTAGGTATAAGGTACTAGTACCCTATCCAAAATAAAGAAAAGTAGGTACTTCTTTCTATAATTCAAGTGGTAGATGGGCTTCATATCTTGGGCTAGGCTCGCATAAAATACTTCAAAATAAAAGCAAGAAAGAGAGCACTGACCCATATTTTAGGCCCAATTTTGTAATGATATAGCCATCAAGACCAAGACTTGTTCAAAGTTTTTTGACCACTCCATTAGATGGGGGAACTCATTATCTATTTCCCAAAATAATAATAATAATGAGTTTCACTTCTCATATTTCATTGTCTATCTTGGGTATCAAATTTATAGTACTTAAACGGATACAACTTGTGTCTAGTTTTTTTTTTTACACTAAACAAGCTAAGATGTGGATATATATTTAAAATTAGACACAAGTCCAAATTGTAATTTTTCCAATGCAAAAAGTCACTGAACACAAGTTTTACCCTACTTTAACTTAGTTTTACCCTACTTTAACTTGGTTTCAGCTTTTTCCCCCCTACCCTCTAGACAAAGTTTGACATAGCCTTATTGGACAAATCATGCCACATGGACAAAGGAGCCCCAAAAAAAAAAAGGAAAAATGAATATAATAATGATTTTGGGGAAAGACCAAAAGAGGAGACCAAGAGGATTTTTAGGGACAATATGGGTTGGGCTTTTTCCCAAAAGTCTTCACATTTTCAGAAAATTAGGCCTGAACTCATTACTATACAAAACAGGCTGAATAGCCCGAAAATCCATCACAACACACGGTGGGCATGAAAGCCCAAAATACATCACCAGAAGAAATGGGCTTAAGAGCACGAAAAATTATTGCTTCATGGATTGGGCCAAAAAGACTATGCTTCTCCACCACAAAGATCAGACTAAGAAGTCTACAACATTTTTCATCAAAGCCCGAGAGCCTTTGTCTGTAGAAGGCATACTTCACTCAAAAGGCGAATTAGGCCATTGGGTTACAAGGCCCAAATCCCAACCCCTAACCTAAGAAAGAGTCAAGGTAGCTCAACCCACAAAAGGAGAATAAAAAATAAAAATAAAAAATAAAAAAAGAGTTACTATCTGTTGAACTTGTTGCATACTTACTAGAAATGCCAACCTATTTGTGGAAAATCATGAAGTTATGATGTGACACATTCCTTAGGATCTTTTTCATTTAGGTATTTACCTCAACAATGTTTTTATATTAAAATATTAGTTCATTGAATTAGCCAATAGAGTAAATGTATATATTAATTATCTATATTTGTGAATTAATTATTTATATTAAAGAAATTTATATGATTATTTTTATCAATTTTATATGGGAAACTATTTTTATTTGGAATTATAATAGCAGTAGATTTAGAAAATGACACCTCATGTTTGGCTGCGTTGAGTCCTTTGAAAAAAAAATTGATAATAAAAATAATCCATAAATAATTAAACATTTGTTAATGAACTAAACTCTATCTTCACTATTTATATTTCCTAACTGCTTTCAATATATACTATGTAATTAAAAAAATTAATAATAGGATAAATACATTTATTTTGTTATATTAATTATTTTAAGTGGTGCATTAATTATATAAGTGTAATAAAATTTTGATGTCATTTTTCAAATTTATGGTCATTTTTCCTTAGCTACATTACACATGGTCAACAATATCTTCCTATTGATAGGGTTGTGTGGTCCATTCTATGGAACTAGATCCCCTTCTTTTCAATAACTTAGGAAAAAGTATCTTATACACTTAGGGTACAACTATATAAGACCTATTTGAGACATACACGTCCACGCCCACATATCAATTTCACATAGATTGTATACACCGGGAGCATACAAGATTTTTGCCCCTCTTTGGGACCTATGACCAATAAAAGCTCATTTATTGGAACCTTCATTAAAAAAAAAAATATGTTCCCTCTTTGGAGTCATAGTAAGTGCATCAACACTTCTTTGGACATAGCTATCTCACCATGCCACTAATCACAACTTGCCTTAGGGGTTAAAATCATTTCTCAAGCTACTCACAATAAGTATGTTTCAAACTAATCTTATTGAAGTATTTCCGTACAGCCTTTGCAACACAAATACTATTGATATCATGATAGTTTCCACACATTGCAAGAATCATAAGCACTAAAATCCTTACAACATCATGAGCAATTGAACAATAAGTTCTCGAGGTAAACATCCCCATATAATAATAATATTGTTAGCAATACTTAATGAATGTATTGTATTTCTCAAGTAATAAAATATACGTAAGTACCTTTATATAGGAGGCAAAGTGTGTAGTACAAGTATGTGTGGTATACAAGTAAATAAGATGGGCCTAAAGCCCACAGCCTATTACACATTAACACCCCCCCCCCCCTCAAACTCAAGGTGGGTGTGAGACCAACTTGAGGTTGTCAACCAAAGCACAAATACGTCTTTTAGGATGTGACTTGGTGAAAATCTCTACAAGTTGATCTTTAGAAGAGACCGAGAATAGCTTGAAAGCACCATGGACAAGATGATAACGAATAAAATGACAATCGACCTCAATATGTTCGGTCCGTTCATAGAAGACATCATTGTGAGCAATATGAATGGCACATTGATTGTCACAATAAAGAGGATTGTGAGCAATATGAATGGCACATTGATTGTCATAATAAAGAGGAGTAGTAGAGGATGTGGACACACCTAAATCCTTAAGAAGCCATCGTAACTAAAGGAGCTCAAATATGATATTAGCAATGGCACAATATTCTGCTTCAATACCGAAATGGGCCACAAGGGTTTGTTTCTTGCTTCACCAAGAAATCAGAGAAAGAACCAAGAAGAAAACAATAACCAATGGTGGACCTGTGATCAGTGGGATCTTTTGCCCAATCAGTATCATAGAATGCACAGAGAACAAGAGGAGACTGAGCAGAGTAGAAAAACCATGGAAGAAAGTGCCCTTTAGGTATCGAAGAATGTGCAGAATAGCAGCATAGTGAGTCAATCATGGAGCAGAAAGATACTAGCTCACCTAGTGAACAGCGTAGGAAATGTCTGGATGAGTGACAGTGAGATAAACTAGGCTACCAACCAAGCATCTGTAAAGAGAGGGATTAGACAATAGTTTCACTCCTGAGGGAGTCAAATGTGTATTAAGTTCAACTGGAGTGTCAACAGTCTTGCTATCAGTGAGTCCACCTCGAAATAAAAGTTCAAAAGCATACTTGGCTTGAGTAATATAAAGTCTATCTGTAGAATGAGTGATTTCATAACCCAAGAAGTAGCTGAGATGTCCAAGATCTTTCATCTCGAACTGCTAACTGAGAAAATCCTTAAGTTCATGAATGCTACTAAGATCATCACTAATTATGATCATATCATCCACATATAGGAGAAGCAAAATAGTGCATTAGTCAGTGCGATGAAGAAATAAGCAGAATCATAATGACGGGCAATGTAACCCAAGCAAGAGATGGTAGAGCTGAACTTGGCAAGCCAAGCTCGTGGAGCTTGTTTAAGGCCATAAAGTGCACATCGAATGTGACAAACTTTATTCGGTTTAATAGAAAGACCAGGAGGAGGTTGCATATAAACTTCTTCACTTAAATTCCCATTAAGGAATGTATCTTTGATATCCATTTGAAAAAAGTCTCATTTACTGGCAACAACAACAACTAAGAGGGCACGAACAGATGAGATACGAGCAACCAGAGCAACGGTCTCTTCATAATCAATCCCATACTCCAGTTTAAAACCTTTTGCAACAAGACAAACTTTATATCGCTTAATGGACCCATTAGAGCGAGTCTTGATCTTATAGATCCACTTACAACCAACCACAAATTTCCTAAGGAAGTCACCAAATCCCAACTATGGTTTTTAGATAATGCATCAAGTTCATCTTTCATTGTAATTTGCCATAAAGGGCCAGTGGAGGCCTCACAATAGGTGTGAGGCTCGTACAGTATAGCAAGGGCAGTGTAATAACGATAGTCAAGTAAATGTGCAGAAATGGATCTTACTCGAGTTGAGTGGCGAGGTGGAATGTCTTGTGCAAGATCTTCAGGCGAAGTAGGAGCAAAGGACCCAAGCATAGGGTTAGGTGGCTCGTCTTCCACCTGTTCATTAAAGGGTGATCTAGGAGAGGCATCAAAAATATCTAGTGGTTGAACAGAGAAGTCTATAGGAGATCAGGAGCAACTATAGAAGGAATATGTGGCTCATCTAGAAAAAGATCTAAGACAGAGGAGGTAGATAGGGAGGCACGGAAGTGAGAGAGCTCGACAAAGAAGCGATGTTTCCAAAAGACAACATTGCGGGAGATACGAAGACAATGAGAGATAGGATCATACACCGATACCCCTTTTGAGTTTCGAAGTAGCCAAGAAAACAACAAAGTCTAGACCGAGGCTCAAGTTTGTTATGCTCATACAACTAAAGAAGAACAAAATAGGTAGAACTGAGGAAAGGAAGGTGGTGATAATCTAAAGGTGACCCCAAAAACGCTCATATAGAGTTTGATTTTGGATGACAGGACTATGAATGCGATTAATAGCATGAACAACATGAAAAACAGCTTTGCCCCAAAAAGAAGCAGGAACTTTGGTAGAGAGAAGGAGAGTACAAACAATGTCAAGAATATGACAAAGTTTTCATTCGGCTCTACCATTTTGATGAAAGGTACCTGGATAAGTTAGTTAATGAATAGTGTCATAGGAATGCAAAATAACTTGGAAAGCATATTGAGTGTATTCAAGAGCATTATCAGATCAAAAAATTTTGATACGTTTGGAAAATTGAGTTTCAACAATTTTTGCAAAATTAAAATATACTTGCAATAATTCAGAACGATATTTCATATGAAAAATCCAACAATAATGGGAATAATCATCAACAAAGACAACAAAATATCGAGATCCAATAATACTAGAGACAAGAGAATGCCCCTAGATATCAGAATGAATTAGGTCAAAGATATCAATGGACATTGAATCACTAGTATTAAAAGGCAAAGCTGGTTGTTTTCCTTATTGGTAGGAAACACAATCAAAATTTTCTATGGACACTTAACCTAACAAACCATTAAAAGTCAAATATTGTACCTAATAGGAAGATGCGTGACCAAGTCAAGCATGCCAAAGTAAAAGGGAAGGAATAGAAGAAACTACAGTAGCTGCAGCAATAACAGAAATAGGAGCAACAGGTGGAAGACAAAGGTTGTCCATAGGAAACATACACCTAACTTTGGGACTGGTTCCAAGCTCCTGTCTTGTCTTTGGATCCTGCACAATACACTTAAAATAATCAAAGGTAATGTGGTAACTCGACTCAGCTAATTATCCCATAGAAAATAAATTATAAGAAAAGTTAGGAACATTAAATACCCTAGGAACCGAGAGGTTGGAGGTCGAGATAAAACCTATATTATGACCAAATATTGTGGAACCATTAGCTGTGCGAATATTAAGAGGGTGTGATGCAGGTTCAAGTTGAGAAAATAAGGATGAATGAGGTGTCATGTGGTTGCAACAAGCAGAATCCATAATCTAAGAGGAAGGAGACATACCAATTGAAACTAAGAGAGAAGAGAAATAAGATGCATTATCAACCATACGAATGATATTAGCAATGATGTTTTGAAGGTTAATTGTGAAAATTGTGATAGTGGATCCAAAAGACTTGGACTTTATGGAGATGGGAGCCATTGGTTGGATATTCTCAGTGTAAGCAACTGTAGCAGCAGAAATGGAAATAGCTTATTTGTTGCATTGATAGCAAATCTCAATATTATGGCCAAAATGTTTGCAAAAACGTTTGTTAGATTATCAGTGATGATTGTTGCAATAAAAAGAAGACATGTCCTATTCTTCATTTAGAAGCAAAAAATGCAAAAATTGAATGCAAAAATGAAATCTATGTAAAAAAAATTGGGTAATGAGCACCTGGACTGCAAAAGGTCAACTCTGGCAAAAAGTCAATGGTCAAACAATAAAAAGTCAACAATGATGTTAGCAGAATCAATAGATGATGTCAGGAAATGTCATCAGCAAGTGAGTCAGCTTGGGCTGATGTGGCAGATGACGTTAACAAGTGACGTCAACAGATAGCCAAATGATGTAAGCCGTCTTTCCAGCAGCGCATGGAGTAACTTTCCAGAAGTTTAGGCAAGCGTGGGAGCACGTGCAGCGTCCAATGAGTACGACTCTTCTGGCATTGAGTAAATTGGTTGACGATCTATACAGCAATATGTCTTATGTCTTAACAGAGATCTGGAGGGAAAAATCCAACGAAGGCAGTGGTCTTGTTAGCGGAGAACGAGCTTCCAGCAGTAGAGATTCAACTTGAGGACCTCTGAAAATGGTGGAGCAGTCAGGAAAGGGCATCGAAAAGGTTTACTGGCCAAAAAAGATGAGGCAGCAGAAAATACCAACAAAGACAAGCTTGCAAGACACAAGAAAGTTAGAGCAGTGACTCTGATACTATGTTAGAAATACTCAATGAATGTATTGTATTTCTTAAGTAATAAAATATACATAAGTACCTTTATATAGGAGGCAAAATGTATAGTACAAGTATGTGTGTTATACAAGTAAACAATATGGGCCTAAAGCCCACAACCTATGACACGTTAACAATTGTAAAGTATTCATAATTCTCAACAAGGTAACAATGACAATTTCTTAAAATATCATTAGTAAAATGAATAAAATATTCCTCATAGCATCATAGATGATTTTAACAATAAGATTCTAGAAAAACTTTTACACACTTGAAATGTCACATTGTTTCCTCACCAAAAAAAAGAAGGGGGGGGGGGGGGGGGGGGGGGAGAAGAAGAGAAATGCCGCATGAACACATGCATGTACTTAATAAAATTTAACTCGTTGCACAAGATTCTTTGTGAAAACTATAATTGTAAAAACCATTTTTACACACTTTTTTTTTTTTTTTGATAAACCCATTTTTACACACTTATTTTATAAAATTAGCATCAATTTTACTTTCACACACTTGAAATGTCACATTGCTTCGTCACAAAAAAAAAAAAAAAAAAAAAAAAAGAGAGGAAGAAGAAGAGAAATGCCGCATGAACTCATGCATATACGTAATAAAATTTAACTCGCTGCACAAGATTCTTTATGAAAACTATAATTCCTAAAACCAATTTTACACACTTCTTTTTGATAAACCAATTTTTACACACTTATTTTATAAAATTAGCATCAATTTTATAAGTTCTCAATTTAGCTAAACCCAAAATTACAACATCTATAAACTAGAATATTTGCAACAATACAAATATTACCACAAAGCCTAATAGCGTCATAATATACTAGAGCCTGATCAATCAAAATTTTGAACCCATTATGTCAACTTAAAGAGACTCATGAGGCAATTTAATTGGTTCACATAATAACAAATCTGGTTATTATACACACACACACACACACACACAAACTCCATTAACCACCTACTTCTCTATTGGATGTAAAAAAAAAAAATACAGTATATATTTACATAACAAGATCTATCAAAGAAACTTGTTCTCTATTACTCCCTTGTTTTGACACAAGCTACTTTATCTTCTATCCCAAATTACTCCATCCACTGTGTTGCCCTCCCTTCGAAGATTACCTAAAGTGTAGATAGACTTTGCTGTAACTTTATCTGGGGCACTACGGATAGCAAAAAGAAGCTTCATTTAGTTGTCTAGAAGAAAATCATGAAGCCAAAGAAAGATGGAGGGCTTAATCTCCAATCAACCAAAGAGAGAAACTTAGCTTTACTGGCCAAACTTAACTAGCGTTTCCATCAGGAGAAGGACTCTCTTTGGTTAGAGTTCTTTCCCACAAATACTCGAGAAGACAAAGGCAACCTCTACCTAAACCCAAATCTTGTTCACCAACGCAAGCAGCTCTTAAGAAAGGCAATCCAATATTCAAGAAAGGTATTAAATGGATTGCGGGCAAAGAGAGCAAACTATCCTTTTGGCATGACAAGTGGTTGAGTGATGGGCCGATTAGAAGCCTCATTGCAAGCCATTTTCAGAGAAACAAGGATTCTATTCTCCTCTTGAATGTTACATAGCATAACTTCTAGAATTTTGGGAGGGGGGGGGGGGGGTATTTCCTTTGTTTTCCCTATCCCCTTAAGTTAGAAAATCAAAGCTACTCCCATTCCCATGGCTACTTCGGGTGTGGATCGAATTTCTTGGATGTCATCTCCCATTGGAGAGTTTGATGATGCATACAATCTGGCTTGTGAGACTCATGACACTCCCCAATGCGAAGCTTTTGGGGGAAATTAGGTTTGGAAAACACCTACTATTCCAAAAATCAAGTGCTTCTTATGACAGTGCCTTCATAGAAGCATTCCTACTAGAGAGGTTCTTGGTGTGAGAGGTTTAAACACTCCTCTCTCTTGCCCCCTTTGCTGTAATGAGGTAGAGTCAATCATTCATATTTTGAGGGATTGTACTCAAGCTCGAGTTTTTTGGGACTCCTTTCCCCCTTCTAGCCCTCCTAACATATTTTATGGTGTAAACTTGCTGGATTGGTTATGGATTAATTGTACCTCTCATCAAATGTCCATCTCTAGCATTCCTTGGGGCACCTTTATCCCATTTGGTGTTTAGTGCCTACGGCTTAGGCGCAATAGAGTGATTTTTAGGGAACAATCCACTCGTAAATCTCTAATGGAGGAAACACTATCTAAAGCTGTTGAATTTGCTTTCCTTGGTGTCAATAAACAGTCGAGATGCCCACAAACTATTATCCAAGTTTAGTGGTATCCCCCTCCTGAGATTTGGTTAAAGCTAAACACAGACGGCTCCTCATCGGGAAATCCTGGCAGAGCTTAGTGGACTGAAATTATTAGAAATTCTCGTGGGGAGTGGGTGAGTGGCTATGCTAGGGCCATTGGACACACCACCAGTATGGCAGCGAAGCTATGGGCGCTACGGGATGGGTCAACCTATGTATTGATTTAAACTTGACCAATGTCATAATTGAGTTGGACGCGAAGTTTGTAGTGGACCTGCTACAAAATGAAGAAGGAAGAAAAAATGGCAATGAGGTTATTATTGCTGATTGTAGAGAGGGTCTTAAGAAGATTCCGAGAGTGAGAGTTCAACATTGCTTTAGGGAGGCAAATATGTGTGCTAATGCCCTTGCTAGAAAAGGCGCCTTTCTTTCCCAAGATTTTGTAATTTTCCGTTCCCCTCATCTGATGTTTCTCTTTTGATTAGTCTTGATGCTATTGGGATTGTGTATAAGCGAAAATACTTTGTTTTTTATGTTTCTTAGTGAATGAAGTTCTCCTGTTTACCAAAAAAAAAAAAAAAAACTTGTTCTCTATTAAGTGTAAGAAGTAATGTTACACTGTTCTTGTTCTAGTAGGTGATAGGTACTAGAGGTTATAAAGATAACTGAGTAAATTTAGCTCGAACTTAACTTGGGTCTAGTGCCTCTAATGCAATAGTGACACGTAATCAAAAGTAGACACTTATCATCATTTTATCGAATCCAATACACTGAAGCATTAGACCCAATCTTTGCTCATTTATATCTAGGGTAAGGCTTGGATCCAATGTCCAATGGCATCAATTCATTGAGATCATGACATATGTCCAAAGTGAACACGTGTCACAATCTCAACGGGTCTAGTGTACTGAATGCACTAGACTTAACCCAAATTCTTTACCTTTATATCTAGACACGTATCACAATCTCAACGAATCTAATACACTGAATGCACTAGGCTTAACCCAAATCTTTTACCTCTAAATCTAGTGCACAAATATTGATTAGAGGGTAAAGGAACAAGAAGCCCCATGTTTATCCATTTGTTTAACTTTTTGCTTTTTTTTTTTTTAGTATGATTCATCTTTTGAACTAGCGCTCAGTTAACAATAGTGACAAGGATGAATACAGGTGGCAGCTGAAAGAGAAGGATTGTTTTTCCTATTTGTTCAACGAGATAATGGGGTACAAGTTTGGGCCATCAAAGCCCACTTACTTATTTCCTTGCCTAGGGCTACTAGGCCTAAAAACCTTCTCAGCCATATCTAAGCTTTTTGAGCCCAATATTTACCCCTGCAAAAAGACAATGGGCTTAAAAAAACAAAGAAGAATGTTAATGAGTGTCCTTAAGACAATTGTTAATAAACTATTTCATAAAAAATTACATTTATGGAAAACTAGAAAAACTATCAAAACATTAATTACTTTTTTTTATAAAAACTTTTTTTAAATGGTTCACTAAGGGCATTTGTTAACTTTTTCCAAAAATAAATCTAAAAATAAAAATTTCCTCTTTTTATTTCATGCCAATATTTACTAGGCTTCCTAAATCTTCCAGAAAAAAATAATAATAATTCCTTTTCTTGAATGAAGGGTGTTCATGGACGGGCCTATTTGGACCCACAAAAAGAAATTTGAAGGGGAAAAGATGATGATTAGTGGGGTGGGTGCATGGTCTTCTCAATGAGAAGAAAAGGTTAACAGGCAAATCTGTAATGGGGACCATAACCCCAAATGCTTCGCATAAATCTAAAGGATGGACTTCCAGTCGTGCCATGTATTGATTGTGGGCATTTGGGCCTTCCACCACACAATATTACTAAGGAAAAGATGCTATCTGCCTACTGCTACAATGCCAAAACTGAGTTTAAACCAGAGGAAAATGGCTTAAGTGCATTCTTTATGAAGTATTTCTAGAAATTTTTTTATTAAATTTTTTTTTTTGATAATTTTTTTTAAAAATTGTATCAAAATTTTTTTAAATGGTCTATTAACAAATTTCCTAAGCGCCCAGTAACTAGACCTTTAAACTTTTTTTTTTTTTTGTGAGAGTTTCAATCTATAGCGTCCACTCCTAATAATAATACTTTATCATTAGACCAAGACACCAACTAATAAAATATGAACACTAATTTATTTTTGTCTTAGTCTAAAATTTGGACCCTAGCTTGTCCAAGGAACAATGGAGCTTCTTTTTTTCTTTAGAGGGCAAATGAGCTTCTTAAGTATTCCATACATTCCTTCTCAAAAATTAAAAAATAAATAAAAAAGTATTCCATGCATCCCAAATGTTTGGTCCTTTATTCCATTTTGGGAAGTCTCAAAATGAAATACTCTTTCTAAAATTAATAATTAAAAGCTCTACATTCTCAAAAAAAAATTTTAAAAATTAAAATCTCTATCTTACTCCTTTACTTTATTTAAAAATTTAATGTCATTATTTTTCTATACTTTAAATATATGAGGGTATGTTTGAAAATTTGTACATTTTTAACTAAAGACAATATATTAAATAGTATTCACTTAAAAAGTTGAATTTTTAAAAAAATAATTAACATTTTGGAATAGAGATTTTAAAAACCTACACCTTAGCTGGAGAAGCAGCGATTGTCATTGTAAAACTAAATTTGGCCACCAGCAATTGTAATTCTATATGGGTATATGGTTTCTGCTATGAGCTAAGTGCCAAAATTGTTGAGAAATAATGTAATTCTATATGTCCCCCGGTGATTGAAACTTTCTATAGAACTCGGAAATGGGTTGGGTCAATCAAGTTTTGATTCAATCTAGTCATGCGTCATATCGGGTCGGGTTAGAATTTTATTGGATTAAAATGAATTATTGTTCCTCCGTATTTTTCAAATACCAAAAAAAGAATTAACATAGTTTCTAACATTTTTTTTTCTTATCTCTTTCAGTACAATATATATATATATATATATGAAGCAAAGTTTTTTTTTTTTTTTTGAAACTATATATATGAAGTAAAGTTAAATTGCCTATAAAACAAGTGTGAATTTGGATTAGATGTTTAATGAAAGCTTATTTGCTTATCTGAGATTCTGATAAGCCCATCTGATAAAAGTTGGCAAATTATTGTTGTATTAAAGGAATTTAAGGTTGTTAAAAAAGTTGTGTACCAGAAAATAAGCTAAAAAGTTAAAAGTAGAAGAAAAAAATTCAAACTCATACTCATGAAAGATAAGGTAAAGAAGCTTCCCTCTATGTGTGCCGACGTTGGAGCAAACGGCGGTGATGGTTGATGTTGTCGCAAAGTTACTATTTTATTTTATATATTGTGAGTGGGATTGTGACTAGGATTAATCGGAACACATGTTAGAACAACCGCTATTTGCATAATCTTGCAAAATACAAAAAAGTAGTTCATTTTACACATTTTGAGAAAAAAAAACACTCACATCAGCGAGTGTGAAATTGTGTATAAATGCACCAAGTGACATTAACCATGCATATATAAACAATTACTATAACTCTGCATTTAATATTTTAGTATTTTTTGGTAGTGTTGGGTTTGTGAAAGAGAGGGGTAGTAAATGAGGAAATAATAAAAAAATTATAAAAAAAATGAATATTTTATTGAACAGATGCATAGAATAAATAGACTAATATGGATGTTTTGTAAAAATTGTTGTGTAAAATAGAAAAAATAGTTTTTTTTTTTTTTGCACAAAATAGACAGAAAGTTTGCATGAGCTGATGCAGTTGCTCGTACAATATTATTAAATGGGAGAACCACTAAGTATTGCTGATGTGGTCCTCCAAGATGATTGAATAATTTCTCATCAATAATCTTCAACTAATCCACAACATTAGTCAGGAAATAATTGAAGTAGAAAAAAATCAAAATTATCTACACTTGGAAAATCAATGGATTTTGACACCTTGCTTCCCAATAAATCAATAATATCCTTGGGTTCAAAGGTTATAATTAGCTCAATGTAATATTTGACCTACATCAAATCTATAAAATTTAAAAATTTAAAAAAAAATTATCAAAAATGTCCACATTATGATTTTCAGTAATATCTTATTTTAACTCCTTATTTTTCTCACTTCAAAAAAAAAAAAAAAAAAAAAAATCCTTATTTTTTCTCCATTGCCTCCTTATTAAGTTCTTCATTGATCCCAGGTTCATCTCTTAATTTCTCTGGACAAAGCCAACTTAATATGGGATTCAAAGTCACCTTAATATTTAGGTAAACTTTCAACTTTAATATGGGATTCAAAGTCACCTTAATATGGGATTCATAGACTTTGAAAAAAATAGTCTGTTGGCTGTCTTAAGGTACTTTTATGGTTGAAAGATTATCCATAATGGTCAAATTATTACCTAAACTAGGATAGGAGACCTCACATTTTCTTATTCCTAGACTAGTAATAATATCAATTAGACATTATAGCCGTAAATCATAGTTAAAGTCATATGATGGCTGGCGCGTAAACTCAACCTTCCAAGAATGAGATCTCGTTTGCGGGTTGGTTGGAAATACAATGTTGAAAATAATAATGAAGGTTTTAAACTTCCATTTGACAAAATAATATTCAAACTAGACTTTGAGAAATTGGAAGAACTTAAAGAAGTTGAAGTTAAACGAGATAAGTTCGAAGAGTGTTGGTGCCTTTTTTGAAATGCTGCAGACAATTTTGAAAATCCCATATTAAGGAAGCAATGTGGACATTTTTTTTTGCTTAAGAGATAAAAAAAGTTGGTCGGCCGACAGTCTATTGATGAGAGATATGAATCTCATTTTACGGTAACTTAAAAGATTGAAAATTAGATTATTTAAAATAAAGTTAAAACAAAAAGTAACATGGGACTTGCAAACAATACATAAAATAAGAAAAATTTCAACTTGTAATCACTTCTCAAACTCATACTAGTGTTACATCAACAAATTCTCACAGATATAATATAAGATCGATGTGAATTGACATTTCTTAGTATTTTATGGAAATTACAATCCTTGAAAATATTATCAAATGAACACAAATTATAGAAAGATAATAATAATAATAATAATAATAATGATGCTCAATTGGATTAATTGAATGGAATTCGAGATTTTTGTTTTTGGCATATGGGGATCTTCATTTATAGGAAACCATAAAGTGAGATTTATGGTTTAATCTGGCCAATGACCATGACCCATAAACTGCCCCAAGTGGGCCCAAAATATGAGGGCAGTTCATGGTCGGGCCCATATGGACCCACAAAAAGAAACTTGAGAGGGAAAAGATTATGATTAGTGGGGTGGGTGTATGGTCCTCTCAATGAGAAGAAAGGGAGGGGTTATAGGCAAATCTGTACTGGGGTCATAACCCAAAAGCTTAGCCCATCATAAGAACCTCAATTATCTGACAAATAAAGCTAAAAGATGGACTTAGAGTGGTGGCATGTTTTGATTGATGGGCATTTGGGCCTTCAACCACCCAATATAATGAAGTAGAAGATGCTATCTGTCTACAACTACAAAGCAAAATATGCTTTTAACTAATATAAATAATGTTAACACTATTCTTTTTTAGCTGAAATGTGGACCTTAGTTTGTCCAAGGGACAAAGGAGTTCTTATTGGAATTAAAGCAAAAAAACAGAATAAATTAGAAACAAAAGATGTTTTTCACTTTATCATTTTTATAACTATACGTTTTTTTTTTCTTTTAAATTTTTTATTGAGGGCATCATCATACATATTGTTAGAATTATAAGCTGATAAGAATAGGCATGCCCCTCTTGTGCATTAGTAGTCCTCACAAATTTGTGGTTTGCTAATTTTGTTGGAACTAGTCTCTCGTTCCTCTTATTTTTGGATCAGACCTAAGAGGGATATTCTTTTTGTTGAGAACAAAAAGGTTGTGTATGAGCTCATTATTGGAACCTATAAACCCTCACCTCACACCCCTTTTTTCCTCTCCACCTCTATATGGGGTTCTTCTTTTCTTGGCAAAAAACTAAACCTTATTAAAATATTTCATTCTTTTTCTTTCTTTTCTTTTTCTTTTTTTTTTCTTTTTTTTTTTTTTTTTGTGGAGAAAAAAGGCTAAGAGAAAATTAGTTCTATAAATTCTTCTCAAAAAAAAGGAAAAAAAAAAAAAGTTCTATAAACGACCTAAACCTTCCAACCCAAAAGTAGTAAATTCTGCGTGCTTGATTTGTTATAAACTTTTAGAGAGATGCTATGTCTACAACAATTTTACAACATTTTTACAACAAATCATAGATGATTAGTTATTATTGGTTCAAATTTGAAATTAATAGTAAGATTACTTTTTTGCCCCAATAATAATAACCAGTAACAACCTGCCACTTAGGATTTATTGTAAAATTGTTGTAAAAATGTTGTAGACATAGCATTTCTCCAACTTTTATCCAAATATGTGTGTGTGTTAGAAACTATCATAAATGGAAATAGTATGGATTGATTACACTTTCATCCGTAACTATTAGGTCATTTACAATGTACTCTTTAAATTATAAAATCAACCAATGTCTTCATTGGAAATAAGCAAACGATCCCCCACCGTCCATTTCACTGTCAAGACCCAATTGAATCATTTGAAATCCTTTATCTAAGCCTCTCGAAATATTGGTCCAATAAAAACCCAGTCCAATTGTAATCTTAATTTTTTTCTAAAAAAGATTGTAACTTAAATGCACCATATCATTATCGATGATTAAGATGATCAGTAATTTTGCATGTAAAAAAGCAAAAAGAATATAAGTATTAGTTATTATCGATTAAATAAAACAGGATTTACCAAAATTTAAATACAAAAACTAAATTAGTAATATGACACGCAAAAAGAGTGGGTTTTAAATATAAATTATAACATGAAAAGTTAAATAAATATTATTTAAAGATTAAAAAAATAACACTTATATTTATAGCCTTAGAGCATTCGTATTAAACTTTCAAAATGCTAAAATGTTATTTTTTAGCAACACAAACTATAAAATGCATCTACATCAATGAGGGTAAAGCTAAAACATTTAGCACCCATGACAACTTACCGTAGCAATAATCTTAAAATAAAAAATTAATTTTTTATTACATTCTCTCTCTTCTCCTCTTATATAATATTTATTTCTATTTCTTCTAAAAATTTCTTTATTTGCTATCTTCTTTTCTATTTGTCTTTTTCTTATCTCTTTTTCTCTTTTTGCTCTTTCTTCTTCTACTCTTGCTCAAGCTCTCTCAAAAAAAAAAAAATATATATATATATATATATATATGTGGTGGTTGTAAATGGTTTTGGGTCATGGTTTGTTGTGCTATGGTGGTGGCGGTGGATTTTGGGTCATGGGTTCGGTGTGCTGTGGTGGGTCATGGTAGTAATGGTGGGTCACGATGGGTTTGCTCTCTCCAGGTCATGGTGGTAATGGTAGGCAATGGTGGGATTTATTATTTTTTTTTTTTTCCTAGTGGTGTGGGTCTTGGTGGTTTTTATTTTATTTTTTTTTTTTTTTAATTTTTTTTTTTTTGTGGTGGCTTGTGATTGTGATGGTGGTTGTTGTAGCTAGTGGTGTAGGTCTATTTTAATGGGTTTTGCAGTGGGTTATTGATGATAGTGGTTGTTATTGTGTTTGTGGTGGTGGTTTTTTTTTTTTTTTTTTTTTGGTAAGTTGTGCTGCCACGGTGGTGCCGATGGTGAAAGTGGTTGGTTGCTATGAACTTTTTTTGGAAGTTTTATTTTATTTTAATAAGTTGTTTTTATTATTTTAATGAGATGACGGTAAAAATAGAACATTTAATGTTGGGTGTATTATAAGATGAGTTGTTAAAATTGATAAAGTGGTTTTTTAAGATGCTAAATGCTAAAATTTTTGAAAGCTTTGATGGGAATGCTCTTACATAGCTATCTTTTTGTTTTTTTTTGTTGGTAAATGCCTTAGATCTGAAATTATATATATCAAAAGGAGTCAGTGTCATGGTATTAAAAGAGCTTTTTCAATAGCATTGATAATACACAAAGTTGTAAGGTGTGAAAATACATTTGAGGATATATTACCAAATATCAAGTTGCTAGCAAAATATATCTGAAAGCCCTAGCTCCCTCTCACCCAATTCACAATGAAATTATAAATCTATTGAATGCTTCTGGTTTTACTAAGTTATTCTTCTACTTCTAGCCCCAGACTAAATTACACTTTTGACTATTAAAACAAAAACGACGTCATTATGTTGGCACTTAACATCAGATCAATAACAATGATAGATGGAGTGACAATTTAAAAAACAAAATCTAACTTGGTGAATAAAAATGAAAATTCTTAAATTAAGGAACAAAACAAGTACAACTTTGAACTTCAAGAATCAAAAGTGTAATTTAGTCCAAACTCAAAGCTTAATTGGAAGCAAATGGAGATCTTTCTCTCTAGCAAACTTTTAATTTTTATAAATAAAAAAATAAAAAATAAAAAATAGTTTTTGGCTTGGTTTGAGACAAATTCCAAACACATGGGCATGCATCACGAGCAAAATAAAAGATCGGATAGGATATGAGGATTACGACCTCTAGAATTAATAAAGTTGATGTAATTATGTAAACCAAGAAGAAAAAGACAGCAACTAGAAAGTATTAGAGAATTGATTGTTTGTAGTGCAGATATTCAAAAGCAGCCGTGTAGTTATTATCTGTTATGTGGAGATAGTGAGAGAAATCATGTTGTGGAAAGTTGTTAATTAGGCTAATAAGTTGCATCAATCAACTCTCTGTTTCCTCATATAGACTTTTATTTTCTTCTCGCCTATCTGCCATTCTAAGTAATATAATTAATGAATCTTAAAAACTCATAATATAGGCCTCACAAAATTTTGTTCGGTTGGTGAAAAGCAAACAGTCTTGTCATATTCCCTTCCAAATAACAATCACTCATATTCAAAGGTTCATATCAATATTGTAAATTACTTCCAAAGAGTTTTCTGGCTAACATTACAGTTAAATTCACTACTAGCTAGTAGTTTTTCCTTCCATGTGACGTAGCTATACTTCTAAAATTTTGGATTTTTTTAAAAGCAAAATAAAATAATAAATATTTTTAAATATGTTTTTTTTTATATACTTAGGTTAAGTTTAGGTCAGGTTTAGGGTGGAGAGATAATAGCCGCCAAGGGCGGCGTTAAGTGTTGTTCAGGGGTTCAAATGAACCCCCTGACTTGAAAATTTTAAAAAAAAAATTGTATATAAAAAAAAAAATTATTAGCTTACTTTACTTTAAAAAATATCTTTGAAAACCTTGACTTAAACTTTGCACACCCCAATCATAGATAATTCCAACTCAAAACTAAACAATAACACAAGTCAACCCAGTCCAAAACTAAAACAACACAGATCAATCCATCCTAAAACCAAACAACAACACAGATCATATAGATCTCTCTCTCATGAATCTCATTTCATCTCAGTTAATTATGAACTCACTCCACATTCAAGGGCGAGGAAAGGCCAAAATGACTATCAACACCATTAATCAAGGCAACCACAACCAAACACCGTCCAATGGGTTTACAATTTTGTATTCCAAATAGCTAGGGGAGCAAATGGGATAGATAATCAAGTAATCTTAAGTGTAATCAATGTATTATTAGCTCTATAGAATCTGTCTGGATGGAGAATGTACCACGAGACCTTTTCATGTTCTTGAGGTTGATCTAAATAGCATTCCTTAATAATATGCACCGAAATTCTTCTCCAAAAAAAAATCCTAAATTATTTCAAATTGTATATAAAAAAAAAAAAATGATATTATGGAAGTAAATATTTTCGCATACATTGTTAGCACACTATTCTCTCTACTTGTTATTTCATTTTGAACCTATGCCAATTTTAGAGACCGAGAGTATGTTTTAGCCTAAAAATAAAATAAAAGATTGAAAAGAAAAAAAAAAAAAAAAAATCATCAAGACCACTATGTTATTTAAGATTATTCGAAAACTTCATACTCCTATAAGCATAACATGGACCTTTGTGCTTGCAACTTTGCATGTGACGGGGGAAAATTCCAACTAAGAATGTGATTGCGCACCAAACTAAATTTCAATGGCCACCTAAACGAGATTGCATTAGGATAAGCATATGAACCATTTACATCACTGGTAATTTGTAGTACAAAACCACCTAATTTTGCTGATCCTTCCACTGTTATATCATATGCGCTTGTTTCAAGTATTGGACATAAGTTGGGAAAAAGAATCTTTAAAATATAATCAAAATATAAGATAAAATTTTAATCATTTATCTATTATTCTAACATGAATTATTTAGAAAAAAATCTTTATGTTAGTTATACTCTTTAATTGATAAAAAAAAATATTGAAAATGTCATACACATTGAGGATGCGGTTTAATCTTCTTACACTAGACCAAAAAAAAACTAGCCAAGCCAATATTAAAAATTTAGACTTGTTCATTTGATTTTGTTTCCAACACAAACTGAAGTTAAGTTCATTATCAAACAAAATTACACATTCAAGTTTGGTTCATTTATTTGTAGAGCAAGCTCGAACTTGTTCACTAGCTATTTGATTAACTTATTCTTTTTCAATTTATTGTAAAATCATGATTAAAATGTTTTACCCCTTCATAAATCTATGAATTTTTACTATAAATGAATTGTTTATGTTTGGAATAAATTACAAATAATAATTTTATATTATATGAACCAATTTACAAACTTATACAACCTAATTTAAGTCTACATAAATATATTTTTTGACATTTATACATATAAATATATAGTTGATTCGAGCCCTCAAGTTAATGAGCTTGTTCACGAACACATTATTAAGTTTGAGTTTAGCCCATTTAATAATTAAGCCTAAAATTTGGCTTGAATTTGGCTTGTTTACTAAACAAACAAACATAAACAAATTTTTTCTCAAATCAAGTTAAAATTGTACATAAACAATTTAGTTTATTTACAGTCCTAGTAGTTCCCCTCCCCCCTTGTGATAGAATAAAATATTGAAATTTTTTCAAAGTTTTTTAGATGTCGACTTAATTGTCCTTTATAGTCAAGCCATTCAAACATTATAAGTGTTCATTTGGATTAGTTTTAGTAGCTTGAAAACGTACTTTTTGGGGGGGAGGAAAAAAAACAAACAAACAGCAATTTCAAAAGGCAGTAGTGCCAAGTAGTGACGAAGAAAGATTGCTCAGGCAGAAAGCTCTAGTACATCATCTTCAATATATAGTTTAAAACTGTGTGGTACACAAAGTGCCAAAAGAATCATGTAGCAAATATTGGAAGCTATGATGTGAGTGGAACTTATTAGAATAAAACAAAGAATAGGACATAAGATTTCATAGAAAACGCTATCTAACCATAGAAGAAAATGGGCTGGACAAGGAACAGTAATATATTGCATTAAAAAAAAGAGTTATTTAACTCACTCATCAATGTCAAGAATAAAAATCATTACATGCGGTAATGTTGAATAGATATATTGGTTAACCCAATCTATAAGCGATATGAAAATTCTCAGATCACATCTTTCAATTTCTTGAATCTATCAAAACAAAAAGAACAATCAAAGCAAGCAACCACATTTTTTAGCCCGAATCATGGATCTACGTCAACCAACCAAATTTATCATAAGTTACAGTAGTACTCAAGTATGTACTATCTAATTTATTGGTGACCCACCTCCAGATCCTATTGACATAGATTAAGAAGAGTCTAGCTTGTAATCAAAGCAACACATTTTTTTTAGAGATTACTAATTACCGATACTGACATCTTGTTTGCTAGTCCTACTTTCTGTGTATAAATGTGTAAAATTGAGTCATTTTTCTATTTTGCATTGTTTGAAGTAAATGTTTTGATAGTGACATAGATAATAATATGCATATTGTGCTAATAATTAAATATATAAAAGTGTAGAGGCATGCAACTGAAATCTTATTAAGAATATCAATCAGTTATTTTCTTTACTTTTTTTTTTTTAATCTATTAATGGTAAGCATATTAATTTGGTTCTTCCATGCCAAGACTACACAATCATATAACCCTATTTGGCTTAGCTATTTAATTAGTTTATCTATATGTAAATTGTACGCAATATAGGAATAGTAACATTAATTAATAACCATAAAAATAATCAATGTTGATTTTTATGGTTGGCAACTTGCAACCACAAGTTTGCTTTCCTTGAAGATATTTTTATACGTCTATATGTCCTTTAAAATTTTGTTCAACTCTCTCATTTTATACTTTACATGATACAAACCTCCTAATATAATGACATCGCAAGCCTTAAGGATCATTTGCCTAATTATTAGGAGCAAATGTCCTCCTGGTTAATCAAGTAATGGTTAGATGTGCATCCTTTTTCTTTTTTGTTAAAATTTTTTCAAGTCGTATTGGATTTTCTTAAAAAAAACAAGGGCCTAAAAATTTGGACAAACATTATTAATTAATGGGTGTTAGCTGAGTACCAAGTCCAAATCAGATTTTAATTTTTCAACCAACTTAAATTTAATCTAACGCCCAATCAAGAAATTATTCTATAGTTCCTCAAAAAAAGAAATTATTCTACATATATGATGTACTACTCTTTCTTCACATAAAGATGGATGCTATATGTGGGATTCATATGTAAAGTCCACATTTTTGTCAGAAGAAGGTATATTATACAGAGCACATTAATAATTTCAACATCCTAATCGGAACATGCAAGACATTATTTAATACAAATACATTATAATGAATTTTGTTGCTGGGGATAATTACTAAAAAGTTCACATGTACAAACAATCAAAGTATTCTTCCTATGAAGAGCCATTAATCTATAACCGAATGAAAGAGTCGTCCAAAGTTTAAACCTCATCATCTAAAAGAAATTGGAAAAAATATATATATATATATATATATATATGTGTGTGTGTGTGTGTGTGTGGAAGGTGTTGTTAACCTAGTCTATAAAGTCTTTTAAATTTTGGATGTCAAAAAATTTAGATTTGTAATTGCCCTAATTTTCTTTCATTGATGTTCATTGATATATATATTTAGTCTTTTAAATCTTGTTCATTGATGTTCTTAGGGTTTTAGAGAGACCTCGATTTATTTCTGCTTTGATATTTGAGAAGTCCCCCTAGACGAAAGAATAAGACAACATTTTTTTTAATGAAAAAAAGAAAGAAATAAAGAAGGAGAAGAAACAAATGACATATAAGCTTGATTAATGAGTCACCAACAACTTCTATCAATTAATGAGTTGAAATTGAATATATTCCAGCACAGTTACAAAACAATCTTTAGGGGATAAAAGCTATGAAATTCCACTCTAGCTTTCGATTGAGTGAAAGGTCAACTTGTTCAAATGCAGTTGTTAACAAAAAAATTAGAAAAAATAAAATAAAACCCCATATCCATATGGGTTAATCCACATAACACATAAGCTTGATTCATACAATGATCATAAAGATAGGGGCAAAAAAGGTGTGTGTGTGATCCAAAATTCGTAAATCTATTTTTAAATTAATGTGAAATTCAAATAATGTAGTGTGGTCCAAGGGTTTTTTTTTTTTTTTTTTTCCCAATACTTTCAACGAAATTGGGGGCGATTGGATTGTTTCTAGAAGTTTCTAGGACATCTGCAAGATTTCTATGAAAAATAGAGGCAATCTAGTAATTTATGTGTTTTGGAATTAGTCTAGCAAGTTTGGAGGTAGTGTTCGTAATCTAGTAATTTTGTTGGTAGTTATGATTGATCTAGTCCCTTTGAGGGTTTCAAGGATTTTGTGTTGGGTTGAAATTGATCTCGATTAAATTAGGGTATTCTACAGATTTTAATGACCTCAAGGTTATTTTGATCATTTTCGCTCGATTTAGAGTTAATTTAATGATTTTATAGGTTTTAAAGACATTTTGATTATTGTGGCATGATTTTGGGTTAATTTGGTGATTTTTGTGATCCTAGGAGCATTTTGATCATTTTGGTGGAGTTTTGGGTTAATTTGATGATTTAAATAATATTAGGGGCATTTTCGATGAAGTTTGGGGTTTACAGTGATTTTGGTGATTCCAATTGGGGTGGGGAGGGGGAGAAGGGGGGGGGGGGGGTCTTAGGGATATTTGGTGAAATGTAAGTGGTGTTTTGGGGCATTTTGGTAATTTTAAAGGTTTTTAATGACTTTTTACATGATTTCCAAAAATTATGGGTTGTTTGGTAATTTCTAGAGGTTATTGGGGGCATTGTAATAATTTCAAAAAATTGAGTCAAGGTTCTTGAACCGATGGCCTTTAAATGGATGTGGTATTATGTGTAACTTAGATGCAATATCTTCTATTCTTCTACGAGGAGAGTATATTATGAGAAATTTTTCTCACATGTGAGGATTTACTTATAAAAATGAGATATTAATGTTTTATAAAATAGACGTTATCCATGAAGCATTACACAAAATAATAAATCTATTTTTATGCAAAAACTATCTTATGAAACCATCTCATAAAGCCCCTCTCTCGTACCATGTGTGAATTCCATGCAGGTAAGTTTCACAAAAAAAGAAATGTCTCAATGAGATACCTTCTTTCTTTTTCTTTTTTTTCTATTTTTTAACGAATGTTAGGCAGCAGGATTGGGTTGGACACTTAGACTCACTGAACCCAAGTCCATTGAAACCAAATGGGTAGGGTTTTTTAACCGTGACGGGTCGGGTCAAACCCAACCTGTCCCTTTCATTTCCTATGATTCAATCAGCCACATCCCCTGCCATTCTGGAACTCTCTCTCTCTCTCTCTCTCTCTCTCTCTTCATAAGTATTATGGTCCTTTTGCTCTCATGGCCACCGTAGGTATTGCCAACCATTGCCAGGAACCACTAGTAGCCTCACTATTTCTTTCTCTACCCTCCCCTCTCTTCTCAACCTTCACAATTCTCCCTCACCCTTCTTATCTCAATTGGGTCACCATTGGTTTTGCGTTGACTTTAATAGTTTTGCTAATGACAGGTAAAAGCAACAAGGGAGCTCATTACTGTAAAATCTTTAAGAAAGGCCCAGCTCCAGCTTAATTGCTCGTGGTGCTTTGGCTTATCTGTGGGTGGGTTTGATGGGATGGGATTTTTCGGGGGATTTTGTGATTTCCTTTGTGTGTTTCATTCAAGAGTTTTTTCTTGACAACCTCTGTGATTGATGGTTTCGCTGTTTTGTTGTTGGGTGTGTGTAATAGTGATTGACCATCGGTATTTTTGATCGCTAGCTAGTGTTTTGATGAGTCTGTTGTGCATGAATATAAGCTAAAAAGTTCTTAGCATTTGGTCATGAACTTCATTCAATTCTTCTCTAAAATATTTATCAATTTTCTGTACAAAGTTTCTTTGGTAATTAGACAAATTAGACAAGAGTTGGTGTAACAGTGGCATGGGCCACAAAGACCTGTCTTTTAAGTATCAGTTTGGACCCACAGAAACCTGCCTTTTGTTGAGAGAATAATGGAAGCACTGTGTTGGTGACGTGGCACACCTTATTGTTCAACAAAATAAAATTTTCAGGTCAATCCAATACATGCTATCTTTGTGAAACCCATAGGTTTTGAAAAGAAAAAATTTGTTAAAAATAGCCAGAGCATGACCTCATTCCAAGTTCTAGTGGTGTACCACTCAGCCATATAAATATACCATCTAGGGTTAGGGTTAGGTACCCCAAAAAAAGGCTAACATTTTCTTCTACTTATCATCTAGTTTGGATGAATAAAGTGGAAACCCAAAAAAAAAAAAAAAATTTCAGGCACCCATTTCCACTATTTATAAAGATCAAAGAATTGGGTTTCCTAAATTGATCAGCTAGGGTTTTGGAGGATGAAGAAACGGCAAGTAGTAATGAAGAAAGATTGCACAGGAGGGAAAAACTCTACCACATCATCTTCAATGGTAAGAACTGTGAGGTATGTTGAGTGCCAAAAGAATCATGCGGCAAATATTGGTGGCTATGCTGTGGATGGGTGCAGAGAGTTCATGGCAAGTGGAGATGAAGGGACAAATGGTGCGCTTCTGTGTGCTGCTTGTGGTTGCCACCGGAATTTCCATAGAAGAGAAGTGGAAACTGAGGTAGTTTGTGAGTATTCACCTCCTACTTTCAATGATTAGATAACTATATATAGAGATATAATAGCCCTTTTGTATGTGTTAATAGCTAGATGGTGTTTTGTGTGATTTTATCATTTTACCGATTGTTATCTTAATAGAACAAATTGTTGTTGCAAATCCTCATCAACAGATCATATGACTCTTTTGTCAGAGAAAATCAAACTTTTTAAGTATTGTATTATATATAATTTGATGGGTAAGTTATCAATTGAGAAATCAAACTACATGTACTTCATTCTTCAGGGGAATATAGTTTCTTTTCATTTTTATTTCTTTTATCATCTTAGCCCAACTCCTACTCCAAGAAAAGTGAAAAGGAAAAAGAAGGGTAAGAATGTAGCCAAATTTTGTTTGTTATATTAGAAGGAAGATGAAAACTTTGAGATTGTCTGTATTGGTACAAAAGTATACACGTGAAGAATAAAAGGAAAGAGATGGAGATATCCATTTTTGGCTATATTAAATTTGTTAAAGTTAGCTATTCCACCCAAAATATAGTCTCTAAAATTATAGATGTACAATTTCCAAATTAAATATGGTTCTTTATTCTTTAGCATCTGATGCATGAATTGTCTTTCTTTTTTTTTTTCCCCTCTTTAGTATTATTATTTTTTTGCTTTTTAAGTTGTCTAATAATGATTACCATTGGTTTTTTATATGCAACTAAGGAAGATGAAACACGAATAGACAGGAAAGGAGGAACTTCAACCGATATAAACTAACTTATGTCACCCAATAATTCATTTAACCAAAACAAAGTCCTTTATAGCAAATGGAATTTTCTTCATCTTGTCAAAGCAAATAATTCTTAGTAGCTAGCTTACATATCAGGCATGGGACCCTAAGTTAATAAGACAGTTCAATATCCTTCTTTACTCCATTTAATTTTCCTTCATAATATCATCTCAATTCAAGTTCTAAGAGATATGCAGTGATAAAAACTGGGATACTCAGTTATGTCTAGCAAACTTGAATGAAACACTCGGTGAGTTTTAATTGTTTCTTGAAGCCAAAAAATTGTGAGAATTCTTCTTTCTTGATTGAAGATGGTTTCTCTTTGCAACAATCATTTGGTATTTGGAATATAACATCCAGGAAGGCCCACATGCCCAATCATGCTATGGCCACATTTTTATTTAATATATAGTATTACTCAAAGGCAACTATATATGCTCACGCAGCAAATTTTTTAATGTTGTAGAAGTGACCCAGTTTTTTTTGTTTAGTGGTGAGTGGAACTTATCAGAAAGATAAAGAATAAGATAGAAGATTTCATATAGAATATTGTACCACTATGAAATTAGTTCAAAGTGAAGTTGTGCCTAATGTATATTCCTTCAGAACAATATAGGATATTTTCATTTTGAGATCCATATATCCACAAAGATAAACTTTCACTAATAAAGCAAAAGAAAGTGGTCAGACAGTCATTGAAAAGACTGGTTTTCTCCTATGGAATTCATAATCTTACAGTACTACCCAACTAGAGAAGAAAGTGGTTTGGACAAGGAACAGTAATCTATTGCATCAAAGAATTAACTCGCTTATCAATGTCGGGGATAGAATCATTACATGCAATAGTGTTGAGTAGATATATTGGTTGACCTAGCCAATATGAACTATGAAGTTTTTCAAATCACATCTTTTAATTTCTTAATTCTATCCAAACTAGCTATAAGAAACATCATCATCTTCTTCTTCTTCTTCTTGGTTTTTTCCTTTTCCGTTATTTTTTTTTTTTCCTGGGATATGTACTTGGCTAGTTGATTTAAGTCAACCAACCAAATTAATCACAATTTATTTACTCATCGTTTTACTATCTAAATATATTGTTGACCCACCTCTTCATCCTATTGACAAAGAGTAAGAAATGCTCGGCATGTAATTAAAGCTGCACATGTCTGTTTTTAGAGATTACTAGCTCGCATTACTGCCTTCTTGTCTGTTGTTCCTTCTATTACAATTATATGAATGCGACTTACTTCTTTTCTCCCTTTCTTTCTGTCTTTACTGTTGAGTTCCTTTGAGAATATCACATACAAAGCAAAGTACATGGTCAGCAGCTTTTGGTTCTTCCATGACTGTGCAAACATAAGACACTCTGTGGCGTAGTTAGTTAATTAATTAGTTTGTCTACACGTAAATTGAGCATACCAGAATATTCACGTTAATAACCATAATCTTGTTTTTTTTAATAGTCATTAACTTTGTAGCCGCTAGATTTCTTTCCCTCCAAATATTGCCATATATGCGTATATGTTCCATGGGCAATGGTTGTTACAAATAGCACACACTGTGTTACTATGTTTCAATAACTAGAAACGTGAGTTAGTATTTTCAGTTTATGAAAATACACAATATTGTGTGTAGTAGAATTTACTCTCTGTTTCATTGTTCCTTAAAAGTTAAAACTTTGTGTGAGTCTCCTGTGTTGTACTTTACATGATACAAATCTAAAAAATTATATGCCCAATATTGGATGAGGGGTAAACATTCTACTAGGTAACCAAATAATGGCTAGAATTGGCTCCATTTCTTGTAAAAGTTTTGCAGGGTGTATTGGATTTTCTAAACACCAAGTGCCTACAGATTTAGATTAATATCATTAATTAAGGAGTGTTAGTTGAGTTTGAAGTCAAAATAAGATTTGAATTTTCCAACCAATTTCACTTTAGTCTAACCCTCAATCGAGAAAGTATTCTACTTTGTGTATTACATCTCTCCTCTTATATAAGTGTGAGTCTCATGTAGTGGGAGGAAGATGTAGTATATCAAATATACTGAACAATTTCATGATCTGGAAATTGAATAATTCTCATTTAAAATGTAAGATATTAATTAACACTAATATATAATTATAATCAATTTCTTAATTAGTTTGACTAAAAAGCTTATGAATGATCAAATGTACAAGCAAACATATATAGTCTTTTTCTTCTGAATAGTCATTAATCTATAACCAAATAAAAGAGTAGCAAAGGGTTCAAATCTCACCATCTAAAATAAAAATAAATAAATAAAAGAAGAAGGAGGTGTTGTAAACCTAGATATGTTGTAGGCCCAACTTTCTTTCATCCATATAAATTCGGATTTTAGTCATGCGATGATTTAGATTCCTCTATTTGTTTCTCTTAGCCAGATGATGAGAGGTCTCCTGAAAGAAATTAAAAAAAAAATAAAAAGTTTCTAAAAAATAAAAATAAATAAATAAAAGAAAAGGTGGGGGAAAAAAGCAAGAGAAAGAGAGAGAGAGAGAGAGAGAGAGAGAACAAGAGGAAGTAGTAGCCCACAAAATTAAAGAAAAAAAAGGACAACAACTGGACCATTCTAACATATATGTAGGTCGGCCCAATATGCCTTTAATCCTCCTTGTTCTCTAATGTTGGCTTCGTAGGACCGCAAACCACGTTTTGTTTTTGTTATACTGTTTTGGCTGAGGGGGGAGCCCCCCTTCTAGCTAGAGCATGAAGGAAAACAACAAGAAGAAGAAGTGCAGAACCACATGACTCATAATTAGAGCCATTAATGCATCACCAAAAGCTTCTATCAATTTATGAGTGAAAAGGTGAACATGTTTCAAACAATCTTTTATAAGGAGATGATTAATTAAAGAGGTGTGGAATTTCACTATGGTTCTTGATTAAGTGAAAGGTGAAATTGACAACTTGTTTGTTTAAAAAAATAAACTGAAAATTTCCTGATAGGGTAAGAGGTAAGAGGTATAGGTAGAACTTCATTGTCTATGGAGAATTTTGTTAAAGAAAACGGTATTGTGATTTCAACATCAAAAGAAAGATTGTTTTGAACACGACACCGCCCCCACTCACTGTGGAGGGTTGGTTGGAACTTGGAAAAGCAATAATTCCAATAAAAAAATCTGGGTCCAATTATTGCTGTGCTGTACAAGAAGTCCATAATAGAATTATGTCCTTGCAATGTTACGTCTTACCAAAACCAGAGATACACCAAAATTACAGCCTGCATGTAACATCATCAACATGTGAGTAAGTGCATGTGGATGTACTTTGGGACTGTCCTAGGCCACAGCCCACTTTTAGAGTGACTTTCTTTTTTTTCTTTTTCTTTTTTACTTCACTCTCACTGCTAGTACTGACATGCCTCAGTTCAGTTTGAGTGGTCTCATTCTCAAGTTTGAAATATTATAGGCTATAGCTCATAGGTTAATCATTTTCATTAGGTCGGAATAATGTTGAATAAGAAAGAAGCATATTGCAATATTCTTACCTAAATGTCAGAAAAAAGTCTAGCAAAAACAATATAGATGCACACATATATACCTAAATCTCATAAATAGATCTTGAGTACGTTTGTTTAAGCTGTCACAAAAACCTTTAAAAAGGGTGTCTGTAAAAAATCTAGACTGCTTGCGTATTTGAAACGGCGTTTTACACATTTTTAAAAATTCAAATTGATTTTAAAATGATTGTTTAAATTGCACAAACACCTAAACAAACGCACCCTTAATTTGTAAAACTACATTCACTAAAAAAAGCATATTGCATACTTACCTAAATGTCATTAACAAGTTTAGCAAAAATAAAATACACATATAGGAGACAAATCTTGAGCCCGTTTATTTAAGCTGTTGCAAAAACCTTAAAAAGAAGTGTTTGTAAAATAAATAAAAAAACCTAGACTCCTTGTGTATTTAAAACGGCGTTTTACACATTTTTAAAAATTCAAATTGATTTAAAAATGCGTGTTTAATTTACACAAACACCTAAACAAATGCACCCTAAATTTGTAAAACTACATTCACTGAAAGAAGTATATTGCATTCTTACCTAAATATCATAAACAAGTTTAGAAATAGATCTTGAGCCCGTTTGTTTAAGTTATTTCGAAAATCTTTAAAATGTGCATTTGTAAAAAAATATAGACTCCACGACATATTTGAAACTGCATCTTTAAAAATGCAAATTGATTTAAAAATAAACAAAGGAACCCTTATTTAGTAAATCTCCATTCACTGTCCCCGATAGAGAAATTGTCATATGTATTCTACATGATCAACCAACAGGAACCAAGTACCAATGGCAGCATTAAGAAAATGAATTCTAAATTGGAAAATGATTTGCCTCTTTTCATGCTTTGCCTGTATTTTGAAACGCAAACATCTCTGAAGAAATGATGTCTACACAAGGCAAAGGTGCTTCAGTTAGAAATGTAAGGGCTGGAATTGGAGATAAAAGCACCAGAGAATTTTTAGATGAATTTATGTTTCTCATAGCACGGCGCTGAATAATGTTGTAAAGCTCTATGGGCTTGCTGTAAATTGAGGCTCTCTTCGGCAGCAATTAACATATTTTTATATAATATGGCCTCACAGGCTAATTGCTTTGGATCTTGCTTTGAGTTGAATAAAATTGTGACATCTAAAAGAAGAAAATGGTATTGTTACCAATTCTTTTCTTTTTTTTTTTTTTAAAAAAATTGGGAACATATGGTATTCACTCCTGATGATAGCTCTTTATCATCAAATCAAGACACTAATCAGTTTTTTATGTAGGTGGAGATTGAATCTCAGATTTCTTATATAACCATTAGAGGCTTTATCAATTGAACTAACTGAAACCCACTTCTGCTATTGTATCCTAAGTATGAAGTGCAAAAAGGGTTTCCAACATTAGTTGATAAAATATCTCGCAAACAGCACATTTTGTCTCAAATTTTTGTTCCTATGACCATAAATTAGTAAATAAAATGAATTTTTTAATTTAGAAATTAATTATTTAGATAATGATATTAAAAAAATTTAATAGAAAAAAAAATAGAAAATATTACCTAGTTTTGTCCTTCAACTTTATATTGTAGCATGAAATATTATTTGTCACCCTCAAACTTATTGAATTAACGATGACACATGTTAAAGGACAAACGATGTAATATCGATCTCTTAATTGCTTTCTCTATTTTATGGGCAAATTAATAAAGTTTTTGTGAAAGGACAAAGTTTGGCAACAATGTTAGTTATAGCTTAATGTTACAACTGTACTCAATATCTTTTATTAATGTGAATTTATGGGCAAATTATGGACAAACGATGTAATATCTCTTAATTGCTTTCTCTATTTTATGGGGAAATTAATAAAGTTTTTGTGAAAGGACAAAGTTTGGCAACAATGTTAGTTATAGCATAATGTTACAACTTTACTCAATATCTTTTATTAATGTGAATTTTGACAAATTCATCATTGGATTATATTTTCTTCTTAAATCCTTCATGCTTGTAAAATTTTCAGAAGATCAAAGATTATAATTATGTCATCAATCAAATGTTTAAATTTCATATTTTTTTAGTCTAAAATTAGACATAAAAAGTAAGTTTTGGATCGGATAATAAATAATATCCAATTGACATAAAATTTGACATGTGTGTTAAAAATATAAAAAACATGTAATTCAACGATTTAATTTCTAAAATATATAACAATGTTAATTTTTTGAGAGAAAGCTGTAGTCTTAAGCTACAACCAAGCTTATAGTCAAACTTTGTCTTTTGTGAAATATCAATTAGTTAAATCATTATTTTGTAAATTATGAAATTCATTTTTCTATTAATTATTTATATTCATAAGAACAATTAGGTGTACTTAAAATTTTGGCCCCCTCAAATTACGGTTGTCGCAATCATAATTCTACTTGATAAAAAGACATAATTAATAAAATGCAAGACGTGGAGATATAACAACAAGAGAAAATAACTTTTTGACATCCTAAAAGACCTAAAACACAAGTATCATCTTCCCCATGCTTAATCATCAAGTTTAACTGAGGGAAAGATTAAATGCAAGACAAAACAATTCTTCTTCTTTTTTTCCCCCATTTTTGATTTAATAACAATCTGATTCAGGTATCGCTAAGATGAATCATGGAAAATCATGTGAACAATAAGAAAAGGCCTAATTATCTAGGGCTTAGGGATTATTTACACACATGATCCCTTGCATATGAGTTTGAGTGATAGACCTTCCTTGTTGATGGCTTGATCACCCGAGCCTCACTATCACTGTAACGATCACCACCACCATTGTTACTCTCTTATGGCCTCCATGGAGTAGTTGTGTTGCTATTGTTGTTGGATGTGTTTTGAAGTGTTTGTTTGCTGAAATTGAATGTTACAATATTGACTAGTAAGTGAAAAGATGGAAAAAAATAAAAATTAAAGGACCCCTTTTGTTGAATGACTTTCTCCTGATTATGAAAAGTAATTTTTAGAGTTTTTAAGTTTTACGGGTTGTGCCTTTTAGAGAATTGATCCTTATCTTTTGTCCCCAATATATATTTGTTGTTGATTTAGGGTAGACTGCCATTTGACAGTCTACAGGATGGTGAGAGCTTTTATCTTTCTTTCTTCTTTCTTTTTTTTCCTTTCTTTTTTCTTTTTTTTTTTTTTTTTGAGTTTTTATCCGGTTTTGTTCCTTTAAAAAAATATTTTTAAGAGATAACTCAAGTTTTAAAGTTTTGATAGTTTCTTTTAATGATTAGATTAGCCTAATTTAAGACTAATTTTCAAAATTGTTAAAATTATAAAACATTTATGGAAGGATGGATAAATGATTATTTTAATAATTCAAGAAATTCTTTATTATCTGGTAGGATTATCCTATGCTTGAATGTCCTTTTTTTTTTTTTTTTAAATACTAAATATTTTAATACAGACACATGGAAAAAGGGGAAAATGTCTTAAAGAAACTAATAGTGATGTTACTGATATATATCCAAAAAGGCCATTATTATTTTTTGTTTGGACTAGTGGGAATTAAACTTTTGATTGAATTTAAACAATCATTTGAGAACCAATCAAAATTAACCAAGTTCAAGCATGCTCATTTTAATACCATCTTATGACCAATGGAAATTTAAATCCCTAGGTCAATTTTGGAATTTTCAGAATGAGTAAAATGGGTACTAATTTGCTCAAATATGAAATTTTGTAAGGTTAGGAAATGGTCTACATACTCTTTGTAATCTTTTTCCTTATAATGCATACCTTTGGTGGATTAGGTCCCTGGTTTTTCTTAATTTGGGGGTTTTTGTCTCTTATGCGTGACTTTTATTTTGGTAATATTATGTGTGATAGTTACTCCAGCTAACTTGTTAGCATTTGTTACGCAATTATCACATGCTTGCTATTTAACTTTATTGAAGATCCAAAACAATTTGAAGGCCCATCTCAATGGTCCATACAGCCCATCATTGGTGACACTATTTTGTACAGTAATCCTTTCTTTTTCTTTTTTCTTTTTTACCGTAATAGTTTTAGCAGCTGCAATGTTAATTCTGTGTAGAGAGAATCAAATAGAGCTTCTTATATTCTTAGGAAGGGGCTTATTTTTGTAATAACTTACTTCTCAGACTTTTTCTTTTTCTGCTATAAGTAGACTTCAAATTCATTCAAAGAATCTTCTCAACAAAAAAAAAAAAAAAAATCATTCAAAGAAAAGACAAACAACTTGCAAAAGGAAGGAATCAGTCTTATCTCTATCTTAGAACCCAAGACAAAAAATTTGATTAGGAGGAAATGTGGATAAATTCCTTTATGTCAATTCAAAAGTGCCCTTTAGTTACAATATGGGCCATAAAATTAGCCTCCTTAAATGTATGATTTACAAACCATTCTGAGAAGAAATTCAAAATTAATTCTGTTTCATCTGTAATACGTTGATCGACCAATGAGAGAAGGAAAAGTCTTTCAGTAGAGGTAGAATCACATTTAAAGCAACTCATTCTCAAATTACATGTTTGTACCCTAATTGTAATGCTTTTGATGCTAGTAGCTTGACTGCTTTTAGTAGAACTTAGTCTTGTGTATCAGCACTGTCTATACAAAGATTATCGAACTATAAACTGTGCTACTCCATCTCAATTTTAATTGGTGATAAGGAAAATGTACTTATGCTTTTTTTTATGGTACTTGACACCATACCTTAAAAGTCTATTTTTAGAGCGGTTTTAAAGAGTCAAATTATGTTCCCTCCAACAATTGCCGTCTCATAATGACGTTCCTACGACTTAAACTCATGATCTTAGCCCTGATACCATTTGTTGGATCGTGAATTATGTCATTTTACCTCAAAACCAATTGGTAATAAAGAAAACATATTCAAGTCTTTTATAACATTCAACATTGCACCCCAGGAACCTGTTTTAGAGCAATTGTAGGGAGTGGAATTGTTGTCACCCCCAAGAAAGATATCTCTTTTTTTGGTTGCTACCTACAGTAGCTAGATATGCCTTCTTCTATCTAATGGATTACATCAAAATCCATTTTCACAAAAGCAAAATTCATATGCAGGGGATCATGAGTTACTTCTATGGTGTTTCGTACTTGCACAATCACAAGATTCAGAATGATCACTGTACGTTTTAATAATTTATCTACTTAAAAGTATAAGATCAAGCACTTTCCACTCAGTTCAATTTGCCTCATATTGCGATTCCTTGTCATCCATATTAGATCGCAACACGTATCCACAAAAATAATAGAAAGCTCACATGGTCATGGCCCTTCCCTCTCCTCAATTCAACATAAAGATATTCATTCAGCCAAAATTGTAGGCATGAATTCTCTATTGTCCACACACTAACAATGTTTTTTTGTACATTTGTTGAAGCACACAAACGCTATCAATCACTTATGATAATAGACATAGAGAGGAAAAAAAAAAGGCCCACCGCCCACCATAAACTTAGTTACAAAGAGCCCAAAGCTTGTGATGGGAAACACAAAATAGACATTAGACAAAGGGAGATGGGTTTACAGCGCATAGTGCGCAGTGCTGTCGTTTTGGCGCAACTTTAGGTCATGTGCTTGGCTCAGTTAGGTGCACATGGATGATGAACAATCCATGGTCCCCAATCAATTATTAGATCCCCAATCAATTATTTTTCCTTAGCCCTAATCTCCTACTTTTCTTGTACATACAGCTCTTCTACTCTGGCTACCTAAGATCTTGCCACGTCATTCTACCAAGTTTCTGTATGGTTGATTTCCTGTCCACGTATGACATTTGCTTATTTGGTGATTGATGGAGTGAGATTTTGTGTGCACTCAATTGTAGAGTAGAGTAATCAGTTTCTTATACGAAGTACTATATGATAAATGCTGGACGTTGGAGACTTTTTGGAACTGTGATTAATGTGATCTGATTTATGGTTTATTGCGGCCCCACTCCATAACTATTTAAACTAACTTACCCATGTTATAGACAACAGTGCACTGGCTATTTCTATTACAGTTATACCCTTTTATAAGTTTATTAACAAATTGTAGATTTGATTTAGATCACAATTAGTTAGATTTTATTCCAATATTCATTGTTAATTTGATATAATCATTCTTAGGTGATGTCACAAATCCTTACCCAAGAGTCAACTCTTTGTAATTCTAAGAGAAAAATGATATCATGTTAATTGTAAAAGTCCATAGTTGATGACAACTTGACAAGAAATAATATAAATTACTTGTTTAATTTTGTAGTTTAAGATAATAAACTAAAGGTGCATTTGTATAAGCTGTTGCAAAACAGTATTTTTAGTTTAAAACGAGTATTCGTTCAAAAAAAAAAAAAACCTATGAGTAGCTGTTGTTGCAAAACATAATTTTCATTTTTTAAAAAAGCACTTTTAAACTCCCAAAATACCTAACTAAACTGATCTAACTTTGTAAAATAGTGTAAGTTTATTAAGGCATAATTTATTCAATTTGGTTTTTTATTATTAACGTGGATGTGTTATGCATTATTAAGGAACTACTAGACCTGGCAAAGTCCAATTGAACCTGGGAATCCATTTAAATTCATTCAAAATACTATATATATATATATATATATATATATATATATATATAAACTTTTGTTAGTTTTCTTTCTTAATGTGATTTCCTTTTTCTTTTCTTTTTTAGTGTCACTGAGTTGGATCCGGGTTGATCTGAACTCAGCAAAGGATTTGACCAATTAGGTTTGAGTCCACATTATAAACAAATTGCACATATGTTGATGATTTTTATATCTAAATTGAGTAAATTCTAACGTGCCATTTTCCACCTTTTGTGCGTCGATATAATAGTATAATACACGGTGGTCATCAAACCTAAATATAACCAATAAAATCAAAGTAAAGCTCCCACATGCAACCATGAGGTCTAAATCTAATAATATACCAAAGTTAGAATTAGAAATCAATAACTAAGAAGGATATTACAAATTAAGGTGTTGTTTATTCTTTCCAACAGTTTGGAATTAAGGTTGATGAAACCAGTTGAGGCACAAATTTCTAGTGCAATATTATTAGCTAATGGACATTTTGGGAATATAGCCTAAACATAGATCAGATAATGTCTTTTTCTAAGGCAAAATAATAATATAGTACCTACAGATTAGATCGTGCAAATGTTGCAATATGTCAGAGTCCCTGTTCAACCAAGTCTATTTAAGGCCAGGACTACTTTGCTCTAGGAACTAAGCCACACACCACACTACCTAGAAAACTTGAACCAGCTTTCTCTCTCTCTTTTGCCTAGTACTTATGGCTATGGCTAAGCTTCTCTGCATTCTGCTTCTAGCTCTCCTTGGCATTTCCATGGTTGCAACCCAGGTGAGTTCCCATTCTACACAGTACACACTCTGAAAATGTGCCATGATTCTGGTCCTAAAATGAGAAAATTTCATAATATATACTAGTCATAATCTGGTTGTAATTGTCTACCCCTTTTATTTCTCTTGTATAGGTCATGGCAAAAGAAGCTCAGTACCACCTTCAAAGTGTAAGTTTTTTCATCTCTTTTGCATGATTATTCACTTAGGAAATTTTTGCAATTTCTTTTGTAAGTGATGGTTTTACTTTACATTGTACCATATTTTTGACAAAATATTTGTGTTTTTCAGGGGCAAAATGGACAAGGGAGTCTTAAGAGTTACCGTAAGTAATCACCGACAAAATGTTTTATTTTTACCCCTATATATGGTCTTCTTTTAGCACTGTGAAGTGTAATTTTTCACTCATTAATTTCTTTTCTGATTTTGTTTTTACCTTGTGTAAATGAAATAACCAGAATGCCCATCACAATGCTCAAGAAGATGTAGCCAGACACAGTACCACAAACCATGCATGTTCTACTGCCAAAAATGCTGTGCCAAGTGCCTGTGTGTTCCTCCTGGCTACTATGGAAACAAGGCTGTGTGCCCTTGCTACAACAACTGGAAGACCAAGAGTGGAGGCCCCAAATGCCCTTAAACTCTAGCTTTTTAATTTATGTTCTTTATTCCCACCAAGAATTAGTACTAGTTTTATTGTTGGTTTTATTTATATTTATAATCAGGTCATTAATTTATTGACCCAGTTATTCTCCCCCATGTGAAATTTATTTCACTGCTCCAAGGGGTTTTGTCATTTGTAAACCCCATGTGACTGTGAGGGCAGCATGACCAAACTTAGTCAATGTACTTTTGTCCATTTCTTTCATGAATGAAATGTGCATTAATTTATCAATAATAACGAAAAATTATAGGTGGTTGATTCTATTAAATGCACATGATGTAGGGGGAGAAAAGAATATAAATGTTCAATTTTTTTATGTTACAACTAATGGGGGAGGGGGATTAAAATCCAGCTTCTCGAGAAGCATTCGGCAATATCATTTAAAAACAAAAAATTTGGCTACAAAAAAGTATATAATGTTTCGGATGCATGCAACATCATACTCACAAAATGTGAATGAACCCACATATTACGAATATGATATTGCATCATCTAAAACACTATATAATAAGGACTCTTTAACTCTAGGTTCAAAGATTAGTGAAAACTTGAATCCTTAAATAAGTGTATGGTTTGATGTTGGCTACATGCCTACAATCAATAATCAATACTAATAAATATATGGCAAAATGTAGGTACAAAACAATTATTTGGGCATAGTACATTAGATTTTTCAATTAAATTCAAACGTACGACTGCATTGCCCAATGAAGCACAAATAAATTTTCTTTTCCAAGAACAATTAAATTCAATATGACTATATATTTGAATTTAATTGAAAATCATAATTTATGCGCTTAAAAAACTGTACCAAGGTTATATCCACAAATATAAACATCCACTCCTAAATGTTAGCTCTCAAAGTATTTCTGCATAATGAACTGTTCTGATGTTGTACTTCAGTTTCTGGTTAATGAAATTACGAGTCTCTCGCTGAAAACAAAAAACTGTGAGAATTTTCTCTTTCTTTTTCTATTTGGTCTATTGAAGACCCATTGGACTTTCTCAAACCCCTTCTCTGAGGTTTTATACTTGCTAAATAGTGATGCATCAAGAAGATCAAATCACAACTTATTTTGGGCTGAGATGGGCCATTCAGGGACATTTAACTCATTAAGTACTACATATTCTTGATTACCATTCATAAGCCTAAATTAGATGAAATGGTATGGGTAGTTTGACTAATAATATAAAGAAATAAGTGGGCTGGCTGGCCCATATTTCATTTATTATAGTAGGGCACAAACATTTCCCCCCTTTTTTTCCACCATTACTTGAAGCCCATTGTCTACCAAACAAACAAACAAAAAAAAAAAAAAACCCCTATTAATTATAATCTCTTCCAAGCGAAACTTTCTCGTGATCATTTTTTTTACTTTTATTAGTCTTTAGATAACTTTTCTCATATGATCAAAAAAAAAAAAAAAAAAAGATGACTTTTCTCATGATCATGTTGACCAGTGACATTAAACTTTAAATGGAATTATTTTTAAATTCAAATATTAAAATAATGTTAATAGAAAGAAGGGAAAATGTTCATATACTTTCTTCCTTGTACTCCTATTACTTCCTCCAACCACGTACATTTTCAAAAGAAATATAATTGGTCAACATCCTTTTTTTTTCTCCTAATATGACTAATTTATCACAAAATAAAATCACTTATATTCTTTTTGAGAAACAAACACGCACATAAGAGAAAGGAAAATGAATTTTAACACAAAGGCACATCAATTTATCATAAAATAAAATCACTTATATTCTTTTATAGTTGGGAAAATTATATTTTTAATCACACACACACACACACACATATATATATATATATATATATTAATAGGCAAAGCTAAGAGAAAATTTAATTAAATTCTAAATTTGAGTCTAATTTTACGTCACGTGTCTCATCTAATTTTTAAATTTATGTATCAAGTGAATTATTAAGTGCAAAAATCAAAGAGTCTAAATCCAATTAGATTCTAAATTTAAGTTTAATTTTGTGTCATGTATCCCATCTATTTTTTTTAATTTTTGTGACAAGTGAATTATTGAGCACAAAAACCGAAGAATCTAAATCTAATTAAATTTTAAATCATAAAATCTAATTAAATTCTAAATTATAGTCTAATTTTGCACCACGTATCTCGTCTAATTTTAAAATTTTTGTGTCAAGTGAATTATTAGGTGCAAAAATCAAAAAGTCTAAATTCAATTTTGTGCCATGTGTCTTATTTAATTTTTTAATTTTTGTGGCAAGTGAATTATCGACTGCAAAAACCGAAGAGTCTAAATCTAATTAGATTTTAAATCATAAAATCTCATTAAATTCTAAATTGGAGTCTAATTTCGTGCCACATGTCTCATTTAATTTTTAAATTTGTGTGTCAAGTGAATTATTAAGTGTAAAAATTAAAGAGTATAAATTCAATTAGATTGTTTGCCCAAAAAAAAAAAATCAATTAGATTCTAAATTGAAGTTCAATTTTGCGCCATATGCCCCATCTAATTTTTTAATTTTTGTGTATAGTGAATTATTGACTGCAAAAACTGAAGAGTTTAGATCCAATTAAATTTTAAATCACACACACACACACACACTAGCCTCATCACACACACTTTGCACAAGCGATGAGGCTTTAAAAAAAAAATTAGCATCATAATTTTTCATTCATTCCAATTGAAGTTTACACATTTTCTCATTAATATTACGCATTTAAAATTACTGATACAATCAGGAATGTCATGAGTCTTAGTGGTCCTATTTTGTAGAGAGGAAAAAAAAAAAAAACCCTATGTTTTTTATTTTATACATATAATTTTTATTTTGAAAATCTAATTTATAAGTAGATAAAACAATTTCAAAATCAATAGGAAAGTAACCCTATTTTTTAGGCAATATTTTAGTAGGAGTTAGAGTTGTATTTTTACCAAATTGTCTTTTAGTTTTATCTCTACTTAAACTTAGGGCTATAAGGGGAAAAAAAATAAGGATCCCAAACGGGAAACCCCTTAAATAGTAATATAGATATATGTAATTATAATTATTTTTAAACGTACCAGTACATATGCACAGGGTTACACTAGTATACTTAATGGATGATTTCAAATTAATGCCAATAGCTTCAAAATTTTCAAATTAAATCCTAAATTTAAAATTGTTACAAATTGAATCCTATAGTTTCATTATTTTTAAATCAAACTTTAAATTTTTAAATATGTATCAATTTAAACCTTATCCAATTTAAAAATCAAAACTACAAAAAAAAAAAAAAAAAAAATCACGTTTAAATGAATATGATTTTAAAAGTACAAGGTTTTCTTTGAAACTTACAAAACTTTTAAGTTTAATTTGTAAAAATTTTAAATATTGGGGGTTAATTTTTAAAATTAAAAATTTCCAAAATTTTAAAATTCCAAACAATCTTATAAGATAACATGAACCAAACACCATCTTATAGTTTTATTCCAATAATAGACCAAATACCGTGAAAAAAAAAGGTTAATACAAATGTCTTCATATATATATATATATATATATATGTGGGTTGGATTAAAGTTCAATGTTACACCACTCAATATTTTTTAATTGGATACTGTAGGGACTCAATTTAAGAAGGTTCCCCAACAATACATTTTTAGAGAGTGGGTCGAAGGGTTAGGCCCTCACAGGCTAACAACAGAGCACAGGCCACTTTCTTTTATTGAAGGATAATAAGCCCAATTTACAACTGAGGGTAGCTCTTCAACCCTCGTCCGAGGAGGTTCCCCCTTCTCAAACTAACATCGCCTAGGAGCCATTCTATCTCCTTCTGCTTCAATGACCTCTCCAAAAAGTTCCCCCTCTCAACTCTTTGCTCGTCTTTCTTATATAGTTCTCTCCCTCCTATCCCCTTCTTCCTTCTGTTGATCATCTATTGACCTTCCCTCTGACCATCCGTCCCATCAGAGGCCTTATCCGTGCCCAAGTGGCTCACCATGATCGATGTTGCCCTGTCAAGGGGTTACATCCCCATTAATGCGGCCAGGAGGGTTAGGTGAGAGCATTCAATGCAGAGGTGACAGCTCACCTAAGGCTTGCCCCTTCGCCGTGTTTCTGTCGCCGAAGCGTGGCACTGAGCCTTCTCCTCCTCGGATATTCAAGGAGTCCCCCTCGGTGGGGAGGTCCTCGTGTTCTTCCGAGGTCTCGGACGCCCGAGGGTGGGCCCTCCTCGGATATGTTCCTCGGGGGTCGGTCCTCGCGCTTTCATCCTCAGACTTCTCATGTATCCTCGGTGTGGGCCCTTGGGCCTGGCTTGGAGTGGGCCGAGGTTGCCTGATTTTCTAACCCCACAGATACAATTTTGACAAATCCACCATTAGATTACTATGGGGCCGGTTATCCAAAAAGATGATGTAGAAATCGTAGAAAATGGGCTTATGGCCCAGTGGCCCAATCCGAGGACATTCACTTATCCGAGGATGGTTAAAGAAAGATATTGTGGGAGTAGTATAAGAAAAAGGGATGGAAGTCATATATAGTGGCCCAAAACGCGTCCGAGGATAAGATCCACCTCAGATACCATAGTCCGAGGTGGATGTAACTATCTTACTATTCAGGGTACTCTACAAAGTTGTATTAGAATTGGAAAGTGAATATAGAACAAAGGAAGAACCGGGAGAGATAACAAATATCTTCTAAAGCTGCTACCTCCATATTAAATACTTCTCAACTAACTCTCTGACCGCATTAATGTGGAGGTGATACCTGAACAGTAACCAAGCAGCCTTATGGCTGCTGAGCGAAGGTTCCGGGAAGTGCTAGATGGGACAGAAAGGAGTTCCCAAAATAGAACCTACACATGTACGGTGAGAATGGGGTGGGGAACATGGTATATAACCTGAAAATGGATGACATTAGAGTGGACGAAAAAAAAAAAGAGAAAAAGGATAGAACCTAGAAAGATATCCCCTAAGACCTAGCCAATGAGAGTTTTTATCATTTGATTAGTTTGAAGCGTCCTTTACTACACAATGATCATGACTTTTTCTATCGAATGGAACTAGTTCTTTTATCCACTCTCTAAAAATTTATTGTTTGGGCTGGTTGGGTTATAAACCCATCCCTATTCTGAGTCCGATCCAATTTGAGTCCCTACAACTTGCACCGTCTGTGGAGAGAGCTTGATCTATTTGTAGGGAAAGGCAAGTGCAGCGATTATGATGGAAGGAGGGGCACTGCAACAGCCAGTGGTGGACCCACAGTAGATGGATGTTAATCCACACCAGGCATAGTCCAGGGGGTCTCAGCATGGTAATCCGTTGGTGGTCCTTGAACAAGGAGGGGATCGTGAGGGAAGCGTGCGAACTACCCACACTGATGGAAGTCATTCTCAAGGGAAAAGCCATATTTCCCATGTAAAGAACGATAGGGACATGCAATGTGAGATTAACAAATTGAAAAGGGAATTGCGACACGAGCGACGAAGGCGTAGGTTTCACAACTCCAGGCAATCTTCTGAGGCGTCAGATGACACCAATTATAGGCAAAGGTCAAGAACTTCGCCCAGTGAATCTTTTTCCTATGATGAGAAGTACCACCATAGACAAGAGTATAAGAGTCTGCCTCGCAAGGGTTTAAGGAATGACGCCTTAAACAAAGTTTTGAGTCAAGTTTCCAAGTCGCCCTTCACGAGACGTATTGAGGTTGCAGATCTTCCTCGACGATTCCATCAACCCACGTTCACCATTTATAATGGTCGAACAGATCCAGTGGAACATGTTAGCCATTGCAATCAAAGAATGGCTGTTCATGCTAAGGATGAGGCCTTGATATGTAAGGTCTTCCCATCTAGCTTGGGTCCAATGGCGATGAGATGGTTCAACGGGCTAAGAGCGAATTCCATTGGCTCCTTTGAGAAGCTCACCCAAGCTTTTGGTGCCCGCTTTATCACCTGTAGAAGGGTTTCTCAACCTTTGGGATCATTATTATCCATGTCTGTGCGGGAGGGGGAAACCCTTAAGGCCTATTCTGATAGATACTGGAAAATGTTCAACGAAGTAGATGGAGCCTGTGATGATGTGGCTATTAATACTTTTAAGGCTGGCCTTTCAACCGAGCATAGTCTGAGGAAATCTCTGATTGGTAAACCTGTTACCAACGTGCGTCAGCTTATGGATCGGATTGACAAATATAGAAGAGTAAAGGAGGATCAGATACAGGGTAAAGGAAAGTCCAAGGTAATCCCTCAGGAGACGAGGGATTTCAGGCCGGACCGGTACAATAATAACCGACCTCGAAAGGACTTTGGGGGGCAACCAGGATCTGCTAATTCCCAAGTGGTTAACACCGTGTTCCGAGAACCAGTATAACAGGTTCTGGATAAGATAAAAAATGAACCATTTTTCAAATGGCCCAATAGGATGGCAGGGGATCCTAAGAAACGTAATCAAAACCTTTACTGCCAATATTACCAGGATCATGGACATACTACTAAAGATTGCAGAAATTTGTGGGACCATTTAGATCAGCTGGTCTGAGAAGGAAAATTGACCCAGCTTTTGCATCATTCCAATGGCCGAGGAAGTCAGGCAGGTTCGAAATTTTGGGGAGATGCTTCTTCAAGACCCCCCTTAGGCACGATAAACGTTATATTTGCCGTCCCAGAAAGAACCAGGTCTTGTCCCTCCAGGGTAATGTCTATGTCGTATTATTTAGATGAGGGCTCTAGTTCAATGCCGAAAAGAGCCAGGCTAGACACCTCACTGATGTTGGGCTTTTCGGATGAAGACAAGAGAGGAACCATACAACCACATGATGACGCTTTGGTGGTTACGCTTAGGATCGGGGGGTATGATGTGAGAAGGGTGATGGTTGATAAGGGGAGCGCAACTGAGGTAATGTATCTTGACCTGTTTAGGGGGCTGAATTTAAGAACCTAGGATCTGACAGCCTATAGCTCCCCATTGGTAAGTTTTGAAGGTAAATCGATCATTCCGATGAGTATAATTAGATTACCTGTGCAGACTGGCTCAGATGTGGTGGAGGTGGATTTTATTGTGGTAGATGCTTTTTCACCGTATATGGCTATTTTGGGTAGGCCCTTGCTGCGTACCTTGGGGGTTGTTTCTTCTACTCTTCATCAAAAGGTGAAATATCCATCAGGAGGCCAGGTGTTAGAAATATTGGGAAATCAAGCCATGGCCAAGCAATGCCTGATAACGGCTATTCAACATCAGCCAGAGACAAATACTTCAGCCACGGCCGAGAATGACTTATAACAATCAAAGACTCCAGCAACCCTCTTCAACACATTCGCCGGTGAAGCGGAGTGTGAGAATTTAGAGAGGGTGAGTGTTGGGGATGATCCAAATAAATACTTTCAGGTTAGAGCACAGTTACCTTTGTTGGAGAAGGAGCAATTGGTTGAGGTCCTTAGGAGAAACATTGATGTGTTTGCATGGAATGCCTATGAAGCCCCAAGGGTGGATCCAGACTTCATTTGTCATCATTTGAATGTCAATCCTTCTGTTATTCCGAAGAAACAGCCACCTTGGCATCCGTATAAAGTACATGCCAAGGCTATCAGAGATGAGGTGGCCAAGCTCAAACAGGCAGGGGCTATCAAAGAGGTGTTTTACCCTTAATGGTTGGCTAATACAGTCGCATGTGTGTTGATTTCATGGACCTTAATAGAGCTTGTCCAAAAGACCCTTTCCCTATGCCCCGTATAGACCAGCTGATGGATGTAATAGTAGGCCACCCTCGGATGAGCTTCTTAGATGCCTTTCAGGGCTATAATCAGATCCCACTGGCATTGGATGATCAAGAAAAGACCGCTTTTCTCACTCCCACTGGAAATTATCACTACAAGGTAATGCCTTTTGACTTGAAGATTGTGGGGTCTACTTACCAACAGATGATGACGAAGATGTTTGAGCCACAATTGGGCAGGAGCATCGAAGTCTATATTGATGATATGGTGGTGAAAAGTAGGGTAGTGGCCGAGCATGTGACAGACCTCACCAACACTTTTGAGATTTTAAGGAACCAAAAACTGCGATTGAACGCGTCTAAGTGCTCATTCGAGGTAAGCTCAGGGAAATTTTTAGGCTACATGGTGACTCACCGAGGAATTGAAGTGAACCCCGATCAAATTAGAGCCATAAGTAGCTTGTAACCACCTCAAAATTCCAAGGAGGTCCAGAGGTTGAATGGGATGATCGCTGCTTTGAATAGATTCATATCCAGGTCGGCGAATAGGTACAGACCTTTTTTCCTTTTACTCCACAAGTGGAAAGGATTTGAATGGACCGAGGAATGCGCCCTGGTATTTCAGCAGCTTAAAGAATATCTATCTCGACCACCCATTATGTCTAGTCCTAAGGTGGATGAAGTCCTTTTTTCCTACTTGGCGATAGCTACCTATGCGATCAGTTTTGTTCTGATACGAGTAGATAATGGCGTACAACGGCCAGTCTACTACGTGAGCAAGTCGCTTCATGAGGTTGAAGTACGTTATTTGCCGTTAGAAAATGCCATTTTAGCAGTGGTGCACGCTACAAGGAAATTTTCCCATTATTTCCAAGCACACACTGTGGTCATCCTAACTCAGTATCTACTCAAAGCGGTACTTCAGAGTGCAAACTACACTGGCAGGATTGCCAAGTGGGGCACAATTTTAGGGGCTTTTAATATTAAGTATATGCCTCATACCTCTGTGAAGGGTCAAGTTCTCACCGACCTGGTAACCGAATTTGCTGAAGGCCCTGAAGAAATAGAATTAAGCCCACATGGCATGGATGAAAAATCAGTTAGCCTTATCTCCGTGCAACATGCCTCACCTTGGAAAGTATATGTGGATGGAGTAGCAAACCAATGGGGTTCAGGAGTGGGGTTGGTTTTGATATCTCCTGAAAAGGTCACTATCGAGAAGTCTTTGAGGTTAGGATTTTCAGCTACTAACAACGAAGCAGAGTATGAAGCTTTATTAATGGGGATGGCGATGGTCAAGAAACTAGGTGGAAAAACAGTGGAGATTTTCTTGAACTCGAGACTGGTTGTAGGCCAAGTTAGAGGGGAGTTGGAAGCTCGGGACACAAGAATGCAGTAGTACTTGGGCCAGGTTAGGAGTATGCAAGTAAATTTTGAATTTTTTGAAGTAACCCATGTCCCTAGGAGCGGAAATGCCCATGCAGACTCTTTGGCTACCCTTGCTACCTCCTTTGTGCAAAACTTACCCCGAGTGATAATGGTTAAAGACTTAAACGCACCCACCCTAGTAACGAGGGACTCGCTTCAAGTCAATCAAATCAATTCGGCGCGTAGTTGGATGGATCCTATATTGTTATTCCTTGAGAAGGATATACTGCCCGAGGACAAATCAAAAGCTAAAAAGATACGATGAAAAGCTCCTCAGTTTTGGCTATCCGAAGATAAAAAGTTATACAAACGCTTTTTCTCTAGGCCATATCTGCTTTGTGTACACCTCGAAACCTCAGAGGCACTTCTAGAAGAGCTACATGAAGGGATTTATGGGAGTCACACTAAAGGAAGTTCTCTATCTCACAGGGCAATTACTTAGGGATATTGGTGGCCAGGTATGCAAAAAGAAACACAGGAGTATGTTAGGAAGTGTGATCAATGTCAAAGGTTCGCACCGAACATCCATCAGCCGGGGAAAGTTCTTAATCCTCTTTCTAGCCCTTGGCCTTTTGCTCAATGGGGCTTGGATATCGTTGGCTCTTTCCCTAAAACAATAGGAAATAGAAAATATCTGCTAGTTGGCACAAACTATTTTACGAAGAGGGTCGAAGCTAAGCCTTTGGCCAATATCAGGGATGTGGATGTCAAGAGGTTTGTTTGGAAAAATATCATTACTCGATTCGGGGTTCCTTAAGCTTTCATCTCGGATAATGGTCTTCAATTTAACAGCAAGACTTTTAGAAAGTATTGTTCCGATCTAAGGATAAAAAACAGATATTCCACTCCAGCCTATCCACAGGAAAATGGGCAGGCCGAGGCTATCAACAAGGTCATAATGAGTGGGCTTAAAAAAAGGTTGGATAATGCAAAGGAAAAATGGGTGGAGGAGCTGCCACATGTCCTCTGGACGTATCAAACAATGTCTCAATGGTCAACAAGCGAAACCCCATTTTCAATGACGTATAGGGCTGAGGCTGTGATTCCTCTTGAAATGGGTTTTTCCACACTAAGGACTAGTACTTTCACCTCGAATGGAAATGATGAACTGTTGAAGAAGAATCTAGACTTGATAGACGAAAGACAAGAGAATGCAATGGTTCAATTGGCCTACGACGAACACAAGCTAAAACAAGGTTATGATGCAAATGTCAAGTTGAGGCTGTTGGCCCCAAGAGATTTGGTATTGAGAAAAGTCTTGGGAACTACCAAAAATCTAGTCTGGGGAAAGTTAGGGCCTAATTGGGAAGGACCGTATTGCATCACATCTGTAGCAGGAATAGGTGCTTATTACTTAGAGGATTTGGATGAAAAAACTATACTCCATCCCTAGAATGTAAGCAACCTAAAGAGGTATTATTATTAATAAGAACAGTTCTGTTTTACTTCCTTTTACAATTTATCCTAATTCTGCAACTTGTGTTTCTCAGTCTATTGAAATATTAAACAGAAACTAAGTTATGTCAGGTCCTCGGACCACAAACTTAGTGGAAATTAATACACTATAACATCTATTGAAGTATTAAACAGAAATTAAGTTATGTCGAGTCTTCGAACCACAAACTTAGTGAAAATTAATACACTATGACATCTATTGAAGTATTAACTAAAAACTAAGTTATGTCAGGTCCTTGGGCCACAAACTTAGTGGAAATTAATACACTATGACATCTATTGAAGTATTAAACAGAAACTAAACTATGTCAGGTCCTCGGACCACAAACTTAGTGGAAATTAGTACATTATGACATCTATTGAAGTATTAAACAGAAACTAAGTTATGTCAACTCCTCGGACCACAAACTTGCTGGAAATTAATACACTATGATATCTATTGAAGTATTAAACAGAAACTAAGTTATGTCAGGTCCTCAGACCATAAACTTAGTGAAAATTAATACACTATGACATCTATTGAAGTATTAAACAGAAACTAAGTTATGTCAGGTTCTCGAACCACAAACTTAGTGGAAATTAATACACTATGACATCTATTGAAGTATTAAACAGAAACTAAGTTATGTTAGGTCCTCGGACCACAAACTTAGTGGAAATTAATACACTATGACATCTATTAAAGTATTAAATAGAAACTAAGTTATGTCAGCTCCTCAAACCACAAACTTAGTGAAACTTAATACACTATGACATCTATTGAAGTACAGAAACTAAGTTATGTCAGATTCTCGGATCACAAACTTAGTGAAAATTAATACACTATGACATCTATTGAAGTATTAAACAGAAACTAAGTTATGTCAGGTCTTCAAACCATAAACTTAGTGAAAATTAATACACTATGACATCTATTGAAGTATTAAATAGAAACTAAGTTATGTCAGGTCCTTGGACCACAAACTTAGTGGAAATTAATACACTATGACATCTATTGAAGTATTAAACAGAAACTAAGTTATGTCAGGTCCTCAGACCATAAACTTAGTTGAAATTAGTACACTATGACATCTATTGAAGTATTAAACAGAAACTAAGTTATGTCAGGTCCTCGGACCACAAACTTAGTGAAAATTAAACAGAAACTAAGGTATGACAGATCATCTAGATAACAAACTTAGCAAGAGTCAATGCTTTTTAAATATGGTCCATGCAACTAAAATTGTGTATCAAAGCAAACTCCATGAGCATTACTTAAAGCATTTTAAGGTGTTCAGTACTTCCCTGGGTTAAACACTTAGAACACTTTCTCAAATGTGGATACTTTTTAATGAATTACAAGCAAGCCTTTGTAGGGCTGTGGAGTTTGCTATTATAGTCTGCTTTGGTTTCTAGTTATCATACAAGTTTTCCCTTATAGTATCAAATTTTATCCTTCTGTTGCCTGGGATCATGTAAAAACAAAAAATATTTGTGCAGAAAATTATACAAGTGATAGAGAGAGCAACAATATCTCATATAAATTTGGAAAGGGAAATATACATCACAATTAAAAATATCCTCCAATAAAAAAAAATTTTTAAAAAAGGTAAAAGGTAAAATAAGAAGAATTTAACTACGTTAACTAAGGTTTTAATTTTATTTGGAGCTTGGGTTGAGGAGCTCTGCCAGTTGCCTCAAGAGGAACATCTTTCTCTTTTTCCTTTGGAACTTCCCCAGCAGGTAAGATGGTAGAAGTCAAAGCCTGTTCAAAGCTTTGAGAAGCTGTTCCATCCTTAGGTCCCTCTACTGCTTTGTTCGAAGAAATATTTATTGCAGCTTCAGGCACTTCAAGGTGCTTCTGCTGGTTGAGAATGGGAGGATTCTGAGTTTGTGTTGCTTTGGACGAATCAGTGACTGTGGAGTATGTCTCTCTTGTTGAGAAGAAAGGCTTGAGGCTCGTATAGCTGGAAGGAAATAAACGTTTTCTGGCCTTCTCAATTCAGAAGAAGATTCAACCCCAGCTCGGTTGAGAGCTTCTTCCTAGGTCTGGGCACAGTATGCCCAACATACGACGGGCACCTTAGCCCGGAAGTTATTCTCAGTCTCAGCAACGCCGACGTTGTACCCATGCTGTTCGGCTTAGTCTTTTTCTTTTTCAGCCTCTGCCTTTGCTTTCTCCGCCTCAGCCTTTGCTTTTTCAGCCTGGTCTCTCAGCCTTTGGGCTTTCTCTAATTACTTCTTCAAATTTGATACCTATTCCTTGGAAGTTGCCAACTGGTCATTAGCATCGCACAAACGTTTCCTCTGGTCCTTAGCTTGCCGTTGGGTGCTCTCCAAGGCTGAGTCAGCACTCTTCTGAGCATGTTCTTTCTCGGCTAACTTTTTCTTCAGCTATGCGTTACTTTGTTCAGCAATGATGAGTGTTTGCACAGCTGTTGCTCACCTCTTCCTCTCCTCGTCTATTTGCTGGTAGCAAGAATTGGTTATCTTCTCCAGCCTGAAAGTGGCTTGAACAGCCTAAAAAAAAAAAAAAAAAATTAGGGATGCAATAAACAAAATTGTGTGTATGACATTTATAATTAAAGAAACAAAGCAAGAAGGGTATCATACCATGCCCAAATATCTTTTAGCATTCAGAAAAACCTTGTTCCTCTTTATACCTCTCAGCTCAGTCATATCCTTGGGAAGTGGGAGAGTTTCCTCTAAGGCCGAGGCTACTTGGCACCCAATTTTACCGTTGAAGCCCTAATCTAGGCATCTTCCCTCAAGGGCTCGCCATTGAGCATAGGTGTAGGGAGCCAAGCCTCGGGTTTCGAGGACTGAGTGGTTGTCCTTTCTACGACTCGTTGAGGCCCATGGCTAACCTTTTGCTGCTTCGCAGCTCATTGAGCCTCGTCTTCCCAAGTCGGACGAGATCTCCTAGTCTCCATCACTTCCTTATCTTTTGGCTCTCTCCTCCTCTTCAGATCATTAGGTTCAACCCCAGTTGATTGGAATGATTGAGGAGGGTGAAGAGGGGATTTGGGAGGAGGGGGAAGGGGGAGTTTAGGCTGAGTTGACTTCCCCGGCGTACCCTTTCTAGGCTGGCCTTCGATCAAGTCCATCAAACTCCTCTGACTCTTTCTCTGGATGCCCATTTCGTCAAAAATCACCTCTGGAGATAGGGGTTGATTGAATACTTCAAATTCGTCTGCAGAATCCAACAACTCTACAATTCCCTCTGAAGTTTGTTCTTCTTCTTCTTCTTCTTCTTCTTCTTCTCTTTCTTCTTCCTCCTTCCCTTCCTGGGGAATGGAGCGCGACGATGAAGCTCCTATAGAAGGAGTAGCTACAAATAACGGCTGAGTAAAAGGGTTACCTTCAGGAATCGGAACGCTCTCAGGAACAATAAATCCTTTAAAAGCTACACTGATGCGGTGAAGCCAAAGATCTTTAGCCTTTATCACGCACTTAGGAGCTTGAAATGCTTTGGAAATAGGTTTATACCTAAGGATTATGTGTGCTGCCCTCAGTTGGTCGTTAGATGGGTTCACATACGCCTCGGATCGCAAGATTTTGTCTAAACTCTCCCTATTGACTAGTCTGAATTAAGGTTTGGTAGCGTGCTTGTCTGCAAAATCATTAAAACAAAAGGAAAATTTTGTCAGAAATAGAGATAACGTGAATTAAAGAATACAATCCAAACTATATAGGCTTATAGCCAGAAACCCCACCTGGTTTTCTCTATCTAGTCGGACAAGGTAAACCATCATGCCACTCCCTAGAAAAGATTAAAAAGTCATCTTTTAATCCCTTATTCGATGTAGGGAGGCATTGGATTAACCTTACTTTAGGATGCCTAGACTTAAGATAGTAACCCTGACCCTTCAGATGATTAAGATTGTACATCCAGTTCACATCATGATGGGTTAGACCTAAGTTCATCCTCTCATTTAGGGCTTCTATACTCCCTAGCACCCTGAACATATTTGGGGCACATTGTGTGGGAGATAACCTAAAGAATCTAAGATAACTTCTAGTGAGATTACCTATAGGAATAGTCATCCCTCCCTCTATAAAGGCGATCATAGGGATGACCACTTCTCCCGTTTTCCTATCGTTTACCCACGTTTCTGGGGAAGCATATCTCATGCCCACTGTTAGGGGAATCCTATACTTAGCTCTAAATATCTCTATATCCTATTCGGACTTAACCAAACTCTTGAACCTACCCATTTTCTAAAAGTCGTGAAGAAAAATTAGTAAAAAGGATTGAAGGCTAAGAAGGGTTAAGGAAACTTACAGGTTTAAAAAAGGAGATCCTCGAACAGACTCTTAGTATTTATAAGAGCGTGGAAAGGTGAGAAAGAGAGACAGGTTCAATGAATACACGCTAGTGCGATTTTTGTAACTGAAAAGAGAGTTGATTTGAAAAGCTCTTTATAGTGGCGCAGAAATTGTAAGCGGGAAAAGTCCCGCTCATAAATACTGAAAATCCTCCACCGTTAGATTTACATCTTACTGTTGAACGTGGGGGACAAAGAAGCCGTCATCATTTAATAATGGCGTGCTCCTAACGCCGAAGTGTCAGGAGCATGCCTTGGGCAGGTAGAAAGGCGTTCTGAAGATTAGGGAAGTCCACGAAAGGGGTGAGGGCAAGATATCAAAATCTCCCTTTTTTCGAGGTGACAAAAAGCAAGATTTTGAGGGACTATTATGGGGCCGGTTATCCAAAAAATGATGTGGAAATCATAGAAAATGGGCTTATGGCCCAACAGCCCAGTCCAAGGACATTCACTTATCTAAGGATGGTTAAAGAAAGATATTGTGGGAGTAGTATAAGAAAAAGGGATGGAAGTCATATATAGTGGTCCAAAACGCGTCCGAGGATAAGATCCACCTCAGATACCATAGTCCGAGGTGGATGTAACTATCTTACTATTCAGGGTACTCTGCAAAGTTGTATTAGAACTGGAAAGTGAATATAGAACAAAGGAGGAACCGGGAGAGATAAAAAATATCTTCTAAAGCTGATACCTCCACATTAAATGCTTCCCAACTAACTCTCTGGCCGCATTAATATGGAGGTGGTACCTGAACAGTAACCAAGCAGCCTTATGGCTGTTGAGCGAAGGTTCCGAGAGGTGCTGGATGGGACAGAAAGGAGTTCCCAAAATAGAACCTACACGTGTACGGTGAGAATGGGGTAAGGAACGTGGTATATAATTTGAAAATGAATGACATTAGAAAGGACGAAAAAAAAAAAAAGAGAAAAAGGATAGAACCCAGAAAAATATCCCCTAAGACCTAGCCGATGAGAGTTTTTATCATTTGATTAGTTTGAAGCGTCCTTTGCTGCACAATGATCATGACTTTTTTTATCGAATGGAACTAGTTCTTTTATCCACTCTCTAAAAATTTATTATTTGGGCTTGTTGGGTTATAAACCCATCCCTATTCTAGGTCCGATCCAATTTGAGTCCCTACAATTATATTATCTTCATATATTCTTTATTCTTGCAAAATTTCAAGGTGATCAAAGATCAATAGTAATGTCATCAATCAATTGTTTAAATTTAAGTTTTTGTAGTTTAAAATAATGCATAAAAAATGAGTTTATGGATTGAATGATAAATAAAATCAAATTAACATGAAAATTGGTATTATAAAATTGTGATTTACAACTATTTTGTGTTGGCTTTAATTTCATGCCAAATTTGATTGTAATTATGTTCAATCTTTTGTAGCCTGTATTTTATATGGAATTTTATTGTAAGGGTTATGTGTGAGAGAGAGTGTAAAGACTTAAGGCAATTAAAGACCAAAGAAGTTTTCGCAAATAGCTCGCGAGTAGCCTTCCCGCAAACTGAACCATGTGCTCAGCACATGACTAGAATGCGAAGAGTCATAACAGATGGTGACAGTTGGTTTTTGTGAGTGTCTCGCGAGTAAGGCATTCCTGTGAAATACCCGCGAAACCTTCTGTTTTGCCAATTTGTCATATCTGATACACCATGTCCTTACCCATACTATATGTACCCACATTACCCACATATGTTGAGGAGTGCTTTCAGAGAGAAAACCCTAAACACTACCTTTGAGAGTGAGAGATTATTATATCCACAATTCTCTACACAATCCATTGTGGTTTTCCTCAACTCCTACCTCTCCATTTCCAAATCCTTGAGGTTGATAGCCCAAACACTTACCATATTCATCTTGAGTGTAAAGTAAGCTATGGTGCTATTGGAAAGCATTGGAAGAAGTCATTTGTTTGGTAGATGCAATTGGTCTGAATTGCGTAATCCAAAAAGCTAGAGAAAACAAGGCTTGATGAAGTCAGTTAGTAGCAGGAGCTTGGAGGGCTTAAGTATATGAGGTAGACTAGGCTTGGAGGGTCATTTGTTATTCGTATACTCCAACTTATTGTCTAGTGGATCGATTTACCACTTGGATGGCAGCGAAGAGGTTTTTCATCGAATTCTTCAGTTTACTCTTCGATAACATATCGGCGTGTTATCTTGTGTTTGCATTCTTCTTCCCTACTCTTTTAGCTTTCATTTTACTGCTGTGATTTGATGAATATGGCTTAGAGTAGTTATATTATTTATCCGCTTGCATTTACTTTATTTCGCATTTAGTTTAAGTTAGAGTAAAATTAACTGAGCCATAATTTTTAATTTGGGGGTCTAAACAACTCTTGTGTTTTTACAAAAATTTGAGTTTTCAGGTATTAATGTTAAGAATATATAGAACACGTAATTTAATAATAAAAATTTTAAAATATAAATTTTATAACAAGTAATTGAGTGGTGTATATATATATATATATATATATATATATTAAATTTTAGAATTTATAAACCATGACAATCTAACCATTTCACCCATATTGTTTAAAAACTACCAACGAAACAATTTATTTGAGGGAAGTGAAATTTTGATTGATTGGTGCTTTTATACTTTAGCCGACACCATTTGATGTAAGTAGTTGTCTTATATTCATCATATTAGGGAGAGAAACTCCGAGAGAGAGGAAGGAAGCACAAAACACAATTAATAGATAGAAGACAACACCTTTAATGTGATGCCGGGTCATGACAGTTCAAAATTTTGACAAATAAGAAAGAATGAAAATGATATTTAAGAGAAGATAATTGAAGAGTACCAACTGAAGTTGTCCATTAGTGGTTTTAAGTTTTAACATATATGGATAGAGAGTGTAAATTGTCATGACTCGCTATTAAGTCCGAGGTATAAATTATAAAACAACAAAATTAAAAAAATTAGATTTAGTTTGTCACGAAAAATCCATGTTTTGACAAAAAAATTATACAGTTATTAAAATGACATATTGTTATTAATGTAATAAAAGTAGTGTTTATAGTGTGATTTATATAAAAGAGGGAATTACAATAATTTATCTCAAGATTTGGGGAAATATCATAAACCCCTTTTTATTTTGTAAATGACATTCTGCCTCCTGGGGTTTAAGTTTATATAATAAATTAGCGGGTAGCTTGTGCAAATGCATCGAAAATTTTAATATATATGGTTTTTTTTTTGTTTAAATATAAAATTTGATAATTATAGTATCTATTATTAGAAATTTATTTATGATAAGCTATATATTCCAGCGTTATACATTTATTATGATTGTATTAATTTGTACGTAAAAGTATATTTTATAGCTTCTTTTTTGTTAAAATTTTTGAAAATGAACTATATCTCACACCGTGTGAATTTTTTTATATATATATATATATATATATATATATAAAAAGTAAAGATTTACATTTTCAAGGTTGCTACCAAACAAATGAAAATAAGAATAGTATTTGGATTTTTTGTGAGTTCCAGTTAACTCAACTAGTAAAGTCTCTAATGGTTGTATGAGAGATCTGAGGTTCAATCTCTGTCTACACCAAAAACTGATTGGTGCCTTAGTTTGATGATAAAGAGCTATTATCAAAAGTGGACGCCATAAGTTAAAACTCTTTCTTAAAAAAAATAGTATTTTTTAAATTATGGTTGTCATTAATATATATTTATTATGGTTGTGAATGTATATGGAACTATCTTATTATGCATTTATTATGATTGTATTTGTATATAAAATTATATATTCTACCATCTAAAGAAAATATGAGATGGTAAGATTTTAATGGAACGTTTAAATATGGAATAAAATTTTAATTTAATTAAAAATATATATATTGAAATAATGATGTGTAAAACTATGGAGCCTCAAAAGCTTCTATGACACAATGCTATCAAGTCATCTAAGAGATATATTATCTTTAATCTAATAATACAACTTTTAGCCGACTAGAGAGGAGAGTCGGTATTTGCGATCTCCCAGAAGGTAAAGACCAACCTCTTATCTCCAATTGGAAGCTAGAGCTATAAAGTAGACCATAAAGCTATCATATTTCATATTTTCTAAGCTAGAGCTTAAAATCCCATAGAGAATTCTTAACACCTGCTCTAATATGTCTTATTTGGTCTCCCAATCCTCAATCATTTATGTAAATTGGGTTCTTATTAGAAACTCAGGTGCTGCCCATACCCTAGCCAAATAGTCTCTCAATCATAATGCATTTGGTATTTTGATATAGGTTGTTCCCCCTTAGAGTCTATTATCAAGGTTGAGGCAAACAATCTTGCTTCTTTGCAATTTTTCTTTTTCTTTAATAAATACTTCTTTCCCATTAATATATATATATATATATATATATATATATATAGATCACACCTTACTACCATTTATGTCAATTAAGAATCAAGTCTTCACTCAAAAGGAAATTACAAATTAAGTCAAAGACTCAAAATACATATACTTCAAGTAAAATTCTTATTTAAAATAACTTCTAAGCAATGCTTACTAACAAGATTGGTTATATGATACTTAAAAAAAATAAAAACGAAAATAATAAGTGTTTTCTTTTGTCTCAAATCCTTTTTTATTATCCTAAATTTTGAACAAGAAAATGAGAGTATGCTCTTCCTTTCACGCGAAGAGTATGCAATAAATTTCTCGTGAAAAATGGCATCATTTCTTTCGGCCTTTGGCAAAGAGATTCTGTTCTTTTAGGACAAAACCTTTTACACGTGTCTTGTCTATCTTCTGCATGCATGAACTCACCAACCACATATGGAATGGTAAAGCTCTTTGACATTTCTCTTCAGTTGAATGGGACCATTTCTGCACCATAAGTACCTTTAAAAAAAAAAAAAAAACTGCTCCATAAGTGTTAGGTAAGGACAACAGGAATAATAATGGTTATGTTAATTGGACTAGAATGGAGCATTTATTATAATGAGTTGCGTTAACGGATACGATAAAGTGCCTCTAAAGTGTTAATTATAGTTCTTTTTTTTCTTTTTCTTCTTTTTACAGTTTTATATTTCTTTTGTTTAATTTTTTTCGTAAATAAAACTCATATTAGTTCAACTTTAACAATCACCGCAGAACATTTTCCATTAAAAAAGTCATTGCCGCTGTCTTTATATGCCCCACTTTCACTGCGTGACACCCTCATTAAATAACTGTATACCTTTCAAATATTAATTTTCTTAGTACATATATATGATAAGAATCTTTGATTAAAACTCCATATCTTATTGAGTAAAGCAATTTAATTTTAACTAAATTCTGATTAAATTAGGGGTGCAAATCTTTTTTTAAAATAACCTCCATATCCTTTTTTTTTTTTTTAACTTCTCTTATTTCTTTCTCAAAAAAAAAAAAAAAAAAACGTCTCTTATTTAAATAGGGGTGATATTCTTAGTATTCATTTGTTTTTGTTTTTCCAAAATTAGTCTCTCTTTTTTTATACAAAGCCTAATCTTAGTGATGGCCATCACGCACGATGGTACTAAAATTGGTCTTATTAAACTTTTTTAGAAAATTTCTTATTAAATAGCTAAAAAGCCTTTTATGAAAAATAACAAGGAGAACATATAAGTAAAATTCAACTATTGAAAATTATCCATGACTTTGTTTGTTACTTGACTTCATCTAACTCTTTTTTAATTTCTCAAAAAAAAAAATCTAACTCTTTTTTAAAATAAATTATCTAATTAATTTTTTAATAATATTAATTCTTGTTAATTATTAAAACGTATCCCACTCCGCATAAATTTTCTCCTTGAACTGTTCTTGAGCTAATTTATAGGATATTAATAAAATCCCAAATGAGTTATACTTTTTTATTTTTTTAATACTTTTTAGAAAGTCTAAGATAGTGAGTGCATTACGAGAAAGGTGCACTGCAACTGCTGACTCTGCTCTCTCTTTGTCTCTTCTCTCTTTCTCTACATGAACAGCCACAATAAAAATATATAAAAATTGCCTTTTTTTTTTTTCTTTAATACATAGCTTAGTTCCTTAAGAAAGCTCAAGAAAATGTTTAAGCGTGCAAGAGTCAATGACGTGAAAAAAAAGGGTAAAAGACCCTTTGGAATTGTAGTTCATGCGCATTGCAAAAAGTCATTTGCTGTACATCAGTGTGAGTTCTGTACATGGGGAGTTCAGAGTCCAAGCTCAGCTGATCAGGTACTCATCAACCCAGTTTCTGATCAATTTGTACATGTTTCAGAACCCAGATAACAAAAATCTTAATTGATCATTATATTAATTTAATCTTGCTTTTTTTTAGTTTTCTTTTATTTCCTGGGAGGTTTTTCTAGAATCTTTGTTCTAGCTCTAGCAATAAATCAAAAAATATGTGCTTGTTTTTTCAGCTGGGAAAAAAATATACTAAAATTTTCTTACTTTGTTTGTGCAGATTTATCACTAGCTTTGGATTATAAATCCAAAAAGAAAAGCCTATGTTTCTGTAATGGCAAGGTAACTATAGATGTAGTCCAAGATTATCAAAGGTGGTGTTTATGAGACCTAATGTCGTACTAGAGAATAGCATAGAAAACCTTGTGGTCTTCAAAATTCTTTTAGAGTTTCTGGAAATCAAGTTGACTTTGTTAGTGGGTAGGAGCTAAGTCTTCTTCTTTCATGTGATTCCCTCTAAATTGATGCTTGTAGAAGCTAACTATCCATTGGCTTGGACTTGTAGTATCTTAATACTGCAATTTGATCTTAAGGAAAGTGATTATTAGTATAATTTAAATACTTCGTTTTAGTGTAGAAGCTGTTGCTCTCTTGTTTAACTTTTCTTAAATCAGAAAATTTTTGTCTGAATCTCACCAATGTCGGAAAAGGGCATGCTTCCCTCAAGGTTTCTTTTCTACTTAGGAACCCTTTCTATGTTTATTTTGATTCTTTCATCTGTGATCCTTCTTGAATTTACCAACACTTCGATTATACCCGAATCAGTATATAAGATTGTTCTCTCTAATAGCACTTCAGTTTACATAAAACCCAGAAGTGAACAAATTACACTTCCTTCGCTCCCTTCTGTGGATACACAAATTAATGCTGAAAGAACTGTGAGAAGAGGGAAGTTGGCATGTCAAGTAAACAATTCGAGTAGGAAAATGCAATCTTTAGGAAAGAGTAGAAAGATGGACTGTGACCCGACTAAGGCACTCTTGAGGGTGTTTATGTATGACTTGCCTCCTGAATTTCACTTTGGATTATTGGGTTGGAAGGGGAGTGAGAAGCAAACATGGCCAAATGTCAGTAGCTCAGGTAGAATCCCACCACACCCAGGTGGACTGAATTTACAACACAGTATAGAGTACTGGCTCACCCTTGATCTTCTGTCGTCAAATGCCCCAGATGTGGTAAGACCATGCAGTGCCATAAGAGTGAAGAATTCAAGCCAAGCAGATGTCATTTTTGTGCCATTCTTCTCATCTCTGAGTTACAACAGGCATTCTAAGGTTTCTGGAAAGGAGAAAGTTAGTGTTAACCGCATGTTGCAGAACAAATTGGTACAGTTTTTGTGGGGTCAGGTGGAATGGAAGCGATTGGGTGGGAAGGATCATTTAATTATTGCTCACCATCCAAACAGCATGTTAGATGCAAGAAGCAAGTTGGGTTCAGCCATGTTTGTGCTTGCAGATTTTGGAAGATACCCAGTTGAAATTGCAAATATTGGGAAGGATATAATTGCTCCTTACAGGCATTTAGTGAGGACCATTTCCAATGATGAATCAGCTCCATTTGACAAACGTCCTATATTGGTGTATTTCCAAGGGGCAATATATAGGAAAGATGTGAGTTGTTCTTCTTTTCCCTCTTACTATGAAATGTGAATTATTGCGTTCATTATGAGGAAAAATGCTTCATCTATTTACTTTTCTTTGTATGGCCTTATGCTATCCCCCAGCTTTGGAATTAATTACCACATGCATTTATGTATTTTATTCCTGTGGAATTAGTTGATAAGGATGCAATGGTATGATGAAATGCTTTGTGATTTGCTGATTCCATCCTGAATGTGGAATTGGAATGACTTTAAATGTGTTTCAGACTAACTGCAGCTCAAAGCAAAGAACTTAGATTGTCCTTTTTTTTTTATGATAAAGTAACAGTGAAGTGTCAAATTTTGGTAATAAGTTGAAAAGAAGACAGTAAAAAATGTATTTGTTGATTCACGTTCGAGCTACGATTTGCGTACACTTTTCTCCTAGTTGGTTTTAGTTATTGTGAAATACCAAAAATGAGAAGAAAGAAAAAAGAAAGAAGGGGGGGGGGGGGGGGGGGGGGGGGGGGGGGGTTATTCTTGGTATTACTAATCAATTTAGTCATAACTTCATAAATAAACACCATAAAAATTTTACTTGGCGTATAATCTCCCATATCAAATGGTTAACACACAGTTGGCACCGGGAATTGATTTTTTTTTTTTTTTTTTTTTTTTTTTGGCTTATAACAAGTTGGGGGAAGGGGGGAGAATTGAACCCAGGTTTCCCCCATGGGAGACTGAGAAATGCCACTGAGCAATAAGGCTCTTGGCAGCAGTAGGTATTGAAGTAGATTTACTATCAACTGTACTGTTATTACAGCTCATGTGAGATGCATACTTCCTAGCCAAAGAAGAAAAGGATGGCTACTATTTGCGGATCGCATATCCCTCAGCCGAGGCAGTGTTTTGGTCCTTTTGGTTACTATGTTTCTACTAGGTTCCCAAGCAATGGCAGTTTGTATGCGGCTTGATGATTTTTGCTCCATATCGATCAATCTAATCTCCATCTTAAATTTTTTTTTTTTTTTTTTTCAGGGAGGAATCATTCGCCAGGAACTGTATTACCTTCTCAAAGATGAGAAAGATGTACACTTCACATTTGGCAGCATCGGAGGGAATGGGGTTAGGACCGCAGGCAAAGGGATGGCATCATCCAAGTTCTGCCTGAATATTGCCGGAGACACCCCTTCCTCAAATCGCCTCTTCGATGCCATTGCAAGTCATTGTGTTCCTGTGATTATTAGTGATCAGATTGAACTACCATTTGAAGATGTCATAGACTACTCACAGTTTTGCTTATTTGTCCGTGCATCTGATGCTGTAAAGAAGGGTTACCTACTGAATCTTCTTCGAGGAATCAAGCAAGAAAAGTGGACTAAAATGTGGGGAAAATTGAAGGAGATTGCACATCATTTTGAATATCAGTATCCATCACAACCTGGTGATGCCGTGGATATGATTTGGCAAGCAGCTTCACGTAAGATATCTCCAATACAAATTAAACTTCACAGGAGCAACAGATATAGAAGATCTCAATTTCCAGTACAGACTAATTGAAATGACATGCAAAAATTTGAAAGAGTCTTTGAGATCTCTTGACCTTGCACCATATGGAGATCACCAAATATTTAGCCCAATGTGGACATGTCAGAGAGAGGCACAAGCTAGCTTAGTCTTTTTGAAGCTCTGTTAAGGCTTTTGAATTTTGATGACTTAATTTTATTCATACCATTTGTAATGTTTATTTATTTCATTTTTTTCAGAATTAAAAATGCCTTGAGCATGATGATTACAGAGCACTTGCATAAAACTTTAGTTAGCCTCTTAGTCCTCCTTTCAAACCCTCTACTCAGCATAAACTGAACAGATGGAAGTATCATATAATGAAGATGACCTCTGAGTTTATAAACCAAAATTTTGTAAGTGCATGATATTAATTAAGTGAACTTGGAAGAGTACAAGGAATGAATTAAATCAACATTTAGAATTGGCTATAATAGCAAAAGGAAATATATTCTATTAATCAACGGTATCCATGCAAGTAGAGTCACCAATGCAAAAAAAAAAAATTTGAAATTCTTGTCTTTCCTCATGTAGAAAAATTTGAAATTCACTATATATTGTATGTATGAGCCAGCATCTGTCACCCTCTTATGGTATTCAGCTGTTAGTTAGGACCTAAGATTACAAGATATAGAAATACTACTGGCTCACAGATTGATTTTAGCTGCAATTTCTTCAGCTTGACAAAAAGCTTCGACTGAAACAAATGAACATATATAAATCCAGGCAATCCACTTCAAGAAACTGTTGGAGAAGCAGAATGTAAACCACCCCTTTGCTTCTCTTTGCATCAGTAATAGCCACCAGCCGTCTCTTCCTTTGAGAAACCCCTTACCACCTCTCTCCATAGTAAAAGAGACAGGTTCAGCATGTCAGCATCTGTTGTGAATGGGGTCTGATCCTTTTCGAACTCTTCTTTTGTTTGATTGATTTGGATCAACCATAACTGAAGGTGCAGGTGCCAAATTCAGCTTTGTATGAAAATCGTCCACAGCAACAACCTTTAGGACTCGCAAATGCTTAAGAAATGGTGATTGCACTTTGTCCCATTTGAGAGCAAGATCAATGCTTCTCAGGCCAGAAACCTCCTCTGCTTGAAGAGCTAAAAGACCAATACAAACAAGAAGAATGACTCCTCTATTTGCCAAAGGACTCATGTTTGCACTCTGCAAAAACAAGAGCTATAGAGGTATCTTACTAAGCGATTAGGAGAGAATATGTTGTGTGTCTGAGACTCCCTATTTAGAATATAAGCCTCGAGGTTTTATCTTTTATGGGATTTGGAATGCTAAAAGCATAAAGCACAAGGAGGCCCCAGAACATGTAGGGAAGTTTTAGATTCACCTCAATCATAAGCCTGCCATAGAAGCAATAAAAGGCTGTTTTAGAAGACTCTGACAGGTTTGAATAGAAAGTTAGTTTGGAACCTTATCCTTGGGAAGCCAAGTATCTTTGCATTTAGTTTCCCTACATCTCTCTACGAATTGTCTTGTTCTTTTCTTACCAAAACAAGACCAACAACATACTTTTGAACTCTTAGCCAACTGGCCACCACGTAATTTGACCATGCTGACATGTTCTTACACCATGATAAAATAGTTTACATACACAGTAACACGGGTTTTAACTGAGCTAATGCAGCTTAAATATATCTCTTATTTCTAAGTCCAAATTGGGTTTTTCCTTGCATGATACACCTTTATATTACTGTATCCTTTAACCCAATTTTATTCCCCTCATCCTCCATTTTAGTTGCAGAAAATGTGGGCATGATTAGTGACATGTGCTAAACAGCAAATATATCTTATTAGTACATGTTACCAAAAGAAGAATATTAATTAGTATATATAAAAAAGAAAAATCAAATTTGCTTCAGATAGCTATTCAGATTGCTATAGTAGCAAGGAAGCCATCAAAAGTAGAGATGTTGGGGAATGGGTGAGGAATAGTAACCCCTCCCAAAAACCCAAAAAAAAAAAAAAAAAAACAAACACTTGCTTTTATGCACCAAGACTTGCTTTATGCTTAACTAACTTTAGAATTCCAAGCTCTTCTCTCCATGCAACATAAAATCACAATCTTGGTTTCTTGTGCTAAATGGAATTCCTTTATGCTTTTCTTTGCTCTGTCTTCGGATTGCTCAGCCTTGAATCCTCCATTTAAAGTTCCAAAGGAAATGGTCATTTTAGCTTCAATATCTGGCTTCATTCTTTTCTTTTTTATTTTGTTCTCGCTTATCCATGAAGACCATCTTTCTCTCCCTCTCTTCTTTTTTTTCCCTCACTTCTTTCACCCACGTTTAAGTTATAAAATCCCAAAAACAAGAAGAAAATATGCTAAAGCACAGGCTTCTTCACAATTTAAATTGAATGTGTGAGAGAAAAAAGTAGTCTAAGGAAGGAAGGATAGGGACTGGTCATGGTCCAGGCCAAGTATAGTAGAGGTTCGATACTCTACAATGTGGGCCTCTGCTCCTAGTGTTGTATTAAAGCAAAAGAATCAACGAATTCTTGCTTTCCAAAATCATCCTTCACTGTCACATTTAACTTTAAACAATCAACGAATTCTTTTTCTTCATCATTCTTCATATCATCAGCTGGCAATCCCAAAAAAAAACACTACCATCTATGGTGGCATGCACCTTTCATTCTGAAAGTTCTGTGTGATTACAAAATTTAGCATGTGAACAACTACCATGCATGCACGTTTCATAAGTTAACTCTGATTGACTAAGTTAAATTTCTGCAAATTAAATTTGGAATCATGAATTTTGTACCAGAAATTTGAACAAGACATGTATATAAGAATGTATAAGGGACAAGGCTATAGAACCTTTCATGTTACAATTGTTTTCACATACATGAGGGACATTAAATGAGAAATGATAGTTAACTTAAATCAAAGTAGGGTGTCTTTGCAGATTCTTAAGAGACCTACTAAAGTTATAGGATTCCAGAACCTTAGTTTAAAAATAAATAAAGGGTGATACAAGATAAGCAGCCTTAATCGGATGGGCCAGCATGCCCTAATTCTTTGGGTCCACTATCAACACAGAAATAAAGGACTAGAGGCTTTTTTGAAAAATGACGAAAATACATGTAAAACTTGGTACAAATTCAGGATCATTAACATCAAATCATTGCTCAATCACATTCCGTTGATATCTTAACTTAAAAAAAAGCAAGAATCATATTCTTGTGAAGATTCAAGCATAGGCTGGCCTTAATCTATATTTTATAGCAGGTGGATTAAAAGTTGGCACGTGCCAACAGTTGTGTAGAGTTTTGCTTCTGCACAACAGCATTAGATCCATTCAAATAAGTAGAAAGATTAAACGATTTCATTTGAAAGCCAAAAAGGACAGACAAGCATTATAACAAGCTCTTGGACTAAAGAAACACCATATATTAAGTAGGTTAAAAAAAATAACTAAGGCAAAGGTAAAGGAAGGAGAAAATTGTAAAGGGAGAAATTGAGACATAGAAAGCATGAAAGCATGAGAGCGTAACCGTCTTGCCTATGGCTTGGAAAAAAGATTTGTGTAAGGGGTATAATGTAACACCCCTCTCATATGCAAGTGGACCTCACAAGTATAGAATTCACCTCTATGTGAGGAGAGAGTATCTCCTGCGCCGGTTAGTGAGACATTGGTCACATGAGACCAACGCATATAAGATTTTCTCTTATGTGAGAGGAACATATATATACTGGTTACATTATACACCATGGCATGACTCGAAACTAAGATTTTAAATATATGCAAATTGCAAGTTAAATAGTGCTAGTGATGGCATGTTTACCTTAAGCTTATTTAAAAGCATAAAGGTCATTAGTGGATATAATATAAAGACAAAACTTGAGTATATTTAGTTAGGTTCTATACGTTATATTCCTCACTTAAATTCGTGTATTCCTCACTTAAATTCAATCATATAACTTAGTTCTCTATTTTCATTCAACGAAGTTAATGGTCAATGTAGCACAACCATGTGGCTTATCGGCTTTTTGGTCAATGCTGCTTCCAAAGACAAAAGAATTTATTTGGATAATCTTTGGTACAATACCTAAATAATTGTACATGAATATTATCCATAATAGAAACTAAGCACAGAACGATAAGCAACAATATGTAATTATTATCTAATGGGATGTAATATATAATATATTTTTAAATAGTTGCTAGATCATATATTTAAATTAATCATCTGTAACAAAATATTTTTCTAATAAAAATATTTTATTTTAGGTTTCTAAACATTAGTAAAATCTCAACAACAAAAAAAGTATTTGTAAAATCTCATATTTAAGAGTATTAAATAAACAATATAAACAATATTGCAAAATTTTTGTCCACCCAAAAAGATTATCAAATAAACAAATATTAGCAAAATCAATAACAAAAATCCGATTGCAAAAGCTAAATATGCCACCTACCCAATTATTTTCATTTGACTGGGGGGGGGGGGGGGTGTTGGTTAGGATATGTGCAACTAAAATACTTTCAAAATAATGTACTTTCTCCACAAAAACTACAATTTTTCAGCCCAAAAAGATTTTTTTTAAAAATTATTATTAAAAATATATATATATATATATATATATATTCTCACTTCCAAAACAACTAATTATTAATCCAAACTCAAATCAAACAAAAGTGAAGTGAGAAAAAATAAACAAAAAAAGCCACCTTGCGATTGAGAATTGAAACAGCCAAAAACCTAAACGTATAAACCAGAACAGATTTGCCAAAAAGAGAAGGAAATGTCATGTGGCAATTAAATCAATTATAATAAAAATTTATTTTAAAAAAAGGCAATACAAATTATAAAAATATCCACCAAAAGATAAACAAAATCAAAGAAATAGTCTTGACCTTTTTCTTTTGTTGTTGACAAATTTAATGAGTGAGAGTGGAAAGGAAGTAATAAGAAATTTATTTGATAAGAAATAAGATAGAAGAGAGGTTGAAGGAGATGAAAGGTTTAATAAAGTGAACGAGTATAAATTAAGAAGATAGATAGAAGAAAATTTAAAAAGGCATTACGGAAATGGAATGAAATGGAAAATTTAAGTAGACAAATGTTTAAGGAGGTAAAAGGTTGAACTAAGAAGGCAACTATTGAAACAGATGAAAGGTTGAACAAAGTGAAAATTGTAAAAGATAAAAGATAGGAAAGGATGTCACTAACATGATGCAATAGGAACTTTGCAAAATTTATTATAGAACTTCTATTATTATAGATTATATAGATGCGCAGTGCTGCTTTGCTGGTAAAAAAAACTTCATCAAGAAGTTTTTACATGTTTACAACATAAATTCTAGCATCCAGGATTGTTTGCATTTATGATAATATGTGGAAACAGCTCTAATAAGACAAGTTTTCCCACGTAGCATAACTGTTGCTGCAGTAAGATCCAAGTTATATGTACAAACATAATGAGAGAAATGGGAGGAGATTCAAAGAAGGAAAAATTTTAAATTAAAAATATGAGAAAGGGTCATAGAAGACCCTATTAGAGATACAACTTCACAGAAAAGTAAAACATAACCCTCCAATTTTCTCACTCTGCCAGTAGCAAATTAAACAGCACGCTCAAATTTCCAATTCCAAGTTTTCTGCTTCACCAATGCAGAATCTTAACACAATTATCAACAACATATCATTGAAGTGGTTCCTGATGGGGGGTCACTGCAGGTCCTGGTGCTATGGTGAACTGCAAGGCCCGACGTTGTCCAGCTTGCAGCATAAATGCAACTTCAGTTGCTGCTAGTGCTGCAGCTTCCTGACCCAATATAAAAATGTATAAACAAATTAATAAAATAGTATTAAGCAAAATAATTTACAGTAATTTTAAAATTAAAGCATTAACAAATATACAAGCCAGAAACTCTCAAGTATGTAATACAAAAATGACAGGATTTGGACGTGAATATCTGTCATTTGAGAGGCAAATGCACTGAAAATGAGAGAGAGATTTTGATTATGAAAAGGAAGCAAGAAAATTACATTCAAGAAAACCCCATTTGTTGAATAGACATCATTTCCCTGCAAAAATTCCCCTCCAAAGATTGTAGCCAGCCATAATTCAACAGTTTTTAAGTCCAATTATATTAAGTGGGAAACTTCTCTTAAATGATCAAAAAAGTTGATCAAAGAACAACCCCAACAAGTTTTTCAGTGGATGAGAAGCATGCCTAATTCCAATTGATTTCCTTGCATAATCAACCTCATTGCTACTATTTGCCACAAATTGAAAAATATATTCAAGACAGCAGAACCAAATGCTAACCTGTCTTTGTCTTCGACGCTGCAATATACTGATGGCCCAGGCCATAATGTAACATGGGAGAAGAAAACCAGCAGCCCGTAGTAAGAAAAGCTGTTGAGCATTAACAATTTAGTCAAACAGTGTAACAATGTGAATTTTTTCATAGAAATTGAAACACCAATGTCCTACTTACAGAGAAAAAGGTGGAAGCATCATCATCCCCTTCAGCATTGGTAAGAGATAGGGCATGTCTTAACAGCAGAAGGGCCATTAACTGACAAGAAACAAGAAAAAAATATTTAAACCATAGTAATGTTGAATTGATACTACTCTAAGTGACAAGGGTCCATAGAGAACCAAAAAATAAATTTTCCTTTTCCAATTGAGAACAAGTGCATACAAAGCGTTGCCTATGAGAAAGCCCATATCAGACAATGTACAATAAGGTCTAAATGCTGTCAAGCTGACCAACTGATGCAGGACAAAGGGTGAGAACTAAGAAGTAGAAATAAGGAAAAAGAAAAGAAAAACAGGACAAATCCTAGGCTTCATCACGTAGTATCTGCCTAAAATCTTAGGCTTCACCACATAAGGATACTTGGAATCACCACCAAGCTAGAAAGAGAATCACAATTCAATACTGTTCATAAAATTCAACATGACAATAATATTTACATATCAAGAGACATGAATAATACATAAATAAAGATAATGTGGTACACAACTAATTTTTTGTTCACATATCAAGAGACACGGATAAGGATAATTAACTATTCTTTTTTTTTTTGGATAACTGGATAAGGATAATTAACTTCTTGTGCTCTTGATCTTAGATTTTTTGATATATTTTTATTGAACCATATACTTCACTTGATCATAAAGTACAAGAGGATTATATAAAATTTTATGTTTAAACTTTTTATGACTAGGTTGTTATCATATTATCCATTAATAACTGGTTTCAAATTTACTATATTAAAATTTTAAGAAAATAAAATAACTCAAGTAAAAATTGAACTTACAAACATTGTCCAAGTCACTATTTATGTTAGTTAATTAGCAAAATATATTACTCTTCTGACTTTATTTATAAAAAAAAAAAAAAATTATATGTTATGTATGTTTTTGTTAAAGGTTACATTATATTTGAAAACATTGTGCTTCACTTCAATCAAGCACGTGCTCATGCTTTGAGTTTTGCGCCTATGCTCCAAGAGGGCATGCGTGTTTGACACTTTTACCAACAAAGGTGGCAGGGAAGTTGAAGGAGTGAAAGAATAAAACTAAACAAGCCAGTAGGAACATATTTTTGTAAGTCCCATAAATTATGCAGGTGTCAAGTCTTGTTAATCTTCTGATATATCTACAAGATAAGTTCTCAAGTAGGAGAGATGTCACCAAGACATTGATTCCTATATAACCTTAACATTTAGATTCAATTTAAAAAGTGGTTTTTATGGCTTACAATTAGAGCAGCAGAGCGGCAAAATGCAGCTCCACTGGCATTAGTATCAGCGTAGTCATCATACTCAGCCTCCAAAAGATGTCTTTCTGCTGCTGCCATTGCCAACAGTCGAGGGTCACGCAAATCCAAAGGGGTACCAGAAATCGTCCAACCCTCACTAAGAGATACATCCATGAAACAAAAGAGAATATGAACATGTAAGATACAAGTCCATTTATAGTGACCACAATGAAAAGAACTAACAGAATAATTATTTGTGGACAGGTATGAGTATATAGGCACGCGCACACACTATATGTGTGTGTGTGGTGTGGTGAGGTTGTCTATTAAGTTCATCCCTGCATCAAGCAAACCAAATAATTCGTCAATAAGAGTAGTAAGCATAGGGGACAGAGTTCAAACTTGCCTTATATCAATTGTAGTATCTTCAGAGTGAGAAGGTGGGGCAGTATAACCAGGTTCATAAGGCTGCAAAGATAGAATTTTTCTGTGAAAGTTAATAAACTAAATTGACTTCTCAACTCATAAATGGAACTAGATTATGAAAAGCATATGGTCATAAGCATTTCAAGCAAATACACACAAATATTATACTCAAATAGGAGACCATGCTATTTAAAGTACCCACCCTTATCCATATTTGTGCAAAATGCACCTAAAACATTCAAGACTTTGCAGTGCTTAATTGCAAATCACATTTATAAAAAATTAAAAAAATTAAAAAAAAAAAAGAAGATTAAAAAGATTAAAAAAAATCCCATCAATACTAAAATAAAATATATCAGAAGGAATCAAATCCTCTCAAACTACCTGTGAAACATCAGATATCACTGTTCATGACACAACAATGTATTTCGTGACTCACAAATCACTGGGGAAATAGAAAACTATCACCCCGGTCAGTTTCTGAAAATAAACAAGTTGTTTATTTCCAAGAATATGTGCAAGTCTCAAAACATTGTTAATCCAACATAGAGAGATCATCCATTTAGAATCTTTACCTGATGGCATATCTCACAAGTAATATCTCCCTTCTCATTGCACCATCGCTGAACACACTTCCTATGAGCAAACTGTATAAAAGGCAGGGGGAGGGGATAGGCTGTTAGTTTTTGTGATCAAATAATAAATGATAACAATCAGACACTGGAATTAAAACAAGAACAAAAACAAAACAAAAAAGGAACAGAGCTTCATATTTAAATATCGTGTTTGGGGAATAAGTTTTTAACATGTCAACTACATCTAAGGTAACCATCTCTGTGCTGATATATGCATGACACATACCACTTTGGGTTGATGAATGCATGGCCCAATACTACTATCGAGCTTTATTAGAGCAATATGTCATTAGCATAAAGGTTGTGTTTTCATATAGAAAAAATATGAATAGTGATCACTAGGCCTTGTAGCCAAATGTTAGTAGTAGTAGTAGTAGTAGTAGTACCTCTCCTTCTCTAATGAGGGAGAGATCTTGCGTTCAAAAAGGAAAGGCTACCCAATTGTATAGCCCACCTTTTGATTCTATTACATGAGACCAGTGCCCAACCAATTAGATTGGCTAAAGGGAATTGATGAACAAACACATTCATCAGAATATGAACTAAAAACAATTACCCACACTCCATGCTAGTACTTAAATCCCAAGGAATTGATTCAAGCATAAATGATCAAAAAGCAAACAACAAAATACTACGTAACAAATAATATAAAGTGATAACCTACTCCATTTGGAACCATGACCAAAAATCTTAGTTCATTTAGTGTAGATGGAAATTGGAATATTCCCTTTAAAACAAATTTCAAATTCCAAAATAAGCAAGAGGCATGAGGAAACAGAACCCTTTAATATTTTAAAGATTTCAAATTCAGAAAGGAACGCATTGTATAAAAAAAAATACCTTCAAACTACCATTGCAAGCACAAGGGATCTCCAAATTCTTAATGCTATCCTCCTCTTGGCAAATGCGACATTCCACTGTCTGAATCAGTGGTTCTTCTTCTTCAGACATCCCATGTTCCTCAACCCCCACAACATCAATGGAACAAGCGGGTGGATCAGCAGGATGTGAGCCAGAACTCTCTCCAGAAGATCCTGGTGCTGCTTCAGCCACTTGCAGTGATTGCAAACTTTCAGGTGTAATGAGGCGATCAACACACAAAACCAGGTGCTCACCCATTCTAACTCAAAAAAAAGCCCCTAAGACTGCATAACATAACCACAGATAAATTAAGTTCCAAGGTAAATATAAGTAATATTTGATGTTATTCACAAGTTTACAGCTAAAAGTAAAAAACTTCAAAAAAAAAAAAAAATCTCCATGATGGATTTCATTTCTCCGTAAAGAAACATAAAGCATCACATTCAAAACGTCCATTTCCCTTCAACTTTTCTCAGTTTCTTCAACTAGCGTGAAAATAAAATTTTGGAATTTGAAACAGGTTGAATTGAAAGCTGCAGTCTAAAATCATAAGATTCCAACTTTTCTTTGTTCTTGTTCTTTTTCCTTTCCACACGAAAGAGAAAAGCCTATTTCCAGCAACATCATGATAAACTAAAACCAAAAAATAAAACAGTTCCATATGAATAGCTTCAAATTTCCTACAAAGACAACCCATTTCAGCTCTCTGTTTGGCTGATCAGAAAATGCAGGAAAAATACAATTTCACCCAGTAAAACCCAATTTCAATTAACAACCAAATTTACTTTTTCCTCTGTTTTCTCAGTAACCAAACAAAAGGGTTGCATTACCCCAACCCAAATCCCCAATCTTTTTCCTCAAAAACCCCAAAACCCCACCAACAAAAACATAAAATTAGGATCAACAAATTACCAGAACGATTCAACACGAAACCCTAAGATCACCGCCAATCACAGACGAAACTTCAACAAATTTAGGATCTTTTCAATAACCCCAAAGCTAAATCAACAACAACACACACAGAGACCCAAATGCAAATTGATAAAAAGGAAAAGAAAGGAAAAAAAAATGGAGAAAGCTGAGAGAAAGTACCTGTAGATTGATTATTTCCTCCAAAAGACTTTGAATTTTCAGCTTTCCTTAGAAAAAGTCCAAACTCTCTCTCTCTCTCTCCCTCTCTCTCTCTCTCAAAGCGTTCACTTTGGAAAATTACAAAATGACAGAAAGAGAGAGTGTCTTGGTTTTGTTCCTATACGAGGAGACGGGTCGGAGCTGAGGCTGTTGTTGTTTTAGGTTCGGATTTGTACGAGGCTGGTGTGGTTATTGTTGTTTTTTTAGTAGGTTCGGTAACGTTCGTCCAAAGCTAAAGGTGTCAAATTACGGTTTTGTGTGTTGTGTTGTTATCATGAGTTTCACAGATAGTAACGGACGTCATTAGAATCTGCCACACTTTTTCGTGGGTTGTGGTCTTTTATCTTGAACTTGAAGTTGTTGTACAATTGTATTTTTATGAGCTTCATTTAATTAAGGATATTTTTTTTCCTTTTTTGTTTTTAAACAAAATTAAATTATGGAAAATTGATTGCTCTTTATAATAGGCCCACTTGAGGCCTGTGCTACTATGTTTGGTCCACTATAATCGGGCCGTGTCTGGCATGGTGCAATCACGCGTTTGTCAAATCCATTATTAGCGTACGTTTGACATGATTAATTTTATCAATTTATTTTACTATTTATGAGTCTTATTAAACTTTTTTGATATTATTCATGAATGTTATTGTACTATTTCAGCTAACTTTTACCTTTATTCACGGTACTTTTAACAAAAAAATTACAGTTTTAGCAATATAAACAGATCATAAACAGGCCCTTAGTAAATAAATAAATAAAAAGTCTAGTGTTATAATAAATTTCACAACTTTTACAGCAACTCGTCTTTGCTACTAGTTGTGAATGGTAATATTATGAATCTACATGAACCTATTATTTTTTCTCCACCGTCCACAACCTGTAACGTGGACGACTTGGGGTAAAACTAAAAGTTGCGCTAATTATGGTGGCACTAAACTTTTTTGTTAATTTAAAGGGTCAAATACAAAAACCACCTAAGTTTGGATAGGTAGGTACTACTTAACACTTTTTAAAAATATTTAATTAAGAGAAATGTTGCATTCACAATACTTTCACAATAAATAATAATTTTTTATTGATTCTAATTTAAACACACAACTTAAATTACTTTTTCGCCACTTATAATAGTCAATAACAACCTACCACTCAAAATTTATTAGGAAAATGTTGTTAACATAACATTTCTCTTTAATTAATTATACATGAAATGGAGTGCTAGACTAGCCAATAGATAAATAACAACCATAAATAGATAAAGTAAAAGTAACTCAGGAATTTTCTAACGGTTTTAAGAGATGTTTGAAACCGATGTTTGTGCTTAGTAAGCAACAAAAATATAGGAAAATAAACTAATAGCAAGTATATTCAATATTTTTTTATTTGAGTTTCAAATCAACCACCTTGCCCCCCGGAACTGGTAAATCAAATATACTTGCAATGTATGACAACATGCCTAAGAATTTCTCAAATCTTCCATGTCTTCTGATTTCTTTTGTAAATAACAAGTCCCTCTTTTTCTTTTCTTTTTTCTTTTTTTTTTTTTTGAGAGTTTTAACTTATGATGTCTGCTTCTAATGATTGCTCTTTTTGTCATCATACCAAGACACCAATCAGTTTTGGTATAAACAGAGATTGAACTCTAGATCTCTTATTTAACCATCAAAGACTTTGCTAGTTGAGCTGACTAAAACCCCTCTTTTTCTTCTTTTTTGTACTCAGGTTTAATGGTGAAATTATACAATATTTTCCCTCAATAAATCTATGACCAAAATTGTAAAATACAAAATTTTTTATTTAATTTTAAAATAATAATGGGATAGATTAGGGTCAAATACAAAAACTTTTACTAGGATTTGGGCCAATTCCAAGTGGTACATTTTTTTTTTCAAAATAATTAAATTTGCCCCTTAAACACAAACCCCATCATTTAAAAATTACCTTGCTTCTTTGCTTTCATTCTCTATCTCGTCTTAGAGAAGTAAGGAACTTTCAAACAATGTTAAGTGTTGTTTGTATTTAGGAAGCAAAACATATATTTTTGAAAAGTTTTAGTAGAACTTGGTAATAGCCCAAATCCTAGTGGGGTTCTTATACTTTACATTTTTTTTTATCACATAATGCAATACTTTATTATTTGGTCTTGCAGTCATATTGCTTGCTTATAAGTTGTAATTAACGAAATTGGATTTGTGGGTTCCAGTTAGCTCAACTGGTAAAGTCTCTGATGGTTATATAAGAGATCTGGGGTTCAATTACCGCTTATGCAAAAAACTGATTGGTGTCTTGGTCTAATAATAAAGAGCAATTATCAGAAACGGACGTCATAGGTTGAAACTTTCTCATAAAAAAAAAAAAAAAAAAAAACGAAATTGGATTTAAAAAATATAATCACAATTGGTTTAAGAATAAATAAAAACTAAAGGTTGCATTTAAATAATATTTATATGACAAATATGTATGTTCAAAACCTAACTTATTTTATAAATGTGGGGGAATGAGTTAGGGCCCACCTATAATGGGCCCGCCTCATGGACTGTTCTATAGAGGCCCATCCAACCGTGATAGCATAGGAAAACCCCATATAGGAGCACATCGGAGGCCACAGCTAAGAAATTATATTGGTAGTTGATTAAAGAATGAAGAACTCTCGGCATGGCCTTTGAAATATGAAAGAATGAAAATTGGAAAGTAGCTGAGAAGAAGGGCTTGGTAGGGAGAAGAAGAGACATACAGAGGAAGCAAACAGTCACCTCTGCATTAATTATCATCATATACCAATATCCACTTGACGTTAAATACTGAATGACCCTTCTAAACGGTAAAACAATCTATTGCAGACCTACTATTTCATCTAAATATAAGCGGAGGAACACTGATGGGACAACGACCCACTACCCATCTCCCGTTCGTAAGAAACTGCATGGGGAAAAAAAAAAAAAGAAGAAGAAGCATAACAAGCGAGAGAGGTGAAAGAGTGATACTATAATTGGGGTTTATGAGCAAATGAAAAGAGAAGAGTAAGAAAATCATCTTTATTACAATTAGGGAGATCTGTTAAGTTCCTTATTGTGGATTCTTCCCATATCAATAAAATACTTTGTAATGGTTTTCTTTCTCATTTTTACCTCAATTAATATTTTGATGAATTAATTTTGCTTCAGCATAGAGTGATTTTTTAAAGTTTTATAATTAAGATTATGCTCCATCACTTTTAAGGTTCGGATGGATTGCTGGTAAAAGTGGACCAGCAACAGATAAATAAATTAATGTACATAACATTTCCTAGAAGGAGCTATAGCATGCCAACTTGAAGCTTTAAAATTGGTATTTTGAATTGGGTTCGTTTACATTGAATACCATCTTGACTTTTGATATGTTTAGTAGGTTGTGAAACCTGGACCGGACCTTACGGTCTAACCGGATTAATTGGAACCATTCACCAAAACAGTTTTTTTAACCTAAAAAACCGGCATATATGAAAAATTAAGTAATCTGTGCAAATCGCGGTTCAACCTCATGAGTTTGAAAACCGTGGACAATTGTCACGGTTCTCGCAGATTTAGTTGATTCAGAGTTGTTTTTTTTTTTTTTTTGGTACTTACAGGCTCAGCCATTGATGAAGCTTCAACCTCAGACATTGAGATCGCACCACTATTTGTTCTTAGGGTCTGTTTGGATACCGCTTATTGCTGAAAACTGAAAACACTGTAATAAAATAATTTTTAAATGTGTGAATAGTATCGTAAGATCTCGTTTTAAATTTTTTTTTTTTTAAAAGTACTTACGGGTCTCATGAATAGTACATAAGACCCACATATCAAAATGCTAACACGCAATTCATTTTATTCAATGAGCATTTAGATAGCAAACGCATCTAGGATAGTAAACGCATCTAGCGTTTGCGTCCAAACCTAGGTCCTATGCACTGTTCATGAAACCCACAAACCTCTTTTTCTCAGCAAAATTTTCATTAAAAATGAGTTTCGCAGTATTATTCACACGTTTAAAAAATTATTTTGTTACAATGTTTTTAATTTTCAGCAATAAACAATAACTAAATAGATCTTCAATCTCGCTCACCCTCTCTCTCTCTCTTTCTCTCTGCGTTTTTGCCAACTGCTGTTTCTGCATTTTCTCTTTCTCTGCGTTTTTTTCGTTTGGTGTTTCTGCAGTTTTCTCCCTTCCTGCGTTTTTCTTCCTTTGAAGACAACTTGCATTCTGTCACCCACTAAATACAAGCTGTCAACCACTTTTTTAAAAATTTTATTGGGCTTTAATCAAATTTTTGATGGTTTGTCTGGCCAGTGGCAACTCTTCTAGCTTTTGTTTATTTATTTTTTTTTTAAATTTAACTAAATACATGCTGTCAAGTGTCAAGTGTCAGCCACTCTTTTCAAAATTTTATTGGGATTTGTTCTTTATTTAACCAATTTTTTAATGCTTTATCTGGCCACTCCTTTAGCTTCTGTTTATTTTTTATTTTAAAAATTTTCATAAATAGTTGAATATTCAAACGGGCTTGGGCATAAAACAATTTATTAGATAGTAAAATGGGCTTAAGTATAACTTGAGATAATTTACACATAAGCTCTCATAAAAAGATTAGAAGAGTATAATATTGAGTTTTATCAAAAAAATATATATATTTTTGCTTAAGATTTAATATTTCTTATTTGCCTAATGAGAAAGTTATAGTGTAAAAAAGATATTTGAAAATTAGATTTCTATATTTATTTGGACTATTTTAGTTCATATTTTTACTTATACTAATTTATATTTTAAATAATTATTAAATTAATTATGACGTCATTACGGTTCAACCTTGATTTAACCTCAATCCAACTTCAAAAACTTTGAACCTCTTTCTCTTTCGGTTCATTAAATGGTCCGAGTTTTAAAACCATGATATTTACATGCTTTACTTTTGACTTTTTATTATTGAAAACTAGCCCTTTGCTTACGTTGTGTCACCTCCAAGTTCCAACCACAGCCATGTCAAATGTAAAAATTAATTTTTCAAAACCCCATGATAAAAAGAATTTTTGAAAAATATATAATGAGTGCAATGTAAAATTCATTATAAAAATTCCATGAATGCAATAACCAATTTATCACAAGTATGTAAGGTGTAATTTTTCCTCAAAATTATGATAAAGATGGTAGTAAATCTGAAGCACACATACATTTGTTGCATATAATCTTTTTTTTTTCTTCTATAAATTGCGCAATTTGTGCTAGTTATTGGTAAATACTAGAAGATCAACGGCTTACTAACTTCTTTATTAACTAGTTGTACTGATAATTTGATAGTTACAATTGGAGATGAAAGATTTTAACTATTGTCGTCTCTCATTGAAAATGCAAGGAAATAGTAGTCGCACTCAAATACTATAACAAACGTAACTTTTTGATTCAATAATTTTTTGGGATTAAGTTAAAAAAAAATTATGAATGACAAGCCTTGTGAATAACGCAATACTATATCTATATGAATTGTAGTCCATTGGTTGCACTTTGCACCGAAGTACGAACAATAATGCTCCTAGAAGGCGATTGGGCTTTGCAGGCTCAATCTTCCATAATTTGTCTTCTGTGTTCAAGGTAGAGTTAAGTGTGTGTGTGTATATATATATATATATTTTAAAAGGTAGAGTTAAGTATTTCAAAATAGCATATATATATATATATATATATATTATGTTATAAAATAAAAAAAATTCAGATCAAAGAAAATTAAATCCCAAACCCACTACAAATAGCAATAATCAAGAACAATAGAAACCTAAATTATTTTTTTATTTAATTTGGAGCAATGCCCTAATAACAATAGATAAATACCCCCAAAAATATATTATATTATATCCCTTCACATTACACCAGAATCTAAACAAAAACGTAAGAAAAAATATCTGAATATTATTGTATTTGTATTATGTTCACGGCAGGAAAATAATATATATATATATATATATATATATGCACACACACAATACATGATAGGAGAATCAGAAGCAACAATTGCAAGAGCGGCTTCTTTCACTGCAACAGTTGCAAGAGCGGCTTCTTCACATAAAAACACAAAAAAAGTGAGAGAAAAAAGAACAACACTAAAAAAGAGAAAAAAAAAAAAAGAACAAAGAAACTACAAAAAAATCGTCCTATTGCAGCATTTTTTTCTCGGTGCATTTAAAAACTGCCGTAATAGAGCCTGTAGAAGCGCCTTTTGAAACCGCTGGTATAGGAAATCCTATTACAACATTTCAACACCGACACTTCATAAATTGCTGCAATATGAGACCTATAGTGGCGGTTTCCAAAACTGCTAGTATAAGATGCCCTATTGCAGCATTCTTAAATAGCCGCTATGGGTCAGAATTACAAATTTTTTTTTTAATTTTTTTTTTATTTGCAAAGATCCTATCCCAATACTTTAAAAGCACTGTAATAGGTTAACCCTATCCCAGGGCTCTCGAAAGCGCTAGGATATGATTACTCTATTCCCTTATGGAAGAAACCTATCCCAGCGCTTTTAAAAGTGCTGGAATAGAGTTAACTTATCCCAGTGCTATTAAAAGCGTTGTAATAGGGTTACTCCAATGCTTTTGAAAGCGCCAAGATAGGTATACCCCATAATGGAATGGAGTAAATAAACAATAACCAAAAATTATTTTCAAAATATAAAATTTAGTGACACCCTTCTTTTAGGTTCACCCTTAAAATGGTATATATATTATGCATTCATTTTAAAGAAAAATTAAGTGAATTTTAAGATTATTCCCTTAATTAATTATTAAAATCACTAATTTTTATGTCATTATTATCTTAATGAAATATATAAAGACCCCAATTCATGTAACTGCCCCAATAAGTACTAAAGCTAAAAAGTACTTTTCAAAAATTAAATAATATTAATAATTTAATAACCTCAAAAATATTGACACAATTATTCAAGCTAGTAATTAATAAACAACACCGCATAAATAACTTACCTTGATCCCCTTGATGTGGCAGGTTAGCAATGATGCCTCATCTGCTTGGCCAATCCCGTTTGGGGATACAGTCATCGGGCTAAAAAATCAAATATTTGAATCAAATATATATATATATATATATTTGCATAAAAGGAGAGATTTTATTAGATAGAACAAGCAGAGAGTACAAAAAGACTTAGAAAAGTAACAACACATGACCTCATGACAAATATTATACAACACACACAACCAAAGACATACACACACCACAACACTAACTCCAACACACAACAACTGATAAACAAAAAAACAAAATAGCAAATATATATTATGTTGTAAAATAAATAAAATTGAATCCCAAACCCACTACAAATAGCAATAATCAAGAACAATAGAGACATGAATTATTTTTTTATTTTTTATTTGATTTGGAGCAATGCCCAAATAAAAATAGATCAATACCCCCGAATATATATTATATTATATCCCTTTACATTACACCAGAATCTAAACAAAAACGTAAGAAAAAATATCTAAATATTATTGTATTTGTATTATGTTCATAGCAGGAAAATAATAATAATAATAATAATAAATACACACAAACACAATACATGGTAGGAGAATCAAAAGCAACAGCTGCAAGAGCGGATTCTTTTTCTGCAACAACTATTGTAGCTGTTGCTTCTTTCTTAGAAGCAATAGCTACAAGACCAGCTTCTTCACAGAAAAAGAGAGAGAAAAAAGAACAACATAGAAAAAAAAATCGTACTATTGCCCGACACTTTTAAAAACCGCTGTAATAGAGGAACCTGTAGTAGCGCTTTTTGAAATTGCTGGTATAGGATCCTATACAGCATTTCAATACCGACACTTCATAAATCGCTGCAATAGGAGACCTATAATGGCAGTTTCCAAAACTGCTGGAATAGGAAGCCTTATTGCAGCGTTTTCAAACCACCGCTATAGGTCAAAATTACCGAATTTTTTTTTTTTAAAATAATTTCTTATTTGAAAAAATCCTATCCCGATGCTTTAAAAGCACTGTAATAGGTTAACCCCATCCCAAAGCTCTCGAAAGTGTCGCAATAAGATAACTTTATTCCCTTATGGAAGAGCCTATCCTAGCGCTTTTAAAAGGACTGGAATAGAGTTAACCTATCTGAGCATTGTTAAAAGCGCTAGAATAGGGTTACTCCATTCCATTATAGGGCATACCTATCCTGTCGCTTTTAAAAGCGCTGGTATAGGTTGTATTCATATTTCTGTAAATACCCTATTTGGGTGGTTATAAAATCGCTAGTATAGCTAAACCTATACCGGCGCCTTTATATATATATATATATATATATATATATATTAAAAAGCGCAGGTATAGGCCCAAAATCCGTTAGTACATGTTTTCAAAATTGTTGGTCAGGACTATCCCGACACAAGTTAAAGCGTCGAAACAACGTCTAAAAAGCGCCAGGACCTATTCAGCGATCCTATATCGATTGTCACTGCACAGTGGTTTAAAGTGCCGGGATAGGCATTTTTGGCCTATTCCAATGCTTTTTGGGGCTATCCCAGCGCTTTTGCAAATGCTAGGATAACTCCTTTTTTTTTTTGTAGTGAGAGAGAAAAAGAGAGAGGATATCCAGTGCTCCTACAATCCAATTTTGCAATAACATTTCTTGATTAAACTCAGAGAGCATAAGTTGTAACTATTTGAAAAGCTTAGCAGGGAAGAAGGAAGGTTGCTATGAGATGCAGATTTGGAGAAACAGAGTTGGGAAGAAGGAAAGTTGTGATGTAGAGCTTTGGAGAAATGGAATTTGTAGGGGTTAAGGGTGGGTTTGAGAGAAACAAACGGCATTTTTGGAGGAGGAGCTCAAAGTGGAGAAGAAGCAACTCTGAGAAAAGGTAGGGCAAAAGATGCTTTAAAGGGATTTCGAATAGTAATAGTAATAATAATAATAATAATATAATTTCAGGTTACAAACTTGTCGAGGTGAGACAGGTGGCACGTATAAAATCTGTCCATGCAGCGCTGGGATAGATTAACCCTATTCCGGTGCTTTTAAAAGTGTTGGAATAGGGTTACTCCATTTCATTATGGGGTATACCTATCTTGGCGCTTTTAAAAGAGCTGGAATAGGGTTAACCTATACCAACGCTATAAAAATGCTAGGATAGGATTACTCTATTCCCTTATGGGGGAGGTCTATCTCGGTGCTTTTAAAAGCGATGAACTAGGGTTACTCCCTTCCATTATGGGGTATATCTATCTCGACACTTTAAAAAGCGCTGGACTAGGGATTTCTCATAATAAATGACCAATACCCCCTAAAACTTGGGCAATGACCAAAGTACCTCCCTAAAACATCAAAAAAGACCAAAATACCCTCAATTACTTGAATAAGACCAAATTACCCCCATAAATTGAAAAAGTGACCAAAATGCCCCCTAAATGCAAAAAATGTCCAAAACTATTCAAAACTATAGTTTTTTTTTTTTTTTTTTTCTTTTAATGTTGTTCTGAATTTATTAAATGCATGGATTCATGAGTTTTATATTATAAATTGATACAAAATTTGACATTCACAATAATTATAAATAGATGTGATTTAATGGTTGGACTGATAAAATACTAATACATTGATGTTAACTAATCCATTGTGAGTTTATTATATTGTAGGATGGTGATGATGATTTGGCAGCGGATATCCATTCTCCCAATAATAACCGCATATCATTCGATGACAGGCATTAGGCGATGATGACGTAGACGGTGGGCCTTATTTTTGAATAACCACCTGGACATTTTGATATTTATAATAAAGTTTCAAACTTTGATCTATATATGTTATAGTTGGAAACTTTATTATAAAATTCTAAAAACTTGGGATGTATTATTTTTTGTTTGATAATCTAGATATTTGGGATGTAATTATTGATATAATGTAATTAAATATATTTGGTTTATTGGTTTAAAGTGGTATTGTATTTGCTATTGGAAAATATGAATTGTAGGTTCTATAAATTATAGATTACAGGTGCTATGAATTGTAGGTTCATTACAAGTGCTATAAAATTAAAAAAAAAAAAAAATTATTGCAGAGCTTTACAAACCGTTGGAATAGGGTATGGCATAAGCAAGGCCTATTACGGCGTTTTAAAAGCACTGGTATTGGCCATATTATTTTATCCATTGAAAACCTATACTAGCACTTTCAAAAACGTTGGAATAGGTACTGCCTATGCCAGCGCTTTTAAAAGCACTAGTATAGGTTGTATTCATATTTTCATGAATATCCTATATGGGCAGTTATAAAACCGCTAGTATAGATAGACCTATACCAGCGCTTTTTATTTATATATATATATATATATATATATTAAAAAGTACAGATATCCGAAATCCGCCGGTATAGGTCTTCAAAACTATTGGTCAAGACCGTCCTGACAAAAGTAAAAGCGTTGGAACAAGGTTTGAAAAGCGCTGGGACCTATCCTGGCGCTTTTGAAAAGCATTGGTACAAGTCCGGTGACCCTATACTGACTGTCACTGCACGGCGGTTTAAAGCGCCGGGATAGGCATTTTTGGCCTATTCCAGCACTTTTTGAGACTATCCCAGCGCTTTTGCTAACGTTGGGATAGCCCCTTTTTTTGTAGTGAAAGAGAAAAAGAGAGAGGATACCCAGTGCTCATACGACCCAACTTTGCAAGAACATTTCTTAGTTAAACTCAGAGAGCATGAGTTGTCACTGTTTGGAAAGCTTAGCAGGGAAGAAGGAAAGTTGTTATGAGATGCAAATCTAGAGAAATAGAGTTAGGAAGAAGGAAAGTTGTGATAAGGAGCTTTGGAGAAATGGAATTTGTGGGGGTTGGTAGTTGGTTTGAGAGAAACAGATGACATTTTTGGAGGAGAAGGAGCTTAAAATGGAGAAAAAGTAGCTCTGAGAAGAAGGAGGAGTTGAAAGTAGAGTAGAAGCAGCTCTAAGAAAATGTAGGGCAGAAGATACTTTAAAGGGATTTGGATCCCTAGGTTATATAGTAGTAGTAATAATAATAATAATAATATAATTTAAGGTTACAAACCTGTTGAGGTGAGACAGGTACCAAATTTGTCCATATAGCACTGGGATAGGTTAACTTTATTCCAGCGCTTTTAAAATCGCTCGAATAGAGTTACTCCATTCCATTATGGGGTATACCTATCCTAGCGCTTTTAAAAGCGCTGGAATAGGGTTAACCTATACTAGCACTATAAAAGTGTCTGGATAGGATTACTCTATTACAAAGTGCTGGACTAAGGATTTCTCGTAAAAAATGACCAATACCATCCTAAAATTTGTGTAATGACCAAAGTACCCCCAAAACATTGAAAAAGACCAAAATACCCTTGATTACTTAAATAAGACCAAATTACCCCTATAAATCGAAAAGGTGACCAAAATGCCCTCGTAAACACAAAAAATGTCCAAAACTATTCAAAATGATAGGAGATATAGCCATCTCATTAGTAAACTATTCAAAACTATAGTTTTTTTCTTTTAATGTTGTTTTCAATTTATTAAATGCAGGATTCATGAATTTTATATTATAAATTGATACAAAATTTGACATTCACAATAATTAAAATAGATGTGATTTATTGGTGGTATTGACAAAGTACTAATACATTGATGTAAACTAATCCACTGTGCATTTATTGTATTGTAGGATGGTGATGTTGATTTGGCAATGGATGTCCATTCTCCTAGTGATAACTGCGTATCATCTGATGATAGACATTAAGCAATTATGACGTAGATAGTGGGTCTTATTTTGGAGTAACTACCTGGACATTTTGATATTTATAATAAAGTTTCAAGCTTTAATCTATACCTGTCATAGTTGGAAACTTGATTATAAAATTCTAGAAACTTTGGTTGTATTATTTTTTGTATAATAATCTAGATATTTGGGATGTAATTATTGATATGGTGTAATTAAATATTTTTGGTTTTTTGGTTTAAAGTGGTATTGTATTTGGTATTGGAAAATATGAATTGTAGGTTCTATAAAGTATAGATTACAGGTGCTATAAATTATATAAAAAAAAAAAAAAAAAAAAAAAACCCCTATTGCAGTGCTTTAATTACAAAACGTTGGAATAGGGTAAGGCATAAGTAGGGCCTATTACGGTGTTTTAAAAGTGCTGGTATAGGCCTTGTTATTTTATCCATTAAGGACCTATATCAGCACTTTGAAAAACACTGGAATAGGTATTACTTATGCCAGTGCTTTTAAAAGCGTTGTTATAAGTTGTATTCATATTTTTGTAAATACCCTATAGGGGCGGTTATAAAACTGCTAGTATAGATAGACCTATACCGACGCTTTTTATTTTATTTTATTAAAATGCACCGGTATAGGCCCTGGAATACGCCGGTATAGGTCTTCAAAACTGTTGGTTAGGACTATCTCGACACAAGTAAAAGCGCCGGAACAGGGTCTGAAAAGTGTCGAGACCTATCCTAGCACTTTTGAAAAGTGCTAGTACAGGTCCTGCGACCTTATACCAACTGTCACTGCACGGCAGTTTAAAGTACCGGGAAAAAAAGCACCGAGATAGACATTTTTGGCCTATTTCGGTGCTTTTTGGGGCTATCCCAGCGCTTTTGCAAATGCTGGGATATACCCTTTTTTTGTAGTGAGAGAGAAAAAGGGAGAGGATACCTAGTGCTCATATGATCCAACTTTGCAATAACATTTCTTGGTTAAACTCAGAGAGCATGAGTTGTAACTATTTGGAAAGCTTAGCAGGGAAGAAGGAAAGTTGCTATGAGATGCAGATCTAGAGAAATAGAGTTTGGAAGAAGGAAAGTTGTGATGAGGAGCTTTGGAGAAATGGAATTTGTGGGGGTTGAGAGAAACATATGGCATTTTTAGAGAAGGAGGAGCTCAAAGTGGAGAAGAAGCATCTCTGAGAAAACGTAGGGCAGAAGATGCTTTAAAGGGATTTGGATCCCAGGTTATATAATAATAATAATAATATAAAATTAGGTTACAAACTTGTCGGGGTGAGACAAGTGGCATGTAAAAATCTATTCATGCAGTACGGAAATTTAAATTTGTTGGTCTGAGAATGTTTTGCTTAGAGGGGAGATAAAGTAAAAATTATATTAAGGGAGAGAGATACTACGTTCACAATATTTTCATAACAAATCATAGGTGGTTAGTTGTTATTGGTTTAAATTTAAACCTAACACTAATATTACTTTTTTGCCCTAATAATAATAACCAATAACAACTTGCCATATTGTGAAAATAATGTGAACATATAATAAATATGTTTGAAAAAAAAAAGGTGAAGATCGCTGCACTGAAAAGTGAAGAGCAAAATTCCATAATTGGGACACACATCTCTGAAATCTCCACTTGGGTCATCAAATAAACCCAAACAGCATCTCTGTCAATAGTACCTTCGGAAACTATTCCCCACAAGAATACCACAAATAAAAAAGAAATACTATGGACCACGTTAGGGAGACTTGGATAAGGGGGCAGTGGCCCCCCTATTTTTTTTTAAATTAATATATATAGGCACTCATTTTAGCAATTTTGTTATATAAAATCACACTTTACCCCAGTTAACATTATCATTGATTCTTTTATAAGTACTACTCTAGTCACAAACTTTTCTATAACATTTTTACAAACTGTTGTGGTAGTAAAATTTTATTGGTTTGCACCTGGGTTCATCACTTACATCGCATTTTTACTTACTAATAATCACTCACCACATTAATAATTTGTAAAAATGTTTGTAATTCAAGCATTTTCCTCTTTTTAAAGGCCAAATCTAAAATCTAAAGTAAAATAAATAAGCCCAAAAAAATTACTCAACAACAAAAATTACCAATAGAGTTAAAAACAATTAAACTTAATCAACCAATTTTACCCAAAACGAACAACTTGACTCGTTAAAATTTTTTTAACCAAATAATTTTGTCCATACTTGGATGCATCATAAAAAATACAAAAAAACAAAAAAAAAAAAAAAACCATTAGTTGTTAAGCGACTGAGTCGAATGCTAGAGCAAAGTTGCCCCTTCTAACTTCAAGTCATGGCTCTGTCTCTAGACCACATAAAGAGAAATATTGTTTGACAAGTATTTTCAGTTTTTGGTTTTCAAAATTCCAAATTCAAAACATGAAACAATTTTGGTGTTTTCTAAGAACATAACTATATTTAATGATATGATTTTCGCGATTTTAGGTTGTTAATATAGAGATCTCTAGGTTTGTTTTGGTGTGTTAGGACATAGTCACAATGGTGGATTTATGGGGTTTTTTTAAGTGGGTTTTTGTAGTCCTAACAATTTTGTATTGTTACTTTTGCCAGAATAACATGTAATTTTGGGAACTAAAAATTTATATAAAACATCATTTTTCCTGTTTTTAGTTTTGAGAACTTGTTTTCTAAAATAGTTACCAAACAAAAAATGAGGTAAAATTGTGTGTTTGAAAACTTATTCCTTACAATTTTTGAGAACTATTTTTTAGATTTGAAAACATAAAACAAAAAATTTTGACCAAATTGGCTCTAAATTATTTTCTAAAGAATAATAGGGATTTGGTGTGGAATTCCAACTCAATACTCTTTGCCTTGATGAAGGTGTCTTCAACTTGTTTGTTTTCATTTTCTAAAAATCGTGGGCTCCACCAAGAGAAATGTTGTTTGGCAATTGTTTTTTTGTTTTCAAAAATCTGAATCCAACTTTTACCGTACAAGACTGAAAATAGGAAACAAGGAGGTGTTTGGTACATGCACTTAGAAATATGTAGTTTGTTATTTGAAAATATGTATGGAAATACGTGTGAGTGAAAGAATAGGTAGAAATATGTGTAATGTTATTTAAAAACATATGTTTTTTTTGGAAATAGTATACCAAACAGAGCCTAAGTTTATAATGCTTTATAAGAAATGAGAACTAAATTAAGTCGGTTTTCAATTCTTATAAAACACAAAATTGCTCCCGAACAATATTTTCTCAGTTTTTAGTTTTGAGAATTTATTTTCTAAAATAGGCGTCAAACAAAAAATACGGTAAAATTGTGTTTTGACAACTGATTTCAAATAAAATTTTAGAAAAACTATGTTCTAAATATGAAAACATAAAACCAAAAAATTGGTGAACTAACTGCATTACATTACCTCTTACTTTACTTCTTACTTTTTGTTCAAAAATTAAAGTAAAATAGATGACAAAGTTAGGGTGTTCCCAAAAATGAGGATAAAATTTAGAGTGGAAACAAAAGAAAGGGGGCAATGAGAGTGGGGATAAATTGCAAAAAGTATGTATTAAAAGTAGGGTAGAGTAGGGATAGCAAATGGCAAGCCCAGTGCTCTTATTAGCTGCGCAACACTCACCGACAAGCCCAGTGCCACACAGCAATAGAGGCATATTCATCATATTGGCCTCTGTGCCCAATGCTAACCAACAGCAACAACAGCTGTACCCTTGCCTACGCAAATTAAATTATATAAAATTGTAAAACTTGTTGACCAAGTTGTAAACAAATAGGGAGATTTTTTTTCTTCTCATTTTTTATGAACAACTTGTCTTGTCTTTGGCTATATACTCTTTAATATAATGGTCAAGTTAATTATTCTTATTTAGTTTAAGTAGACTCTATAATTAGCTATGTTTTAAATGTTTCTTTGTAATTTTGGGGGGGGGGGGGGGGAGGGGGGGAATATTACCTACGTTAACCTTTGAGAGAGAGAGAGAGAGAGAGAGAGAGAGAGAGAGAGAGAGAATTACCCATTATTTATGTTGTGTTATTTATTAATAACTAGCTTGAATAATTGTGTCAATATTTTTGAGGTTATTAAATTATTAATATTATTTTATTTTTGAAAAGTACTTTTTAGCTATATTACTTATAGGGGCAGTCACGTGAATTGGGGTTTTTATATATTTCATTAAGATAATAATTGTTAGGACATATGTGGTTCATTTGTTAAGAACATATGTCAATATTTTATATAGTTGGCTAATCTTTTAACAAAACGCATTTTACTTGTAATTGGGTAGATCTAAGATGTGTTTAATACTTCAAGAAACAAGTGAATAAAATGCGTTCATTAAAGCTAGATAGATAGCTCGACACTTGTAGACAGATAGCTCGACACTTGTGGAGAGATAGCTCGATAGCTGCTTGACACCTCTCGACAGCTAGCTATCTATCGAGCTTCTTAAGCTTTTTCCTTATCGCAATCTCAACACCTCCTAGACACCTGGTGGATCGATCGAGAAAGTTTCTGTCTCCTCAACATCTTCTCGACACCTTCTCGATGTATCTGTCGAGCCTCATTAAATCTCGACACCTTCTCGACACCTGCTATCTATTGAGGTTACGGAAATGAGAATTTTCAGATCTGATTTTTGGGCCAGACTTATGTATTTGTGTAGGGTTTCTTTTCTCACAACCTTAGACCTATATAAGGCTTATTTTAGAGGTCGTCACAAAAAAATAAAAAATAAATAAAAAATAAAAAAGAATACAAATAGAACATATGCAAAAGGTGACCAATACCTTATTCTCTCTGAAAGAAGCTACTGTGTCATTGCGCCTTAGGGTTTTGTAACCAAGTGCTTCTTGATCTTCATTGTTGATGAAGTGAAGAACTTTGCAGCCAACATTCTTCTTCCTCAAGTTGGTGAGTGAGTCACGTATTAGGATTCGTGCAAAGGAGTTAGTCATGTATTGGGATTTGTGCAACATCAAAGAGTAGCATTCATATATTGAAGAGTTCAGAAGTTCTGAAGCAGTAAAAAGTTTCTGCTGTGAGTTCATCTACGAGGATTGTAGAGTCTAGGGACAAAGGGTTTGTACTAAATCTGAAACTTCTTTTTACTATAGTGGATTGCTCTTCGGGAAGGTTTCCCCCCAGGTTTTTTATTGTGAAACTGGTTGGTTTCATTGGTTTTCCTGGGTCATCATATATTGTCTTATTTATTTTTTCCGCTACATGATTTTGACATTATATTGATGTTTGTTTGTTTTAACAAGTTTTATTCATAATTAATCTAATTAACAACTTGGGTTTAAAACTTGTTAATTGTAACAACCGGGGTCTAAATTTCCCAACAATAATGACATAAAAAAAATAGTGATTTTAGTAATTAATTAAGGGAATAATCTTAAAATTCACTTAATTTTTCTTTAAAATGAATGCATAATATATATACCATTTTGAAGGGGGGGGGGGGGTGTGGGGTGAATTATGAATGACAAGCCTTGTGAATAATGCAATACTATATGAATTGGATTCCATTAGTTGCACTTTGCACCAAGGTACGCACAATAATGCCCCTAAAAGGCGATTGGGCTTTGCAGGCTCAATCTTCCATAATTTGTCTTGTGTGTTTAAGCTAGAGTTAAGTGTGTGTCTATATATATATATATATATATATATATATATATTTTAAGGTAGAGTTAAGTATTTTTTATTTTTATTTTTTTAAGGTAAAGTTAGGTACTTTTTTTGGCTGGATAGATTACTCAAGAGAAACACATTATTGTTTTTTTTTTTTTTTTTTTTTTTTTTTTTTTGAGAAACAAGAGAAACACATTGTTGAATCTTTGATATTAAGGACAAGAACATGCATGAGCGAGGGGAAATAGAAACTTTCTATGGCAACCTTGAACATAGTTTCATAATTTTTTATATAAAAAAGTCAACTTTAAACTTATGGAGACAAAAAAAGGCAGAAAGTCTCTTGTTCTTAGTGCTATGCTTATAACCAATTTTTCTTTTAGAAATATGAATGGTCTTTCTTAGTTTTGGTTGCAATCCTAAAAATGAGTTAGACATATTTTTTTATTGTTTAGTTTTCACGGAAAACTATTAATATATATATATATATATATAGTTTTTATAATTCTAAGTAATTATATAAATAAAAAATTTCATTCATGAAATATATACCTCAAATAGGAAAATAATTTATATTTTTTTAATCCTCTCAAGAGTTTCAACTTAGAAAAAAAAATCACAAATTCGAATTATTTGCAAAAAATAAAGTGGAAAAGATGAATGGTTTCAATAAGAAAAGAGGCATAAGAAGATAGAAATTTTCATTAGAAGAATTTTTGAGTAGTGGTTTGTTGAGTATGTGTTGTTCTGAAAAAATGATTTCCTCTCTCATAAATCATTTTCACTCTATTGGTCCTTTTTTATCCTCTTGTTTACTTATTTATTTATTTATTTTATTGTAACAAACACTAAATGATAAAAAAATAACTTTCAATTTTCTCAAAAAAAAAAAAAAAAAAAAAAAAAAAACTTTCATCCAAAAGAAATGGGATATTTTGAATTCTAAGGATTTATTGCTACCCTTACCAAATTGTAATATATTTTTTCAGTATCAAAGAAAAACTAGTTGCTATTGCATACAAATATGAAATACCTAACTGCAAACATGCTTTTGGAAATTCATGTCTCAACTTTCAAGTCAAATACATACCATAAAAAGGGGAAATGAAAATAAAAAGAGAGAATATTCTCTGTTAGCCTTTTCTAATTCAAAGTCTACAGCTTGGTCCTTAAAAAAAATGGACTTTTTTTTTTAGGAATAAAAATGAAGAAGTTTTCCTTGGTCGGCTTCTCTTGACGGGTATGTACTATGTAATTTAATTTTTAAATTGCAATTGGGCTCAAAGTGGATGAGACAAGGCCTACTTTGGCAAGCAAATGAATGGACCAGCGGTTGATTGTCAACCCAATATAGTCTTAGGACGATGTGGTCCACCAGCTAGGCAATTGATGAATAGAGAACCCACATAATCTGTGTTTGATGGACTTGGCCCAAGCCCAAACCCAAGTAAAATTTAAAACCAAACCAAGCTCAATGATGAGTGGTCTGGATGGATTGGTATATGAGGATTTCTTTTTTTGCTGATATTTCATCTCCATTTGGGCCATGTGGTAGCTTGGGGGCACCCGGCACCCAAACCAAGGATGGTTGATGGCGTGGGATCAACCTTGGTGCATGTGTTTTTTAATATCTTATGGTATAGTTGAACTTATCTCCCTTTTGACCCAAAGCAACAAGCATCAAATATTAAGGACTACAGTGACTCGTTTGAAAGGTTATGATTGGCTAAAAAGATTGAGGATTAAAATGAAATTAAAAAAAAAAAAAAAAGCATGATAGTGCATCAAACATTTAATATCATTAATCAATAAACCTTGTGTACAAAGTAAAAAGTAAAAATTTTTAATCCCATAATTCCACTCTCTTACCTATCGTTACTTAAAAGTTTAGTTTTTCTTAAGACCTCACGATATTTATAAAATTGTTGATTTGAGACCTCTAACTAACATTTTGAGGCCACCCTAAGAGATTATTTCATTTAATAACATAGTGTATGTGGGGTGGAGGGGGCTATATATGGCCAAGTAAATAGTCAAATTTTTGAAAAGTTTTGGATACTCTATTTTTTAGATTAAAAAAAAAAAGAAAAGGCAAAGACATGTATACCCCCCTCAACCTAATTATATATAAGATGCAACAACATTTATTTCTTTTTGAAGCATGGCATATACATTAATAACTTTTCATTTGAGCATGATAGAATTGTGATTAAAATGTTGTTATCATCACAATTAAAAAAAAAAAAAAAAACCAATGTCATATTGTTTTTTCAATATAGATATTGACATTATTTCACTCAAAATTACACCTAATCATTTTATTTTTCATTTTTATATTAACCCATTAAGTACAATTAATTTATGATTTGAAAACTTATTTTAAATTGTAAAGTTTAATTTGAATCCACTCCTAACTTATGAAGTCTACTTGTACTGCACCAATGCGCTTAGAGCATTCTCATCAATAATTGTAAATGCTACAAATGCTATTTTTTAACATCTAAAACCCCAAAAATCCACTCCATCAAAACTTGTATATGCTATAAAATTTGCAATCTTGCTATAGTGTGCTCTCATTTTTGAGACGCATTGTAGCAAAATTGTATAATATTTTATTATTTATAATTCTCTCTCTCCTCAGACTCTCAGACTCTCCCTCAAACTCTTAAACTCTCCATCTCGTTCTCCCTCACAACCCAGGCATCATCTCCCTTCCTTTTTCATCACGTTGCCTCCATTCTAAAACTCATCTGCTCTCTATTGAGCTTCAAGGGTTTGTGGTCAGTGATTGTGGTCATGATTTGGTGGGTATCGGTGGTGCTTAGCGACAGTTTTGATGGGGGTTGAGATCGAAGTGGTGGGTTTTGGTTGGGGTTGAGAACAAGGTGGGTGGGTGGTGGTGGGTTTTGGTTGGGGTTGAGATCAGGGTGGGTGGGTGGTGGGTTTTGCGGTGGCGGCAATGGAGGTGTTTTTTTTTTTTTTTTTTTTTTTTTTTTTTTCTGTGGTTTTGGTTCAGCATAGTGTTTGGCTGTGTGTGTGGTTTTGGTGATGGGTTTTTAGCCGTGAATGGTCATGGGTCATGGGTTTGGTTGGGTTAAGTTGGGAATGGGTGGTGGTGGGTTTTGGTTGGGGTTGAGATTGGAGTGGGTGGGTGGTGGGTTTTGTGGTGGCTGGTAGTGGCCAGCCTTGGGTGTGAGTTGTGCCATTGGTTGAGAAAGATGGAGAGACAATGGGAGAGAGAGAGACAGAGAGTGAAAAATAACTAAAAAAATGAATAAAAATATTAAAGAAAGAATATTTAAATGATGTTATAACAAAAATAGAATGTTTGATGTTTAATATATTGTAAAATGTGTTGTTAAAATTGTAAAAATAATATTTTAAGAATGCTAAAATTTTTACAATTGATGATGAAAATGATCTCACAAGTCACAAGCAGGGGACTCAATCTAAGACTTAATTTTTGTTGCTGCTTTTGTTTAGAAATTCGTGTAATCAAATTTTTTTTTAATTATACCACCGCACACCCTTGGTGCGATGGTCACTCCACAAGTATAAATGCTTGTGGAGTGTGGAGGGCAAAGGCCGGGGTTCAAGTCTCCAGGAGGGAGCTTCACACACATATATACTTAGATTAGGCTAAAGTAGAATTCTATCTTGTATCAAAAAAAAAAAAAATTTTTTTTAATTATAAAACTCCAAAAAAATAGAAAAAGAAAAAGAAAAGTAATTTTAAATTATTTGTTAATTAATTATTAACCATGAGATACAAAAACCGCGTCCGAGAATGAATGTGAAAACCGGGTTGGGCATGTATAAAAGGGCTAAACCCACACACCACCACACTCAAATTATAGTAGCAAGTGAGAGAGAGTTTAGTGAGAGAGAGAATCAATTATTCTAGGGTTTATGGCCGAAGAGAGCGTAGCAGAAATCGTCGAAGCAAACCCTACCGCCCAGGACATGGACCTCGACACATCCTCCGATCATCCCAAGGTGGACAACAACAATGACAACAACAACAACAACAACAACAACGAGGCGGTCGATTCTTCGTTGTCGACCAAGCGACCCAGAGAGGAAGAAGAAGAAGAAGAAAAAAAAGAAGAGCCCCAAAACCAAGACAACAACAATGGCGACGGCGTCGTTTTGAATAAGAAGCAGAAAGTAGAGGAGGAGGAAAAGTCCTTGGAAGAAGAGCGATTGGAAAAGCTAGCTGGAGGAGGAGAAGAAGAACAAGAACAAGAACAAGAAAAAGAAGAAGAGGAGGAGAAATCGGGTCCGACGAGCTTGGGTCCGAAGGATTTCGGGTCTTCGGTCGAGATGTTTGATTATTTCTACAAGTTTCTCCATTTCTGGCCTCCTAACCTCAACGTTAACAAGGTAATTCAAACCTTTTAAATTTTTGTTTAAGTTTGTGTTTGGTTGATGAGAAAGTTGGTTTCTTTTGTTGTTTTGATTTTAATTCTGTCGTGGGTTCTTTTGGGATGATCAAGAAAAACTGAATTGAATTGAAAGTTTCCATTTTTTTTTTTTTTTGGTTACTAAATTTTGGATTGTAAAAGAATTTGGTTTGTTTTGTTTGCTGTTTGGTTGCTGATAAATTGGAGGGAAAGCCAAGAAAAGCCAAGAAAAGGAAATTAATGTTTTTGGGTTTGGATTGTTTAAAAAGATCTGAAATTTGCAACTTTTTGTTGTTGTTTTATTTGGTTTTCTTGGCAAGCAAACAGGGGTTGGGTTACTATTTTCTTTTTAACCTTTTCGTCAAAGTTCAAGCTTTTGATAGTTTTGATTAATATTTTGTGTTTGCTTAACTGATAACTCACCAAGTACCCTGTCCCTCAGCAGAGGAGTAATAGAGAAAGAGTAATGAAGTACTCTGTTATGTTATACTGCAAAGTTAGTTTTATACACAGGAGTATTTTTTTTTTTTAATTTTTTTATGTTGGTAATTGGTTATTGTAGAATCAGAAAATATGTTTGAAAAGAATTACTGTGTATTGGTTTTGGGGTTCTTTTTAGTTCCCAATTGATTTCTTTATGGGTGTTTACCTTTTATTCTTTCACATGGTTGTTGGGTATTTTGAATGATTGAATGATTAGTTCATCAATTCAGTCGTGGTGATGTGCCCATTACTGTATCCATAACCTACTCATGCATTTGTTATTGTGGAAGTAAATTTGGACGTTCAATAGATGAGCGATTCTGAATTTATTATATTGTGGTTGTAGTTGTAGACGTTTAAAGTCCTGGTAAACTAATCACCTAGGTGTGTGTTTTTTTTTTTTTTTTGTTTTGAAGTAGGGTTAGCTGTTGACTGTTGTTTGTTCCAAAGAGAAACTATGGAAGTTTCTATTTGATGCAGTACGAGTCTAATGATGTGGAATTCTGGGCACTGAATTAGATTATGGCCAAGCTTAGGAATGAAGAGAAAGGGAGTCCTTAAAATCATAGCTGGAGTCACAGATTTCTGTCTTTAGAGATGGGATTCTTCCATGTATTATGGTAATTGCCAGCTGGGTGAAAATTAAAATTTGCTTCTATTTCCCTAGAACTATTAAAAGTGGTCCTTTTTTTTTGATAATAAAAAAGGACTTGTTAATGAGCACTAGCTCAAATGGAATCTCTTCCACTTTTAAAAGCATTACCAATAAAAAAAAATTGTGGTTCTATGACTTATATTGTCAATATGATTATTAGGGAGTTAAGATTACTTGGGGCATGTAGGAATTGGCATCCAAATGTAGGATCCTCACATAGGGATACAACTTAACTCTGTTGGTTCCTTATTTGTGATGTTGGCTTTAAAGGAGGAAAAAATATGCCTATTCTACTTTGGTCCATAAAATTTTCTAAGGTTATATAAAGATGCCTCTTGTGCATTGGCCTCAACTTTATTTTTTCCTTATTATTTTAATTAAAGATGCATGTTATATTTGTTGAGGAACAATATTTCTATGTATGTAAATAATTAATGGATTTGGATTATGTTTTCGTGATATCAACAAAGATATAAAGGGCTTGAGCTGCACCTCTGACTTGTGGAAATATCAGACCATGGTCTGTGGATTTTGTTTACTCTTGTTGTCCATGTCCTTTGTAATGATTGTCAGTTTGGCGTTGACTGCATTGTTATACAAGTTTCTATAAATGCCTTGCATGGTCTCTTTAGAATTATGAAATTTCAGGACCTCAATTGATGAAGCATTTTTTTGGCTTTACATATAAGTCTCATCACCTATTGAGAGTTTATTGTCTATGCTATAGAACACGTGCTTGGTATCCGTCAACCAGTTGTTCTGTTACTCTCCTTTATTGCTTTTAGTCAATATATTTAATCTCTTTTGTATAATTTATTTTTATCCTCTTAACAAATTTTTGTTTGGGGATTATCTGGCTTTTCTGAAAATTGTATCTACAAAAAGGTGTTTCAAAGTTGTTGTAGTACTTATGACATCTTACTTTTCATGTGGAATCTGGAATGTTGCCTTTTCTGTTTAGTGAGTTCTTTGCTTGTGTAATTGGGGCTTTCTGGTTGTAACCAGCCTATACAATGTGTACAATGTGGCCTCTAACTTACAAACTTTAGGAACAAAAAGCTAAAGATTGCATTGCACACACTCCCCAGCCTGCCGGCCATCTTTCTCTCTGTGGGTGTGTGATAAGTGTTATAATTTTTGCTTCAAAAGAAAGAAAATTTATTCTTAAATGCTAACCATACAATTCACTAATAACTGCAATCTCAAGTTCCTTGGTTAATGTTCATAAAGTTTAATCTGGAGCAGGATTAATTGCCAGGCCTGAATTGTATAATGCATTTACTCAAGAGTTAATTTCTGTAAAATTCATGTCTTCACACATTTTGTGTTGCAGTATGAGCAAATGGTGCTGATGGACTTGATTAAGAAGGGTCATCCAGAGCCAGATAAAAAGATTGGGGGAGGGATCAGTGCTTTTCAGATCCGGTACCATCCTATGTGGAAAAGTAGGTGCTTCTTCCTCATAAGGGATGATGAGTCTGTGGATGATTTTAGCTTCAGGAAGTGTGTAGATCATATACTTCCCTTGCCAGAAGATATGAAGTTAAAATCCGATGTCAACAAGGCCTTAGGTGGTGGTAAAGGTCATGGTCACAGAGGTGGTGGTCATGGTGGAAGAGGTGGTGGGCGTGGGCGTGGGCGTGGGCGTGGCCGTGGAAGAGGGGGTAGGTCGAGGAACTGAGGTATCGTGTTTAATTTACCAGAGCTCGATTTTGCTTTTATGACGGGGAGAGTTGTTTTTAATTAAAGATGTTTTTAGAAGAAACATCAAGACTAGGTTACTTCAGTTTTATCCTCCTAATGCTGTTGTGTTTTTCTTTATTCTACTCGATATTTATATTTTAAGCGGTGGTTTTCTTAAAGTTTTAAAGTTTTGAGATTGCAAGATGCCTATCTTTAACAACTGTAAATACTCTTGGGATGTGACTAAATATCCCATGAAATGAGTTTTTTTTTTTACTCTTGTATAATTTCGGTTATATTGGTGAAATTATTCACTTGGTGTATTATACCTCCTCTTACGTGAAGGTTACATGAAGGTGGACCATACATGTTTATCCTGTGCAGAGGAGAGTGTAATCCACTGGGTATACATAATTTTTGTTATATTGATGCAAATCATGCATGCAGATAATTGATGAAACTTAATTCCTGCAAACCACCCATAACAGGTAAATCTTAATGACTACAATCTTTGTTAGGAGGGATATTACTATTTTATTTTTGCTAAAATAGGATGATACTACTTGGCTAAAAAAAACCTTTGCTATGTGACATTTTAGTATACATTTAAAAAAAAAAAAAAAATTGTGGAAACACTAGGAGATGCCAACAAGTTGAGTTACAAAGCTCTTGGTGACATTTTAATATTTTATACATCAATGTTGCATTGTGGACCATGATAAAACTGAATTATCATAGAAATTGGTTGTTGTAAATGATGAACCTCTAAAATTTATTGAATTTTTCCATGTCTTATATTTGTTTTTTATTTTTTATTTTTTAAATTACATCTTTGTGTAACGAGAGGGGGATTTGAACTTTGGACATCTTTGTTAGAAACATCAGAAAATGTTGTCTCAAGGCCATAAGCTTGTATCATATCTTTCTGTTTGAAGGTAAATAATTAAGGGATTGAGCTGTAACCAAGGTTGTCAAAATCGCGATCCGGATCCTAACGATTTTACGGTCCCACCTCACCAAAAAGATTAAAATCGTAGCAGGATCGCAAAAATGTTAGGATCGTAGGTAGGATCGTGTAGGATCGCATAGGATCGTAGGATCGTATGGGATCCTACCGATCCTACCATTTGGCTTCCTTCTTTTTTTTTTTTCCTTTTTTTTTTAAGTGGGCTTCATTTGGGTCATTTGGGTAAGTCCAGTATCACAAGCCCATCAAAACCCAATAATAAATTGAACCAAATTTACCCTTATCTTAACATTAAATCTCAAAAAAACCTTTAGTATTGAGTTAAACGTTTTCAAAACCTAAATATTTTAGAAACACTAAGCTCCATCAGACTAGCACCTCTGTCCCGTGCCTCCACAGTGCTCTGTCAAAAACTCAGCCCCTTTCAGCCCTTTCAATGGTGAGCTTTCTTAAGTTTAATGTTTTAAAAAACAAAACCTAAAATATTTAGAAACATTCAGTGCTAGCACCTCGGTCGGCGCCTCCTCAATCCTCTGTCAAAAACCCAGCACCTTTAGGCCTCTCAATGATGTTGCCGTGAGCTATCCCAACGCTGCCTTTAAGCTTTCTAGTAATTTGTTTTGGTAGTTAGTAGTTTATCATTTATTTGTACTTTGATAGCTTGATTCCAGATTGTTGTGTTGTGTATATGATTTTGACAAAGCCTAACTTATTTTGGATTTGGAACTTAGAATTTGGAAAATATTTTCCATATGTGTAGATAATATTTTGGTACTTAGTTGCTAATTAAACATGTACTAAACTTTTTAGATACATTATGTCAAAAGTTAAATATATTTTGTTTCGATAGAATGACATAAGAACAATGTAGTGTGTGCAAATTACATTTTATTATGCAATTTTTTTTTTTTAATGGATGGATTCATATTTTAAGTGATTATATAACATACAAAGTCACTATTAATATGTTTTTTTTGCTTAAAATCTAAAAATAGGTAGGATCTTACGATTCACGATCCGATCCTACGATCCACGATCCTACCTACCTTCCACGATCCTACGTAGGATCCCGATTTTGACAACCTTGTCTGTAACACCATTGAATTGGTTCATTCTACGGACTATGAAAAAAGTTTATAGAAGTTCATAATGTGATGGGAAACGAATTGTTCATTTGGGTCCTATGACACTAATTTTGGTAATAGCTCTTGCTTCTTTAATGTTAGTAGAAAGGGGATTTCATTTAGAGCTAAATTGACACATACATGGAATTAGCATACAGCATATAAGAGATATGCTATTATTACCAAAAAGAGCAATGTTTCGGACGAGATGGAATGGAACTAATAACACTGGTTTATTCAGCTTACTTAGTTTATATACAACTTTTTGAGTGTTTAAATTTTTTAAGATACAATTGTATTTTTTTCTCAATTTATTTGTTTTTAAGTCGAATAAGAAAAAAAAAAAAAATCCAATAAGCCGATTAAAATAAATTTCTTTGAAGAGTAATTAACTGTAAAAGTAGAAGGCCCCATCTTGAAAGTCAAACAATTCGACTGCAACACCAACGGTTATTCCCAAAGATCTTGAGAAGCCTATCACGTAATGTCTCCTATTAAACTACCTCCACTATCTTTGCAACAATCTTGTGGATTTTTAGGTTTTCATTTTCTCTATTATGGATGATGGTGCATGATAAAGTAATACTTGTCTCAAAAGCTAAATTTGATAAGAAATGATGGATTTAATCAGGGATTGAGTTCTCAAACTCATGCCCACTTCATGATAAACTACTAATTATGAAATAATGAATTTAAAATATCATTATTCTAACAATGCAAACTCAATTTTTTAATCGTTTGAAGTTGCATAGGGATTGATACAATTCAAGAACATAATAGCTATGCAAAGTGTAGGAAGAGGCATGCCCAACTAATGGTAAGGGGTGAGTTGGGTATTTTCCAATTAAACTTGATCTCTTTGGACTTAGAAATCTCCAACCCAACATGTAAGGATCAGATTGGATTGGGTCATCGAGTTGATACTCTTTTGTTAGGCCTAAATTTAATTTAAATATTTAATAAATGATTACAAATTACACAATTGAACCTAATATTTCAATCTCATTAAAATTAAATACCAAAATACCAAAATAAATCAAATTAGCTTGTAATCTCACGCATATACATAGTTACATTTGAAATTAATTCGAACAATTTCTAAAAATATTTAAAACTCTTAAAATACTTTTTTGGTAGTGCTCTAATATGTGTGTATATATATATATATCATCATTCAAAATCATATAAGAGAATCATTACTATTTATCAATCTTAATTATGTTTGGTTTAACAAGACTTCTAACTCATGAAGACATCAGTTGGTATACCAAGCACTCAAAAAGGTAGAAGTCAGTGAGATAAACTGCCATTAAGAATATATATATATATATATATATATATGCATATATATAAATTTTTTGTGAAGCTAAATTTGGCGTATATTAAAAGTAGTAATTGCATTCTAAACAATAATTTTAAAATTATTTATCAAAATACCTAGAGACCAAATGATTTTGTCTTCAATAGCCAGCAACAGTAGCTGGTCACAACTTTTGCTCAGTGATGTATTGTGACCTATCTAAGTGGTAACATAAATAATATAAAAAATAAATAAAGATATAAAATTATAGATATTTAAAAATTAAAACTATCGAATCCCAAATCCCAAATCTATTGTTTATATGTGTAATGTTATTGTAGTCCTTTTGGTTTTTGTAATTGGTACTAGAATTAAAAAAATTAAATTGGATATGTGACTCAAAATTAAACTATAATTAAAAGTTTAAATTTGATTTAGATTCTAATTATATTTTAACTTTAATAAATATCTCTGATAAAAAATTAAACTAAGATTCAAAATCCAAAATAAATTAATCTTACAAATTTAAAAAATTCATATATTTTTACACTATCAATAACATGGTTGGATTTGATTGAAAATTATGAACCTGAGTGAATTTGATCCAACCCAAGCCTTTAAAAAAAACCCTAATCATTCGCCACTAATTTGCAATAATGCTCTTCTAAAAAAAAAATAAAAAAAAGCAGTAATGCAATAGTGATTAATCATCCACTACTCGTTTGCATTAAAGAGATCAATGGCTCAGCCAGAAATTTTTGCTAGAGGAAGCCAAGCTAATTATAATAAAGCTCTCTTGTCTCACCCTTAACTATATAAAATTGTATCCTACATTCTTTCATAGTTCCAAATTAGTAATAATTAATTTTTTTAGCGATCTTTCATGTTATTAAAATTTTCTCATAAATTAATATCAATACTTTGAAAACATAAATATTAAATTTTAATCTATGTATATATCTTTTTAATTTTTTTTTATTAGAGAGTATACGGTATATAATCAAACAATTTATCTCAATATCTTTATGTGTCAGGATATAAAATAAAATAGAATAATATAATATAAACTTTTTTTTAGAGAAACAATTTAATATAAACTCATCTAAGTTACTAGTGCAAGCAAGCTGTAAACCATCAGATGCTTTTTAATCAAAGAAAAGAAGATGTTGGAAACTACTAGAGTGTAAAAGTAAAACATATAACACAAACACATAGAGGAAATACCAAAGGAGCCCAACGGAGGCTAGATTCGCAACCTTATTTGCAGATTGCCAGTCATTGACTGGAGCTCATCGGACTGCAAGGAACATCGGCAGAATTGAGCTAACGATAAGGGGTTTTTATTTATTTATTTATTTTTTCTCTAGTAAACAGCAGCTGTGAGAGGTATGTAAGGATTTTCTTATGTGTATTTGGATTTTGAAGGGATTTTTTATATGGAAAAATTTTAAGTTATCTCTTTCTTTGTTTGTATTTGGAGAGGTTATGGGCTTAAAAACGTGGGTCAAATTGCATTTTTTTGGAAAAAAAATTCAAAAATTTCATGAGTTTTTTCTAAATCAGTTTTAAAGTTGAAATTTAGGAGTAATAATCTAGTATTTATTTCCCACAAAATCTTAAGGGGGCCAGGAAGTCAATTTTTTGGATTATTTATCATTTTTTTGCTAGCCTCTCCCTAGCGCCGCCCCAGAAATTAAGAGATATAATTAAATATGTTAATTTTGGAATGCAGTAATGATCAGAAAGAGCATTTTGAACTGTAACTTTTGTAACTCTCCCCCCACTAAGTTCTCTTTAAAACTCTAATGAAATGGAAAACAAATGATTATAATAAAAAGCTGTCCAAGAAGTAATTGAACGTTACATGATTCTGATAGTAACTCTAGAGTGGTATCAAACTCAGTCATTAACTTCTCTATCTCAAAACTTGAATATGAGAAAAAAAAAAAAAAAAACTGAAAATCTTAATCATGAGTAATATCGAAGTGTAATAATTAAAAAAGGGTCAGTAAAAGTCGGCTGGGATATCATATTAATCATTGTGTTGTGAGGAGTAGTCCCAAGTTTTTTTGTGCCTTTAAGATAAAACTGTGATTCACACTTACACTCTTACCTAGTTTCTTGTCCAACCTAGCTACTATATATATATATATATCAGTATATCCTACCAGAATTAATAAACGTGGCACGCATGCAGATCATCTTGAAGTCCTTTTAAATTACATTTTAGTATTTGGTAGCTTAATCCTGTTAACAAAAAAATCCAATGAGGTTAATTTATTGGAGTGACTCAAGTAGAATAAAGAATTGGATGGTATCTAACCGTGTTATGTCTCTTAAATCTTAATGTACATCCATGTATACATTGTTACTGTTTATATCTTATTATGGATATTAATATTATACAAAAAAACACGAAATTCTGAATATAACGTGCGTACACACTATTGAGTGTGTAACAATAGTATACTTTTTCTCATTTTGTAGAAAAGGTTTGCTATGATTTTTGTTTTAAAAATCATTTTCTTTTTCTTTGTGTGTCTTTGTTTCTAAGGAAAAAAGAAAGAAGGTTAAATTGGATGTACTATTAACTGTAATTAAGTTTGATGTTCATCCAAATATCATTTATTTCTTACATTGTAACTCACACATTCACACACGGACACTCATTCATGCATGGCCGGCGCACATTCTCCAATTAAATCTTAGTTTTGCATTTGATAATTACCCATTAATGCATGGTTCATGGTCTATATATTCCCATTGCGGCCTATATTCATATATGTGTCTATTCCCATACAAAGTTGCAATTACTCTCTCACACCTGAAAACAAGAAAATCCATTCCCTCTTTCCCTTCGTCTTCTTCATCACAATATCCTCTCTCAAGAAATGGGGAGTCAAACACTTAATGGTTGGTGGTCTAAGCAAGAACTGGTCTATGATATTGAAGAACCTCTCCATTTTTCAAACCAAATGCCCTCAGTGGATTTAAGGTAGCATTCGGGGTTCAATGTTTTGATTCTTCTTATTTTATTTTTCATTTTTGGTAAAATAAGCAATCAAATTGCAAACCCAGGTTTTGATTTTTAAATATTTGATGTGGTATAGTGGATATTCTTCATTGGATTGGCAATATGAATTGCCCATGCAAGAGTGTTTTTTTGATGTTGTTCCTTTGATGGCGAGTTTCCCTACTGACCCTCTCTATGCATCCTTGGATCTTGAACCGACCACAACTATTCAAGGTGATCAACACAATATTTAAATCACATTATGAATATATATATATATATATATACATTACAAATTTACTGTTGCTTTTCCATTATTTGTATTAATTTTCAATAGTTTCTGGATCATGTGGCAGATGACTTTTTCTTTAGTTGTGGAAATCGGCCTGAAGTTTGGAATGAAATAGTGGCTGGGTTTGAGCCCCAAAACCAGGCTTTAATACTGTCGAGTAATAATGAAAAAAAAGACAAGGAAGTGAAGGAAGAGAGGAGGAAGAAGAGGTGCAGAGAAGAGAGATGCAGCAGTTCTAAAATGTTGTCTAAGGAAACCATTTCTCAATACTTTTACATGCCCATAACTCAGGCAGCAAAAGAACTTAACGTGGGATTAACACTTTTGAAGAAAAGGTGTAGGGAGTTGGGTATTCGTAGGTGGCCACACAGGAAGTTGATGAGCCTCCAAACGCTAATCAAGAACGTGCAGGTACCCTCTCTCTCTGCTAATGATTTTTTTTTTAAATAAAGATATTCATGATTTAATCCTTACCCTCTTTAAATGTATCTAAAAAAAAGTATTAATAATATTAAGTTAGTGTTAGCAGCTAAAATAAAAATAAAAATAATGAATGTGTTGTTGATTGAACTTCTAGGACATATAGCAATAATTCACCAAAAAGAAGTTCATATAGCATATGTGAAGTATGTATTTATTACTTAAAATAGTGTGTTAGTAGCTTAAATTCAAAATAATGAATTTGTGTTGTTGATTGAACTTCTAGTACATTTAACAGTGTTGATGCATGTATGTGTTTATTACTTCAATTAATGTGTGGGTTACGCAGGAGTTGGCTAAAGAGGAAGGGGAAGAAAGTGAAGCGAAGTTGAGCGAAGCAATTGAGATATTGGAGGGGGAGAGGAAGTTGCTGGAGGAAATCCCAGATGCACAACTTGAGGACAATACAAAGCGTCTTAGACAGGCGTGTTTTAAAGCAAACTATAAAAAAAGAAAGCTCATGGGAACGGTAGATTCACATGATAAAGAAGAAGAAGAAGATCAAGATGATGAAGAAGAAGAGGACTCGCTTGTTGGACCCCTTTTCTTCTAGCTGCAAGATGTTCTGATATCAAGGCTGAAAAAAGAGAGGCTAATCTACACTTGTTCTTGTTATCTGATTTTTAACGTAAATAAACAGTTTGTTTGTATTTAATGCAACTCTTCGAATTCTAGCTCTTTGCTTGAGCGTTTGTCCAGTTGTTGTTGTTGTTGTTGTTGTTGTTTTTTTTTTTTTTTTTTAAATTCAACTCCTTAATTTGCTCTATATATTTTTAAGAAACATTGTCTAGTGATATGAGAACTTTTGAAGAAAAATCCTATCTACACGTCTTCCTTGCAATGCTGGAGATGGAAGAGATTGAGCATTTCTAGCAAATCACAAGAAACTGCCCATTATGCTGCTACTTTGGGCAAGGTAGTTACTTGCTCTCTGCCTCTCACTACGTGGGTAGTCTTCCTGATGTGGAAAAGATTGTTTCACACTTAGTTTTCTTTTGGTAATCAGGCAGTATACGTTAACTAGCAAACAGATACACCAGAGCAGAAGCGCTCATATATAGTTCCAGCTGCATCAAGACTAGCCAACAAGGCAACATGTTCTGTATGTTCTGTATGATGTTCGCGTTTTTTATTGACGAGTATGGAAGATGTATATTAATGAGTGTAAGGGAATTATTGCACAGTAACCATCTTTTTCAAATGTAAAAACGGGCAAAATCGTACTATGTCTCCTAAAATAATTGCTTCACTCCTTTTTCTATTGTCATTTTACTGGCTACTAGCAGCTAGAGATACTTGTGCTCTAACCCACAAAGAATTACCTCCATTCGTGATCTTAGTCCATGTTGCAATCATCAATTCTGCCTTGTGATCCCTACAAATAGCTGCTAGGATAAACGAGGAGCTTCTCATACCAGGGTGCCGCATCATGCATGATAAATGATGCCTTGTATTAAATCTACTAATTATAACTATATAAAAAGTGCCAATAGGCTCAATCTACAGTAATTTTTGGTTTATTTAATTGGGTGAGGCAAAACTCACCGTTTTGCTTGAGCTGGCCCTTTTTTTTTTTCATAGTATGCCAGTGTTTTAGTTTGTGCTCTTTTTGTTTTTTTCTTTTAAATATTTATACATGGGGACACAATATTGCTATACTAACTCAAAATATTCTTACAATATTTTTATAATTATTGATGTAAGGTCAGCTTTTGTAACTCAAGCCCAAAAGTATGAGTCAGAGGCCCAATGTACCCTAGACAATAAATTTGTAGAGAGTGGGTGAAAGAGCTAGGTTGGGTCTGAATTTAACAATGGTGGGTTGTATTATGTAAAACAGAAGCAAGATAAAATAATGCCGAGAAAACTCTTAGGTCAATGTCCGAAGAGGTGTTTCATTGAATAAACAGTAATTACAAGGTTCAGAACTACAATAAAACTACTCTTCTTTTTCCTTTCCAGTTTTTTCGATCCCTTTCTATCAGGATCTCTTCTTCTTTATATAGTACCCTTCTCCATCATCTCCATCGTCCACTTGTTCTTCATCTGTGCATCTACTTGAGTGCATGTCACATCATGGGTATGCTTTAGTTATTTGGGAGTGACGGTAGCTGAGGTTGCACTGTTCAGAGGTCTTCTCCACATAAATGCGGCCAGAAAAGCTGTTGTAGTGCATTAAATACGGTGGTAGCAACTTTTCCTTTAGATATTTCTTCGTTCTTATCATCTCCAGCCCTTACTCTGAGCTTATCCTGATCAGGTGAAGTCCTCGGACAGTCACTCTGGCTTTTCTCGTATTCAACTAGCCTGTGATATCCTGTTAAAGTGAAATGTCCTCCTCGGACAGGAGATACCCTCCTCGGACAGGAGATATCCTCCTCGGACAGCACTGATCTTTCATTATGAAGATCCTACTCCTAGCTGGGCCTTGCCCTTTTCTCCTCTCTCTTTTCGGATGTAAGATAGCCGTTTCGTGGGCCCTCGGCCCATTACATTGGGCCTGGCTCCTTTTCCTCCACAATAGCCCCTCAAAATTTTATTTTTTTCCCACACAAGCGGGAAGAGAGAATAATTTTGATTTGATACGCGGGAATGAAAGGAAAATAAAATAAAAGGAATAAACAAAAGTAAAAACAAAAATTCACAAATACCCCCGTTTATACGCGCGAGCTTGTGGAGACGCGCGCCTCATTATTGCCACTGTAAATCTCTCATTTCCAAGGCGTTGCATCAATTACCTCAGGCGGCTGTCTCTTGCATCCAACGGTGGATTGTGGATCAAACGGTTGGGGTTTGTCTTCGCGATTCGAGCGAGATGAATGATACCGCTCCGTCTGTCCCCATATATAAGTATCTGTAGGCAGTTACTTTTCTCACTTTACACACATTTATAGCACTCTCAGCATTTTCAGAGCTTCCAGAGAGTTCCCTTCTTCAAAAGCACTTCACGTCCTCTCGGATTTCTGCGTCTTCTGCCTTCAGGATCTCACCCAAAAGTAGATTTCGAGTTAGGGGATTCATTTCACTCATGCTAGAGTAAGTCTCGGCGCACCTTGAGCCTTTATTTTCTCCTCGGCTACCATTTTCTTTCGTTAATACTATCTTCCTTATTATTTCATCCATTTTTTAGAAATGGGTAAATACCAATATCTCGTCGATAGTCCGGCGTTGATTGAGGAGTTCAAGAGAACCCACCATATCCCACAGGGGGTAAATCTGAAGTATTGCCCCCCGGAGGGACTACTGCTAACCCGACAGGAAGGAGAGGTCATAATTCCTATGATCGCCTTCATTGAAGGGGGAATGACCCTTCCAATGGGTCCCGTGACCCTAAACTATCTCCGTAATCATAGGCTTTCCCCCGATCAGTGCGCACCCAACACCTTTAAGATTTTAGGGGCCTTTGATGTCGTGAATGAACAATTAGGCCTAGGGCTAACTTGGCACGACTTAGTATACCTGTATGAGTGTCGTAGCCAAAGAGGGGGGGATATTACCTTAAATCCCGCTTCGACGTCGTGAGACTGTTCTCCTGCCTTCCTAAATCCAATAAGGGGATGAAAGACGACTATTTGATCGTCTCGGGCGCATGGCACGACGGTCTACACTGTCCGACCGAGCCAGGAGAGCCAGGTGTGCCTTCTCGGACTCAGGGTCCTTAACCATAGTCTTAGGGCTTTTTCTTTCCATAATTATTACTTTATCTATCCTCGGATTTACTCTCTGATCTAACTAGTTTGTTTGTTTTACAGATAAGGTACATACTGCTCCTCGGCTAAGTCTCACCAACGTGCCTGCCCTCAACTACCTGCTGCGCTCGGAGATATACGTTAGCGAAGACGAACAGTTGAGGTCCGTTCCACTTATACTTGGTTACACTCCCAAGAAAGCTGACGTCCAACCAGCGGGCAACGCAATTACTCAGGGCGATCACAGGTTGCAGCGCATAGACGTTGCTCGGAAGAACTTCTTAGCGCCCTACGACCTCGCACCGGTTCCACACCCGAACCCCCAAGGTGTTCCGTTGCTCATCCGACCGGTTCAGCAAGTTCCCCTTGCACAGCGGACTGTGAGAGAAAGGGTTGGCTCTTCGTCCACCTCCTTGGACGCTCAAATTGACAAGTTCAAATTTGAGGGGGAAAGCGAAGGAGGTGTCCACATTATTCCTTCAGATTCCGAAGAGGAACCTGATAGGCAGTCTTGCGTCCGACCACCTTTATTGCTGACCACAGTACCTGAGGATTCCTCGGAGGAAGAGATGTCTGACCTCAGGCTACTTCTCAAGAAGAGGAGCAATAAAGTTGAAATTAAAGAGACGGGGACTTCTCGTCCAGTGGCGAATTTGCCTCCACCTCCTCCCGCTTCACAGGTTCTTGATCCGGCTCTCAAACCTATACTGGATTTAAAGAAGAAGAGGCCGATGGATCCTGAAGACAAGGAGAAAGGGCTGCCACCCAAGACCAAGCAGCAAAAGGTGACCAAAGAGCCCCGTCAAAAGAGGGGTTCCTCAGTGGAGAGCAGAGAGGAGCCTCCTCTGTCCGAGGTACGCCGAGGACAACGCATATGGTCCCCCCGGCTAGAGCTCGACGGCGTTCCATTTCCCTGGGAGACCTTGGTCAGGAACTACGACGGGGGTCGGGCGGTACTGACAGCTGAGGCGCTGGAGCAGCCCCTACTTCTGCCCCGAGACATGGATTCATATAGGCGTTTCAGCCAATATGAACTCTTTATGTCTCTGAAGAGGGACTTGACCATGGTAAGTATATCCATTCCACTTCTTGGTTATAGCGTTGATTTTTTATGTTTGTATACTAACACCGTAATCTTGTTCAGATCACTCAGCAGGTGTTTGTGGCTGAAGAGTGGAACCGCAAGGCCCATGTGGAAGTCCAAGCAGAGGCCCAAGCTAGGTCCGAGGCAGAGAGAGTCTTGGGCAACCTAAAGGAAGAGACCTCGAAGCTCTCAGACCAGCTAAAAGCAGTAGCCCAGGAGAGGGATAGCCTGGACGCTGGTTTAAAGAATGCAGAGTCCCAGGCCGAGTCTCAGCGCAGGCTGCTGAGCGAAACTCAGAAAAAGTTGGCCGCAGAAAGGGAAACCATCAAAGAGCTTCGCGCCGAGCTGCTGAAGGCCAAGAAGGCTGCCGAGGATGCTCAGAGGGACGCCCAGCTGGCTAAGGAGGCCACTGAAGCCGAAAAAAGGGCGTCCTATCAGTTGGGGGTGGAGACAACAGAGAAAGGTCTCACCGAGCAATTTGCCTCGGTTGCTCGGGATTATTGCGATCTGACTTGGGGCAAGGCATTGGATGCTGCTGGAGTTCCTCCAGACTCAGATCTTCGACTGCCAGAAAATATTTTTTATGGCGAGGATATTCGGCAGTATCCGGATGACGATGCTCCTCCTGCACAACCCCCCGAGGCCTCTGAGCTACCTTTGCCTGAGCCGAATCCCTCGGTTATTCTTGAGCCTAACCAGGGTCTTCCACTGCCAGGTGACCAAGTCTCCTCTACGGAGCCCCAGCAAGAGAAGGGTGAATCTTTGGAAGGGGAGAAACTACCCTCGGGTCCTCTTCAGGAAGTCCCAACATAGATTTAGGGTTTTTTTTTTTTTTTTTTTTTTTTTTTTTACTGTTGAGGAAACTGTAAACTATGATTTTCATCAATGAATTAGTTTTTGTTTAGACGCTGGTGTTTGCATTTTAATATGATCTTCTTGTGTTACAAGTGATTTCACTTGGTAATTATAGTCATAGAGAAACAAAATTACTTTGTTTTGCAAATAATTTGTACAATTAATATCGCATCCAAAAAGTGACATTAACCAATTAACCGAATAATGCTAACTAATCCGAGATCATCTAGTCCGAAGACCACAGGCATGATCAGATTTAAGTTTAAACACTTAGAGAACGAATAAATAGTGTTAACTAATCCGAGATCATCTGGTCCGAAGACCACAGGCATGATCAGATTTAAGTTTAAACACGTAGAGAACGAATAAATAGTGTTAACTAATCCGAGATCATCTGGTCCGAGGACTACAGGCATGATCAGATTTAAGTTTAAACACTTAGAGAACGAATAAATAGTGTTAACTAATCCGAAATCATCTGGTCCGAGGACTACAGGCATGATCAGATTTAAGTTTAAACACTTAGAGAACGAGTAAATAGTGTTAACTAATCCGAAATCATCTGGTCCGAGGACTACAGGCATGATCAGATTTAAGTGTAAACACTTAGAGAACGAGTAAATAGTGTTAACTAATCCGAGATCATCTGGTCCGAGGACTACAGGCATGATCAGATTTAAGTTTAAACACTTAGAGAACGAATAAATAGTGTTAACTAATCCGAAATCATCTGGTCCGAGGACTACAGGCATGATCAGATTTAAGTTTAAACACTTAGAGAACGAATAAATAGTGTTAACTAATCCGAGATCATCTGGTCCGAGGACTACAGGCATGATCAGATTTAAGTTTAAACACTTAGAGAACGAATAAATAGTGTTATTATAAATAAACAAGAAAACAACTCGATTAATAATAATACCTCTTGAGGTTATTTACATTCCAAGGGCGGGGTATTACATGACTGTCCAAATCTTCAAGAAAATATGCTTCAATACCTGCACATGACGTGATGCGATATGGGCCCTCCCAATTTGGTCCTAATTTTCCCCAGGGTGGGTTTTTTGTGTTGCCGACAACTTTCCTGAGCACCAAGTCACCGGGTTCTAAGGGTCTCGGTTTGACCTTGGCGTCGTAGCCCTGTCTAAGCTTTTGTTGGTAGTGAGCCAGCCGAACCATTGCGTTTTCTCTCCTTTCATCGATTAAATCTAACCCGGCTTCCAGGAGTTTATTATTGTTGTCCGGGCAGAACAAACTGGTTCTCAGAGTTGGGAAATTGGCTTCCAAAGGAATTACAGCTTCGGACCCATAAGTCCTTGAGAAAGGAGTCTCTCCAGTAGACCTGCGAGGTGTGGTTCTGTAAGCCCAAAGCACATGTGGCAATTCTTCGACCCACCTTCCCTTTGCGTCGTCCAACCTCTTCTTTAAGCCGCTGACTATAACTTTATTGACTGCTTCAGCTTGGCCATTACCTTGAGGGTAGGAGGGAGTAGAGTATCTGTTCGTGATCCCAAGTTCGCTACAGTAATTTCGAAACGAGCTACTGTCGAACTGTAAGCCATTATCTGAAATGAGGGTGTGTGGAACTCCAAAGCGAGTTACAATGCTCTTCCATACGAATTTTTGCACATCCACATTTCGGATATTGGCAAGAGGTTCAGCTTCACCCATTTCGTAAAATAATCGGTGCCGACCAGGAGATATTTTTTGTTCCCCGCAGCTTTAGGGAATGGACCCACGATGTCCAGACCCCATTGGGCAAACGGCCATGAACTAGACAATGGATTGAGGGTTCCCCCCGGCTGATGTATATTTGGTGCGAATCGCTGACATTGATCACATTTCTTCGCATAGTCTCGAGCTTCTTCTTGCATGCTCGGCCACCAATATCCCTAGGTAAGGGCCCGATGGGCCAACGATCTGCCTCCGGTGTGACTTCCACAAATACCTTCATGTAATTCTTCTAGTAGTGACTCAGTGGCTTCTGGATGAATACACAACAGATATGGCCCCGAATAAGAGCGTTTATATAACTTTTGGTCTTCGGACAACCAGAACCTAGCGGCCCTCCTTCGGATCTTATCAGCCTCCTTTCGCTCTTCTGGCAGGACATCATCTTTCAAAAATCCGATTAGGGCATCCATCCAGCATGGACTTTTTCGAATCTGGTGTACTTGAATTGCGTCTCTTTCTATTCCAGTGGGCTCATGAAGATCCTCCACGATGATAACTCTCGGCAAATCTTGATCCGAAGAGGTGGCTAGTGTGGCCAAAGAATCGGCGTGTGCATTGCCACATCTGGAAACATGCATCAGACTGAAAAATCCAAATTCCTCTTGCAGGCATTTGACTCGGTTCAAATAACCTTGCATCCTCTCATCCTTGGCTTCAAACTTTCCTTGTACTTGGCCCACAACCAGTCTTCAGTCCGAGAACACCTTTACGGCCTTTTCTCCCATCTTTCGGACCATAACCATTCCCATCAGTAGGGCTTCATACTCAGCCTCATTATTTGTGGCACCAAAATCCAGCCTTAGTGACTTTTCGATGATGATCCCTTCCGGAGATGTCAAGACCAGCCCTATTCCAGAACCTTTCCGGTTTGCAGCGCCATCTACGTATAACTCCCAATGAGCAGGATCTTGTTGAGAAACCAAACCAACCGATTTTTCATCCATGCTCGGCATTACCTCTACATCTTCCAGACTGGGCTCCGTAAATTCGGCCACCAGATCTGCAAGGACTTGGCCTTTGACTGACGTGCGAGGCATGTATTTGATATCGAAAGCCCCTAGAATAGTGCCCTACTTGGCTATCCTCGCCGTATAATCGGCACTTCGAAGTACTGTTTTGAGTGGAAGTTGCGTGAGCACCACGACAGTATGGGCTTGGAAGTAGTGAGGCAATTTCCGCGTTCCTAGCACTACGGCCAGGATAGCTTTTTCCAGCGGCAAATACCTGACCTCGGCTTCATGCAGCGATTTGCTTACACAATAGACCGGCCTCTGTACTCCCTGATCCACTCTTATCAACACTAGACTTACAGCGTGAGGAACCACTGCGATATAGGCAAATAAAACCTCGGCGGGCTCAGGGCTAGACATAATCGGTGGCCGAGATAGATAATCCTTAAGCTGTTGGAAGGCCGAGGTACATTCTTCATTCCATTCAAAACCCTTCCACTTGTTAATTAGGGAGAAGAAGGGTTTGCATCTGTCCGCAGACCTGGATATAAATCGGTTTAACGCAGCCGTCATTCCTGTTAGTTTCTGCACCTCCTTCGGATTCCGAGGAGGCTGTAGATCCTGGATAGCCCTTATCTGATCAGGATTAACTTCGATTCCCCTGTGTGTAACCATGTAGCCCAAAAATTTGCCGGACCCAACTCCGAACGAGCACTTCGAAGCGTTCAAGCGCAACTTATGTTTCCTCAGAACTTCAAAAACCACATCAAGATCCTTCAAATGATCAGCAACAAGCTTGCTTTTAACCACCATATCATCTATATAAATCTCAATGGTTTTGCCTAATTGTGATTCAAACATCTTGGTCATCATCCGCTGATACGTAGAACCTGCATTTTTCAGACCAAAAGGCATTACCTTATAGTGGTAATTACCAATGGGGGTAACAAAAGCGGTCTTTTCCTGGTCGTCTGGAGCGAGGGGGATCTGATGATACCCCTGAAAAGCATCTAAGAAACTCATTCGAGGATGGCCGACAGTAGCATCCACCAGCTGATCAATCTTCGGCATGGGGAAGGGATCTTTAGGGCAGGATTTGTTTAAGTCCGTGAAGTCTACACAGACTCGCCACTTTCCGCTTTTCTTTTTTACCACCACAGTGTTTGCTAGCCATTCGGGATAGAAAATTTCTTTAATAGCCTCGGCCTGCTTAAGCTTTCCTACCTCCTTCCTGACTGCTTCAGCGTGCTCTCTAGATGGCCGCCGAGGAGGTTGCTTCTTCGGTGTGCTTAGAGGGTTAACCCTCAAATGATGACAAATGAATTCCGGATCCACCCCTGGTGCTTCATAAGTGCTCCACGCAAATACGTCAATATTTCTTTTGAGGAAGTCAATTAGCTCTTCCCTTTCTGACTGAGGTATCTGAGCTCCAATTTGAAAATACTTTTCAGGATCGGACTCAATCATGACCCGTGCTAAGTCCTCGCATTTTACACCCTCACTCTGCCCGTCGACAGGCGACATCCATTCCTTTAACTGCTATAGGTCTTTGATCACCCCTCCCGAAGATTCATCCTCAGACCCATGTCGTATGGCCGCCACTAGACATTGCCTAGCCGAGGATTGATCCCCGCGGATTTCACAAACTCGTCCCTCAGAAGGATATTTGACTTTTTGGTGTAGAGTAGAGGAAACAGCCCCCAGTGTATGCAACCAGGGCCTAGCCACAATTGCCGTATAAGGGGAATAGACGTCTATCACCACGAAATCCACCTCAACAATTTTCGAGCCGGTTTGCACGGGCAGTCGGATCTGTCCCTTCGGAATGACCATTCTTCCTTCAAAACTAAATATAGAGGAGCAATATGGAGTTAAGTCGCTGGGCGTGAGATTTAATCCCCTGAAAAGATCAGGGTACATGATCTCCACCGCGCTGCCCTGGTCTACCATTAATCTCTTCACATCATATCCCCCAATCCTGAGGGTGACTACCAATGCGTCCTCATGGGGTTGAATGGTTTCAGCCTTATCCTCGTTCGAAAAGCCTAGAATGGGGGATATTGCCTTCCCAGGGCTCCTCGGATTCCTATCAGCATCTCCCACCGGCAGCCGAGCCACAGACATAACCTTCGACGGACGGGATCCTGTCCTTCCTGGGGCTGCGAAAATAACATTAATAATTCCTAGAGGGGGTTTTGTAGAATCCCCCCTCTCGGCATCTGAGACTGGTTGCCCTCGTCCGCTGGAGCGATGCAAAAGGTGCTTCAGCCTGCCCTCGCTGACCAGTTGGTCCAGATGATCCCATAGACTTCTGCAATCTTCAGTCGTATGCCCATGATCCTGGTGATATTGACAATAGACATTATGATTGCGTCTCTCCGGATTCCCCACCATTTTATTCGGCCATCTGAAGAATGGTTCGTTCTTTATCTTATCCAGAACTTGATGAACGGGCTCTTTAAACACGGTATTAACTGTTTGGGCATTTGCTAAACTTGAGTGCCCAGCGAAATCTCTCCTCGGCTTACTGTTATTATAACGATCCGACTTAAAGTCCTTCCTGTCCTGGGTGGTAGTCTTATCCTTACCCTTCCCTTGTTGCCGATCTTCTTCTACCCTTTTATACTTCTCGATGCGATCCATAAGCTGGCGCATGCTAACAACGGGCTTGCCGGACAAAGACATTCTTAAACCATGATCAGTGGGGAGACCCAACTTGAACGTCTCCAAGGCCATGGCATCAAAGTTGCCTTCCATCTCGTTAAACATTTCCCAGTATCTGTCCGAGTACGCCTTCAGTGTCTCCCCCTCGCGCATGCTTAAGGACAGAAGGGAGGATAAGGGCTTGGGCACCCTTCGGCAGGTGACAAATCGTGAACCAAAAGCCTGAGTAAGCTCTTGGTAGGAATCGATGGAATCGGCCCTCAGGTTATCAAACCATCTCATGGCTACAGGACCCAAACTCGAGGGGAATACCTTGCACATCAGAGCCTCGTCCCTGGCATAGATAGCCATTCTTTGGTTAAAATGGCTGACGTGTTCCACAGGATCTGTTTTGCCATTATAGATAGTAAAGGTTGGTTGATTGAACCGCCGAGGCAGTTCCGCTCCTTCGATCCTTCGTGCAAAAGGCGACCTGAAAATCTGATTCAGGGCCTTACTCATGGCATCATTACCCACCCCTCCATATGGTAGTTCTCGTGGTCGCTTCTCACGAGGGTGCTCAGCTTCATACGAAAAGGTTTCGCTGATTGGAGTTTGAGAGTTCTGCTGATAGGTAATGTCTTGTCCGTCGTCCAAGTCGTCATCAGGATGTGGTGCAGCACGTTTCCTCTTCTCCAGGCGTAACTCCTTCTTCAACCTTTCAATCTCTATTTACATGCTGTTTTTCTCTGCATGGGAAACATGACTTCCGCCACGAGGCTGGGTTCGCTCAGTGTGTGTAGTGTGTACACTGCCTTCACGGTCCTGTCTATGCTCCAGGTTAAGAAAAGGATCAATATGCTGGGAGGCCTCCACTGCTACTCTTCCCTTATGTTCAAGCTCTCCCCACAGACGGCGCCAATTGTAAGGTCAGCTTTTGTAACCCAAGCCCAAAAGTATGGGTCAGAGGCCCAATGTACCCTAGACAATAAATTTGTAGAGAGTGGGTGAAAGAGCTGGGCTGGGTCTGAATTTAACAATGGTGGGTTGTATTATGTAAAACAGAAGCAACATAAAATAATGCCGAGAAAACTCTTAGGTCAATGTCCGAAGAGGTGTTTCATTGAATAAACAGTGATTACAAGGTTCAGAGCTACAGTAAAACTACTCTTCTTTTTCCTTTCCAGTTTTTCCGATCCCTTTCTATCAGGATCTCTTCTTCTTTATATAGTACCCTTCTCCATCATCTCCATCGTCCACTTGTTCTTCATCTGTGCATCTACTTGAGTGCATGTCACATCAAGGGTATGCTTTAGTTATTTGGGAGTGACGGTAGCTGAGGTTGCACTGTTCAGGGGTATTCTCCACATAAATGCGGCCAGAAAAGCTGTTGTAGTGCATTAAATACGGTGGTAGCAACTTTTCCTTTAGATATTTCTTCGTTCTTATCATCTCCAGCCCTTGCTCTGAGCTTATCCTGATCAGGTGAAGTCCTCGGACAGTCACTCTGGCTTTTCTCGTACTCAACTAGCCTGTGATATCCTGTTAAAGTGAAACGTCCTCCTCGGACAGGAGATATCCTCCTCGGACAGCACTGATCTTTCATTATGAAGATCCTACTCCTAGCTGGGCCTTACCCTTTTCTCCTCTCTCTTTTCGGATGTAAGATAGCCGTTTCGTGGGCCCTCGGCCCATTACATTGGGCCTGGCTCCTTTTCCCCCACAATTGAAGTGTGTTAATTTTTTATAGCTCAAAATAAAATAATAAAATATGAGATTGAGACCAACTACAACTAAAAATAAATGTATTCTGAAAATATTATAACATCTTGTTATTGTTACAATTTTTTTACAATTGCTGAGATCTCAGTTCCTTATAGATCAAAATAAAATATATAAAAAATGCTATGCTGACAACATTTTTATTATAATTTCACAAAAAATTCTAAGTGGCAAGGTATTGTTGATTGATAAAAAAGTGATATCAATAATGGGCCTAGTTTAAACTGATAACAATTTGTCATTGAAAATTTGTTGTGAAAATGTTGTGGAGGTAACATTTCTCTAAAATAAAATAATAAAATATCAGATCGGACTTACCATAGTTGAAAATAAAGGTATTATGAAAATATTATGACATTTTGTTGTGTTTCTAGACTTTTTTTTTTTTAGTCAATTTGGGTGAGTCAAAATTCATAATTTTACGCCCCATTTTCTTGTGTTGGTTTTTTGCTTTTAATACACAATTTAAAGTGGTGGTTTCAGTTTAAAACCAATAGCAATTTGTCATTTAAGATTTGTTGTGAAATTATTGTAGATGTAAAAAATAAAATATCAAATCGAGACCTACCACAATTGGAAATAAAAGATATTGTGACAATGTTGTGATATTTTGGTTTAGTAAAAATTGTTGAGCCAAAATTCACTGTTTTAGGTACAATTTTCTTTAATTGGCTTTTTGTTTTTTTTTTTAAATGCACAGTTTAAAATCAATAACAATTTACCATCTAAGATTTGTTGTGAAAATATTGTAGATATAGCATTACTCTAAAATAAAATATTAGACTAGAATCCACCATAACTAAAAATAAAGGTATTGTAAAAATATCGTGAAATTTTGTTATGTTGCTAGATTTTTTTTTTTTTTTTTTTGGATTGGTCAATTTGTTGAGTCAAAATTCTTGTTTTATGCATAGTTTTCCTGGATTGACTTTTTTTTTTTTTTTAACACATTGTTTAATGTTAAAAACACACACACACACACACACACATAGTTTTACACAAACACGCGCGCGCGTGTGCACACACACACACACACACACACACACAAAAAGAGAGGATAAAAAAAACACTCTCTTTTTGTTTGGGGTAGTTTCATTCCTTCCCTAAACTAAAGTTGAAAATTTTCCTCCTTTATATTTTGTAAAGCAGCATTTACCCCAATTGTTACACTCTTAAATAAACCCTAACAAAATCTTATGATTTCTAAAGTACTCTATCATGAAAATGTCTAAAATACACCCCACTGAATTTTAATGTCCCAAAAATTTTCTTCGTATATATTATATTTTATGTGGTAGTTATGCTTGAAAAGTGAGAACTGTAATATATAGTGTTCTATTTGTTACCTAGAAAAAACTAATTTAGTAAGTTTAAATCTTTTATACTTATTGTGTGGACGAGGACCCCTAATCTCATCTAGGTGGTTTGCTAAGATGATTTCTGAGGATGCCCCTCGGACCTCGGGGAGAAGCACTGGATATTCACGAGACGAGCACCCGTTGGTCTGAGGGACGAACAATACCCATAGAAGGCACATAAAGTTAAAAAATCACAGAGGGACTAAAGTAGACTTGACACAAGTTACGAGGAGGATGAAAGGAGAAGGGAGTGGAAGGAGAAGGGAGTGGAAGTTATCCCCTCTGCATTAAATGCAAGACAACTACTCCTTTGACCGCATTAATGAAGAAATGACTATGAACAGTGGTGGCATAGCTTAGATTGCAAGGCAGAAGCTTACTTGTATATTCTGGATGGGACAGAAGTCCTAAAGATACAATCTCAACCCTCCAAGTGTAGGAGGAAGATAATCTATGTGTAAAGATAAAAGGGAAATGAAGATCCTGAGGGAGGGGGATCGAAAGAAAAGGAGAAGAAAGAGATTTGTAAAAGAGAGAAAGCAAAGACATACATATATAAAAGATCTTCGTCAGGTTGGATCGAGGATCCCTTTTTCTTCATAATTAAGTGTTCCTAGTCTTTTACTTGGCATTTCTTTTCATTGCGATTAACTTTAGCTTATCAAGTAGTCAATATCCTACCCATTTCTCTAACAAATTCATTGTGGTGGGCTCATTGGGCCACTGTTTGGTCGTTCTTTGTCTAGAGGTCCGTTTGTGTCCTTACACTTATAATTTTATCTAATGGAAACTTTGATGGCATATGTCTTTTTTTATCTTGTTCTTTTTTAATTTATTTTCTTGCTTAAAAGGGTTTTTCATATTAAAAAATAAGTAAGTTAAACATCATAGTTATGCTCATAAAATAAGAAAATAAAGAGAGAAGTATGCATGGATAACAAAATCTTCATTGTAGATGATTGCAAGTATTTTATTTGATTAAGAGTTTCAATTGTAGCATATATTATCATTCATTGTGAAATTTTATATATTGTTACAATGTCTTATCAAAATTTAGTTGTCTATTGTTGAAAGATAATAACATTCATTATCATTCTTAGTAGAATTTTTTAGTGAGTAGATATTACATTTAGCAAATACATTCTAAGAAATTATTATATTAAAAAGATATTCATATGTTAAAAAGCTATTTTAAATTTAAGTACATGACTTTGTACTTTTTAAAAAAAAAATTACATCTTAATTTTTTCACGAAAAGGGCGGCACATGCGTTGCACATGCAACCCAAACTAGTATTAGATAATGATTAGTGCACACATCTTAGGGGGCGTTTTGGTTTATTTTATTTTTTCTAACATTACCATAATCTAAAATTACAAAATATATCACATCACTTTAATCTCACCACCTTCTTAAACAATGTAATATTGTATTCTTGTATTGAGATTATATTAATGTAAAATTATAATAATATAATATTACGGTGTAATGTAATATTACAACGCATCAAACGCTCCCTTAGTGTGCACACCCCAATGTGAAGTGCACTTATTCCGTTCCCCACAATTTATTTTGTCATGTGACATATGTGTGTACTAAAAAAGAAATGAAGAGCCCACAAAAAATTAGAAATGAAGAATTAATAGGGTATATAGAAATGAAAAAAAGATAGAATGGGAACAACAATTAATGATGAAACCGCCTACATATATAGGTTTCAAAAGCTTTAGAAGCAAATGAGCATTAGCATTGATGAAGCAAAATTTTTTAGCTTTTAGCATCACAAGAACTCATTTTATTTATCTTAACCCACTATTTTATAATACACCCAACATCAATGATTATATATTTTTAACACTTCATTTAAATATTATTTCTTTATCTTTTTTTATTCTTCATCTCTTTCTCTCTCTTCCTCTCTGTCTCTCTGTCTCTCTTCTTTGAAGAGATAACAACAGCAAGAATCCACCAATACATCAACGATCACAGGCCACACAAACCACACAAACTATAGGCTGATCAACGATCACAACTCACCACCACAAGCCGACCGATTCTTTATGGTTTACTGGTTTTTTTTTTTTTTTTTGCCAGCAAGGAGACATTACCAGGTGGACTGTCCGTTAATAAGAAGAGAGCTGACACAGGCCTTTCGCAACTGAATGTTTGAGTTTCTAGTTTCATTGTATGAGATCCATGTGGAAATTTATGAGATCCAAATAAAGTTCATTCTCTACTTGTTCTTAGTTCCTTGAAAATTGTCAAAAAAATAAAAAATAAAAAATAAAAGGCCTTAATATCATTAATCTGTTGTAGGTTGAAGTTGTAGATCTGGTTTCTGAAGAATCTAGTGGAGAGAAATTAATAGCTTGTTTGGATGGAGGGGGAGTAGAGTAGAGGGAGAGAGAGTAGGCTAAATTACCTTATTTGGATGTTTTTTAAGGGAGGAGGGAGAAAGATTTGGAGGGGTTTGGGGGGATTTTAACTACTTTTAACCTCTCATTTTTAATTCCTCCAAATTGGAAAGATTTGAAGAGAGAGTAGAGTATAGAAATGCTTGACTAAATGAATTACCAAATTTACCCTTACCATATTAACAAAATTACAAACTATAAAAAAAAATTAATTATTTCTTTCTCCCTTACTTAATTTTAAAAAATCATTTCCCTCTACTCTCTTACCCATTACTCTCCTCTCCTCTACTCTTCTCTCCCTCCAAACTTCCAAACATAGCATAAGTTGGACGACATTAATGAAGTTTGAGGCTCAGAAGTCTAGTAGTCGATAGCAGAGAGGAGGAACGATGGAGAGAGAGGAGATGAAAGAGAAAGAATAAAAAAAAGGTTCGGGTTAATGTGGGCCTTTAGGGCATATCTTAAGTATTTATTTAAAATTTTTCTTAATAGAAAATTAAAGTAAATAGCAACCTAAACCGGTAAAATAGTAGAAGTAAATAGCAATTTGCTACGGTAAACTAGTAGCAAGTTGTCAAAGTATTTTAGATATGGCACCATCAATGTAGCACAATTTTTGTAGTTTGTGATGCTAAAAATAGTATTTTAGCAATTTTGCTAATGCTTCAACACATATATATATCACTAACGAAAGGTTAATACACATAAAGACACAGTCACTAATACTGGGACTCCATAGGTCGTTATGCGGCATTGGGTATCGGCACAAGGGACAGATGTGACTTGTTTCTAGCCACCTAACAATACAATCTCCATGATAGATATGCGAACACGGCATGCGAGTGACTTCAGAACCAGTATGGAACTCTTCCATGCAAATGACACATTCTTGAATCGAGTTCAACCCTTGTTGAAACCTAACCTTCTCCAAAGCCTTAATGGAACATTTAGTTGCTGGAATAGGCTCATAAGTCTCTATGGAATCCAAAGTTACACTATCAAGCTCCTCTTCCTCATTAGAGTCTTCTTCATCATCATCATCAATTTCCTCTATTACCTCCTCATCCTCCTCCTCCTCATAATTAGAGCCTTCATCATCATCATCATCATCAATAATCTCCTCCATTACAAGTTTCACCATGCGCAACAGGATCACAACAATTGGCATCCTTGACGTACCAGCAGATCCAGCAACACTAGCAATTTCTTGTAACACAGGATCGTGATTTTCAACTGGGATGTCGAAGTCGCAAAGCGAAGAGGATAAGCGATCACCATTGCCTTGCAACAGAACCTCATGTTTGGGGAGCCATACTGATTTTCCGTGAAGGCTTATTTGTTCGTAGGAAGTTGTCGGTGGTTCATTATCATGACTGTTGCCAACGTATAAGCTCTCTTCTAGCCGCATTACCTTAAGCATATAAATTTCGATAGGAAAGCCATCCAAACACTGCGATGGTGGCTGGTTCCTGGGTTGGCTTTCCTGCCATACCCTGAATTTAACATTTTCAGAGAAGTTGGATCTGCATCGAGACATGTTTGAAAGTTTACAAGGGAACGGAAGAAAAAGTAAGAGATGTTGAAAACAAAGACCTCGAGAAAGAAATTGAGAGATTTTTGGAACGTATAACCTATGCAATATATTGTGTGTAAATATATTAGATATAGAATTATCGACTAGCTAGACATGTTGGGAAACAGCATCGTTCGCGGAATAGAGTTCTTGTTTACCCACTTGTTCTTCAAACTTTATCTTAAAGAAAGAAATACCCAACCTTATCGGGGGAAAAAAAAAACCCATCCCAATATTTTTCCTATCCTTTTAGATGTAGGAAATCAATTACTTCTAAACTTTTATAAAAATAAATAAATAAATAATTAATTCTCGGAATGACAATCATGCTAAAATTTAAGTTAAATTGCACCCTAAAGTTTGAAAGTGTTTGAGTTTTATACCATGAAGTTTTATTCTTTTTTTTTTTTTTTTTTGATGGGAAGTGTTATTCTATTTATATAGTTAAAAGAGCATATCATAAAGTTTGAAGTCTTATTCTATTTATATTAGCATCTGTTTGCATTAGCTATTTCTTTTTTATGACATGGTCTTTTATGGAGGGAGTGGGAAAAGAATTCCTAAGAGGACTCAAAAAAGTATAACTTATTAATTAATTGAAAATAAAGTCAAATAAAATATAATCAGTACAAATCCTAATACGAGTGAGGTTTGGAAAATAATAAATAGTTTAATTAAAACTTGTTTCTTTGTGTTTAGATTTTGTCAAATAAAATAATAATTTAAAAAATAAAAATGACGTTGGAAATTGTGAGCGCACCGAGCTTCTATGTTATGAAGTCAATAATAAAGTCAAATACTTAAATTTTATATTATACTAGTATTATTCCTATGCGTTCTATGATTTTGGCTATAAATTTTTAGAATAATATTAAAAAATAATAAATTAATAAAAGCTTGAGTCTAGATCATATAAATTGTATATAAGTATTGCTCTTAAAGGCCCCAAGCAATCACACAACATATATATGAAAAAATTCCCTAATTTAATAATTATAACCTAAAACAACTTATTCAGAGTTTTTTCACTTGTCAAAAAAAGAAAAAAAAGGTAATTGTGTTATGCACTTCAAGCGCACTACAAGGGTTTTTTTTTTTTTTTTCCAAACCTTTATTTAGAATTTTAATGGCCTCTTTTATCTAAAGAGGATCACCTTAAAGATGAGTGGAGAGTCATGAAAATTTAATATTAGAGGATTCCTAAGGAAGATAATGGATATAGACAATTGTTAAAAAAATTAGGCGAAAACTACATTTTTGCCCTTACATTTTTACGCGATTCTCACTTTGGTCCATATTTTTTATTTTCACCGCTTTTACTCCCTATTTAGAAAAACACCATCCATTTTAGTTCTTTCCGTTAGTGCTCTAATGGTAAAGTCTTACGTGGCAGATAGAACTATTAAAATACTAATAAAAAATTTATTTTGGCATTAAAAAATGCCACGTCAGCATCTAAATTAAAAAAAAAAAAAATTTATTAATTTTAACTAGAAAAAATTAAAAACAGAATTAAAAACTAAAAATCACATGAATTGAGATCTAAGTGTGTCTTAAATAAGAACAATAAGAACACAAACCTAGAAATTAAAATCCAAAAATTAAAAATCTCAAAATCACAATTTTCTCAAACCCAGCAAAATCATCAAATCCTAAATCCCCAAAGTACCAAATCAATTCAAAAATAAAACACAACCAATCCAAACAAAAAAAATCTCAAACTCAGAAAAACTCATCTCAAGCAAGTTGAACCCAACAAACCTATCTCAAGCAAGTTCGAAACCCACAACAACAATGAACCCAATTAACCAACCAACCAACCCTACAATCCGAAACCCACATGATAAAATCAGTTCACCAATCACCACCCCTGCCATCGATCAGTCACCAAACCAATGTTCTACCCCACCAAATTACAAAACCAAAGAAATATCCTCCCCACATGCCTTGATCGAGCCAAAGAACACTTTGGCATCAGGGGAATTGTTGAACTGCTCCATGGACCATTCGCGACGGTCAGAACTTGAATCTCCTGTAATCACAAAGAGTTCTCTTCCAAGACTCCAACCCTTCATTTTCACTGCTAATCTCTCCAGAAATTTTAAGGGTAGGAGATACTGACTGAAAACCAGTAGCTTCTCTCCAGCAGATTCACATAAGCTAAGCATATTGAGAAAGAATTTTGCTTTCACTCCCTCACTCACATCTAATTTCCCTATCATCTCATCCACCATATGATCAGATGTGGAATGATTCTTTGAGAAAGAATTCAGTTTTGGGTGAAGATAGACAGCACTCCCAACAGAGCTTATCTTGAAATTCCTCGCCATCTTCTTTAATTTCTGAACTTCAAGCTTCTGTCTTGAACTAAGATTCAGTATTACAGTAAAGTCAACAAGACCAAGAAGCTCATCTAGGAAATCCCCTTTATAGTAGTGAAGCATCTTGCTAGTCATCTTGCGCAGATCTTGTATGACTGTCTCTTTCTAAAAACTTGGTCCTTCTATAAAGTGTGTTCAACCAAGTCATAAAGGCTGAATCATACCCTGTTTGGATTGGTTGTGTTGTATTTTTGGATTGACTTGGTACTTTGGGGCTTTAGAATTTGATGATTTTGCAGGGTTTGAGAAAATGATAATTTTGAGATTTTAAATTTTTGGATTTTAATTTCTAGGTTTGTGTTCTTAAATATGGGTTTATGTTCTTGTTGTTTGTTCAATACAGACTTAGATCTCAATTCATGTGATTTTTGGTTTTTAATTTTGTTTTTAATTTTTTTTATTTAGTTAAAATTAATAAATAAATAATTTTTTTTTTTTAAAATTTAGATGCTAACGTGGCATTTTTTAATACCAAAATAAATTTTTTATTATTATTTTAATAGTTCCGTCTACCACATAGAACTTTGCTGTTAGGGCACTGACAAAAAGGACTAAAATGGACGGCATTTTTCTAAATAGGGAGTAAAAGTGATGAAAATAAAAGATAGGGACTAAAGTGGGAATCGCGTGAAAATGTAGGGACGAAAATGTGGTTTTTGTCAAAGAATTACTTGTTCAAGCAAAATTGTAGGATCATATTGAGGTGTGGATTCTTTTTCATGATGTAGATTCAATATTACTTGGTTATAGCGATCTTGTGAAGTAATATTTTTTAAATGCCTTGTGGGTGCTAAATATAGGTAGGAATATTGATATTTATAAAAATCAAAACAAAAATTAATTATAGTGAAATTAGACAATCTTTTTCACACACATATAATATTACTAACAACAAAAATAAAAATGAGAAATAGTAACATAAAAATTTTACTATTCAAGAAAATTAATTTAATCTAATAAGGCACATATAAACATAACACAAATACAAACTAGCTGAAATAAAAAAATGAAACCCTTTCTGCAGGGGAGAATACAAAAATTTGATCATTCTTAAATAATAAATAGATAAAGTGTAAATATTTATTGAGCTTTATATAATGGATTTCATGGATTTAAAATTCCCTTTATGACTCATAAGCAAAACCTTTAAAAAAAACACAAAAACGAAGAAGAGAATTACATACTTGCAATAGTGTGGATGGTATGTTTGATAAAGCATTTTACTATATGGATTTCACAAGTATCAAATTGCCTAAGTAATAAGAAAAAAACAATACAAAACAAAAAGAGAGTTAGATTTCTAATCAACATAGAAATTATGAGAGAAGGAGAATTATTGATAATGGAGGAGAGAATTGATTAGAATAATAAGTAGTGTTTCTATCCAAAAAAAGACAAAAAAGAAAAAGAAAAAGAAAAAGAAAGAAGAAGCCTTTGTGTGGGGTTTTTTTTTTTTTTTTTTAAGATATAGGCTCAAATAGAAACAAGAATCCTGGGCCCGATATTGATTGTTTTAAGGGATTGGGCTTGGTTTACCGTAGCTAATTGGACTGATTTCAAACTAGGTGGTGCACAGAACACAAATCTTACAACACATACATGCTATCAAACAAGAAATATATGCATTGAATAGCAAGAAACAACAAAGAAACGAAATGGTAAAGAAGGACACAAAACAAAGCGTTAGGGATCCTTAAGACAATGTAAAATACTCCATTACTTTCTTAATTGTGTAATACACTATGCTCACTAGGACCTGTTACAAGGTCCAAATAAATTCAAAAATCACAAAATTAGATGGTTCTCCAGGCCTCTAAGACAGCCATCTAAATCTTGCAAAGTTTGAATCTCTTTGAATCCAAGTGTATTCTCTAGTGGCTGTTTGAGGATACCAGGCGGTATTCCCCCCTCTTTTCTCTCCTTTTTTGAATTTTGACAGAGTTTTCTCAAGGGTTTTACTCTAATTCTCTGTTGCTAAATGTCCTTTCACTGTTGGTTGCTTCCCCTTTTACAGAGCCATCATAGGGTTTCTGGGGTACCACTGATTCCATCCGTTTGCTCCCATAGGTATTAGAACCAATGTTGTGCTAGCAACATTGGTGGTTGGTCCTTTCCTCATACCTCATTATTTTCTTCTTTTGAGATTCCTTCTTCAAAAATCCTCTTGCTAACTTTCCCATTCTGGGGGGGTTCTAGAAGGTTGGTTTTTTATTCTTTCCTTCTCCAAGACTTCTAGATCCTACATTTTTCAGACCCACATTTTGACTGCTTTCCCTTTTGTCATTTTTCCCAGGTGAGCTGATTCTTTTCTGTCAGGCCGAAAGATCCAAAGCCTCCTTCCTTCTTGGTTCTTCTTCTTGGGTTCCCCAAGATACTAGGTTTTTGCTCATGAGTTGTTGGTTCCCAGGTCCTCTAACCCTTTTACTGCATCATGGGATGGCTGATAGAGACATTTTTGTTCTTGTTACTTGTGTTTCTTGGAACCCCCTGAACTGTCTTAATCCAAACTTGGCTTTGCTGCATGTCCCAAGGATCCTAGGCTCTTGGGAATCCTTAGTTATCCTGGCTCAGTTCTTTTCCTAGGCTCCCCGACGATTTTTTTGACCTTGGTGGGTTGGGTTTCCTTCTTCCCTTTGCTTCATGGGATTTGAAACTTACCTATTCATGGATTTGGGTTTCTCCCTATGATCCTTAATGGGTTTGGGCACTCCCCACTTTTCTTTAATGAAGACCCAAATATTTTATTTTTTCTGTAGTTTAATCTTTTGTGCACTCCCCACTTGGTGCAATGTTGTGATTTTTTAGACCTCAACAGCTTTAAAAAGAAAGAAGTTGTGATAGGAATATATAAGAATACAGTAAAAAAAACTCTCTCTCTCTCTCTCTCTCTCTCTCTCTCTCTCTCTCTCTCTCTCTCTCTCTCTCTCTCTCTCTCTCTCTCTCTCTCTCTCTCTCTCTCTCTCTCTCTCTCTCTCTCTCTCTCTCTCTCTCTCTCTCTCTCTCTCTCTGTGAAAGGGCTAGAGTTTGGGGAGGATCTTATCCCTTTCTTAGCTGTGGATGACTTTTCTTTTGCATTTAGACACTAATTGTGATATATTTGTCTCTTTTCCTTTTTTCTTTTTGGATTTTTATAGATATCACAATTTTGTTTAAATTTTTAGCTTAAAGAAAATTTTTACAAAGAAGAAGAATGTTCATATATAGCCAAACCTTCATAACTTTTACATATATCTTTAGATTTTCTTTTCTTCTTTTATTTTTTTTACAATTTTTTGTTTTGTTTTTAACGGTGAAATTGATGAGGTGGGTTATGGAACCCTAATAGAGGTAATCTCAGTTGGGCAAAATGTTAAGTTTTAAACTATAAGTAGGTAAAGTGAAAATGGGTCTAACCATATGTGGATTTACTGTAATTTGCCCCCATTTTTTCTTAAGGGAATAAGAAAAAGACTTGAGTTATCCAAAAAACAAAAAATTGGGTAAAGAATTTATGTATTTTAAAAATAAATAAATGACTTTATGGGGTTACCAAGTAGACTTGGATGTGTATGGATATTTCAATATCTGCATGTAACTCCTTTTATTCATGTAAAAAGGAAAAGAAAAAAAAAAAGTTGATATGAATAAAACGCAAGTTGCATTTTTTTTTTTTTTAATTTAAATTTTATGTATATAGAAAGTAGACGGCATGTTTTGTTAAAACAGTTATTGATGCAGGTTGCATGTTTTGTTAAAATACTTATTATTATTTTATCCAAAGATGTTAATAATAATAATAAATAAACAGTTCCTTTTATCTTAAAAAGTACTACAATTTGGTGCAATTATAACTTCTAAACCCAATTTTTATTATATAGTATATAATATAATATATAGATATAAATATAGATCTGATAATTTCCATTAGTTAGCTAGGGGAACAAGGGAATTCTACTCAATATATTTATTTTTTTTAAAAAAAATGGTATTTAAAAAAAAAATATTATCATTAAAGTTTTTTAATGACTAGGAACAATATTATTACACATAAAACTAATTAGACCCAAAAGTTTTAAGCAACAGATTAATTAATTGATAAAACAAGTTATTATTATCAATCAAGAAGACTCAAGAACTTTTATATATATATATATATATATAAAGACTCAAGAATTCGAACTATGGTTGAGTTAGAAAATTTTTCGGGACCAAGTTAAATATGTAAAGATTACTTACACATTAATTAGAGTATAAGTAATTTTAGAAAACATAAAATATACTAAACTAATTAATTTAAGATAAAATAAAATAAAATAATTATGAATGTCACTTTTATATGCTTACCAATTAACGTATGCCATGAAAAAGTAATATGCAGAAATTAAATATGATCAAATCCAAGGGGCCAACAATGATAAAATATATCAAGATTTCAAGATCTTGGTACAAATAAAATTTTTCATAATGGCTACTAACAAATAAAGAAACAAACTTCAATTTCAACTCATTCTCCAAAAAAAAAAAAAAAAACTAATATTTTCAAAGAAATTGAGCTAGAACCACATATAAACATAACACTAAAATTTGATCAACAAAATTGATGCTTAATTCCCAATCTTAACAGTCTTGTGGCATTGGGTATCGGCACAAGGGGCAGACGTGACTCGTCTTCAACCACTTGAAGATACATTTTTCGTGATAGACATGCGAGCATGGCATGCGAGTGACTTTCGAACCAATTTGAAACTCTTCCATGCAAATAGTACATTCTTGAATCGAGTTTGGCCCTCCTTGAAACATAACCTTCTCCAAAGCTCGAATGGAAGATTCCGCCGCCGGAATGGGCTTAGGTTCATAAGCCTCTATGGGGTCCAAAACTATTGTAACACTGACCACCTCATACTCATCATTGAATGAAATCACCACATCATGAATCGTCGTCGGTATCTTTATTACGCGTTTCATAAGGCGCAATAGATCCACAACAATTGGCATCCTTGATCCTCTAGCCGATGCAGCAACGCTTGCTATTTTTTGTAACAAAGCACCGTGATATATCAATGGGATTCCCAAGTCGTGAAACAAACAGAAGCGGTCACCATTGTCACGCAACAACACCTTATCATCTTCAGACAACAAGGCCGATACCGTCTGAATGGATACACTATCGAAGGGAGTAAGTCGTTCGGGACGATTGCGTTCGTAGATTTCCAGTTTCTCTACCCAACGCATGTGGAATTTGATGGGAAAGGCATTCAACATAGTCGTCTGAGATGGTGGCTGGTTGCTGCTGGTGCTGGCGGGTTGGCTTTGCTGCCATACTAGGAAATGAGTATCATCAAAGTCAGAGACAGAGACGGAGGCTGAGACGGAGACGGGGACAAAGACAGAGATGTTCCTAAGATATGACATGTTTGATAGTCAGTAGGAGCAAAAAAGAAAACGTAAGAGGATGCTAAAGAGCTCTGAGAAAGGAACTGAGACTTTTGGAACGTAAGTCTAGATAGCTTATGTGTGTATATATAGTCGGGTTGGGATACAAAATTAGTCTCGGAATAGAGCTCTTATTCCTACTAGATTTAAGACACAAATTAAATTACCATACAATATATATATATATATATATATATATATATATGTGTTTCCTATTCCTCCTAGACTGAGGAAACCAAATACGTCTAAACCAATTATGTTTCTCTTAATTACTGCGATGCTGGTTCCTACTTCCTGGGTTGGCTTTGCTGCCTTACTCTGAATTTAATATTTTCAGAGAAGCTTTATCTGCGTTGAGAGTCTTGAGATATGTTTGAAAGTTAGAAGGGAACGAAAGAAAACGTAAGGGATGCTGAAAACAAATACCTCGAGAAAGAAATTGAGAGACCTTTGGAACGTAACTTATGCAATATATTGTTTGTGTGTATATATATATATATATAGATATAGAATTATAGGCGAAACGGGTTGGGAAGCAGGATTTGGTAGCGGAATAGAGTTCTTACTTGATTTAAATTAGGAAATACCCACCTGTTTTCTAACTTTATCTTAACGAAAGAAATACCCAACCTTATTTAAAAAAAAAAAAAAAAAAAACCCATACCAATATTTTTCCTATCCTTTTATATTTAGGAAACCAATTACTTCTAAACTTTTCTTATCAAAAAAAAAAAAAAAAAATTACTTCTAAACTTTTATAAAAATAAATAATAATCAAATCACAGAATCACAATCACACTAAAGAGTGTTTAAATTTTAGGCTAGATGTAAATTATACTTTTAAAGTTTGAGAGTGTTTGAATTTTACATTATGAAATTTCAGAATTTAAATTTTATCAAATGAAGTTCTATTCCATATGCATTAGTAGTCCTTCTATTCATATTTTCTGTTAAGTGCCACATAAACTTATCACGTGTGTTTAGTTTATCTAATAAAATAATGTCATATTATTTTTATAACCTAAAAAAATAAGTAATAAATTAATTAAAAATAACGTGGCATCATTTTATTGGATGAAGTAAACACGCGTAGCAAGCTTATGTAGTACTTAATAGAAAATATAAATAAATGGGTTGCTAATACAAACTGAATAGAACTTTAGATGATAAAATTTAAATTATAAAATTTTAGAATGTAAAATTCAAATACTCTTAAATTTTAAGAGTATAGTTTGCAATTTAAGCTAAATTTTAGTACAACAACAATATTTAAAAAAACTTAATTACCATCATTTTAGTATTTAGTTGAATATATAATGGATAATGGAACCAAATTTAATTTACTTATTTTAAATATGAGGGATGATTATTTTTTTATTTATGAATATGAAGATCCACCAAATATTCTAGAAATGAAAAAAAAAAAAAATAGGGTATATAAAAATCAAATGAAAAAAAAAAATCCAAGTTATTTAGGCCAAAAATGATAGGACCCTTTCCTAAGCTGGTCATGATGGTTGAGTATAACATATAGCATTAAATCTGTAATGCTCGTAATATTTTATTTTTGAAAAATTATTAAGTAGTCCCAAAATACCATAAATGCATATTCTCTCTTCTTACATAAATGGTAAGTGCCACCATGAATTTAATTAGTGGAACTCACCATTCATGTGAGAGGGGGGAGTACACATCTCTTTTACTCCAGGAGTATACAATAATTTCCCTTTATTTTCTTCTTTTCCCCTTTGAAGTATATTTTGTAACTAGTCATTCATGTGAGAGGAGGGAGTACACATCTATTTTACTCTGGGAGTATACAGCAATTTCCCTTTATTTTCTTCTTTTCCCCTTTGAAGTATATTTTGTAACTAGTCATTAACTTGCATGATGAATGAGAAAGCTATTTATTATAAAATATTATTAATCTTGATTTTTTTTTTTGTAAGAGTCATCATATCATAAATGCATAGAATACTTAGAAACATGAGGTAACAATGGCATTAATAATATATAAATTTTAGCAATTGAACCTACATAATAATTTTTTTTTTAATTTTAAAAAAAATCTACATAATAAATTAAGTACTATACAATAAATATTATATAAAACTCTTTTGGGAATGAAGGTTAAGTGAGCATAGGTTTTGGCAATTTTATTTTTTCCAAGATGTATATGAATGTTTTGCAAATGTAACTTTTATAGATTTTTGTAAGAAGATTTAAACAATTCTTTGTTTCTTCTTCTTTGATTGCACATTAGGATTTTAATCTCAAAAATCCCTAATCTCAATATGAAACATTCAATTACTAAATGAAAAATATCAACTAAACAAAAATTTAAATAAGAATTATAATATGACAAACAAATGAAAGAAAAGCTATAAAGAGAAATTCATATACCTTGAGAACAAAGAGTTTGTAGAAACAAAAAAATGAGAGGCAATCATTTTACAAGTCTCTTTTATAATATGGTTCTTTATGGCAGTCTTATTGTTAATTAGAAATCCCTAAGCGGACTTGGAGAAGAATAACTAATTAATTAATTGAAAATAAAGCCAAACAAAATAGAATCAGTAGAAATCCTAATAAGATTGGGATTTGAAAAAGAATGAATAGTTTAATTAAAACTCTTTTATTTGTGTTTAGATTTTGTCAAATAAATGAAGAATTAAAAATATGAAAATGATGTAGAAAATTGTGAGCACTCCAAAGCAAAGCTTATGTGTCAACATATTATGAAGTCAACAATAAATCAAATGTTTCAATTTTATGTTATGTAAAGATATGGTAATTTCCATTAGGCAGGGCAACAGGGGAATTATACTCAAGATTTAAAAAAAAATGGTTCTATTTTTTAATAATATGACTCTAGTTTTTTAATGACCTAGGAACAATATTATTACACATAGTTTATATATAAAAATATTTATTGAAGTTATATTAGTTGAGCAACCCTTTTGATGTATTTCATCCTAGCTTGTATTTAGGATCTGTTTGGATACCGCTTATTTTACTGAAAACAATTAAAAAAAAAAATTCCTATTACTGTTCATTTGCTTATTTGCACTGTTCATGTCCCATGAACAGTGCTAGAGGTGCAGGTCCAAAAAAAAAAAAAAAAAAAACATAAAATGCTGAAACACATCAGCTATCCAAATGCTTACTTAGTCTCTTTTTTTTTTTTTTTTTTTTTTTTAAATAAAATTCTTTATGCTGTTCATAAAAAAATAGTTTATATATAAAACTAAGTAGAGCCAAAAGTCTTAAGCAACAGATTAATTAATTGATAAATAAAACTTATTATTGATTCATACCCAAACTACCGTTATCAATCAAGAAGAATGACTCAAGAATTCGAACTATGGTTGAGTTAAAAAAAATTTCGAGACCATGTTAAAAATTAAGTATACATTAAGTGTCTGTTTGGCAAAGATTATTTTGCTAACTTATTTTACTATTCAACTTATTTTTGCTATTATTTATAGGTTCCATTATATTTTTTGATACTATTTATAGGTTTTACTATACTATTCAAGCTAACTTTTACCTTTATCTATGAGTAAAACTTAGATACAGTTACTTATATACAATTCCTAAGGTTCTTATCTTAAAAAGCTGCCACTTGTCTAAATGAATAACTAAACAAACACTGTTAAAGTACCATAACTTTCTGTTGTTGTATTTTTTTTTCCCTTGTCTGTGAGAAAAGAAATTAAACCCATTGGCTTCAGATCTAATTTCCCACACACAATTGCTTGGGTCTAACCAGAGGAGAACGATGACACAAGGGAGATTAGAGAGGTGGTTGCAGCATGTAGAGGATTGGGTTTGGGTAGAGTTGTAGCAGAGTACGTTTTGATGGGAAGGGTAGTTCCTCCCCCCCCCCCCCCCCCCCCCCCCTCTTTTTTTTTTTTTTTTTTTCTCTCTCTAATTTGTGTTTATTTGGAATGAATGGATGGATCTACTATTACTGTTCTAATGGCTTTTTGTTTCAAACTTATGAGAATTAGATTTATCCAAGCAGTGTGTTGCTATGGTGGTCTTCATCTTCTTTTTTTCTTTCTTTTGTTTTTTCATTATTTAAAAAGCCATCTGTCTAGCGTACAAAGTATGAACAAATCAATAATCTTCTAATGAAAATAATGAGATTAATGGAGAAGATCATTCCAGGCTTGTCCTTCTGAAGCTGGATTTTATTTTCTGATATTTTTTGGGAGAAGTTTGAGAGATTTGCAGTCAAATTTTCTCACACACAGAAGTCAAAAAAAAAAAAAAAAAAAAAAGAAAAAAGAAAAAAGAAAAAAAGAAGAAGAAGATAGAGAATGGCGTTAAATTAAATTGTGTTAGTTTAGTTATTCAATTAGATAGATGGCAAATTTTTAAAAGGGAACCTAAGGAATAGTATATAAGAAACTGTATTTAAGTTTTGTTTTTTATCAATAATATTTTTAATAAAAAGTTTTCAGTTTCAGCAAAATAAGTGAATCTCAAACAAACCTAATTAGAGCACTATAAATAGTTTTAGAAAACATAAAATATACACAAACCAATTAATTCAAGATAAAATAAAATAATCATGAACGTCACTTTTATATGCTTAACGTATGCTATGAAAAAGTAATAGCATATACAGAAATCAAATAAGATCAAGTCCAAGTTATGGGGTCAACAATGATAAAATACCCTGCATGTATAACGGTTTCAAGGTCTTGGTACAAATTTTTTCATAATAGCTACTAATAAATAAAGAAACAAACTTCAATAACAACTAATATTTTCAAAGAAATCGAGCTAGAACCACATATAAACTTAACACTAAAATTTGATCAACCAACAAATTGATGCTTAGCTCCCAATCTTAACAGTCATGTGGCATTGGATATCGGCATAAGGGGCAGAAGTGACTCGTCTTCAACCACTTGACAATACAACCTTCGTGATAGACATGTGAGCACGGCATGCGAGTGACTTCCAAACCAGTCTGAAACCCTTCCATGCAGATGGTACATTCTTGAACCGATTTCATCAACCCTTGTTGAAACTTAACCTTCTCCAAAGCCTGAATGGAAGACTCAGTCGCTGGAATGAGCATAGGCTCATAAGTCTCCATGGAGTCCAAAACTATCATATCATCGGCCACATCATCCTCATGAAATGAAAACTCCAAATCATCAATCCTGTCTACCTTTATTACATGTTTCACCGTGCGCAATAAATTCACAACAATTGGCATCCTTGATCTCCCAGCCGATGCAGCAACGCTTGCTATTTTTTGTAACACAGGACCATGATTTCTCACTGGGATGCCCAAGTCTCTAAGCAAAGACGACATTAAACGATTTCCATCATTGTCATGCAACATCACTTGATTTTTGGGGAGCCTGACTGATTTTGTGTCATGAAATGTATGTTCGTAGGAAACCAGTGGTAAGGGAAGATAGCCGACGTAGTTCTCCACTTTCACTACTCTACGCATGTGAAATTCGATGGGGAATTCATCTAAACAGTTTGATGTTGTCTGAGATGGTGGCTGGTTATTGCTGCTGGGATGACTTTCCTGCCATATCAAGAAATTAGTATGGTCGGAGATGCTATATCTGCGACGAGACATGTTTGAAAGTCACTAGGAACAAGAGGATTTGCTAACAACAAGAACTCCGTGAAAGAAACTGAGATTTTTGGAACGCAATTCTATGTTTTTGTTTGCATATATATAGTTGTGTTGGGATGCCAACTTAGTATCGAGATAGAGTTCTATTCCTACTGCACCAATTAAAAGCAAGAAAAAACCCACCCCTTTTTCTTACTTTATATTTTTTTTTAAAGAAAAAGGAAAAAGAAAGGAAAGTGCCTCTTGCAGTCTTGCTCTAACCTTTTATAGTTTTATCCACACAAAAAAAAAAAAAAATATATATATATATATATTATTATTCGAATATGATTCCTATTACTCCAAGATTGAGGAAACCAATTACTTCTAAACTTTTATTAGAAATAAAAAATCGCAATTAGGCTAATGAATGATTTAAATTTTACTAATTACATCAATATATAAAAAATCTTAATTAATTATCATCATTTTATTTTAGTATTTATTTAACATTTTGATAATGATGAAACAAAATCTAATTTGCTTATTTTAAATATGAGATATGATTATTTTTTATTTATTTGTGCAGAGGCATCAAATATTTAGAAATAAAAAAAATAATAGTGTATGTAAAAATCAAATGGGATCGAATCCAAGTCGTGGTATCAATAAAGATAAAACACCCTACCTCCACTAGTTATGATGAATGAGTATATCATTAAACCTTTGATGTTCATAGTTCATACTCCTCTTTTAAAATATATTCTAACTCAAAAGTCTTGGATACAAACAATAAAATTTTTATTGAACTTTTTTTCTATAATTTGATTCAAGTTTTTTAACATCCCAAAAACATTATTTTTACACATAGTTTATATAAAAAATAAAATAAAATATGATTTAAATCACAAAATTCTTAAGCAACAAATTAATTAATTGATAAAAAAAATTACTTATTGATACCACACAAATAAATACTCCAATTGCCGTTATCCGTCATTGAAGAATGACTCAAGACATCGAACCGTAATAGAATCAGAAATTTTTCATATGGACCCACGTTAAATATATTAAGATTACATATTAAAGTATAACCATAGTTTTAGAATACATAATTAATATATATATATATATATATCTCAAATAATTTTAGATAAAATTAAATAATAAATGTCATTTTCTTTAGAAAAATAATGAATGTTGTAGGAGGCAATGCAGGAGACCAAGCCCAATAAGAATATGTATGGGCTGAAGTTCAAGCCCAACGTAATTTATTTGCAGATATGGGTTATTAAGGTCAACCTTTCGAGTCTTAGTAGTATTGGTGGATCTAAAGGAAAAGCAATATATGAGACAATAGTTAAGAGAAGATTAGTAGAAAGAACAAGGTATATGACTCAAGCCCTCTCCCCAGGCCTGTCCGAGGTGCAAATGTTCTTATGACAACAAGGCATTTGGGTTACACAATTCCTTAATCCTTTCTCCCTCTTTTCTCTTTGTTTTTTCAATCCCCTTTTAAGAGGATCTTTCCTACTAGATATAGCTACTGGGATCGCATTCTTGCCTTCCACTTGGAGGATCTTGATCCTTTTATAGATACTTATCCCATCACTGCTTTGTTGGTGGTGGTAGAGTATGATGCAGAGTGTGATGACACTATTCAATGGTCATTTTGCCATTAATACAGTTGACTGAGTTGATGCAATGCATTAAATGTGGAGGTAATGGGTGCTTTATCCGGAATTTTTCTCCTTACATTGCTTGCCTATCTCTACTTACTTCTCAGTCTTTAGTCACATGTCCTTGGCAGTTCGTCTACAGTGAAAAATAGATTTGGCCCACAAAATAGAGTGGCCCACAAAATTCTATCCATAAAAATCATAATATATTTTCTTCTAAAGTGAAAAACCATACATTCCTATATTCCGAACTCAATCAAAAAGCGTTTGTTTCTGGAAAAGAGAGAGTTTTTAACTAAATAGATTTACTAATACATTTTCATGAATATGTACTGTAGATGCTCTTAAAGCTGATGAATTGTATAGGACAAAAGAAATATATATATATATATATATATTTTTTTTTGAAAGAGAAAAAATGATACACTAATGCTTTAAGTGCTTTTATAATTATCTATAAAAAAAAAAAGAAAAAAAAAAAGAGGAAGGCCAATAGGTAAAATTTGAACATCAATGAAAAAAGTTTATTAATAATTTAGGGGAGGTGATCATATGCAGTAAAGTGACTTTTTGTGTCCTTTATGACGTGACACTTTGTGTGCATTATGTATTTTTAAGGTGAGGTGTATGTGTGAGTCTATTTTTCTTAGTTTTATTTTAAAAATTATCATTAATTATTGATTTTGTATTAGGTGTGATTGATCATCTATTTATCTAATTCTTTAAGTTACCTAATTACTTAAACCAATTTTAAGGGTTTATTAATTAAGGTAAATTGAAAGTCTCAAGCTAAAAATCTTGGATTCAGAAGTTTGGTTATATGTGAGGAAAGTGTTAGATACTCCATAACGTCTATTCAAATAGTAGTACTTCATTTTAATTTATTAAAACATTATCATTTTAGTGAGAAAATTAGATACTTAGCATTTTGATTTTTGAAAATTTTTTGTTCAAACTATATATATATATATATATATATATATATGAGTATTTATTTATATATAACATATCATGTAAATATTTACAATTGAGATATACACATATATAAATAACATATAAGGGATATTTACCACATAGCTAAAGAGGATAGTATATACAATGAGTATTTATTTACAAGATAGATAGCACGTGGATATTGACTATTTTACACAGATAAATTACGATGTGAAAATAAAAAAAGAGAGTTGACACTTTGAACATCGTATTAGAGATGGGACAAAGACTTGGTCACTTTGAACATCCCCAGCACTTCTCGTGAACCTAACCAGCTTAAATCCCCATGGAAGCCTGATCTGATTTTGAAAAGCTTTGATCTTATTGGTGTTAATTTGTTGATCTAAAGCAGGCAATCCACTTCAGTAGCTTTGCCAAACATTAATTTCTAATCAGTTCAGAAAATTAAAGCATCTGAGAAGTAATATGAGAGATGATTGTTTTTTATGATTTATGGAAAGCCAAAAAATATTTAGAATGACAAAGTAATAGGATATATATACAAAAATCAAATGGGATAATCATAAAAATTGAACTACAACATGATCCTTAATTCTCATTCTCAACAATCATGTGGCATTGGGTATCGGCATAAGGGACACAAGTGACTTGTCTTCAACCACTTGAAGATACATTCTCCGTGATAAACATGTGAACATGGCATGCGAGTGACTTCTGAACCAATCTGAAACCCTTCCATGCAGATGATACATTCTCGAACCAACTTCGACCCCAGTTGAAACCTAACCTTGTCCAAATTCTCAATGGAAGAATTAGTGGCCGGGACAGGTTTAAACTCGTGAGTCTCAATGGAGTTCAAAATTACTGCATCATCAAGCACCTGCTGGGATGAAAACTCATAATCATCAATCCTAGTTACCTTCACCGTGATCAATAATTTCACAACAATTGGCATCCTCGATCTCTCAGCCGATGCAGCAACCCTTGCTATTTTTCGGCACACAGCAGCGGGATTTTCCAACTGGGTGTCCAAGTCTCGAAGCAAAGACAACAAGCGAGCACCATTGTCATGCAACAACACCTGGTGTCTGGGGAGCCACATGGATTTGCTCCAACTGAATACATGTTGGTAGGAATCCACTGGTTCGGGACAGTTGCCGACGTACTTCTCCGTTTTCACTAGCTTGCGCATTCGAAATTCGATGGAGAAGCCGTCCAACAAGTGCAACCTCCTCCGAGATGGTGGCTGCTGCTGGTGGTTGCTGCTGCTGGGTTGGCTTTCCTGCCATACCCGGAAATTAGTGTGTTTGGTGATGCGGAATCTGGTTCGAGACATGTTTGAAAGTAAGATATATAAGATGATCGATATATAACAACAAGAACTCTGAGAGAGAAAGTTAGGGACTTTTGGAACTTAAGTCTATGCCAATGAGTGTATATACAGTTTGTGTTGGGAAACCGAATTAGTCTCGGAATGAAGTTCCTATTCCTACTAGATTTAGGAGAACAATTAAGGTTAATTATGTATATATAGTTTGTGTTGGGAAACCGAATTAGTCTCGGAATGAAGTTCCTTTTCCTACTAGATTTAGGAGAACAATTAAGGTTAATTAAGTCATCAAGAAATACCCTTTTTTTCTACTTTATACTAAAGATAATAGTTACACGAATATGTTTCCTATTCCTCTTAGATTTAAGGAAACCAATTATTTCTAAACTTTTCTTATAAAAAAAGAAAATTTGTTACTAAACTTTTATTTTAAAAAAAATCCCAATTAACTAATGAGTGGTTTAATTTTTGAGAAGTGCAATTTCCACAATATTTTTACAATACTTTTGCAACTAAAGGTGTCAAATGGGTGAGTTCCGTTTGCTCAAAAAATAAAAAAATGGATGGGTTTGGAGTGAGAATAAATGAGTTTGGTACATAAAACTCATTTATCTATTATTACTCATTTAACTAATTACTTTTAATCCAACCCAATTATTATGGCCTTATGGGTAAACCCCAACCCACCTAATTACCCCCATAATCAAAATGACCAAAATACCCTTAAAACATGAAAATGACCGAAGTACTCATAAAATCCTTTAAAATTATGAAATTACCCCCTAAATCTAAAAAATCATCGAGATACTCTGGAAACCTAAAAAATCACCAAATATGCTTTAAAACCACTAAAAATTACCAAAACACACCCTAAACCAAGAAAATTACTGAAATACCCCTAAAAAATCACCAAATATGCTTTAAAACCACTAAAAATTACCAAAACACACCCTAAACCAAGAAAATTACTGAAATACCCCCTAAACTGAAAAAGGACCGGAATACCTCCAAAACTTATAAAATTACCAAAATACCCTTAAACCTAAAAAATGTCTGAAATACTCATAAAACTTAGGTGGTAAGTTGTTATTGGTTTTAATTTGAACTTATTACTAAAATGATTTTTTGCGTACTAATAACAACTTATTACAACTTGTCACTTAAGATTTGTTGTGAAAATGTTGTAAAAATATTGTGAACATAAAATTTCTCTTAATGTTTACTACAACATCAATATTTAAAAAATTTTAATTATCATATTTTTAGTATATATGGTGCCAACAATGATAAAACCCCCTTCCTCCGCTTAGTTATGATCGAATGAGTAATGCATTAAACCTTTGATGTTCATAGTTCATCATAGTTGATACTTCTTTTATTATTTTCCTCTTTTGGGAAAATATATACTGTAATACGGGAATTTCCTTGCATCAAAGAAAAAACGAATTCTAGTCAAGATATATATATATATATATATATGAATAAAATTTAGACACAGTACCTTAGGTGTTGTTCCTTAGGTTCTCCTTTTAAAATTCAGTCATGTGGCTACTTAACTAAAAAATATACTTACATCCTATAAAAAATAATCCACATGGTAGAATCTTAAAAAGTGAACTTAAAGAACAGTAACTAAGTACTGGACATAAGCCTTACTCTATATATATATATATATATATATATTTTTTGAAAAAGACGTGAACTGAACACACACACAGGGAGTGGGAACCCGAGTTTAATATCACACCCGTGTGTGTGATATTAAACCTGGGTTCCCACTCCCTGTGTGTGTGTGTGATATTAAACTTGGGTTCCCACTCCTTCCGTGTGTGTGTTCAGTCCGTGTCTTTCTCAAAAAAAAAAAAAAAAAAAAAAAAAAAAAAAAAAAAAAGCAATCAAGTGGCTTTGTCCCACATTGCCCAAGTGTGTGTGTATGTTTCTCTCACTCCCTTTGTGTGTGTGTTCAGTCCATGTCTTTCTAAAAAAAAAAAAAAAAAAAAAAAGCAATCAAGTGACTTTGTCTGCCCAAGTGTGTGTGCGCGTCTCTCTCTCTGTATATATGTATATATATATATATATATATATATATATTCATTTAAACCACAAAATTAGTAAGCAACATATTAATAAATTGATAAACTAAGTTACGCATTGATAACACACAAATAGATAATCCAACAGTCCAAATGTGGTTATCCATCATAAAAGAATGACTCAAGACAACAAATAGTAATAGAGTTAGAAATATTTTCCAGAGAACCAAGTTAAATATGTTAAGATTACATATTAAAGTATAACAATAGTTTTAGATACATTATATTTATAATTAATTTTAGATAAAATTAAACGACCAGTGTTATTATTATTATTTTTTAGAAACAAACACACACTAATGTTATTTTTATATGTCTTGACATATACATTATAAAATAAGAGAAATATATGTCTTGACACACACTCACATGTTATTTTTACATGTCTTGATAAAAAACTAGATGATTTTTTTTTTTTTTAAGATAACAAAATAGAACATGCCCCAAAAAACACACAGACGAATGATTTTTTTTTTCTTTCTCAAAAAAAAAAAAAAGAAGAAATCTATTTTTTTTCCAATGAGAAAAAAAGTCAGGCATTCCTATATCCCAATTCCAAATTCAGAAAGAAAAAAAAAGCGTTTGTTTTTGGAAAGTAAAAGAGTTTTATACTAAATAGAATTACTAATATATTTTCCTGAATATATACTCTAAATGCTATTAAAACTAACGAGTTATATATAAGCAAAAAAAAAAAAAAAAAAACAAAACAAAAGAGAAAATATTAAAAAGATAAAAATGAGACACTAGTGCTTTAAATGTTTGTATAATAATAATAATAATAATGTTTTAAAATGAGGGCCATTAAGTAAAATTCGAACATAATGACCAAATTTTATTAATAAATTAAGTGGCTGCTCCACCATTTACTTTGAAAGTAAAACGCTCCTAGAGAGTTATAATTCCAGCCATGAGCCATGCAAAATGACGAACTAATTGTATATTCTTTGAAAACCCAGGGCCTTCTCTTTGAGGCTATTAGAATATACCAATAGATAGGCATCAATCAGATAGCCTATTGTTTACTTCTTTGATTGAATTGTATTCATGCCACAAGAAGTGTGATGAAGCAAAAAAAGTGTTTGATGAAATGCCTAGAGAGACATTGTTGCTTGGAATGTGTTAACTTCTTGCTGTGTACGTAATAACAGGACCCGGGATGCATTCGTTTTGTTTAATACTATGATGCAGAGTGAAAGTAATGGATGTGAACCCGATCGTGTTACGTGTTTACATCTTTTGCAAGCGTGTGCCCACTTGAATGCATTGGAATTCGGTGAAAAAAAATTCCATAAGTACATTGATGAGCATGGTTATGGTGATGCTGTCAACTTGTCTAATTCTCTTATGACAATGTACTCGCAGACTGGACTTTTGGATAAGGCTTGTGAAGTGTTTAAGGGAATGCGCAATAAGAATGTGGTTTCATGGAGTTCTATGATTTCCAGTTTAGCAATCAATGAAAGAAGCTCTTGAAGCCTTTAGAGAGATGCAGAAATTGGGTGTTCAACCTGATGATCAGACCTTTACAGGAGTTCTTTCTGCTTGCAGTCATTGTGGGTTAGTTGATGCGGGATTGATGTTTTTTGATTGTATAAGCAATTTGGGATAGTGCCTAGTATTCATCATTATGGATTTATGGTTGATCTCTTGGGTCATGCTGGTTTGCTTGATCAGGCCTATCAGCTTATAATGTCGATGGGGGTCAAGCCAGATTTGACAATGTGGAGGACCACACTTGGGGCTTATAGAATTCGTGGCCATGTTACACTCGCGGAGCAAGTGATTGAACATTTGGTTGAACTTAAGGCTCAAGAAAAAGGGGATTATGCTCTGTTGCTGAGCATTTATCATTCAGCTGGCAACTTAGAGAAGGTAATGAAACTGAGGAAGTATATAAAGAAGAAAGCACTACAAACCACACCTGGCTGTAGCATGATTGTATTGAATGGTGTAGTACATGAGTTTGTTATGGATGATTTTTTACATCCACAAAAGGATGAGGTTCATGCTATGGTGGATGAGATTAATCAGCAGCTGAATTGCTGGATGACAATGCTATAGCTCTCACTCTCAAATTTGGCGAGCTGCAGCACTATAATCAGGCATGGATTTTTAAAAGGCCCACACAACTTGCACCAATTTTCCCGATGTGCGTTTATGTTGAATTTTTAAGTGTAAAATGCAAAAACACCACCTAGGATTTGTGCCATTTTCAAATACTACTCAACATCAGTCCCAAGCTCTGAAGCTCAGCAGAGTCAGCACTGAATACCTTCTCGAATTTGCTGTTATAAATGTGAATGAGAAAGAAACAGACATGCACAAATAGAGAGGTGCGCATGTGTCAATTACATAACAGAAAAAAATAATAATAAAAAAAAAATAAAAAAAAAAATAATTTTAGTGCCCCGATGGACTTGTTGATTTCCCAACTGAATCATAAGACAATTCATCTAACTTGGGAATGTCAGTTGAAGATGATACTTGCCACTTTTTGCTGTTGGTAGGCATGGCTTCAACCTTTCCACTTTCTGTATTTGAAAAATCTAGCTAATGAGAGTTAAAAAAAAAAAAAAAAAAAAAAAATCAGAACATTGGCATAACACATTAATTGTTAATATGCTTGATTTCCTTCTTTTACGATCCCTCAGCAAGCTCAGCTGTTTCTGTATTAGTGAAGGGGAAAGAAAATTTGATTTTAGTTTTGCTTTTATCATTTCCTATTTTAATGATGCTTATTACATTATCTAGTGTTATATTCTGGTTAGTTTTGGTGAATTGTGTCCGTGTGTTTGGTGGAGAGCACTTGATTGTTTCTAACCATCCTGCTAGTTTTATATTAGTATATTATACTTGGATATGTTCTGATATTCTGTTCTGCGTTTTACAGCCTTACCACTTTTTATTAATCTTTTAAAGCAAGAAGGATTTAGGTGATATCTTGAACTTCGCAGTATGGTTCACGGTTTGTGCATCAAAAATGGGAAAGCAACCTATGTCTCCCACTATGTAAGGACATCTAAGCTTAAACATGAAGAGTATTTTGGAGGTGCTAAAATTTTGAAGGTATGCCAGTAAGTTATAAGTTTCGTTTGTTCTTTTGTTCTCTTTTCTAATATGTTCATTTAGTGCTTCATGTCATTAGGATTTTTCCCCTGTTTAGTGACATCTTTTGCCTGTGCATATGAAATTTTCTGCTAATGTGATGATAAAAGACAAGTTTGTGATAAGGTAATTGATGACTGTAGAATTAAAAATATCAAGAGTAGATAAATCATCTGTTGTATATTTTTACTTTGATGGTTACATTACATTGTGTTGTGTCTTTTTTTTTTTTTTTTTAAATAAAAAATTTCATGTTCAGCTCGGAGATCTCAAGGGGCTATTTGGATTACTCTTGGGGATCATGCAAATGCTGAGAGAAAAATTGAAAGTATTAGATGTTTCATATGGAACTGGCACTGGTAAATTAGTATAGTTTTCAACTTTTTTTCTGGAATTAAAGGACATCTGCTGGGATTGTGCTCATAGTTTCCTTTAGTACATTTCAAAAGCATTATTCTATTTATTATTCTGTTTTGGATTTTACTAAATCTTAATGTTGAATGGGCTCTTCTGTGTTGGGTACTAGTGTATGTATAGGTCTTTTATCAGTTGTATCCCCAAACATAAATGTGCAGGTACACTAGTATACTTGGCATTTTTTTTTTTTTTTGTTTATAATTTTCCATTGGTAAGATGCACACCATATAGGACTTGAACGTAGCACCTTACCCATCAACCCATTTTATGAGTGGGGTGGAGGTGCCAATTAACCCAAAGGTCATTGGCAACTATTGGTGATATATTACCAAATGTCCCAAAAGTCTTCTAAGATATTAGGATAGGGTGATCACTGAACCATTATTCTAACATTCCTCCTCAAGTATGGGCCCAAACTCCCCCTTGCATTAAAGTGCCGGGTGCATTTGATAGCCTAAACGGCAATACTAGCCATTTGTGTTGAGTATATAAATTTTCCCTATTTGTCATCTGTGTCCAGGTAATACTGCTCTCATATATCACCATGGGAAACTTCTAGCACTTCAAGATGCAAATAAATCTTGTAAGCTTGTCTTCTTTTGTTTATACTTCTGAAAATAAAAGGGCTAGAGTTGGGTGGGGGGGGGGGGGGGGGGGGGGAGGGGGGGTGTTGTGGGATTAGTTTGTGTCTGCTTCCATTGCTCAGATAGCCTAATGGGGAGATATGTCTATATATCTCCATTATCATATAAATATTCTTTTTATAGTTCTGTGTTACTTTACTGAATGTTCCACGATATGATGTAACCGCTGTGCTTTCTATGGTGGGGCAAAAGGCAATTATAGTGCAATGTCATGTATGGACTCTTTCAAATAATTCTTGCTTCAACGTAGAATTGAGTTTGTTCTCACTGCATTACTTAGATGTCCTTAAAAGTTTTGGAGCATGGAGATCTCCAAACTCTTGGCATGCTGGATTATGATTAGAGATTGACACATTCTTTTTCTGCTCATCCTAAAATTGACCTATTCACTGCTAAAGACATCCTTAGTTAGCCATTGTAATGGAAGAGTTCCTTTAACTTAAAGAATCCTTCCATGCAGGTGAGATGTTTACATTTTGCTATTCAAATACACCACTGTATATTACTTTCAGAGTAATTTCCAACGATGGTTCCATGCATGAACTTGTACTAACAACAATATCAGACCCCATCATGATGCATGCTTTCGCCATTAGTGAGAACTAATGCAACTTTCAAGGATCTTCTGTTGTGTTTCGGAACGAAGTTATTGTAATTGTAAAGTTGTTGCTCCTACAAATTTAACATAATTCAGAAAATTCCATGGACAGAACGTTTCTTTATTGAACATCATATCAATCACATCCTGGAATGATTGTTTAAAATTTGATTTTCAGGATATGGTGAAGGAAAACAAGCTGGTATACAAATTTGATGCAACAAAAGAAACTCGCTTTGGTGTACTTCCTCGGTATGCAAAGGATGAGCGGCAAATCAGGCAGTTTGAGCTTCCAAGTTGCTTCATCTTCCATAATGGTCTGCTTATTGACAGAGACAGGGATAAAGATAACCCAAAATGACTGCATCTTAAGGGTCTGCCATAAACAGGAGCATTTTAACTCATCAAGCTTCAGTATTCTCAATTCACAATGGCAACGTTATGAGCCTATGTATTAAAAAGAAACGACATCATTTTTGAAGATGGCATTTAACTCAAATCTCATCAGAAGCAAATCCCTGCTTCTGTATTTAATCAACACATTCAACATATATATGTTAGAATTGTATTACTGCACGTGTGTAAGTGTAAGTTGTTAGAGTTGTTAGCTAGCCATTAGGTTGTTAGAAGTTCAATTTTACTGCCAAAGGTTTGTTATCCTTCATTACAAAGTCTCTTTTCCTAGAATTTTCCCATGGTACCATAGCCTTTGACCATGGCAATCATGTCTTCCTCTTCCACAACCAGCAAAACAAATTCACAATCCACCAATACAGCCTTTCCACAATCTCAAACATCATTGCTACTTCCAATATTCCATCCAATATGTCAAACCTAATGTCAATCAAACTGGATCACAACAACTATATCCCATGGAAGCACCAACTTGTTACTATTCTTGAAGCCTATACACTGATCGAACACATTGATGGTTCAATGCCACAGCCGAGTCAATTTCTCAATGAAATTCAAGGAAATCCAACTTCAACTGTGAATTGAGAGTTTCAAACCTAGAAAGTCAAGAAGAAAGCACTCCTTTCCTTCATTAATTCTACACTAATGCCACCAGTGTTTTCACTAGTTGTTGGCATCACCAATGCTTGCGAAGTCTGGAACATGTTAGAGCAAAGATTCACTTCAACCTCAAGAGCCCAACATTCTAAATCCGAAACTTGAGTCGCAGAGTTTTAAGAAAGGAAATGAAGATGTGAATGGCTTCTTCAGAGTTGGCCATGATCACCACAAATACTGCCCCATGGTGGTCTACCATGCCAAATGGCTAGTTCCCTAGGCTCACATTGCAATCTATCTTGCCTTGAACCCAATTTCCACCATCCTAGAATGTTGAATTTCTTGTCATTACTTAGGTCTCCCATTCTCTTTTATTGTGATGCTCGTTTGATATTTTTTACGTGCCCTCTAAGCTTTCTTCTTCTTCTTTTCTTTTCTTTTCTTTTTTTTCTCTTTTTTTTTTTTTTTTTTTTTTGATAGAAATAATAGGATTTGAACGTATGATATCTACTCTGCGGTGATAGCTCTCTCTATTTGATGACATGAGTTTGCCTAGTGAACTAACTAGAACCCATACCCTTTGGCCTTTCTTTGTGCTTCATGGAAGAAATAAATACAAATAATTATTCTTTTTACAAAAATAAAAATATCACAAAGGTGGGGTGAGAATGAGATCATAACTCCTTATCCTCAAATCCATACAAAAGAACACTGCGGGTCTTTGATCTCTTCTTTTCTTGCTAGCTGTGTTGGAAGCATAGCCATTATCGTAGCTGCTCTGATATCATAAAAAGTCTGCAATCATTGCCTGAGCACTTGAAGTTGAAGAAGAAGCAAGTGAAAACAGAGAAGAAGGCTGATAAGAAATAAAATAACAGAGGAAAACAACATAGAAAAAGAAATAATTTATTAGAGAAAATGTTTGTGATTGTGAATGAATGAATGAAATGAATCCATTTTATGTACATCAGGCTGCTATACATTTACACACACAATCTTAGCACAGCAGAGCTAGAGTATTTAGCAGTTAGCACGTGTACCATGTGCATCTAGTATGACTGTTTGTACTTTTGTAACACAAGTACTGTGACACAAATAGTGGTATAAAAGAGCATGAATGTGAAAACAAACTCAGCAAATGGCAGCAATTTCACACCGTCGCTCTCTCACCACGCTTGCATTTCACACCTCTCCGCAACACCAACTGAAAAGCACAACAATACCAATCCCAAAAGAGCACCAACAAGCAAAGCATTCAAAACCCATCTCAGAAACTCAATCCCAAAGACAAAAACAACTGCTTTCTCTCATAAAAACATGCACCCAAAAGACCCACTTCCTCCAAATCCATGCCCACCTTGTTTATACAAATCTTCTTCAAGACCCCACCATTTCCCTCAACTTCTTGTCCCGCGTGGCACTCTTTACCACACGAGACTTGAACTATTCCCGCCAGTTCTTCACTCAAATCCCAAACCCATTAGTTTCTCACTATAGCACTATGATTAGAGCCTACTCTATAAGCAATTCACCTTTGGAGGGGTTTTATATGTATCGAGAAATGAAAAGGCAAGGCTTGCCTGTTAACCCGATGTCGTCTTCGTTTGCTATTAAGTCTTGTATCAAAGTTTCTACATTGTTAGGGGGAGTTCAGGTTCATGCTAGGATTTTGAGAGATGGGCAGCAGTCAGATAGCCAATTGCTCACTACTTTGATGGATTTCTATTCGTGTTGTGCGAAGTGTGATGAGGCATGTAGAGTGTTTGATGAAATGTCCGAGAGAGATACCGTTGCTTGGAATGTGTTGATTTCTTGCTGTCTACGTAATAACAGGACCCGGGATGCGTTGGGTGTGTTTGATATTATGCAGAGTGAAAGTAACGGGTGTGAACCCGATGATGTTACATGTTTACTTCTTTTGCAAGCGTGTGCCCACTTGAATGCTTTGGAATTCGGTGAAAGGATTCATAGTTACGTTGATGAGCATGGTTATGGTGATGCTACCAATTTGCGTAATTCTCTTGTAGCAATGTACTCGCGGTGTGGGTGTTTGGATAAGGCTTATGAGGTGTTCAAGGGAATGCGAAATAAGAATGTGGTTTCATGGAGTGCAATGATTTCTGGTTTAGCAATGAATGGACATGGTAGAGAAGCTATTGAAGCCTTTTGGGAGATGCAGAAGATGGGTGTTCTGCCTGATGATCAGACCTTTACAGGAGTTCTGTCTGCATGCAGTCATTGTGGGTTGGTTGATGAGGGAATGATGTTTTTTGATCGTATGAGCAAAGAGTTTGGGATGGTGCCTAACATTCATCATTATGGATGCATGGTTGATCTCTTGGGTCGTGCTGGTTTGCTTGAACAGGCCTATCGGCTTATAATGTCAATGGGGGTCAAGCCGGATTCAACAATGTTTAGGACCTTACTTGGGGCTTGTAGAATTCATGGCCATGTTACCCTTGGGGAACAATTGATTGAGCATTTGATTGAACTTAAGGCCGAAGAAGCTGGGGATTATGCTTTGTTGCTGAACATTTATTCTTCGGCTGGCAACTGGGAGAAGGTACTGGAAGTGAGGAAGTTTATGAAGGAGAAAGCAATAGAAACCACACCTGGCTATAGCACAATTGTATTGAAAGGTGTAGTACATGAGTTCATTGTGGATGATGTTTCACATCCTCGAAAAGATGAGATTTATGCAATGCTGGATGAGATTAATCAGCAGCTGAAGATTGCTGGTTATGTTGCAGAAATTTCATCTGAATTGCACAATTTGGGTGCTGAAGAAAAAGGGAGTGCACTCTCTTATCACAGTGAGAAATTGGCTATTGCTTTTGGAGTTCTTGCAACTCCGCCAGGCACAACAATAAGGGTGGCCAAAAATCTTCGAACCTGTGTTGATTGCCACAATTTTGCAAAGTTTCTCTCGGGGGTTTATAACCGAGTGGTTATTGTTAGAGATCGTGCCCGGTTTCATCATTTCAAAGAAGGACGCTGCTCCTGCAATGACTATTGGTAAAACTATTTTTGGTCTGAGAAACAAATGTGCAAACCTACAGTAAGTGAAGCAACTGGGTTTGCTAGAGATTCATACAGGGGCAGGCTTGTGTATTACACTAGTCCCCTTGTGTGAGTTTGGGGCAGAGAAGGAGTTCTGTTTGCCCAGGCCACTTATGTCATGTCACAGAAGGATTCATTTCCAACTTTCAACCCAATCTGTTGAATGGCTGCTTCCATCACTAAATTCATGAAATGTGTGTTATCTCATTCTGCTACATGACAGGTTGCAGCCTTGTTGCAAATGTTGAACAGAAGATCCTGTTCCTTAAAGCTGGCCCGACCTCCCTTTGTGATGATGTTCCCATAACTTTGAACATCTTGCACATACTATTTCAACAGCAATTTCCCTAGCAAAGAAATTTGAACTTATCAAAGGTTCACTGATGTCTTAAACCTTGAAATTCTGAATTTCTAAATTTTGTGCTGATGTCATTGACATGAATGATTTGTTCTTATTCTTTGAGTAAAAATAAATGATTACACAAGGAACTAGACATTGTTAAGCATACATTGGGGTTGGGTTTTTTGTTGTTGTGGGGTGGGTGGGGGGTGTTGGGTTTGTTTGCATGAGAAAATGGAGAAGATCATGCTGAATCAAAAGGGAAAAAGAAAAGGGTCATGGTTCCTGATGATCGTAATTGAAGTTTTTTATGCTGTGATTTACATAATAAAATGCAAAGGAGTTGGCCATTGCATGCCTCCTAAGCAGTCTTATATTAAAGTACCAAGGAAATAGCTGCAATTTTAGGCTAATTGAGTGGTATAGTTTGTTAGAGATATGGGTTAAAGGCCCAAACCCTTTGTACTAGCAATCCTAACTGTACAACATGTATTGTGATTCTCTGATTAGTCTATTATATATACTTTTCAATAGCTGTTTTGTGATGCACAAAGCTCTATAGTAAAGTTGTAGTCATTTAGGCTTTTTCACTGTGAAGGGAAGCTGCTAAGGCCAAACCACGTTAGTCCCTTGTGTTGTTTACTTATCTTCTCTTTATTTCTGATTAATATTTTCATTTTTTAACAAAGTTATGGGGAGTGCAGCAAAGATGAAAGAATAGGCAGAGACTACAAACAATAGCGTAGAATTCAGCATGTGTTACACAACGAAATCCCTGAACCTTCTGTTTGATCCCAAGGATGAATCATTATAATCCCAGAGCTCTTGACAATTTGTACAAAAGCCTTCTAGACTCTAGAGTTGGTCAGTTTCATTCCAAAAGATGAACCGGTGGTCAAATCCAAGTTCACCCTTTGGAGGTGAGCCAAAGGCATTTGTCATTTGATAATTTATACAAAAGCCTTGACATAACAAAATAGCAAAATATTCAAGCATATTACATGTGCCAGTGAGGAACTAAGGATATATTTTTCACTTAACCGTAAAATGTGTACACACTCTAACCTCTAATATGGCAAAACCTAGTTTTAAACGAAAGGAAAATTAATTGCAAAAATCACCCTCTGCCGAGCAATGATGAATCTTCAAAACATATTAATCATAGGCCGTTATTATGCTCCATCCATTCTTGTATATGACATGCTCTGAATTACGATGTTATATCCTTCGTCACTAATCACATACACTTCTTATACCAATCAATCACTATTTGTAAATATAGTGCTGAAAAGGATACGAGGACGGAGCTGATAACAGTAAATAGTTCTTAAAGAAAAGCTAAATTTAACTTCTTTGAAATGAATACAAGCACTGTGATTTGCCACATCACCAACTATTTGAACTTCTTTGCTGATAGATCTCTACTGGTGATCAATATAGTGCACCAGGCATGTTATTCCAAAACTGTCAATTACTACCTGCTCCAAATAAGAATGATTACATTCTTTGAATCTACAACACCAAGATACCCAACCTTGAACTTTCTTACTGAAAGGCTTTGACATAGTGAAAAGAAACAAAAAGTTTTCATTCTACAAAACTGAGAGTACAGACCCAATTATTAATCAGCAAAAAATAACGAGACACTATCACATCTCTCTAACGCATATGATGTAATGAGGTAAGGACTTCAAACACTAAAATTTATGCAGCCACTGCTTGCTTATTAGCAAATGCAATTCCCTTCTCGATGCTGGACTTCAATTCCGGCTTAAGGGCTTCCAGAGCCTTCTGCTCATATTCAGTCAACCCTTGGAGATCAGAGGAAATGAAAGCTTCAACCCCTTTCTTTCCAATCTTAATCCTTGATGCAAAGTATGGAAGCTCAGTCAGATCTGACTGAACATATGAGCACTCGTATACATCCCCGTCTCCGTCAAGTGCACGAAGAGATGACTCTACAAATCTAGCTGCTGCATATGCCATTGATAATGTAGCAGATCCAGCACCTGCTTTTGCCTCCACGACTTCTGTCCCAGCATTTTGGATCCTAACAGTTAGCTCTTGAACTTCTTCATCAGTAAAGCTAACTGAGGGTTTTGTCTTCGAAAGCAGAGGTAGAATAGTTATCCCGGCATGCCCTCCCACAACTGGGACATCAACATCAATCAGTTTTAAGTTCTTCTTCTGAGCAACAAATGTGTTAGCCCTCACGACATCCAGTGTAGAGACACCAAAGAGCTTCTTTGGATCAAAAACACCCTTCTGCTTCAGAATTTCCGCTGCAATTGGCACTGTTGAGTTCACTGGATTGCTGATAATGTGAATGAAGGCGTCAGGGCAGTTATCAGCAACAGCCTCAATCAAGTCCTTAACTATGCCAGCATTGATGTTGAAGAGGTCATCACGAGTCATACCAGGCTTTCTTGGAACTCCAGCAGGTATAACAACAACATCTACACCCTTCAAAGCATTGCGTAATTCAGAAGCTCCGGTGAAATCCAGAACTTGCGAAGGAGTGTTGCAGTGACTGAGATCAGCGGCTACTCCCTTAACATTTGCTACATCATAGAGGTGCAAGGCAGAAACTAATGGGGACATCTTGATAAGAAGTGCCAGGGGCTGACCTATACCTCCAGCAGCTCCAAGAATTGCCACTTTGAATGCTGCCTGGGGCTGCAGGTGATACTGGTAACTCTGATTTTCTTTTTGGGCTTTCAGAGCAATAGATCCTCGAAGAGCAGCACTAGTTTCCTTGCCCAAGAAGGATGAATCTGACTCACAACTCACAGATGTTGCAGCCTTAAGGCCACTGAAACTCTTTAGGGAGTTCTGGGAATTGAACCTCACACCAAAAGGCTTTGATTGAGAAAGTGAGCCCACTTTGCAGCCAAGGGAGACATTTGTTCCAATTGAAAGGGTAGCTGCTGATGTTGCCGCCATTTCACACACTGTAAAACAGAAAGAGTTTCAGAGCCTTACCATTAGCAATAAGCCAGATCACTTCACCACTCAAGCTTAAAAACTATTCCATTTTGCTTAGACAGATCTAATCTAAAAGACTAAAACTTTTGATAAGTAACAGATCTAATCTAAAACTTAAGCCTCAAATGAAAGAAATACGTATTCTGCAAAACTACAGCGAATATTTTTGTAGTTCCTGCCCATACATTTTTTCAATGAGTGTCAATACCACCAATTCGTAATGCAAACATAGCAATCAAAACTACAAATATTAAATGTAGCAACTCCAGAGAGGCAGAGCCAATGTATTCCGAGTTGAGAGTTCACTAAAGAAAACTTAACAAATGACAAGTCCAGCTCCTGATAACTTACAAGTGGATTAAGTTCACAAGAAAGCTTTAAGAAGTAATAAAATTTTCAAACACAGAATATTTAAACTCATAACATTACAAAACATAGAGGTTTGGTTCAAATAGAAATTAGACAACATAGCAAAATAACAAACATTATGCTATCAATATGGGCCAGCAATCTTCATGCTCCACAATTATTCAAGAGATAATTGGTAGTAAGTACGTATAATGCCTGTTGGTATTATTACTCTAGGAAGTAGAGCTTTAGTAATAAAGGTTCTGTGAAATAGAGTTGTAACTGAAAAGCTCTTTAGTGTTTTGAGTGTCTGGTATATTATAGTGAATAGTGAATTAAATTTCTGGAAAGCTATTTAGCAAAATTGTCAACATTTGGCAATTTCAGCTAAAAGAGCTATAACCTACTTTTCAACCCCTCCAAAAGCAAAACCAAACAAGCCCATAAACTCCAAGTCATAGCCAAAAAAATTCTATTTTGGTGCAGAATTTCAGAGCCGGACGACATATCCAATATTAGTGTTTGCTTAAAAAAGATCAGCAAAAGACACTACAACCTCAATACAATCCTAATATGCCATATAAAAGAAGAGACCCCATCACTAAAATAATTGTAGAAATTAGTCAAATTACATCAAAGTTGAAATGGCTCTCCAAAAAAATACCCCAAACCCAAGAAATATCTTTCTTCATCGATGCCTTCTTCATTTAAAAAAAAAAAAAAATCAACCCCAAAACCCAGATTAGATTCTTGCTTTCTAAATAATAATAATAAAAAAAAAAAAAAATCAATCATATAACATTCATCACTGTTCAGTTGGCATATTCACACTCCTGCTTTCTCTACTACTTAACTGGCAACCTCAAAAGTTTTTCCAAAACAAAATCAACATGAACAACAAAGCCTTAGTCCCAAAACCATGGTGTCAACTATGAATCCTCAACAGTTTATTCTTCTCCCTCATTCTATCCCATCCAAAAGTGTTTTCAAAAGCACAAAACTTTTGCTTTCAAAAACAAGAATTTGACTTGAGAAAAGCGCAACTAACATGCCCAGATCCAAAGATATTGAGATACTCAAAATTTCAACAGATCTATTAATAAAAACAAATACCCCATATGAAATAAACTATAAAGTTTGTAGCTTTACACTTAACAAATCAAAAAATAAAAATAAAAACTAAAACTTTGGCAATGAAATGACAGGAATCGGAAATTTCAAGAAATTGAGAGACAGAGAGAATAGTCAGAATACGTGTGTACCTTAAGATCTCAGACTCACTTGGACGCAAAGAGGGTTCTGAGACTTATGAAAATGGTTTGGGGTTTATAAGACACTTTTTAACACTTTTTTTATGTGAGTGAAAATGAAATGATAGTTGAGATATTTTTATGTGACACTTTTTTTTCTTTTTATGTTTGTTTGCTTGCTTGCTTGGAAACTTCGCCTAGGAGCTTCGAATGAATCGCCAACCTTTTTAACAACTACGATTGACTGATCTTTATTTGAGAAATACTACACGACATATGCTTTTAGAATACTTTTACGAAGAATATTAAGGGGCGTTTAATAAGAGAATTTTAGTAATATTGTTGTTATTTTATGGGTACACGTGTAAATAAAAAAGTGAATAAAAATATGTATAATGTTATATAAATATTAAAAAATTTTATTTAAATAACAATACTAAACATCCCTTAAATGGCTGTTAAATAAAAAAATATATTATTTATTAGTACATTCAAATTAGAAATTTAAAAATAGTAATAATTTATTGAGCGAATTTGTGGTGAAAATGTTGTTAAATACGTAGCGTAAAAATCTTACTACTTCTGTTTTTGGTTTTATGTTTCTTTTGTGTGTCCAGACTCCGGAGTGGACCGCCGAAATGTGAGGAATCGAATCTACCAAAAATGTGCGTTTTCCCTTTTAGTGAGTCCTGGCTGCTGCTTTTTAACGGCTGTGATTCAATCTTTCTGTCTTTTTTTTTTGGTAGTTCTATTTTTGTTTTGATTTTTTTTTTTTTAAATAGTTTAACGGCTGTGATTCAGTCTTAAAAAAACAGATCAATGAAAGTAGATAGTTTTTCAATTTTTGTTTTCTTGGTAAGATAATCTCATTTTTTTCTATGTTTGTATTTTTTTTTTAAGAATTAAGAGATTCATAAGAATTAAGAGAGTTAGTTTGGAGTCATGTTACCTACCAATCTATAAATATAATCATTTCAATTAAGGCAAGGAACCATCAAACCGGCCAAAATTTTTTTAGTTCAACTAGCACATTATAGTGTATTAAATGAAAACGTGTTCAAATCTTCCTCTTATAATTATTAAATTATAAAAGTAAAATAAAATAAACACTATGGAACCTTTTTTTTTTTAAGATAGTTTTAACTTAAAACATCTATTTTTGATGATAACTTTTTATCATCAAATCAAGACACTAATTGATTTTTAGTGTAGATGGAGACTGAACCCTCAATCTCTTATTTAACTATCAGAAATTTTATCAATTGAGCTAACTGGATTCTACACACTATGAAACCTTTTAAGATTGCAAGATAAGCCGAAGAACGAAAAGTGAGACACTTTTTGAGATAGATTATTCCCAAATTAATTCATAACTAAAATCAAGCCTCCTTGGGTTCTCTTTCGTTCCACTTCCACTTGTAACAAACAATTGTGAAATAAATATTATTCTACAATTAGTTGCAATCTCGCGCAATATTTAATTATTTTGTAATGAAATATAATATATAAATTCATTTCTAAAATATTCATAAAATTATATAATTATAACTAATAATTTGTAACGAAGTGTTTTACTCATAGGAGATGTATTAAACTATTAATTAAGTAAATTTTCTTTATATAACTGTTTACCAAACCATTAAATGGTTTGGTAAACAAAGGGCAAGGATCTTTTTCTTTCCCTAAAATAATCAATGTTATATTACTTTATTAATATTTTTTAAGTAATGACTTTTGTGCTCTCTATAAATAAAATATTATGTGTATTTTTTCTTTCTTTTAATATTAACATTTTCATCTACTCATATTATGAGCCAATTTGCTTGTGATAGAATATAGTGTGGATTAAGTTTTTCCAATCATGATAGTTAGAAAAGAACAAGAAAAATAGTTTTTCCACCGTTCAAAATTTCAACTTCTAGCCTTCTATTTTAATGTTATCCTTAACCCTAAATCAGTCTATCTCTCTTGAAGTATACAAAGTATGATATGATCTATCTTCTTCAATACAATGCTTATCTCAATATATCCACAAAAATAGACCGAATCAAAGCATATCCATATGAAGATGCTTAACAATGATTAATTTGACTAATTAGAAAACAATTTATTATTGATAATCTATTAATATTATTTTTTCTGTGGAAACGACAAATCTTCCCACCCAAAAATATTATTAAATAAATATCTATTAGCAAAATCTCATAATTAAGTTTCTATATGCGTCATTATATTAAAAAATAATAATAATAATTGTAAAGATGCATTTTGATCCACAGCCCAAGAGATTTGGACAGTGGCCTAATAAGCTCAAAACAATAAATTTGTTAGAAAGTAGGTTTGCTAATAAACATTCAATGAGTTAAAGTATAGAGCACAATAGGCTAGTTGGTGTAAGAATGAATAAGACGAACAGTTTGAAAAGAAAAATACTCCTCGGTCAGGTCCGAGGATGGTATGTTCTTATATATTTCTCTCAAACTTATACAAATATTCAAGTTCTTGGTTACACAGTAATTTCTTTTCTAATTTTCTCGTGATCCCCTCTTTAATGGAATCCTCCTCCTTTTATATCCCATTTCCTTCTTTCATTTTAGCCGTCCACGTGTAGATCAAATTGCTAATCTCCTTGATACTTGTCCCATCAGCACCTTTCTGAAATTTTTCTAGATAGTTGTGAGGTTAGAAGTCACTGTTCAGGTATTGCCTTCACATTAATGCGGCCAGTTGGTTAAGTGCATATCATTCAATGTTGTGAAAGTAGCTTTTTCCCCAGATATTTCTCAATTCTCTATTGCATTACTTCTTTCTGAAGTTTATCCTCCCAAGCACGGTTGTTTATTGCCTAGTACTTGATGGGTGGTCGGACTACAGGCTTCCACTCTGCTGGTCGAGGAAGGGTGGCTCCTCAGACAACGTCACCTGTTTATTATGACTAGACCTCTTCCTCAGCCCAATAACTTACTTACCTTCACTAAAACTTATCTGTCCTCAGGCTCTTTGATATCCTCGGGTGCGGCCCACGGCCCATTATCCTTATTTAGGCCTTTCATCCGTACAATAATAATAATAATATTAATACAATTACAAAAACAAAATATGTAACTCATCTAATTATTTTTGTTTGACTAAACTCTGCTTTTATCTAAATAAGTGACACTATAGAATACTTTTAATAAAATTATTAAGAGTACTTTCTCTTCAAAAACTACAATTCCGCCTACCCAAAAGGATAATAAAATAAAATTAAAAAAAAAAACTAATTTTAACTTGCAAAACAACTAATTATTAACCTAAATCAATTCAAACAAATATGATAAAGAAAAAAAAATGATCGGGAATTGGAATAACAAAATACCTAATAAATATGCATAAAAGTTGATACAAATTTTCCAAAAAGAGAAACAATTAAATCAACAATAAAAAAAATAACCATAATGGAAAAAAAAAATTAGTTGAAACAGTCAAAAAATTCATCAAAAAAGAAACAAAATTGGGGAGAGAGAGTATTGACATTTTTACCATGAACAACATGGAAGGAATATGGGAGAGAGGTGGAAATGAAGTAAAAATAAATTTATAAAAAAATTTAAGATAGAAGAGTTAGGATAAAAGTATATGAAATGTTGAAAAAAGTGAAACAGTAGAATTTTAAAAGTTAATAAAGGTGAAATTTAAAAATATATAAAGGAAATCAAATAAAAAATTTAAGAAGATAAAACTAAAAAGGCAATAGTTAAAGAAGGTGAAAGGTTGAACAAAGTAAAAATTATAAAAACTAAAAAATAAGAAAGGATGCTAATGATGTGGCACAAAAAGAGTTTTATATATGTGTGTGTGTGTGTATTGTGGGTGCCCAAGGGCCAAGGGTGGAGTCCACGGGCTCGAGGAGGGAAGTCACCCGAGGAGAGGAAGGGATGAGTCAAAGGACTCTAAGGCATTCTAGGTGGAAAGAAGGATATGAAGAGAGAGAATCAGTGATCATAAGGGAAGTTTCTAGTTTGGAGTAGCTTGTTGCCTCTGCATTAAATTGTGGGCAACAGTTTTATCAATTGCATTGATGAGGAAGTGACTTGAACAGTGTAAGTCATAGCTAAGTAGACTCCCTCCGCCACCTTCTTCAAATGTAGAAAAAGACAAATGTCATGAGAGGAGGTTTGTTAGGTAAGGATGGATGGTTGAGATATGAGGGAAGAAGAAGTATATATAAGAAAAGGAAGGTTTACAGAAAGGGGGATCCAGACACAAGTACCACGATATAGAGAAGAAACAAGAAGAACACTTAGAGAAAAGAGAGTGAATAGTAACATTTCTTATGTAAATGTGGTCTCCTCGGGCCAGTTTGTATTGAGAAAGTGGTTCATCCATTTAATAATATCTATCTTTTCTTCCTTATTTTCTCCCTCAGGCGGAGCCCCCTTCAGTTGTTTTTTCCCCTCTTTTATAAATTCATTGTTTTGGACCACAGTTGGACTGATCCAGCCACTATTCTAAGTGGGCTTGGACTACTAGTTTTTTTGGTCCCTACATATATATGTATGTATGTATAAATATTGTTTGTGGTTTTAGATTATTCATTGATTTTATTGTTTAGGTATAAATATCTAAATTAATGTAGGTAAATATGCAAATGCAAAGTTATATATAAAGTTAAAACCGTCAAAATTGAATGTGTAAAGTCAACACACACACACACATGAACGTATTAAGAGTGCTTTCTTTTCAAAAACTACAATTTTTCTTACCCAAAAGGATAAAAAATAAATGAAACTTAATTAAGTCTCATAGTTTAACACCTAAATGGATCACCAAAAAAAAAAAAAAAAATTCTAACTTACGAAACAACTCATTATTAATCTAAATCAATTCAAACCAATATGATAAAGAAAAAAAAAAGATTGGGAATTGGAATAACAAAATACCTAATAAATATGCATAAAAGTCAATACAAATTTTTCAAAAAGAGAAAAAATTAAATCAACAATAACAAAAATAACCATTAATGGGAAAAAAAGCAGTTGAAACAATCAAAAAAATCACCAAAAAAGAAACAAAATTGGAGAGAGAGAGAGAGAGAGAGAGAGAGAGAGAGAGAGAGAGAGTATTGACCTTTTTATCATGAACAACTTGGAAGGAATATGGGAGAGAGGTGGAAATGAAGTAAAAAGAGATTATTAAGAAAATTGAGATGGAAGGGTTAAGATAAAAGTATATGAAAAATTGAAAAAAGTGAATTGTTAGAATTTTAAAAGTTATAAAGGCGAAATTTAAAAATATATATAAAGAAAATCAAATAAAAAATATAAGAAGATAATGATTGGAGGAGATGAAACTAAAAAGACAATAGTTAAAGAAGATGAAATGTTAAACAATATAAAAATTGCAAAAACTAAAAAATAAGAAAGGATGTTAATGATGTGGCACAAAAAGTGCTATATATATATATTGAAATGGAAGCTTTATATATATAATAATAGAAGCTTTGCAATAACTTTTACAAAGCTGATTTTCTATATATATTGTTTGTGGTTTTAGATTATTTATTGATTTTATTGTTTAAGTATAAATATCTAAATTAATGTAGGTGAATATGTAAATGCAAAGTTATATATAAAATTAAAACCATCAAAGTTGAATGTGCAAAGTCAATATATATATATATATATATATAGATTTCCATCACACTAATTAGCCTCTCTCCTCTCAAAGATTTAAGGCCCAAGGGCTGGAAAAAGGGAGGTTTAAAAAAAAAAAAAAAAACAAATTTCATTACTAAGTGTGTTACAAGCTAAGCAGTACTTAACTCATTTAGACCTACCTTATTAAGAAAATTTGGATCTTGTCTACTCATGAATCTGCAATCTTCCTTCATCTCTTTTTTCTTACTCATTGCTTTTTTTACCCTTGTCAACGCTTATATCTAAGTAGAAGAATAGTTAGAAGCACATACTGTGGCAAGAGCATTTACATATGAGAATGCTATCTTATCTTATTTTACTATCTCAGAAAGTTACATTATTAATTATACCATACCATTTTACAATGTACCGAATATTCTAACTTTTATTTTTCTATTCAAATTATTAAAATAATATATAGTACCTAATTAAATAATAGGCAAAAATGAAAAACTGACCCTCTAACTTTCAGCTTTTGTCATTTCAGTCCTCTAACTTTTAGTTTTGTCATTTCAGTCCTTTAAGTTTTAATTTTTGTCAATGTAGTCTTTCGTTAGAACTCAGTTATCTTTTCTGTTAAATAACTCTCTAACTTTTAGCTTCTTTTTTATAATAATTTTTATAATTAAAAGAAAATTAAAAAAAGCTGAAGAAAAAAAAAAAAAAAAGAAAAAAAACAAGTAACATGAGAAATCAAAACCTTGAACATGTTGGAGAAGTCCAATCCACGAACTTGAATCTGAGTCCCAAATGAAACGTAGCCGCGTTCTCGGTCAACAAGCCCTGCATGCCGCACGCCTCACGCCTCAAAGCCGATTTGACATAGCCCATCTCCGCTTTTTTGTTTTCAAATAAGATGAACAGTAACGAAGAAATCAAAGCTCCTCTCAGTAAGATTTTCATAATCTCTTTCCTCCTTTCAATTAATTTTTTTTCTCTTCATATTTCCACCTCTCTAAACACTAAGCTAAGCTTCAAAATCTTCTCATTCATACACAGTCCAGAACTCTGGAGTATCGAATTCGGAAAATTCCACAGACATCGAGAAATATCCGATTAAGCAAGTAGCTCTAACGGTTCCAACCACTGACGACCCCTCTCTCTCGTGCTTCACATTCCGAACATGGATTCTAGGGAGCGTAGCGTGTGTGGTCCTCTCATTTCTCAACCAATTCTTTTGGTACCGCAAAGAGCCTCTCTCGCTAACATCAATCTCGGCTCAGATTGCAGTGCTCCTGCTCGGACACCTCATGGCGTCGATGATAACGGAGCGAGTGTTCTTCAAGGGGACTCGAGGAGTGTATTGATCGGTGGTGTGTTGAGCGTAGACTTCGTCGGGGACTCGGGGAGATTGGTATCGGAGATTATGGAATAGTGAAGAGGGGAATGGTTGCGCTAGTAACAGAAGGGGCAGATTTAGATCTTGCTGGCGAAGGCGACGCAAGCGTAAGGGTTGAGAACAAAGGCACAGGTTTTGCACAGATCTTGCGTTCGCCATTTCAGAATGTTTTTTTTTTTTTTTACAGCTTTTTTTTTTTTAACTATGCAAATTATTATTAAAAAAAAGTCAAAACGGTGTAGTTTTGATCACTTAACGGAAAAAGATAACTGGGTTCTAATAGAAGACCACATTGACAAAAATGGAAACTTAGAAGACTAAAATGACAAAACTGAAAGTTAGAAAACTGAAATGACAAAAGCTGAAAGTTAGAGGGGCAGTTTTACATTTTTGCCTAAATAATATAATTTAATCTCCCTTACTTCATTCTTCACTAGCCATCTGTTTATCTTTTTCCAACTGTCTCCCTTTCAACCACCCATCACCACCACCTCTGTCACAAGAAACCCACCACTACAAGTGCCAAAAAAAACCCATTGCCACCACCTTTGCCACAATAAACCCACAAAACACAAAAAATCAAAGAAATCAAATAATCCACCCACACCACAACAACACAAAAAACATCCATGGCAACACAAATAATCCACCACCACAGAAACAAAACAGCACAAAAAATCAATTAAAAATCCACCACCAACATAGCAACAACACAAAAAAATCAAATAAACCACCACAGCCAAAAAAAAAAAAAAAATCCAAGAAAAATCCACCACGGCAACAACACACCCACCACCACCATGGACAAAAACCCACAAAAAATTAAAGAAAAATTCACATCAAAACCCATCGGAAATCAAACCCATTACCACCGTGAGGCACCGGAAATCAAACCCAAAACCCACCTGCAATTCACACACCACCGCGAGGCACATGACGCCGGTCTCATCAAGCCACGCCAAGCCTACGCCTACGCCGATCTCCACGCCATGTCCACGCCGACTTCCAACCCAGCTCCGGTGGCATGCTTAAAAGAAGAAGATAGAGATGTGAGAGAGGGAGTGAGGATGAAGACAAAGATAGAATCAGAGGAAAAAAAAAAGAACTGAGTGTACGCTGATCTCCATGCTGTGCCACGCCGACCTCCAACCCAGCTCCGGTGGCGTGCTTAAAAGAAGAAGATAGAGAGATGTGAGAGAGGGAGTGAGGATGAAGACAGAGAATCAGGGAAGAAGAAGAAGAAGAAGAGAGAACTGAGTGGGAGAGAGAGTAGAAACAAATAATAAAATATTTATCCAAGTTGCTACAGTATCATCTTACTTTTAAGCCAATACTGTAACCTGTAGCAATATTGTAAAAAATTTTAAAATTTACAAGTTTAGCAGGCTGGCTGTGAAGGATTTTCGAGGCTTGATGCTAAATATTGCTAATACATGACATTTACAATCCTGGATATGAATGCCCTAAATATGGTACAATTTAATTAAAAAAGTAAAAACTAAAATGGGTGCGCATTCTTAAAACTTATTGACCCATTGTTTTAATAAATTGATCCATTCGCCCATAATGCTTGTAAAGGGACATTGTTGTTAGTGTTGCTTGGTTGGTGGATGAAAGTTGAGAGACACATCACAGTAAGAACTTCAACTCCAACCGAATTATGATGGACCTTCCAGACCGAATTGGCCACTTCTTGAAGAAGAAGAAGATCTCTTACCAACCAAGACCACTCGGAGGGGTGGACAAGGCAACTTTGATGATCTAGTCAGAAAATCGATGGAGAAGAAGAAGAGTGAAAAATGAAAGAGTTACAGTGCATAGAGCTTGCAATATTTAATTTATACAGCATGGGCAATAGGTTTTTTTGGTAGTCAGCCATAGTTTTTTTGGACAATTTGTACTCATATTGGGTTGTAGTCCCAACCCCCTACAAAAATGTTTGGCATACCGATATTTTCAATCACTTGTTTGCTAAAAGATGAGACAAAAAGAATTGACTTAAAAAAAAAAAAAAAAAAAAGCTTATTTGGTAAAAAGTAAGACAAAAAGTGGTTTGAGTAAAAGGTCGCAGATAAAATTTTGGTGCCAAACTGCCAATCGACATATCATGCTGCCCTCTTTACTAAAACAGAGAGCTGCCACTGCCAGCCACCAACAGCATGCTTTTCGGATATACATAGGAGCTAAAGAACAGCATAGATACGATAAGGTAACAGGCACTTGCAATTCATTGGCATTCATAATATTCATGTTGCCTATAGGCTATAAGTCTATAGAACACAAAGGGCATTACATTGATGCACTTTCTATGTCACTATTACTACATAATTTTTTTTTAAATTTTTTGATAGGACTATTACTTCATAATTAATGAAACATCTCTGAAGTTAAATATGGAATGCAGCTTACTATCCAGGATAGCGGCAAAGAACTTGCTCTCATTCAGAAGTACGAAAGAATTAAATACATACATTGAACTAAAAATGCTCTCTCATACGCTAAGCTTGTCCATCTCCTTCTTAAGTGCATTAGCCCTCACCAAGCTCCCAATTGTGTTCACAGCCAACTTCAAGTCCTGCAAAGGATTCCCAGGTGCCACTGTTTTGTACAAGTAGCTATCAAAGGTCATCTTCTGCACATACTCGTCTGCGCACATCTCAACAAACGCTTCCCTAGCCGGGTTTGACCTATAGAACACCTTTTGCAACACATCCAAGACCTTATAAGTGGGCCAGTAAGTCTTGTCCCACTTCTCCAAGTACTTCCTTAAATCCCTCTCATCCACCATTCTCTTCCCATTCTCTGACCCTTCAACAATTGCCTCAGCACACATCCTCCCACTCTTTGCTGCAAAATAGATACCTTCACCCGAGCATTTGGTCACGTACCCTGCTGCATCTCCAACCAATGCTACTCTTCCCAGCAATCTACGTGGCCGGGGGTGTTCTGGAATTGGGTGTGCCTCAACTCGTATAATTTTACCCCCCAAAATCTTGTCCTTGGCTCTTTTCCTGGTTGCTAGTTGGAACTTCTTGATGTCTCCTTTGTGGGTCACCGTGCCAGTGCCAACAGCCACATGATCACACTTGGGGAAGACCCAACCATAGAAGTCGGGCGAGACATCATCCCCAACATACATCTCAGCAAGGTCCTCATAATATGCCATTTTATCATCAGGGATTTTGATTCTTTCCTGCAATCAGAGAGACAAATCTTGAAATCAGGGAAGTATTACAATGTAAGTATTTGCATAGTAAGCAACAATTCCATTTCTGAAAATTGGGTCAAATTTGTGTTCATTTCTAAAAATCAGGTCAAATTTTGAGTCCCTTTTGAAACCCGTATGTCTACTTTCCAATTAAACGTGTTTCACTCTAAAATTTGTTCAAGTGTAATTGATACTGTCACCTACTATTTGAGCAGCTTCTATACCTGGATAAAACCGAACACAATTTAATTGATACATCCCAAATTTGATATGTTTTGGCATCAAACATATCTATAAACTCTTAACGATAATGCAAATGTTATAGATATCTAAAAAAAAAGATAATGCAAATGTTATAAGTATTTTAAATAATGTTCAATTACTATTAATAATATATTGAAGCTGGGGCCACAATCATGTAGTAAAGTATATTATACCAAGCACATAATAGTAACATTACAAACCTGAATTATGTAAACTAAACATTAATTTACCTGAAACGCAATGGCGTAGTCATAATCACCAGCATCAATGGCCTTAGCGACACGAGAATTGGCCCCATCAGCACCAATCACAGCGTCCACCTCCAAGGTCCTCTTCTCCCCAACCCCACCAACCTTCCCATCGAACCCATTATAATGCAACACATAAGGTGAAACCCCATCTTTAGGCACATCCATCTTCAAAAACAGCCCATTGATAACCTCAGCACCATTATCCTTAGCTCTTTCCCTCAAGTACGCGTCCAAAACCTCACGCCTCACCATGCCAATGTACTCATGGGGCTTCAGTGTCTGCCCAATATCCACAGCCACGTTTGAGGGAGAGATCATCTTCATCTTGGTGACACGGCGGTCAATGATGTCCAACGGTAAATCAAACTCACCCACCATGCAAAGTGGGATAGCTCCACCGCAGGGTTTGCAGTTGTCCATTTTGCGCTCTATGAGGTAAGTCTCTATGCCACCTTTGGCTAGAGTCTCAGCGGCTGCGCCACCAGCTGGGCCACCACCGATCACTGCCACTCTGAGGTTACGGTTGGTGAGTCTGGGGCTTGTTTTGGAGGCCAAGACTTGGAGTTTGAGCTTTCTGGGTGGTTTTGTTTGGGATTGGGAAGTGAAGAAGTAATGGGGTTTCTCTGTTGAGACTTGTTGGCGGAGTCCCACAAAGGATTTGAGAGCAATGGAAGCCATTTTTGGTTGGAGCTGAACTAGGGAGCTGTGAGAGCTTGAGTTTAGGACTGAAAGTCAGTGAGAGTTTAGGACGGTGTGTGTGACTTTTGTTTTTTGATGGTGGATATGGTTTGGGATATAAGGAAATGTGGGACGTTGGATGTTGGGAATGGACGGTTGGGATTGGATGTGGATAATGGGATAGATTTTTTCGGGTCTCTTTTGGTTTTGGTGTGACGATTTTTTAGTTTATAACTAAGGTGGTTGAGTTTAAGCCACGTTTGTTTTGGTTTGAATTTTAGTAGGGGTACTCTGGGTATCCCACATGCAACCAATGAGATTTCCACACGTCATTTTTTGGAGTTTCAACTTTCATACATTTGTGTTTGTGGTACTATTCTCACAGTGACGTACGTACAAGAGGGACCCATGAATCTGATGAGTTGACAATCATGTTTATCAAATATCTGCCCGATTATATACAAATCACAACTTAATTGAGCGGTTTGTGGCATGGTTTTTAATTCATTATCAGCGCTTTACTGACCACCGCTTTCACCACCTCCCCAACAACCATCTACTCTTCATTTAACACACATATATGTTTATCAAATATCTAGATTTGCATCCTTTTCTTTAACTAAACAATATTGATACGTGGTTTAAATTTTGTAAAAATATATGTGGTTAAAAAAGTGTAAGAAAATATGTATGGGTGTAAAATTTATTCTCTATGAGCACTTGAGTTGTGCTATACCAAATGTCATTTTAATATATCAAAACATACTTTATTTCTTTTAATATACTATTTTACAATACATTTACATCATATGTTCTATTTTAATATTCAACAAATTAATATAATATTATCAAACCATTAAAATAATATAAACATCAAACACAACCCATAAATCAAACATGAACAAACATATACACTTAAATTAGGCTAGAGTAAAATTTCTATCTTGTATTAAAAAAGAAATATATATATATATATATATATCAAACACCATAACCACCGCCACAATAGCCTTTAAGTACATGCAATTAATTAGACACAAAGATCACCAACCACCATATTGAGCCATTGCCATTGCTAGAACTACCATAAACAAGCCATAGCCACCACCCACAACCCACAAAATAAAACCTGAATAGACCCACAACCTAGCCCTCACCACCAATGGCTCACCAACCACCACCAAAAATCAATTGAAATGAAGATATTATAGCTGAGTTTATGTGTTTCGTTGACTCAGTGGGTAGGTTCCCTCACCACTGATCCACCTTGACACAACCCATTGATCCACCTTACTATAACCCACCAATCCACATTTAGAGAGAGGAAGAGAGGTTGTGAGTGAGTGATAAAGGAATCGAGGAGAGGTTATGAGTGAGAATGAGAGAGCAAGAAAGGCTGAGAGAAAATAAGATTGGAGAGAGAGAGAGAGAGAGAGAGAGAGAGAGAGAGAGAGAGAGAGAGAATAAAATAACCCAATTTTTTTTTACAATTTTCCATTTGTACAGTTCCAAATTTAGAATTGTACTGTTCATGGAAGCCAAATTTTTTAGTATTTAGAACAGCTTATGTGGAAGATTTTTTTGGTGTTTGTTATGCCAAATGCTAAAAATTTAGCATTTGGCACACCTAATGCTAATGCTCTAAATTTCACAAATTTATTTAAGTACTCTAATTTTTTTTTTTTTCGTTCATTTTAATTCTCTAAATTTCGAGTTTATTCAATTAAGGTTTCTTTGTTTACTTTTGTTAAACTAAAAAAAAAAAATCTAGAAAATGTTTTTCAATTATTAATTGGACTTAAAAAATAACAATAATTTGAAGAAGAAAAAAATTCAAAATCTAGACAATTAATTGTAATATTTAATAGAAGTTGACGAAGATTCCTTAATTGAATAAACTTGAAATTTAAATAACTGAAATAAATGAAAGTAAATTTAGATAATTGAAATGAATTTTAAGAGCACTTGCAGCAGTGATGGTATAAAGCAATAATGCTAAATTTTAGCTCAACTTTCAGCAAAATGGTGCTCCAGCAGTGGAGCTAAAGCAAAAATATTTAGATGATTTGCTACAGTGCACATCTAAAAATAGATGTGCACTGTAGCATGGAGCTAAAACTAAAAAATAGTTTTTTATTCCACTCATCCACTTGCTTCTATTTTTTTATTCATTTGTCAAAACCGGTCAAGCATTCCTCATCTCTCAACTCCCACTGTATTCTCAGCATCTCTCTCGTTCATCTCTCAACTCTCAAGCCTCCAAGCCTCTCAAGCTCACCCACAAACACTCCGGTACACTCACTGCCATCCTCAACTCTGGTTCTGTCACCGCCATCCTCAACTCCGGTGCGGTCGCAGTCATCGTCAACTCCGGTATGAAACTTGCTTCTTTTTTTTTTTTTTTTTTTTTTTTTTTTTTTTTTTTCATTTTATCAAATCCGGTCTCATGATTCACTCTCTCTCGTTCATTGTCATCCCTCATCTCAAGCCTCTCAAGCTCACTCTCTCAACGTCGCCGGTCCGACCATCGTCAGCGTCGCTGCCATCGTCACGTTCAGACCCACGCCGCCGATCTGCCTCAGACGCTCTTCGCTTTCGCCGATCCACTTCAGGTTAGTTGTCTCTATCTTCTTCATGCGTCTTCTCTGTTGTTATCAGTACTGATATTAGCTATTAGTGTTATTTTCAACTTCTTTAATCACCATAAATAATATTTCTCTCTTTTTTTCTTTCTGCCTATTTTCATAATGCCTACTATGGATGGCTTTTGTGTGTATATTCAATCATCATACTCTTTTTCTTTTTCTATTTTTGAAAAATTATTAGTTTATATTTCACTCTTTGTGTAAAAATCATATGGTAAACTAAATAAATGTATACATATACTATTCATACAAGTGTATAATTTACATTATCAGTAAATGTAAACCAATAATTGTTTGTGTGGGTGTGTGTTTTGGTTGTTTATCTGTGAGAGGAAGGTGTTGGGACAAAGGGGTTTAAGGCTTTGCCAGCGCCAGGTAGCAAGAAGAGCCAGTGCATATCCTCTGAGTGGCATAGTTCATAGTTGTTTCATTGTTTGTCCTACACGAAGGGCTTGTAGCGGTTTCCTTGGATTTAAATTGCTATTATCTCTTTCTTTTAGTCTCTGTCAAAATGACATTGAAAAGCACCTCAACGTTGTTTGGTGTTTCTACTCTCTGTTGTGGATAATTGTTTTAATGTTTCACATCTGATTTGGGCGGACTTTGTTGGATATATTGTTGCACAAAACTAGAAACAGAGCACATATTTCTTGTGGTCATTTTAATGTGAAATTGTTAGTTTGGATTTGAGTTTTGATATAAATGTTGGTTTGGGAATTTTCTGTGTGCAGGGATGTTTGCAATTTTTTTTTTCTAATTTTATGGAGTCGCATAGAAACCTACCATATTTTACGGGTATCATGAATGGGGATATAGAAATTGACTCACAATTTTTGGGAACGGCTCAAAACACTCCTTTGTCAATTTCTGATTCTCCACCTCCACCTCAACCTCAACCTCAACCTCAACCACAAAATGCCTCTTCTGCAAAAGGAAAACGAGGCTCTAACTTTAGTGTAGAGGAAGATAAACTCCTAGTGGCAGCATGGCTCAATTCTAGTGTTGATGCCATAAGTAGTAATGAACAAACATCAAATACATTTCGTAAAAAAGTTTGGGAGTATTTCCAGAAGTACAATACATCCGGTACTACACGTACTGTTGTCTCTTTGCTAAGTCGTTGGGAAGCGATTAGTGAAAGGGTAAATAAGTTTGCTGGGTGTATGGCTCAAGTTAATGCACTTCATCAAAGTGATACAACCGAAGAAGATAAGGTATAAATTATATTGCAATAGTGTTAACATGTCCATTCACCAATAGTTTGAAGATATTAATTATGTTATATATTTTTTAATTTTTTTAGATTAAAGATGCAAAGGATTTGTTTGTAGTGAAGCACGAGAAACCCTTTCTTCTTGACCATTGTTGGCACATGTTAAAGGACCAACCAAAGTTTGCTGATCCTAGTAATGCTAAATCAAGATCCTCTGTGCCTCTAACTCCAGAGTCAATATCTATTGGCGAAGGGGATTGTGGGTCCGGACTTGGTGACTCTTCTAATTTTGAGAGACCTATTGGTAAGAAGGCGGAAAAGGCCATTCGAAAGAACAAAGCCACCGGAAAAGATGTAGGGGAATATTTGAACAAGAAATTGAAATTGATTGAGGATGTAACTTGATTGGAAGAGGAGAAAATGTTTATTGAGAAAGAAAAACTTGCGGTTGAGAAGGAAAAAAATGATGAAAAACTTAAGATTGAGAAGGAAAAAATCATGATTGAGAAGAAAAAATTTGAGATAGCGGAAAGGTTAGAGGAGGAGAGAATCATGATGAAAGATACAAGTGGCTTGACCGAAGCGCAAAAAGCTTTTTATGAACAACTCCAAGAGGAAATCATGGCAAAACGAAGATCACGTAATTAATGGGTTTAGGCTTTAATGTATTTTGTAGGCTTTAATGTATTTTGGATGTAATTTAGACTTTAATGTATTTTGTAGTGGCTTATGTAGGCCTTTATGTATTTTGGTAGTAACTTTATGTATTCAATAGTGGCTTATGTCACTTGACTTTAATCTTAAACTAGATGTATGTATTTGTGTTGTGACTTGAAGTGCAATTTAACAAAGACTTTGAAGTGCAATCTCTTTTTTCTTTTGTTAAGTTCCATTTGGTCTTGTGATAGGCATTGATATAATTCTTTGTAGACTGAAAAATGAAACAATTATATATTTTGCTGTTACAGCCACTATCAGTGTCTTTGATCTAATTATTTCTATTCATTGAACATTCTTATTTTACTTAATGCTTGAGAGTAAGCACAAAATTGTGTTTATGTTGTGACTTGTGCGTGAATTAGTTATATTCATTTTGTTGTGGCTTATATCACTTGGCTTTAATCTTGCATTTATAGTAATAATTGTTTTCCAATTGTCTTGAAGGTTGCATCCATGGATAACTATTTGGTTCGCAAGTTTCTTTTTGATGACTCAGATGAAGATGAGATCATCGAAGAATTTGTTATGGAAACATCACAACCTAAACGTCGACGTTCTATCCAACGTAATCATTTGGCGGGGCATGAGAGGCTTTTTCTGGATTATTTTGCTCCCACACCAGTATATCCACCTGCTTTATTTCGTAGGAGGTTTCGGATAAAGCGTTCTCTTTTTCTTCGTATTCAATCTAAGGTAGAAGCTCATGACTCTTACTTTGTTCAAAAAAGAAATAGTGCCAACAAACTTGGTTTATCTTCATTACAAAAGATAACTGCTGCACTTAGAATGCTTGCATATGGAGTATCAGGTGATTTGATAGATGAATATGTGCGAATTGGAGAAACTACTGCATTAGAAAGTTTGAAAAAATTTGTTACTGCGATAATTGATGTTTTTTCTGAGGAATACTTGAGAAAACCAAACAATGAAGATATTGCTAGACTGTTAGCTCATGGAGAACGCCGAGGTTTTCCAGGTATGTTAGGTTCAATTGATTGCATGCATTGGAAGTAGAAAAATTGTCCATCTGCATGGAAAGGTCAATATTGTGGTCATATTTGTGAACCTACTATTATTTTAGAGGCAGTTGCATCATATGATCTTTGGATATGGCATACATTTTTTGGGTTACTTGGGTCAAATAATGACATTAATGTATTAGAGCGGTCTCATGTATTTAATGAACTTGCTGAAGGACGTGCTCCTGCAGTACATTATTCAATCAATGGTCATGACTACACAATGGGATATTACCTTGCTGATGGCATATATCCAAAGTGGGCAACATTTGTTAAAACAATCCCAGCTCCACAAGGACATAAGTATAAATTATTTGCAGCAGCCCAAGAGGCGTGTAGGAAGGATGTTGAGCGTGCATTTGGAGTGCTTTAAGCACGTTTCGCAATTGTCCGTGGACCTGCACGATTTTTCCATCTTGAAACACTCCAAAAGATCATGAAAGCATGTATAATTCTCCACAACATGATTGTAGAAGATGAACGAGATGATAATGAAGTGGTAGACTTGGATTATGAACAAATTGATGGAATGGATAATCCTCCTCTGCAAGTGTTACGTGAACAAAGTGATGGATTTATGTCATACATTGAGAGGCATGGACGCATTAGAGACCGAGAAATTCATTTTCAACTCCAGTCGGACCTCATTGAACATTTATGGCAATTGCAAGGCGAGTCGTAGGAACTTTCGTTTTTGTATGTTGAGAAGCATGAGTCATAGGAATTTGTGTGAGTGTGAGTTTTATTGTAATTTGGTTTGAGTTATGTACGTGAGTAATGTATGGACTACTTTGTTCTTGCTATAATATGTGTTTTATTTTATATGTTTTTTTATAAAGTTCTTGCATTTTATAGTTCACATTGTTCCAAGATTAGTTCCGGACAATTGAGATGATAATAGGTTATCATGATGATTGAAAAATTGTTTTAGTAACAAAAAATGTATTACGTATATAGAGATCATTTTTGCCGAGAGGACCAATAGCTTGCTTGTAATCCTTGGCTCAGAATCCCACATCGAAAGAATACCCCCCCACTTTCCCACTTATAAGCATGAGCTGAAGTGGGGAGTGTACCATTAGCCTGTTAACAAGCTAATGGTACACTCCCCACTTCAGCTCATGCTTATAAGTGGGAAAGTGGGGGGGTATTCTTTCGATGTGAGATTCTGAGCCAAGGATTACAAGCAAGCTATTGGTCCTCTCGGCAAAAATGATCTCTACAACGTATAATTTGGGGTTAAAAAAATTATTTGTTAACACTAGACGATTATTTGCTATCATGTGGTGGCGGCGGCGGTGGCGGTGGCGGTGGTGAAAGAGTCGATGGCGGCGGTGGTGGCGGCGGCGGCGGCGGCGGTAGCGGTGGCGGTGACGGTTATAGGTGGTTGTGATTGTTGTTTATTGTAATATATATATATATATATATTATTTTATTGTGATGTTTATATTATTTTATTGTATTGAAAGCTAAAATAGATCTACTGCTGCAGCATGTATATAGGTATAATAGATAAAGTAACTTTTGGTGGAGCTAAAAAGCTAAATTTTTAGCTCCACTGTTGTGGATGCTCTAATAAAATATAGATGCTGAGTTAAACATTTTAGGCTTCTTTTTTTTTTTTTTTAATGAGCAAAAATGGGTAGGGACTGAAGTGACTTCCCCACTTGAATGTTATCATAGTAGTAACATCCTTACTATTGGGCTTCCCTAGATTTCATTGCTTTACGTAATACTTACACATTTTTTAAAATTTTAATTGATGCACTGTTCTTATTAGCTTTATTGGGCTTCCTTTGATGCTTGTTGTTTTCATGGGTTCAATCTCTCTAATCAATTAACCAATTTCAAGGGGCCCATCTCTTTCGTTTCATGCCTTTGACCTTCCTCCATATCCTTTTAAATTTTCAAATTCTTCCGGCCTAAGGTAATAGGATCCTTATAATCACCTTTGTAAGTGCTTCTTCATTTCGGTGTCCATCTCTGTTGGGCCGCTTGTGGTTTTTACTTACGCATCACATTTGATACACATAACTATGTTATGGCAGTTCTGGGCATTCATTTTTGTTGAGGCCCATTTGACCACATCAATAGCAAAAGCCTGCTAGTCGTTCATGACAATTTCCTCTTCCTCGAACTTTAATCACCTTAAGCCCAATGGATTTGTAGAATGTGAGAACTAGTTTGTTTTTTCTTATTGAACAAAGTAAAAGACTAGCAGAAGACTAGAAGGTTTTCAAGTTGACTGGTTTATACTACAATTTGCAATATTTTATTTTTGGCTTTAAATACAAGTTAAAAATTTCTGGAAGATTACAAATAACAAGTTTCCCAAATTCATTTTATTAAAACATGTTCTGGAAAGTTCGTTTTTCATGCAAATCACCAACCAAATGGTCCTTCACTAGAACAAGTCTAGACATATTTACAATACCAGGTACCTCACACGGTTGTGAATTCTTCAATTACACAGCTTACCGACATTTAAACCACAAAAGCAAGCTGCAAAGAACGGGTACAAAATTTGCTTACCTATACAAACCGAGAATGTCCAACAAATTAAACAATATAATTGTTTTACAATTGTTATGACATATATGCTTTGCCCCCAACATTGTGAAAACAATACGCCTCTAAATTCTTCGTGCACAACATTTACGTAATCTCCTATAGTAGGTGAACTCATAAAATCAAAACATTAGACCACGCAAATATTAAAATTTGAGCCTCACCCACATTTTTTCCGTGTGTATATTTCATAATTTTCATTCCCACGCGCTCCTTAACCACACGAAACATTATGTTATTCCTCTAATTAACAATCTAACGTATAATATTTGTACAAAATTTTATATGGTTTTTTGGACTCATATCGTTGCAACAAAATCATGGTAGTTGAAGTAGGTTAGAATCACCCACAGTTGGTTCATCAAACACATCCTCCATCTTTGTTACGTTGCTTCTCTACTAGCTAGGATTTTACACTTCTCCATATGTTTAAAACCCCAACCCAAATGTTCTTAATTCGTATCCTAAAACCCCATTTCACTAAAACACAACTTGGAGCTAGGCATTGAGAAAAGAGCTGCAATTTATCAAACATGAACTTCTTGGTGGTGCTAACAATATTTGTGACTGTCCTAGGAATTGCCATCGATGGATGCAATTGCAAGACAGTGCAGTTCATATTTGGAGACTCCCTCTCAGACGTTGGAAACAACATGCACCTAAGCAGGAGCTTGGCTCAGGCAAGCTTGCCATGGTACGGTATTGATTTTGGCAATGGATTGCCTAATGGGAGGTTCACTAATGGACGCACAATGTCTGATATAATAGGTACGTACTTTATGCACATGCAATCTCAACTTTTGTGATAAATCCATCTTATGGGGCAAATTAGATATTACAAATTTAAATGTGTTTGCATCTAGCACTACGTCATTTAAAATTTTAAATGACACGACAATTTGTATACAGTTAGATTCAAGAACTAAAATCTTGATTGTGAAATGGAAATGATCTTGTTTCGTATCATTATGCTAGAAAAACTTGATATGCAAATAACACTAACTTGTGCATATTGATCAGGTGACATCACTGGCCTCTCAAGGCCACCAGCCTTTCTGGATCCATCTTTAACAGAAGACATAATATTGCAAAATGGAGTCAATTATGCCTCAGGAGGTGGTGGGATTCTGAATGAAACTGGCAACCTATTTGTAAGTTGTAACCATTAACAATTCATGCTCCTTGTGTAGTTGTGTTATCCCTCCTATCTCATGAACAACAAAATATGATCCAAGCTAGACTGAAATTTTTTGGTGTCTTGCAGATACAAAGGTTCTCTCTTTATAAGCAAATTGAGCTTTTTCAAGGGACAGTTGAACTGATTCAAGCCAAAATTGGAAAGGCGGCAGCAGACAAGTTCTTCCAAGAATCTAAATATGTGGTTGCCTTAGGGAGCAATGATTTCATCAACAACTACTTGATGCCAGTTTACAGGGATTCGTACACTTACAATGACCAGACTTTCATTGAGTATTTAATGGAGACACTCCAAGCACAACTAAAGGTTAATTAATTAACTAACAATTTTCAATCTACTTCTTCTCTTTCTTCCTTTAAATTTATTTTTAACTGGATTTTTTTTTTTTTGGGGTATAGATTTTGCATGGCTTAGGAGCTCGGCAGCTGATGGTTTTTGGGATAGGTCCAATGGGTTGCATTCCACTCCAAAGGGTCCTCAGCACAAATGGGAATTGTCAGGATAGAGCAAACAAACTGTCTCTCAGCTTCAATCAAGCTTCAAGCAAGCTTTTAGCTGGTTTAACCAAAACACTTCCTAATGCATCTTACAGATTTGGAGATGCTTATGATGTTGTCAATGACGTGATTACCAATCCAAAAAAATTTGGTACGTAGTTATATTGACATTGAAACATGTAAACTTATTTTCACGCACTTCCTTTGAGCTTGGTTTTTATTTTTATTTTTTTAGTATCTATGCATGTTAAACATTGCACTGAATTTGATGCTTGCAGGATTCAGTAACTCTAAAGATCCATGTTGCTCCTTTTACAATATTCGACCAGCTCTCACATGTGTTCCTGCATCAACATTGTGCAAAGATAGAAGCAAGTATGTGTTTTGGGATGAGTATCACCCAACAGATAAGGCCAATGAGATAATTGCTAAAGAGCTCATCAAGAAACTTGGACTTTTGGATGATGGCGCACCCTCCCCAGCGCCTGCAGCTATTGCTCCTTCCCCAAAGTCTGCTCATGCTCATTCCCCAAAGTCTGCTCATGCTCATTCCCCAACCTCTGCTATTGCTCCATCCCCAGAGGGATAGTATATAATCTAATTAAGAAATTGTTTCTGTTCAGCAAATGCTATTATTGATGCTCCAATATCTATATGGAATAATTTTCTTTGTAGTTTCCAAGAGTTGGTCATAAAATGAAGTAATTAATGTTATGGTTTGTGTATTCAATTACATGCACTTTTCTTAAAACCGTTTTGCATAAGGAAGAATGATCACATTCACTAATGGCATTATAATCTATAATCCTTAAGATATCTATATATATTTTTTGGTCCGGTCCTGAATCCAATCCTACAAAATATGGATACCTTAGACTAGCTAGCTAGTAGTCATGTTTGACTTGTATTTCATACGGATATATATATATATATATATAGACCCGGTTTGGATAGCACGGTTAGTTACTTAATTCAGCATTCCACGTATTGCACTGGGGGACCCACGCGCACTAGCTGGAGAGGAAACGTAGGTCTGAAAACGCAAGTTTTTGTTTTTGCCGGTTTTGTTGACTTTTGAGAGAAAAAATCACTGTGTGTGTACTGTTTACGTACTATTCACGCAATATTTAATATTAAAAGTGGGTCCCACAATACTATTCACACATTTAAAAATTATTTTGCTACAGTGTTTTCAGCAACAATCAGTTTTTATCAACTTTCAGCAACAATAAGTGCTATCCAAATGGACCTATACACACTCACATGAATCATCTTAGAAATTTCATGAACTGATAGTGTAGTGAATTACACTTGGTATCTTCGAGTTTACTTCACGCTCCAGACCAATGAGTTCACCACCTAAGTATCCCATGGGGATAATAATAGTCATATTTCACCTAATTTAAATTGAAGTGTAACACTTTAATTGGGCATTTTTCTATAGTTATTTATTTCTTTATTATAAAATTTCACTTGATATTCATGATTCTTATTGTTTTTTTAGAAGTAAAATTTAATTAAAATTTCATATTTACATTTTACTAACATATTTTTTCAAAATGATCATAATATGAATAATTCATTTAATCTTCTTGTAATAAAATCAAAGTGAAGTAGGATTTTACTAGTTCTAATCTTGAAAAACTTTTTCTATAGACAAGATTGTAATGCAAATTGTCAACAAAATCCGAGTGATTAGGTTAGAGTTTCCTTAGTAATTAATATGTGATTAAGTTAGGGTTTTCTTAATTATGACCCAATAATACAAGCAAAGGCTAGTCATGCGATTGGGTGGATTTGGGTGCTTAGCACATTTCAAATCCTGCACCATAGTTCCAAACTAAAAAATATACTAGTACATTAGCAAATAAAATTCAAAACAAGTTTGCAACTCCTTTAAAACCAAGTGGTGACTCCTCTCTTTGCCTTAGCCCACATGGTTTGCGGTGTACTCTGACCCATGTGTCAAATGGGCTCTCACTTAGAAACTCAGCATGCTTCACAACTATCCATCATTGAAGACCTCTATAAAAATCAATGGAGCCTGAGTTAGGGGTGATCACAGTTTCCACCTATTGATTTTAAAAAATTCTAGACGAATTTAATAAGGAGGTGGAATGCAAGAATTTTTTTGTTCTTAGTGCTGCCAAATGTTACTCAAACGTTGAAGCAAATATCACGTGTTGGAGTTTAGTATCTTTCAATACTTTCAAACTCCGAGGTCAAAATTTCTCCAACTAGGGAGGTGAATCAAGTGATGCAAGAAGTGCTACTACAATTCATTTTAACATAGTTTTGCTTAATTTTAGAAGTCAATAATATTTTTATTGGTCATTAGACTTTATTTTAGGTATTTTTAGTTAATTATGTTATTAGTATTTATTTAAATTCCTAGAGTTAAACAGCGTCTGTGCAATGAAATAGAAATTTCCTAAGTCAGTTAGAATTAATGTTTTATTTCTTATTTTATATAAACATATAAAATACTAATTAACATGTCAAAGATGAATAAAATTTCTCTATGAAAGTTTTTAATAGTCTAGTATTATCTTCTCCTAAATTTTCTATTTGCTTAAGGTTGCAACTTTTTCTCTTAGGCTCTTAGCTATTTAACTTATTTATTTATGTATAACTTTTTAGATCCTTACTTTTTTTTAAGGTATAAATATACTTTAACCAACTTTTAATGAATAAGCAAATAATTCAAACAAAAATCTTTTGTCCAACACTTTATACTCCACCAACTACAGTGTGATGTGTTCAAATTTATTTATTTTAAAATTAAAATTAAAATTTTTGTTACTTTATAGGGGGAAAAAGAAAGCTACATATAATATAGTGTGATTAGTGAAGTATAAAGTGAAACTCTCTCTAGCATAATGAGAATAAAACATTTTTTTTCATATGCTTCCAGCAAAAAAACTACATCTAAATACACATTAACGATGACTTCAAGCAACACTAGATGCTGACTTCTAAGTTTTTCTTGTTTTTAAATTTCAACTTTGCATCAGTTTTTGTTTTGTCCTGCAACACAGAACCATAGCTTTGTACTAAGTAACAAGATCAATTTTGTTAAGCTACAGGGCCTAACTCGCTTGGTGGACTCACGTGCAGGAGTTTCCATTGAATTGCCACATCTAAATACACATTAACGATGACTTCAAGCAACACTAGATGCTGACTTCTAAGTTTTTCTTGTTTTTAAATTTCAACTTTGCATCAGTTTTTGTTTTGTCCTGCAACACAGAACCATAGCTTTGTACTAAGTAACAAGATCAATTTTGTTAAGCTACAGGGCCTAACTCGCTTGGTGGACTCACGTGCAGGAGTTTCCATTGAATTGCCAAATAGCTCCATTTTCCTGGATTTGACGTCTATCAATTGTTAGCCGATGAATCTCAATAGGGTAGTAATGGCATGGCAATTCAATTGAAATTTCTTTGACACAGTCCTGATTCAAACACTAGCTAGCTACCTTAATAGCTGAAATGGGGGTTCCACTTTGCTTCCTCGTACTACTTTTTCTACTTTTTGTAATGAGCCTTTCTGGCGTGGATTGCTTCCATTGGTATGGAGATATATTAATGGAATTATAGTGGTTGTTCCACTACACTAAAGGATTCGTGTCCCTTTGAACCTTTATGACAGGCCCAATTTAGTGTAAACTACGTCTACATCTAACCTTAGGTCTCGTAGCATCTATATATACTCTATTAGGATTCTCTGTATTGCACTTAGGTTGTTAGGCTGAATCATGTAATCCTAGCTGTTATCTCTCACCTCTATAATAATCTTCTTCAATTTATTTGACAATTTGTCATTGACCTCCAAGACAAATATGTTAACAATAAAAATCTAGTAACACAAAATTTTACAATTTCATTCACAATATTTGAGATGATGAATTTAGACTTTGATGAAGATTTTAGAATAGATTTTATTTACATGAACATGATGCTAGATAGCATGTGTTGGAGTTGGCTCATTTTTGTTTTTGGACCACTGACCAAAGGGTCTTATGGGAGCGTTTAATTAGAGTTGGGGGTGCACGGGTCAACACCCCCCGTGCTAGGGGTATTTTGGGAACTTGCACAAGCAGGGTTATGTTATATGTAAACACTATTGTAACCCTAGTTTCTCAGATAATGGATTATTAACAGCTCACTCCCATAGACATAGGCATGTGTACTTTTAGCCTTTCCAAATTGAGCAAGTGCCTACATTGATTCCTAAACAAGTATAGAAGTCTAGTTAGGCCTTAGATTTGCATCATCAGACAGAACGAAAGCTGTTTCTTTATTTTGGATTTCCTGCAGATTCCTTTTAGTATTGCACGAATAAGAGAACATTAACACTAGAACATAATCATGAGGATTATATATGCAACGAGCAATAGCCTTCCTTTCTCTTACCCTTCTAATACAATTGTGTTTTTGGCTTTGAAGAGGTGGTGATGATCTCTATGTATTTCATTTTCTTCTAGGACTTGAAATGTGAAAAATATAGAATACAGTATGTTGAATTGCAAGGAGTAGCATGCATATGAGTTACTGCTCACTTGCTCAGCTCTGTTTTCCCTATTCCAAATTTTCCTCACATGGAATTATGCCTGTATAGTGGCATTACAGTACTCCATTATACTAAGGTGGTTGTCACATCGTCAATTATAGCTGTTGGTTTTCTACTTTTGGGTCATAGAACATGTTTCTGTTTATGCATTAGGAAACTAAAACTTAAAACCAACCAATTTCCCTATAATGGATTCAATTACATAGTGCCACCTAAGATCTGACTTGATCTTTAGAAGCCAAGTTAATCAAATACATGTTTGAACTTTAGAGCTAATGCAACTATATGAACTATTACACAACTAAATTGGATGTGTCAATGACTAGTAAATCCTGAAGACTGTCCCCAATCCTGGCAGGTGAATTCTATCTCCTATCTGGGTATACATATGTCATTATATATATATATATATATATATGTATTGACATATATATATTTAGAGAGAGAAATATTCAGAGAGAATGTTACCTTGGAGATTTCATTTCAATAAATCTGTCCACATTTGAGAAGCCACAGTACCTCGCACTAACAAAAGGAAAAGCTACATCACAATGGAAAGCATACTTCAATTAAGCATACTACCAGGGTGAAGTATGGTCATGCCTGAATTATGACTCAACTTTAAATGTGGCATATACAACTTTATTCCATCAGAAACATTTGACAGCTTACACTGAATCCCACTCAGTTCCAAAAAATGAAGACCAAGGTTATGATTTTGTGCAAGGTTTTGAGCAAGCATGAGTACAGATTACGCATAGTTGGTATATATCCAGTGTGAAAATCTGTTTCTGTGAAAAATTCAGAATTTTTTAAATTGATTACTTATTTGATACTCTGTTCATAGTGTGGTAGCCTTTGAACCTAACTTGGACACCTCAAAAGAAAGCTATCCTAGGATAGGACTCTTTACATTAGACACCAGAAGATAAGACTCTCCAATGCATTGATGTTGTTTGACAATGAGAAGCAGGAAAGAAAAGCTTAATCATTATACTTTAGCTATGATAAATTGCTACGAAACTTCCGTTAAGTTCTTTTCATCCACTTCTAATTAACTATTCTTGGTGAATTATATTTTAATTTAGTTGATATTGTCAAGCCATTCAATATGATTTCCTATTAAACAAAACTATTCTTAAAACTAGTTTGTACAAAAGTCAGTGATAAAAGATAAAATTGCTAAAAGTTAAGAGGACAACAACTTAGCAGCTGCACTATCTCAAAGAGAAAAAGTAGTTAAAGAAGCCAATTAGAAATAAAGACTCAAAGTCTCCTTAATTATACGATCATTCAGCCTTTCCATGGGCCACGATATCACACACGCCATTAGCATGCAGTAAATTAATGGCTGGCATGATGCTTTTTCCACTGTAATGGAAGAATAGATCAAAGAGCTTCTATTATCATATATATATATATACACACACACAAAAGAAAAGACCAAAGAGTTGAGTATTGTTTGTTTAACATTGCATAGTTGACTTAAGGGTTGTTAGTATAATCTATGAGCACAAATGCATGTTGTTCTTCTGCCAATTTTCTTGATTCTTGATAGAACCCCTATCCTCTTTAAATTGGAAAAACTGCCCCAACCTCCAAAAAAAGCAAGCAGTTTTGTTGAAATTATTTTCCACAAGCAAAAACTTCTACAAGTTCATACTTCATTGGCTTAGAAATTTTTCTTACTTAATATGTGAAAATGCCTTCAACATACATGATTTATGATAGAGAAGAAATCATTTCAAGTACCAAGTCAAACTTTAGTCTATTTTATGGTAATAAATATGCTTTAAACAGATGATCATTTTTTTATTTGCAAAATGAAAAGTCTAAAATGCCAAATCATCATCCAATTGTTAGAAGATTTTTTGCTAGCTGCTACTGCCTTTTTCCCATCTGTCCTGGTGTGCATGAAGTGTCTTCACACCTCTGCTCTTGATATGATTTGTTTATTCACCATGCTCTGGACTACTACTTCTTTTCTAAGGTACATTTTCATAATTTAATGAGATTTTATGTTTCCATATTTACTTTGTGGTCCATTCCTGTGGTACATCTGCACCTTCAAATGCCATAGTGAGTAGTGACCAACAAGTTATTCTCCATTTTCAGGGTGAAGTTCAAAAAGGCCCCCGGCAGATGGGGAAGTGGTAAGAAAGTGGGTGTCTACCACTTCTACAATCCACTTTCTCCACTTAACACAAGCAATTGCACAAATGCTTTGAGATTTTTATATACAATGAACTTTAAGTGGTCTACCTAAAATACTTCTTTAAAGAATGTAGATTTGTTACTAATAGACTTTCTAAGAACTTTGTTGTCCAGCACCAACCCATCAAAAGAATTTTCTGCAATTTATTTCTCTTCTCTCTTTTTCACCAAAGAAGGGTTAAAAAGGGAACCAATTAAGGCAGTTGAGTTGTCCTTCACGTAAACAACTAGACAGGCATAGTTTGTTTATGTTCTTTTTTAATATTGATTTAAAAAAAAAAAAAAAAAAAAATTTGTGGGTGGTTTTTGCTGCGAGGTCGTGAAGTTGGAAGAAATCTTCAGCATCCTAAGTCAAATGAAGATACGTATCTCATTTTTCCAAACTATATCATATAATACTACATGCAATTTATTATTGTTGGAATGAGAGTAAATGCACCTCAAGAGAAATGAAAAGCAGAAGGATAAGAAAGCACAAGTTTCTTATGGAATTTAATTAGATCAGACATACTGAAATATAGAAGAAAGTCAAGAAACTGATATCAAAAAGTGAATCAGACTCAAACATGGTTCATGACTTACACCACATGACTTTAAGATGCCTATCAGTGAGGATTCATAATTTCTGAAGCTGTAAGGAGCAGTAGTGAATCAATGTTAGCAACTCAGTATTCACCCTGTCTTTCTTGCTCCAATTTAGATCAGATTTCGAAAAGTATTTTCCATTTGTCTAAAACCATTTCATATAGAGGACTGACACCAAATTAATGATTCTTTCAGAAAACATGTTCAAGAGGAGAGTCATCTTCTGTGTCATTTTTGCAAAATGTTTGCAGAAAGAATAGAGGCTGAAACTTTTCTGCGACAGGACCAACCATTTTTAGGTATAGCACTTGAGTAAATTACAGGGTGAGGAAGGTTAGTAAACCTCTTTTAATGCTGGTGCCTTAAAAATTTCTCAGGCTATGCAGCAAAGGCTTTTTGAGGCAGATCTTACACTACACATTTGACTTTTACTTTTTAGATAACTTGCAAGCCAAGAATGAAGATTACTTAAAATAATCACAATTAGGATCTTTTGAAGGAAAAAGTAAGGGCTTCAAGAGCTGCTTTTGAACATCTTATGCAGCAAAAGTAAGGAAAACTCCTTCACAAAATTACCACAGTCAAACTGGAATGAAGCTTATGCTGCTAAGTGCAAGGCAGTTGGAAGAGGTGGCGCAAGAAATAGTTGAGGACAAATTAGGGATGGGATAAGTGTAATACCCCAGATTGTGTAAATTTTATTGGACTGGATTGTATTTGTGACAATAAGCTTTCTATATTCAAACTAATTGAGGTCAGCAGCTGAAGCTACAGCTTTGAGAGGTGTTAAGGCGGTGGAGAGCATGTACTTGAGAATAGTTATCATGGATACTGATGCCAAGCAGATTTATACCAAAGTGGTGAAAAATTAAACCATGACAGCATGGTAGATTGCTGTTATCCTCACAGATATGCAAACACTAGTAAAAAGACTTGCAAGCTTGATTCAAGGAACTGCAACAACTGATACAACCAATGTTTTCTTGAGGCTGTTGCACCCTACAAAGGCACAAAAGGGTGTCCTTATCCCCATCCTCATTACTTGAACACTAAAACAAGGATTAATTTTCATATTTCTTTTTGATTTCTTCTTTATTTTAGCTTTAAGGCTTTTCTTGTTTTAGTTTGTTGTCACCTTTTTCTGCTTCTCTTTTGTTCTGTTTACTATTTCCTTATCTTCAAGCCAAAATAAAATGACAAAGATATTCCAATTATACCACAAAGGTTAATAAGAAAAAACCAATTGATGGAAAATGTTTGACTACTGATATAAATTAAAGAGCTTTGTGAACAGACCAGTGGTCTTAGAATCTGTAGCTGCTGCCTCAAATATCAACATAGAGAAAAGCTGCTTGTTCATGCTTTACCAACCCACATTCTATTTGATGAGCTATGAGTATGCGAGATGTTACACACAAACAAACACAACTGGATCTCAAGTTCACCATAATATAACAGCTGGTATGCTTTGCATCAAGCTTTTTAGCAACTAATAATTAAAATTCAAGTTCATACAGATAGTTAAGCAGATCTGCCTGCTTCAAGGCTATCACATTAACAGAACTGATTCTACTCTAGTTATTCATATCTCTTTCTCTCGTCATACATTATTGCTATCCAAATTTTCCTTTGTCGCTTCTCACGCCCAAGAAAACAAGAAGATAATAAGGCTCTTGAGTCTTGATCTACTTAAATAAGTAACTAAGAAGCATATTCTTTACTGCTGCTATCCCAAACGCTAGATAATATAATGAAGAACACTCCTACCACCTAGAAAAACTAACATTCACAACAGCATTTCCCTTATACTGGTGGCTTTGGAGTGTGGCGGTTATTGGCTCCTGATCCCGGGTAATCATGCAGTTCAACATCCATCCTTCCAGAAAAGGTTTGTTCATCCCACTTTTCCTCAGTAGCTAGCTGTGTATGAAGATAAGAAAAATGAATTAGTATGTTGGAATATTAGTGATTGGCTCTTAGATATCATACAATATTGAGTAAAATTTTGGACTATCTTTCATCAACTTTGTTATTACCATGGGGGTATTCTGTGAAACTAGAGGAACTTGATGCCCATGCATTAGGTTTCCGATTCCTACAAATACAATAAAACATTTCATAAGAAGGAGAAAATAATATGATGATGATGATGAACATCAAGAATAAAGTTATTGGAGATTTACTTGTGACTGGGACAGCGTTCAAGCTGATAAGTTGAGAGAACACCAATAAGAGTACAAGTAGAGGAGAGAAAGTGTTTGCCATTGCTTTGGAAGTTTTCCAAGTGACAACTTCTATGAATGTTGTTTCTCATAAAGCTAGCACCCAATTTATACACGTTTAAAGATTTTTCTAGAATTTTTGTGGGATGCCAAAATAACCATATTTCCAAAGTCAAAAAAGGTGATAGGAACACAACATTATTGGTGGGGGCTTTAACGCATTACCAATCTTTGCAAACTTCTGTTCCTTTCTCTCTCTCTTTTCTCTCAATGTAAAGTTGTAAACCACAGATGTGGAAACCAAAATTCATGAAAATCATATTTTAGTCGGCAGTGAGAGAAAATGGAACACACTATGCTAGTGGAAGGTGACAGCATTATATGGTGTGGCTACACCTGAGCTCATGCATATTTTCTTGAGTCAAGCTCTAGTGGAAAAAATTATGATTTTACTGAGAAATTCCATGAATTGACAAAATCATGAAAGGTTGACATCCAAGAAACTCACTAAAAGTAAGGCACTCAATACATTTGTGACCCTCTAACAAACATATTATAACCACCAATTGTGGCATGAATCTTTGCCAATTAAGTATGAATGTATGATCGACAAAATTCGATGATTTTCGAGGTTACCATTATCTTGCATTTTGTTGTCAATTGAAAAATTCAGAGAACCAAAATATAGGAAAACAAAATTTTTGTGAATTCTTTGGAACTTGTACCTGTACCTCAATATCCAAAGTCGCATATAGGATAGTGCAACAAGTCCTTCCTCCACTAACATAGTGCTATAGTTCATATTTCACTGAAATGGGATAATCCCTATTTAATAGTCAAGGAGTTCAAACAAATAGTTAACCAGATAAATTGAATTTGCTAGTGTTCCACTGTCACAAGCTACATGCGTCTTATTGCATAACCTTAAGTTTTAATGGTCTAGTATTTTAGCAAGAATGAATACTTGGTAACATGTAGTGTGACAATCCTGCCTAATATAGATCTGTGTTGCTTTTCTTAGTCGATTGTGAAAGTATAATATAAATTAAACTTATTGAAGACTTTTAGGTCTGGTAATCAATGCGAAAGATCCGCTGACCTTGAAATCAACATATTGATGAAATTTCCTGCTTCTTTCTGAGTGCTTGCTTTAAAGCTGTCCATTCCAAGAAATAGACAGATTAGGCATATTGATTATCAGCATAATTCTGACTTAGAAAGTTTCATAAAAATTAAAAAAGAAATCTGACTTAGAAAGATTTTCCAAGGTCTTGGTAGGTCATTTCACTAACGTGGCCATACAAATTAAGCTTGTATTATGCAGTATAAGACAATGTAGTGAACTACTTTACAATGCCATTACTGAATGTTTGTTATGGCCTAAAGCCAAATGAACCCAAAAAGCTTTAATGTGCAAAAGGCTGAGAAAGTATACAAAGGTTAAAAAAAAAAAAGCACAAGCTAAAAAGGAGTGGTCCAGCTTGATTTAAAAAATATTCCATTACTGTCTGCGACTTTCCTTGCATCATCATGATAACTTTGAAGAAATAACAGTCAACCCATGGAAATTCTTGGTAAGTTATGTGAGCACATGGACAATGCTCTATACCTAACATTAATGGCTTGTTTGGAAGTTTAGAGAGGGAGGAGAGTAGAGGGGAGTAGAGGGAAGGGGAGTAGTGGGGAGGAGAGTAGAGGAGAATGATTCACCTCCACCTTATTTGGATGTTTTTAAAATTAGTAAGGGGGAAGGGAGTAATTAGCCATTCCCCTTGTGTAATTTTGTTAATATAATTAGGGTAAATTAGGTAATTTACTTGGTCAATAGTTTATGTACTCTACTCCCCCTCCAAATCTCTCCAATTTGGGGAAATTAAAATTGGGAGACTAGAGGGAGTCCAAACCCCTCCAAACTCCTCAAAACCCCTCCCCCTCATTCTTTAAAAAACTTCCAAACAAGGTAATTGCATTACTCTCATTCCCTCTACTCTACTCCCCCTCCTTTTTTAAACATCCAAACATGCCATAAGGTTTTCCTTTGGAAATAAATTAAAACTTAATGCCATAAATAAAAAGGCTGATAAATATTGTTACACCTAAAACAGAGGTATAGATTCTCAAAAAAAAAAAAAAAAAAAAAAAAAAAAGCTTTAGGTTCACCAATTTAATTTTCCTTAATAAAAATAATATGATTTTTATAACATCAATCGTTTGATACAATTATGTCAATTGAAAAACCTAAAAAAACATACCTAAGTTTTGTTCTTATTTTACACTTATAATTATGGATAACTTAATTTACGTGTGTGTGATTGGGTTTAATTATATTAAAATTCTATTATTTATTATATATATTTTAAAAATTGTCACTAGTTAAGGTTTTGTTTGTTTCATTTTTTACATTTAAAATTGTAACTATAGTGGATAAAAGTGGGAGTAATAGTTAAAAGACTTAGGTTATGTTTGGTAATAGTTTTTATTTTTTATTTTCAAAAACTTGTTTTTGGGAATATTAAGAAAAAACAATTTTCTTATATTTTTAAAATCAAAAATATGTTTGGTTAGTTGAAATTAAAAAGATATTTTTTTGAAGAAAAAAATAAAAATACTAAAATATGTTGTTACTAGGATTTGAGCTCTAATGCTAACTCATTAAATAAGATAGATTCATTAAATTAAATGCGTGTTTTCATTGACTTTTGAAAATTAGAAACTGAAAACAGTTTTTCGCATATTTTTAGTTTCCTTTACAAATTGAGTTTTGAGGATAATTTTTGTTTTCTATCCATTTTAGGTTGCCAAACAAGTTTTTTAATCTAAAAAGTAGAAAATTATTTTTGAAAATAGAAAATATGGGGAAAAATCAATTACTAAACATACCCTTAGTTTTTTTCTATTGTGTGGTGGATGAAAGTGACAACTTTGTTTTTATGGAATGTTGGATTCACTTAGAATGTGTATTAGTATTTTGTTAAACAATTTGGTGTGAATTTTGTGGTTTGTATTAATGTTAAAAAATGTGATACATTGGAACATTGCATGTGCTGTGTTGAACAGTAATAGCTTAGTAAAGTCCTATAATTAAAAAAAAAATTAAAAAAATAAAAATAAAAATAAAAATCTTAGCAAAGACCTTAGTTTTTATGTCAAGATGAAGCGAGGGTAGTTCTTTTGAAAGAAAAAAGTGGGATATTCATGATCCGATACTTAATAATTTCTTTTTTATTGTTCATTAGCTTGTTCGATTATTGTAAACTAGTTTGTAACCCCATACATATTCATGGATATACTTAAAGATATACAATAAGATGCATAATATAATTCCTATATATATATAATTTAAATACTATTGATAGTCACTTTTATATTTTGCTAATTCTTAAAAAAAATTTGTAAGGATATTATTAGGTATAAATTGTAAATTGTCCATGTTTATTTATTTATTTTTTATTGTGAAGCACTTTTTTTTATTCACGATTCATGTAATTCTAGACTCTTTGGCTTTTGTACTTAATAATTCATTTGGATGAATATTTATGATGTGGTCCTACATTTGATTCTAAAATTAAAAAATAAAATTCTTTAAGAATAAATAATTTATGACACATAGCGCAAAATTGAAACTCTAATTTAGAATTCTAATTTGAGTTTTTCTCAGCTTCACATATTATATATATATATATATACTTGAAATAAGGAAAGATACTTAGAGTGAAGATCTAATAAATCACAATTATTTTTCAAGAGTCATGTAAATTAGTAATTTAGTATCACTAGTTGCAAACAGTGCACGAGAATATGTATTTATTTTATAATTTAATATAATGTATAAATCGTTATTCTCTGAAATTTGATAAAGATAAATTGTGGGGCCAGAGAATTCGATGACTCCAACCAATTTCATAATTAGCCCAAGGCCCATGCCGAGGAGGAAGGAATCTTCGAGGACGAACAAAGAGAACCCAAAGTGCCGAGGAGCATAGCTGATGATAATCCTGTTCTTGGTCAACCAAGACCGTAGAAGGGAAGAGCGGCACACCATCAAAGGCAGCCTCCCGGAGCACTCCAAAGAGAAGGACGAGTGCAATGGACCGGACTTGGGAGCATAGTGGAGGCGCAATTCAAGGAGAAACTGTCACCTTCGCATTAAATGCCCACAACTAACGTTTTAGGCGCATTGATGAGGAAATGACTTTGAATAGTGCTACCTCAGTTACCGCGACTCACAGAACACCAGAAAGGGTGTCTGATGGAACAGTCACTCAAGTATAAGCTTGGATGATCAACAAGTGGAAGGTCAAGATCGTTTAAAGAGAACTATATAATTGGAGGAATCAACCAGGGAGGTGGGGGGATGGCAATGTCAAGAACTCTGGCAGCCATTGTCACCCCAGATGTACAAAATGAGAGCTCTTTAGGTTGGGCCGAGGACAAGCTTTCTTTGATAAACTTAGTTCCTTCCCGTTTTATCAGCATAAAAATCCGTTTTAACTGTTATCCATGCACTAAAGCCAAGCTCTTTGGCACACTCTCTACATATTTATTGTATTGGGTTCACTAGGCTAAGATCCCACTCATTTTTGGGCTTGGTCCAAAAATCGTGACCCTACAGATAATATATTAAGTTTACTTGTCTTTTGAAGTATACTTACTAAAACAATGAAAAGTATTATAACCAAAGAGGTATTATAACACTCAAGAATTTCCCTCTCATGATTTTTCCCTCCCCTCTTTTCTATTTCAACATTGCCCATTTATATCCATTAAAACTCTCTCTCTAAAGGAAAATATTTCTCCATGTATCTCTACAAATGTATCTTTCTATTACTCTAGCTATCTTAGTTATTCTTTATTCTAATATTTTGAATACGTTTGGTCAATATTGTTCATTTTTATGAGGGTCCATATTCTTCTAACTTGTGTCATAATGCGTTATGTTTTTTTAAGTTTTCTTTCACATAACTAAAATTTTTACGTTTCTAATTTATTATTCAAATTTCTCATTTTCTTAAGGATGTTATCATAATAAAAAAAAAAAAAATCATAAAATTTTAATATTTGAACCAAAATAAAAAATTAAAAAAGGCATTAAAGATATACTTTATAATAATTTATTACTCAAATAGCTAGTTGTGTTACACATTCAATTCTCTCTCTCTCTCTCTCTCTCTCTCTCTCCATATATATATATATAGTCATTTAAATTGTGTTTTAATATAAACTCAAATTTTCAATCCAAAACAACTAAGTATTGACCTAAACTAAAATCAAACCAAAGCCATATGAGGGAGATAGGGATGACTTATGGTTGGGAATTAAGACAGCATTACACCAAAAGGTATTAATACAAAGTATAGCTATCAAAAATACAAAAACCTATCAACCAAAGTAAAGGTGCAAGAAAGAATAAAAAATCCACCAATAGAAAGGAAAAAAATAAGAGAGAGAGAGAGAGAGAGAGAGAGCAATCACATTTTTTGTGTGGGAAATAAGTGGAACAAAGAAGAGAGAGAATAGTAAATTTATAGAAAAGAAAATGGGAAGAAGAAGAGTCAAAAAAAGAGAGACGAAGGTTGAAGGAAGAGTATTGGTAAAATGGGAAATAATGGAGAGAAAAATAGGTAAAAGGAGAGTGGAAAGATTGGGGGAGTATCACTGTGAATACGGAATACTAAGGAGAATAAGAGAAAAAAAAAATGGAGATAAAGGGTTGGAATTAGGTGATTGATGTGGCATAATGATCAGCAAAATTAATTATAAGCTTCCATTATTATATACTAGTATGTAACTTGTGCTTATGCACAAAAATAATGAATTATAGTGGTGCTATTAATGTTAATTTGAGTTATTAAACATATAGAACATTAGTTCGACCAAGACATTTAGAGGTGCTACAATATTTTTTTTCCTTGCAATTTTCATGATATTGGTTACGTCAAGTTTCTCATTATATTGCCATTACATATTTAATTTTGAAAATTACTATTAGATAATACATATATGTATACAACATCAATTCAAAATCACTATCCGTGAAATTCTATTAAATAAAACACAAAATAAAAGAATAAATTAGTCTAATAATATCTCCTAAATTAAATTGGGATAGATGCATGGGATCATTCAACACAATTGCAGTTTTTTACGTTCAAGATATTCGCATACAAAATATCTGAATAGAAATAGTATAAAAAATATGCTCATTAGTTCAAAGGAACAATAATAGCAAAAATATAAATAATTTAATTTGCATGGAAAACAAACAAAAGCAAAATCCAATTTTGATTCTAATTGAATTTTCTCTAAGTTTTAGTTTTAAGCCATGAATTTTTAAAATATATAATGGTTTCTTATTATATATATAAAATATAATTTGATATAGACTTTCCGGTTTTTGCACCTAGTAATTTACTCGTCACAAAAATTACAAAATTAGATGAGATATATAGCGCAAAATTGAACTCCAATTAAAATTCATTTTAGAATCTAATTGAATTTAGACTCTTTGATTTTTGCACTAATAATTTACTTGGCACACAAATTTAAAAATTAGAGGAAACACATAGCGCAAAATTAGACTCCAATTTAGAATTAATTTGATTTTCTCTTAACTTTGGCTATTAACATATATATATATATATATATATTAATATTAATATTAATAATATAGATTACATACTCTCTTAGGGCTAAAGTATTGTGACGAGGTACTCCTTTCTCTAACTTTCATGACGAATTTTATTAATTGAATTCATAATAGGGTCAACCATAAATGTGAGAGGATGGAGCACCACATCACCATGCTCTGAGAATACCTAATAATCTTCCTTCATTTTAAGAGAAAACCCAAGATCAAATCCCTAGCTCATTGTCGTAATTATTGCATTATCCAAAAAAAGATTCTCAAAAAAGTAAAAAAATATATCCAAAAAGAAAAATAACGATTACAATGGAAAGTAGATTTGGAATTTTGGACATCTAGAGTCTTAGAGGTTATTATGTATTTACAGATGGCAAAAGAATTAGAGCACCCCCTTCTCCACTCCTGATCCCCTTTTGGCCAAATCATATTGCTTTACACAAAAATTACCAACTTTCATACTCCTTTTTTTTTCTTTTTCTTTTTTTTTTTCTTCACATTTCACGCCTTCTATTCTAAAGTACGGTCGATTAGTATCTTGCTTTTAATTTTTTCCTTTTCCCTTGATGGACAGGGACTTCTTGCTATGACTTTGCTTTGAATACAGTTACTCATATATATATATATATCACAATCTAATAGGAAATTTCACAATTTTTTGTAATTCTATCTTTCCAATAATTCAATTTAAAAATCCTTGTAAAAGGTTGATCCAAAAATCCAAAATCAAAATATTTTATAATTCATCACTATTTGCTGGAAGTGGGAAGTTTTGGACCATCACGCTCAGCCAGGGCCCGATAGAGATGCATGCCCCATCGTGGGTACACGTAACAAATGCGATAAGACCTCAAAATAGATCATTATAAAAGATGGGTAAGGATTGGATCCAGTGCACAAAAACACTAAATCTATTTAAATGTTGACATATATTAACATTTCAATGAGTCCAAAGCTTTTGTGCAGTAGATCTAAGCCAGTTCCATAAAAGACATCATTTGTACTATAAAATTACAATTTTAACCCTTCTTTTATTAAAAATAACACAACTGACATTTTTATTGATTTTCGTCATTTTAATGAACATAAATGACCGTATGAACATGTTTTAGGTGGAAATCAATTACGATGCGCTTATTTTGGCTCATTTGATGCTCACATGGTCATTTTTCATCTGATAAAAGTGACGAAGTTTAACAAAATGGTTAATTATACTATTTTAACTACCACAAGGGTTTAAAAACTCAATTTTATAGCATAAGGGTATTTTTCATAATGACGCGTACCATGGGGGGTCTTTGCATTTGACCCTATAAATTATATATAGAATAACCTATTAACATGTTAGAAAATTTGTCTATTTATTTTAGTACTCTCACTGTTCTCCTGCTTTCTTCTCTCTTATTTCTCTCACTCATATCAACAACAACGTCATCCTTTTAATAGGATTGTTAATGAATCAAATTGTTTATAATTAGTTCAAACTTGACTCATGAAAAAAAAAATTGTTTATACTTGTTCATTTAGCAAATAGCCAAGTTCAAACCTAAATTTAGATTTACTATTAAACAAACCGAGTTCAAACATAATAAGAAGCTCGTAAAAAAACTCGGTATATAATGATTAATTTAAGTATATATAATATGTTTTTATTAATATACATATTAAAATATATTATATAAACTTGAAATTATATTATATAAGTTTGTAAATAAATTCTCTATAATTTGGTAAGATACTTACGTTCATTAGTGGTAAATAAGAAAAATTTTCACTTTTTAAAATAGGGAGATTACAATAGTGACACAAAAAATCTCATTATATATATATATATATATATAAAAGCTAAACCCCAAATACACCTTAGCCTCCTAATGAATACTTGTTGTGTGAGAGACTTTCAAGCCACAGTAGCCAAGATTTTTTCTTGTCTTGTGTTTTGTGAGAGAGAGCTTACGGTGTATTTGGAGCTTGGGTTTTTTTGTGAAGTTTTTATGTCATTGTTATAATCTCCTTTTACACCGTGAAACTTTCTTTTGGTCGACACCCAAATATGTAAGCATTTTGTCACATCACATGAATTATTATATTCTTTATGTGTGTATTTATTAATTTATTTTCATCCTTATTGTTATTGACTTGAATTTGGAGAGTGTTGAAGCATAACCTACACAATTTTATTTTTCAATTGTGTCTAAATCAAGTACCAAATGAAAGTTCCTTTTTAATTGAAAAACACACAAATATGATAAACTCGTCTCATACACGTAAAAATTGTTAGTTTACAAGTTCAATATTGGTACACTTAACACTAAAAATTGACTAACATTTAAGTACAATATTAATATATGCTTAATAGAGATGATGTGATTATTCAGGGCTTATTATTAATTGGCCGATAACCCTTCATAAATTTTTTAAAGGAGTTTTCCTTGAGGAGAAAGGGTAAATCTTCCATTTAATACTCCAGTACACTCAGACAAGATATAATGCAGTGGTCAATTTTAAACATGTGTTCACATTATATGGAGTCCAATTCTCCTCCGAAAATTGGCATATTATATTGGTCTTGTCATAGTTTTTACATGAGTAAGCAAAAGCAGAACTATGACAAGGCCAATATAATATGTCACCATTGGAGAAAGTCTTTTCTACTACATCTGCATTATACCCAAAATATATAGTTCTCATGTTTGAAATCCTTGACATTTTTTTTATAGTCTACATACATTGCACTATAGGGTTCTTAGGGCATGTGACATTAATAAATTGGCTTTAATAACATCTCAAGAAAGCACTACCACATCTACATTGTACCCAAAATGACTAACCAAGTTACTATATGAATTGACCTAGTACATGCCTATTGTGTGATTTAGCATCTAAACACTCATATCCAATCCAATACCAATCCGAGGTATCCTATAATGATCACTAAAGTTAAAACGCAAACTATAATGATCACTAAAGTTAAAACTCAGAGACAAACAATTACAGTTCAATTTCCCAAAAGATTATTCTATGCTCAAGAAAGGAAGAGGAGATGAGTTGAGAACTTCCTAATAATAAACTTTTCTCATCGTTTAAATGTGAATGTCTCCCTTTTTCAGGCATTAGAGGGGTATCCACTTGTTAAACATCATGATTTGAAGGCAATATATGATATTCTTCAACATATATAAATATATAATCACCTAGCTATAATTAATTCAACAGGAATAGTAATAATGCATTATGGTGTTTAACGTGCAAAACTAGGGGTTGCCATCATTTGTTAGGTAAATAAATAACTCTAGGGAAGGAAAAAAAAAAAAAAAAAAAGGTGTTAATTTTTTCTCCAACCAGAAAAGAGAAACACAAACACCTCCATGTGAATGGAGTACTTCACATTTTAAAGTAGTAATTTTTTTTATTTGGCTGTAAATAGAGAATCTAGTATTATTCAATACAAATGTCGTGAGTTCCAGTTAGCTCAACTGGTAAAATCTCTCATGGTTGTATAAGAAATCTGAGATCGGATGCCATAGGTTGAACTAGGTGTTTTGATCTAATGATAAAGAGCTATCATTAAGAGCAGACGCCATAGGTTGAAACTCACCATATAAATAATTTCTCGCAAAAGATATGATATGATACAGTAAAATTGGGTGGCTCATTATAAAAGTGAACTTGTTCTTCCTGGTTCCTGTCATATTTCTGTGAGCTGGTTTTACACAAAAGTTGGTTCCAGGAAAAAAAACATGTTTGACCTTGACCTACCAGTGCCAAACAAGTAGGTTCATGCAATCATACACAAGAACATGTGTCACTAATGGTTTGGTGCCTTTAGCCTTTAGCTCAGCACTTAATTAATAGTGGTTTCTATGAAGTGTGAACAAAATGGGAATCACTTCCAAGATAAGTTCCTTGTACGTAGTCTTATTGCTTAGAGTTCAGCCCCTGTACTTGGACAATTTTTAAGTTATTGATCAAGTAGCTTTAAAAAACGTCAGCAAAAAACAAAGTGTCTTTTACCAAGTGATCAAAAGAAGAGTTAAGCATATCTCCATTACGAAGTATATTAACAGCAACCTCGTTGTTGCGTTAAAAAAAACTGGAATGGTGAATGCCGATCTCAAGAACAAACTGAATAGCCCGTCTAGTAACTATAATCTCTAGAATCTGAATCAGCACACTAGATGGCAGAGGAGTCTTCTTTGACAGAGAAGCTAAAACTTCCCCCACGACAATTGCATAGTACAACTTCAAGCTACGCTTCTTTCGAATCTTAAAACACTACACAATCATAGTTTGTTTTGAAGCCATCATGGTCAAGAGGCTTCCATATATCTTTTGGTGGTCGTTGTTGCTTTATTGGAGTGGCTGAGTCAGAAAAATTTTTCAGACTGGGAAGGGGATAGGTAGATGAAATGTTTATAATTTTGATTTAATATATGGTATTTTTTTTACTTGAATAAAAATATTTACATCAAGTAAGTCTATACATCTTTGTCAAAAAAAAAAAAAAAAAGTTTAGCCATGAAATGTCTAAAAATATACAAGTCAATCTAATAAAAATTAAACATAATTAAATTACCTATGATATAAATAAAATAAACTTTAATTTAATTGGAGAGAACAAAAAATACATTAGTCAACTATATAAATGCATTACCTATTTTTATTAAAAATCAAGGGGGTCATTTTTAAATTTATATCCAATTTTTTTTATACCAAAAATACAATAGAATGAAGATTTTTGAAAAGTCAAGGGAGTCATGGCCTCTCTTAGCTCTCCTCCCTCCGCCTCTGGAGCTAGCTTCTGGTGGATTCAAATCTTTCTCTTCCATTGTAACTAATGAATTATAAAATTAATTTTAAAAACTATTTTAAAGTTGCAAATTAGCAATGTAGCCAACAAACACAAAAATGGAAAGTAGGACTTTGTGTTTTTTGGGTCGTCACTGGAGTCTGGCTATATGGATGAAGAGCTGGTGTGTTATGATGGTTGGGCCTAATGATTTAGTGGGCTCTTCTAGGTCCCGGCACTATTCTAGGCTTCAAGTATTGGGCCAAGGCCGAAATACATGAAATTTCAATTTGGGCCAACCGCATAGCCATTCCGCAGTGTGCTAATCATTAGCCATTACATATAAATAAACTACGATTAATTACGGTATATGCATATTCGTATAATTGTATAATAATGAAGTCACTTCCTTCTTTTTTCTTTTCTTGTTTTCAAGGGCAAGCCTCTTATCAAATACAGTAGAGTTCTTATCCACAATAGAGTTCTTTTTATTTTTTTCTTTTCTCCCAAAGGCAAGCCTCTTCATCTTTTCAAAAGGTCTCATTCATAGTGGTTTGGTCCTAATAACTATACTCAAGCCAACATTTTGTGGAAATTAGATTTTTTTTTTTAATCAGAGAGGAGATTAGATTAAGCTTGGACAAAATAAAATATGTGAACGGTTTTAATTATAATTTTATTTTCTAAGAGAAGTTTGGATATAAGGTCTGTTTGATATTGAGGAAGTAGATTTTTAGCTTTAGGGTTTTTGTGATAAAGATCTTTAACTAAAAGAATTTTAGCATTTGAAATGTTTGGCAAACTACAATGATATTGGATAAGAACTCTATTGTGGCAAGTCACCTCAACTTCAAATGAAAGGGCTATGTGGTAGCTCAGACTGATTCTACTAGCTCAGCCATAGCATCTTAAATCTAACTAAATTCACTAAACTTAATATTTGGATGAATAGAGTCAACCCCTTAGTTCTTGTGCCCCAAACTAACGCATTGATCAAAAGCATGTCAGCCAATCAAAAAAAAATTACTCCCCTACTAACTAATCCACAAAAATTGGCCATGGGCTTTGGGTATGATTTAAATTGGTTTGAATGTAACTTTTATGACTTGTTGCTCTTGTTTATGAATGATTGGGCCCTCAAATTATCCATGTAAGTGAAACAAGACTTGTTATCTTGAAAACAAACGATCTTCTACTTTTCTTTATCCGTTAACTTGGGCTTCAAAACCTAAAGTATAATTGGCCGAAAAAGTACATTTCATTGATCTTATTTAATGTATTCCAAATACAAAAATCTGAACTGAATCATTATCCTAACTCTTTTCTCATTTTCGATGGGAAATCTTTATTCTAACTTAGATTGGATGTACTTTTTTTTTCCTTTGGGTGAGGGAAATCTTTATTCTTACATAGATTGGGTGTATGTATAGTTATTAACTAGATAACTTCAAACATTTTCTTTTTCTTTTTCTTTTTTCTTTTTTTAAAAGAGAATTTCAACCTATGACATCCCTCCTGATGATATTTAATATATTCCAAATACAAAAATCTGAATCATTATCCTAACTCTTTTCTCCTTTTCATTGGAAAATCTTTATTCTAACTTAGATTGGGTGTACCTTTTTTCCTTTGGGTGGGGGAAATCTTTATTCTTACATAGATTGGGTGTGTGCATAGTTCTTAGCTAGACACCTTCAACATCTTTTTTTTTTTTTTTTTAAGAAAGTTTCAACATATGGCATTTGCTCCTGATGATAGTTCTTTATTATCAGATCAAGACACCAATCAGTTTTTGGTGTAAGCTGAGATTAAACCTCAAATCTTTTATACAACCATCAAAGACTCTACTAATTAAGCTAACTAGAACCTATTTTTAAACATTTTTGATAGCAGTCTACCTTATATACTTATTCTAAAATTTTCTAAAAATTTACGGCCAAAATTCATCATAATCCATTTGTTTAACTTTAACCTGTCCAAATCAGAATTTGGCAGTTTCCAACTTTATAAACATAAGCATGTATTTTAATACATTAAACCGTCCACGCGACCGTCCTGCATTTAACAAAGAAGCTTTAGTTATATTAAATTTCTAGCTTCAGAGTTAAGTGATTAAATTAAACTAAAAAATAAAGCCCAGTTGACCTGTTTGCACCGAAAGCTCCAAAAGATAATGTTGGAAAACTTTTTATCCCCACGTGCACCAATTGTAATTTTCTAAGCATAAACAATTTATAGTGGATAGGACATGTGTCATCACGTGGGAGAATAGTTTGGCAAGGAAAGAGAAAATAAAAAATGTAAAAAATAGCAGATTGTCTACACGTGTCTCCCACTTGGACGCGTGTCATGGTCTCTTGGGTCTTTCTACAAAAAATAAATTAAAAAAATAGGTGGGTCCTACATTTGAAAAATGCATGGAGACGATGATGTGGCAAGAACCCAAATGTAATGTACACTTGTTTATTTATTAATTTATCTTGCTTTTCTTTTGTCTCTTTTGTTTCTTTTGGAAGCTTTATCAACACATTGCTTGCAGAACAGGGTTTTTGCACATTGTTTCAAGTGGCACTTAGCCAAAACCTTATTTGTGAAACATGTATTTGTGAATTATGATATATATATATTGAAAAAGTTTTTAAAGAAAGGCAAACAAAATCATATAAAATGTGTATATAATACTCTTATTGCATCTTTATCTTGCATTTCATTGCACATATATATCTTACCAAAGTGAAGGTTCACATCAGCACTAAATTATGTTGAAGATTATTAAACATAAAAAAAAGATTTTAGACCTTGGTCAGACTGCTGAGTCAAAGGCCAAGAGGTTAGATAATTAGATTAAATCAAATTCGAGGAGAAGGGGGAAATTTTGATATTTGCTTAAACTATGGTTACTACTTGAGAACTAAATTATGGTTACTTTCAATGGAGGCTATGTTTTAACCCACTTTTTTTTTTTTTTTTTTAATAAATCGATAGTTTGAGAATGAGAATTTGAGCCTTGAATGTATTTGTTAAAAATATCAATGGATGACAATCTATTAAATTACAAACTCTCTGCAACCCACCAAAGAAAAATTCCCAAAGGCCAAATTGGTGCTCTTTAGTCAATCTGGTACTGGTTCAATTAAAGCAACTTTGAATATAAAATAACCAAAAAAAAAATTCATAAGACAAATAAAAAAATACAAGTCAATAAATATAAATTAATGTCAAGTCTATATTTGTAATAATAAAAGAAGCTACAAGCAATTACCAATCTCGAGAGTAGTCACTTTCCATTAAAATATTCAATACAAACTGGTAAGGGAAATGTAAGTTACAGCCACTCCTGAAAGGTTAAGTTATATATACTCATAAGAGATAACCTAAGATAAAGAAATGATAATTTAATGACTTATTCTTTGAAAGTTTGTACCCTTCTTCATAGGCAGTTCTTTACTTTTTATAGACAAAAGAAGTTATTAATTTCCAAATAGTACAAGACAAGGGAGTTTTTAACTTCTTGATAACCATGCTTTTTTTTCCAAGTGACAAGTGACATTTGAATCATTTGATGCCACAAGTATTAAGCAAGAAAGTAGTTTTTTTTTCCTACAAAGTATAACAACTCTCAAGAAAAAAATATGATTTTAACTTCTTATAACTATTTCTTCTAAACCTTTCAATCTCATAACATTTCCTTTCAGGTGACTGTGACACATGACATAATTGTTAAGGTTACACGTGACGTAAAAGCCAAACTTTTATGTGCTTTATTATAAACTCATGGCCTTGATTAGTTAAGATAAAGCACACTGATGATGACTAAGTGTGTTCTTGAGTAGCTAGGCTAGTCTTTGATCTCGTGTTCAAGTGAGAGTCATTGCTTTGAAGAAAACTTCATTAAACAAGACTATAACTAAGTTATATAGCCATATTCAAAGTGACGTTTTAGCTCCATTAGTGAAAACACAGTGCCTTCATGGCTTCATGCATCTTCCTTCAAAGTTCAAATCGATATCATTAGAAAATTGATTCTTAATGGGATAATTATAAGAACAAGTCGTACGCTTCAGCAGTCATCAATTCCATTATGAGTGAGATTGCAAAGTTGGATTATCATCCTCCATCTATAACAATACAAAAGAAGGATACAGCTCAAGTAACTATAAATTCTGAGTATGAAACTTATTGCTGCTAGCAGGAATAGATTCAAGTATGGACGAAGTGTTAGGATTAATGTCCTAAAATCATTGTAGGACTTTATCTTATGAATAAATTTTTTTTTAAAATTTTCTGAGATTGTACGTGTATGAACATTGGATATTATGTGTCGTGATCCATGAGATACATTGTATGTTATTCAGGTATGGAAATGAGATTTGTATACAAAAGATTTAAATCACAATTCCTTGTAAGTTGTAAATTTTAGTTCATAGTGGATGATGAAATTAGACATTTCATCTGACAAGACTGAAGACTATAATATATCAATTATGATGACCTGTCTTGGTTATAGAAGTGAAGACTTCTTTTTAATATGTTGGCGTATTTAGAATACATTAAATTGGACCGTTGTGAGGTAATATTCTATTAACTATTGTCATTTAAACATGAAAGCTCCAATAGTGTGAAAACACTATTGCTTGTTTAGACCCCCAAATTAAAACTTATGGCTAGATTGCTTTTACCCTACTTAACTAAGTGTGGAATAAGAGTAAGTGTAACGCAATGAAATTGGAACAACTCTTTAAAGCATAAGCATGTACAATAAACAATAAATGTAAAGTTTAAAGAGAAGGGAAACGAGATCCAAACACAAGATAAAACCGAGATGTGTTATCGAAGAGGAAACCGAAGTACTCAGCGAAAAACCTCTCCGCAGCCCTCCAAACCGAATTGATCCACTAGTGAATTAAGATGGAGTACAAGGTTATCAATAAGACCCTCCAAGCCTAATCTACACAAAGTACTTGAACCCTCCAAGTTCCAGCTACCAACAAGCTTCACTGATTTATATCTTCACTAGTTATCTAGATCCTGCAATTAGCTCCAAATTGCATCTACCAATTAATAGCTTCTTCTCATACCTCCCACATTCACCAAAACTTCATACAACTCTAGGATTGGATGAGGTAAGTGTTTGGGTTAAGGACCTCTCAAGGATTTGTAATTAGAGAGATCGAAGTAGAGGAAAACTAAGAGAACTTGTGTAGATGATTGTGGGTTTCAATCTTCTAACTCTCAAGTGTTTTGCTAGGGTTTTCTCTCTAAAAGTCTCCTTACAATTTCATGGGTAATGTGGACTTATATATTGTGGGTAAAGAAATGAGAAAATCACACTTTAAAAAGTTTTAGGTAAAGAGTTTCATGGGCCTCTTGTGACTTGGTCAAGTCACAAAGTGACTCGCGAAATTCAAGCTGACTTAAGGACTATTCATATTCTAGCATGTGCATCTCACGTGGCCTTTTGCGGGTTGTCCACTCACAAGCTAGTCGCATGCCAATCATGAATTTCATTGTCTTCACAATTCTTCACCAAACTCTCACACTCAACCTTTACATTAAATCCCACAAACATATAGGGAAAAGATTGAACAAATACAATTAAATTTGACTCGGAATTAATATAGTTGTAAATCACAACTTTACGGAACAAATATTCATATAATTACTATATGCATCAACTCTTAATTCATCTCGAGGGGATGGTGATCTCAAACATAAAGTTTAGGTTGCTTTGATTTTTGTTGAAGTGAGATCTTGTATGGTCAATACTTCAATATGTTGGGTAATCACATGTAGTGTTGTGGAAACAATATTGCTTAAGAAGGAATCTATAATTTCAATAAGAGATACAAAACATCTACTTGAGATAGATTTAATAGGAATTGATTATTCTGAGTATGTGTGCCCAACCACTTTTGTAAGAAGTTGCCAAAGTTTATATATCATGAAATGAATATAAGAATAATCAAGAGATTAAATTGGGGACTCAAGAACTTAAGATGTAGTATGAATAGAGTGATGGTAATTTATGACTTTATTTCACTGTGGATGATTTCATAAAGGGGTTAAATACAATATAAGGTAGTCAAGGGATATCTTAATTAAGCAAATATTAATCAATAGTGCAACAAGTACAATGGAATATATATGGTTAATAGTAACTTTTGGTTTGTTATAAGATAACCGGAGGTCCAAGGCTCATTGGAGTTAGGGTTTTATTTTTCTCTTTTGGTGCCACCTCAAGCTTTGATAAAGCCCTTATTGGGCTAGCCAACTTTGACCCTTGCTAAGCCCATCAAGAGTCACATGCATATAAGAGTAAATAGTTGAGAAAAATCCTAACAGTCAGTTTGGATAGAAGGGGAGGGAGAGGGAGTCGAATGGAGTTATTCTACACAAGTAGGGTTTAGATTCTCAACAAAAAGAGCCCACTCTCTTAGCTTAGCCAATATAATAGTTGTTGAGGTGAAGATCAAGAATGTTTTAAGAAAATCAAGTTGTTGGAATTTTTTAAGAGGAATTCAAAAAAAAAAAAAAAAAAAGAAGATTTTAAAGCATCAAGGTATGTTTCTTTTGAAACCCTAATTTTAGATTCTGGAGAAGATGTGTTTGTACATCATTTGGAGTATATCTTGTTTTAATTCTGCTACATATTTCGTGTATGAGATGCATGTGTTTTCCAAACGTGAAGATGAACTTCCATTTCAATTTAGTCCCATAATATTCGAGTGTCATCATCAAGCTGGTAGGTAAGACTCTGGATTATAAAGCTCTACAGTCAAGATTGACAAGTATATGGAAGACATCATGTAAATTTCAAATTATTGATGTTGGTTATGGCTTTTGCATAGTTAAGATTGCACTTTCATCAATAAAGTCTTGAAGGTGGGCCGTGGAATATAGGAAAGCAATATATTTCCATTCAACTACAGGGCAATAGCAACATTGCAAACAAATTATGAATTCGTGTAAGGAATTTAATTATCTTAAGCCATTGCAAACTCATAGAAACACCACTACGTCATGAGCCTGCAAGAATGTCAAACTGGAGTTACACGATCCAACATATTCTTGAAATCGAGATTTATCCTCGAGCTCACTTGGTCTCTCCACGATGCTGAAACCAAATTTGGTATATTTTTGTAGTGTAAACTTACAAATATAAATCATCTGTATTATCTTTTATGTTCCACTTTATATTCCACCAATCATAATTTGTCATGTATTTATTTAACTTTCCTTATAAAATAGCCAAAATTTAAAATGGAAAAAAACAAACTTATGACAAGTTGTGATTAGTGGAACATAAAGTGAAATAGAAAGTATGGTACAAAGGATTTGTATTACTGACACATTCTACCAAATTAGTGACATAAGTAATGCTTCCATATATATATATACACTTTATAACAAAAGTAATATACATTAATACGTAAATTAAACTTTAGGGTCATGAGGAAATCTCAGTTAGGCTTATTTAGATCAAGGAAAATCTTTGTTGGCAAGTTAAAGTTAATTCACAAAATTGACTAAATTAAAGAGGGTATATCATATGTGTAACCTAATGTTGCAGTTTGGCAGAAGAAAAGAAAAAGTGCTAGACCAAACTAAGCCCATTATTCTTAATCAAGTCATTGTCAACGATTAAAGAGCATGGTCCACTGCCATCAAAGATTCATAAAAGCCATGGCATATAAAGGGGGTTTTTCCCCCTTATTTATATATACACAGAGAGAGAGAGAGAGAGAGAGAGAGAGAGAGAGTGACAGGGAATCGTTACCAAACAGAGACTCACAGGAGTGAGTCTATGGCTTAATGAGTTACAAAGTCTTGTGTTTATTTAATGTAATAAAGATAGATTTTTTTTTTTTTAAAGAAACGATAAGATTTGAATATAGAAAATTTGTATAATGATTATTGCTCTTTATTAATATGTCTAGAAATTAATTTTTTTTTTGTTTTTGTTGCAAACAGAATTTGATGTTAAATTTATTGTTCGTCTTTAAAAAACTTAATAAGTTAAACTAATTAAAATACAAGTAAAAAGAAAAAAAAAATAGTTTACCATGGTTAAACTTTGTAACTCAACGCCATGTCATGCTCTGTTTTAAGTTTAGTTATTGAGGACTGGGGTTTGAATCTTCCCTTTCCATTATTGAAAGAGCATGGATAACATGCTCAACAAATGCTATTTTAGGTAATACATAACCAACTAAAAAAATACTCCACATTAGACTCAACAAACTATCAAAAAAGAATTAACAATATTATTGAAATATTATTCATCAAAATGTCTTAAAATATTTTTTTTTTTGGCTCTAATTGATCCTAGTGGCTTTACTCTCACATCTCTCTTATGTCACAGATAGGAGCTTTAGAGACTTCAAAGCTTTCAAAGCAGATCAAACCATTATGATGCATACCACCGAGTATGGAGCCAGAACTTTAAGTTAGAAGGGTATAACGGTCAATTTCTGACTCTACTACTACTTAAGCATTGAGGTTTTTTTTTTTTGGTAGAACAAAATTATTTTTTTTTAGAATTTTTTAAAGGATAGGGTTGTTTATTTAATATTGGTTGATTGGGTTTAATATTTTCTTTGTTTTACTATTGGTAATTTTTGTTGGGCTTGTATATTTTGTTTTAAATTTTAAATCTATAAATTTTTTTATGGTCACTAAAATGAGGAAAATGCTAGAGTTACAAATTTTTTTATGGTCACTAAATTTTTTTTATTGGTAAGTAAAAAAAATGATGTAAGTGGTGGGCCATATGTGAACCAATAAGAATTTGTTACTAAAACAATTTGTAAAAATATTGTAAAATAGTTAGTGAATATAGCATTACTCTTAAAAAAATCAGTGATGTTATCCAAGGGGAGCAAAATGTAATTTTATAAAACAAAGTTGCTAAAATTAGTACACACACACACACACACACACACATATATATATATATATATATATTTAAAAAAAAAAAAAAAATTAGGGGGGGCCATTGTCCCCCCCCCCCCCCCCCCCCCCCCCCAATTCCAACCGTGGCTTTGTCCCTGTATACCACTATACTAGAGCTCAAGTTGACCAGTGAGTGATAGAGCAATGGTGAACAAAGCTCTTGTTTGGTGTGATCAAAGCTAGAGCAACCTAAGTTGGTCGGTGATCACAAGAGTGGTGGTGAACAAAGTTAGATTTGGTACGATCGAAGTTTGATTGGTATTTTCTTGGCAATTTTAATGCACTAAAAAAGAGTTGAGAAGGTGGTTGGAGAGAGAGAGAGAAAAAAAAAATATAATAGACAGAAAATAATTTAAATAATTAAATGATATAAGAGTATTCACACGGTGCTAAAAATTTTAACTTTTAGCAACTTAAAAAACTATTTTTTCTATTTTAACACCTTACTTAACAAAACATCCTACATCACATCTCTTAATTTAGCAAATCGCCCATTAAAATAATATAGACACCCATTAAAATAACATAAAACAAATCCACAAAAATTCAAGCAACCACCAATTACCATAACCAGCCATCACAACAACAGCCATAACTAGTTAACACAACCCAACAACCACCATCGCAAAGCCTATTAAAGTAACCATCAAAATAACTACCAACCACCATAACCCAAACCCACAACCACATCACCACTATGGGTAGAAGGGAAAAAAAAACAAAAAAACAAAAACACAAACACTAGCCACCGAGACTTACAAAACTCATGATAATTGGACCCTTGCAAATTGGAACCACCATGACCCATGACCCATGACCCTACAATCCAAATCAAACTCACAAACAATCGCTACCGAACCACTGCCATAAAAAACCATATCAGAACAACAAACTAGAGAGAGAGAGAGAGAGAGAGTGTGTGAGAGTAGATAGATTGAGTGAGGAGAGATATTTGTGTGAATATTATATTGGAGGAGAGAGAGAGAGAGAGAGAGTTAATAAAAAAATTGATTTTTATTTTTAAGTAATTGCTATAGTAGATGCTATAAATAGTAATTTACTATAGTATGTTACTGAAAAAATTTAGATATAGCAACTCAGATAAAGTGTGGTTTTTTGTGTTTAGAGAGTTAAAATAACTTTTTTGCTAAAATAGAACCTCCAATGTGAATGCACTAGAGTATTGAGTCTAGTGTATATGTAATGAAAATGCACATACTAACCTAGGAAAAAAAGAAGTTTTTGATTAATTTAGCAAAAAGTGTGTACAATCTAATGTAAATGCTCTAAGAGCACTCACATTGGGGGGTTGTAAGAACCCCTCAGTTGCTATTTTAGCAACCAATAACCCAAAAATCAGTCACATTCAGGGTATGGGTTACTAAATATTTTTAGCACCTATGAACAATTGATTCTTATAATTAAAACCTACTGCAACTAAGGATGTAAACTAAAAAAATATAATTTTATTAAAAGATCTCATATTTCTCTCTCTTTCAATCACATGGTACTCCTCTCCTCTCCTCTCAATCTCATTTCTCATCTTCCTTTCTCTCTCCCCTCTCTCTGTTTCAGTGTCTCTCTCTTAGATTAGCCTCTCTCTCTCAAATCAATGTCGATGACGTGGATTGGAGATGACGTGGATGATCGGTGTCGACGGACTGGAGATTAACCTCACTTTGATTCTCTCTCTTTCTCTCACTTCGATTCTCTCTGATTCTCTCACTCTAATTCTCTCTCTTAGATTGGGTTTGAATTTTGGTTTTGCTTTGATTTTTTGTTATGGGTATCAATGCATCTGCAGGTTCATGGTGGTGGCGATGGGAGGTTACTATGGGTTTACGAAAGTGGCTGGGTTCTGTTCGGGTTGGTGGTGGCGGTGCCTTTGGGTTTTGGTTTTGGATTTTGTTTGGGTGTTTGGTGATTTTCAATTTAGGTGTTTGGTGAGTTGGGTATTGGGTTTAGGTTAGAATTGCTCGGCGGTGGTGGTGGGTGATTTGGGTTTTGGGTTTGAGTTTGGATTTGGGTATTGGCTTTTGTTTGGGTATTGAGTATTAGTATTGGGTTTGAATAGCTCAGCGGTGGTGGTGGGTGGTGCAATTTGGTTGATCAACAATGGCGGTGGGTGGTGCTATTGAGTTGCTCTATGGTGGTAGTAGGTGGCTTAGAGAGAGATAGGAAAAGAGGTCGAAATTAGTGAGTCAATTTTTTATATTATTTTATAGTATAATTATATTATTTTAATAAGTTGTATGTAAAAGTAAAAATTATAACGTAAAATGTATTGTAGAGTGAATTAGTATAATAGATAAAATATGCTTTTAAATAGTAGGATAGCAACCGATCATCCTCGGGGCTAGTGCTCCCACTATCTTGTTATTTTAAGAAAAAAAAGGACAACAAATAAGATATAATTAATTACAAAAGTTGTTCTGTTCCAGGCCGGTTGATATGGCCAGCACATGAAAAACAAACATGAGTCACAGGCCAATATCTGGACCAAAATATTGAAAGGCCTCTAAAGAAGTAAACTTCACAATCTCAGGGACAGTTTTATCCATGTTACCATCAATCAAACCGTCCCACGTCCATAGCCGTAGCCAAATATCTGTACCCCCAAAAGTCTTCAACAACCAAAAAATGTTGACAAGGACTCACTTTTTAAACTTTGGTGTACCAAAATCTGTGTGCAACACAAAAGAGAATCAAAAAATATATTTGGTAAAGAAAAAGAAGAAAGAGAAAATCTAATAGAGGCCACAAAAACTTGTGGCTGAAAATCACACTCTAGTGCTGACGTGGCATCCACCTTTTGGTTTAAACAAGATCAAAAACATAAACGACGTGCGTCCAATGCCAACTGAGACACCAACACCCAACACCCAACACCCCTATTTTTCTCTCTCTACGAAAAAACCGAATTTTCTACGCGCGTTTTTTGGCTTTCTTTGGTTTTTTGGGTCTTCCCTTTCCCCTGTTTGGTTACCAAGAAAAAATGCAAGAAAATAAAGACCCCACCATCAAGCTCTTTGGCAAGAAGATCCCCTTGACTGCTGAAACTGATGAGGTGTTGTTGGTGAGTGATTTGGAGAAGGAAAGGTGTGACAGAGTTGAAGTAGTAGTAGATGAAGAAGAAGAAGAAGAAGAAGAAGAAGAGGAAGAAGATGATGATGATGATGATGATGAAGAACAAGAAGAAGATGATAAAGCAGAGAAGGTACAGTGACTGAAAATTCAATTACAGGGTTTTATGAAATTTTGAGGATGACCCATTTGTTAGAATGTTAAAAGAATTGGTGGGTCGGTTTTACTTTTTCTCACTTTTATCTTTAATGACCATGGTATAGGGGTTATGGTATAATAGTTACTGGTACTTCTTCTTCTTCTTTTTTCTTCCTTTTTTTGGTGGTTGTGAGTGTTAATTGGATTTTGAGATTTGCTTTTCAAAGTTTGTTTTAAAAAAAAAATTTCTTCTATTTTGATTTGATTTTAGTGTTTTTTTTTTTTTTTTTTTTTTAGTTTTAGACTTTAATGTTTAGAAGCTGAGAAATGTAAGTAATGAATTTGCGTGTTTGATTATTCGAAAATGGGGACTGGGGAAAGCTAAATTCCTACTCAGTTGAGCTTGGGTGAGTTCTACTTTTTTTTAAAGCTAAAAACTTTATGGCATAAGAATCTAAAACTTTGATTTTCTTTCTCAATTCCTATTCAACCACTAGTTTTTAGCCATGATTATTACGTACTTCATACCAAGTCTTTTTTCTTTTTTCAAAAGTTTGGTACTGTTCTTGATAATTATTCAAACTTTTGTAATGACTTTTTAAACCATTTTATGGATAATTTGAATTCGCTTTTTCATAGAGCATAAATTCTATTTCCTATTAATAAATTTATAAGGTTTTAACATAATTCTAGTTTCCAGATTCCCTGGTTTAATTTAGTACTTTCCCATTTTGTGCTTATTAGCCAGTCAAGTTCTTCTAGAGCCAGGGAGATCCTTTTGTTATATCTAATAAGGAATTAACATTTATTGTTAACACAACCATTTTAAAATCCTCTAACTGGGTCTGTTTCTTAGGTTTATTTGTTTGACAGTTGATTGGTAGTGTTTCCCTGTTGAGTTTCTGACAAACCCCCACCCAAAAAAAAAAAAAGAAACTGTAGTTAGTCTTTAGGCAATTGGTGCCTTCCATAAAATAAATAAATAAAAGATAGATTGCGGGTTCGAGTTCAAAAATCAGCCTTTCTAAAAGGATTTGGAATAAGGTAGTCTATCAATCATCTCCCCCAAAATCCACAAAAGTAAGGACTTTTTTTTTTTTAGTCCTTAGGCAATTGCGTAGTAGCCATGTGAAACTTGACTTTTCTCTAAATTTCTAGAATTTACCCACCATACTTTGACTCTAGGGAGGTGATTGGCTACTCTAACTTTCTGAAAGTCTCTAATGCTTGGATTGTGTCAAAAGAATCGTACATTTACAACAAGAGAGTTACAAAGAAATGGTTTTGAATAGTCAAAGAAACACCATTGTGAATTCCTAAGTTCATCTTACTTCTTTTTTGTTGTGTGTCCTCTGATGTTGGTACTATCATATTGATCAGGCTCATTTTTGGAAGATAGTCATAATGTTTTATAGTGCTTGTATTTAGTTACTTATACAAAGGAAAACTATGTTCTACTTGCAGGATCCACCAACAGCAGAAGGCACTGAGACTAGAGAACAAGACGATGATTCACCTTCAAATGCAGAAGAGCCTGCCGATTTGGAAACATTGCCGGATGGAAATGTGAATCCTAAAACACCCTCTATAGAGGAAGAACATGGAAAATCAAAAATTGCCAAGATGGAGAAAGATCAGACTGAAACAGCCAACTCACAAGAGAAAACCCTGAAGAAGCCGGATAAAATTCTTCCCTGCCCTCGCTGCAATAGCATGGACACAAAATTCTGTTATTATAACAATTACAATGTTAATCAGCCACGCCATTTCTGCAAAGCTTGTCAAAGATACTGGACTGCAGGTGGTACCATGAGGAATGTGCCAGTGGGAGCTGGACGCCGCAAGAACAAGAACTCTACCTCACAGTATCGCCACATCACCATCTCGGAGGCTCTCCAAGCAGCTAGAGTTGATGCTCCAAATGGAACTCACCAGCCCTCATATAAAAGCAATGGTAGAGTCCTCAGCTTTGGCATAGATGCACCCATTTGTGATTCCATGGCTTCTGTCTTAAATCTTGCAGACAATAAGGTTTTGAATGGTACCCGGAATGGGCTTCATAGTTTTGAAGAACAAAGAATTCCAGTTCCTGGCAAACGTGGAGAAAACGGTGATGATAGCACAAGCGGATCGACTATTACAGTTTCAAATTCAATGGAGGAAGGAGGAAAACATTTCCCTCAAGAACCATTTGTGCAAAGCATTAATGGCTTCCCTCATCAAATTCCATGCCTTCCTGGTGTTCCATGGCCTTATCCATGGAATTCTGCAGTACCCCCACCTGCTTTCTGCCCTCCAGGATTTCCTATGTCCTTCTATCCGGCAGCTTATTGGAACTGTGGTGTCCCAGGCACTTGGGGCATTCCTTGGCTGTCCCCTCAATCTTCTCCAAACCAAAAGTCTCCAAGCTCCAATCCAAATTCTCCAACACTAGGGAAGCACTCAAGAGAAGGAGACATGCTTAAACCAGACAATTTGGAGAAAGAGGAGTCGCCAAAACAGAAAAACGGCTGTGTTTTGGTACCAAAAACTTTGAGGATTGATGACCCAAGTGAAGCTGCAAAGAGTTCTATATGGACAACACTTGGAATCAAGAATGAATCAATTAGTAAGGGAGGAATGTTTAAGGCCTTTCAATCAAAAGGTGAGGAGAAGAATCACATATCTGAACATTCTCCGGCGATGCTGGCAAACCCTGCAGCTTTGTCTAGATCCCTCAACTTTCACGAGAGCTCATGAAGCAGTAGCTTTTGATGTAATTTTCGTTTAGGTTGGAAGCGTGAGACTAAATTCAACTTAGTTTGGAGTGAGTTTGAAACACTAACAGGCAATCCGGCACAAGCCATTTTGGTTCATCAGCCTCATTGCAAACAAAATTGGTGAAGCTAATCAGTTTCGGACCAAGAACATGGAGACTTTTTCTCACAATGGTAGCTAATTAATCTAGAAGTTCTAGTAGGTAGTGGGAGCTAATTTTGTTTTCTTGTAGCTATATGAGCTTGTACCTGTTGATGTACTTAGTTTGTTGAGTTCACGTTCATGTGCATATTTATATATATATATATGTGAGATAATGGGATAGAGTTGGAGAAAGATCATCCATGTGTATAAAAATCCAGATCTTCTGGGCTAAGATTTTAATACTGCCTGAAAATGGATCTTTTCCCTCCATTTTCCTTGCTTCTTTGTACAATAAACCAATGTTTTTGTCATTGATGAAACTATCCGTATAATCCAAATAGTAAAAAGTTATTTGGGATTCTTCTATTATAGAATACGACTGACTAAATTGCGAAAAAGAAGTATCAACTTTCCCAATAAAAAGAAAAAGGAAAAGAAATAAGATTGAAGAATAAATATCAAATTACAGGTAAAGAACCTTGTAACTACTAATTAGCGTACCATGTTTTTAAGATAGACCTTCCGACTTTAAATCCGCATCTCTCCACTATCGAATTATTAAAAACAATAATAATAATAATAATAACAAACAAGGGAAGTTGAAAGGACTGAAGGCTACACTTTTAGAAAGATAATGGATGCAATTATGTACTCTGGATGATGCCAAGGCAGTGGTGGCTATTCCTTACAGCTATGCAAGAAATAAATACTTGAGGGGTCTAGTGGGGCTACAGTAAAGACTGTGACAGAAACAACAAAATTGAAAGACCTTTTTAGACCCTCCCTTGTGAGTTGTGAGGATCAACTTTATTTAAATTCACATTAAGGCCAGGTTTCTATCCTCTTACGAGCTCAAAAGGGACCAAAAGTTCCCTAACAACTTGCACAAAAAGGTGGAAATGCCGGACCAGAGTTCCTTCGATATTTCCACGCCCTCTCTTCCTCTAAGGCTCTAACCCTCCATTGGTTTCATTCCTCCTCCTGAAAATTTATGATCTTCCATAGAGATAGGACCAACATGGTTGCAAATTTTGTATGCTCCATATGATTTTTGGGAATAACAATAACAAAGCTGTAGCCTGGAAATTTTGAGATCAGTTTAGATTCTCGATAAACTAAATTGGATCAATCACATGTATTCTTTTATGCAATGCATCACAATTAGGGAATGCCAACAAAGGTTTCATTCATAATGAAGTATAAAAATTTTACATTTTTTGTTAATCTATTATAAATTTACAACCCTCCTTTCTCTTTTAAGCTTGGAACCAACTATGAATAAAATATATAACAGTAAACATTGGTATTGACTAGTTGCATGGTTTTTGGGGAGAAAAAAGGGGGAAAAAAATTTATTTATGCTCTACACCTAACAATATTATTAGAATATTTACATCACATAACTGATGGTAGACATGGTTGTGTTGTAATTACAGAGATCAACCCATCAGTAGTGACAAAAACGCGGAATGGATTTTTCTCTATTTGACAAAAAGTTATGGATATTTGGATTACTCACTAGATGTATATACCCAAATTTCTTCAAAACACATGATGAATACATCAAAATCAACTTAATATGTGTCCCTAAGCAATTTGCAAGAAAAAAACAACCAGATATTTCTTCTGCTACCAGCAAATACAGGCCACATTTTATGTTTAAAATGAGTTGTTATGGGACCCAAATGCACATAATGCCATACATCCTTTTGTCATTCTATCTTGCTTTTACTTTCTTTTCTTTTTGCTCTTTTCAATTTTTTATGTGAAAGCAATTGGCCATTACATTTCATCCGTATGGCTAGATTCAGCTTTATGGGCTTGCTAAAATATTAATGACATATTGAGTCATCATCAATTCGTAGCCATTAGGTTGAATAATGTGATTGTGAATTTAATGATATGTTTGCCCTCATATTTGGGGAACCAATGACAACCTTAATAAGGTAAAATTGATGGATATATGTGAGAAGGGGAAAAGATAAAAATGATGGAAAAACATAGGAAATAAAGGCAATAGTATTATTTTTTATTATACTCTTTTTATTTATTTATTAATTCAATAGTTATAAGGAGAAGGAATTTGAACCTTAAACGTTTCATTGAAAATATGAGGAAGTATCAGTTAACCTACAAAATACTTGACTCCACTATAGCTATTTGGTAGGAAGAATGACAAAATTAGAAAGATGAAAAATATCTTGTTCTAAATTTCTACCATGAACTTGTTTAATTTTTTTAATAAATAAAACGAGTAAATTTGTCTAATTACTCAACTTCACCAACTTACCTACCTCACTTACCTCTCCTCACTTAACATCTCTATTAGACAAAAAGTCACAAGAAACAAAATATGTTTGTCTCAAGAAAATAACTATTAAATCCATAGAACATAAAAGGTTGAAATCGATAAGAAAATAAGGAAACATCTAAAGAAAAAATTATTAATCAAGATCTAAATGCCCAAGAGGTTATAAGTTATAACCACACAATATATACATATATATATATATATATATATTAAAGAAATCCTAGAATGGCTATTGTAGGGTCAGGATTTGTAACCCAAGCCCAAAACAATGAATTTGTAGAGAGTGGGTGAAAGAACTGGGTTAGTTGTGAATTTAGCAACTGTTAACTATAGTATCTGGGAATGAACCAACGTAAAAACACACTTAAAAGCTAAACAAAATGATGTCCGAAGAGGAATATTATTGATTGAACAGTGAATACAGTTCTTAGAGCTATAGTAAAATCTTTCTTCCTCTCTTATTATCTTTTTTCTGATTCCCCTTTTCTTTAGAGACCTTTCCCGTTTATATGGCCTTCTTTTAAACCATCTTCATCATACACTTGTTCTTCATCCAGGCAATCACTTGACTACATGTCATATCAGGTATTTTCTTTAGTTCTCCAGGAGTGTTGGTAGTTGAAGTCGTACTGTTTAGGGGTCTTCTCCACATAAATGCGGTCAGAAAAGTTGCTGCAGTGCATTAAACACGATGATAGCAGCTTTTTCCTTTAGATGTTTCTCTGTTCTTATCATCTTCAGACGTACCGAGAGCTTATCCTTATCATTGGAATTGCTAGGAAGATCACTTGAACCTCCCAGGTACTTGCTTGATCAAGACTCTTTATATCCGAAGAGAATACTCTCCTCGGCCTGATGATGATCTCTTCGGATTGTACTCCTTGATCATTTCCAGGTATATTTCTCCTATTTAGAATTATTCTCAATCATTTTTTTTCTCCTCGAACATACGCTAGGCCAAGAAAGGGGCCCCAGGCCCAGTACATAATGCTGGGCTTTCACCTCCACAATAGCCCCTCAAAATTTTAATTTTTATCCCGTATCCGAGGAGAAAAAATAAGATTTTGATTTGTTACGAAATAAAAACACAAGTATTTGAATTCACATGTGTATGAGCATAGGTTTACGCACTTCATCATTGCTGCTATCGTTTCAGTATTAGCGCTGTTAATTACTCCAGGCGACGTTCTGTCTCGTATCCAACGGTGGACCATCGATCCGATGGATGATGTTCTTCCTCATAATTTAGGCAGGACAACTCTTACTCTTACATTTACCCCTATATAAAGCCTCAGAAAGGGTTATTTCTTCTTTACTTTGCAAACTCTCAGATTATCCAGCGAACTCAAGCATTCAAATCCACCAAGCTCTTCCAATCATCAATCCTAGTTCTTCCCAGAATCTGTAAGAATCTCTCTCCGAGTTCAAGGATCATTCTCCGATTTAGTTTGCGTAAGTTCTCCTTTATTCAAGCCTTTCATCTTCTCTTCGACCAGCTTCCTCGGCCTTCAAGCTCTCATTTCCCAGTTATTATTCTGCGTCTTCTTCTAGTTAACCAAAAATGGGTAGATTTCAGTATCTCGTCGATAGTCCTACCTTAATAGAGGAATTTAAGGAGACATACGGCATACCACAGGGGGTAAATCTGAGGTATTGTCCCACAGAAAAGATATTAACCGACCGAAGAGAGGGGGAAGTCGTAATCCCTATGATAGCCTTCATAGAAGGAGGAATGATTCTCCCCATGGGTTCTATTACCCAAAATTATCTTTGTAACCATAGGCTTTCTCCTGATCAGTGCGCACCCAATGTCTTTATGATCCTAGGAGCAATTGATGCTTTGAACCGTTATCTAGGATTAGGACTCACTTGGCTTGACGTGGTACATATGTACGAGTGTCATAGCTAGAAGGAATCAGGATACTATCTTAAATTCGATGTCATTAGGCTCGTCTCCTGCCTTCCTAAGTCCAACAAAGGGATGAAAGACGACTACCTGATCGTCTCGGGTGTGTGGCATGACGGTCTTCATTGCCCGACTCAACCAGGAGAGCCAGATGGGATATCCTAGATTTAGGTTTCCTAATAATAGATTTAGGATCCTCGTTTTTTAATTATTTGCCTTCTCTTTGTATCATTACTTTCAAGTTTCTGACTAAATTTTGTTGTGGTGTTAACAGATAAGGATCACGTTTCTCCTCGGCTCAGCCTCACAAACGTACGCGCGCTCAACTACTTACTACGATCAGAAATTTTTGTAAGTGAAGATGGGCAGCTTAGGTCCGTTCCTCTCATTCTTGGTTTCACGCCAAAATCAACTGATTTTCAGCCGGTCGGCAACGCTATCAGTCAAGGAAACTATTGGCTCAAACGAATAGACGTCTTCCGGTGTAATTTTTTAGCACCGTTTGATCTTGGCCCCATGCCTCATCCAAATCTGCAGGGTATACCATTGCTCATCCAGACGGTTTAGCAGATTCCTCTCGAACCAGTAGCAGAAGGCGAAGGTGTTGCTTCCTCGACTTCTTCACTTGAAGAGCAAATTGATAAGTTTAAATTCGAAGGAGAGGCTTTGTGAGAGGTTCAAGTGATACAAGTTTCGGATGCCGAGGAGGAAATTGATAGGCAGTCTAGTGTCCGCCATCCTGTTTTGATAACTGCTCTTCTAGAAAACTCTTCGAAAGAAGAAGAAGACATGGCAAGGTTAAGGGATTTAATGAAAAATAGAGGTAAAAGAGCTGGGCCCAAAGAGACCGGTACATCTCAACCAGCTGTTAGTCTTCCACCACCACCTCACCAGGTTCTTTTGGATCTCAGCGCAAAGCAATTGCCAGATCCGAAGAAGAAGAGACCCCTTGCCGACAATGAAGAAAGGGAGGTAGCGCCTCCGAAAGGAACCAAACAATAGAAGGTGTCAAAGATCACCGGAGCAAAAGGGCTTCGTCTACAGAAAGCCGTGATAACGCCCTTGTAGCTAATATGTGCCAAGGACCTCGCACCTGGTCCCTAAGGCTAGAATTGGATGGTGCTCCAATTCCCTGGGAAACTTCCTTCAGAAATTATGATGGGGGGAGAACAGGTCTCATTGCTGAGGTTTTGGAGCAACCACTGCTCCTCTCACGAGACATGGATTCTTACAGGCGTTTCAGTTAGTATGACCTCTTTTTATCCCTAAAAAGGGATTTAGCCATGGTAAGTAAATTAATCCACTTCTTTAGCTAGGATATTGATGATTTTTTTTTTTTTATATTGAAATTTTTCCTTTTGCTATGTAGATTACCCAATAGGTTTATGTGGCCGACGAGTGGAACAAAAAGGTCTACACTAAAGCCCAAGCAGAGGCTCACTCTTGGTTGAGGCAGAAAAATCGTTGGGTAATTTGAAGGAAGACTATGCTCAGCTGTCTGAGCAATTGAAAGAGATGACCAAGGAGAGGAATAGTCTAGATACTGGTCTCTAAAATGCCGAGAAGCAAGCCGAAGACCAACACCAGCTGCTGAATTTGACCGAGATCAATCTGGAAACAGAGAAAGCACTAGTAAAGGATCTGCGGATTGAGCTTCAGAAAGCCAAGGAGACTACCAAATTGGCCTAGAAGAATGCACAGTTGGCTAAGGAGGCGGTTGAGGCTGAAAGGCAGGCAGCGTATAAGCTAGGGGTGGAGGAGACCCAAGCCAACCTTACTGAGCAATTTGCCATGGTTAGCCGAGAGTACTGCGATGTAACATGGGGAAAAGTACTGGATGCTATTGGGGTCTCTGCAGAATTTGACTTGAGGCAACTTAGGAGTATATACTACGATCCTGATATTCGCGAACTCCCAAGGTCTGACTCCTCTCCCCCTACACAACTCCAAGAGGCTTCGGAGCAATCCTTGATTGGCCAAGTCCCTCCTATCAACCTTGAGGCCCCTAAGGAGTCTGGTCAACCTAGTGATCAGGGCAAGCTAGTTGAGGCTCCCCAGGATAAGGGCAAAGACTTGGGTAAAAAGAAATCCCTTTCAAAGTCTAAGGAACAAGCCCCAGAAGTAGCTGCTGCTCAGTCCAGTCAGGCTGTTAACCCTTTGGCCCCTCAGATGAAGGCTTAGACGTTTAGGAGTTTTTATTTCATACTTGTATTAGTTTTTCTTTTATGTAAGGAATTGTGAACTATTTTCTTTTGATTAATAAAATCGTTTCTCTTTTATTCTTAGTGTCTTCATTGCACATCTTATGGGACTTATTATTATTGTAATAACTATAACTTGTAATTACAGTAATATAGGTAGACTTAACAATGATATCATGCTAGTGATGCAAACACCTTATTCAAATACTGGAAGAAGTAGGTCATACAAGAGTTATTAACAAACATTGAATGCAATGAATGATGTGAAGGTATTACAGGTTTTCTTGAAAACCCATAAGGAATATTGCTAAGCACTGATTTTGGATTATTCAAATATTTACGACTATAAGATAAGGTTATTTAGGCATGATTTGTTAAATTTAAACATTAATAATGACTATAAGACAATGTTAACTAACCCATATCAATTGGTCCGAGGACTTCGGGCGTAAGTGGATTTAAGTTTAAACACTTAGGCGAAATGTGAATGAGTGTTAACTAACCCAAATCATCTGGTCCGAGGACTTCAGACATGATTGGATTTAAGTTTAAACACTTAGGAAAATTGTAAACGAGTGTTAACTAACCCAAATCATCTGGTCCGAGGACTTCAGGCATGATTGGATTTAAATTTAAACTCTTAGATGAAATGTGAATGAGTGTTAACTAACTCAAATTATCTGGTCCGAGGACTTCAGGCATGATTGGATTTAAGTTTAAACACTTAGAAGAATTGTAAACGAGTGTGTTAACTAAACCCAAATCATCTAGTCCGAGGACTTCAGGCATTATTAGATTTAAGTTTAAACACTTAGAAGAATTGTAAACGAGTGTTAACTAACCCAAATCATCTGGTCCGAGGACTTCAAGCATGATTGGATTTAAGTTTAAACACTTAAGAGAATTATAAACGAGTGTTAACTAACCCAAATCATCTGGTCCGAGGACTTCAAGCATGATTGGATTTAAGTTTAAACACTTAGAAGAACTGTAAACGAATGTTAACTAACCCAAATCATCTGGTCTAAGGATTTCAAGCATGATTGGATTTAAGTTTAAACACTTAAAAGAACTGTAAATGAGTATTAACTAACCCAAATCATCTGGTCTAAGGACTTCAGGCATGATTGGATTTAAGTTTAAACACTTATGAGAAGTCCAAAAACTTTACATAATAAACTGGCATATTGATTAAAGTAAAGATTTGATTAATAATAGTACCTTTTAAGGTTGTTTACATTCCAGGGGCGGGGTATTACATGACCATCCAAATCTTCCAAGAAGTACGCCCTAATGCCAGCCCCTGAAGTAATACGATATGGCCCTTTCCAATTGGGTCCTAACTTTCCCCAAGCTGAGTTCTTTGCAGTGCCCATAACTTTCCTGAGTATCAAATCACCAAGCTCTAGAGGCCTTAACTTTACGTTGGCATCATAACCTTGCCTGAGTTTTTGTTAGTAATGTGCTAATCGAACCATTGCATTTTCTCTCTTTTCCTCAATCAGATCCAAACTCTTTTTTAGCTGCTCATTGTTGCCGATCGAACTAAATGAAATAGTTTTCATGGTTGGGAACCCAGTCTCCAGAGGTATGACAGTTTCAGCTCCATAGGTCATTGAAAAGGGGGTCTCTCCAGTAGACCTACAAGGTGTAGTTCTGTATGCCCAAAGTACATATGGCAGTTCTTCCACCCATTTGTCATTTGCATCGTCCAGTCTTTTTTTTAATCCATTAACTATGACCTTGTTAACCACTTCTGCTTGCCTATTCCCCTGGTGATAGGCAGGGGTGGAGTATCTGTTTGTGATTCCCAGTTCACTACAATAATTCCTGAATGTTTTGCTATCAAATTGTAGGTCATTGTTAGAGATGAGAGTATGAGGAACCCCAAACTGAGTGACAATATTCTTCCACACAAATTTCTGCACATCTACATCTCTGATGTTGGCCAGAGGTTCAACTTCGACCCATTTGGTGAAATAATCTGTGCCGACCAGAAGGTATTTCCTATTTCCTGCGGCTTTAGAGAATGGACCCACGATATCTAAACCCCATTGAGTAAAAAGCCATAGGCTGGATAGCGGATTAAGGGTTCCCCCTGGCTGATGAATGTTTGGGGCAAACCGTTGATATTAGTAACACTTCTTAACATATTCATAGGCTTCTTTTTGCATATTTGGCCACCAATAACTTTGGGTAATGGCTCGGTGAGTCAAGGACCTATCTCCAGTGTGGCTCCCATAGATTCCTTCATGTAGCTCTTCTAGTAGTAACTCAGCCGCTTCAGGATGCATGCATAATAAATATGGTTCTGAATAGGAGCATTTATATAGTTTCTGGTCCTCGGATAGCCAAAACCTAGTCACCTTCCTCCGAACTTTGTCAGTTTCGGTCCTTTCTTCGGGCAAAGTATCCTCCTTCAAGAATTTAATTATAGGATCCATCCAGCTGAGTTCAACCCTAATTTAGTGAACTTGGACTACCTCTCTTCTTACCTCTATAGGCCCATGCAGGTCCTCGACGAGGATAACTCTCGATAAATCTTGCGACAAAGAGGTAGCGAGCGTGGCTAAAGAATCAGCATGTGCATTACCATTTCTAGGGATGTGCAGCAAATTAAAAGAGTCAAACTCAGACTGCAGATGCTTAACTCGACTCAGGTATCCTTGCATTCTTTCATCCTTCGCCTCAAACTCACCTTGTACTTGACCAACGACTAATCTCGAGTCTGAGAACATCTCCACTAACTTTCCTCCCATTCTTCGAATCATAGCCATTCCCATCAGTAAAGTTTCGTACTCGGTCTCATTATTTGTGGCTGTGAAGTTTAGTCTTATTGACTTTTCGATAACGATCTTCTTTGGAGATATTAACACCAGCCCTACACCAGAACCCTTCTGATTTGCTGCACCGTCTACATATACTTTCCAGGGTGATGGGTCTCATTGAGAAATCATGCCAACCGATTTTTCATTCATGTCCTTCTCCACTGTTACCTCTTTTAAACTAGGCTCTTTGAACTCGACCATCAGATCTGTGAGAACCTGGCCCTTGACTGAAGTGCGGGGCATGTATTTGATGTCTAAAGCCCCTAGGATAGTGCCCCATTTAGCTATTCTTCCTGTGTAGTCAGCACTTCTAAGTACGGTTTTGAGCGAAAGTTATGTGAGCACAACGACCGTATGTGCTTGAAAATAGTGAGCCAACTTCCATGTACGAAGTACTACTGCCAAGATGGCTTTCTCTAGCGGCATGTACTGAATCTCGGCCTCTTGTAATGACTTACTCACGTCATAAACTAGCCTTTGCACACCTTGGTACATTCGTATCAGTACCAAACTTACAGCATAAGGAGCTACCGCAATGTAGGGAAATAAGACCTCATCTGGTTCAGGACTAGACATAATTGGTGGCCGAGCCAAATAGTGTTTAAGTTGTTGGAAGGCCAAAGCACATTCTTCAGTCCACTCAAACCCTTTCTATTTGTTGATTAACGAGAAGAAAGGTTTAGACCTATCTGCTGATCCAGAGATGAATCGGTTCAAGACAGCCGTCATTCCTGTCAATTTCTGAACTTCTTTGGGATTTCGAGGAGCCTGTAGATTGTGGATGGCCTTTATCTAATCGGGGTTAACTTCAGTTCCCCTGTGAGTCACCATGTACCCCAAGAACTTGCCTGACCCCACACCAAATGAGCATTTGGAAGCGTTTAGACGTAGCTTGTGCCTTCTTAGAACTTCAAAAATGTTTTCAAGGTCCTTTATATGTTCAAAAATGATCTTGCTTTTCACCACCATGTCATCTATATAAATTTCGATACTTTTACCCAACTGTGGCTCAAATATTCTCGTCATCATTCTTTGGTAAGTGGATTCTGCATTTTTCAAACCAAATGACATCACCTTGTAATGGTAGTTACCGATAGGGGTAACAAATGCAGTCTTCTCCTGATCATCCAGGGCTAACGGTATTTAGTGGTAACCTTGGAAAGCATCCAGGAAATTCATTCGAGGGTGGCCAACAGTGGCATCTACTAGCTGATCAATTTTTGGCATAGGAAATGGATCCTTAGGACAAGCCTTATTTAAGTTAGTGAAGTTTACACATACTCGTTATTTCCCATTCTTCTTCTTCACCACCACCGTGTTTGCTAGCCACTGAGGATAAAAAAAACTTCTTTAATAGCTCCAGCTTGTTTGAGTTTTGTTACTTCTTCTCTTACTGCATCAGCGTGCTTCTTAGATGGGCGCCGAGGAGGCTGCTTCTTAGGTGTAATCAATGGGTTGACCTTCAGATGGTGACAAATGAATTCTGGATCCACCCTTGGGGCCTCGTAAGCATTTCAGGCAAATACATCAAGGTTTCTTTTAAGGAACTCTATTAGCTCCTCCTTCTCCTGCATATGCATTTGAGATTTGACTTGAAAGAACCTTTCGGGATTGTCTCAAATAACAAATTTTATTAAATCTTCGCATCTAGCGCCCTCTTCTGGATCTTCGACGGGTGATACCCGATGTTTTTACTGCTATAAACCCCTTTCGGCCTTCGCTGAGGACTCAGTTTCAGGCTTATGCTGGATGGCAGCCACTAAGAACTGTCTAGCCGCGAACTGATCTCCCCAGATTTTACAAACCTGCCCTTTGGATGGATATTTAACTTTCTGATGCAAAGTAGAGGAAACAGCCCCTAGCATATGAAGTCAAGGTCTGGCTACAATTGCCATATAGGGGGAATAAACATCTACAACAATGAAATCCACTTCCACTACCTCTGAGCCAGTCTGTACGGGTAATCGTATTTGGCCCTTTGGGGTGATGACTTTTCCTTCAAAGCTAACTAGGGGAGAATTGTATGATGTTAAGTCATTAGGTTTTAAGTTCAACCCCTTGTAAAGATCAAGGTACATTATCTCTACTACATTACCCTGGTCCACCATTACCCTCTTCACATCATACCCTCCAATTCTGAGGGTGATTACTAAAGCGTCCTTATGGGGTTAGATGGTTCCAATCTTGTCTTCGTCCGAGAACCCTAAAACTAGTTGAGTATCCGGTTTAGCTCTCTTCGGATCTTGGCCAAAGTCCCCTGCGGGTAACCGGGCTACCGACATAACCTTGGATGGCCAAGATCCTGTTCTCCCCGGTACGGTGAAAATGACATTAATAGTTCCCAATAGAGGCTTTGAAGAGTCATCTCTTTAGGGCTCTGAGTTCATTTGACTTCCTCGGCTACTGGAGTGGTGCAAGAGGCGTCTTAATTTACCTTCGCGGACTAGTTGGTCCAAATGTTCCCACAGGCTCCTCCAATCCTCTGTGGTATGCCCATGGTCTTGGTGGTATTGGTAATAGAGATTATTTCAGGGTTCCCCACCATCTTATTCGGCCACTTAAAGAATGGTTCATTCTTAATCTTTTCTAAAACTTGGTATACTGGCTCTTTGAATACAGTGTTGATTGCTTGAAGATTTTTTGATCCTGATTGCCCAGCAAAATCTCTCTGTGGTTTGTTGTTATTGTAACGGTCCGACCTGAAATCCCTCATCTCTTAAGAGATAACCTTATCCTTTCTCTTTCCTTACTGTTGATCTTCTTCAACTCTTTTATATTTTTCAATACGGTCCATGAGCTGACGCATGTTAGCAACTGGCTTACCAGTTAAGGACTTCCTTAAACCATGGTTAGTGGGGAGGCCGAGCTTAAACGTATTAAGGGTCATTCCATCAAAATTTCCTTCCATATCTTTAAACATCTCCCAGTACCTATTTGAATATGTTTTCAAGGTCTTACCCTCTTGCATGCTCAAGGATAGCAGTGAAGACAAGAGTCTAGCCACTCTTCGACATGTGACAAAATGGGAACCAAATGCTTGAGTGCGCTCTCTGAAGGAATCGATGGAGTCTACTTCTAGGCTGTTAAACCATCTCATTGCAACTGGTCCAAGACTAGAGGGGAAAACCTTGCACATCAGAGCTTCATCTCTGGAGTAGACAGCCATCCTTTGATTAAAGTGACTTACATGTTCCACAGGGTCCGTTTTACCATTATAGATGGTGAACGTCGGCTGGTTAAAATGCTGAGGAAGTCTTGCTTCTTCAATCCTGCATGTAAAAGGTGACCTAAAGATTTGATTCAAAACCTTGCTCATAGCATCGTTCCCTACGCCTCCGCGTGATGGGCTTTGAGGTTGCCTTTTGCGATGATACTCTTTTTCATAGGAAAAGGATTCATTGACTGGTGTTAGAGATCTCTGCTTGTAAGTGACGTCCTGTTCATCATCGGAATCTTCATCAGAATGCGAAGAAATCTGTTTCCTCTTTGCATGGCACAACTCCCTTTTTAGCCTTTCAATTTCTAGTTGCATATTCTGGTTCTTCTCTGCATGAGACACGTGACTTCCACCATGTGGCTGGCTTCTATCAGTATGCGTAGTATGCACACTACCTTCACAATCTTGTCTTTGCTCCAAATTGAGAAAATGGTCTACGTGTTGGGATGCCCTAGATTTTGCTAGTTGTTGCCCTAGTTCAGCCATTATCAAATGTTGCTTTCACTTTTGCTCAAGCTCTTCCCATAGACGGCACCAATTGTAGGGTCAGGATTTGTAGCCCAAGGCCAAAACAATGAATTTATAGAGAGTGGATGAAAGAGCTGGGTTAGTTGTGAATTTAGCAATTGTTAACTATAGTATCCGGGAATGAACCAACGTAAAAACACACTTAAAAGCTAAACAAAATGATGTCCAAAGAGGAATATTATTAATTGAACAGTGAATACAATTCTTAGAGCTACAGTAAAATCTTTCTTCCTCTCTTATTATCTTTTTTCCGATCCCCCTTTTCTTTAGAGACCTTTCCCGTTTATATGGCCTTCTTCTAAACTATCTTCATCGTACACTTGTTCATCAACCAGGCAAGCACTTGAGTACATGTCATATCAAGTATCTTCTTTAATTCTCTAGGAGTGTAGGTAGTTGAAGTCGTACTGTTCAGGGGTCTTCTCCACATAAATGTGACCAGAAAAGTTGCTGCAGTGCATTAAACACGGTGGTAGCAGCTTTTTCCTTTAGATATTTCTCCGTTCTTATCATCTTCAGATGTGCCCAGAGCTTATCCTTATCATTGGAATTGCCAGGAAGATCACTTGAACCTCCCAGGTACTTGCTTGATCGAGACTCTTTATATCCGAAGAGAATACTCTCCTCGGCCTGATGATGATCTCTTCGGACTGTCCTCCTCGATCATTTCCAGGTATATTTCTCTCATTTAGAATCCTTCTCAATCATTTTCTTCTTCTCGGACATACCTTAGCCTAAGAAAGGGGCCCCAGACCCAATACACAATGCTGGGCTTTCACCCCCACAGCTATGATACCCTTAGGAAACCCTAGAAAACCTGATTATGTTGTTAGCCTCTATAATTTTTACTAGAACTTTTCTACTTTCCAAACTTATTGTAATTTGACTTTTGATCGTCTTTTGTTCAAGGAAAGTCTACGTGGTTCATTCTACATCATTATAATATAAATTTTAGATCAAGTCACTTCTTTGCCAAGAGATTGTGACGAAGGAAGAAAATTTTGAAAACAAGTGCTGAAGATAATAAAGGAGTTTGTGAGCACTTGATGAAGGAATCACAGAAATTTATGTCCCCAAATATTGAAGCCTAGTGTTCCACCACTTGTTTTAGGGTTTTTTAGTTTACCAATTGCTATCTTCTTGTTGCAAACACAACTCACCACATTAAATTTGGATAAAAACACATGGATCCAATCAACCCACTAACCCAGTTTTTGGTTTTTTATTTTGGGTTCCTAAGATTTAATTCTGCTATATAATCCTATCAAAAAAAAAAAAATTGTTATATTTATTATAAATCTCAAGCGGGAGTGTTGTTTTGGCTTAAGTTTGTGTGTTACCATGTTACTTTTTGAAATTCCAAAGAAGGTTGGTCTAATTTGCCCTAAATTGTATACTAAAAAACTAGAGTTTTTATAACAAAAATAAGTGTGTCAATTTTTCTCTCTTAAAATATTATTTTATTTAGTGTAATTTAAATTTAGTTTAAAGAATGTATTTTAGATACTCAATTTTAGATTAATTCAATCCATTCGACCAACTCATGGTTAGATAAACGAAAAAGTCTGAGGTGAATTTTGGTTTTTCAAATATAAATATGAGTTTGAGTTGGAAATAAGTAATCCTAAAGTTAATAGATTTGGTAATGGTTTGGCATGTAAAATATGTAAAATATTTATAAGATTTAAGTTTTTTTTTTAAAAGGACTATTTTTCTCCCAAACACCTATTGGCATTCCTTTTTAGTTGATCTTTTTTCTCTCAATTGGGAATATGATGATAAATGGTGGGGACAAATGGAAAATTTCCATCCTTAGCTTTTTTTCTTTTTTTTTTTTTTTTAATACAAAATAGAAATTCTACATTTCTACTCTAGCCTAATCTAAGTATACATGTGTATAAAATTCTCTCTTAAAGACTTAAACCCCGACTCTTGCGCCTCACACCCCACAAAGACTTATACTTGTAGAGTGATCACTGCACCAAGGGTACGCGGTGATTTTCTTCCTTTTTTTCCCCTTATACCAAAAGCACATTAATGTTCTATACCCCATTTTGGATGCAACTGCTAATTGCCATCATTCTCAAGAAGAATTTCTCGAGTTTCTATTATAACTAAGTTTGTAATGATACTTTTAGAACAAATGAATAAAGCCACTAGTAACAAACTCAAGAATAAAGGTAAAGAGCCATATCATACAATGCAAGGAGTCAAAAGTAATCAAGTGTATTGCTTCCACCATAATGTGGATTTCTTGTAGTTGTAAATGTTTTTTTTTTTGGTTAGTAGGGAATTGTATGCAAGTGTCAACATTTTTTGAAATGAGGTGAGGGAATTGACACTTGAAAGCCTGAGAAACAATTACATCAATGCAAATGCAACCTCTAAAGTCCGGACAGCAACTTCTAGCACCCATTAAGACCCGAAAAAGACTATTGCTCACCGCAAATAGCGTTATACTTACCAAAAAGACATACCGCAATTGATATCACTTTTTTTATATTAATTGTTTTGTTCGTTTCTTATAAAATGTTTTTAAAAATATTTTTTAAACTAACATCTTTAGGGTATTTGTTAACTTTTCTCTACTTTATTTTTTGCCAAAAGACAACAAAATTAAATAATAGTATTTATTTAATTTCATATTATTTTCTTCATTTGAAATCTATTTTTCTTACTTTTTTTTTTAGAGGAAAACAGTTCTGAGCATTTAAGGATAGGATAATTATTTTAAAATAATTTTTTACTGATTAAACTTTGGGGCTTTAATTAAAACTTGTTGTACTATGAGATAAATAGACAATGCATTATATTGACCATTAGATTTTTGTTTTTTTGGGGGGTTTTTAGGTGGGGGGCCTTAATTAAAATGTCTAGTGGCAAGATAGATAATATTAAATTATTTATATGGGACCTTCTTTCATTTAGGGTATGTTTGGTACACTGAATGTAAATTACATTAGAAATAGTAATCTTTATTACTAGGAATATAAAACATTGTAATGGAATAACTATTACTATTCATAAGTTTGAATGTTATATATGGAAAGCTTGTAAATGATGATGTATAAGGAAATTTTATATTTTTGAAAATATATTAATTTTAAAACCTATTATATGTATTAAGGAATAGCTATTACATCCATTTTAAAGAGGAATAGCTATTTTTCAATTTAAAGAATAGTTATTCCAATGTAATAACTAATCCATGTAATAAAGATGCAACCAAATGACTGAATTGCTATTATACATGAATAACTATTCCATTACAGGAGCTATTACAACATACCAAACGCACCCTTAGAATCTTAGGACATTACCTGAGTAACCAAATGGTTTAATCAGTCCTACTGGGAAACAATTATAGTGGTCTGAAAACAAAAACAAAAATAGTTGGACCAATCTAAATATATATATTAATAGGTAAAGTTTAGAGAAAATCCAATTAGGTTCTATAATTAAAGTTCAATTTTGCGCCATATGTCTTAAATTATTTATTTTTAGAGAGTTTTATTTCTTAATTTTTGAGCCAATTATAGGACCACATCATAGATATTCATTCAAGTGAGTTATCGAATACAAAAACCAAAAAGTCTAGAATTAATGAACTGTAAAAATTTAAGGAAAAAAAAAAAGTGCTTCACAATATCAAAAATTAAGAATTCATAAAAAGAATTAAAAAAAATAGACAATTTACGTTTTCTACCTAATAATATTCTTACTTGAATTTCGAAAGAGTTAACAAAATATAAGAATGACTATATATCAATAGTATTTAAATTATATATATATATATATATGAATTATACTATGCATCTTAATGTATATCTTTTAAGTATATTCATGCATATGCAAGGGGTTACAAGCTAGTCTATATATATAGTTAAAACCAAAACTTAGAGAATTCTAAATTGGAGTCCAATTTTGTGTCATGTGTCCCATCTAATTTTAAATTTTTATGTCAAGTGAATTATTAGGTACAAAAGTTGAAAAGTCTAAATTCAATTAAATTCTAAATTACATTTCAATTGATGTTCAATTTTGCACTACATGTCCTATCTAATTTTTTAATTTTTGTGGCAAGCGAATTATTAATTGGGTGCAAAAACCGAATAATCCAAATCTAATTAAATTCTAAATCATATATATATATATATATATATATATAACGAGAAACCATTACATATTTTAGAGATTCACGACTTAAAAAATGTGTAAGTTGTAACTCTAATATCAGTATAATTTGAATTTATATATGTAAATAATTGAGATTATTTTTTAAATGTACCTGTGTCTATATACGAGATTATACACTAATTAAAAAAAGGAAGTAAGAGTCGAAGTGATAAATCGGTTTTGTCAATGATAGAAAGTGATGTTATTTGTTTTCATCAAATCGGCATCGATTACGGTGAAAACGATAACAATAACTGGATCATGATCTCAAGGCTCTAACTTTGACATTGCTATCTAAATCTCCCTTAGAATTTACTACCATGGTTGATGCGGAAAGGTATTCATTGTCGTAGATTGCTCTATCTAAATCTCCCTTAAAAGTTACTACCGATGTGGAACGATATTCATCATCGTCTATTTGATTTTCATTATGTGAATGAAGTGTCTTCACCCTTCGATAACTTCATCATTTGATGGGATGGTACCTTCACAAAAAGCAGGGGCCATATGATATATGGTGGGTGATGATGCCCGAAAGGGCTAAGTTTCATGAAGGCTTTTTGACTTCTTTTTTTAAAGAATTCAACAAATACAACAAAAAAAATAGTTTCAAATTGACTCTCATTTCAAATACTTGCCAATTGGCACTATGTTTGATGCAACTTGTATTAGTTTCCTTCAATATTTCAATAATTTTGTCAAAAACTTTGTAGGTTAATTGGTTGGTACTACTTAGTGTTTCCAACTAAGACATCCATGATTCATATTCCACACTCCCAACTATCGATGTATAAAAAAAATTCAATAATTTTCCTTATAAAAAATTATAATCTTTAGTATTCTATTTTATAAACAAAATAGAAAGACAATAAGAGTAGTATAGTGATTTGATTATACTATATTTGTTTACCAATTTGAAAATAGCATGATATAATGACTCATGTATATAGAATTTTAAATATAAAAAATGATAGACATGTTTTATGCGTACTCAAGAATGCAAATATTGTTTGATTAATAAAAATGCAAACATCCTTTAAATTTTTTTTTTTTTTTTAACATCTTGATTTTTTTTTTTCTTTTGTTAGACTTTTTTTTCAATTGTTGCTCTAAATTTGAGCAAGAATACCATATTTTAAATCAATTGTTTTTCATATGAATTTTAGAAAAATGACATAAAAATTTTATTATTCTTAAATAATTAATGCACCACTTAAAAACTAATATAAAAAATAAATGCATATATCCTATTAGTAATCTTTTTAATTACTGTGGGGCCAAACGATTTGGCAACCCCGGCCCATTTCATAATGAGCCCAAGGCCCACGCTGGAGGAGGAAGGAATGTCCAAGGACGAACAAAGAAAGCCCAAATTGCCGAGGAACATCGTCAAGGACGATCCTGTCCTCAGTCAGCCAAGATCATAGAAGGGAAGAGTAGTACACCACCTAAGGCAGCCTTCCAAAGCATTCCAAAAGGAAGGACGAATACAATGGACCAGCCATGGGAGGGTGGTGGAGGAGTAGTTCAAGGAGAAATTATCACATTCGCATTAAATACCCACAACTAACATCCTGGCCGCACTGATGAGGAAATGACTCTTGAACAGTGCTACCTCGATTACCACAACTCACAGAATGCCAGAGAGGGCGTCTGATGGGACTGGCACTCAAATATAGGCTTAGATGATCAAGAAGTGGAAGGTCAAAATCATTTAAAGAGGACTATATAATAGGAGAAACCTACCAAAGAGGGAAAGAGAAAGGCATCATGGCGATCTCAAGAACTCTCGCAACCATTGCCACCCAATATACACTAAAGTAGAGCCCCTCAGATTGTGCCAAGGACAAGCTTTCTTCGATAAACTCAGCTCATTTCCGTTTGATCAACATAAAAAACCTGTTTTAACTGTTATACATGCACTCAAGTCTAGCCCTTTGACCCGATCTTTACAAATTCATTGTATTAGGTCCACTAGGCCAAGATCCCATTCCTTTTTAGACTTAGTCCGAAAATCGAGACCCTACAATTGGCGCCGTCTATAGGGAAAGGCTTGTGGGATAGTGAGTGTAGCGGTTAGTTAAGATCTTAACCTCTATCAGCAAAAGCCCCTAGGGAAAACCGTTATGGTTTATACCTCAAGGCGCGGGTTATACAGGGAGGATTGCTGAATGGGGCACAATTCTAGGGGCTTCTAATATTAGGGACATGCCCTGCATCCCTGTCAAGGGTCAGGTCTTTGCAAATCTAGTGGCCGAGTTTGCTGGACCTCTATTCGAAGAAGTGACAGCAACATGGAGCGATTCAAGGAAGCTCCGCGGCGAGGCTAGTTTTGGAAAGCAGATGTTGATATCTTCGAATCCAATGAAGTGGGTAAGCAGAACCTTAGCCCTGACGGGCCCTCGGACCTCCGGCTTTGGGGGAATTAACACACACTAGTAATTATCTAAGTGTTAGATAGAACTAAGGTCTTGCATGGCTTCTCGGACCACAAACCTATGGGGAAACTAATAAATTTTGGTAATTATCTAAGTGTTAGACAGAACTAAGGTCTTACATGGCTCCTCGGACCACAAACCTATGGGGAAACTAATAACTTTTGACAATTATCTAAGTGTTGGACAGAACCAAGGTCTTGCATGGTCCTCGGACTCAAACCTATGGGGAAACCAACAACTTTTGACAAATATCTAAGCGTTGGACAAAACCAAGGTCTTGCATGGTCCTTGGATTCAAACCTATGGGGAAACCAATAACTTTTGACAACTTTCTAAGCGTTGGACAGAACTAAGGTCTTGCATGGTCCTCAGACTCAAACTTATAGGGAAACCAACAACTTTTAACAACTATCTAGGTGCTGAACAGAACCTAAGGCGTGCTTGGATCCACGGACCAAACGCTTAGGGAAAATCAACGCCATGACATCATTATAAATGTTGAACAGAGCCTTAATGCACAAGGGTCCCCTCAGATGACCTACTTTAAATTCAACATCCTATCATGGCTAACTTGTTTAAGGTTAGCAGCCAGGTGCTATTGTTGGTTTTGTTAAAGTTAGGGTAACAACTTTTTGTTACTGTCAACACCAGTTTCAAGCCCCATTGGAAGGGAAAATAACAACACACACACACACAATAATTACTGCAGAGAAATGAAAAATTAAAATTCATGAAGTAAAAAGGGCACCCCTTTTTATTAAATAAAGGAAAGATACATCATACACCAAATAGCTTAGACGGGCTTGTTTTAAAGCCAACTATACAAAGAGAGGCTGAGGCAGGCTTGTTTTAAAGCCAACTATACAAAAGAGAGGTTGAGGTAGGTTTGTTTTAAGGCTAACTCTAAGAAGTGAAAGCCCGTGGGAATGGTAGATCGACCATCTTGTCCCGGCGGCAATTGAGCTAGTATGGGTGGTACCGGCGATGAGAAAGAAAAAGAGGCGGAAGAGCTCGATGGTCCCATCCTAGGATGTTCCCTTGATTCTCTCCCAGCTTCATGATAATTAAGTATTAGAGACGGCAACACTTGGGCATCAACCATTCGACAATCTTGCAAACCAACATCAATGTCCTACCATCAAGGTGAGACCCAAACTTTGTCACACCGAAAGTCTGGTGCGATTTGTGCTGGCTTCAATTCTTGGCTGAAAGAGGAGGGTCTTCTTTCTTGCTCAGTTGAAAGGTAGGAACACCTTTGGCCTTTGCTTCCTTTGCCCCAACTACATTGTCCAGGATCTGGGCGACATTCTTGGTTCCTAAAGGGGGCTTGGTTTCCTTGCCCTTGCCCTTATCAAGGGCCATCTCATTCACTAGACCTTGATCACGATTTTGGCAAGGTCCTTGGAAATGCTTGGAGGGTTGAGAACTTGAAGTTCCTGCTGAACTCGAAAATTTGTAAATATGGAAGAACGATTCCCCCAAAGCACCTTATGTAGAAGATGAAATCTAGCGGAAATTAATTCGCACGGAATCCAAAAAAAGAGTTACAAGTGAAATAACTCCTGCCTAATTTTTGAAGAAATCCTTAACTGTTAGATTTGCGTTGCTTCGTAAAGGTATTAAGGAGGGCGCGCTCCGTATATTGAAGCACCAGGAACATGCCTTAGGCTGGTGAAGAGACTCAAGAGCTGACGTAAGACAAGACTTGATAGGCCGTGACAAAGACCCAAGGACATCAAAATCTTCCTCTTCGTCCAAGGAGCCGAACAGCAAGATTTTGAGGGGCTATTGTGGGGCCAAAGGATTTGGCAACCTTGGCCCATTTCATAATGAGCCCAAGGCCCACGCCGAGGAGGAAGGAATGTCCGAGGATGAACAAAGAAACCCAAATTGTTGAGAAATATCGCCGAGGATAATCCTGTCGTCGATCAACTAAGATCATAGAAGGGAAGAGCGGCACGCCACCTAAGGCAGCCTCCCAGAGCATTCCAAAAGGAAGGACGAATACAATGGACTAGCCATGGGAGCGTGGTGGAGGAGCAGTTCAAGGAGAAACTACCATCTCTGCACTAAATGCTCATAACTAACATCCTGGCGGCATTGATGAGAAAATGACTCTTGAACAGTGCTACCTCGGTTACTGCAACTCACAGAACGTCAGAGAGGGCGTCTGATGGGACAGGCACTCAAGTATAGGCTTAGATGATCAACAAGTGGAAGATCAAGATCTTTTAAAGAGAACTATATAATAGGAGAAACCCACCAAAGAGGGAAGGAGAAAGGCATCATGGCGATCTCAAGAACTCTCACAACCATTGCCACCCAATATACACTAAAGTAGAGCCCCTCGGATTGTGCCTAGGAGCTTTCTTCAATAAACTCAGCTTATTTTCGTTTGATCAACATAAAAAACCTGTTTTAATTGTTATCCATGCACTCAAGTCTAGCCCTTTGACCGTATTAGGTCCACTAGACCAAGATCCCATTCCTTTTTGGGCTTAATCCGAAAATCGAGACCTTACAATTACATATAATAAACATTACTACTGTGGGGACACAAGCCCAAGTCTATATTGGGCCTTGTGTCTTGTCCGAGGAGGCCCTGTGGTCCGAGAATATATCAATAGTAAGAAAAACGTAATACTTCAAACTCTATGAGCAAATTGTGACTATAGAGGTTGGAGAGGTTGTCCGAGGAGGAATATCCCCTCGGCTAAACGCAATGAAGATCAAGATCTACCTCCTGCCATTTAGGGTGATGTTCCAGGAGGTTCTATTGATAAAAATATGCATCATGAACGTACAGGGAGAGTGGGAGCAAGGAAATATCTAAGGGAAAATTGCTGCCACCACATTGAATGCCATGCAACCGACTTTCTGGTTGCATTTATGTGGAGAAGGCGCTTGAACAGTGCTGCCTTGGCTACCCTAACTCACAAAGGGCTAGAAAAGGTGTCCAATGGGACAAGCACTTAAGTAGTAGCCTGGATGATCAACAAGTGGAGAGTCAAGGTCATTCAAAGGAAGATATATAATGTAAGAGACCCCTGAGGAATGGAGGAGGAGAAAAGAAAAGGAGAAACACTATAGAAATCAAGAATTAAACTTGTAAACTAATTTGAGAATCAATATATCAGAACCGATCTCTTTGGATTGTGTCGAGAACGATTTTACTTAGAATAAACCAACCTATCTTTATTTGCTTGTCACCTGAGTCCACTTTATTTTTTGTATGGTTTACTAAAGCCCAGTTTTCCAATCCACTCTCTACAAATTGGTTGTATTAGGCTTTTTGGGCCTAAGCTCATTAATCCTTTAGGCTTGAGCCTTAATTGCGTCCTTACAACTACAATGTTGAAGGAGTTAGGAAATCTAATTGTTAAGATAAATTTTAGTGAATTCACAAATATTAAATTTTTGATAATTTTTATATCAATTGTTATCAAAACAATTAAACATGAGAAAGAATTTCAAATTCTAAATCTATTATTATTATTATTATTATTATTATTATTATTCAAAACAAAAATTGTCTTTCATATATAATTTATAATAAGATCATAGAAATTATTTTAATATAAATAATTAATATATGCATTTAATCTATTGACTATGAACTAATACTTTAATATAAATGCAAATTTTACTGAGATAAAACCTAAATAAAAAGAATCTCAAGAAACGTGTTACATGGCAAAACCTTATACTTTTTCACATGAAATCTCTACAGAGCTGTTCAGAGACTTTATCTTGACTGGTGAATAAGGCCTTTATTTATGGGGGAAACAAAGTAGAAGATTTTGTGTTTAAGTCAATTGCATCTACTTCCATATCCTTTTATCTTAAAATAAGTCTCGATAAGAAAGATCTATCAACCCTATTAATTTTTGAAGAGCTAAACTAAATCATTTTATTATCAATTACATTGTAAAAAAATGATAAAGAAAAAAAAAGTTATATAAGAGTTATTATTTTTGTACTTTTAATTTGATTATTATTTATATATTTTTAAAATTCTTAATATTATAAGATATGAATCTCGCTTAAAACTGTTTATATCTTTTATAAAATTTTGTAGTAAAAATTATTAGTTATCACACATTTATTTTTATAATTATATAATTTTTAATTAAATTATTTTTTTAAATTATTAATTAAATTATTTATAATATCATCAATTTGACTACCAGTTCAGTCTAGATTGGCCTAACAAACCAAGAACTAATCTCACATTTGGCTCTCCATCCAATCTGATTTTTAAATCCATAACCCTAATCCAAAACACTTTCCTTTTTTCTTTTTTTCTTTTTTAGAAACAAAGCACTTTCCTTGTTAGTTCTTAAGATAATCCAATATTCACTAATTCAAAACTCTCATTCCTCTCTCTTTTGGGGTCAAAACTTATATATTAAAAAAAATCAACATCAAAGTACATATACTGAAGTTGCCATGGGCTAATGAGTCGGTTAATTTTATAAACCTGGTCAGTCTTTTTCTTTAGCCTTTTTTTTTAATCCTCCCATTACCTCCATTATAAATTAAAGGGTCATTTGGGTAAGGTGCACTTAGAAGAAAAATGGCCACTCATGAAAATTGACTTTATTAAGAAAAGTAGCACTTTGAATCATTGGGACTAAAAGTCAACCTCCCACCAATCTAGTGCTTTTTATGTTATTCAAATTGTAGACAACAAGTGCTAGATAATAAAGAAAAGAGAAATAATGGATCAGAAGCATGCTAGATAACAAAGAAAAGAAAAATAATGGATCAGAAGCATGTCGTTTTCCACAAGCATATTCCTTAGATGCCTTGTGGAATGTGGACTAGACTACTGATCTCAAGCATTGTTACATCAAAACTCAGGGAGTGTTTGGATTTGGATTTTTTTTTTTTTTTTTTTTTGACAATGTAGAAAAAAAAATACTCTTATGTATTTAAAATAAATAAATAAAACCTTTACATATACAAATAAACTTCTTTATAAAAATGAAAATAAAAATAAAAACCCCGAAACCACACAAGTTTTATGTTTTTCCCCTCTCATCTTTCTATAGCATTTGAATACAAAACAATCATTGATATTTTATAGTAATTATTAAGTATTTTTAGAGTACGGTGATTTTTTTATTTCGATTCGATATTAATAAAGACTAATATTGATATCAATTGTTTGGCAATTCTAGTCCAAATCTCTATAGAATAGATTTGATTGTTGCTTAGATTTTGAGACATTTAGATAGATAATTAAATGACATTTATCGATCATTACATACAATTCAATTAAATGGATAATTTTTTATATATCAAACCATAGATATTCATTGGTTCATAAGAGTATGCATGAAATTCATCAAATACTTAGAAAAAAGTTAGGCCTGTCTTCATAAGAATAAGGATTTTGATTAATCCATTGCACTGCATGAAAAAAATTGTTGAAAATAGAGACAAAAATCAGTATAATTTGCTTGTTCCTGAAAAACATTTTATCCCCAAGGTGTCGTAGAGAATTAAGAATTTCAATTTGTTTCAATTCAAGGAATAAAAACAGTAAACACAAAAATACAGCATTTTGCAAGGAAAACAAGTTAAAAAATTGCAATTGCAATCAAGTTTTGAATAATAAAAAGGATCCTAAATCTGGTGTTTACTCTTTTCAAATTTATGGTGGATCCACCCATTGAATTCATGATGAAGTATATCGTTAACGTGAAACAAGTGAACACCGCACCTTATACCAAGATAACAAATAATTTTCCAAACCTGACTTTAATAAAAGCTTGAGTTTGTGTTGAAAGGTCAAAGAAACATGTCCCGGTGGCTAACTTTAGATTAGAAATAGCTTCGTACGAAGAAAGTCTAAAGGCAAACCTTTGATTTGATGTCTTGTAAGAATTTTTTCACAATCGTATCTTCCTTCTTCCAAACATGCATGACTCAGTTGGGACACGTGTATGGCAACAAATCAGCTTCAGATAAATACGACCCAAAATCATAGGACACAGCATATGAACAAGAAAGTGAATGGTGCCTCAAAAAGAAAGAAATAAAGAGAAAATATTGTTCACAAAAAATAAAAAGTCGAAGCTCTACTTTTCCATAGGCCATAACAAAAGACACAAAAACGAAAGAAGAATTCAAGAAAAGAAAAGGAAGAACACTTTTCTATGCAAAGCAATGAAAAATAGAAAAATATAATCAAGATTCAAACATTTCCTATTTAATTTCTCTATCTTTTCCCTCTCACAATGCCAAGTGGAAACTGATCAAAGAAGAAATTTTTAACTTTAAACCCCCAGGAGTCCACATGCTTTGGCAATTCAGGGTCTTGTAAATCCAAGTTTCTCATTTAAACAAAATCTTACATTGACAGAAACCAGTGAATTATAGGTTTCTTTCTACACAGGAGAGACTATTACATCCGCCAGCATTTTTCTCTAAATAGGCCTCAAAGGTGAAGAAGGAATAACTCTCATCAAATCAAAGTTCTGCAGCTTTGTTGGGGCAACATTCATATACCAGTATATTCACCACAACATGTTACTGAGCATTGCTTAGTTATCTCACTAAGCACCAAATTGCAAGCAAATAGACCAAAATTGTAACAGTGAATTAAGCACTTGTGATGAAGCTGAATTTCCTTTGCTCAGTGTGCTAGAGCAGGCAACAATGAAGTACTTTCAATGAAGACACCAAACCTAACAAAAACATATTTTGCAAGATTGAGAAGAGAGAGAGCTCATGCAGATTACTCCAATACTCTGCAAGACAACAGGAGATAGTTGGCCCATTTTGTGCAGTTGTATATAAATGCTAGTGCATACAATGAGCTCAAGGCTACAGAAGGATCAACACTTACACATCTATGCAGATCCTACTCCATGTACGAATCAAAATCATAAGAAATAATACAGCTATAAGATCTATTGAATTCTACATCCACCAGAGTCTTGCCCTCGGCGGACATTGCCATAGGCAGACAGTTCAAAGAGATCCATGTCACGATCTGCAATCATTTGAAAACCCATTAAGAATTTTCAATTAGTAATTCTAGTACATCCATTTATTTGAGGGCTTCTATAGGTTTTATGGAAGTTGAGAATACCTGAAACCCGGCAATAAGAACTTTTCTGTATGAGATCAGCTTTGGACAATCCAGTCCGATTTCCCTTTGATCGATTAACAGTTGCCTGTATTTAATACACAAAATTTCCTTAAATAAGTAAGATGCATATTATAAAGTAAAGCAAATATGAACACCAATCTTGGTGCTAAAAAATGGCATCCAATCCATACACACACTCAAAATGAACTTTGTTCGGAAATAAATTAAAAGGCATATCAAAGAGCAAGCCATCACAATTTGTTCACTATCTGATCAGAAACCACCCCTGCCACTGCAAAAGGAAGTGTAACAGACTAACACGAGAGAGAGAGAGAGAGTTCTTGTATAAAATTGTGGATTTCCTAATTAGTTTTATCAATAAAATAAGCATTGTCAGGTGTTAACCCTTTTACTACTCTCCATGCATATGGTACTCATCTGTTGATTGAACTTCACAAAACTGCATTCGATTTCAATAGCATGAAGTTATTATGGTAACTGCACTCAACTAAAATGACATTTCCCTACATACCATACAAATTATTAATCTAAATTCTTAAACTGGTTCTAATTCTTTCCTTTCAACCTTTTTCATGTGTCTTGGTATGCCAGAGGAACACATTATAAATTTATAACTCATAACAAAATATTCGGATAATGAAAACTTTAATTAGAAGCAATGTACAATATTGACCAGTATATTGGCTAGAGTATGGCTGAGAGCGGAAGATTCAGTCCAGCTTGAATTAATAACGTTTACAAACTTACATAAAAGCTTACTTCAGAGACATAACTGATTCTTTGAGTGTTCACTTTAATTATTAGATTTGTGTATGGATATGTACATCTCAACTCAATTTTCATAAAACATGCAAAAGACAAAGAAACTGAGATATCCCACTCTATTAACTTTGATGAACTGAAAAATATTTTATTAAGTAATATTTCTTCAGCACAAACATGTGAAAACAAAATGCCAAACTTCCAAACTTGAATATTCAAATACCTGCAAAACCTGACAATTTTCAAGTGTGCTTTGTCCTCCCTGAAATTTGTAAATATTCAAATCAAGCATCATGAAGCGGTTGAAAAATATATATTAAAAAGAAAATCAATATGGTAGGAACTAAGAAAAGTATTTCAGCATAAATTATCATAAATGACCGTTTCAAACAAAGACATTAACTGGAATCATGAACAGAAAGGCAACATTTAGACTTACTGCAACTTTTGGTTACTCAAGTTGGCCAAAGATAAGTCTCACTTAAATCTTTAATGACTCCTCATGTCATTGACAAGTACAAACTAGAAAAATTTTAACCTCAAGAAAACAAAATTGGTGACCAGACTATGTAAGCCCTGTCAAAATTCAAATCAATTCAAATTTCATAATCTAGACCAGTGGAATCAAACAACATTAATGCAGTGTCCACATCAACTATCTTGGGGTGGGGGAAACTTAGCCCCGTCAAGTATAGCTAATCATAACACTAGATGGATCACAGACCTTGGATGGGAACAGAAGGGCTTAAGGGGGCCAAGCTTGAGGGCTTTTATTGTTGGGCTTTAATAGGCCAGGTTAAATGACAGGCTTCAGTTTGTTTTTAGAGTTGTAAAGGTTTGGACTCTTTTTTTTTCTTTTCTTTTTTAATGGATTGGGTGAACTATTAGAGGTTGACCCTGATGCGATGACAAGTACCTTCCTCCAAAAAAAAGCAACAGTTCAAGTCCAGAAATCAGCCTCTCCAAAAAAAATTTGAGGGTAAGGTTGTCCGCCATAACCTCTCCCAAACCTTGTAGAAATGGGAGCTTTGTGCACTAGGTATGACCTTTTATTGGGTGAAATATTGGGCTAACCGTAACCAGATTAGACTGGAGTTTTCCTAAATGGGTCAGCTAAACTTAAGGATGGAGTGGTGGTACCTTAAGTTTTAACGAACCGGGGCTTGCAAAGGCGAGCAAAGAAGTCTAGTGACGCCTCAGCAACAGCTTGGCACACATGGACTAGGGATGATGGTGGCAGCACATCAGAAGCAGGAAATTTTAATGACTAGTGCATGAAGTGTTCACGATCTGCTATCAGGGCTTTCGGTTGCTGTTGGCAGCTTGATGGGTGGTACAAACAATGTTATTGATGGTTATGGTGGACTTGGGGCTGTTTGTTTCAACCATCAATGATGGGGATTATGAATGGCGAGTGGGACTGTTTCAGTGCTAGATGGTTTGTGGCATGTGGAATTTGAAGGCAGTAAGGACCGCTTGCAGGGGGTCTATGGCAAGTATGGGTTTCAAGTTGGCACTCATGCAGTTTTTATTTTTTTGGGAGGGGACTTGGTGATGGGTGAAGGGTGATGCTGTTTTGTACGGTGTTGGTGAGGAGTTTGACAGGTTGTGGGTGGGGTTTGTAATGAGGTTGCGCAGCTGTGAAGGATGAGAATGGTTCACTAAGGAAGGTAGCAGTTATGGCTTTCCTGAACTGAATCAGGGTTTGCGCTGTACCAAATTTGATGCAGGACAAAGAGTAGAAAATAGAAATAAGGGAAAAGAAGATAAGGACAGGAAAATTCCTAGGCTTCACTGCCTAAAGGTGCTTAAATCACCACCAAGATAGAGAGAGAAAATCTCTATTCTACATTATTAATCAAATTCAACATAAAAATAATGTCTTACTTCAGAGCTAAATAGGGTACCATATTATATCAAATAAGGGAAATCAGATCATAATTAAGATAGCAATCAAATCCATTAGAACTCTCAAAATAAAAATCAAATCAATTCTAAACCCATAATTTCATATTTTATAATTTGGACCAATGAAATCAATCAGCATTAATATATTATCCGCATCAAATACACAAACAACTAAAGCCTTAAGAACTGAATGGTTATAGAACTTTAAAGGGCCCTTGAACATAACTTCTTCTCTTAAGAAAGATTAATATGCAAAATATTGTCTAGGCAATATAACTAGATAGTTGAAAATTGCATTTCCAGTATGTCATCCTCTCAGAATATTCCATCACACTCAACATACATCCACCCTCGTTTTGGCATTAGAAATCTGGTGAATGAATATTATACAGCAATATCTTCCTTTTTCGTTATGTGATAATGGCATCAGGATCTTTCTAGTCTCATCTTGCCTAAGTTTGCATATAATGTCATTAAGCTCTTCAATTGTTCTCCTCCCCCCTCAAAGCAGCATAACCACCTCAAAAGAAGAAAAGGGCACAAACCCTCCTTCACAATCAGGGTCCTAGCTTTGCTCCAGAGGATCTTTGAAAATGATCTTCTTCCTCAACCATACTAAAAACAAGAACCGGAATAACAACAATAATCCATCTATATCACTACATGAATCAATCCTTAGCAGCAACATCCTCTTACACCAACACTCTCTAGTTGAGCTCTAACCAGTATCTTTTGGAATATGTTTTGGACTCTTTAATGAAAAAGGTCCCTAACCAGGCACCAAGGGGAGAATCCAAGGCCTGAATTTTTTTTTTTTTTTTTTGATAAGTAAGAAGAAAATATTATTAATGAAAGAAAAGTAAGAAAAATACAATGAGTTCACGGTATTGAATGAAGGACAAAGGAGCAAAAAGACAGAAGCAGCCCCTGTTCTATTCTAAGGCTGTGTTTGATTTGGGTGAAAACCATTTCCGGAAATGGTTTTCGCTATTTACGGATGTTTGGTAGCTTCGGAAAATTGCATTTTCCGGAAATCATTTTCCTTTGACTGTGCAAAATGTGGCTTTGACCCGGAAATCGTTTTACGTTTTTATTTTACTTTCAAACGATTTCCGGAAAATGCAAGAGAAGGAGAGAACGTGAGAAAGAAAGAGAGGGAGAGAACGTGAGAAAGAACAGAGAACGCAGAGAGAGCTCCAGCTTGCCGGCGAACTCCGAGCTCCAGATCACAGCACCGCGCCGATCAAGCAACGATCGACTCCAAACACCAACGGTCGCCTCAAGCTCCAGATCGGTCCGAGCTCCAGATCGACTCCAACGGTTGCCTCAAGCGCCTTCGCCATCGAACCCACACGCCGTCGCCGTCGCCTTCGCCTTCGAACCCACACGCCGTCGCCGTCGCTTCGAACCCACTCGCCATCGAACCCACACCCGAGACGCCTTCGCCGTCGCCTCGAACCCAGTCGCCATCGAACCCACACCCGACACGCCTTCGCCGTCGCTTCGAACCCACTGGCCTTCGAACCCACACCCGACCCACACCTTCGCCTTTTGATCGGATTTGATGAATTTTTGTCTTTGGGTTTTGTATTTTTGTGGCTGTGGATTGAGGAATTATGTTAATGTTTGTTTGGGAGCTGAGGAATGAAAATTGTTAGGAATGAAAATTGTTGTTGTTGTTATTATTGCCGGAATTTGTGTTATTGTCGCCGGAATTTGCATTGTTGTTGTTGTTGTTGCCGCCGGTTGTTGTTGTTGTTGTTGTTGTTTTGTGTTGCCGGAATGTGTTGCCGGAATTTGCGTTGTTTTGTGTTGCCGGAAAAAATTTAGGAAAATAGCATTTTCCTAATAGAACCAAACACATGCAAATATTTTCCACAATGCTATTTTCCTAACACAACCAAACACTTGAAAATATTTTCCTTTTCCGGAAAATAACATTTCCGGAAAATATCTATTTTCCGGAAAATATTTTACGGCAACCAAACGGACCCTAATAGACGAAAGAAAATCCGTAAGGGTAGAACAATCCGAGAAGCCCCAACAATGAGACCAATCAAAGAGGGTCCGTTGGCAACACTCTAATAACTGAACCACAGTTTTCCCCTCATCCTCAAAAGACTGCTGATTTCATTCAGTCCAAATAATCCACAATAAACAGCCTGGAACCAAATTCCAAATATCAGAACTATACTTCCCAAGCGAATGATACCAACAAAATAGTAAGTCCACAACTAAACCTGGCATGACCCAATCGATTCCAAACAGCCGTAGCATATACATCCACAAAGAATGAGCTATTGGGCAAAAAAGTAACAGGTGATCCACAAATTCCGCGTTACAACAGCACATACGACAACGATTTGTCAAAGGGCGACCATGAAGCATAAGGTTATCCAAAGCAAGAATCTGACCATGAGCTACTGTCCACAAGAAAAAAGCCACCCTTTTAGAAACCTTAACTTTCCAAATGCCCTTCCAAGGGAAAGAGGAAGGAGCTACATTTCAAATCTTATGATAAAAAGATCGAATATTGAACTTCCCACTTCCATTGAGATCCCAACAAAGCCTGTCACACCCTCCACCCCTAGAAAAATGGGAATGGAGGAAACGAAGTAGGGAGTAGGAAGCCGTTAACTCCCAATCATTGAATTCCCTATAAAATCTTAAACTCCACACTCTGTCATTATCACCCACTAGAGGGCTTAACACTTCGGAAATACAAGCCTCCTTATTGGCTAAACACAAAAATAATTGAGGATAAAGAATTTTAAGAGGAACATCCCCAGTCCACTTGTTATGCCAAAACAGAATACGAGAACCATCCCCCACCACGAAAGAGAAATGCCTAGCGAAAGTATCCCACCCTTCACTAATACTCCGCCATAACCCACAACCATGAGACCTCCTACAAGCTCTAGTGTACCAACCCCCTTTTCCCTCCCCATATTTCGTGGCTATGACCCTTCGCCACAGATGAGTGGTTTCATGGCCATACCTCCAAAGCCATTTCCCAAGAAGGGCCTAATTAAAAGACGTCAATTTTCAAATTCCCAAACCACCCAACTCACATGGTAAGCAAACCTTTTCCCAAGCTACCAAAGGATATTTGAAACACTCAACTGACGAACCCACAAGAAGTTCCCCTAAATGTGTTCCAATCTAGCTGCCACAGCTTTAGGGATGGTAAAAAGGGAAAGGTAATAAGTCGGAAGGCTTGAAAGGGTACTTTTCAGCAAAGAGAGTCTACCACCCTTAGACAAATAAAGCCACTTCCAGCCTGAAAGCTTCTTATCCATCCTCTCAAGGATCGGATTCCAAATAGAGGCTGTTTTATACAAAGTACCCAACGGCATACCCAAGTAAATCATAGGCAAACTGCCCACCCTGCATTGAAGAATGTTAGCCAAAGTCTGAATGTTACTCACCTCCCCAATAGGGACAATTTGAATCCAAGGCCTGAAACTTAATTTCTAACTCGGCATCATATCTCAAGCCCATCAAGCTCCTCACTAATGGTGCAGCAAAAGAGATATGCAAAAGTTCAAAATTTGCCTCAAGGTGTTTTTCAGAGACTTTGAAATGTAATTTAGGCAAGGAAAAATATTCCCCAAATAGTCAGCAAGGACTTCAATTCTGATTGCCAAAATTACCGCATTGGGATCAGAAACAAATCTTGTAAGCAAAATACTCCTAGAATAATCCTTAAGATACTCAAAGAAAAAACTCAGAGCTCCATAGCCTCCATATTCGCTACATAGATAGACTTCTCAATGTCACACAAATCAAAAAACACCCATAAATATTATGACACAAAATTTGAAATTTAGACACTCATACAAACAAATGGTCCCTGAATTGCCAGAACCAAAACAAACCCACTTCACAAAATCCAAACCACAAACGAAAACAAACAGAAAGATTTTTTTTTTTTTTTTTTTTTTTTAGTAAAACCAAAAATAGAAATGTGAGTACCTTAGAGTAAGGCACAATGTGATCATAATCATGACAGAGACAACCAGGACAACCCACGAGCTTCCGAAAGACGAGGTTCCCAAGAGCGTCACGGCGCCAACGATCGGGGTCTCGACCTCGGACCTTCTCGGCCTTGTTCCAGCATTGCTGCTTCACGTTGTACGGGAAGCTCCGAGGGTTGTTAGAATCCGACGAAACTCGGAGCTCTTCGAAGAGAGTGGCAGTGTCTTCTTCGGTGACAACAAGCTCACGGTCAAGGAGCGAGGTCTTGGGAGGAGTGAGTCCATTTGGACGCGACCCAGTTGGAGTTGGGTCGAGCCCAGGTGAGGAAAGTGGGGTTCGAGTCCGGTCCCTGATGGCTGAGGGAGAGCGACGTTGGGTTTGGTTTCGGTCTCGCCTTGGACTTGGTCCTTTGTTGTTGGTCGGTCTCATTTTGTTGTTGTTGTTGTGATGAGAGGGGAAAGAAGAAGTGAGTGGATCGAGGATCTCAAGTAACAGTAGTGTTCTTCTACTCAACACAACAGTGTTCATTTTGGGATAGATTGCTGTGGATTTAGCTCACAATAAAGTCTGATTCTTGCCATTACCTTTTTGCCATGTGTCCCCTTGTATGGATAATTTAGTGTTTATTACGCATAATCGGTTAAGCATATTCTATTTTTGAATTGAATTTTGAATTCAAAATCGTGACTTCAAGTCCTGGTACTAGTTCTGTGTAAAATTATGTGTGACAGCTTGTGTGAAACAAGTGTCACCCTACTCTTATTAAGAGAGTTAACTTAAATGATGTGTTTTTTTTATTAAATTCAACGTATTGTTAGTAATGTAACTTAAATATACTTTTGGATCTTAAAGTTTAAGATTGTTTTTATTTTAGCCATTTAAGTTTTAAAATTTCTATTTTAGTCATTCATGTTTGAATCCATTTTCATATTGGTCTTGTTGTTCGTATACTTTAGTAATCTGATTGTTAAATGCTATTCCATGAAAAACCAGCTCTAGAATCTGGATCTTGTAGAATGCAGAAATTTCATATTTGTAGGCTGTATAACATATGATGAGCGATGAGATTGCTAACATAAATGGACAGTGGGGTGGGCTAATATGAAATTTTAATAAATCATGAAGGGCCAAAATGAAAACTACCTTAAATTTAAGAACTAAAAATGTACCTTAGTCCTCTTCAAAAAAAAAAAAAAAAGTACCTTAGTCTTGAATTTAATTGAAATTTTGAATAGAATTTAAGGAACTGTACATAATTTTACCTTGTATTAAAAATTTTTACGAATTGAGATCTTGTGCAATAAATTGCTTCAATCCTAACCATGGAGACAATCTAATAGCTCATGAATTGATACTTCTACCACCTGTGTTTCAACTTTTTTGAATTTGGACATTAGATTAATCCAAAGACCAAGAATTAAACACTTGTTTAAGAACAACCAAATCCCAACTTTTAACCAAGGCTTTCAGACTCGGACCGTTCATTGAACCGTAAAAGAAAGAGATTCAAGATTTTTGAGGTCGAACCAAAATCGAATCGAGGTTGAACTGTGATGACGTCATAATTAATTAAAGTCTAAATATATATATTAAATTTATAAAACTAGCAAAATTGACAATATATCTATATATGTGAGGGAAATTTAATGATTTTCAAGCATATATTTAATAATTAAATAAGAAAATTAATAAAATAAAATAATAACCATGAAAACATTAAAATTTATGATTAATTTTTGAAGTAAAGTTGAATATCTTTGAAGGATTTCAATTCTTTTTTTTTTTTGGTATTCCTTGTAAGAGATGGATAATTTAATTAAGTAGAATAAAATTGTGTTAAGTTGTTTTAAAAAAAAAAAAAAAAAAATTTGCTAAGGGGTTAGACCGCACAGTTCTTGCTATTAGTTTGTGCAGTCCAACCCTGGTTTTAGGGGTTCATGGAATTAACAAAAAATCCAGATCTTTATACTTAAAAAATTAGTTTTCATCCTAGTTCTCGGTTTTTACGGTCTGACCTCCCAGTCCGGTCCCGATCTGAAAACCTTGCTTTTAACCACTTCTAGGATCTTCACATGAATTGGGACATATAAATCCCTAGGTTGTGTCTCTCTAACCAGTCGCTGCCTTTGCTATAACAAACCTAGCCTTGTTAAACACCACTCGAGCCATAAGCATAAGTTCAACAAATTAGTAGCTTCTGGATTAGGCAAGGTTGGGCCTCTTGCAATATCACACAATTCGTTGACGAGAATTGTATTAGGTGTCAATTTCTAATCATTAGATTAAATTAATCGTTAAGATTAAAAGTTTTTTTTTAAAAAATAGTTTCAACCTATGGCGTCCACTTTTGATGATATCTCTTTATCATCAGATCAAGACACCAATCGATTTTTGGTTGGTGTAGGCGGGGATTGAACCTAAATATCTTATTCAACCATTAAAGAATTGCTTCTTTTGCAATAAACTAGCTATTAAGTTGAATTTCAATCCAAAACTTACAAACCAATATTATAATTATATTTAGGCGGAAACTCTATTTTAATCCCTACATTTTTGTATCACAGTCAATTTGGTTCCTACAATTTGGGAGCATTCAATTTGGTCTCTGCTATTTTTAAGTCATAGTCAATTTAGTCCCTGCCGTTAAATGACTAACGGAATTCTCTTAAGCGGTAGACGGAATGCACACGTGACATAAATTAAATTAAAATATAAATAGACCTTCCATGTCAGCCCTTCCACATCAGCCTCCACTACTATGAATCCCATATTACTCTTACATGACCCACTTATCATCAACACTCTCACAGTCTCCCTCACTGTCAAACACAATTGAATTCAAAATACCCAAATTAAAATTCCAAATCCCTAACCCACGATGAACATGAACTCCTTCATAGCCAAATCTCTTCTAACTTTTCTGAGTGGATGTCAAACTTATAAAAACATTGATATGGATATACAAACTGTAGATAAATTACTTCATCTAGATTCCACAAATCTTAGAATTTTTATGTTGTGTTATCAAATATTTATGCTAAAGCAAGGAGAAGTGATTCTGTAAATCAAATTCAAGGCTTGATGAGGACATGGGGCATAAGAAAATACCTGGATATAGTTTAATTGAATTCGAAAACTAGGTTGAAAGTTCAAGTAGCGTATAAAACACTATGAACGTTTAGACCCCCAATTACAAAAATATCAATTCAAGCTTAATGTCAAACAATATATGTGCGGAAAATGAACATAAGCTAATAACAGAATAGATAAACAATCTAAACCAAATAAAATCACATCCACAACAGAAATTAAATGGCAAAGATTAAGGGAAGAGAGATGTAAACACAAGGACAACACAACGATATGTTATCGAAGAGGAAACCGAAGCTCTCGGTGTAAAACCTCTTTACCGCCCTCCAAACGGCCAATAATCCACTAGAAAATGAAGTTGGAATACAAGAATAGCAGAAAACCCTCCAAGCTTAATCTACCCAGTGTACCTAAGCCCTCCAAACTTCTTGTTCCAACGAGCTTACGTCGAACCTTTGTCTTTTCTAGCTTACCAAATTCCGCTATAGCCCATAGCATCAACTAATAACCATTGGTTTCTTTCTAACTACTTTCCAAAGCACTAAAAAGCCTTCTCACAAATGTGGGTATGGTGAGAAAAGGATTTGGTCAAGAACCTCTCAAGGATGTAACAATGAAAATGGTGAGAGTAGAGAAATTTGAAGAGTCTCTATGTAAAAATTATGGATGAATTAATCTTGTTTTTCTCTAGGGTTTTTCTCTCGAAATTCTCTCTGGAAGCTCTTTACATTTCGTGGGTATAGGGAATATTTATACTAGGGTGAGAAAGGAATGCGACGAGTTAGTATTTCCAAAACAGAGCTAGCTGGCAACTTGGCCTCGCAACTTGACTGAGTCGCAAGTTCAAGCCGCAAGCTAATTGAATGGCCAGACTGGACTTTTTGTCCTGTAGTGCTACAGTTGGCATGACGGTTTAGCTTCTCTTCATCCTTCACTTGTGTGCATCTTCTGGCGGCTTGCTAGTCGCGAGCCACCCATGAGATCCAGTCGCGAGTCCCTGCTTCACTACACAGTCTTAAGCATTTCTTCACACTTTCTCACACACTACCCTTACATGATTCCCACGTAAATACAGGGCTTCTAAATGCTGAATTACAAGCAAATTTGGCACGGAAGAAAGCCAATAAGATGGTTGATTAAATTCAACCTTACACAGGTCTACACTTTTTTTGGCTAGATATGATTCTCGTACAAATTAGGTTCATATTCATTGATTTTTGGAACTCTTGAGGCTAGAGGCTGAGACTTCTGGTTATGTACCAAATACCAATTGTGTTCTCCATGATGTAGATGAGCCAATGAAGGTTAAATTGCTTTTAAAATGGGCTGTTAATGCTGATGTTAATGAGGTTTTTCCTTTTTTTTTTTTTTTTTTTAATTTTTTTTTATATGTATCGTTTAGGAAGTAGGCTTGTGAAGAAGGAGTTCATGTTCAACGTGGGATAGGGATTTGGAATTTTAATTTGGGTATTTTGAATTCAATCGCGTTTGGTAATGAGTGAGACTGTGAGAGTGTTGATGATAAGTGAGTCATGTGAGAGTAACATGGGATTAATAGTATTGGAAGCTAATGTGGAATGGCTGACGTGAAATGACCATATATATTTTAATTTAATTTATGACATGTGTGCATTCCATCTGCCACCTAAGCAGATTCCGTTAATCATCTAACGGTAAGGACTAAATTGACTATGACTTGAAAATAGCAGGGACTAAATTGACCGCTCTCAAAATGTAGAGACCTAATTGATTGTGACACCAAAATATAGGGACGTAAATAGTTATTCTGCCTTATATTTATTGTAATTGGTGTCACATCAATAATATGATAAATATAAATCTAGACATCAATTTATAAAATTTATATGATAAAATTGCAGTTTCTTTTATCATCATTCAATTACTAATTCTAATTTGGAAATGTCCCCATTGAACCATCGATGTTTCATAAGCCACGTTATTTAAGCAATAGTAGAATGGGTTTTAAGATTGTGATAAGAATTTGCAGGCCATATTCCAAGAGATTATCCCCGGCCTTGTTAGATGGGTCTATCATCTACCCACTTCTTGCTTTTGTCATTGTTAAACAACAAGTTTAGCCCATAGGTGGCTAAGTTATGGGACTCAGGGGATGGACTCTAATGGTATGTTTTGGTTGAGAGAATTTTGATGAAGATGGAAAAATGAGAGAGAAAAGTAGGAGTGAAAATGGTTGAGAGATGTGTTTGGTAGAGAGGACGGGGGAAGGCGAGCTCACCAAATTACAATCTCTCCAAAATGAAGAAAAAACTTAGGCGTAAATGCACTTTTAGTCCCTACATTTTGGCTTTTTTTCCATTTTGATCCTTACATTTTAATTTCACCACTTTTAGTCCCTAAATCAATTAATGCATGTTATTTTGGTTCTTTTCGTCAGTAAACAGCCGGAAATATTTGACGTGGCTGATGGAGGACTTAAATATTATTAAAAATCCACATCACCCATGACACATCAGTATATATATTTTAAAAAATAATTTATTAATTTTAACTAAATAAAAAAAATAGAATTAAAAACCTGTAGGGACTCGGTTTGGATTGGACCCAGAATATGAAAGGGTTTTCAGTCCAATAAGCCCAAACAATGAATTTGTAGAGAGTGGGTAGAAGGTTTAGGAACTGGCTGTCGTTTACCATGCATGAACCTCTATTCTTTTATAAAAGATGCTTGTAACAGTTTACAACCGGGGAATGCTCCTCGGCTCATGGGCGAGGAGCCCTTCTACTTTTGCCTCTTTTTTTCTTCCCCCCCCCTCCCCTTCTTTACTTTACTCGCTTTTCTTATATAGTCCTCATTGTCCTCTCTCGCCCTTCCATCTGTTGATCATCTATTCGCCTTTCTTCTGATTGCCCATCCCATCAGAAGTCTTATCAGCACTCAAGTGGTTCACTCTAATCAACGCTGCCCTGCCAAAGAGTTGTATCACCATTAATGCAGCTAGAGGGGTTAGTTGAATGCATTAAGTGCGGAGGTGACAGCTTGCCCTGGGCCTGTCCCTTCCAAAATTCATCCTTGGCATGCCGAGGATAAGGAGGTTCTTGACCTGTAACCGAAAAAGAGGTCTTCCCCATTATAGCCTCGGATGGTCAGTCTTCCTCGGCGTGGGCCTTGGGCTTACTACACGCTGGGCCGAGGCCCTTTCCCCGGTTGTAAACTGTTACAAGCATCTTTTATAAAAGAATAGAGGTTCATGCATGGTAAACGACGGCCAGTTCCTAAAACTTCTACCCACTCTCTACAAATTCATTGTTTGGGCTTGTTGGACTGAAAACCCTTTCATATTCTGGGTCCAATCCAAACCGAGTCCCTACAATTGGCGCCGTCTGTGGGAAGGATTAGTGCACTGGCCGGCGCGCCAGGCGATTGCTCTAGGCGGTCTTTTTACAGTAAGTAAAAAAAAAAAAAAGAGAGAAGATTTGATAGCGAAAAAAGCGACTAATATTATTCCATAAAGAAATTTTACAAGTTACAATGAGAGGTATTTCAAAAAAAAAAAAATTACAGATTACAATCAGAGGCTCAGGCAGGCTTGCTTTACAACCGTCCCTACCAGCTAGATCTACAATCAGAGACCCAGGTGGACTCCGTCCCAAAGCTAGCCAGAAGGAAGTGTCAACCCGTGCTTTTATTGGCATTAAGAGAATGGGAGAGCTTGACAATAAAAGCAGGGGACGAGGAGGGACAGGTGAGCAAAGCTTGAACAAAGTGAGGCGCAGATGCAGGTGCACCGACCACCCTTCCTCACGATGTTCCCTTGATTCTCTCCAACCTTCACGAGTGTTGGCCGTTGGAGACGGCAACACTCGGGCACCGGCCATGACGTAAATTCACACATCTCCTCTGTCGGGGGTGCGCTCCGAGGAGGGACATTAGGTACTCCAACAACCTCCCTCCGGGCCACCGTGCATGGCACCATCGGGGTTACGCCTAAACTCTGCCGTGTCGGAAACCCAGTGGGGGCTACGGCCACGACGGCTCTTGGCACGGATGTCCTCACACCCGCCCAGAGCCGCTCCATAACTACCAGCTTCGGCAAAGTTATTCAAGGGGCTAGAGGGGCTAAGGGGGTGTATTTTCTCTGTTTGCGTTTGGAAATTCATGGAATATGAAGAAGCCTTCCTTCTGAAGGAGTCTTATATAGGGAATAAATGTTGGTGGGAATTAATTCGCGCAGAATCCAAAAGAAGAATTGTCAACAGTGCAAATCACGGAGCCATCAAATTCCGAGGGGCTGTAGACCGCTGGATATGCGCTGATTCACGAGGACATTAATGAAGGCGCGTCTCGCGCACCGAAATGTTGAGCGCGGAAAACGAACCGCCAAAGGACGCCTCGTAAATGAAAAGGGTGGGACTCGAACTAGAGGCGGGACAACACGTCACGTGTAAGCAATACGAAGACAGACCTCTCCTTACAGAAAAATAGAAGTGGTAAACAGAACCAAGGTATTGCATGGTCCTCGGACCCAAGCCTATAGTAAAACTATTCACACCATTATACCTGAGTACTAGACAGAACCAAGGTATTGCATGGTCCTCGGACTCAAACCTATGGGGAAACTAGATACTTACAGAAAAATAGAAGTGGTAGACAGAACCAAGGTATTGCATGGTCCTCGGACCCAAGCCTATGGTAAAACTATTCACACCATTATACCTGAGTATTAGACAGAACCAAGGTATTGCATGGTCCTCGGACTCAAACCTATGGGGAAACTAGATACTTACAGAAAAATAGAAGTGGTAGACAGAACCAAGGTATTGCATGGTCCTCGGACCCAAGCCTATGGTAAAACTATTCACACCATTATACCTGAGTACTAGACAGAACCAAGATATTGCATGGTCCTCGGACTCAAACCTATGGGGAAACTAGATACTTACAGAAAAATAGAAGTGGTAGACAGAACCAAGATATTGCATGGTCCTCGGACCCAAGCCTATGGTAAAACTATTCACACCGTTATACCTGAGTACTAGACAGAACCAAGGTATTGCATGGTCTTCGGACTCAAACCTATGGGGAAACTAGATACTTACAGAAAAATAGAAGTGGTAGACAGAACCAAGGTATTGCATGGTCCTCAGACCCAAGCCTATGGTAAAACTATTCACACCGTTATACCTGAGTACTAGACAGAACCAAGGTATTGCATGGTCCTCAGACTCAAACCTATGGGGAAACTAGATACTTACAGAAAAATAGAAGTGGTAGACAGAACCAAGATATTGCATGGTCCTCGGACCCAAGCCTATGGTAAAACTATTCACACCGTTATACCTGAGTACTAGACAGAACCAAGGTATTGCATGGTCCTCGGACTCAAACCTATGGGGAAACTAGATACTTACAGAAAAATAGAAGTGGTAGACAGAACCAAGGTATTGCATGGTCCTCGGACCCAAGCCTATGGTAAAACTATTCACACCGTTATACCTGAGTACTAGACAGAATCAAGGTATTGCATGGTCCTCGGACTCAAACCTATAGGGAAACTAGATGCTTACAGAAAAATAGAAGTGGTAGACAGAACCAAGGTATTGCATGGTCCTCGGACCCAAGCCTATGGTAAAACTATTCACACCGTTATACCTGAATACTAGACAGAACCAAGGTATTGCATGGTCCTCAGACCCAAGCCTATAGTGAAACTATTCACGCCATTAAGCTTAGGTACTAAACGAAACCAAGGTTTTGCATTGTCTAGGGACTTGAGCCTTTGAAGAAAATAACTATCTGTAAAAAAAAAAAAACCGGGGTGTTATCTAGATTCAAGCTATAATACGGTCCTTAGGTTTGTATTGAAAGGGTAACATGTGGTCTCATAAGACTAACTCCAGGATGGAATACAAGTATTGAGCAGAGTAATAGAGAAAGGCAAGCCACTAAGGTAAGAAATAGAATGAAATGAAAGAGAAAGTAAACCAAACTATCCTATGTCATACACCGGTCTCTCCAACTCAGTAGAAAAATTAATTCAATAAACAGATCAAAAGGCTTCAACCGGTGCCTAAGGGTTCTGTCTCAAAGAATCCGCAAGAGACCTCGCCACGTCCTGTAGTACTTCTTGACCCTCAGCTCTAACTCCCCCCAACGTTCTCGAGGGTTCAACTTCCTTGGGGGGTTGGTCAGCGGTAGATATATCTTCGGTGATCTTATTGCGACTCTCAATCGCTGGTAAGGAAGACCCCTCCTCGGGAGCATCAAGGGTGGTCTCGCGAATCGCAATAGGGTAATATACCCTGTCCTCCCTCCTAAGGTCGGATGAAGCATCAATCCCTGCTTGGTTGAGGGCTTCATGCCAGGTCTGAGAGCAGTAATGCCTGTATACTGCAGGAACTTGCGCCCGAAGAATGGATTCAGTCTTGGCTACCCCATTTGCGAAGGCCTCCTCCTCCGCATGTTCTACAGAGCGCTCAGCGTCTATTTTTGCAAATACTGCCTCATCTTTGGCTCTCACAGCCTCATCCCTGGCGTACTCGACAATACCTTGCTCATGAATTGCCTTAGTCAACTCTTTCTTCAGGTAGACGTTGTCTTCCTTGGCATTCTGTAACTGGCCCTCAACGTCTTGCAAGTGGATGGTTTGGTCCTCAGCTTGCTTCCTAGCCACGGCCAGGTCGGAGGCAGCAGTGTCTCTGGCCCTTCTCATCTCCTCTAGGTCCTCGGTCGCCTTTTTCAGGTCGGCCTCAGACTTCTTGAGGGTACTAGCAGCTTTCAAGAACTTGTCGCGCTCTTGTGCCAAGGCACTGCTTTGACCATCGACCTCCTCATCCAACCTGAATAGAGCTTGGATGGCCTGTCGATAAAAAAATAAATAATTCCATAAAGAAAAAGGAAGGCACTAAGCAACAAAACTCGAATAAAGTAAATAAGTACCAAAGGACCCACCATGCCCAGATACTTCTTAAGGTCAAGGACAACCTCTGACCCACTCATATTTTCAAGCTCGGCCATGTTGGTGGGAAGAAGGAGAGACTTCTCCAGAGCATCGGCCACGAGAGCCCCCTCAGCCCCTTGAGATTCCCTTATAGATACGTCATTCATCAGGGGCTGATCATGAAGCATGGCAGCGGGCAGCCAGGCTTGAGCCTCAGACTGTTGGACGATCTTCTTACCTTTCTGTTGACCACCGAGCTTCAGTTGTTTCGGAGGCTTACGAGATTTAACCTTCTCAGGCGGGGAGTAGGATTTACTCCTATCCATTGGCTCCTTACCTTTGGCAAGTCTTTTCCTTTTCGGGTCGTAAGACTTTGTCTGAGGGTCTGGTGCTATAGGGACAGAAGATGACCTAGTTTGCACAGTTGATATCTGGGGCGGAGGTGTTGAGGGCTTCGGCTGCGACTCCTCTGGCACACCCTTCTTGGAACCGCCTTCAAGCAGGTCAAAAAGACTGATTTGGGGCTGTCTTTTTAAACCCATCTCAGCTTGAGTGCCGACTCTTAGAGACTGGAAGTCGGCTTCGGACAAACGAGGGTCTCCTAGATCACCAGAGGGATCCTCGGACTGATCAGCTAGGTTGAACACACTATATTCGTCCTCAGAAGAGCTCAGTTCAACTACCTCCCTCGTCTTCTTAGATTGTCCTTCCTCGGCCACCGTTACTTGTTGAGATGAGGAAGGACCTGCTAACAGAATGCCTTCAGGTATGAGAGACCCCTCAGAAAATGTAAAACCGTCCTCCACCACGGTAATCTGAGTAAGCCGAGGGTCACGAGCCCTAATTACGTATTTCGGGATTGGGAATGATTTCTGAGCTGGGTCGCATCCGAGGATTTTGTGAGCAGCTCTAACCTGATTATCAGTTTCGTTCAGGAAAAGTTTTGACCTAAGAACTATTTCCCAATCCGCTTTGTTGACCAAGTGGAAATGACATGCGAAAGCGTGCGGATCTACAAAAAGAAAAGTGAAACTCTTGTGGTTAATCAACCAAAACAGATATACGGCTATGAAAAACAAAAGTACTGAAATCCCTACTTTAGATACCCCACCTGGCTCCCCCTCTACCGTTGGGCAATGAAAGCCATTGTGCCACTCCCCCGACACTATAAGGAAATCTTGAGTCAACCCCTTATTAGAATCAGGAAGACATTGGATGAGTCGGACCCTGTCGTCCCTTGTCTTCATATAGTACGTCTTACCCCTAAGATGATAAAGGTTGTAGCACCAGTTCACATCATGGTGAGTCAGTCTCAGCCCCATTTTCTCATTCAAGATATCTACACATCCTAATATCCTAAATACGTTCATGGCGCATTGAGTAGGAGCTAGGCGGAAATGCCCAAGGTAGTTAAGAGTCACTGGCCTCATAGGGATTCTCATCCCTCCTTCTACGAAAGCGACTATCGGGATCACAACTTCACCCACTCTCAATGCCACTCCCCTTCTTCACAGTATCTCAAACTCACATTATTGGGTATTCCATAGTCAACCATGAACTTGTTCATCATCTTGTCGGACTCAACCAACTTCTTAAATTTACCCATTCCCCAAGGACGACTAAAAACTCTAAAAGAAGAAAAGAACGAACAGAATCAAGAAAAATTTGGAGTCCCCGGAAGAAGAAGACTTACAGAATTATGAAGATTCTCTTCAGGTAGTTCACAAGTTGAACCAGATTCAAATCATGCACATCAGTGGCCGTAAGCGCGAAAATGAGAAAACCAAGCAGTTCAAACAGGTACATATACTCCCCCTTAGGTTCTCCCAAAATGTAACCGCCTGCCCATAAAAGCAGGAAATCTCCACCGAACGATTACCATCACACCGTCGAAAGTGGGAGACGTGGTGCCGCCAAAATTTAATGCGGGCGCACGTTAAGTCTTGAAATGCCAAAAACGCACATCGGGTAGTTGAAAGGTCGCCGGCGTTATCGCGAAACTAAGTGGGGTGATGCGTCTAGCGGGCCCGTAGGTATCAAAACCCTCCTCCCCGTCTGAGGGAACGTGCAGCAGGGTTTTGAGGGGCTATTGTGGGGTCCATGGGCCTGAGGGCCTCGGCCCAGCGTGTAGTAGGCCCAAGGCCCACGCCGAGGAAGACTGACCATCCGAGGCTATAATGGGGAAGGCCTCTTTTTCGGTTACAAGTCAAGAACCTCCTTATCCTCGGCATGCCAAGGATGAATTTTGGAAGGGACAGGCCCAGGGCAAGCTGTCACCTTCGCACTTAATGCATTCACCTAACCCCTCTGGCCGCATTAATGGTGATACAACCCTTTGGCAGGGCAGCGTTGATCAGAGTGAACCACTTGAGTGCTGATAAGACTTCTGATGGGATGGGCAATCAGAAGAAAGGCGAATAGATGATCAACAGATGGAAGGGCGAGAGAGAACAATGAGGACTATATAAGAAAAGCGAGTAAAGTAAAGAAGGGGGGGGGGGAAGAAAAAAAGAGGCAAAAGTAGAAGGGCACCTCGGCCATGGGCCGAGGAGCATTTCCCGGTTGTAAACTGTTACAAGCATCTTTTATAAAAGAATAGAGGTTTATGCATGGTAAACGACGGCCAGTTCCTAAACTTTCTACCCACTCTCTACAAATTCATTGTTTGGGCTTGTTGGACTGAAAACCCTTTCATATTCTGGGTCCAATCCAAACCGAGTCCCTACAAAACCAAAATTCACATAAACTAATATCTAAAAGTTTCTTGAACAAGAACACCAAAAACACCAACCCAGATCTAAAAGATTCTCCCGTTGTTTCTCTTCTTGTGTTTTCTTAGCAACCAAACATACAAAACACATAGCAATCTTCAAATGAAACCAAAACCCAATAATCACAAAAATACCAAAACACAACATCTCAACCAAAACACAAAAACATCTAGGACCAAAATGGCCAAAAAAACATCTGAGAATGATGTGGAGAGCGAGAGAGAGAGAGGTTTGGGACCAAAATCGACGACTATCATTTTATCAACAGCTTCAGCCAACTTCTAAGAATTGTAGTGGATGAGGGAATCGCCTGGGGGCTGACCAGAAAGGAGAGAAGAGAGAATAAAAGATGATTTGGGTTTAGAGAGAGAGAGAGAGAGGCTGAGATGTGGCTGGCAATGGTTCGGTTTCTCCCTCATCGACCAACAGCGAGCAGATCTACTTATCCCTCTTATGGGTTTTGATCATGGTGGCTTTGGTGCTTAGTGGGCAGCATGGATCGGAGAAAACAATGGGCAACATGGCATCTCCCTCTTATGTGTGTTGTGAAACTCAGATCGGTGGTGGTGGCTGTGGTTTCCTTCCTCACCATTCACTGCCACCAGCCACCATCAAGGTTGCCTCATTGATCTCTCCCTCTATCTCTTCTTTTTTTGGACTCACCTACTCGGTGCCTCTTTCTTTGATCTATGATGGTGTAGGGGGTTTGCGTTGTTCAGTGGTTCAAAATATGTTTGAGTTGTGGTTGAAATTTGATTGTAGGATTTGGTGGTGATGGATCTGGTAGTGGTGGTGCTGGAGGTCATTCGGTTTTGTGTTGGTTGATATGGGTTAGTGTGGCGGATTGTGGTGGTGGTCATTGGATTTGATGGTTTAGGTTTTGATTTTTGTGGAAGAACACAGCACCCATTTTTTATTTAATTTACAATTTATTTTTGGTGGAAGAATGTATACAAATTTTGAAATAGAAATTCTTTGAGTACTGTTCCTGTTATTTGGGTTTGTGTTCTTGTGTTCTTATGATCTGGGGAAGTTTTTATTCTGATTGTGTGAATTTTTTATGGGTTTGTAATAAAGTTTAACTCTTATTGATATAAGAATATGATTCATGTTCTAGGGATGAACACAAGGAACATGAACATGTTCTTCAGAAAAAATAATGAAAGAAATAATTTTTTTTTTAATTTTATTATCATTTTTTATTTTAAAAGAATTTAGAAAAAAAAAAACATGAAAATGTATTTTTTTTAATTATTATTTTATGCTGACTTGGCATTTATTAAATAATAAATAACAATTATTATTATTATTTTATTCGCCACGTCAACATTTACTGTGTCAATAGTGCACTTCGTTTGCCACGTCAGATATTTCCAGCTGTTGACTGACAGAAAGGACCAAAATAACACGCATTAATTGATTTAGAGATTAAAAGTGGTGAAATTAAAATGTAGGGACCAAAATGAAAAAAAAAAAAAAAACCAAAATGTAGAGACGAAAAGTGCATTTAAGCCAAAAACTTATGTACATGTGAAAAAACTATTTGGTCCTTGCTGCTTCTTTGTTCGTTTCTTCCTCTCTTCTTTTCCCCCATTCTTCGCTCCTCTGCTTGCTTTCTTCACTTTTGACTTCTTTTCTTCTTCTTCTTTTTCTTTATTGTTTTTTTTTTTTTTTTGATGGGTTCTTTATTGTTTTTTCCTCGGCTCCTGCTTCCTTTCTTCGCTTCTAAGTTTCAACTCTTTTTCTTTTCTTTTTTTCATTTCACTCACTTTTGCTTCCTTTCTTCGCATCTATCTCTAGTTTTTGTTTTTCGTTTTTTGTTTTCAAATCTGATGCCTTTTTTTTTTTAATTGAAAGATATGTTTCAATTTTTAAAATAAGTAATGCTACATCCACAAACTATTTTACAATATTTTTTACAAAAAGTAGATGTAGCCAACCTCTTATTTGTTTTCATCTAGACTCACCATTAATATCACTTTTTCATTTACCAATAATCACTCACCTCATTAGCAGTTTGTAAAATTTTTTGTATCTCTAGCGTTATTCTTTTTGGAATATGGTTGTAGTTAATTAATATTTGATAGTCATACTTATCTTTTTCTTCTTCTTCATTGTTTTTTTTTTTTTTTTTTTTTTTTTTTTGTGTGTGTTTATCCAGAAATTTTAAAATAAAGTGTGTATCTATTTTATATACATTAATTAAAAAAATTAATGTTATCTAAAAAAAAAAAATGCAATAGGAATATAAGTGTAAATATATACAAACTCGGTTTTCTATCATCCTATTTTTCTTTTTAACCAAACAAAAAAGTTTTCCATCCCTCTATTTTTTCACCCTCCCAATCAAATACAAATGAAGGAGACTAAAATTTTTTCTATTCTCCCATTTTCCTATCCCCAAACCAAAAGAACCCTAAAGAGCATGTTTCATTGATAGAGCCACAAATTTAATTATTTGACACCATAAAAAACTATTTTATTTATTTTACCTTCTCACTTTACAAAACACCTAACATAAGTAGTTTTATTTTAACTTTTAACACAATAAAATAATATATTTATTATAATAAAATAATATATCCAGATAAATAAACAGTCATTACAACCACTCTTGCAAGTTTGGCCTTCTATTTTTCTTTCTATTTGAACACACTGACTGCTTCCAAAAAAAAAAAAAAAAAAACACATTGACACACAACTTTGCGGTGGAAAGTTGACTTGACTAAAGTAGTCAACACGGGAGCCAAACTTGCTTTCAAACCACGGCAAAGGACAAAAATCCAACCACTACTCATTTGGCAGAAGAAAAAAAATATACATCCAACAATTTCTCCACTAAACCACTCCTCAATAACAAGAAGGTATTGGATAGTTCAAGAATCTTCCAACTCTCCTAGCAGCTTCGTTAAGCTATATATGGTTACTTAGATCACGACACATGTTAATCCTTTTTTTTATTTATTTTTGAAAAATTACATTTTAGATCAATAGTTGAGAGAGTATTACGAATGCAACTTTATAATTTCAAAAGTAACAAATTAAATCATGAACCCGATAGATACTAATTTCGTAGAAAGAGAGAGAGAAAGAGAGGATCCCTTGATAAATTTGTAACTAGCAATACACAAAATATAAATAGAATATCATATGAAATATCATAAATAAACAATAAATTCACCAAAATAAAACTAGACGAGTATATAGCAATTCTTGATTATACAAAAAACTTGAAAAAAAAAATACTTGTATCTCTTACATAATTTTTATTCACAATACTTGTTACTGTTGTTTCTATAAAAAAGTTTTTCAAAATTAAAATTGATATAATTGTACTTAAAGCTATTCATAAAATTTCAAAGTTTAAATTACTTACTTTCAAAATTATATATATATAGGATTTAATTTGAGGGTTCCTTTCGTGAATCTCGTATGTCTCATTAGAAGTGTGATATCAAAAGACTAATGCGATCCACATTTTATAATGTGACTTAAGAAACCCTTTAAGGGACCATTATCCCTGTCGTTTTGATGGCTACAGGAAATTTTGTTCACAGTTCACACTTAGAACTTTCTCTGCAATTTAAACTTGTTTTTAACACGTCTTGCACGCAAGTCAGGCTACACAAGCTTTGGTCTTCACGTCAAGACAATAACCAGGAAATTCCTAGGACAATTACGACCCAACCTAATTGAAATTATAGCACTCATGTAGTCATTGACTAGTAGGGGTCAATTTTTTTGCATATCCAACTCTAAAAATTACTCGGATCATTATATGTAAAATTGTGTAAATTTGCATTGTTGCTATATTAATTTTGTAAATATATATGATTACCATTCACATGCAAATCCATTTTTTAATACATCTTTATTCAGAGAGACAGAGAGATGATTTGAGAGAGTAATAAAAAATTGATAAAGAAATTATAGTTTAATAAAATGTAGTGTAAAATACATAATTTAATATAGATGTTTTTGAAAAATGGTTGTGTAAAATAGAAAAAATAGATACATCAAGTTTTGCACTGATGTGAGTAATTCCCAAAAGCAAAAAAGAAAAGGAGTAGGAAAAAGACAGTTAATTCAATTGTAAAAACAAAACATATGCACACTTTTCATGTTCTCTCTAGACAGAAAATTGTTAAGTACTTTTTATTACATCTATATGATATTTTTTTCTTCTCACGTGAATGGTGAGTTAAACCATAAATATATATAATGGGACTCACTATTATGTTAGAAGAAAGAGTTATACTCACTGAATATTGAGTAATTACTAGCAAAAAACGTTGGACTCACCCAAAAAAAAAAAAAGTGTGTAGAACCTGCAGCAATCCGTAAAAGTTTTGGTGAGTGTGTGAACTCTAATTTTTAGAGATGTGAACAATGACTGGGAAAAGCAAAGAACACCTACAAATTTGAAGGGTGAAGCAGACATCTCAAGCCATATGTTTCTTTTTCTTTTTCTTTTTCACCCCTAAAGTTGACGGACCCTTGTACCCGGATAGAACCCGAGCTCTCTCCTCTATAAGGAGAGGAAAAAAAAAAAGCCATTGAGCCCCAAAAAAAAAAAAAAAACACTCTTGGCTAGCCATATGTTTGATCATGAATGATCAACTATCAATTCATCAAATAAAATGAACCATGTGTAACACATTCATCTTATTTAATTTTTTTTTTTTTAATAATTTAAAGAGAGAGAGAGAGAATCAAATGTGGCACAAATTAGTAAAGCTTCTGGAGAGATATATTAGTGCATAAGCAACTTTGTTTAGTTCTATTTTTATTTATCATGACTGAATTATGTAATTACTTCCTTGAAATACTGAAAAACATGTCCAATGTACAACTTTCACCATAAGTAAGTTTCTAAGCATCCCATATCAAGATCAACAACATTCCTCTTCCAAATGTTGCTAATAAGTTCTTGTTTTTATTGGTTATTTTTTTTTGGGTGCCAAATTCACTTGTAATTCTGCTTACTTTTCATGTATGTTTGGATTACACTGTAATTGGGTAGAGTGCTTTAGTGTTGGTCACTATTGCTAAGAAGACCATTTCATTCTTGCAAAATGCAAGGCTTGCCGGCAAGTTCAACATGTGTCTAGAAATATTTTCTAAACTTAGGCTTGTATTGGTTTAGAAAATATTTTTAAGAACTTTTTATGCAAAAATTAAAAAGTAACCGTTTTTTTTCTTACCACTTTTTATATTTCTCATAAAAATGATATAAAAAGTTTCATAAAATAGTCCATTAATAAATGGACTAAGAACGCTTGTTAATCATCAATAGTAAAAAGAAAACATATGCAAAAGTATCTTTATATGTTTACATTATACTTGTAATCTAAATTTATATTGTAAACACACAAAAATGACAAATGTTGTAGATACTTGAAAAAATTCACAATATTTACCATTTTTTGTAAACGTATACAACACTTGGTGTATACAATGTAAATTTACATTGTACCATTACAATGTGAAAGAAGAATACCCCCATGTAAAAACCAAAAAATTTTCAAGTGGTTGTGTGGAAACTGTGGGGCTCTTGACATCCAATTTCTCCACGCTTACCAGGAGAAGATGGACTTTGTAAGTAGTAGTTTGCTACTACATATATTGGGAACACATAGTCACACGACTCACACCCTTCACTAAACCCAAATAAAACGACCCTTTTTAATTGCTCTGCCTCTAAAGTCTATACTCATATTTTTCCACATTCTAGAATATGGATAAGACAGAGAAGGATGAATCTCTCAGCCCTATCTCACTTCTTGTGTTCCTTTCACTTCTCATAATACTTAGTTGGGTCACTATACTCCGAGACTTATTCTCAAGTTTTCGGCTTATACCTCAAATCTTCATAGACTTCTTTTATGGTGCATGGAAGTTTTGGAATGAAAGAAAGGCCACAATTCAGGAAGCTTCAATCCAGAAACTTTGCACCCATGAAAATGTGGATGGTGAGAAGCTTTCTGGAGAAGTGGAAATGGTGCTTAAAGAGGAAGGTGATGAGAATAAGCTATCTGTGGGAGAGGTGAAGATAGTGATGGAGAAACTTGGAACATTATGTGATGACCACCCTGATGCTGAAAATTTTGAAGAGGGGATGGGTCCAGATGAGATTGCGGGGCTGTTTGAGGAGGAGCCAAGTCCAGAGGAAGTGAAAGAAGCATTTGATATTTTCGACGAGAACAATGATGGGTTCATTGATGCAGGGGAGTTAGGAAGAGTGCTCTGTTCATTGGGGCTCATGGAACCTCTGGAAGTGGAATGCCAAAGGATGATCAGAGTCTTTGATGACAATGGAGATGGACGCATTGACTTCAAAGAATTCGTCAAACTTGTGGAGCACAGCTTCTACTAAATGACACTCCCAAGTCCCAACTCTCAAGCCCTCTTCTTCTCACATTAATGGTAAATCTCACTATAAATTTAAATAACGGGACTCACTATTATGTTAGAAAAGCAAGTTTTACTCCTGGAATATTGAATAATTACTCGCAAAAAAAGGGCTGGACTCACATCAAACAAAAAATAGGAGTATGTAGAACACCCTGCAGGCTGCAGCATTCCATGGGAGTTTTGGTAAGTGCGAACCCTTAAAAGCAGCTGGATTTTTTTTTTTTTTTTTTTTAAATTTCTTTTTTGAGGGAGCTGGAATTTTAACTAAGATGTCAACTAATTTTAAGAGACATTGACAATGACTTGGGAAAATCAAAGAACACCTACAAATGAAGGGTGAAGCAGACATCTCAAGCCATTATGTTTCTTTTTCTTTTTCCCCACTTCAAGTTGAGGGAACCATGTACCGGAATAGAACTCGAGCTCTCCTCTATGAAGAAGAGTTAAAAAAATGCCATTAAGCCCCAAAAAAAAAAAAAAAATCACTCTTGGCAAGCCATATGTTTGATCATGAATGATTAACTATCAATTCATCAAATGAAATGAACCAAGTGTAGCACATTCATCTTTTTAAATAAAAAATAAAGAGAGAGAGGGAGAGAGCTTAATTTCCTGTCAAATTTATTTGTAATTCTACTTAATTTTCATATATTTTTGGATTTCATTATAATTGGATAAAGTGCTTGAACCCTGGTCACTGTTGCTAAGAAGACCATTTTGCTCTTGTGAAATGCAAGACTTGCCAGCAAGTTCAACGAGTGTCTGAAAAAGGAAAAGCCTTTTCCATTGCAATTCATGAGCACTTCACTCTTGTGACTTGCTTAGGGGTAGAACATAGTTGTTTATGTGAAACGTTTTGATATTCCTAGTTCCGTTGGTTGTCAGTTGCCTATATTAATTTCAAGACACAATGTTCTGTCTCTTGGATAGTAGTTACAAAATATCAAACAAACACTTCTTTCTTATCTCTTTCTTACTCTATACTCTTCGCTCTCCCCCTCTCTCTCCTTCTCTCTAAAATCTATTTTCTTGGACAACTTTGAATCAGTTTCTCCAAATAAGTGTTCCTCTATTTGCGAACCAATCTTAGAACCAGGACTTCTCTTATCAAGTGCCAAATCAAGTTCAAAGGTTAAATACATTTTCGCATTCTCATTTTACAACGTTTTTTTATCCTTTTTGATTCTTCCAGAATAAATCTCTCATAAAATAAAATGTCAGATTATACACATTCAAAATCCAAACCAACAGTTACAATGAAGAGGCAGTAAAACAGACAATAATACTACAGTTGCAATGTCTCACTTACATGAGTAGTTACGAATTTGTCATAGTTACGGCTTAAAAAAAAAAAAAAAAAAAGCCTCTTGCACTGTATTCATTCAGCAAAAACTCCAGTTCATACTTCATCCTCTTTTTATACATACCTTCTTCTCTCTCCCTCTCTACGTGCCTTATTTCCTATAATTAACACTAGATAAGAGCACGGCCAAGTCAACAGCAACAAAACACAAAAGAATGCAAATAAAAGGGGAAAAAGAAGGCCTCAGTTTAAATAGGGGAACAAGGCTCACAATTTCGCAAAACTTTCCCTCTTTTTGTCCAATTTATCTTTGGAATGCTTTCTTTAAAAGCAAAAACAAAAGAACTTCACCGGTGATGAAGGTTGGCAATCTAGAAATTCTACTTTAGAATAATTTAAGTGTATATGTGTATGAAACTCTTTGGAACTTTAAATCTCCGTCCTTACCTCCATACCCTGTTAAATTACCAGTTATCCCAAAAATTTAAGCTATTGGGATGTAGTAAATTTAATCATTTAACCACACAATTCTAATATTTCCCCTCATGTGTGGGCCGAAACTATTTTTTAATAGATAAGACTCAACACGTGAGATTTTAAATTGGAGGTAGAGTGGAGGAAATGGGAATTGAATACTATGTTAAATTATCTATTGTCCTAAAAACTTAAGTTATTAAGATATGATAAATTTAATTATTTGACCACACAATTCTAACATACCCCACAAGCAATTATACTTGCAGAGTGATTATCATGCAAAGGGTGCGCAGTGGTACCGCCAGTTACTTCTTAAATCTTAAACCCAATGACCACTGTTTTTAAATCTATTGCTATTCAGGCCTAAGTAAGACTCAAACCCACTCTAACTTCAGTTCACCTTCAAATTCATTTGTCCACCATCTTTCTCTGCGTTGAAACTTGATTTAGGAAACTTTCTGGAAGTGCATCATTAAAAGTATAGGGAAGTGCATCATTAAAAGTATAGTCCCTAGATACTTGTATATTTACCAAAATGCCACAAGTGATTTAAAAAAAAAAGGAAAAGAAAAAAAGACAAAGTTTAGCTATAAAACTTGTTGTAACCTAAAGCTATAACCTTACTCAATAAAATAAACATTACTATTTATTTTGAAAATTTAACCGTTGAATTGCATATTCTTTACGCTCTTAATACACATTTCAAAATTTTGTATCAATCGAATTTTATTTACTATATAATTTATAAGCCTATATTTTATATATAATTTTAAATTATAAAAACTTGCAATTTAAATAATTTATTGATGACATAGCTATTGATCTTTAATTTTCTAAAAATTTTGCAAGCATGAAGGATATAAAAAGAAGATGTAATCCAATGGTAAATTTGTAAGTAAGGTTGTAACTTTAAGCTACAATTAATTTTGTTACTAAACTTTGTCCAAAAAATAATTGTAATATATATATATATATATATAATTTTTTGGGTAGAATTTTGTAAAATCTTTACTTGTATATATAGCTATATATGTATGAATAATAATAAATTTTATGTTTTGCACAAATTTTCTGTATATATAATTAAATGATTTATTTTGTATATTCTTTTTAAATGATGATAAAGAATTACCAATTACTTAAATAGTAATTCATTTCTTATTGTCCATTCTTTTCTTTTCTTAAAGTTATACAGTGTACCTATTTATGATTACAATTTTTCTTACTTTTTTAAATAATATTAATAATTTTCAAATGGTATTACATAATTGTATTATCAATGCCATCACTAATTTACTAGTATTTCATGCATTTTAGTTAACTACTTCAGTTCAAAAATATTTATATAAAAGCTATCCAAATTTATAAATATTGAAAAATAATTAAAATTGAAAGAAGAAATTACCACAATATTTTGGGAATAATTTTTTTTTTAATTTTCTATTTTAATAATTATTATATGATGGGTACTTATTATTGCTTCTTACACCTATAATAATAATAATAATAATAATTTTAATACAAACTTAGAATGAGTCATACAAACAGTAAATCCAGTATATATAAAATAGTAAGGAAATATATATATATATATATATATATATAAAATAAAAAATAAAAACTAGCAACGGTTTTGTGGGTCCGCTCACCATAGGAACCTCATTAGTTCTATGAAATTCTTCATCTGTGTAAACTTGTCACAATTCATTCTGTAATATTGAATCGGATCAGAGAAAGGACCCACTTTAGCAAGGAAACTGAAGCATACTAAAATCTTCAATAGCAAAATAATTCACACACTTGCCTATGCTCAAACCTGTGAAGATTGAACAACAATTTGAAAAAACCTATCCTATCTAATTTTGTTTGCAAATTCAGGACATACATAACATACCTATGATGAAAATAATAAACAAATAAACTTCTTTTTTAAATAGTGTTGTTTAATTTTTAATGAATAAACAAATGGAAGGGTACATCAGCTGTAATAACAAAATCATGGTTTGAGACATCCACGTATTGTTTTTTAGTATTGATCAATATATGATCAATGATTAAGATGATAAAATTGTGGGGTGTTGGAATATTTATTCAAAGCATAAGCTTGCTATCTTGCTTGATAGTGTCCAACATGACAACGTATAAAGTATATAGAATAACCAAATAAAAGACAAATCATTATAATGTGATATAAAATTCAACTATCACATAACATCACTTTGGGCCTTAAAAGGTTCCAATCAACATTGTAGAAAGACTCAAGTCATACTATAATATAAAACCGACTAATACAGTGTTCCTATATAATATTATTACACGACTCAAACGATACAATTTAAAATGAAAGACATTTGATACACAAGTCTTGCTCTTGAACCAGCCTTAAGATTCCTCCAATTGCATCTAAAACCATAGCATACAAAAAATAGGAAATACAGCTCGATAATAAAGTAGAACCTAGAAGAATATGCTTGCAGTAAAACAAGTTGGTGGTCAATTGTATACAAATAATATTTAATGTAAAAAAAGAATGTAAGAAAATATAAAAGTTTATTATGTTTGTGGCATAGCTAAGCATGCTTATTGAATAGCCACAACATCAAGTAACCTTTTTTTTTGAGAAAGAACATCAAGTAACCTTGATCTAAAAAAGAAAGCAAGTAATTATGTGCATCAAGTAGTTTTCCACTATATTATATAACCATGATTTTAAAAACTAGACCGGACATACCGGTTTGACCAGTTCAATCGGGAATCAAGCACCAATTCAGTCCAGTAAAATCGGCCAAAATCGGTCAAAAACCAAGTTGAATCAAGAACTGAGGACAAAAATGATTTTTTGCCCTAGTCCGGTTTTTAAAATCATGCATATAACTTATAAAATGACAATATACTAAATCAAAAAATGTATCAAAGTAAGTCTACGGCCACATATTTAGGTTGCCTTGGATCAGCTCACCCAACATGGCTAATACATTCAAACTATTTCCTACAATGTAGGAACTTTCTACCTACAAGTTTTCACAAACCATCCTAGGAAATTGGGAATGATGCAAAAGTCTCAAAGCAACATGACTTAAAAAAAAAAAAAAAAAATCTAAACATATTCACAATTAATTAAATTAGTTTCAAAATTTTGATTTAGTAAATTAAGAGAAAACCATTTTTCCATCAAAAGAAGAATTAATCAAACTTTATCTCTGGTGTAGTTTGTAAAAAGTTAATAATAATAATTTCCATAATTTTCTCCAATATTACAAGTAATAATACGAAAATTATAATAAATATTTTTTTCTCAAAAAATCAATATTAAGCAAAACAAAATTTATTTATTTCCTAGGAAAGAGAATAATAAAAAGTAGGGGCTTTGTGGAAACACTCTTATGCTACCCACTTTATTCACAATTTCTTGCCAAAATAAAATAAGTGAATTTCTTGGGAATTTAACATGAATTTCTTTGGACTTACTAAATTGTATTGGTTGCTCATGGACATATCTCTCATACATGTGTGCATTTTTGGAGAGAGAGAGAGAGAGAGAGAATTCTGAACATACTTACCAAATTTGAATATAGAGTAGTTATTGGATTTTGTTTGTAAACGTTTCAATGCCCTTTGATATGCTGTTTGAACCACTCATGTAAGCAAGTCGCAAAACCAGAGTGATCCTTTATTTATCATTTATTTTATATTTCTCTACGCATCCATTTAAGCCTTGTGCAGCCTTGTGATATATTGGGTCATCTTCGTTATTGTACTCTGACATGCAGTAATGAATTACTAATGATAACTCCTCTTGAAACACCAAACTCGGTACTTTTCATCTAGATTTTCTTCAGAAATTTCAATGGCTGCTTCAAGGCAAGTATGAAATATGGTTTTCTCACTATCAAGTTTAGAGGGACGAGGAAACATGATTCGAAGTGAAGAAGGATGGAAAGATGTACAGATAAGCTCATTAGCTTGCACTTCCACAAGAATAATGACAACCAAATCTATCATACCAACATAAATTTTCTCATAAATTTCCTAGCCATCGAACTTTTTCTACTATAGGATTTCTTTTATTATTTATTTGGGCAAATTACAACTTAATTACTTATGTGTGGTTTGGTTGAAATTTAAGTTACTTATCTGTGGTTTAAAATTTGGTAGTTTACTCACCTGGGGTTTGACTAAAATTTAAGTTGTCTACTTATGGTTTGAAATTCCATGATGCAAGTGCTCCGAGGGATAGTTTTTGATCTTATTTGATCTTGTATTTTTATGTTTTTTGTGTTTTTAGAGGAGAGAAACATAAAAATGGAGTAAAATGACATATTTAGCTTTGCTTTTAACAAATGTAGGTTATAGAAATCTAACTGAGCTAATCTCAAGTGAGTAAAGTGTCAAATTTCAAACCACAAGTAGATAACTTAAATTTCAACCAAACCACTAGTAGGTAAATTGTAATTTTCCCTATTTATTTCGAAGTTATACAAAACTAATAGTAGGACTTATACCCATATACAATGGCATGATTTATAAATTGGTTCTTCCCCCCAAAAAAGAAGTATTGCTTAAGAATTGTGACTTTTAGAAAGTATTAGTATGAGTAATGTCTTCTAGTTGACGTCAAAAAGTTTCATAATAAATTTTATGCTTAACATGTTTCATTTCACAAAAGTAAAATCTACTTGTAAAAGCGCAATTACTTTTAGGACAAAGTTTAGTTACAAAATTGGTTGTAGCCTTAGGTTACAAACTCACTTAATAAAATAAATATTATTGCATATTTTGAAAATCTAACCGTTGAATTACATGTTCTTTACGCTCTTAATGCACATGTCAATTTTTGTGTCAATCGGATATCATTTACTATATAATCTATAATCTTATATTTTATGCATAATTTTAAATTATAAAAACTTGCAATTTAAAAATTTATTGATGGCATAACTATTAATCTTTAATTTTCTTGAAATTTAGCAAACATGGAGAATATAACAAGAAGATGCAATCCAATGGCGGATTTGTCAAAATTCACCTCTAATAAAAAGATATTGAGTGAGTTTGTAGCCTAAGGCTACAATTGATTTTATAGCTAAACTTTGTCTTTAGTTTTAAATGAATGTATGAGAATACATGATCTAATGATTATAATTTATTAGATCATTGTACTTATTTTATGGACTTTTGAAAGTAATATTAGGATATATGATGTCTAAATTATTCTAATATTATTAATATGAAAAGACTATTATCAAAAAAATATTAATGAAAAGATAGCATATATGAGAGAAGCAAAGTGGTATCCCCCTCCAATAAACAACTACCCCTTATATTAGTCAATGTTAAAAATCTATGGGAAGAACTCACCCTTAAAAATCGGCTTCCAAGAAGAGGGTGCCTAAGAGTTTATAAACACATAGTTAAGCTTATACTTAATCCATATGGGACACTAGGATCATAATATACCACCACGCTCCGTAACTAACGTCCACGATAGTTCACTCTAGCTACATTGACCCGATGGTAGCATACTCAATGAGCTACGTTCGATTACTCAACGTGGTGGTTGGCTCTGACACCAAATGTTAGGAACTCATGGGTAGAACTCACCATTAAAAACCGACTTGCAAGCTAGGGGAGGGTACCCAAGAGTTTATAACACATGTTTAAGCTTATACTTAATCCATGTGGGACACTTGGATCATAACAGCCAAACGTCCCTTTCCATTTTTAAAGAGCTACAATTCCCCCCCTCCTTTTCTTTTTTAGTGACCCTCCTTCCTATTAATAATATTAATTCATGTAATTGGTTTTGGAAATTACTCCTCTCCCACTAACCAAATCCAATAAAAAAGTCTACTACATTTTATATATTTGGGTCCCATATTTGACTGCTTGATGAAAAAATTTGCACTTATTCTTCATTTTTGTTTCCTCATTTTTTTTTAATAAAAAAAGTTAAGCTTCTTCCATTTGTAATGGGGCATTTATTTGTTAAGTCTACTTGTAAAAATGCGATTAGTTGTAAATGAATGTGTAAGAATTTATTAGATCATTGTACTTATTTTAAGGACTTTTAAAAGAGTTTTTTTTTTTTGGGAGAATGAAGACTACTATTTTAATAAAAAAAAAAAATCAGTCAAGATTAGCAAAGAGTACATCATAGAGGTGTGGTGGAATATCCTTCACCCATACCGACAAACCTCTAACATGTTTAGCATGTTTAGCTAGGTTGTGTGCTACTCTATTACCACTTCTACGAATATGGTTGAAAGCAATACATTTATTTGTAACTAGAGTGGATTTAGCAGATTCAAGAAGATGACCATAAGTTGTCAGTAAGGCTTCTGTGCTTTGGAGAGTGTTTATAACTGCTTCTGAATCCCCTTCGATCATAAACTCGTTAAGACCAAGTTCCTGTGCGAAGGTTATTGCTCTTGCAGCAGCCATGGCTTCCACAATGACAGGTGAAAACAGCAAGGGAGCTTGTGCTGACAGTGAAGTAATGGCATGTCCTTGGCAGTTGTGGACAACCACACCTATACCAACCATGCCCAACTCCAGAAAGACGGCACCATCAAAGTTCAATTTGACACAATTTGTTGAAGGAGGACGCCACTGAGTACGGTTCTAAGGTCTTGTAGCTGCTGCGTGATTGATGAGGGATTGTTGGCTTTGTTGGAAAGTTGTAAGGGCCTATGATGCTTGTTGAAGGACCTGGTTTTTGGGGAAGACATTTGAGCTTACTCAGAGTTGATTTCCTTGGTGCCATATCATCCACAACACCATAGCCATGAGGTCCACATTCTTCCTTTTCTCATGAGCCAAGTTGATCAGGTCCATCATGTTTAAAGCACCAAGTTGACTTTGATCTTCAAAGCCTGGAGTGCTTTCCTAAATTTCATCCAATGTGGAGCAATTCCATAGTGCATGGGCACCTATTTCGGACTCTAACCCACATTGTTCACATCTGTCCTCATTTAGAATCTTCCTTTTCAACAGGTTGTGCTTAGTTGGAATGGCTTCTTTACAAACCCTCCACATGAAATTCCGCACTTTGCTAGGAACATTGAGCCCCCAAATCAGCTTCCAAACTCCATTTTGCTGCTGCGAATTACCTGCAGGAACAAACATAGAGTTTAGTTTGGCTAGGAACTTAGAACCTGAGTTTACCGTATAGTTACCTGAGGGGTTGAAAGGCCAAATGATTTTGTCCTCCATTGGGTTAAGGCTCAAAGGGATGCTGAGAACCAATGCAGCTTCTTTAGGTGACAATAAGCCGTGCACTAAATTCACATCCCATGTTCTTGTACTCATATTGATGAGATCAGAAACTCTACCGTCTTCAAAAACTAGTACAATATCTGAAAGAACCCGTGGATGCTCTTGTGATGGTAACTATGCATCATTCCAAATACTAATAGCCTCACCACACCCAACCCTCCATCTTACACCTTTTAGTAGGACATCTCTTCCTTTTAAAATGCTATGCCAAGCGTGTGAGCCAAAACTAGAGTCTTGAGCTTCGCATATACTACAGTTTGAAAAGAACTTCATTTTGAAAACTCTATAGAATAGGGAATCCTTATTATGAAGTAATCTTCATGCTTGCTTTGCCAAGAATGCATCATTAAAATTGGCTAGATCCTTGAAACCCATTCCGCCTTCTTTTTTTGGAAGACAAAGTGTGTCCTATTTCACCCAGTGAACTTTCCTCTGTTCTCCTTTCTGTCCACACCAAAACCTTTGTATTAGGCTCTCAATTTCTGAATAAAGCCCTATTGAGAGTTTGAAGCAGCTCATGGTGTAGGTTGGAATAACCTAGACAACTGCTTTAATTAAAATCTCCCTTCCAGCTTGTGAAAGAAGTTTTTCCTTCCACCCCTGCAGTTTTTTCCAAACTCTTTCCTTTATATAATTAAAGCTTGATTTTTTGTTTCTACCTACCAGCGAAGGTAACCCCAAGTATTTTTCATACTAAATAATTTCTAGAACACCCAATGCCAACTTAAATTGATTTCTAGAATCAACCTTTGTAGATTTACTGAAGAAGATTGTTGTCTTGCTACAGTTAATCTGTTGACTTGAGCATTTCCCATACACATCTAATATGTCTAAAACTCGATGGCATTCCTCAATGGTGGCCCAGCAAAACAGCAAGCTATCATCTGCAAACAAAAGATGGGTTATACATGGACTATTTCTACAAAGAGAGTAACCCTTTATATGTCCTTGGTGAGCTGCATTATTGAGAAGCCCATTAAGACCTTCAGTACAAAGTAGGAATAAAAAAGAAGAGAGGGGATCACCTTGTCTGACACCTCTTGATGGTGTGATCATGCCCTTTGGTTCCCCATTCACTAGTATTGAATAGGTCACTGTCTTGACACATAGAATTATGAGGCTGATCCAATGATCTGTGAATCCCATTTTTTCCATGACTGATTGTAAATATGTCCACTCTACTTTGTCATATGCTTTGCTCATGTCAAGCTTGATGGCCATGTATCCTTCCTTCCCTGTGTGTCTCTGCATACTGTGTAAAGACTTAAAAGTTACCAGAATATTGTCAGAAATAAGATGACTTTTAGTAAAAGCACTTTGATTCTCAGTGATAATATTAGGCAAAATTTTCTTAAGTCTATTTGCTAGAACTTTTGAGAAAATTTTATACAAAACATTACACACATTGATTAGTCTAAATTCAAATGCAAATTTGGGATTTTTCTTTTTTGGAATGAGTATAATAAAAGTGTGATTGAGATGTTCAGGTAGAGTGGCAGAATTAAGATAATGCAACACAGTATTAGAAATATCATCACCAATTAAATTCCAATAGTGTTGATAAAAGAAGGGAGGCATACCATTTGGCCTTGGGGCCTTTAGCAGGGCCATTTGGTTAATGGCTTGCTTTACCTTAAGAGGAGTGAACACATAAGAAAGCCTGGAGTTCATCTCCTTAGTAATCACAGTCTAAATTAAGTCAGTAGCCGAGGCACAAAATTGCTAGTTTGTTGAACTGAGGAGGTTCTGATAGTACTGCACTAGACATTCAGCTATCCCCTCATTATCCTCAACCACATGGCCAATGGAGTCCTTTAACTTTCGGATTAGGTTTTTCCTCTTCCTTTGTGAAGCGTGGCTATGAAAGAATTTTGAGTTTCTGTCTCCAAATTTTGCCCACATGATTTTGGATCTCTAGAACCAGAGTCTATTTTCCTTATCAACCAACTCAGCTATTTCCTTCTTCAGTTCTCTGACCTGTAGATTACTTTCGGATCTCATGGCTACTTTTTCAGCCTTTTTTAATTCCATTCTCTTACGACTTAACACCATTCTAACATTGCCAAAACAATTCTTGTTCCATACTCTTAATTCTTTACCACATTTGTCAATTTTACGAATGACATGATCATGAACTCCCTCCTCTCTTGATAGCCACACAGCTTCTACAATATCCGAGCACCCATGATCCGTGAGCCACATTTCTTCAAACCTGAATGGTTTAGAGAATGAAGGAATATCCAAACCATCCAAGGTGATCCACAGTGGCAAGTGATCTAAGGAGTCCGAATGCAAATGGTGAATTTTTGTACCTGAAAATTTCATAAACCAATCATGGTTGGCCAACCCTCGATCTAGTCTCTCCCACAGTGAATGGCCATCAGCAAAATGCTTTCTCCATGTGAATTGGTCTCCCATATAACCGAGGTCAAGAAACCCACACTCGTCAATGACATCTCTAAAAATTTGTATCTGAACTTGGCTTCTATTATTACCTCCCAATTTTCCTGAGTGCCTTGTGATTTCATTAACGTCTTCGGTGCAAAGCCAAGGGAGGTTGCGTTTAGTATTGAGTAACCGAATTTATTCCACACTTCAATTCTCCTGTGTGTTGCCAGCTCACCATAAAAACATGTGAATCTCCATGCTTTATCACTGCCTTTATTGATTATTGAATCTATGTGATACTTGGAAAAGGAATCTTCATGTACATCAATAGAGTTCTTCCAGTATAGAGCCAAACCCCCACCACCTCTAAGATTTCTTTCCACGTAGAACAGATTATCAAACTTGATGTTTCTTTGAACTTCTTTTAGCCTAGCTTCATCCGCCCATGTTTCGACTAAAAACACGATGGAGGGATCTTTAGCCCGAATCAATACTTCAAGCTCCTTCCCTGTACGCAGGTTCCCAAGCCCGCGACAGTTCCATACTAAGAGACTCATTATGCTTAGTGGGGCTGCTGTGCAGCCTCCACCATTTTATTTTGTTGACATTTTTCCGTTGAAACCTATAGCTTCTTGGTAGGTAACTCGAGAAGAAACTCCAAATCCTCTTCTCTGTTTCTTTTTGCGGCCGTTGGTCCCTAAGTAGTTTCAGTGTCCATGATGTTATCACGTGCTAACTTTTTCCATGTGTGTAAAGTTCTATTTGCTAGATGGAATGAACTCTCTATCACGTGAGTATCTTGTTCCTGAATTAATAGAGTGTAAGCTGGTCGAGAGGGGGTTGACGTTGCTTCACTGTTTGCTAAAGTATGTGAGGTATCATTTAAGTTGGGTGCCACATGTTTTTCACCGTTGTCAAATTTTCCCATAGCAACATCTATTTCCTGTATCTACACATCAAAATCAACGAAATTAATGTGGCAAGAAGATAATATTGACTTAGGATCAATTACCTCATTTAATGGGGTGCTGATTTTCTGGGATTTTTGCATGAGCAACACCTCTGTTTCACTAGTTTCCATGTCTGGGTGTTGTATCCGATCAACCCCTTCCTTCTCGTCCGGATCAGGCCTTGTCGTGTTCATTTTCGATGATCTGACCGCTGTTTTAGTTGACTTATTGGATGATTTTGTTGCTCCCTCCAATCCGTCACCCATACCAGAGACCATGGTTAAAGGAGTTTTCCCCGGATTGAAAGGCATTGCCCTCAACCATGGTCCATATTCATAAGGCATAGTTTTTTCCGTGTCTTTCCTTGCTAACCAGACATCGTAATCCTTCCCGTCATGTGAAATCAAACCGCACCTATAACAAAAATTGGGTAATTTTTCATACTTGAATGAAATCTAGATTTCTTCATTATCATCCAGTGCGACTCTTCAACCTCGATAGAGAGGCTTTAAGACATCGATCTCCACCTGAACACGTAAAAAATCACTCCCCACCAACTCATTAGGATTCTCACATGGTGTTACTTGACCGAGAGTTTCTCCTAGTTCGATTGCCATCTCAGGATCCAGCATACGCATCGGCAAACTGTATATTTGCACCCAAAATTTCAGTTTCATGAACCTCATGTATCACGATGGTGTAGAGCCATCAAACCTCTATAGAAGGACCACGTGTTTATCAAAAGTCCATGATTCATTGGCAAGAACCTGTTCTGCATCTGCTTCGAGTTCAAAGACGAATAAGAGAATATGATCTCTCGCTTTACGCACTTTGAAATCCTTTTTGGCTCTCCATAGGGGTTTGAAAGTGTGACCTATTGCTTCCACGTTGAGAGCTCTTTTTGTAAGAAACTTGGCAGCCAGTACACACTCCTTGCTTCATAGATTTTTGGATCTTGACAGACTAAGTTTTACATCCTCCTCGTCTGTCAACGATAGCTTTTTCTAGTCATACAGGATTTCTTCCATGGGGGTTTCGCAGTATTGAGAAGGTAGAGGGAGAAGAGATTAGACCACACGTACAGAGGACGGAGGTTAAAGGAAACCTTACTGGTATGAAAGGTTAACAGAGGGGAGGTTTTATCATTCCGGGGAAGATAAGGAGGATTCTACGCTCTTGAGTCTTAGAGAGAAACTAGGGCGAGAAAAAAAAGTAACAATAACTTTTAAATGAAAATATTGATTTGAAAGAATTATAAACAAGTGATATTAGAATATTAGGATATAAGAGGTCTGGATCATTCTAATATTATTAATATGAAAAGACTATTATCAAAACAATATTAATGAAAAAGATAACATATACAAGAGAAGCAAAGAATTACCCCCCTACAATAAACAACTACCCCTTATATTAGTCAAACATCCCATTTCCATGTTTAAACTTTAAAGAGCCATAGTTCCCTCCTTCCTTTTCTTTTTTAGTCACCCTCCTTCCTTTTAATCTCTCTCTCTCTCTCTCTCTCTCTCTCTCTCTCTCTCTCTCTCTCTCTCTCTCTCTATATATATATATATATATATGTTTTGTAACGATCAGACTCTTTAATTTGTATCTGCCAAAACCCACTTTTTGTATCAAACTTACTGAAAACCACTGCTTTGCTAAGCCTGTTAATTAAGTCTTTTTTGTTAGGGATTGGGTACCTTATCCATTCTAAGACTTTGTTAAGGGGCTTGTAGTTGATGACTAATCTAGGGACACCTCTCTCAATCTCAGCATTTTTCTGGACATAAAAGGCTGGACAGGACCAGGGAGACCTAGATTTTCTGATGATTCCTTTTTTGAGGAGATCTTCAATTTCTGCTCTACAGGTATCCATGAGTTCTTGATTCATTCGGATAGGTCGAGCTTTAGTTGGGATGTCCTTTTCATGGAAATCTTTGACATAGGGGAGAGCAACCTCATGTCTCCTTCTGTGCCAAAAGGCTATTGGAAGATTAGAACAGACTTCCTTTCTAAGTTTTTCTTCAAACTTCCTGATTTCTTCCTGGATAGACTTACAAGCTAATTGTTCCTCAATTCTCTTGTATTTCAAATCACCCTGGAGGTAGTTGAGATGGTGAGTTTTGGCTTGTATAAGGTTAAGGGTCTTAGACACAACGACTTCCTGGAGAGTACTAATATCTCTAGGTTTAGGGCCTCTGAGAAACTTAAACTTAACAGGTTGGCCAAAATGATGGGTAGTGATTCCTTCACTATCCGTGGTGAAAGGATATAACAGACACATAAAGGGATTTCCTGATATCACTCTATTTGTCATGTTCTTTACTAGGACAAATGTGGTTTTGAAACATGTGTTGTCTTGACACACATAAGCTTTTGGTATTTTGAATTCAATTTGCATTTTACCTCCACTTGCAGAAGTTAACCTTTCTCTGGTTTTTCTAAAGTATTTAGAGGGAATGATTCCTTCCTGAATGCAGTTGAGATCAGCACCTGAGTCCATCAAGGCTATAGTCTCAAATTCAAAATCTTTACTTATGACAATCCTGACTTTGGAGTGCCATTTCTGGAAGTTAATCCTACTGATGGTTACCAAGAACTTGTCATTATGTGGGACAGGGTCTTGATATTGAACCATATTAGCAGTTGGGTTAACTGTTTCGCCAACTTCATCATCAGAAAGGTTCTGGTATGAGGTTCCTGCCTCATTGTCTTGATGAGAAGTACTTTCCAGATTTTTCAGTCTTTGATCAAGGAAATTGTGATCAACTCTGAGGATGGTTAACTCTTGCTTAAGGATTCTAACCTCAGACTTAGTTTGGTTGATTTCCTTTTGAAGGTCGTTGACTGTAACTTCCTTCTTAGATTTGGTAAATCTTTTGTAGATTTGTTCCAAATCAACTTTGGGTTCTTGAAGCTTAGTTTCAGGTTTACTGGTTTCCTTAACTAAGGTTCTCTTAAACTCTGTAAGCTTCTGAGCTTTGGTGACTGGGTCTTCGATCTGTTCTATGAGATCTAAGAGGAGCTCTTCTTGCTTAGAAAGGACTTTGATAGTTTTGTTTCTGCAACAACTATCCATGCAAGGTATGGGTTCATCTGGGCCACTAGAGGTGCTAGAAGAAACTCTAGAGGAATCGGAGGCTGTCTGGTAGATCTGACGAATCTCATTGCTAGAAGTCTCACTGTCTGAGTGGTTGAGTTCTAGGAGCTTAAAGATTTCATCTTTTCCTGCTTGGTCACTAACGAGGGTATTGATAAGGGATTTAGCCTTAGCTTTACACTCTTTCCTGAAATGACCTTTCTTTCCACAGTTGAAGTATTTTCCTGATGCTTTGGGTATGAATTTTCCTGTGGATTTGGATTTGGATTTACCTTTCTTATAAAAATCATCTTTGCTATACTTCTGTTTTCTATAATACTTGGCTTTGGTTCTCTTCCTAAGAAAATGCTCAGGGGATTCTTTGCCTTTGTATTTGGATTCTCTTTTGGGAAGGATGGAGGGTAAGCCATACTGTGTACAAAAGTTTCCTACTTCGTACTTGGCTTTACCTTTGTTGGCTTTACTCTGGATTTTGAGATCTCTGCACATCTTCATTCCTTCACTTCGAATGGTGCTAGAGATGTCACCATAGGTTAGGTTATCATAATCTATGGCACCTAAGGGATTGCACAGGGTTTCTTTAACCTTTTCTCAAAAAAGGGTAGGTAAACCATTGGTGAACTTCTCCTTCCAAAATGGAGAGTTACAATCACTTCTGTGCATGACTCTGGTAGTAAACACATCTTCATACCACCTAAAGTCTCCAAGAGTTTTACATCTAAGGTTACTCAACTGATCGTAAATCCTAGATGTGATGTTACTAGGTTTTCCTACGAAGTGTTTCATGATCGTATAAACCAGGGTATTGACTCTATCGGGAATACCACTACCTCTATCTGTATCAAAGATGGGGAGTCCTTCCTCATCTTTCTGGACAGCATGTTTAATGTCTTCCCTAGATTCTTCTGTAAGGCAATTGTTCCACCATTGGAGGAGTTTACCTGTGAATCCTAAGGAAATAAGTCCTATGACCTCAGTATGGGAATGTCCTTCATTGATGTAGTTATTAGCTACCATGGTCATATGCTGGAGTCTGTTGAGGATTTCTTGTTCAGACAAACCATCTATGTTCCATTCATAGAGTTTACCTGAAGTGACAGAGAATTGGTTACTAAGATTCCTTTCCTCGAACTGGAGGTCAGGGGGTGTGGGTCTGGGATACCAATTTCTGGTTAGGCTAGTAGGGGTTACCTTTGAATTGGTAAGCCTTTTGACCTCTAAATATCTAAACTGGTTTTCTAGGTGTTCTACCTCCTTTTCACTATCCGAGGAGGTTGTGCTAGAACTGCTAGAAGTTGTGTGGATGTCTAAAACAACAATTCAGTTGGTTTCTAGACGTGGATCAACACTGGTTGAAGTACTAACTGGTGGAGGGGTGACTGGTTCCTTCTTCACTAGTTCTTCAAGTTTTTGGTTGACAATTTCTAAGGCTGTTTTATCCTTAGATCTAAGGCTGGGTTGTTTAGTTGTAGGGAGCTTGACTAAAGGTTTTTCTAAGGCTTTGACAGGTTTGCTAGGGCTTCCTGGCTGGGGAATGACCTTGCTCTCTATTCTGTCTTCTATCCTATCAAGCTGTTTTCCTATAACACCTAAACACTGGTTGGTGTAGTTGTTTTGCTCTATGACCTTCTTCACTACCGTTTTTTCTTGAGTGGTAGGGGTTTTGAAGGGAGAGGCAACTAGATCTGTTCCACGATGGTTGAAGACTATGGCTTCTTAGGGTGGATGGTGAGATCTAACAACTTCTGGGGGTTTGGGTTTGCCACTAGCGTCTTTACTAGGGGGCTTTGTCCAATTGGTTTTGGTGAGAACACAAGACTTCTTATGCCACTCAAAATGGTTCTCAAAGTATTCAAAGAAAGGGACATTACTGGATATCTCTTTCATGAATGTTGTCCAATTTGCGAGAACCTCTTTCTTTTGTTCAAGGGTATGGTTGGCTCTATAGGCTTCTCTTTTGAGTCTGTTTTCCTCTGACTCAAACTCCTTGCCTAGGGCATCCATATCAGGAGTGAATTCTTTCCTGATAACCATAAGCTGGTAATCAATTCCAGGTTCCTGCTAGAAAGGATCTTGGGGTTCCTGTTGGTAGGGATTTACCATATCACTACCTGTTGGTGATGGAGGTTTCTGACTTTTCTTTTCTTCTTCATCAACAACAGAATCTTGTCTGGCTGTGTAGCAGGGTGTGCTAACCTGGGATCTGGTCTGGACTCCTTGGAGCTCTAGATCTAAGTCTCTTCTAGACTTAGGAAAGGGTGCTAGAGGTCTGGATGTACTACATTAGGATGCAGGTTTATCTCTTAAGAGATTAGGTGGCTGCCTAAAAGGTAGATCTACTGGAGATCTGGTCCTAAGTTCATCATATCTTGATGGGGAGTATGAAGGTGAACCTACTGGTGGTCTTAATCTAGAATGGTCAAAGCTTATCCTAACCGTGCCATCGGCTAGTTGTTGGACAAAATCTAGATCAGGGTTCCGGGCTGGGTTCTGGATCTGATGAGTGAAATTCTCATTTTCAATCATCCAGTCTGGAGGGAAAGTAACCTGAGACCATTTCAGGGTTTTGGGTACCTGGATGTTGGATCTAGTGTCTGTGGTCTGGATTAGGGTAGTTTCTCCCTTTACTCTCTTGTCAAGTGCCTGAACATTGAAGTTCGTTCTCATGCACTTATAATATACTCTGTATATCAAGGCCAACTGTTTGACTCCGGGTAACACTAGGGTACCAAAGGTCTTGATATTGAGGGTGAGGTTTTTCATAACATATAGGTCTTCAAGAGCCACAGAGAAGTCGGGAAAGCAGTCAAAATGGACTGGTCCATTACTAAGACTGGACTGGTCCATTCGAAGTGAAGGAATGAAGATGTGCAGAGATCTCAAAATCCAGAGTAAAGCCAACAAAGGTAAAGCCAAGTACGAAGTAGGAAACTTTTGTACACAGTATGGCTTACCCTCCATCCTTCCCAAAAGAAAATCCAAATATAGAGGCAAAGAATCCCCTGAGCATTTTCTTAGGAAGAGAACCAAAGCCAAGTATTATAGAAAACAGAAGTATAGCAAAGATGATTTTTATAAGAAAGGTAAATCCAAATCCAAATCCACAGGAAAATTCATACCCAAAGCATCAGGAAAATGCTTCAACTGTGGAAAGAAAGGTCATTTCAGGAAAGAGTGTAAAGCTAAGGCTAAATCCCTTATCAATACCCTCGTTAGTGACCAAGCAGGAAAAGATGAAATCTTTAAGCTCCTAGAACTCAACCACTCAGACAGTGAGACTTCTAGCGATGAGATTCGTCAGATCTACCAGACAGCCTCCGATTCCTCTAGAGTTTCTTCTAGCACCTCTAGTGGCCCAGATGAACCCATACCTTGCATGGATAGTTGTTGCAGAAACAAAACTATCAAAGTCCTTTCTAAGCAAGAAGAGCTCCTCTTAGATCTCATAGAACAGATCGAAGACCCAGTCACCAAAGCTCAGAAGCTTACAGAGTTTAAGAGAACCTTAGTTAAGGAAACCAGTAAACCTGAAACTAAGCTTCAAGAACCCAAAGTTGATTTGGAACAAATCTACAAAAGATTTACCAAATCCAAGAAGGAAGTTACAGTCAACGACCTTCAAAAGGAAATCAACCAAACTAAGTCTGAGGTTAGAATCCTTAAGCAAGAGCTAACCATCCTCAGAGTTAATCACAATTTCCTTGATCAAAGACTGAAAAATCTGGAAAGTACTTTTCATCAAGACAATGAGGCAGGAACCTCATACCAGAACCTTTCTGATGATGAAGTTGATGAAACAGTTAACCCAACTGCTAATATGGTTCAATATCAAGACCCTGTCCCACCTAATGACAAGTTCTTGGTAACCATCAGTAGGATTAACTTCCAGAAATGGCACTCCAAAGTCAGGATTGTCATAAGTAAAGATTTTGAATTTGAGACTATAGCCTTGATGGACTCAGGTGCTGATCTCAACTGCATTCAGGAAGGAATCATTCCCTCTAAATACTTTAGAAAAACCAGAGAAAGGTTAACTACTGCAAGTGAAGGTAAAATGCAGATTGAATTCCAAATACCAAAGGCTCATGTATGTCAGGACAACACATGTTTCAAAACCACATTTGTCCTTGTGAAGAACATGACAGATAGAGTGATATTAGGAAATCCCTTTATGTGTCTGTTGTATCCTTTCACCACGGATAGTGAAGGAATCACTACCTATCCCTTTGGTCAACCTGTTAAGTTTGAGCTCCTTAAAGGTCCTGAATAGAGTGAGATCACCATTCTCTAAGATGTCTCAGTTTCTAAGACCCTCAACCTTTCTTCTCTTGATAAGCAGAGACAAACTCAAAACCCTGATTCTTCCATCACAATTGATGTCCCTTTTGATCCACTCCAAGGAACATTGTATTATTCTAATCCTCATATTTTGAATAAAAGAATTTGCTTCATAACACCGCATGCATTAATTGAAGATATTTTCAAAACCATGCAAATTCATGTTATTTATCCTTGGCAGGAAAAAGAGCAAAAATCTTATCCCACAACAATGTGACGTAAGTTGACTTCTTCAGCAGAGAAGAGGAACAAGGGGAAAGCATCGGCATCGGGCTATCCTCAAGACAAAAGGACTCCTGCAGTAGGAACACCTCCTTTTGTAATGCATGAAGGTGCATCCTCTAAGGGAAATATATATATATATATATATAGAGAGAGAGAGAGAGAGAGAGAGAGAGGTAAAATGGAGAGAAATTAAATTAGATTTCAATTAAAGTTTAATTTTATGTCATATGTCTGTTGAGGGCCATTTTTGAACAGTCATAGAGAAGGAAAAGAGCCCAGCAAGATAGACCGAAAAGGAGTTGGCAAAAAAAGATAGAAAACAAGAACCATTAAGTCCAAGCGGCAGGAATAATGGATCACAGGTCTATAAAATAAATAAATGAGCCTTAAGGAAACAAATGGGCTAAAAAAAGACCGGAAAGAGAGAAATAGCAAATAGCAAACCCATGGGTAGTGTTTAATGTAGAAAAGTAAGAATGGGTCGTGGCAGACTCAAAGCAATGCAAGCAAAGAGAGTAGGGGATTGATAGGAAGCCCACAAACCCCAAAGATAAGTATGAGGTAATTAGGCTGGAGGAAGCCTAATGAAATTAGTAAAAGCCCATAGGAACACAAAGTTAGGAAAAAGGCCGAGGAAGCCCAAGACAAGCAAATGGACCGAGGATGCCCAAGGATAAACCAAAGGGACACAAGAGCCCATAAGTAAGAAAACCCATGGCCATGTTAAGCCACTGGGAAAAGAATAAATGGTAGATCTAAAGAGGTCCAGCAGGATTGAATCATTACAGCAGGAATGACAGAGTGATATGACAAAAAATAAGGGCAATCAAGATATGGGCCAAAAGAAATGTAAGGCCCAGTATCAAATAAAACCCAGCCCTTTAAGGGGAGTGGGAAATCAAAAAAGCAGCTCATATAAAAGGGTCAAAACGGGCGGCAGACTATGCAGAAAAGCTTCCAAATCACGGCAGACGAATGAGCAGCAGGTAGATTTTGGCCACATGTGGAAGGAAGGCATGCGCAAGGCCCAGGCACCACCAGCATGTACCCAGCCAATACAGGACATGGTGAGGTCGTGGGTTAGAGGTAAGAGGGCATGGTTTGGCAGTGGGTAGAGGGGAAAAACCTATTTTTAAGGTTCCTACTGAGGCTCTTTTGGGGAAAGTGTCCTGTTGGGATGACACACCACCAGAAAGAGGCAAGCTGAGCTGGAACCACTAGGTGCATGCCATGAGAGTAGAGAGTGAGAGAGAACCCAGACTGTGGTAGAAAAGGGTGCCAAGGCAGATAAACAAACAAAATACCCTTCTTTGTCTGGTGAGGGGGAGTGGCATGCAGACGGTTTAGTGGTGGTCAGCCAATACACCCAGACCAAACAAAGACAGTTAAGGGCTAAAACAGTAAAATCCGATCATGGCAGGCACTATAAAAGGAGATCCTTGCCGTCTACTGAAGAGGGAGGAAAAAATCATAATGGGAGTAACAAGAATCTCTAAGAAAAAACCAAGAAGTAGAAAAAACAAAAGGAAAGAAAGAAAGAAAAGATCAGAGTAAAAAAAATAAGAAAGAAAGGAATAGAATAGAGAGTGAGACCGGCAGGCATGCACCAATAGGTTAATTCCCTCTCTCCCTCTCTAAATCCAACTCTCTGTCAGAAAAAAATAAAAGGATTTCTCCTTTAGGCACCAACCATTCAGGTCTGCTTCCCTCAAAGCAATTAATTTTCATGGCAAGGTTTTCCTTGGGAGATTAGCTGTGTTGAGAGGAGGCGTTCTTTCCTCTTTGGTCTTACTCTTGCGGATCAGATTTAACTTAATTTCTTTATTTTCTATTTAACCTATATATTACTACTTGTTCTTTTGCTTTTCCCTGTAAAAGTCATTGTTGTTATTGTGATTATAACTCATTAATAAGGATTATTTGGTCAATTTCTATTAAAGAGCCAGAGCGCTTTATTTTGTTGTTATTATATTTGCCTGCCATGACTCATTTGAAACAGCTCTTCCTACCATAAGCACACTCCTGGCAGACGAGGCATAGTTTGTGCACAAGTCGGCCCAAGTTAAGTTGCAGTTGGACCGGTCTCAACTCTCCTTACTCTGAATACTCGGGTCCACTACCGCAGGAGGCAGCTTAACCCAACGCACAAAAAAAAAAAAAAAAAAAAAAAGGCCCCTACAATATCTCATCTAATCTAAACTTTTAAATTTTTGTGCCAAATGAGTTAATTTAGTGTAAAAATTGGATTTCAATTAAAATTTAATTTTGCATCATGTGTCCCGTCTAATCTAAATTTTTTTTTTTTTTTTTTAAATTTGTATGCCTAGTGAGTTAATTTAGTGTTAAAACGATGAGTCCAATATAAATAAACCTAGGTAATATATATATATATATATATATATATATATATATAAAACCAAAGTTTAGAGAAAATTTAATTAGAATTAAAATTAGATTTATCCTTTGTTAGCTTTTCATACAAATTAAATTATTTAGATTTTTGCTATTTTTTTCTGAACTAATGAGTGTTTTTTTTTTTTTTTTTTTAATACTGTTTCTATTTACATTTTTTTGTTGCTGAAAATCTTGAAGGTAACAAATTGTAATTGAGCTAAACGATTCCATGCACATGTTCCCATTCAATTTAGGAGATACTATTGAACCAATTTATTCTTTTATTTTGTGTTGTATTTAGTAGAATTTCACGGACAATGATAGTGAATTAATATTGTATATGTAGCGTCCAATAGTGATTTTCAAAATTATATACATAGCAACAGTGTCATGAGAAACGTGGCATAACCAATATCATTTAAATTGTAAGGGAAAATCATTTTAGTACCTCCAAATTTCCTAGTTAAACTAATGTCTTATATATTTAATAACCTAAGCTAACATCTGTTGATGGTCATTTTGGGAAGCCCAAATAAGAAGAAAAAGGCCCAGCAACACAGACCGAAAAGGAAGTTGGCAAAAAGTTGGAAAAAAGAACCATTAAGCCCAAGCGGCAGGAATAATGAATCACAGGTTCATAAAAATAAATAAATGGGTCTTGAGGAAGCAAATGGGATCAAAGGAGCCCAGAAAGAGAGAAATAGCAAATAGCAAACACATGGGTAGTGTATGATGTAAAAAAGTAAGAATGGGCCGCGGCAAGCCCAAAGCAATGCAAGCAAAGAGAGTAGGGGATCGATGGCAGACTCACAAACCCCAAAGATAAGTATGAGGTAATTGGACCAAGGAAGCCCAATGAAGTTAGTAAAAGCCTATGAGAACACAGAGTTAGAAAAAGGGCCAAGGAAGACCAAAACAAGCAAATGAGCCAAGGATGTCCAAGAGAAAAACAAAAGGGCCACAGGAGCCCATAAATAAGAAAACCCATGGTCATGCTAAGCCATTGGGGAAAGAATAAATGGCAGGCTTGAAGAGGCCCAACAGGATCAAGTCATTACAGCAGAAATAATAAAGTAATATGGCAAAACATGATGGCAATCAAGGAATAGGCTAAAAGAAATGTAAAGCCCAGTATCAAATAAAGCCCAGCCCCTAAAGGGAGCGGGGAATCATAAAACAACCTACATAAAATGCCAAAGAAGGGTGGCAGACTGTGCAAGCAAGCCTCCAGACCATGACAAATGCATGAGCAGCAGGTAGATTTTGGACATACATGAAAGGGAGGCACGCGCAAGGCCCAGACACCACCAGCTTGTACCCAGTCAATATGGGACGTGGTGGAATCATGGGTAAGAGGTAAGAGGATATGGTTTGGTGGTGGGGAGAGGGGAAAAAAACCTATTCTGCGGTTCCTACCCAAGCTCTTTTGGGAGGTATGTCCTGCTGGGATGACATACCATCTAAAAGAAGCAAGATCAAGTGGGAACTGCTAGGTGTATGCCATGGGTGAGAGAGACAGAGAGAGAGAGAATATCCACACTGTGGCAGGAAAGGATGCCACAGCAAAGTAATAAATAAAACAGCTCTCCTTTGTCTGGAAAAGGGAAATGGCATACAAATGGACTAGTGATGGTCGGCAAGTACACCCAGATCAAACAAAGGCGATTAAGGGCTAAATAGTAAAGTCTGGTCACGTAGGCACTATAAAAGGAGACCCTTGCTGTGCCCAGAAAGGGGGTAGCGAGATTGCCTCTGAGGAATCATAAAAAATAAAAATAAAAAAAACAAAGGTAAAAGAAAAGAAAGAAAAGATAAGAGGAAAAACTAAAAGCAAAAGAAAGAAGAAAGAAAAAAACAAAGAAAGTTAGATCGACAGGCATGCACTAGTAGGTCGATTTTCCCTCTCTCCCTCTCGAAACCCTGCTCTCTGTCCGAAAGTAAAAGGATTTCTTTAGGCACTAACCATTCAAATCTGTTTCCCTCAAAGCCATTAATCTCCACGGCAGGATTTTCCCTAGGAGATTAACTGCATTGAGAAGAGGCGTTTTTCCCTCTTTGGTTTTGCTCCTGTGGACCAAGCTTGACTTGATTTTTGTCTCTTTTGATTAACCCATATTACCACTTGTTCCCCTTTACTGTCTTTGTAAAAAGTCATTATTATTACTGTGATTATGTTTCGTGAATAGGGATTATTTGGACATTTTCTATTAAATAGCCAGAGTACTCTATTTTGTTATTATTATTATATCTGCCTGCTATGACTCATCTGAAACAGCTCTACCTGCCATGAGCACACTCCTAGCATACAAAGCATAGTTTATGCACAAACCAGCCCAAATTGAGTTACAATTGGACCGATCTCAACTTCCCTTACTTAGAATACTTAGGCCTATTATTGCAAGAGATAGCCCAGCCCAACATAACAAAAAAAGGCCCCTACAACATCAATGTTATTCATTATAATTTTTCATTCGTGTGCGTAAGCACGAGTTACATACTGGTAATACTAAGTCATGTAATTGGTTTTAGAAATTACTGCTCTCCCACTAACTGAAAATTATAAATAATTAATTTGGGGTCCTACCCACATTTTAGGGCTTGATGAAAAAATTTGCACTTATTCTTCATTTTTTTTTTCCTGTTTTTTATAAAAGTAAGACTTAGGTATAGTATTTAGGTGTTGTTTTTTAAGTTTCCATCTTAAGATTCTACCATGTGGTTTTTTTTCTTATAAGATGGAAGTGTATTTTTTAGTTAAGTTGCCACAATGTAGAATCTAAAGAGAGGAACCCAAGGAACAACACCTAAGGTATTGTACATAAGTTTTGTCTTTTTTTTTTTTTAATATTTATAAAGTTACACTTCTCCCATTTGTAATGGGCCATTTATTTGTTATGTCTACATGTAAAAATGCAATTAATTGTAAATGAATGTATAAGAATAAATGATCTAATGGTTATAATTTATTAGATCATTGTACTTTTTTTAAGAACTTTTGAAAGAAGATATTGATTTGAAAGAATTATAAACAAGTGATTTTATTTCCACATCAGATGGTTGGATTGAAAAATATTACATGATCAAGTTTTAACGGTCTACATGCATTCATTTAGGTGGAACTGATCACATATGATTAATTGAAATTAATTTTATTAGTTAACAATTAAAATTAATTAAATGAGTTATTGTGATTGCTGGTTTATTTTTATTAAAATAAGATTGGTTGCATTGGAATAAAAGAATTAATCTAATAATGTTAAAACTCCCAATAGGAGTCCAAAATGTGTAAAAAATGAAAATTGGACGAAATTGTTGAAAGTACTAATCGGCACTTCAATAGTGCTGGTTGGCACAAACAGCAGAATGAGCCCGTATTCATTTTGTTCAGGTCAAAACTCATCACGTCTTATTTTTATTTTTATTTTTGGGATAAAATTTTATCCAACTCGTGTCTGCTGACTTTTAAGGCAAACTTAGCTTATTTTTTAAGCAGATACACCTCTATAAATAAAGGAGAAAACTCAAAATTCCGCGCCCCTATTCCCCTTAATGTTAAAGAAACTCTGGAAGTTTTACTTTAAGATTTTCTTTTTTTGTTAAGTGACAATTCTTTAGATCTGAAAGAGATTCATTCTCTCTTATTTCTTAAGTAATACTAATTCCCCCTTGTTTTAATCATTCATGCAAGTAAGTAGTTAGTTTATGAATTTATTTCTTTTGTGCCAAGTGAGTTGATTTAGTGTAAAAATTGGATATCAATTAGAATTTAATTTTGCATCATGTGTCCTATCTAGTGTGCATTTGGGAACTGATTAAAAATTAATTTTTTTTTACGACACACACACACACATATACATATATATAAAACCAAAGTTTAGAGAAAATTTTATTAGAATTAAAATTAGATTTTGTCTTTGTTAGCTTTTCATACAAATTAAATTGTTTAGATTTTTTTTTTCGAACTATTGAGTGTATTTTTTTTTATACTATTTCTATTTATATATTTTGTATGTGAAAATCTTGAACTTAACAAACTGTAATTGAGCTAAACGATCCCATGCACCTATCCTCATTTAATTTATGAGATATTATTGAACCAATTTATTCTTTTATTTGGTGTTATATTTAGTAGAATTTCATAGACAATAATAATGAATTGATATTGTATATGGAGTATTCAATAGTGATTTTCAAAATCATATATATAACAACAATGTAATGAGAAATTTGGCGTAACCAATATCATTAAAATTGAAAGGGAAAATCATTTTAATACCTCCAGATATCCTAGTCAAACTAATGTCTTATATATTTAATAACTTAAACTAACATCAATATTACCATTATAATTTAGGGGTTACATACTAGTAATGCTAATTCATGTAATTGATTTTAGAAATTACTACTCTCCCACTAACCAAATCCAATAAATAATTCTATAGCATTTATATATTTGGGGCCCAACCCACATTTGAGGGCTAGATGAAAAAATTTGCACTAATTCTTAATTTTTTTTCACCTGTTTTTTTTTTTTTTTTTTAAAGGCAAGACGTAGACACAGTATTTAGATACTATTCTTTAAGTTCCCGTCTTAAAATTCTACCATGTGGTTTTTTTCTCATGGGATGGAAATGTATTTTTTAGTTAAGTTGCCACAATGCAGAATCTAAAGAGGGGAACTCAAGGAACAACACATAAAGTATTGTACATAAGTTTTGTCTTTTTAAAAGTTACACTTCTCCCATTTGTAATGGGGCATTTATTTGTTAAGTCTACTTGTAAAAATGCAATTAATTGTAAATGAATGTATAAGAATGCATGATCTAATGGCTATAATTTATTAGATCATTGCACTTTTTTTAAGGACTTTTGAAGGAAGATATTGATTTGAAAGAATTATAAACAAGTGATTTTATTTCCACATCAGACAGTTGGGTTGAAAGATATCACAAGATCAAGTTTAATAGTCTGCATGTATTCATTTGGGTGGAACCGATCACATATGATTAATTGAAATTAATTTTTATTGGTTAACAATTAAAATTAATTAAATGAGTTATTATGAATTGTGATTGGTGGTTTTTTTATTATTATTATTATTTAAATAAGATTGGTTGCATTGGAATAAAGGAAATAATCTGATAATGTTTAAACTCCTAAAAGGAGTCCATAACGTGTAAAAAATGAAAGTTAGATGAAATTGTTGAAAGTACCTGTGGGGGGAAAAGCCCAATCTAACGTAGTAGGCCTAGGGCCCCATTTGAGGACTACTGTGCGTCCGAAGAGAAGGAATTGGTATGGGTAAGGTCCATCTGGAAGAAGGATACCCAAAAAAGAAAGATGGGTACAATCCAAAGAGGTCGCCATCGGTCCGAAGAGATTCTATTCCTCGGACGCGAATAGTATTGATTAATCGAACATGTAGAAGATCCGAATGATCTTCCGAGCATTCTTACTGATCAAGATAAGCTCTGAGTATATCTGGAGACGATAAAAATGAGGAAATATCTAAAGGAAAAGCTGCTACTACCGTATTAAATGCTCTGCAGCAACTTTTCTGGTCACATTTATGTGGAGAAGACCCCTGAATAGGGTAACCTCATCTACCACCACTCACAAAAAGCTGAAGAAGATACATGACATGACATGCACTCAAGTAGGAACCTAGAAAAAGAACAAATGGACGATGGAGATAGGGGGGGAAGATCTTATATAAAGAAGAAGGGCTCCTAAATGAGGGAGGTTGATTTGTAACCCTAAGAACTGTAACCTGTATTCAATTTATCAGAAGTCTCTTCGGACTTGAATTCACTTAGTCTTTACGTATACTTTTATGCTAGTTTATATTTGCATGCCATAATTAATCGTTGTTAGCTTCATAGTTAATCTAGCTCTATCACTCATGCTCTACAAATTCATTGTTTTTGGGCTTGGACCACAAATCCTAACCTTACAATTGGCGCCGTCTATGGGGAGAGCTTGAGTATAAGTGGAAGCAACAGCAATCGGTAATGGCGGAACCAGGGCAACAACCAGCAGAATCTAGGGCGTCCCAGCACATAGACCCTTTTCTCAATTTGGAGTAAAGACAAGATCGTGAAGGCAGTGTGCATACTACACACCCTGAGCGAAGTCAACCTCAAGGAGGAAGTCACGTGTCTCATGTAGAGAAGAATAGCGTGCAAATAGAAATTGAGAGGTTGAGGAGGGAGTTGCACCATGCAAAAAGAAAACGTGTTTCTTTGCATTCTGATGAGGATTGGGACGATGAGCAAGATGTCACTTACGAGCAGAGGTCTCGAACACCAATCAGTGAATCCTTTTCATACGAAGAGGATCACCGTCGCAAAAAGCAACTTCGGAGCCCATCACGTGGAGGAGTAGGAAATGATGCTATGAGCAAGGTTTTGAATCAAATCTCTAGGTCACCCTTCACGCACAAGATCGAAAGAGCGAGACTTCCTCAGCGTTTTAACCAGCCAACTTTTACCATTTATAATGGTAAAACGAACCCTGTGGAGCATGTGAGCCACTTTAATCAAAGGATGACTGTCTATTCCAGAGATGAAGCTCTGATGTGTAAGGTCTTCCCCTCTAGTCTTGGACCAGTTGCAATGAGGTGGTTCGACAGCCTGAAAGTAGATTCCATCAATTCCTACCAAGAGCTCACTCAAGCTTTTGGTTCACATTTTGTCATATGTCGAAGAGTGGCCAGGCCCTTGTCTTCTCTGTTATCTTTAAGCATGCGTGAGGGTGAGACCTTGAAGGCGTACTCAGATAGGTATTGGGAGATGTTTAATGATATGGAGGGCAACTTTGATGCAATGGACCTAGATACGTTCAAGCTTGGCCTCCCTACTGACCATGGTTTAAGGACGTCCTTGTCTGGTAAACCCGTTACTAACATGCGTCAGCTCATGGACCTTATTGAAAAATATAAAAGAGTTGAAGAAGATCAGCAACAAGGGAAAAGTAAGGACAAGGTTATCCCCCAAGAGAGGAAGGATTTTAGGTCAGACCGTTATAACAACAACAAGCCACGGAGAGATTTTGCAAGGCAGTCAGGATCAACAAATGCTCAAGCAGTCAATACAGTGTTCAAGGAGTCAGTCCACCAAGTTTTGAAAAAAATCAAGAATGAACCATTCTTTAGGTGGCCGAGTAAGATGGTGGGGAATCCTGAGAGGCGCAATCACAATCTCTATTGTAAATACCACCAAGACCATGGGTGTACCACTGAAGACTGCAGAAGTTTATGGGACCATTTGAACCAACTGGTCCGTGAAGGCAGGTTGAGGCATCTCTTGCATCACTCCAGTGGCCGAGGAGGTCAAATGAATTCCGAGTTCGGGAGGAGTGATTCTGCGAAATCTCCATTAGGAACTATTAACGTCATTTTCGCAGCACCAGGAAGAACAAGGTCCTGGCTGTCCAAGGTTATATCAGTAGCTCGGTTACTGGTAGGGGACATTGGTCGAGATCCATAGAGCGCTAGATTGGTTGTCCAGCCAGTTTTAGGCTTTTCGGATGAAGATAAAGTTGGAACCATTCAACCTTATGACGACGCTTTGGTAGTCACCCTCAGAATCGGAGGATATGATGTGAAGAGGGTAATGGTGGACCAGGGTAGCGCGGTGGAGATAATGCACCCTGACCTCTACAAGGGGCTGAACCTCAAGCTTGATGACTTGACACCATATTGTTCTCCCTTGGTTAGTTTCGAGGGAAGAATTGTCACCCCGAAAGGCCAGATACGGCTGCCTGTACAGATTGGCTCAGAAGTAGTGGAAGTAGACTTCATTGTCGTAGATGTTTATTCCCCTTATACGGCAATTGTAGCCAGACCTTGGCTACATACGCTAGGGGCTGTTTCTTCCACTCTACATCAAAAAGTTAAATATCCATCCGAAGGGCAAGTTTGTGAAATCTGTAGAGATCAATCCTCGACCAGACAATGCTTGGTGACTGCCATCCAACACAAGCCTGAAACTGAGTCCTCGGTCAGGGCTGAGGGAGACTTATAGCAGTTAAAAAGTCGGGTGTCACCCGTAGAAGAACTTGATGAAGGCGTTAGATGCGAGGATTTAGTAAAAGTTTTAATTGGGGACAATCCTGAAAGGTACTTTCAAGTTGGATCTCAGATGCCTCAACTAGAAAAAGAAGAGCTAATTGATTTCCTTAAAAGAAATATTGACGTATTCGCCTGGAGTGCTTATGAAGCCTCAGGAGTAGATCCAAAGTTCATTTGCCACCATTCGAGAGTCAACCCACTGATTGTCCCCAAGAAGCAACCTCTTCGACGGTCATCTAAAGAGCATGCAGATGCAGTTAAAGAAGAAGTAACGAAGCTCAAACAGGCTAGAGCTATTAAAGAAGTTTTTTTTATCCTGAGTGGTTAGCAAATACTGTGGTGGTGAAGAAGAAGAGCGGAAAGTGGCGAGTTTGTGTAGACTTCACGGACTTAAATAAGGCTTGTCCTAAGGATCCCTTCCCCATGCTGAAAATTGATCAGCTAGTAGATGCTACTGTCGGCCATTCTTGGATGAGTTTCTTGGATGCTTTCTAAGGTTACCATCAAATACCGTTAGCCCCAGATGATCAGGAGAAAACTACTTTTGTTACCTATATTGGTAATTATCACTATAAAGTAATGTCATTTAGTTTGAAAAATGCAGGTTCTACTTATCAGCGAATGATGAAAAGGATGTTTGAATCACAGTTAGGCAAAAGCATTGAGGTCTACATAGATGACATGGTGGTAAAAAGCAAAGTCATTTCTGAGCATGTGAAGGACCTTGACAACACTTTTGAAATCCTAAGAAGACATAAGTTGCGCCTGAACGCTTCCAAATGCTCATTTGGTGTAGGGTCAGGCAAATTTTTAGGTTACATGGTGACACACAGGGGAATTGAGGTTAACCCCGATCAGATAAAGGCTATTCAAAATCTACAGCATCCTCGGAATCCGAAAGAGGTTCAGAAGTTAACAAGGATGACAGCCGCTCTGAACCGATTCATCTCTAGGTCCGCGGATAGGTGTAAACCTTTCTTCTCACTGATCAACAAATAGAAAGGATTTGAATGTATTGAAGAATGTGCCTCAGCTTTTCAACAACTTAAAGACTACTTGGCTCGGCCATCGATTATGTCTAGCCCTGAACCAGATGAGGTCCTATTTGCCTATATTGCGATGGTTCCCTATGCTGTAAGTCTAGTGCTAATACGAGTGGATCAAGGTGTACAAAGACCGGTTTATTATGTGAGTCAATCTTTACATGAGGCCAAGATCAGATACTTGCCACTGGAGAAAGCTATTTTGGCAGTAGTACTCGAAACACGAAAATTGCCCCATTACTTCCAAGCATATACGGTCGTCGTGCTCACACAACTCTCACTTAAATCCGTACTTAGAAGTGCCGACTACACAGGGAGAATAGCCAAGTGGGGCACTATCTTGAGGGCTTTTGATAGCAAGTACATGCCTCGCACTTCAGTCAAAGGGCAGATCCTTGCGGATTTGATGGCCAAGTTCATGGAACCTAGTTTAGAAGAAATAACGGCAGAGAAGGACATAGATGAAAAATCGGTTGGCATGATTTCTCAACAAGGTCCTGCCTGTTAGGAAGTGTATGTGGACGGCGTTGCGAACCAGAAAGGTTCTGGAGTAGGGCTAGTATTGATATCTCCAGAGAGAATCATCATTAAGCCCTATTGATGGGAATATCTATGGTGCAAAGAATGGGAGGAAAGACAGTGGAGTTGTTCTCGGACTCAAGGTTAGTTGTGGGTCAAGTACAGGGAGAATTTGAAGCGAAGGATGAAAGGATGCAAGGATACTTGAATCGAGTTAAACGTCTGCAGTCAAAATTCAAATTTTTTTGGTTGCTACATATTCCCAGAAGTGGGAACGCACATGCTGATTCTTTGGCCACTCTCGCTACCTCTTCGACGCAAAATTTGCTGAGAGTTATCCTTGTCGAGGATTTGCATGGGCCTACCGAGACAGGATGAGATGCAGTCCAAGTTCATCAAATCAGAACCGGGCTTTGCTGGATGGACCCTATAATCAAGTTCTTGAAAGAAGACACTCTGCCTGAAAATAAGGGGGAAGCCGACAAAATTCGGAGGAAGGCTACCAGATTCTGGCTATCTAAAGACCAGAAATTATACAAATGATCCTATTCAAGACCGTACTTGTTATGTATTCATCCTGAAGCAGCTGAGTTGCTATTAGAGGAGTTGCATGAAGGAATTTGTGGGAGTCACACTGGAGGTAGGTCTTTAGCTCACCAAGCCATTACTCAGGGTTATTGGTGGCCGAATATGTAAAAAGAGGCCCATAAGTATGTTAAGAAGTGCAATCAGTGCCAACGATTTGTGCCGAACATACACCAACCAGGTGGAGTCCTCAACCCACTATCTAGTCCATGGCCGTTTGCTCAATGGGGCTTAGATATAGTGGGTCCATTCCTAAAGGCTGTAGGAAACAGGAAGTACCTTTTGGTCGGCACAGACTATTTCACCAAATGGGTTGAGGCTGAATCTCTAGCCAACATCCGAGACGTAGATGTGCAGAGATTTGTATGGAAGAATATTGTTACTCATTTCAGAGTTCCTCATATTCTTATCTCGGACAACGGCCTGCAGTTTAACAGTAAAGCATTTCAGAATTATTGTAATGAACTGGGAATTACGAACAGATACTCCACCCCTGCCTCTCCCAGGGGAATGGACAAGCAGAAGCAATTAACAAAGTCATAGTTAATGGATTGAAGAAGAGATTAGATGATGCGAAGGGCAAGTGGGTGGAAGAGTTGCCACACGTACTTTGGGCTTACAAAACTATGCCTCACAGATCTACTAGAGAAACCCCTTTCTCGATGACTTATGGGGCTGAAGCTATCATCCCTCTAGAAACTGGGTTCCCAAATCTGAAAACTAGTTCGTTTAGTCTGACCAGCAATGATGAACTTCTAGAAAGGAGTTTGGATTTGATCGAAGAAAGAAGAGAAAATGCAATGGTTCGATTGGCACATTACCAGCAAAAGCTCAGGCAAGGCTATGATGCTAACGTAAAGTTAAGGCCCCTAGAACCTGGTGATTTGGTACTCAGGAAAGTTGTGGGCACTGCGAAAAACTCAACCTGGGGGAAGTTAAGACCAAATTGGGAAGGGTCATATCGTATCACTTCAGGGGCTGGCATTAGGGCATATTTCCTAGAGGACTTAGATAGTCATGTAATACTACGCCTTTAGAATGTAAATAACCTCAAAAGGTACTATTATTAATCGAATCATTTCTTTAGTCACTATGATAATTTGTCGTCTTTAACGGTTCTCTCAGTGTTTAAACTTAAATTCAATCATGCCTGTAGTCCTCGGACCAGATGATTTGGGTTAGTTAACACTCCTTAACAGTTCTCTCAGTATTTAAACTTAAATCCAATCATGTCTGTGGTCCTCGGACCAGATGATTTGGATTAGTTAACACTCCTTAACGGTTCTCTCAGTGTTTAAACTTAAATCCAATCATGCCTGTAGTTCTCGGACCAGATGATTTGGGGTTAGTTAACACTGCTTAGCGATTCTCTAAGTGTTTAAACTTAAATCCAATCATGCCTGTAGTTCTCGGACCAGATGATTTGGGTTAGTTAACAGTCCTTAACGATTCTCTCAGTGTTTAAACTTAAATCTAATCATGCCTGTAGTCTTCAGACCAGATGATTTAGGTTAGTTAACACTCCTTAACGGTTCTCTTAGTGTTTAAACTTAAATCCAATCATGCCTGTAGTCCTCGGACCAGATGATTTGGGGTTAGTTAACACTTCTTAGCGATTCTCTAAGTGTTTAAACTTAAATCCAATCATGCCTGTAGTCCTCGGACCAGATGATTTGGGTTAGTTAACACCTCTGTGTTGGTATTACTAGTGAAGTTTAACTCTGGAATGAGTCTTGCCTGACATTATCAAATGTATTTAAAATCGACTCTAACCTATGCTAGCCTTCTTTATGTATGTGCGAAAAGACCTGTGAAACTTTTATAACACTTGTTGCATTCATTACTTAGTAGTAGTTCTTATGTAGACTATTCTTTTTAGAACCAATTTTAGTTATGTACATTACCAGCATGATAGGGTGATTATGTTTACTTACATTACCATAATTACAAAATACAGTTATTTGTAGCAAGAGTAAGTCATATGATATGCACCAAAAGTAAAAGAGAAACCATTTTATTGACCAAAAGAGGATAGTTTACAATCCCTTACATAAACAAAAAAAAAAAAAAAAAAAAAAAAAAAAACAAGAACAGGTAAGAAAAATAATGGTAAAAAAGAAAAACCCTAAGTATCTAAGTTTTTGCTTGAGGGACCACAGGGTCGGTAGCCTGGCTCGTTCGAGTAACAGCAGCTTTTGAGGCCTGGTCCTTGGGCTCTGAAGTGGTCTTCTCTTTTTCCAAGTTCTCACCCTTGTCCTTGAATGGCTCAGCTGGTTTGCTCTGATCACCTGGCTGACCAGACTCCTTGGAGACATCAAGGGTGGTTGGAGGAACTTGGCTGACCAAGGATTGCTCCAAAGCCTCTGGGAGTTGTGTTGGAGGAGGGGGATCAGACTCTGGGAGCTCTCAAATGTCATGATCGTAATATATGCTCCTAGGCAGCCTCAGTTCCTAGTCAGCAGGCACCCCGGCAGCATCTAGTGCTTTGCCCCAGGTTATGTTGTAGTAATCTCGGCTGACTGAGGCGAACTACTCCGTTAAACCTTTTTCTATCACGTCCACTCCCAGGTGGTATGCTGCTATCTTTTCGGCCTTGGTCGCCTCCTTGGCCAGTTGAGCGTTCTTTTGAACCAGCTTGGCAATCTTCCTTGCCTTTTGGAGTTCGGCGCGAAGTTCCTTCACAAGAACTTTCTCAGAGGCCAAATTAGTCTAAGCCTCATTTAACAACTTGCATTGGGCTTCGACTTGGATCTCAGTGTTTTGGAGGCCAGCATTGAGGCTATTCCTTTCATGGGTTACCTCTTTGAGCTGCTCGGAGATTTGAGAGAACTCCTCTTTTAAGCTGCCCAAAGTTTTTTCTACCTCGGACCGAGAGTGGGCCTCTGCTTAGGCTTCGACATAAGCCTTTCTGTTCCACTCTTCGGCCACGAAGACTTGCTGGGTAATCTGCACAGTGAAGTAAAAATGTTAGTATAAAACAAGCAAAAAATTAACATGCCAACTGAAGAGCTGGATAAGCTCACTTACCATGGCCAGGTCCCTCTTTAGGGACATGAAGAGTTCATACTGGCTAAAGTACCTATATGACTCCATGTCTCGAGGGAGGAGCAATGGTTGCTCTAAGACTTTAACTACCAGCCCTGCTCTTCCCCCATCGTAGTTTCTAATGGAGGTCTCCCAAGAAATAAGAGCGCCATCCAGCTCCAATTTGGGAGAACATGTGTGTTGCCCTCGGCGCACGTCAGTAACAGGAGGCTCCTCCTGACTCTCTGTGGATGAGGCCCTCTTGCTCCTGTGGTCCCTCACCACTTTCTGTTACTTTGTTGTTTTTGGTGGCACTACTACCTCTATCTCTTCAGGTTCGAGAGGTCTCTTTTTCTTCAGGTCCGGTACTGGCTTTCAGCCGAGATCAGGAACCTGAGGTGGTGGTGGAGGCAAATTCACCACGGGTCAGGAAGTCCCAGTCCCTTTCAGCTCAGCCTTCTTGCCTCTAGTCTTCAGCAAAGCCTTTAAGTTCGACATTTCTTCTTCTTCCGAAGAGTCCTGTGGAAGAGTGGTTATCAGAATTGGGGGATGGACACTGGACTGCCTGTCAATCTCCTCCTCGGAATTTGAGGATGGTATCACCTGAACCTCCCCTGAAGCTTCTCCTTCGAATTTGAACTTGTCTATTTGTTCCTCTAGTGAAGAGGACGAAGAGCCGACCCTCTCGCCTACGACCGCTGGTTCAAGGGGACTTGTTGAACTGGTTGGATCAGTAATGGGACACCTTGTGGATTTGGGTGTGGAACGGGTTCAAGGTCGTATGGCGCTAAGAAACCACGCCGAGCGACGTCTATTCGCCAGAGCCGATGATCACCTTGTGTAATGGCATTGCCGACCGGCTAAATATCGGTTGCTTTTGTTGTGTAGCCGAGGATGAGGGGAACAGACCGGAGTTGTCCGTCTTCGCTCACAAATATCTCCAAGCGTAATAAATAATTAAGTGCGGTGGTGTTGGTAAGGCTAAGGAGAGGAGAAGTATGCTCTTTATTTGTAAAAAAAAGTTAATAAAAAAAAAAAAACGAACTTGGTCAGAAAACTGAAAGATGACGACATAAAGAAAAAACAGATTATGAAGAGTGAAGATCCTAAGCCTACTGTTAGAGATCCTAAGTCTAGGAAGTCACACCTGGCTCTCCTGACTGGGTCGGACAGTGTAGACCGTCATGCTACGCACCCGAGACAATTAAATAGTCGTTTTTCATCCCTTTATTTGACTGAGGAAGGCAGGAGAGAAGTCTAACGGTGTCGGATTGAGATTTAAGGTAATATCCCACCTCTTTTTGGCTATGACACTCGTACATATGTATCAGGTCACACCAGGTCAACCCTAATCCTAGTTGAAGGTTCAGGGCATCAATGGCTTCTAGGATTCTAAAAGTATTAGGCGCGCATTGCTCAGGAGAAAGTCTATGGTTGCGAAGGTAGTTCAAGGTGATGGAACCCATTGGAAGGGTCACTCCCCCTTCAATGAAGGCTATCATGGGAATTATGACCTCCCCTTCTCTTCGGTCCGTTAACATCCACTCCGGAGGGCAATACCTCAGATTTACCCCTCGCGGTATACCATAGGTCTGCTTAAATTCTTCTATCAAAGCAGGACTATCAACAAGGTATTGGAATCTACCCATTTTTAAGGAATATTTGAAGCAGTAACCAGGAAATGGGGGTTTTGAAGGTTGAAAATCCCGGCCAAGAAGAAAATAATGGATTAAGGATGTCGAAACTTACATAGACGAAATTGGAGAATGATCTCTGAACTCGAAGTAGACTTTTAGTAGATTCTGGGAAGAAATAAGACAGATAATTGAAGAAGCTTGAAGGATTTTGAATGCACGAGTTCGCTGGGTATTCTGAGGATGCGTAAAGTAAAGAAAAAAATAATCTCCTTTGAGGGCTTATATACGAGGATAGGTGAAAGGATGTAATTCATCCCGTCCAAATCTCGAAGAATAGCCATGTCCGTTGGATCAATGACCCACCGTTGGATGCAAAAGACAAAAAGCCGCCTGGAGTAATTAGAACGGCGCTTTGGGAATACGGAAATGACAGCGGCAATGATGAAGTGCTTGTATCTATGCCTGCGCACGAGCAAGCTTAGATATTTATGTATTCTTTTCAAACTTTTCATTGCATGGCATGTCAAAATCTTACTTTTTCTCCTCGGATATGAGGGAAAAATTAAAATTTTAAGAGGTTATTATGGGGGGAAAAGCCCAATCTAACGTAGTGGGCCTAGGGCCCCATTTGAGGACTACTTTGCGTCCAAAGAGAAGGAATTGGTATGGGCAAGGTCCATCTGGAAGAAGGATACCCGGAAAAGAAAGATGGGTACAATCCGAAGAGGTCGCCATCGGTCCGAAGAGATTCTATTCCTCGGACGCAAATAGTATTGATTAATCGAACGTGTAGAAGATCCGAATGATCTTCCGAGCATTCCTACTGATCAAGATAAGCTCTGAGTATATCTGGAGACGATAAGAATGAGGAAATATCTAAAGGAAAAGCTGCTACTACCATATTAAATGCACTGCAGCAACTTTTCTGGCCACATTTATGTGAAGAAGACCCCTGAACAGGGTAACCTCATCTACCACCACTCACAAAAGTTGAAGAATATACATGACATGACATGCACTCAAGTAGGAACCTAGAAAAAGAACAAGTGGACGATGAAGATTGGGGGGGGGGGGGGAGATGTTATATAAAGAAGAAGGGCTCCTAAAGGAGGGAGGTCGATTTGTAACCCTAAGAACTGTAACCTGTATTCAATTTATCAGAAGTCTTTTCGGATTTGAACTCTCTTAGTCTTTACGTATACTTTTATGCTGGTTTATATTTGCATGCCATAATTAATCGTTGTTAGCTCCATAGTTAATCTAGCTCTATCACCCACGCTCTACAAATTCATTGTTTTTGGGCTTGGGCCACAAATCCTGACCCTACAGTACCAATTGGCACTTTTGGCACTTCAATAGTGCCGATTGGCACAAACAGCAGAATGAGCCCAGATACGTTTTTTTTTCAAGTCAAAACTCATCAAGTCCAATTTATTTTTGGATAAAATTTGACCAACTCATGTCTGCTGACTTTTAAAGCAACCTTAGCTTATTTTTTAAGCAAATACACCTTCATAACTAGAGGAGAAAACTCAAAATTCAGCACCCCTCTTCCCCTTAATATTAAAGAAACTCTGAAAGTTTTACTTTAAGATTTTCTTTTTTTGTTAAGTGACAATTCTTTAGATCTCAGAGATATCCATTCTCGCTGATTTCTAAAGTAGTTCCCCCTTATTTTAATCATTCATGCAAGTAAGTAGTTAGTTTATGAATTTATTTCTTTTTATATCATGATGGTTTATTTGTTTATTTTGCATGGTTGTTTAAGTTTGTTCATGTCAATCCTTTATTCCCAGCCCAAAAAAAAATGCCATTCCTTTATATGTTCATGATTAACTTGTTCATATGATAATCACATGATTCATGTATTAAATAGATCTAAGATGGGTTTTTGAAGTTTTCTTTATGAATCTATAGTTCTTTTTTTCAAATCTCTTGTTTTCTTTCTAATAAAAAACAGATCTAGAATTTTCTCTACAAAATTTTTGTTTTCTTTTCATAAAAAAACAGATCTAGAGTTTTCTATCAAATTTTTCTATAACAATCTCCTGTTTCTTTTCATAAAAACAGATTTGGAATTTTTCTCTCAAACCTATTATTTTCCTTTACTAATAAAACAGATCTAAAATGTTTTCTTTAATCTATTATTTTCCCTATAATCTAAAAAACAGATCTATAATATTTTTCCAAAACCTCGTGTTTTAAAAAGAATGGATCCATAAAATCTATTTCCTAACTTTATTTAGATTTGTTATTCAAACACATGTTGCATTCAAAATCATAATTGTATGTTTAATGGGTACTTAGTTGATTATTTAGAGTCTAGAAGACCGAATTTTGTTCGGGTAAGATGGGTGTCTAATACCTTCCCATCCTGTAATCTAGCCCCCAAGTCTAGATCCTAGGTTCGTAGATGGTGTCTTGTCTTTTCTATTTTTGATAGATTGTAACTAGGAAACAAAGTCTTGTAACTTTTTTACTAGATTGTAAATTAGGAAACAAAGCTATGTATAGTTATTTTTATCAAATTGTAATCATTAAAATTAATGATAATTCATGTTATTTATGCATTCTATACTCTTTTATATAGTTTTCTTATTTTTCATATAAAATAAGTGGCGACTTCACAGAATCACAAAAGAGAGGTACTAATACCTTCTCTGTTTTTTTGAGAGGCGGTCTCTCATAGCTATTTTTTTATTAGAGGTATCCCCCTCTAATAAACAAATACCCTTATGTTAGTTTAAAATCCCCTTTCCAAGTTTAAAGAGCCACATCTTCAAAAAAAAAAGGTTTAAAGAGCCACAATTCCCTCCCTCCTTTTCTTTTTTAGCCACCTTCTTATTAATAATACTAATTCATGTAATTGGTTTTAGAAATTACTCCTCTCCCATTAACCAAATCCAATAAATAATTTTGCTACGTTTTATATATTTGGGGTCCAACCACATTTGGTGGCTTGATGAAAATATTTTCACTTATTCTTCTTCTTTTTTTTTTTTTTTTTTTAAATAAAAAAGTTACACTTCTCCCATTTGTAATGGGCATTTATTTGTTCTTTTAAAAAACAAAAGGTGGCATAGATGAAATGTCGATTATTGAGAAACATTATCTTTTTTCTTTTTACAATACTACAACATTTTATTTAGAGCTTTATGTTACAAACAAAATTTAAATAATTGAAATTAAAGTTATTGTAGAAGAAAGAAAAATTGGGCATTTTACAATTTATTAAAGAAAAGCTTATATAGAATATCTTGAAAAAATTTAGTGGGCATGACCCGGCTTGCCAATTTGGCCCTGTTAATGGGATTTACTCCCATGTAACACACACGTTACATGGAAGTGGGTTACAAAATGACAATGACAAAGTCAAGATTTCAATTGAAGGAGCAAGTTTAAAATACAAAATTGAAGGGAAGATCAATCAAGCTACATTCTATATTGATATTAAAAAAATAATAATAATAAACAACTATATACTAATTTAATTGTCATACAAATCTAATATAATAATTAAGAGCCCGTTTGGTAAGAGTACTATGGCTTTGGTTTTTTTTTTTTTTTTTTTTTTTTTTTTTTTTTTTTTTTTTAAATCTGAAACTGTGATCTAAAAAGCGTACTGAAAACACGTGTTTTGAGTGCTCATAATGCAAAAAAAAAAAAAAAAAAAAAAAAAAAAAAGTGTTTGGTAATATATTTTTATAACATTCTTTTAAAACTGAAAACATAATTGGGTGTTTGGTATGTATATGTATTTTTTTAGAAAAAATATGTTATTTTCTACATATTATAAAGAAAACAATAACAATTAATTTATTGTTAATAAAAATCAAATTAAGATATTAATCAAACTCCATACAATTTAAACATGCAATTTGATTCCTTAAACATACATTCAAAGAATAAGTTAATATGAAAGTGTCCAAGGACAATGTACCTACAAAGTTGTACCCTCACTAACTTGAATGACCATTTTAATTGCGAGATAGCTTGTTGGAATTAAAAACATGTCTGAAACTAAGAAAAGTGAACATTTCACACATTTTTATAATAAATTTTAAGTGATAAGTTGTTATTAGTTCTAATTTGAATCTACTATTTAATTTACTTTTTTACCCACTCTTCATTACTGGTAACAAATTACCACTTAAGATTTATTACAAAAGTTAAAAATGTTATTGACATAATATTTATCTATATAAAATTAAAAAGTTCTTTTTTTTTTTTCTTTTCTTTTCTTTTTTATAGATACCAAAAATCTCAACTTATGATGTTAATTTATTTAATCATAATTATTTTTTATTATCAAATTAAGGTACTAATTAGTCTTGCTGGATTAAGATATTTTTTTTTTTTTTTTTTAAATAAGGCACACAATTTTTTTGACCGAGAAAACATGTCTAGTTTACCATTTCAGTTAAATAAGATTGAAAAAAATCGTGGCATGATCTGATTGGGTGCCAAACTCTCTTTTACTGACTGGGTTTAACTTTGTACTGCTCTCTTCTGGTACTTCCCTTCTCTCTATGACCGAACCCAAAAGCCCAAGCTTGAAACCCATCTGCTCTCCGTTTTCATCTCAAAAACCGAAGCTTCAAGGGAGCTCTTGAGTCGGCGTGGTCGGTGTTCCTGGGTGGGGTTGAGACCGGAGAGGCTGTGGTGGATGCTGGTGTGGTTTTGGTGGTTGGAGGTTGTAAGAAAAAAGTCCGAGAGAGAAGGGTGGCAAAATGGGAAATCCAGGTAAAATTGGGGTTCCAATGATGAATCTGGTTAGGCTGAAAGGTGTGCCAATTCTGCAGCAATTACATCTAGAGGAGCGTTTGCTTCGGACATCGTCCCACAATTGGTGCATCATTAACGATGCTACCAATCAACCTGCTATTGTCATGGGCGTTTCTGGGTATTTCCTTAAACTTTGTTTTATCAACTCTTTTTTTCTTTTTCTTCATATTAGTGTTTTGTTAAAGTTTGGTAATTGGGTTGAATCTTGTATTAGCTTAAGCTTGTGGCATTTGACATGTTTTGAATAACTGTTTTGTGAATGTATGAAGTTGAGGAAATCACATGTAAAAGTTATGAATAAAAATTTATTGCATGGATTTCTAGTATTGAAATAATCGGATGGACTTGGGTTTTTCTAGAAATTCAATGAACTATTGATTACCACTGCTTGAAAGCATTGGATCCTGGTTGGGTTTGAGGTCAAGCTATGGCTTAGTCACTAGTGAGGGTTGTGGGCTAGTGGTTGTTGGGTTTACTCCCAAGTGGTTTGGGTGGTGGAGGTCCTAGGGTCAAATCCTGCAATGGGAAGTGCTTGGGGAAAAAATCTCCACGCTCTTGGCTCAATGCCCACTAGTGCCAAATAACATCTGTCTCATGAGGTCCAATCCTAGTTAGTAGGATGCTACTATAGTCACGCTGAGGTAGGGAAGCCACTTTGGTCTCCACCTCCCACCCATCTCTTAGAAGAAGAAAAAAACTATGGCTCAATCAACCTAGGAAGAGTCTAGGGCCCCCTATCAATTGGGTTCTTTAGCAGGTAGAGAGCTACTATGGTAATGCCTAGGTAGGGTTGGCATGGTAGTCATCCCCCCTTGCCATTTTTTATCCAGTTGAATGATGGTGTCCAAAACATATGTTAGTTTTTTTTTTCCTCGTGCTTTATGAAGTTCTAAAATTGGGTTAACAATCTACCTTAACATATTATTTTGCGAGTTGACATATTTTCTTCTATAACGTGGGTAGAAATATTAAGGATATGAAAAACAGGGAGATGGAGTTTGTGGGTATATGACATTAGAATCATGAAAAAATATATCATGGAGCTGACCCTGATTTAGTTGGGATTAAGGCTCAGTTGAGTGGAGTTTATGGGATTTGAGCTTTTAACAACTGGCCATTAAGAAATAAATTGCTCAAAAATGAATGTAGTTGCTTGATCAGGGTGCACTAAATTGGATTAACCTCTGAGTTATATCATTTGTTATAGCTGTCACTTTCCTAATTTGATAATGTATGAGAGAGCATTTCTTGGTAAAAGTATGTCTGCAATCCTAAAGCTAGGCAGACTTGTTCTTTCCCTTGGCTTGTGGTTCTATATTTTTGTGTTGGACATGAGCAACTCATAAGGATTATATGAATAATCTGTTTAGGAAGCCTGCAGAACTTCTCGAAATTGAATCTGTGTTATGTGATCAGATTCCGGTTGTGAGAAGATTTACTGGGGGAGGTACTGTCCTTGTTGATCCTGGCACAATATTTGTCACTTTCATATGCAACAAAGATGCTGTTGCTGGCGTACAACCATATCCTCAGCCTATTATGTCTTGGAGTGGCGCATTGTACAACAAAGTTTTCCAAGGAATTGCGGATTTTCACCTTCGTGAAAATGGTAACTGTGTTTAACCCTTGACTTAATGATACTATTTTCACTAATAGAGAGCTTCTGGTTTATGATATTACAAGTGGATATTCCAATTTGATTCTTCTTTTCTTCTGATGATCTTATTGGGATGTACCATTTTGAAATGCATTTTCATTTATCTTATTTCCATGAAATGGAACTGCTTTCTCTTTTCTATGGCACTTATTGGACAACTGGTTATTCACAGAGGGCCTGGCTTGATCCATTTTGGGGGCATGGTATAGTGTCAGCTATCAAATGTAGTATTCTCTTGCTGACTATTTAGTATTTACATAAGAATTCATCCCTATTATAGATATTGTTTGGTGTATGAGTATCCCAATCCCATATCAAAAGGGACCAGTATAATGAATAAACTCTATATCTATGCTTTAAGGTGGGTATGTGTGGGATGTGTGTGCACGAGCATGTGTGAATATTTCAAATTATATTTAAGATAATTTCCTACTTTCAAGACCAAACATAAACTTGCCTTAACTGGGACTCAAATTCATAGTCTCACAATGAATATGGTTACTTTATTTTTATTTATTTATTTATTTTTATTCAAGAAAAATGGGTGGGGATGGGGGGATGGCACCCCCTCCTCACATCCCTAGGAAGGCATCCTTGAGAAGGGTCTGGCCATGCACCCCATAGTAGGTACCACTCCACTGCAACATGAGTGTAGTGGGAATTTGAACTTGGCAATGGGTGAGGTAAAAGATCATACCCACCGCTCATCCACCTGCTGTGGTGGCACTTGGTTATGTGTTTGAAATCTGAACAGTTGGTTAAAATGGTTTTGCACTGGTTTACTGTGTAAAAACAATGTTTCAGTGTTAATACTTCCTGTATTTGTTAAAATGGACATATGAATGGGCAGCACAAATGTGGAAATGGGACATAAATATTAAAAAAGAAAAAAGAAAAATCTCAATCATGAAATTGTACCCTACTGGTGTGGCACACATTTTGTAAGCAGAAGTTTCTATTTGCTGTTGTTAAACCGTTTGTTAGTTTACATAATAGATTTGAAATGAGACAGTCCATCAGTTCCCAAGGTCCAGCAATTTAAGGATTAGATGCATGGCCACACTCGATAAATGTTATCATCGCCAGTCCAAAAGCACAATTCCATGCTTCTAACTTTAATGATAGAACTTGGGGAAAAAAAAACCTTAAATGAAGGAATGAACCTTTCTGTGCATGTAAAGTGTTGATTTTAACTACCATAATTTTAACTACCATACTTTTTTCCTGAGTTTTTGTTTTAACAACTATTCCGTGGTCAAAATGTGACAACTTTGTTATGGATAGCAATTTCTTTAACTATAATTGCATCCCTCATATCTCTCTGAATGCTTGTTTGTTTACCTTTTTGTAACTATTTGACACATACCACATATTCTCCTTTTTGGTTTTATATGTGACCTGGGATTCTAATGGAGGAATAAGTAAAGCTGTAAATTAATACCCTTTTTTCTCATCTGGTTTCAGATTATGTATTTGGTGACCGCAAATTTGGTGGGAATGCTCAGTCAATTACTAAAAACCGGTGGATCCACCACACATCTTTTTTATGGGACTATGAGGTCCGGAACATGGATTACCTGAAACTTCCTGCAAGAGTTCCGGAATATCGACTGGTATGTTAATGACTTCTCCAATTATATATATTTTGTCCTTTCTTTTGATACATCCATTCTCAAATCAGTATCTACTTTATCATTGATTTTAGATATAAACACATGGTGTTTCCAATTAATGTAAACATAGCCAGTGGTGAGTCAAATGAACAGGTAAAAGTAAAACATGTGATGTTGACACATATGGTTTGGTTTGTAATAGATCTTTAACATCCATCTTTTCAAATAGGGATTTATCTGTGCCTATCTATTTTTGGTTTAGGCAAGGGGTCATTTGGAATTCATATGCCGTATGAAGGATTACCTGTCAAGATCAGTATTTATTGACAGAACCATAGAGGCTACTAAAACCCACTTTTCCTTAAGATCAACAGACTTAGAAGCCATTGAGACTTCTGCAAATACAAAATTTTGCCCCTCAACCAGGCTGTTGACGACGCAGGAACTGGAGACAGCAGCAAAATTTGCTTCTCACTCTAAAGTTTCTCTCTCTCAGTCATTTTCATCGTGATAACAAGTGCTAACATTGCAGGAAGTCCTAATGGAATGTCACCTTCGAGTTTTGTAACAGTTGTAATTCACCCCTTTTTTTTCTCCTATAATTCATTGGAATAATCATAATACTTGGCATGAGCCGTTGACATTATTTAGTGAAAGGACAAAATTTAATTACAAATTGGTTATAGACTAAGCACCTTTACTCAATAAAATAAACATTACTACATATTTTGAAAATCTAACCGTTCAATTGCATGTTCTTTATATTCTTAATATACATGTCAAATTGTGTTAATTGGATATTATATTATATAATCTATAAGTTTATATTTTATGCATAATTTTAAACTATAAAAATTAGCAATTTAAACAATTTATTGATGACATAGCTAATGATCTTTAAGTTTTTAGAAATTTTGCAAGTAAGAAAAATATAAGAAGAATATGTAATCTAATGATGAAATTCTCAAAATTCACCTCCAGATGTTAAATATTGATGAAAATTTGTCAGAGATTGTGTGTTGAATTTAGGCACAACTCAAGTGAATAACTTTCCTTCAAACAAAAGCTACCCATTTGGGCTGAGTCAAACGGAGTAATCCTCTACATGGAAAAGCCTACTCGGTACTCAAGTTGTCAATTCCTTCACTACATACTAAGATTTCTTTTATGTGCTTTGGGCATCTCAATTGGTTATTTAAGAGGCCTTTTTTTTCTTTTCTTTTTCTTTTTTTTTTTTCCCCAAAACACATTGAGAACATCTGTTACATTAATACAATTATTTGAATATTTCTAGGAGCAAATATTAGTGCCTTCTACTTTGATCATAATTTTGTCTGTCTTAAATATTTTACCGTCAACCTTCTCATGTGGAAGAGTTGCCTTTTCAGTATTTTTCCTTGCTTCTTTAATTTTATTTGCACCCAAAATTCTATTTAAACTGCTGCTCCAAAATCTAAGCCAATGGGCCATATATCTAAAGATACATAAAGCGCCAAACCTTGGGCATAATTTTTACATCCGAAATGTTTGACATATTGATCTATGTAGAGTAAAATATCAATTTTTAAGAATTAAGGCACATGACAAATAGCTTTCCAATTACGAGACATTGTAGTGTACAGCATTGCATTAGTTTGGCTTGTTGAAAGAAATTAAAGGGAAAAAATGTTTTGAAACTTGTTGATTTACCTTTTTATTATTTGACATTTTTAACTATTAACTAAAATTGGTTTAACTTGATATTATACAAAATATACATATATACATATACATATATATATATATATATATTTCTATTTCTATTTTTAATTCAACTTTTATTAGTACTGGACCAATTTTGTAGTTTTTAGAACACCCTTACTTTACTATTTAAAATAAAAAAAAAATAGAAAGAAAAAGAAAATGATAAAGTTTGGTTATAAAATTAGTTGCAACCTTACTCAATATCATTAACATTACTAAATATTTTAAAAAATTTAACCATTAGATTGCATGTTCTTTATGCTCTAAATACACATGTCAATTTTTGTATCAATTTGATATTATTTACTATATGCTTTATAAGATTATTGTGGGGTCAGAGAATCTAGCAACCCCGGCCCACTTCGTACCGAGCCCAGGGCTAACGCTGAGGATGAAGAAACGCCTGAGGACGGAGTGTGAAAGTCTAAATTGCCCAGGAGCTTGCCGAGGACGACCATGTCCTCGGCCAACCGAGACTGTGGGAGGAGGAAGTAAGGGCCCACCAAAAGCAACCTTCCTAAGCGTCTAAAGAGAAGAAACAAGTACAACATGTTGGCCATGGAGGCATGGTGGAGGAGCAAGTCTAAGACAAACTGTCACCTCCACATTAAATGCCCACAACTAACGTTTTGACCGCATTAATGAGGAAATAACCCCTAAACAGTGCAGCCTTGGTTGCCACAGCCCACAGAAAGAATGGGAAGACGGCTGATGGGACAAGCACTCAAGTAGTGACTTGCTTGATCGACAAATGTAGGGCTAAGATCAATTGAAAGGGAGTATATAATGTAAGGAATCCCTCTTGAAAGAGGGACGAAAAGAAGGAAAAAGGCCAATAGAAATATAGAACACTGTAGCATTCTATACCATCGCAGAAATCTTTGTAATCGTTCACTAAAGAAATAAAAGACCTTCAAGCTCCCCGGAAGAGAGCCAAGGAGCATCATTGCACATTTTAATCCAAGTTCGTGATGTTAATCCCTATGCATCCATGCTGAGTCATTGTATCCCTCACTAGGGCCTAGTTCTTGAACTCGCTCTTTACAAATTCATTATATTGAGTTAGCTGGGCTTGAGTCCACTCACTCAACAGTAGAAGTGCTCAAACGCAGTCCTTACAATTGGCGCCGTCTGTGGGGAGAACTTGTGTGTTAGTAAGGGCAACAACCAAGCATGGCAGGATCAGGCCCTCATCAAGTAGGCTCCCATCAACTTGAACCAGTCAAACCCCAGCATCAGGGTAACTTCACCAACCCTAAGCGCGATCGAAATAAAGAGAATGGAAGATTTCGAGAGGGAAGTGTGCACACCACTCAAACCAGCAGGAGCTACTCGCGTGGGGATAGCCATGTGCCCCAGGGACAAAACAACAACTGGGCCACCCAGCCAAAGGAGGTTAAGAGCCGCGTGACCCAGGGGCAGAACGATGAACAGGCCATGCAGCGGGAGATAGATGACTTAAATAGGAGGCTACACCATGCATAACGAAGGCGACCTCGACCTAGCCCCGACTTGCCCTCTAACGATGAAAGCAACGAGGACTATAGGCAAAGGTCGAGAACTCCTCCGAGCGAGACCTTCTCTCATGAGGAAGAGTACTACCAGGAGCGTAAACGTAAGAGCCCATCTCCTAAGGGCTTAGGATACAACGCTTTGAGTAGGGCCTTGGATCAACTATCCAAGTCACCTTTCACGCGCCACATAGAGGAGGCCACCCTTCCTCGGCGGTTCCAGCAGCCGACCTTTTCCATTTACAACAGCAAAATGGACCCTGTGGAGCATGTGAGCTAGTTCAACCAGAGGATGGCTGTTCATTCTAAGAACAAAGCATTGATGTGCAAGGTTTTCCCTTCCAACTTGGGTCTAGTGGCGATGAGGTGGTTCAATGGCCTAAAGACGGATTTCATAGATTCGTATAGACAGCTGACCTAGGCCTTTGGCTCTTACTTCATTACGAACAACATAACCCCGCGGCCCTTGAGCGCGCTACTATCTTTGTCCATGCATGATGGAGAGACCTTAAAGGCCTACTCAGGCCGATATGGGAGGTGTACAATGAAGTGGAGGGCAATTTTGACGATGTTGCCATTAGCACCTTCAAAAATGGTCTCCCAATTGGGCATGGCCTAAGGAAGTCCCTGACAGGCAAGCCTGCCACTAGTGTGCACCAATTGATGGATCAAATCGACAAGTACAGCCGAGTGAAGGAAGACCAGCTGCAGGGCAGAGAGCAAGAGAAGACCATCCCTCAAGAGAGGAGGGATTTCAGGTCAGATCGATACAACAACGCCAGTCTGATGAGGGATTTCGCGGGGCAATTTAGAGCAGCCGACATGCAGGCAGTCCATGTCGTATTTTGAGAGCCAGTACACAAGGTGTTGGCAAAAATCGAAAGTGAGCCATACTTTAGGTGGCCGAATAAGATGGTGGGAGAATCCATAACGCGCAATCAAAACCTTTACTGCCAGTACCACAGGGACCATGGACATACTATAGGGGACTGCAGAAATATCTAGAGCTATCTGGACCAGCTAGTCCGAAAGGGAAAGCTTAAGCACCTTCTGCATCACCCCGATGACCATCAAGGCCAAACCAATTAGGAGCCGAAGAGAGATAACACCCTAAGGGCGCCCGCAGGGACGATCAATGTGATCTTGGCCACACCAGGAAGAACAGGCACGTGCCCTTCGCGAGTGTTGTCCGTGGCCCAGATCCCTATCGAGGAGTCCCAGCTGGAGCCGAAGAGGGCCAAAAGGAACTTTCACCCAACCTTGAGCTTTTCAGAAGAAGACAAAATAGGAACCACCCAACCCCACGATGATGCTCTGGTGATCACTCTCAGAATTAGAGACTACGATGTGATGGTGGATGGTGGCGGTGGCGCCGAGGTCATGTACCCAGACCTTTATAAGGGGCTGGGGTTGAAGCCGGAGGACTTAACACCTTATAGCTCTCCCTTGATGAGTTTCAATGGGAAGCTCGTTATCCCAAAAGGCATGATCAGGCTGACCATCTAGACCGGTCTAGAAGTGGTAGAGGTGAACTTTATAGTAGTAGATACCTACTCCCTCTACACAGCCATCATAAGAAGGCCCTGGCTCCACACCTTGGGGGCTGTTGCCTCCTCCCTACACCAGAAGGTGAAATTCCCGTCAGGGGATCAGGTCCTAGAGATCGGTGGTTGCCAGCTCACAACAAGGTAGTGCATGGTGGTTGCCATATCACATCGGCTCGATGCACAGTCCTCGGCCACTGCTAAAGAGAGCTTATAGCAATCAAAGACCCTGGCGGCGCCTCTTAATGCAGCTGCCGAGGAAGCAAAATGTGAGGAACTGGGGAAAGTGGTAATTGGCTACGACCCGGAGAAGTTCTTTCAGGTTGGAGCTCGGTTGCCTCCTAAGGAGCAGGAGGAGCTAATTGAGTTCCTCAAAAGCAATATAGACATGTTTGCGTGGGATGTCTATGATGCCCTAGGGATTGATCCGTCCTTCATCTGTCACCATCTCAACGTCAATCCATCCATAATTCCCAAGAAACAGCCACCCTGACGCCCATCGAGAGAGCACGCTGATGCGATTAGGGAAGAGGTGAATAAGCTTAAGCGCGCAGGGGCTATCAAAGAGGTCTTTTATCCCGAATGGTTGGCCAACACTGTGGTGGTTAAGAAGAAAAGCAAAAAATGGAGGGTCTGTGTGGACTTCACCGACTTGAATAGGGCATGTCCAAAAGACCCGTTCCTCATACCTCGAATAAACCAGCTGGTAAATGCAACCACGAGCCATCCTCGGATGAGCTTCTTAGATGCCTTTCAAGGCTATCATCAAATACCACTAGACTCGGAAGACTAGGAGAAGACAACCTTTGTGATGCCCATTGGGAACTACCACTACAAGGTAATGCCGTTCCGGCTGAAAAACGCAGGGTCCACCTATTAAAGGATGATGACGAGAATGTTCGAGCCAATGTTGGGTAAGAGCATCGAAGTCTACGTTGATGATATGGTGGTAAAAAGTAAAGTGGTGTCTGAATATTTAGGAGACCTCGGCCGCACCTTTGACGCCTTGAGGAAGCACAAGCTGCGCCTAAATGCTTCTAAGTGCTCGTTTGGCGTGGGATCTGGCAAGTTTTTAGGATACATGATTACCCACAAGGGAATCAAAGTTGATCCTGACCAAATCAAGGCTATTCATAATTTGAAGCCTCCGCAAAACCCCAAGGAGGTCCAAAAGCTTACTGGAATGATCGCAGCCCTGAATCGATTCATTTCCAGGTTGGCTGATAGGTGTAGGCCCTTCTATCTCCTAATCAACAAGTGGAAGGGATTCGAGTGGTCTGAGGATTGTATCATGGCCTTCCAACAACTCAAGGAGTATCTATCCTGGCCACCCATCATGTTCAACCCCGAGGTCGACGAGGTCCTATACGTATACATTGCTGTGGCGTTTCACGCTGTGAGCCTGGTTCTGATTCGGGACGACAATGGCGTTCAAAAACTAGTCTATTACGTTAGCTAGTCACTACATGAAGTTGAGGTCAAGTACTTACCCCTAGAGAAAGCCATACTAGTTGTGGTCCATGCTACACGAAAGCTCCCCCACTATTTCTAGGCTCACACAGTGTTGTCCTGACCTGATTACCCTTAAAGTCTATACTTCCGACAGCTGATTACACAGGAAGGATTGCCAAGTGGAACACAATTCTAGGGGCTTTTGACATCAAATACATGCCTCGGACCTTCATAAAAGGCTAGGTCCTGACTGATTTGATGGCCGAATTCGCTGAACCACCCGTAGAGACGCCATCCGAAAAGATAAGCAAGGAAGAAAAATCAGTAAGAGCAATTTCCGTCTCGGGGCCACCAAGTTGGAGAGTATACGTTGATGGTGCGGCAAATCAGAGGGGGTCTGGAGTGGGGCTGGTTTTAGTATCCCCCAAGGAGTCTGTCATAGAAAAATCCCTGAGGCTCGGGTTCTTGGCCACAAACAATGAAGCCGAGTATGAAGCATTGTTACAAGGGATGGTCATAGTGCAGAACTTGGGAGGAAAAGCAGTGAAGATGTTCTCAAATTCGAGATTGGTGGTAGGCCAGGTGAAAGGAGAACTGGAAGCCAGAGATTCGAGAATGCAAGAGTACCTAAGCCAGGTCAAGCGATTGCGGTCGGATTTCGATCTTTTTAGCTTGTCACATGTCTCCAGGAGTGGAAATACTCATGCCGATTCATTGGCCACACTTGCCACCTCCTCAGCAGGGGATCTGCCTTAGATCATTCTTATAGAGCATCTGGAAAGAGCAAATGAGGCGGCAAAGGGCACAGTCCGCATCCACCAAGTTGGGATAGGTTCCAGCTGGATGGACCCCCTAGTAAGGTTCCTCAAAGATGACGTCCTGCCTGAGGATAAGTCAAAGGCTGAGAAAATACGAAGGAATGCTTCTCGGTTCTAGTTGTTCGAGGACCACAAGTTGTACAGGCGCTTCTACTCTGGACCATACCTACTGTGTATTCACCCCGAGGCATCAGAGGTATTGCTCGAAGAGCTACACGAGGGGATCTGCGGGAGCCACACAGGAGGAAGATCCTTGTCTTACCGAGCCGTCACACAAGGATACTAATGGTCAGGGATACAAAAGGAGGCCTTGGAGGATGTTAAGAAGTGTGACCAATGCCAAAGGTTCACCCTAAATATTCATCAGCCTGGAGGGGTCCTCAACCCCTTGTCCAGCCCATGGCCATTCGCCCAGTGGGGCTTGGATATTGTAGGCCCTTTCCCCAAGGCACCAGGGAATAAGAGATATTTGTTGGTTGCCACAGATTACTTCACTAAATGGGTCGAAGCTGAGCCGTTGGCCAACATCAGAGATGTGGACACCAAGAAGTTCCTTTGGAGAAACATTGTTACGCGATTCGGGATCCCCCATACCCTTATTTCGGATAACGGACTCCAGTTTGACAGCAAGGCCTTCAGGAGGTATTGTTGTGAACTTGGAATCACAAACAGGTACTCAACCCCAACTTATCCTCAAGGAAATGGACAGGCCGAGGCTGTCAACAAGGTCATCATCAACGGGCTTAAGAAGAGATTGGATGACGCCAAAGGAAGATAGATAGAGGAGCTGCCCCACGTTCTCTGGACATACTGAACTATGCCACAGCGATTAACGGGGGAGACACCTTTTGCCATGACTTATGGGGCTGAGGCTGTCGTCCCTCTGGAAGTAAACTTCCCGACGCTGAGGATGAGCTCTTTCACACCAGGCTGTAATGACGAACTACTGGGGAGGAGCCTAGATCTGGTTGACGAACGGAGAGAAGGGGCAATGATCCAGCTGGCCTATAACCACCAAAAGCTTAAGCAGGGATATGATGCCATTGTGAAGCTAAGACCACTAGAACCGGGGGACCTAGTGTTGAGGAAAGTTGTGGGGGCTGCCAAGAACCCTTCCTAGGGAAAGCTGGAGCCCAACTGGGAGGGGCCATATCGAATTACCTCGATAGCGGGGATAGGTGCATACTACTTAGAAGACTTAGACGAAAAGCCTGTACCTCGATCGTGGAAAGTAAATAACTTGAGAAGGTATTATTATTAATAAAAGCATCCATTTTTTTGTGATTCGAATTTTAGGTCTATTATGATTATATATATATATATATATATATTATATTTTGGCGGCCACCTAAAGAACTAGATTGAACTACTTCGAGGAAAACCTGGGTACTAGACTGAACCAGGGTCTTGCATAATCCTCAGACTCAAACCCATGGGGAAACTAACCACTTCAAGACAAACCTGAGTACTAAACTGAACCAAGGTCTTGCATGGTCCACATACTCAAATCTATGGGAAAACTAGTCACTTACAGAGGAATTTAAGGGTTAAACGGAACTAAGGTCTTGCATGGTCCTCGGACTCAGACCTCTGGCGAAATCGACTACCCTTGGCAAAGGCGTGAATAAACACAAGCCCATGAGCATCACTTGAGGCATTCCGAAGCACATTGAACTTAACGCCCTAGCATGGTCAGCGACTAACGGTTTCCTTGAGTATTCAATTCAGCAAGAAGAAGTCTAAGTGGAAATTGTCACTATTGCCTTTACATTTTTTGGCAGCCAATTCAGAATCAAAAGCATGATAAGCTTCTGAAATTGTGAAGCTAATAATTAAAGCCCAGGTTATATCAGTGGTAAAACTCATCACAATAACAATTAACACATAAAGTAAAAAAGAGGTGATTCATGCATTCAATTTAAAAATAGCAGTACAGTGCTTTTAAAAAAAAAAAACAACAACAACAAAAGCAAAAAAAAGAAGGCAAAAGCTAGCTAAGACAGCCTATTTCTTCGACTTGAGCTTTATTCCCCCTTTGGGAGGCTGTTCAGAGGTGTCCTTGGGGTCTGCGGAGCCTTGACCTAGGGGAACAGCCTGCAGAGGCACCACCATGAGAGCTGTCTCCTTGGCTGGAAGGGCAACTTGGGGAAAGTCCCCCTCGGCAAGAAGAGCCTGGGGGTCGGCAGAAGGGACTTGAGGACCAACATGGGGCTTCACCACATCTAAGGGCGCTTCCAGGTTACTGGTTTCCCCTTCCTCTGGCACCCTCTAACGCTCAGCCTCCTCGGCAGGCCTATCAGTAGAAGGGGGATCCTTGGCAGCATCAGCCTGGTCCCTATCTATCGCTTCAGGGACAACATCAGCTACAGAAATGGCAAAGGCAGGCTCTCGAATAGCAGAAGGGTAATACACTCTCTCGGCCCTTCTGAGCTCAAACGAGGCCTCGACCTTCGCTTGGTTGAAGGCCTCATTCCAAGTCTGGGAGCAGTAGCGCTTGCATACCTCAGGGACTTGGGCCTTGAGGGCAGCCTCGGTCTTAGCCACTCCTTCAACAAAGGCCTCCTCCTCCGCTTGCTCTTTAGAGCTCTCGGCCTCTACCTTCGCAGACTCGACCTCTGCTTTGGCTTTCAGAGCCTCATCCCTAGCGTGCTCGACAACATCCTTTGCCCCTACTGCCTTAGCCAACTTCTGCTTTAGGTCGGCGATATGTTCCTTAGCAATTTTCAGTTGGCCCTTAGCATCTTGAAGGCGCCTCATCTGGTCTGTGGCCTGTTTCTAAACGCTAGCTAAGCCTGACACCGCGCTATCTCTTTCCTTCATCTCCTCCTTTAGATCCTCCCTTGCCTTCTTCAGGTCAGACTCGGAGTTTTTAAGGGTTTGCGTGGCTTCCAAGCGCCTATTGCGTTCCTGGTCCAGGGCCTTACTCTAGTTATTGGCCTCCTCCTCCAACCTATAAGTGGCTTTAACAGCCTGCAAATCGAAACAAGCAGGCGATAAATTAGGAACCGAAGAGCAAAAATCAATGAAGTCTTAAGCGTCGGATGGCTTACCATGCCTAAGTACCTCTTCATGCTGAGGATGACCTCCTGCCTCCTTAGGTCTCCCAATTGAGCCATATCAGCGGGGAGTAACAGGGACCTCTCAAGCGCATCAGCCACATATGCGCCTTCACCCCCTCTGAAGTCCCTGAGGGAGGCATTATCCATCAAAGGCTCCCCATGGAGCAGGGAGCCATGCTTGGGCCTCGGACTGCACAGCCACCTCTTTTCCTTAGCCCTGGTGCCCAGTTTTCTGCTGCTTAAGAGCGTGACAAGCCTCTGCCTCTTCGGGGGAAGAGCGAGTCTTCTCAGCTCCCATGGGCCCTTTGCCTTTAAGATCCTTCTTACGCTTGGGATCAGCAGGCTCGGGCCTTGGTGGCAAGCTCGGTTGAGGTGGAGAAGGAAAAAGCTTAGACTGGGCAGAAGACGACCTAGTTTGGACAGACTGAGACTTGGACGGCGCAGCAGGAAGCTTGGATTAGGGCTTTCCCGGCTCCTTCCTCCCTGGCTGACCCTCAAGCAGGTCGAGCAGGTTGGTCTGGGGTTGCCTCTTAAAGCCCATCTTGACCTGGGGAGAAGTAGCAGTGAGGAGGTCTGCCTTGGTCAGATTAGGATCGCCGAAGTCGCTAGAAGGATCCTCGACCAAGTGGACTTAGTTGAAAGCACTAAATTCATCCTTAGATGGACCTAAGTCAGCAGCCTCTTCCTCTTCTCTTAGCTCCTCTTCCTCGGCCTCCGCAGCTTGGCCGGATGTAGAAGTACTTGCCAACGGAATATCTTCTGAAGCAAGAGACCCTTCGGAGAACGAGAACCCGTGCTCCACCACAGTGATTTGGCGAAGCCGAGGATCTTTGGCTCTAATCACGTGCTTCGGAGTAGAGAATGACTTCTGGAGCGGCTCGTACCCGAGGATCTTGTGGGCAGCTCTAACTTGGTAATCAGCCTCGTTCACAAAGATCTCCGCCCTGAGGACCTTTTCCAAGTCCTTCTTGTTAACCAGGTTAAAATGACGCTCAAAGGCGTGTGGATCTGCGGAAAAGAAAGCATACTCCTGTCAGCAACCAAACAAAGCAGGCCTGCAACCTGAAAGACTAGACCCTCTCCCATTCAAAGTACCCCACCTGGCTCTCCCTCCACTGTCGGGCAATGAAGCCCACCATGCCACTCCCCGAACACGATGAGAAAGTTTTTGTTCAACCCCTTACTGGACTCAGGAAAGCACTGGATAAGCTGAACCCTGTCGTCCCTCGTCTTCATATAATAAGACTTACCTTTTAGTCTTTGGAGGTTGTAGCACTAATTCACATTGTAATGGGTTAACCTCAGCCTCATCTTCTCATTCAAGGCGTCCACACAATCCAGGATTCTGAACACATTGGTGGCGCATTATATGGGGGCTAACCCAAAGTACCTAAGGTAACCCCTCGTTACTGGCCTCATGGGGATTCTCATACCGCCCTCAAGAAAGGCGATTATGGGAATCATAACCTCACCCTCCTCCCTCCGAATGTGCCATTCCCCTTCCGCACAGTACCTCAAGCTCACGTTACTGGGTATCCTATAATCGGCGATGAATTTTTCCATCGCCTCTTTAGACTCAACTAACTTCTTAAATCTACCCATCCCTAGCAACGGCTAAGAAACTTAAGAAAGGGCGAAGGAAAGAAAGGACTCAGAGAGAAAGTTTGAACTAGAAAGAGAAAAGAAGACTTACAAAAAATGAGGAAAGGCTCCTCGGATAGGCTCCTCGGACAGGCTTTTTGTGCTGAAAAAGGCATGAGTGTAGTTGGAGATCTGATCGAATTCAATGAACGTGCGCAAGAACTCTTAAGTGCAAAAGTAAGGAGGCCGGTCGAATTAAACGGGTATTTATACCCCCAATTAAAGATAACCGTGCAAGTTTCCCCGCCCATAAAGCTGGGAAAGCCCAGCTGTTGGATTGGCATCACGCCGTTGAACGTGAGAAGCACAGAGCTGCCAGAATTAAATGAGGGCACGCTTCGTATACCAAAGCGCCAGGAACGTGCCTTAGATAGGTGAAAAGACTAGCACTAACAAGGGATAAGATGTGACAAGCCATCACGACAGCCCAAGGATATCAAAATCCTCCTCTCCGCCCAAGGACCCAGACCATAGGATTTTGAGGGGCTATTGTGGGGTCAGAGAATCTAGCAACCCCAGCCCACTTCGTACCAAGCCCAAGGCCTACGCCGAAGATGAAGAAACGCCCGAGGACAGAGTGTGAAAATCCAAATTGCCCAGGAGCTTGCCAAGGACGACCATGTCCTCGGCCAACCAAGACCATGGAAGGAGAAAGTAAGGGCCCACCAAAAGCAACCTTCCCGAGCGTCTAAAGAGAAGGAACAAGTACAACGTGTCGACCATGGAGGCATGGTGGAGGAGCAAGTCTAAGACGAATTGTCACTTCTACATTAAATGCCCACAACTAACGTTCTGGCCGCATTAATGAGGAAATGACCCCTGAACAGTGCAGTCTTGGCTGCTGCAGCCCACAGAAAGAATGGGAAGGCAACTGATGGGACAAGCACTTAAGTAATGACCTGCTTGATTGACAAATGTAGGGTTAAGATCAACTGGAATGGGGTATATAATGTAAGGAATCCCTCTTGAAAGAGGGACGAAAAGAAGGAGAAAGGCCAGTAGAAATACAGAACATTGTAGCATTCTATACCATCGCAGAAATCTTTGTAACTGTTCACTAAAGAAATAAAAGAACTTCAAGCTCCCCGGAGGAGAGCCGAGGAGCATGATTGCACATTTTAATCCAAGTTCGTGATGTCAATCCCTATGCATCCATAGTGAGTCATTGTATCCCTCACTAGGGCTTAGTTCTTGAATTTGCTCTCTACAAATTCATTGTATTGGGCTAGCTGGGCTTGAGTCCACTCACTCAACAGTAGAAGTGCTCAAACCCAGCCCCTACAATTATATTTTATATATAATTTTAAACTACAAAAACTTATAATTTAAATAATTTATTGATAACATAGTTATTAATTTTTAATTTTTTAAAAATTTTGCAAGCACACTGGATATAAGAAGAACATGTAATCCAATTGTGAATTTGTCAAAATTCACATCTAATAAAAAAATATTTAGTAATATTATCAATTTTGTAACTAAATTTTATCTTATTTATATATTCTTTTTGTAAGAAGCCAGAAGAGAAAAATAAAAAGAAATTTATAGATTTAGATCCAGGCCCATGACACCGTGCAATATTAAATAAGATAAAATTTAGTATACTTTGTGGGGGCCACTTTAGTAATTTAGTTGGCAATTCTATCATGTATTTGTGCGATGCTGAGATTCGTTCAAGATTTTTTCATTAAATGAACCCTAATCCAGCACTAAGCACGGAGCACCTTATTTGCGATTTGTTTTATAGAATGGAATAAATTAATCGAAATGGTTAAAAGAATGTAAAAAAGTGAGTTCAAATTCTCTGTCTCATTAATTGTGCTTCACTTCATGCTTCACTAATAAAATTTGGACAACTAACATTTTTCATTAAATGAGATATCTCATTAAATGAGACAGCTAGTCTCTCTCATTAAAGTCAAAGTTATCCCATTTAATGAAAGATGCTAGTTATCTAAGTTTTATTGGTGGAGTATGAAGTGGAGCACAATTGATGAGACAGAAGATTTGAACTCAAAAAAAGTCCTCCACCCATTTTTATTACTTATTTATAAAAGCTTTTCTTTTAATTTAGACTTCTTTAAAATTAAGGGTAAGACCTTCATTTTCTTTTAGGAAAAGGCTTGTGTCTAGTGCATCTGGACCTGATAGGATGCAAACACGTGACAATTTTATGGTAGCATCTTATCAGGTCTGGTGCACAAGATATTGCATTCAAGCCAAATCTTTTCTTTTTAAATTCCTATGCAAATTAGCTCATTTTACACTTGAATAGTGCTGAATCTTTTAGTTTTGCGTTTTTTCTTGATAAATCCATAATTACTTAAATTTTTTTGCTATTTGGAAGTGCTTATACCATTGGGCATCCTTGCATGTGATGGACGTTCTACAAGTACAAGATTTTAAAGGAGGGCTATAAGGGCTAAGATTCAAGTTAAAATAAGATCTCTATCTCACATATACTACATCCTTATATGTGATGGACATTTTACAAGTACAAGTTTTAAAGGTTGGGATTCAAGTTCCTAGAAAAGAGTTCCATACATATATTTAAATTATGCTAAAATAAGATCAATATCTCATATACATTTAAATTGAAATTATGTTAGTACAATTTCACCTCATACTAAAAATAAAAGTCCTTACATTGCCATTTTTTATATCCCAAGAACCCACTTGGTGGAGTTCTATTTGGTTTTAAGTTTTATTATTATTTTTTCTTTTGTCTTTTTTGGCCAAGGGGGTCGGTTAGTAGTTAAGAAAGTCGATGCAAATCCTTGTCCCTTATTGCATACTCTCTCAGCTATCCTCTCCTTATGGTTCCCTTGGCATTGTATTCTCTGGGCTCAGTTAGCTGTGGTTGCCGTGTTGTTTTATGATTGAACCTCTTGAATCATAAATAAATTAAATAAAGAACTATATACTTTATAATATGAGATCTAAGATGCAAGACATAATTAGTGCTTTTTCTTTTTGTTCCACCAGCACGAATAATGAACTCAATAAAATACTCCATAAAAGGCTACGGTAACCGCCACAACAGCTTGAATAATGAACTGAGAAAAAAATATTAAACAAAGTTCTAAGCTATTAGCTAACCAAAACATATAGAAATGGTTTGTTTTAGTTAGTTCAATTGATAAATTTTTTTATGGTTAAATAAGAAATTTGGAGTTCAGTTTCTGCCTATACCAAAAACCAATTAGTGTCTTGGTCTAATATTAAAAAATTATTATAAAAAACAAACGCCATAGATTAAAACTCTTTAAGGAAAAAAAAAAAAAAAACATATAGAATGATCAAACTTACCATAAAAGGTCTTTAATTTTCTCACCTATTTCATAAAAAGTTTTTGGCTTTTAACAAAACCAACATATCTTCTCATAAAAAAAACAAACAAACATATCTTCTTAAAAAGAATGAGTAATTGTCCAACATTAGTTAAGATAGTGTGTTGTGTTTAATATAACTTGTCTCACCTTCCCTTAAAAGTTACTATGACTTTTGAGTGAAGTTGTAGTGTGTTTTTGCGTTAGAATTTCTTTTCCTCTCTCTTGTATGTGTGTGTTTGTTTCTCCCAAAAAAAAAAAAAAATCCAACATATCTTCTTTAAAAAAAAAAAAAAACCAATATATATATATATAACTAAATGTGTGTGACTTTAGTTGACTTCATAATATATTATCACATATATTTTGGAGGCTTCACAATTTTATAAAATCAAAATATTCATATAAGATAAAATGCAAAATTGACCATTTAAGTTTTTTTAAAATTTCATTTCAGTGTTTTAACTTTACTTTCGTTTATTTCAGTCATCTAAGTTACAGATTTATTTAATTAAGGTCTTTCTATTCACAGAAGTTACATCTTTTGATTGAATTTAAATTTTATTCTATATTTGTATGCCAAAAAAAAAATATTTATATTTAAACACTCATAATCTTAACATATTATATTTTTAGTAGAATAGATACTTCCATGTAAAACACGACCATAATAAAAATCTATTAATAATTACTATAATTATATATTTAATAGTTTCATATAAAACAAAATCATAATAAATACTCATTAATAATTATCATAATGATCAAATTTCATATTTTAGAGTACTTATACAGAAATAAGATTATAATAAATATTTATTAATAATTATTATAATATCAAATTTCATATTTATTTGTAAAAGAAAATAAAGAGAAAATCATTTGTTTTAAAATATTCATATTTTATTCAACTTTCTCTTGCTAGTTGTGGTTTTTTTCCCCTTTTCCACCACAATTGTGTAGCACACAAAAATCATATTTTAATAGTTATGGGTTTTTCCTTGCCCACCACAATTGCGTGGCGCACGGATATCACTGCATCGTCTGGACCACCGTTTTATAGCTATAGCACACAGAAATCAGTGCACTGTCTCTTGCATTCAAAATTGAGTTACACTATGATGACAAATAATCAAATATTATGGGTAATTATTACTTACTCCTAAGGCAATACTTCCCCCTCTTATACGAGGGGTAGGCTCTATAGGGAGATTTACGCATAGGACCTATTTTTTATGTGAGAAGAAAAAGTATTATTCTTAAAATATTTAAGTTTTTTTCAAATATATCTAAATAAAAATCACTACCTTTTCAGGATTAATTATTCCTATAGAATTTTAGGGTATGTTTGGTTGGGTGGATTTTAGGAAGGATGAAAAAAAAAAAAAAGTGAAAAATAGCTTAGGAGAGAAAATGAGTGAGAATAGTGTTTGGTTAAGAGGGAAAGGGGAGAAAAAAGTGGTAGGGCCCACAAGGTTTCTCTTCTCTCCCTTCAAAATACAATCTCTCCAAATTGGAGAGAAAATTGAAGTGAAAAGTAGAAAAAATATTTAGACAAAACTGATCCTACCTCTTTTAATATTTCTGGCTTTTTTTTTTTTTTTTTTTTAATTTTAATTTTTTTAGAAGATTTTATTATTTTTTTAAGAAAACTCTTTTGGATGATTTCTTATGCTATTTTTTGAAATGTCCACTTTCATCTATACAAAATTTTTTAAAAAAGTATAATGTATTACTTTTTGTTTTATTTAAGAGGGGTATGATGATAAATTTATACTAACCTTATTTTCAATCAAACTAAAATTTTTTTCATCCCTCTCAACCAAACAGAAATAAGGAAAACTAAAAAATTTTCTATCCTCCCACTTTTTCATCCTCTTTTTATTTTCTATCCTCTCACTTTTTCATCCTCCCAACCAAACGGACCCTTAATGTTGAGTCCTAACTAAATATTTATATTTAAATAGTGTGGAAAACTAGAAATAGCCGGTGAAAATAAGAACAAGAATATGTTTCATCAAGTCAAGTTGTACCCATTAAGAACAAGAATATGTTTCATCAAGTCAAGTTGTAGCCAATGGGTACAATTCTAGTCAATATTTTGCTATCAGATGCAAATTTTGATAAATTTATTATTGGATTCTTTATACTTACAAAATTTCTAAAACATCAAAAATTAATAATTATGTCATTTATCAAATATTTAAATTTAAATTTTTTATAATTTAAAATTATATACAAAATATAAGTTTATAGATAAAATAGTAAATAAAATTCAATTTACACAAAATTTAATATGCATATTAAATATATATATATATATATATATATAAAGTTTTCGGACTATTAAAATTTTAAAATATATAGTTACTTTAATTTTTTTGTAGTGGAGTCGTAGCCAATGATAATGCCAGACGTACGAATCATGATTAAGTAGGCCCTTCAACACGTGTTGTGCAGCCACATATCTCCATTATACAGTGATTATTGCGCACTAGTATACAGAAAAATCTTTCCTCAACTCTTTTCGGTGGTCTGGCAACACGTAATCAAAACAAGAAAAAGAAAATTTATTACTATTCCAGTAAAGGTATTTTAGCGAAGAAATTGGGGCCTTATCCACACCTCGGAGATGCAAAACACAGTCAGCCACGCGGTTTAGCCGTTTAATGGGACAACATGGGTTGTTCCAAACATATCTCTATAATATTGCGAACGAGGACTTAGTTGAGTGGGTAAAGTTTTGGTGTTCTGTATAACACAATTAGGTTTGAGTCTTATTGTCTGCATGCTTTTGTTGGTGGATAAATTTATTAGTGAGGTGTACTCACAAAAATATGAGATGACTTCCACATAAAACGTACAGAACGAATACCGACTACAGACTCGCTAATCAAGACCACTGACTTAAGATGTAATATGACCATAAAGGCCCTTATTTTATGTTTCTAAAAAAAATATCTCGATAATATTAATATTAATATAAAACAATCAAGAAAACATGGCCGACGACGCAATCACATTCTTAGATAAAACAAACTCAAAACAGTCAACATACACGTCAGACACTGCTCAACTTCAGTGAAAAAAATACTTATCCAAAAAAAAAAAAAGCACAAAATTTATTAAATTAGTATTGTAACAAATTGGATAAGGTGAATTCCAAAAATCAAAAAGATCCCTATTTCTCTCTTTTTCTTTATAAACCCACTTCCCTCTTCTTCAACTTTAGAGCTTTGAATTTCAAAGGACCACCAAGCCTCTCTCTCTCTCTCTTCAAGACTACTAATATTGGTCAAAAGGAGAACATTTTCTTCTCAAATCTTGCACTATTGCTTGAAATTCGAAGTGGGTCTTTGTTGTTTTTCTGTTTTAAGAGTTTCCTGTGGCTTTTTCTTGCCTTGAACTTTCTGTATCCCAACCACTTTTGATTCAAAAAAGTTGCTGTTTGGTCCAAAAGGTGAACTGTGAAGTGGGTTTTTTTTTGTTTCATTCTATAAGCCCCCAAAAAGGCCTTGGATTTAACACTGCTATGATGGCTTGTTCAATGAAGAGTTGTGTATACTGTTTGAATGGGACTATTGTTGGCTCAAAATCCAGAGGGTTTTGTCCCTCTCTTGTCTCCGTACAACCTAGGGACTCAAAATCAAGATCTTTACCTATGCTAGGTGTTGAGTTTATGGGAAAACCCCTTGCCGTTTCAGATCAAAAGGGTTTAAGAGATTGGAATCTTAAATCACGAAGCAATTTCTCTCCTCATGTATGTCAAAGCTTTACCTTTTCTGCTTTATATTTTGGTGAAAGTTTTGGTCTTTATTCCATTTTGGGAACTAATTTTCAATATATGATTTCAGGCACAAGCATCAATCTGTGTAAGCCGAAGTTTGAGATGGTGGGAGAAGACTCTTAAACCCAACATGGTGGAGATTCATTCGGCTAATGAACTTGTGGATTCCTTGCTTAATGCTGGTGATAGATTGGTCATAGTTGACTTCTATTCACCTGGTTGTGGAGGTTGCAAAACTCTGCATCCTAAGGTATATTCGATTTCTGGATTGTATTCAAGTTAAGAAATTTATCACATACTTTTTTATTTAACAAGCCCATCACAAATTTATATTACTCTATTTTGATTATTAAACTTTGAAGTTGGATTCTTCTTTGTCAGATTTGTCAGCTTGCTGAATTGAACCCAAATGCAATTATTCTTAAAGTTAACCATGATGAGCTCAAAGCTATGTGTTACAGTCTCCGAGTTCATGTCCTACCATTCTTTAGGTTCTATAGGGGTGCAGAGGGTCGTCTATGTAGTTTCAGCTGCACCAACGCTACTGTAAGTTTTTCACACTTTTTAGTATTTCTTAAATTCTCTTAACTTTAAAATGGTTATTTGTATCCAAATTCTAAGTCTAAATTTATTGTATTACAGATCAAGAAATTCAAAGATGCTTTGGCAAAGTATGGGACTGAAAGATGTAGTCTTGGCCCGGCAAAAGGTCTAGATGAATCTGAGCTCATGAATTTAGCATCAATTGGTCAAATTTCAAAAGGATTATCATTGCCATCCGCCAAGGAAGAAAGTGTGGAGGATTTGGTTATGAAAAGCATAGATTTGTCTGGTGTTCTAAGCAAAGCAGGCAATAAGATGGAACTCAAAAAGGAGATGCTTTGTTGAAGAAATCAAATGTAAAGGTTATTATAGAGATTAGCTATGGAGTAAAGCAACTCCATATTTTTGAGAGTGTTGCTTATTGCTTTTTGGTTGTACATATATTGTTGGGTTTTCCTTAAGCGGGATTCTGGTTTTTTTTTTTTTTTTTTTATTTGAGCCCTGCCGGTTTGGTTAATCTGTAAATCGGATTTGATATTGTGATCTGCTATAGAAGTTTGTACAGATCCACCATGATTCATATTTTGTCTGATTTTTGATAATATAATTTTTTATGTCTTTTAATTAAGGCAACTTATTCTTAAATCAATCCAAGAAGCCATTGAATTATTTATGAACTTTTCAAATTATTTTGAATCATTCAAAGAGGTTGGGGTTCTATACTTCTATCCCCTTTCCTGCCTTTTGTATTTGCAAGAAAAATATATAAACATATTAGGGTTTATAATCTATAATTATTCACTCTAAATTATTGGATCATTTGTAATGTCTATTTTAAACTCCCAAACCTTAACTTGAGATTAGTTTATGATATCCATTGTACTATCCAAAATTAATGGATTTCAACATTGAATATTTGGAATGTTGATATGGATATTGTTTTGGGTTTTTTTTTTTTTTTGGGTGGAGAAATAATAGTTTTGGTTTCAAATTAGGATATTTATGGCAAAAATGTATAGGTTAGTATTAATGTTACAAAGGATTCTATAAATTGGGTGGATACTAGAAAGCTAAGAGCTTCAATTACCTCAAATTAAAATGATATTTTTAGACAATAAATTTTATAAAAAATTAATTTCTTACCATTGAATTTTATTCTTTGGTGTGCCCAGGGAGTCAAGGTAGCGACTTTTCCTCGATGCAAAATTTATCACTAGTTTCACAATCAACATATAATTGACCCAATTTTTAGATTATTTAGTCCATGAAATCGTCAAAGTTAATATCAAGAACCTTATAAGTTATAACTAAAGTAGCATAGCATGTTCTCAATTTTAATGAGTCAAATCAAATCTCTCGTCTCAATTAAATTATAGGGGTGTGAAAGTGGAAAGATTAAATTGATTGAACTATTTTTTATTCTTTAATTAAAAAAAAAAAAAAAAAGGCTATAATTCAAAACTAACCTTCTAATTTTTGTATTTTGTCATTTCAATTTTCTAAGTTTCAATTTTATCATTTCAGAGTTCTAGGTTTCAAATTTTGTCTATGGGAATGCAGGCCCAAATATATATTGGGCCTTGTCCAAGGAGGCACAATGACCCGAGAATAGATCAATAGTGAGGAAGAAGTAAGATTTTGAATTTCATGAGCAAGCTATGACTATAAAGGTTGGAAGGGATAGGCCGAGGGGGAATATCTTCTCAACTAAACGAAGAAGGAGTTAGAAAGTGTGTTTTGTCGTCTAAAATGATGTTCCAAGAAGTTCTATTGATAAGGATATGCACTACAAACATACAGGAAGAAATATTTAAGAAAAAACTGCTACCACCGCACTGAATGCTCTACAACTAACTCTCTGGTTACATTTATAAGGAGAAGACTCCTGAACAATGTTGCCTTGGTCGCCCCAACTCACAGAGGGCCTGTAAGGTTGTCCAATGGGACAATCACTCAAATAGTGGCTTGGATGATCGATAAGTGGAGGACCAAGACATTCAAAGGAAGATATATAATATAAGAGACCCTTGAGGAAAGAGGGATCGAAAGATAGAGAAAGAAACATGGTAGCAACTAATGACTGAACTTGTAAACAAATTGGAGAATCAATAAATAAGAACCGATCTCCTCGGACTATGCCGAGGACAGTTTTTCCTAAATTAAACTAGTCTATTTACATTTTTTTTTGTCATTTGAATTCACTTTATTTGTTGACTAATTCATTAAAACCTAGTTTTTCAAATCACTCTCTACAAATTTATTGTATTGGACTTTTTGAGCCTACGTTCATTTACAATTTGGGCTAGGGACTCAAATTGCGTCCTTACATTGTCAATTCAATCCTCCATTTCGCGTACTAAGTAAAACGACACCATTTTGGACTCTTTTTTTTTTTTTTTTTTTTTTTTTTTTTATAAATTTCTTAATGACCAAAAAAAAAAAAAAAAAAAAAAACTTAAGGGATTGCCAACAGTAAAACAATACAAAAAACCCCACCCTCACCCACCGATACAATGCCTAGCCTCAAATCATGGAACCAATTTCTCTAAGAAAAAATTCAGGGACTGAGGGAGAAATCGAGAAAGAAAGATGGGGAAAGAGAGAGTGAGAGATTGAGATAGGGAGAGGGAGAAGAGGTCAGAAGCCATGAAAGGACTAGTGTGATGTGATTGAAGAAGAAGGACTTCTTGAAGATGAAGAGCGTGTAAAGGGACTTTTTTGTCTAGTGGCGACTTTAGGAATTTTATTTAGGAGGGTCATTAAAAAATTTTAATAAAAAAAGAACTTGAATATATCGAGTTATTGACAAAAAAAAAAAAATTAATACATGAAGTTTTAAATTTTCTTCTACAAATTCTCAAATTTTTAATTATTATATAATAGTTCATTATGAGTATCTATTGTCAATGTGGGTAGCTATGAGCCTATGACTATTTTATTTTGTTAAGTTTATCTAACATTTTTATTTTTATGCAATTGTTATTATCTATTTGTGTCTTTTTTTTTTTTTTTTAATAAAAATATGTTAAACTAAATGACAAAACTAAACTTATTAGTTTTGTATTAATTATTGACGCATGTAACCACACTTATTCGTACATAAAATTATACACTACGTGTTTACTTAACCAATCAAATACTTGGACAAACACTAACTTTACAATTTTTTTTCTTCAATTTTACTAACTTTATAACAAAAAGTTATCATAACATGATAACAATACACACACATGTAACAAACCATTTCTATTTCCTAATTATTAAATTATATAAATTTTGTACACACAAACATCTACACACATCATAATTTACACAAATAACACTATAATAAAAAGTAATGCACACAATCAATATTAGACACACTCACACACATAATATAAATTTATAAAAAAGAGTGACACAATTCACAAACACTTACTTTTTATTCTTAGAATTTGAAATACTTGTAATAAAGATGTGCAAAATTTAATTCAGAATGTGCAAAAATATTTTTAAAAATAAATTAAAGTATTAAACTAACAAAGAAAAAAAATATTATATATATATATATATATATATATATATTTTTTTTTTTGAAGTCAGGGGGTTCATTTGAACCCTAAATGAACCCCCTGAATATAGACTAGCGCCGCCCCTGTCTTTGTTGTTGCTTCTACTTGCTTTTATGCTTGGGTTTCTCATTCTCTTCACTTTCTTTTCTTTGAATTTGTTGGGTGCAAGTAAGCCCATGAAGTCAAAGATCACAATCAATGTATTATTAAAGATTACAATTTTATGGTTCTTCCAGGCAAATTATGAAATGGGTTTTGATTAAATTTGATTAATTTTTTGTGTTTATTTTGCTTTCTCACTTCTCAAATAACGACCAATTTCCCCTAAGTTTTTTGTTTTTTGTTTTGTTTTGTTTTTGTGTTTTTTTTTTTTTTTGTAATTATTGTTTTCATTTTTTCTTTTTTAAATTAAAAAAAATCCAAAATGGTGTTGTTTTGGTTAGTAGATGGTAGCAGTTAACAGAGTCTTAACTTGTAAGGACTGAATTGACAAAATTTAAAATTTAGGGTACTGAAGTGACAAAACTGAAACTTAAAAGACTAAAATGATAAAAGGTGAAAATCAGAAGATCAATTTTGGATTTTAGCAAAAAAATAAAAAAAAATTAATTAATTAGTCATCTAAAGTTTGATTCGATCCTTCAATTAGTGATTGCATTAATTAATTTGTTCAACTTTTAAAATGAAAACAATTTTATTCTGGATTATTGTATTCATTAAAATTCTAACAGTGATATGAATAAAAATGGTTAATAAATGTGCATGAAATATGCCACATTTGTCAAATACTACTATAATACCATAAGGAGTTTTAATGGAGATGGAGATGCAAAGATGAAACTGATTTATTATGAAATTTAATGAATGAAATTGACTCAATAAACAGTTAAGGGTGTAAATTAATAATATTTGCAGGAAATCATTAGTAATTTAACTCTTTATTGTTTTTTTAGATGTAAAAGAAACCAATATCCTATTTTGTATATATATGATTGTATGGTCCTTTCTTCATAATTTTTTTGTAACAGAGTCTAATTTCTAGACTCAAACTTGAGATTTTATGGCTCCTTTTCACGTACAAATTGTTTGAGAGTTTAAGGAAGGAAATAGTTCGAGTTGCGAGATTAGTAGTATGAATTACCTATCTACTAAAAAAAAAAAAAAGACTTAATAGATTTAATGGTCTTCAGCCAGAGTGTTGTCAGAATCGAGCTATCTAAATGGATCAAGGCTAGTACTTTTACTTCCAAATTGTATGGCCAGATGCGGAGGCATCTAATGAAACTTCCTGTTTTTAACTTCGAAAAGAGGATTTGGATAATGCCTTTAGATCTCAAATGACATGGGATCTAGCTGGACGCGCTGCACTCTTTCCAAATTTAAATATTTATCCTTTTCATCATTCATCATTTGTCTTTTCTTTAATTTCCATCAATAAAGTTGAAACTCCATAATATTTTTCACTAGATGACAATTTGTTACCAATTTCCTTAACAGTGGCATTACTTTTTTACTTAGAGTTATGTTGCTTAAAATTTGTTGTGAAAATATTGTGTCTTTAACATTACTTTTTTTTTTTTGGGAGAAACAAACACACACGCACACAAGAAAGATGAAAAGAGTTTTTAACACAAATTCACACCACAAATTTTACTCAAAAGTCATCATAACTTTTAAAAAAGTGTACAAAAAGTTATACTACACGTAATAAGCATTACTCTTAGTTTAATAATCCAAATAGCTTGGTATGAATACTTTAATATAGATAAATAGACAATTAGATCAAACTACACAAAATATAACCTTTGTTAATATTATACATTATTTTTATTTATTGAACAAGTTAATTTTATATAATTTAATATTTTAAAATTTTCCATATTGAATTATATATTCTGTCTTAAACTTTATATTTTGCAAGCATGAAAAATGCAAGCAGAATACATAATTCATCAGTAAAATTCTTTAAAAATATATTTAATAAAATGTTATTAAATTAAGTAAATTGTCATTTTTTTTATAACAATTAAGTAAATTGTCATAAGTTATATCATGTGTGACTTAAACATCTTGGTATTGAGTTGTTTGTTATTTTATAACACATTGCACGTAATTGAAAGAGCAGTTATTTTTGTGAATGACCTTAATGGAAAATATCACCTTTTGTCCAATTTAGCTGCCAAGAAGATGATAAAATAGTCAAATGCTTTTTTCCCCTGTACTCTGTTATAGCAATGTGATAAACCTTAAGAATCAATTTGCATATATATATATATATATATATGGGTTTGTGAAAGACATGAATAATGGACTTTGGTGAAATGTCCAAATTTCAACATCTGGTATAGAATTAGATTACTATATTATATATATCACCTTCCTTAAGGACAAGTTTGTGTCTTATTTCTTAGCAAACACGAGGTAAATAGATCATATCATTTAACTTAGAACAAGATATACATCAGATACAACAGGACATAGTTTCATCTACTTGCATTTTGTTATGTTATATAAGAACATGATGTATAGTGTAAAGACTAAAAGAATCTTGTAGTTGGTACTGGCACAATTTATTATATTTTATTATAAGAATTAATGTTTAAAATTTTCCTAGCCCATTGTTGTAACTATTTAAAAACAATAATTAATAAATAAATAAATAAATAAATAACTGAATATAATGAAATTATATCTAAGACATGACTATTTTTACATATTTATTTCATGACAGCCAAATCCTGTAATTTTGAAATCCTTCTCCACAAAATTTATTTATTTTTTGATTATATTATCTTCTTAAAATGTCTTTACCAAAAAAATAAGCCAAGTTTTCTGGTATATGTAAAATACTGGGGATGGATGTACTCTACTTACAGTTACGGAGGATATAGAAGCATCACTCCAAGCCTAGTTCACAACAAGAATCAAAGTTATTGTTAAGATACAATTGAAAATTATGAAAATTTTTAGGATATATGTTCCTCTCCAAAGTGGATGTACTGTTAATTAAACATAATATCTTCTAATATTATTTTTGCTACCGGCTTCCCAACCTGTCCCTGTGGGTTAAGGATTCAAATACAAGAGATAGAGATAAGGAGAAGCCTATCCTTATACTTGGTGGGAAGTTGAATTGATCAGATAATGAGATTGTATCTTAGATGATAAAATTGTTACAGAGAAATTAGATTGTATCTTAGATGATAAAGTTGTTACAGAGAAATTTTGGATTTAGAGATATGTATGGAATGTTTTAAATAAGGGATAATAAATAAGATCCTAATCAAAATATCGGTATTAATGAATAGATTTTTTGACTGTTAGATTTATTTAAATTCAATAGTTTAAAAAAGGTATAACTTGAACCCATATATCTCCCTCTCTCTCTTTATGGGTTTGTGAAAGACGTGAATAATAGACTTTGGTGAAATTTCCAAATTTCAACATCGGGGTATAGAATTAGATTACCATATTAGGGTGAGACTTAGATAACAACACTTAGGTTCTCTTTTTAAAATTTTGTCATGTGAATTTTTCCTCATGAGATAGAAGTGTATTTTTTAAGATACTGTACCTATATTTTGTCTACTATATTATATATATCACCTTCCTTAAGGACAAGTTTGTGTCTTATTTCTTAGCAAACACGAGGTAAATAGATCATATCATTTAACTTAGAACAAGATATACATCAGATACAACATGACAGTTTCATCTACTTGCATTTTGTTATTATAAGAACATGATGTGTAGTGTAAAGACTAAAAGAATCTTGCAGTTGATAATGGCACAATTTATTATATTTTATTATAAGAATTAATGTTTAAAATTTTCCTAGCCCATTGTTGTAACTATTTAAAAATAAAAATAAAAAAATAGATAAATAACTGAATATGATGAAATTATATCTAAGACATGACTATTTTCACATATTTATTTCATGACAGGCAAATCCTGTAATTTTGAAATCCTTCTCCATAAAATTTATTTATTTTGTGATTATATTATCTTCTTAAAATGTCTTTACCAAAAAAACAAGAAGAAGGATTATAGAGAAACATATTTTTCACAAGTGCCACTCACCAAAAGACTAGAGGTTGTAAGATTGAAATAATTTTCTTCGAAAAAAGTCAGCCTGTTCAACCTTTTCGTCTTCAAATTCACAAAAGTCTTGCACCACAAACAAAAACAACAACACAATTTGGTTATCTTCATCGATTCGGCTTCTGTCTAGTGGTTAGTGGCCACTAAACCCATTATGGCTCGGACATGTGTTTAATCTTAGATACATGTCTGCAATCAAATATATCTAATGACATTAGTCACTGGACTCGTCTAAACATAAAATTAGTTATCACCTAAACAAAAAGTAAGCACGTGGCAACCAGACAAAAGATAAATAAAGGAGTAAAAGACCCGACACCAAAGAAAACATGTTCAAAAGTCAAAACTACAATGTTTATAAAAAAAATTGGGAAAATCAATAATTTAATACAAATATCCAAATCCAGTACCTAACCATAGTCCCCACAAGAGCAAAAATAATGTTGATATTGTCAACTAGGCCAATAGTTTTTTTTTTTTTTTGGCTGAATAACAAGGCCAATAGTTTATTGACACCGTCAGACCGACGCATGTGATGAACACTCATTTTCGTCATAAAAAAACGGGTCCAAGTTGCACCTATTAAGCAAAGTTTTTAAACTAGTCAGGATGTTCTGTCAACTACGTGGATGGCTTCAATTCTTAGCCAAATTGGGCTCCACATAAATGATGTGAATCTTGATTTTTAAGATATGTAGCTGGTGGCCAAATGTCCCAATCATTTTTATCCCTGTTTTTATTCAAATAGACAGGTGGCAAACCCAGATAAGATTTACAACCTGAACGCAATGGATAAAGTTGTTTCTTCTTGAATTATTTCCAGTATGTTCCAATTGCAAATGTCTTATTGGATATTTGGGTTCATTGAATTATATGAATAATTTTGTTTCTGGTAGTGTATGTATACCTACTAACACTGTATTTAGTGTGCAATTGTGTAGATGAGAGTGAGACAATCAAGCTGGGAGTCTTGGGACCCCACAGAAATAAAAACCAATAATCCGGAAACTTTTTAGCCTTAACCTTATGACTTAATGAGAAAGGCAGAAATAAAAAGATAAATGTACACCATTTATTCTCTTTTTTATATTTTTATTTTGAGAACACACCGTTAAACAAGCGAATTTGCAGTAGGTGTTCTTTTTTTCTTTTGTTTTAGAACACTCATTTTTAAATCATAAAATGAAAAAAGATATAGTGGAACTATTACTATCCCCGTCTTCTTAGTTTTTTTTTTTTTAAATAAAAAATATATAAAAACTAATTTAATTGGGAAAAAAGAAAAGAAAAAAAAAGAAGAATAAGAGGAGAACTTTATAAACATAAATCTCAAACACATCCTTGAAGAAGTATATGAGTTTGTTTGTATAAGCTGTTGAAAAATTATGTTTTGAATTTAAAATAAGCATTTGTAAAAAAATTACAAAGAATTGTGATGGTAAAACAGACTCTTTTAAACTCTTACAATATCTAATTAAACAGAATTTATATGACAATACTTTCAATAAGGACAACAGTGATTGTTGCTATTTTGCTAATTAATTTTAGAAAAAAAAATTAAAATCCTATAGTTTGGGAGTGTAACAGATTTATTCATATAGTAATAAATTTTCATATTAAATCAAATTTTCTTCCGTTTGAGTTGAGTTAAAAGCACAAAATGAATTTGCTCTATCATCTAATCTTCTTACTTTTGGACTTCGATGAAGTTAGATGAGGGAGGCCAAGGCCCAAAAGATGCCGACTGAGGAGCTTTTGAAGGGGGCTTAGAACAATCTGGAGGTAGTGCATGAGAGAACTCGTTCAGTGGACCAAATTGTTTTCCTACGCCAATGAGCCATATGAGAGTAAAGATTGGAGAAGGCCTTTAGATTTGATTAAGGACCAAACAAACAAAACAGGTTTCAAGTTTCAACGAGGCCCAAGAGGACATGGCATCTTAGCTCCTTTATGGGAAATAGAGAGTAAAAATGAGGAAACACATTCTGAAGTTTTGGTATTGCCTCCAAAGATTCTTTTTCACAAGTCCAAGACCATATATGATGATCATCCAGTATCCTAAACTACATCCTCCTTTTTTCTTGTGTACACGACCGTCTCTCTTCCCTTAGGAATTTTTTTTATTTTTATTTTTTCTGAAAATGGAATATTTGATTTCATGGGCTCATGGCTAGGTTTTTCTGATACACTTTTATTATAATAAAAATAAAACTTGTAAAAAGAAAAAAAAAAAAAAAAAAAGGAACAAAAATAAACCCAAAAAAATAAAATAAAAAAATCAAGAACATTTAAAAATGTATGTCTCATGGCCAGTCCCAAGAGGTAAAGGCAGCAACGCTGCTCCACAAGGCGATGGAATATGAGACCACTCATCTATGGAGGAGCTCCCTAAGAAGGACCATCAACATCAATAAGCATTTTTATGTGACATTAACTTTGGAATTTGCAAACACTCAATAAGTTTGCTCCATTCAAGTAGGGGATTTCTGGTAAAAATCCCCAGTCACATTATGACTTACAATTCACTTTTAAAATAAAGATAAGACTACAACTATATCGTCAATCGGTTCTTTTCCACTTTCACAACTCCAAAGACCATTAAAGATTTTTTTTTTTGATACCACAAAAGGAAGATACAAGGATATCAGTTTACAAAAGAAGTTGGGTCAGCCCAACTGTTATGTATTGGCATTCTAACTGCCATAGCTGCATCATTATACACAAAATGAAGTACAATCCTAGGAACCTCTAACAACTTACAAACCAAACCCTCCATGTACAAAACATCCAGGTCAGCAATGAGAGACCTCTCATTTCAAGCTGGTTTCTTAGACTTACTAACAAGCTGAATTAGGTCCTTACTGTTGGTCAAAATAAGGATCCGTTGAAAACCATGGTTCTTGACTGTACAAACAGCTTCCATCAGAGCTTCCTGCACAGCTCCTTTAGTTGTACTAGCGTTGCTGCTATGAACACCATAGAATCTGATCACTCCTTGCTGATCTTTAGCTTCAAAAGCCCAAGCACTCCTATTGAGTCTTGGGTTTCTAGTCCCTGCAATTTTAATTAGGAGCTGCCACTGTCCAGTGACATTGTTGGGTTCATTGCTTGTCCTGTTTCTTCTATTAAGGGTACAAGATTGGTTGGCCTGCAAGACAAAGTTTGGGCTGTTAGGATTACCTCCATAGGATTGGGCTGTTTACCTTCATGTACCACCAAGTTCCTATGGAGCCAAATGGTCCACAAAGTGGTAAAGATGGACTGCATATAAGCAAAAGACCATTAAAGATAATCATCCAGTATCCTAAACCATATCCTCCTTTTTCTTGCGCGTATGAGTGTGTCTCTCCTCTTAGGAATTTTATTTTTTATTTTGTCTGAGAATGGAATATTTGAATTCATGGCAAGGTGTTTTCTGATACACTTTTATATAACTCTATTGATTTCATGAATAGGAGTATTCAATATTTTGCACCAACTCCAATTCAACAAATAGTCATCTTTCTTTCTTGCATTCTATTTCTAGGCATTATACCATTAAAGCTTTTTACCTTTTCAACTTAATTTTACCATTTCACTTTTTTTCTCCTTTTTTTTTTTTAACATTTTAGACCAGACCCACAACAGATTTATTGGGTGTTCAAAAAAACCATCAGCCAATAAAACTCAAAAACCGTTTGATAACAGTGTTTAATTATTGTTGTTTATTTTTTAGTGTAGTGAAAATTCGTGTTTAAATGCTATAAAAATACGTTAAAAATGTCATTATTGTTTTAATATTGAAAACTGTTATTTAAATAATAATACCAGACAGCCCCTCAATCTTTGTCTGCCGTCTTGAAAATGTAATTGCTGGCACACAATTACTCAAGTTGGAGTAAAAAACAAACAACAATTTCTTAGCCCTCATATACCATATAGAAGAACTTATCACATGAGGTGCTTCTGGAGCCCAATTAAATACTAAGACTTCTACAAAAGCACCATTCAAATCTCCGTTCTTGTGTAACAATCATCAGGCTGCGGCCATTTATTAACGAAATGATTAAATCCTATGTGAACTAGAGAGTACAAGTTCAATGAACAATAAACTAAACTGTTACATGAAGGTAAACATATTTAAAAATCTTAACATATTCATATTTTTAATAAAACATTCTTTTATTGATTGAAGAGATAAAAGCTTGTTGTTTAGAATAAAAGTTTTATGTATATTATATTTTAAAAATAAAACAAAAATATAATAATATGACAAAAATCATAACCCAACGCCCTTTTGCTAAAAATGTAGGTCATCATAGGCTAATATGTCCAAAGAATTGAAAAATCATTTACAGTCCCCTAAATAGGTATTTTGGTTTTATGATATCATCATCAACAATGAAAATAAAACTTGTAAAGAAAAAAAAAAGGAACGAAAATAAATCAAAAAAAGAAAAAATCAAGAACAAAATGTTGTAATATAATGTATGTCTCATGGCCAGTCCCAAGAGGTAAAGGCAGCAACGCTGCTCCACAAGGCGATGGAATATGAGACCACTCATCAATGGAGGAGCTCCCTAAGGAGGACCATCAACATCAACAAGCATTTTTATGTGACATTAACTTTGGAATTTGCAAACACTCAATAAGTTTGCTCCATTCAAGTAAGGGATTTCTGGTAAAAATCCCCAGTCACATTATGACTCACAATTCACTTTTCAAACAAAAATAAAACTACAATTGTTCTACAAATTTTTTTTCATAAGTTAGTGCTCTAAAGTTTTCAAGAAAATATAATGCTTCAAGTAACATATCGCCTCAGAATTGCAGAATAACATCAAGGCCTTAAAAAGCCATTCAGTCCCGAAAGATGGTTATTGGTTAATGATATCATCATTGGCGACATTCAAACACTACAACCCCATCCCCCCCCCCCTCCCACGTTGTAACATACATATATACTAGCAAACATAAAAAGAAAACCAGAACAATTGCATGTCAACACCTTTAAGTTTTAACACTATAAAAATCAAATTTTGTAATCTATTGAATCTGACTTTCTCTATAGGAACATCAGAACAATTGCATGTCAACACCTTTCTCTATAGGATCCTAGAGGCATATAGGCCAAGAGAACATCAATTGAAACTGACTTTCTCAGGGACATCTAAGAGATTAAGCTCACCACACTAGTCAATAACAACACCATAATTCACCACCTACATGGTAATCCACCATGCCTCAAATGAAATTCTGTTCATAGCTGATGCTCAAGAGTATATTTAAAAAACCATCGTAGGTTTAGGTAATGTATAATATCACATAAACTTTTTAATAAAATATAGAGTTTGCTACCAATTGACGAATATATAGGCTAAGATACTAAGAATTAACAATATGCTTGATCCAACAAAGTTTACACAAAGAACAAAAATTTAGTTGCCTCAGAGGTAGTGACAATCAGATTTATCAACATTTAACATATATCTGATAATACGTGCAATGAATTGCATCATTGGCAACTAGTACAAAGTTTAAAACAATTACATTAAGCAAAAATATAATGTAGATGTGAACATCAGAGAGATTCCCATTAGACATGTCAACAATCTCCAAAGGAGTACTGATGTCCCTGTCTGTTTTATCATCACTTGCTCAAAACATTATGTGGGAAATACATACCATTCAGTTGCAAACCAGATTTTAAATAAAAACAGTTCAATTACATAATTCATGGAGGCAAATGTATGACATTTGTAAATCAATGAAACACAGTTCACCATTGGTATATAAAAACTAATCACATAAACGAACACTAATCATAGCAACCATTCTAGAATCTAGAGCAACAAGCATAAAAAAAAAAAAAAAATTTCAAGTTAAAAATTTGATGATGAATAATTTTGTACAGTATTGCATCAGAGAGATTCCCATCAGACTTGTCACCATTCTCCAAAAGGAGTGCTGATGTCCCTGTCTGTTTTATCATCACTTGCAATGCCAAATACTATATCAGAGTAATGTGGTTTTATAGTAAGAAGTTCAAAGACCCAAAATTAGCTAAAGCATATATCATGGAGCCAAATTAAGCAAATGAAAATAAAAATAGACACCCATTTGATAAAAAGTGTCTAAAATTGCAATCATAGTGTATAAACTAAGAATCTATAACGAAAAACACAATCTTTACAAGAATATAGAGAATTAGACCCAACTATTTAGAAAAAATCAAATATATGATCTGTTTGGTTGCAGAGAAAATGATGACAATATAAGAAGCCTTTGCCTCAGATCAAATTGATTTCACAGAGATTACTCTCTCGGAGTATATTTAGAACCATCACAGGCACAGACATAGATTTTTACATAGCAAAAATCAATCAGAAACATTGAAAGATTTAGGGTTTGAGAAAACAAACACAATGAGGAAGAAGGAGTGAGAATCCTCTGAAGCCAAAATCTTGAGAGAGAGAGAGAGAGAGAGAGAGAGGGTCTAGGGTTTGAGTAAAGGGTTTATGGGGTTTATATAGAGTGAGAGAGACAGAACAATTAGGGCAAAATCTGAGAAGAGATCTGGACCGTTGATTTGAATGTAAGAAAACAAAAGAAAAAAGATTTATTTGCAGTGATACCCTTATGGTTTATGTGTTTTTCACTAGTGCCCTATGTTCCAGTGGGTTCTGGAATATTCTGGGCCTGTCGGGGATCTTAAGAAACGTAGTATACACAATATACTATGTTCCTGTCCATCAATTTGGGCCCAAGCTCGTGTCCATTATAAACGGATCAATATAGAACAATCTCTGTCACTTATGGGCCTTAACTTAGGGCCTTATTATTATTATTTTTTTTTTGAGAAGAAGTTATGGCCTTCTTGATGTAACTGTGGGTTTCGCAAACTCAGTTTTGCACAAATAATGTGGATCTTAAACAGCCCAATATGTAAGGTCTTCTATTGTCAATGGGCTTCAGGCCTGTTAAGACATCACACCCTTTGTAGAGTTTGTGTATGTGGTTCAATACTTCAATCCCCCTCAACCTGTTTAGGTTTTTTCTTTTTTCTTTTTAATTTATTTAAGTGCAGGCCTTTGAAGTTCAACTTTAAACTATGCATTGATTTATGAAAGTTTAAAAGGACCAGACTCAATTATGCTTGCTAGAACTATATCAAAACAATTATGCCTATTGTAGGGACACAATTTGCGGCCCAAGCCCAAGATGAATGGGATGATAGCCTAGTGAGTCCAGTACAATAAATTTGTAGAGTGTTGGTTAAAGAACTAGACCATAGTAAATTTAATAATAGCTAGTATGGGTTCAGAAGATGATCAAACAAGAATAGGATGCATAGGGTTGAATAAATTCACTGTCCAAGAAGACGATTCTGGGTATAAATCAATATAACTGTTTACAAATACAACATTGATTGCTACAGTGTTTCTTTTCTATTTTTCTTCCCCTCCCCTTTCTCATGGAAGGTCTCTCACATTATATAGTTCATTTCCTACCATCTTGATCCTACACTTGTTAATCATCTAAGCCTTCACTTGAGTGCATGTCCCATCAAACATCCTTTTTGGCTTTCTGTGAGTTGTGGTAGCTGAGATTGCACTGTTCAAGAGTCTTCTCTACATAAATGTTACCAGAAAAGTAGCTGCAGTGCATTTAATGCGGTAGTAGCAGCTTTTCCTTTAGATATTTCTGAGTTCTTATCGTTTTAACATGTGTATGAGACTCATCCTTATCGTGGAAACCTCCTGGAAGGTCACCTAGACTGCTGAAATACAAATTTAATTAGTTATTCATTGTATTCGAGAAGGAGTTCCTCCTTGGACTTTAGTCTTCTGTTCCTTCTTTATGTGACTCTAAGCATGGGGCCCCTCTTAAGTACCTACCCCTCCTCAGACACGCCCATGTCCCTAGATAAGGCCCAAGGCCCACTAGACAAATTTGGGCTTTTATCCCTACACCTATAGTTATAAGTTAATTATAAACACTATGTCGATAAAATTCAAATACTATGATCTTTATTTGCAAAATTGTACTAAATATTAGATCAAATAGCTAGTAACCAATGCATTAAGAAAAAAAAAACATATGATACACATTTATTTAATAAGTATTAATAAATAATAAAGAGTCGATTAGAGAATTTGTAAAAATGAACCTTTGTTTTCTCCTTTCTTGCCATGTGGACTGACATCTTTTGCTAACACTTCAACAACAATTGTCATTAGTTGCTAGGTGTTATTTGAATTTTCATAATTGTTCATATTTATTCCTTTTTGTCTCCTTATTCCTATGTTTAAATTGAGCTTTGTTTGATTCTTAAACATTGTTAGGTTCTAAATGTTTAGTATATTGGCAAACCGTGTACATAAAAAATTGTCTAGCTATAGATCATAGTGTCTATAGATCATGTTAGACATTGCTCAAAGTGTTGGAAGTTAGAATTCAAGAACATACAAGCTACAAGTTCAAGAATTCACAATTTGCTAGGCTCAAACAATTGAGCCTGATCTTTGACTGATTGAGATGCCAATAGCCCATCAAACATTTAGTGTTTCAATCCATATTCACTAGGTATATAAATAAAATCTTAAAGCATGTTTTTCGAGTCTTGAAAAGCTACTCTTTTGAGATTTGAGAGGTTTTATGCCTTCTACTCTTTCAAGTATCTACCATAGATTATTCTTATACCATAAGTACTGGTGGAATCAAGTTGCAACCCAAGCTTCAGATATCAGCCATACTAAAGAGCAAAGTGTGAGCTAGAGGTCCATGTTGAAGTAGGTCCATATTAAAGAAGTCTGAGGGTTTTAGAGCTAGGTTTGATAATCATAGTTAAGTTTACTACGAATTAAATATTCTTGACTGTAAAATTCTATTTGATAGTGGATTGTTTTATTATTATTCAGTTTATATATGAACAATCTATTCTTCTTCATAAAAAAAAGGGGGCATGTACCAAGATTCCTATGGAGTGTTTAAATGTAAGATAAAATTTAACAAAAAAAGTATAGTATATTTTAAAACAATGAATGTGGGGCCAGAGAATCAGGTAGCCTCGGTCCACTCCAAGCCAGGCCCAAGGGTCCACGCCGAGGATACGGGAGGTGTCCGAGAATGAAAGAGCGATGACCGACCCCCGAGGAACATATCCGAGGAGGGCCCACCCTCGGGCGTCCGAAACCTCGGGAGAACACAAAGACCACCCCACCAATGGACTCCTTGACTGTCCGAGGAGGAGAGAGCCCAGTGCCACGCGAAGGGGCAAGCCCTAGGTGGACTGTCACCTTTGCATTGAATGCGCTCACCTAACCCCCCTAGCCGCATTAATGGGGATGTAACCCCTTGACAGGGCAACATCAATCAGGGTGAGCCACTTGAGCACGGATAAAACCTCTGATGGAACGGACGGTTAGAGAAAAGGCCAATGGATGATCAACAAAAGGAAGAAGGGGATAGGAGGAAGAGAAATATATAAGAAAGGCGAGCAAAGAGTTTAGAGAGGGCTTTTTCCGGCTGGGAGGGGGATTTTCTCCTTCTGGTTTTTGGGAAGATTTTTGGGAGTTCATTCTAGGGGAAGGATATAGAGTGGCTTCTGAGCGATGTTAGTGTGAGAAGGGAGAACCTCCTCGGACGAGGGCCGAGAAGCTACCTTCAGTTGTAAATTGGGCTTATTACCCTTCAATAAAAGAATGTGGCCTGTGTTCCGTTGTTAGCTTGTGAGCGCCTAACCCTTCGACCCACTCTCTAAAAATGTATTGATGGGGAACCTTTCGAAACCGAGTCCCTACAATGAACATTTAAAATTGTAAGGTCTTAAATACTTGTGGCATGTCAATCAAAAATCAAAAAATTTTTATTTTATTTATATTATGGATTTATCTAACATGTTCCTTATAGTAGAGTTTCAACTACTTTCCAGTTCAATGTTTTCTTAATCTTTATCTAGAGAAGCTTTACCAAGATATAGAAAGAAAGGCTTCAAAAATTGAAGTTTTGTTGAAGCCTGATTATGGTTTGTTTTGATCAAACTCCATTGAGCTTTATTAGTCCAATAAGAGTTCTCTTATCATTGCTTTAAGATATTTTGTCCTTATATACAATACAGGGGTTCTGAGTTGCTAAATTAATGACCCTTTGCCATCTTCTTAATTAGCTCTTAGAAGAACAACTCTTTCACGCCTCTTTGTTAGACCGTGTATATGCACATGGAGGCAAGGATGGCTGCCTCAAGATTTGGACTTTCATGAAACCTTGTTTAACATTGCCACCATGTCCATGTCTTAATCTTGAAGAAGTCCACAAGTACTTTAACGTAAACTTTAGAACAAAAACTAATGAATATTCTGTTCTCTCTCATCACCTTTTTTCATCAGTAATCTTTGTAACTCTCTCAATGGATGATTATGAATTCAGTAAAAGGCTTATAATTTCAATTCAAATTTGATATATACAAGAAAATAGCCCTTCTTTACTCTACGGAAAAGAAAAAAATATGACTTGAGAACAGTGAGAGATCCTCTATAAGCACGCATCTTTAAATTGCCAAATCGATTCGTATGAGCTCTATAATGAAAAACAAAAATGAAAAGTGATGGAGAATAGATATGAGCTATCGTCCAATGTGCTCGTCTAGTTAATGGCATCGTCCATATAGTAATTTGTGTCTAACACTAGGTAATTTTTAGTTACATTCATCAACCTTGGAATTTATCACACAAGTTCACTAGCTACTTCAGAACGTGAGAGTAAATTTCTAAATCATTTTTACCTTACAATATTGTGTATTGATCATTCGATCTCTTTCAGATCAAAACCTACTAGAAGTGGTAAACATTATACCGTATCATCAAATTTTAAAACTAACAGCCTTTTCCAGATCCAATGGACCGTTTGAAACTAAAAGTGATTATAAAGATATAAAAAAAAACTGTTTAAAATTTTAAATTAAGCGCCGCAGCCTCTATACTTGACCTTAGTTATATTTATATGACATTTGCATTGCTGAAATGATCCATTCCAAACTAATCCAGTATGCCATCTAAGAACAAAGTACAAAGAAAGTAGCATAGAATTAAGTTATGTAATAATGAAAAAGGGATTGATATACTTAAAGCTCGCATCCATGTTTTTAGGTTTTTCTTGTCCACTTTTTAACCCCCAACCAAAGTAGAGAGAAAATGGGGCATTGACATTGAATTGATTAAAGCCCTTTTCCTTATTTTTCTCTTAACTTTTACTTTACTTTGGAGAAAATGATAGGTCATACTACCACTCTTAGACCAAAAAGAAAGAAAAAATTCCACCCATGTATAAGCTTTTGTGATTGGTAGATGAATCAATATTCAACAATGTTGGTAAAGCTATAGTTTGATCTCCACACAGAAGATAGAACCAAATTCTCATAGAGCCACAAACTTTATGTTTTAGGGTATATCCGCTAGCTCATGCAGCCAACCATGCGTTTGTTTTTGTGATCAGTTTCCAAAGTTTCGGATCTACTTTAATTTAAAGCCTTCATTTCTTCTATCACAACTTTCTTCCACTTAGGTAAGATTGATTTGAGGGCTTCTTCACTCGATTGGGGGATCTTGGTACCACAAAAAAAATTAAATACTCAGTACTATTCAATTCAATAATCTCATGCTCTCCATTTTGATTTAGGAAATGGGCACACACACACACACGTAAAAAGTTCGAGAAAAAAAAAAAAAAGGTTTGTGGCACCACATTTGCTACCATCTATATACATCCTTAATTTTGCCACGAAGATTAATTAATATATATATATATATATATATATATATATATATTTGCTGCGAGGAATTTAATAATTTTATGTTAATTTACACAGCTCTGTGTTTTTGTTTACAACAAAAAATTAAGGAAAATTGCAACTTTCACTTGGTTTTCTTAAAGTTTAAAAGTTTTAATTTAGTCATTTAAATTTAAAATTTTGAGAATATTTCGTGTACATTTTTTTATCCATTTTTTTTTCTTCCATTCATTCAATGCTTATTTTAATTTTTTTTTCCCTTAAAATATTATGAGGTTAGTTCTATTTTTAGTCCATTAAATGTGGGGCATCTCAAAACTTTTTTAGTATATGTTGATGCCCACTTTGGCAGAGCGGCCCAATAGCAGGAAGAAGCCCAACAATATGGGAGGAAAAGAGTTAATAAATTGAGAAGAAAATTATTAAGCTCGAATGACATGAATAATGGATCATAGGCCTAGAAAATAATAAATAGGCCTTAAAGATAGCAAGCGGGCCTAAAGGAGCCTAGAGAAAAAAAGTAGTAAACCCATGGGCATTATATGAAATGAAAAGCAAATAGGAATGAGTCAAAAAGGCCCGAAGTAATGAATTAAGTGAGTAAGGGGTTGATGGAAAGCCCATGAACCATAAAAGTAAGGATATGGTAATTTGGGCTGAGGAAACCCAATAGATTCTCATGGGAGTAAAATGGGCCGAGGATGCCTAAGAAAAGGAAATGAGCCGAAGATTCCCAAGGAAAAGAAATGGGCCGAGGATGCCTAAAAGGATGAGATGGGCCAAGGAAGCCCAGAAGCAATGGAATGGGTCAAGGAAGCCCAAAATAGTACAAACACTAGCCCAATGGTTATACTGGGCCATGAGAATTAAGCAAAGGGAAAGTATACAGTATGCCCAAAAGGAGCCCAGTAAGCACGGGTCATACAATAACACATCAAGAATGACAGAATGGCATGGCAAAAGTGCTAGCAAACCTACGAAAGGGGCAAATGATGGATTGGAGAAGGAATAAGCCACAATCAAGCAAGACCCAGCCTAGGAAGGAAGTAAGACATAAAGAACGAAGGCTCAGGGGAAATTCATGCCATAAGAGGTCAAGAACGAGCAGTAGAATGTACAGACAAGCCTTCAAGTCATGGCAAACACATGAGCAGCAGACAAGCCATGGACACACATGGAAGTAGAGCACGCACAAGGCTCAGGCACTATCAACCTGTACCCAGCCAATACAGGAAGTGGTGGACCATGGGTTAGAGATAAGAAAGGGTATGGTCTAGCGCGGGGGGGGGGGGGGAGGGGAGAGCCTATTTTGGGGTTTTTGCTTAAACTCTTTTGAGAGAAATATCCTGTTAGGATGACATACCACCCAAAAGAGGAAAAGATGAGTTGGAATTACTAGGTGCATGTCATGAGAGATAGTGAGAGAGAATGTCCACTCTTATTCAGATGGGAATGCCACGGTAAGCAAGCAAACAAAATAAGACTCCTTGTTTGGTAATGGGATGTGGCACAGCTAGCATAGGTAAGTGGTAGTGGTTGAGTAGCTGACAGTCTAGTGGATGGTCTGGAAGGACACCCACACCCAGACAAAATCAGTTAAGGGGTAAAACAGCTAAAACCCTTCACGGCAGGCAATATAAAAAGGGCCCTTTGCTGTGTATAGGAAACAAGGAGAAGAAGAGGAACAATAAGAACAGAATAGCAGGAGAGAAAAGTAAGAGTGAACATAACAACCCCACAAGGGAATAAGAAAAAGAGAGAAAAAGGAGAAGAAAACTTAGAAAGAAAAATGAAGGAGTTAGAAAGAAACAACAGAAAGTAGGCAAAAATGTGATAGCAGGCATGCACCAGTAGGCTAATCCCTTCTCTCCCTCTAAAAGCCTACCATCTATTAAGGATTAAGGAATTTGAGCATAAACCATTTAGGTCCATTCTCTCAAAGTGGGTAATTTTCATGGCAGGATTTTCTTGTAAGGTTACCCATATTGAAGAAGTGGTTCCCTTCTTGGACTTAACTCTGCAAGACAATCAAGTGTGGCAAACTAACCATTTCTTTTTTCATTTTATTGATTAAGCGTTGGTGTTATTTCTCTCTTATTATTATCATCTTATTTATATTGCATTTATATTGCTACCTTGCTTTACCTTCTATTTCATTCAATACCTTCTGATTTTCAGCTGACAGTAAGCATACTTTCTTTTATTGTTGTTATATTATATCTGTCTGTCATGCCCCTTTTGTAACAGTTTCCTCTGTTGTGGGTATTGGAACAGTAGGTGAAGATAATGATCAACATTCAAATCAGCCTTATCAAGATAACAAGCTACAGCATACTGAGAGATAATAGGGATAGAAACTTAATCTAAAGTCAAATACATGTACTCTATCTGATACTCTATCTGATCTAGTCAAATTCTTATCTACCCAAGTTATGTATATCTAATGTACCATCTATATTAACAATAGTAACAGAGGAAAGTCATTCGGCTAAAAGTATTCTATTACTTTATTGTTTTATATTCTGTTGCTTTATTGTTTTATGGTATCAGAATTTTAAAAGACCCACAACATGGCAGAATCAACATCATCCACCTCAAACACTACCTTACCAACTACACCAAACACAAACCCATTCACCTCAATCACTACTTCAACAAACACATCAAACACCTTACCTTCATTCATCAATCCTCACAACATTGTCACTGTCAAACTCAACCGTGATAACTTTTTACTTTAGAAGGCACAGATCATTCCATATATGCATGGTCAGAGAGTCTTCAGCTTCATTGATGGTACAATCACACCACCACCACAAGTGATTCCCAATCTTGACACGACATCAACCATTGATTCAATCGGAAATCCAAAATGTCTTACCTAGGTTCAACAAGACCAACTTATAATGAGCACTTTGCTGTCCTCATTGACTGAAGGAGTTTTCACTCAGGTTGTGGGCTACACCACCTCACGTGATCTCTGGATGGCTCTGGAATGAATGTTCACTTCACAATCTAGAGCCCGAATCATGCAGATCTATTATCAGCTTACTATGGCAAAGAAAGGTGGATCCTTGATCTCCGATTACTTTCAAAAGTTCGAGAGTTTAGCCAATACCCTTGCCGCTGCTAGACAACCTCTCAACAATTTTGAAATCATTTCATATCTCTTTGCAAGTTTGGGTCTTAAGTATGACCTCTTTGTTACATCTATCACCACTCGCGTCGATCCTCTTTCCATTGACGAGCTTTATGGTCATCTCATTGCACATGAGAACTGCCTTGAGTAGCACCATAATGTCATTGCAGAAGCTTTCCCTTCGGTAAATCTAGCTTCAAAATCCCAGCCAAGTCGCGGCCTTTGTTCACGAGGGTCACCTCCTTCATCTAGTGGACGAAACAACTCTGCCTCTTCTTGTGGGCATCGTGGTTGTGGACGTGGTGGTCGTACCACATCTTATCCCTTCACTGGGCCTCATCCTTCTAGGCCTTCCTCTGGAACAATTAGGCCCACATGTCAAGTGTACAAAAAAATGGGTCACACAGCCCTCCGATGCTATAACTGGTTCAATCATGCCTATCATGGTGAAAGCTCAAGCTCCCAACTTACTACCTTTGTTGCAAGAAACCAATCACTGGAGAAACCAATCACCTCACCTTAGACTTAAGCAATCTCAACCTCTAATCTAAGGAGTATGTTGGTACTGATCAAATTCACATTAGTAATGGAAGAGGTTTGACCATCACCCATATTCGTTCATTTTCCCGTCCTTCCTCTTCTAAATCATTTCTTTTACAAAATGTTCTGCACGTTCCTCACATCACAAAAAATTTAATTTCAATTAGTCAATTCACCAAAGATAATAATTGTTTTCTTGAATTTCATCTAAACTTTTTTGTATTAAGGATCGAGCTTCGGGACGCATCCTCCATCGTGGGTTGAGTAAAGTTGGACTCTACTCCTTTTTCCCATCTTCTTCCAAACATCATCAATGTGCTACTTTTGTTGGAGAACGTGCATCCCTCACTACTTGGCATGGTCGCCTTAGACACCTTGCCTTCTGCACTGTTCATCAAGTTCTTTCAAAGTTTTAGCTTCCCTTTGTTGCAAATAAAACATTTGATGTATGCTTTGCTTGTCAACAGGGCAAAAGTCACTAGTTTTCTTTTACTACTACCAATTACAGGTCTAGGTTTCCTTTGGATTTATTGTTTGCTGATGTATGGGGTCCTTCCCCTATTGCTTCAATAAATGGTGCATGTTATTATGATAGTTTTGTTGATGATTTCAGTCGTTATGCATGGCTCTTTCCCATTTCTTCTAAATCTGATGTGTTTCGCATATTTTCACAATTTCATATCCATGTTGAATGATTTTTTGAAAGGAAAATTAAGGCTATTCAAATTGATTGGGGTGGTAAGTTTCAAAAATTAAATCATTTACTTGCAAAATTGGGCATTTCTCATAGAATCTCTTGCCCTCACACTCATCAACAAAATGGATCAATGGAAAGGAAATATCGTCATGTTGTTGAAACAAGTCTCACATTACTAAGTCATTCATCACTACTTCATTATTTTTGGGTTGATGCATTTGAAACAGCATGTTATTTGATAAATCGTTTACCTATACTTTTTTTGAACAACAAATCTCCCTTTGAACTCCTATTCCAAAGGACTCTTGATTACTCATTTTTGAAAATTTTTGGGTGTGCTTGTTGGCCACTTCAATGGCCTTACAATCGTAACAAAATTCAATTTCGTTCTGCCTAATGCATTTTTGTAGGCTATAACTCTTCTCATCATGGGTACAAATGCTATCATCTCCCATCTGGCAAAATCTATGTTTCTCGTAATGTGGTCTTTGATGAAAATTTATTTCCATATGCTACTAACTCTGTTCCTGCTGCTTCCTCACAATCATCTCCATAGGTTACATATCTCCCTTCCTCTTTGCCTTCCATCCTTGGGTCCTCACCTACTCCACAGTCAACTGCTACTTCATCGGTATCAAGATCTCCTCCTACACCACCCAGTTCAAGTTCTTCACCCACTACACAACAATTGCCTCTTGCTGACTCCAATCCATAGGCTCCACCTACACCACCACAAAATATTCATCCCATGCAAACACGATCCAAATCCAACATCCTCAAACCCAAGCACCCTTCAGATGGTACTGTTCGATATCCTTTACCTCAAGCTTTACTTACCTCTTTCTCACCCACAAATACTGAACCCACATCCTTCACTGCTGCTTCCAAGCAAGTTGAATGGCGTAAAGCCATGATTGTTGAATTTAATGCTCTCCTTTGCAATGGCACCTGGAATTTAGTTGCTCCTTCTCCCACTATGAATATTGTGGGCTGCATGTGGGTATTTCACATCAAAAGAAATGCTGATGGCACAATTAACAGGTATAAAGCTTGCCTAATCGCTAAAGGTTTTCACCAACAACCTAGGGTTGACTTCGGCGAAACTTACAGTCCTATGGTGAAGCCTACTATAATTCGCACTGTTCTTTCTATAGCTATCTCTTTTTGGTGGACTATATGCCAACTTGATGTTTAAAATGCATTTCTTCATGGTTTCTTCTCTGAAGATGTCTACATGGTTCAACCATCTGGCTTCATACATCCATCTTATCCCCATCATGTGTGCAAACTCTAGAAGGCACTTTATGGCTTGAAACAGGCCCCTAGAGCATGGTTTTCCCGCCTCAGTAATAAGCTTTTTAAGATGGGCTTCATGAGTTCTAAGACTGACTCTTCTCTCTTCATTTACAAATCTACCAACATCATCATCTATGTTCTGGTTTATGTTGATGACATTCACATTGCCATCGGCTCTGATTCACATTGCCATCCATCGTCTTATCAATTGCCTTCAATTGCATTTTGCAATAAGGATTTGGGACCATTACATTTCTTTTTGGGCATTGACGCTGTCCTTGTTCCAAATGGTCTCTTCCTTACACAACGTAGATATATCATGGATCTCTTGAGTCGCATAAAGATGACCTATGCCAAGCCTATCTCCTCTCCTATGTCCTCTGCTCATGCTCTCTCTGCCTTTCATGGTGATTCATTGCCCAATCCTACTGAGTATCGGAGTATAGTGGGTGCTTTGCAATATCTCTCTTTGACCAGACCTGATATTTCCTTTGCAATTAATAAAGTTTGTTAGTTTATGCATTGTCCCACCAATATCCATTGGCAGGCTGTTAAGCGTATACTATGCCACCTCAAGCACACCATTTCTCATCGTCTCCTTCTCACAAAGAGCACATCATCCTTGCTAGAAGCCTACTCTGATGCTGACTGGGCTGGCTGCCCTAATGATAGAAAATCAACCGGTGGTTATTGTGCATTTCTTGGCTCCAATCTTATCTCATGGAGCTCTCGCAAATAGCCTACTGTGTCATGCTCAAGTACAGAATCAGAATATCACTCCTTGGCCACCATTACTGCTGAACTTCTATGGTTTCAATCTCTCTTACGGGAACTTGGCTTCTTCCTTCCTCGCCCACCTGTTCTTTGGTGTGACAACATTGGAGCCATCTACCTCACTGCCAATCCTGCCTTTCATGCCCGTACAAAACACATCGAAATTGACTTTCACTTTGTTCGAGACCGTGTTGCTACTCGATGTCTTGTTGTACAGTATCGCTCCACTAAGGATCAAGTTGTTGACATCTTCACCAAACCATTGACTTCTCATCGCTTTGAGCTTCTCCATGACAAACTCAACGTTCACTCCACTTTGTTTCGTTTGCGGGGGCGTATTGGAACAGTAGGTGAAGATAATGATCAACATTCAAATCAGCATTATCAAGATAACAAGCTACACCACACTGAGAGATAATAGGGATAGAAACTCAATTCAAAGTGAAATACTTGTACTCTATCTGATACTTTATTTGATCTAGTCAAATTCTTATCTACTCAAGTCTATATCTAATGTACTATATAGATTAACAACAGCAACAAAGGAAAGTCATTCGACCAAAAGCATTCTATTACTTTATTGTTTTATATTCTATTTCTTTATTGCTTTAGTGGGCACATCACCAAAGTTTTAGTAAAGGTTCCTCAATTTGTGCACAAGCTAGTTTGAGGTGTGTTATAGCCAAACTAGTCCTAACTCTCCTACTCAGAACTTTTCAGCCTTAGCGTGGTTGGAGGCAACCTAGCCCACAGTTGCAAAAAGGCCCACCACAGTATATATGAATAGACAATCAGTGGAAAGACGTTTTAAAATTTTAAGAGACCAATCAAATATTTTAAATTGAAGACCAAAAGAATAATTTATCACAAAATTAAAAAGAAAATTTACTTCATTGTACTTTCGTACTATTAAATTTTATTTATTTTTGTTGGAGAATCATATTCATACGTTCTTTAACATGGGTGGCTATAAATATGAAAATTTCATTTTAATTGAAATTCCAAAAAGTAATTAAACTTCTGTTTTCATATTCAAATTTACCGCTACTCACAATACAGGGCAGACATTGAAGCTTGGGGGGGCAATAGCTTTACCCCAAAATTAATTCAAAATTATACAACTTGCTACAGTAATGTTTTTTAAGTAAGACATTACTGTAATTAAATTGTAAATTTTTTTACAACTAACATGCCGGATAATGCCCATTTTTTTTTGGTTTGATGCTAAAATATAGGATATTTCCAAATACTAGTACCCTAAATGTGAGGCACCTCAATCCTTTTTTTTATTATATATATATATATATATATATATATGAGAAACACACACACACAGGGGAAGGGGGATGAGATAAGGGAATATACTCACACGCTAATACCAAAACTGCATGCAACAGTTAGTGTCTCGGACCAAGTAATAAACCTCTTCTTAATATAACACCTTACCGATATGGGATGACTCGACAACACCGAATATCTTTTTTTAGTATATATGAATAGACAATCAGTGGAAAGACTAAGTTATAAATTTTAAAATTTTAATTAAGAGACCAATCAAATATTTTAAATTTGAAGACCAAAAGAATAATATATCCCAAAAATACAAAATATAACTGCATTGCACATATTATTTGTCCATTAACTTTTTTATTCTTTTTATTTGGAGCTGGAATCATATTCATATGTTCTTTAACTTGGGTAGCTATAATAAATATGAAACTCTTCATCATCATAATTCAAATTCCAAAAAGTAATCAAACTTTTGTGTTCATATTCAAATTTACCAGTACTCACATACAGGGCAGAGCAGACATTGAAGCTTGGGGGTATTACCCCAAATTTCTTGAAATTTTTAAACTGTATATTTAAGGACAAGTTATCTATTGCACATATATCATAACCTTATATATAATATCTAACTATAAACAATATTTTTTATAATTTAGATTTATCATACCGTGCATGACTTTCCAATGGAGTTAAAGTTTATAACGTGCTTTTGCGCGTTAAAATTTCATTCTTTCCTTTATGCGCGTGTTAATTTCTATATTAAAAAAAATGATTTATCATGGCTCCACCACCGCCATGCTCACATACTCACATCAAAAAACACCGATTTAAAAAAAAAAAAAAAAATCTCACAAAATATGGAGGAATATTCGGAAATGAAACTCTCAGAGTAAAAAATTAAAAGGGTGTAATTTTACAGGTTGGTTTGCAGTTGTCTGTATTATCTTGATGCATGGTTGGGTCTGATCAGGTTTAATTTGGTTTTTATTGGTTTGAGGAAAGAGGAATCCGTGAGGGAAAAGGGAATTCAACGGAGGAAAAAGAAACAACGCGGAAATGAGTTTTCGAGAACCGCGTGAGAAAGCAGCCCTACGTAAATAGAGCAGTTATACGTGTGCGATCTCATAACCCACCTCGCGTTGCTTTCATTATACTAAGCTAAACGCATGCCAGAACCCCCAACTCCAGCCACATTTCAATGTCTTTTTTTTTGTTTTTTCATATAATAATATGAACATAGTTTAGCTACAAAATCGATTATAGCCTTAGGCTACAAACTCACTCAATATCTTTTTATTGGAGGTAAATTTTGACAAATCCACCATTGGATTGCATCTTCTTCTTATATCCTCCATGTTTACAAAATTTCAGGAAAATTAAAAATCAATAGCTATGTCATCAATAAATTTTTAAATTGTAAGTTTTTGTAACTTAAAATTATGCATAAAATATAAGATTGCAGATTATATAGTAAATGATATCCGATTGACACAAAAATTTACATGTGCATTAAGAGCGTAAAGAACATGTAATTCAACGGTTAGATTTTCAAAATATGCAGTAATATTTATTTTATTAAATGAGTTTATAACCTAAGGCTACAACCAATTTTGTAGCTAAACTTTTTCCTAATAATATATAATGTTATATTTTCAAAACCGGAAAAGTTTTGCGGTACGGCATAAAAATGCCTACAAAAGATAAAGTTAGTTTCATACCATTAACATATAGTGAACTTCTTTTTTTTTTTTTTTTCCATAATGTGTAATACACCCTTCCAATTCATCATTAGACACAAAGTTAATTTCTAGCTATGATTATTAAAAAAATAATAATAAGAATAAAACATATGGACACACCCATAAAATCATAACATATTTTTTGGTGAGAGGTAGCTTCAATGCATTGGAGTTGATATGCTGTGAACATATGAACACGTGTCTATTTCCGTTTCGTGTTGAATTTAATGGACTGGAGTATTGGAATTACCTATGTCCATTTTATATTATATTTTAACGTGATCATGGTAGAGAGCTGGAGATGATAAGAAGAATTCACTATCTCAAATTCACTGCACAACCTATGCCATCGTTATGTGTGCTTTTATTTTATATTAAGTACTTTAATAGGTGAATAGAAGACTAGTTGCAGAAACCTGCATGTTTAGTTTCTTTCTTAACGTGGTGATTGCAGGTGAATATATATATATATATATATATATATATATATGTATGTATGTATATGTATCTAGTGCTGCATGCTCTTACATATATTAATAATTTTTTGTTTAATATTATTTTTACTATTACAGGTTTACAATTGCACACATTGAACTGGATGGTAAACCAATGAAGAAAAAATGGAAAATTATGGTCACACTTATATATATATATAGACATATTGTTTACACTTTGCACTAAGTCTTCAATTTTTCATTAAAAAAAAAAGTCTTCATTTTTTTTCTTCTCAAAAAAAAAAAAAAAAATTCATCATATTTTTCACAGCATGTTATTCTTAATTGAGCAACATTAATTGATTTTAGAAAGATTACAAAAAAGTAATTAGATGAATTTGAACATTTAATTTTGAATGATTTACACTTTTTACCGTTTATTTTAGAATTTTTTTTAAAGTTTTATTATTTCATGTTTAAAAGTATTCATTTTCGTTCCCCATGAGATTTATTTTCCTTGATTTAGTTGGATTCCCCGATTGTTTGGGTTTAAGTATTGGGATGGTGAGTCCTGGTAGGATTGCACTCTTATAATTTTATGCCCAATTTGGTGGTGGCTGTGAGACTATTTGAGGCATGTTGGTGGTATTGATGGTGGAGGGTTTTTTTTTTTTTTTTTTTTTTTTTTTTTTTTTTTTTTTAAAGTAAAAATAAACAAAAGTTTTTTTTTTTTTTTTTTTTGGGGAGAAAAGAAATAAACAAAAGTCAGTCGGTCAATGAAGTGGAAATGTTTTAATAATGATGTCAATTTCAAACTTAAGTAGTCACATGAGTGATTTGATGGAGCAAAATTTATGGGGTTTGATGAAAAGACTATTTTGAAAACGGTTTCAAACATAAAATTAGAAAAAAAAAAAAAATCAAACATAAAATATCAAAATGCAAATATTATAAACTTAAATGATTTTAAGTATAATTTGGTCTCTACTTTCATTTTACTGTTGGTAAATTTTTATTGTAAAAGTTCACATTTATCTTAATAGCATCTGTTAATTGGACTCATTTTTATTTTTAAGAATTATCTCGATCATTTTCTTTTAGAGGGTAAAATATGAAAAGATGTTAATGGGGTTGGAATTGGATGACATAAAAGAAAGAAGAAGCTGGAAAGAAATTGGTGAAGTAAGCCGGGGCAAAGACTCTTTGAAAAACAATGAAAAGAAATTAATATACTAATAAGAGAAAGATAAGAAAGTTGGCTGTGGAAGTGATGAACTATGAACTATGCAGAAAAAAACACACTAAGTCCACTTTACTTGTTTCTTAGATTATAACGAGTTCACACTTGAGATCTAAACATTTGCAAGAAATGGTTTAAGGTTTTAGCTCTAGAAGAGAACCAAAACCAATTGGCAATAAATGAATTGTAATAATGAGATTGAACTGTTTTAGTCCTTCCAGTGTAACAGCCTGTGTTTATCATACATCATCTACCACATCTGACATCATCCATGTGCATGGCCATAGATCTCTCTCTCTCTCTCTCTCTCTCTTTCTTAGAAGAAGAAGAGGCGTGTTCAACTAAACAGGTGTGATATTGAATGAGAAGGCCTTGGAATTAATTTCTATAGCATGATAAATTGGTCAAAATTGCTATTAAATTTGTTCACAAATTGAAAATAACACGAGGGATTCAGAAAAATTGGTCGGTTCCAACGTGTACTTGAACCTTATACTTAGATATGGAGATTTAGTAGTGCCGGTGCAGCACGTTTGTAACATTTTGAATGTTTGGAACACTAATAAAATAAGGAATTCCGTGAACATGGTTGTAGCAGCAATTTCAATCTAATGGAATTTTGGTATTAAATGCTCAATCTTTAATTATGTAACATAAAGGAAAACAAGTTGAAGTGTGAATTAAGATTGATCCAATTGAAATTCCAACTTTTTGTAGAAGGAAAGATATATTGTTAGCTAAAGTTTTCTTCTTTTACTGTACTGCTATTTTAGATTACTGTGTTGGACACGTTGTTTAGGAAACAATTTTTGCTATCTAGGTACTTTTGGTATTCCATTTTTCACTGGGATTTCTGAATATGGTTTTAACTGCATTGAATGTTGAAGGAAGATTCCTTGCACTTGAAGACCTAGAAAGCATGCAAAATTGACCATACTTCTGAGTCCATCTAAGAGGCTTTATCATGGATACTATAACCATAAGACTTTCACACAAGCTCGCACCTGTAAAGAAGTGCAATTTTGTCCAATATATCATCACTTTTCCATTGAAATTCAATACAAAACGAATGCCCTATACAAAACAACAACCCCATTAGCTGGCATATGTAAAGCATAGAAATTCAAGAGAAAAAATAAAAGAATTATAATAATAGCAAATAGTTCTTGGTAAAAAGCGCGGAACCTGGTGTATGTACTGAAAGTACTGTACAGTTGAAAGTACTATCAAGTATCAAAGAGCAAAACCACATTGGGGTCTTTAAGGTATACCTTAGTTGAATCTTTAAGATCTCAATGACTTTTGCTCAGCAAAAACACACAGGAAAGTTGAAAAGTACGTGGTTTTACGAAAAGGGTCTTTGTTTTCCACAGAGGAAAAACCAATTGCACTTGGCGGTTTAAGGTCCCCACACCTCAATTAGTGTCAGTTTATGTTATGACGTTGCATGAGGAATCGCTTTTGCTAGCTCCTCCAACCATCTATATATTCCTCACCTCACCGCCTCCCATTTCCTCACCACCTCTCTAGCTATCTCTCTCTCTCTCTCTCTCTCTCTCTCTCTCTCTCTCAAAAGGTTTGTCTCCATCTATGGCATTTTTTCTCTTTCTTTCCTTTTGTTTTTCTAAATTGATCGAAGTTATTGGGAGGTGATATCATGGTACTGAAACTCACTACTCTCTGCAGGAAAAAAAATGGCACTTGTTGGACTTCTCTTCCTGGTGTTTCTCTCTTTGGGTTCGTGTGTTTGTGGATATGGTGGAGGTTGGATTAATGCCCATGCCACTTTCTATGGGGGTGGTGACGCCTCTGGTACAATGGGTAAGTCTCAAAATTTATGCTCAAAGCCTTATTTACAAAATCCGTGTATATACTTCAACCAAATAGACAATTTATTTCATTTACTACTGAAAGAACTATGAATAAAGTTGCGCCAGTGAAAAACGCGTGAAAATCTATAAAAATTTATCACTTGGGTACTTTGTGAAAAAAAATTATATAAAAACAGTGTAATGCCTGCATTATTACTTTTACTTAATTACATCTCTACAAGCATACTTTCGATATAATTCTAATATAGTCCATTATGAATGGTGGACAAAAATAGATAAATGCTTATATGTGAAAGTGATTGTCCACCATTCTCGACCACTTTAATCAATAAATTGTATAAATGGTAACAAATGATGTAATTCTAAAAGGATAAATACTTGTAAATACATGCATCTAGAGATCATTTTTGTGAAGACACAATTGTTTGATTCCTCTGTAACCAACATATATGTTGATGACCACAATATTTAATTAATGCATGCAGGTGGGGCTTGTGGGTATGGAAACCTATACAGCAAGGGATATGGGATAAACACAGCAGCTTTGAGCACAGCAATGTTCAACAATGGACTGAGCTGTGGGGCTTGTTTTGAGATTAAGTGTGTGAATGACCCAAAGTGGTGCCTACCTGGTTCAGTTGTGGTCACTGCTACAAACTTATGCCCAGCAAACATCAACCGCCCTAACAATGATGGGGGTTGGTGCAACCCTCCTCAGCACCATTTTGATCTATCTCAGCCTATCTTCGAAAAGATTGCTCTATACAGAGCTGGGATTGTTCCTGTGGCTTACAGAAGGTACAATGTTTTGGTCTTCTTAAATTCTTGATTAATTTACTAAAAAATAAAAGATACTTTATACTCTCTAGCCACTAATTAATGCTAAATAAATAAATAACAAAAGAATTATTAGAAAAATACAAATTTTATTATATAAGACTTAAAAATTGATGTGTCAAATTCTAAAGACAAAACATTTTTTTTTTAAAGAAATATACTTAATATGTGATTAAGTAAGCATTTTGTAGACTTAGTTATTTCTAGAGTGCTCCAACCATTATAAATTTTATTGTTTATTATTTTTATACAGTCAACTTATAAATTCTAAACAAATATATAATTCAATCATATTCATATTACATCAATTATAAGTTTTTTAATAGTAAAATTTTAACAAATTTTTTATTTTGAACTTGCTGCCAGCCCTCTATAGCTTGGAATTACTTGTGTTTGGCATGTTTAAAATATGGTTATATATTAGCTAATTTAACTTATTAGATATACTTTTTTTTAAATTTTCATTTTAACACAATTTATTCAAGCTCATTTAAATAAAATGGACTCCATACATATCATACTCGGTTAATTTGTTTTACTTTGGTCAAACTATGTACTTAACTTTTGGACATGGTCTGCGTAAAGGAAATCATCCTTGGCCTTTTTATCTACTTGATATACATTCCTCTTTGACCTTAAGGTAAGGCTTTGATTCCATATATTTTGTGATAATGTAGGGTCCCTTGCCGAAAGAGAGGCGGTATCAGATTCACCATTAACGGCAAAGGTAACTTCAACCTAGTCTTAATCACCAATGTTGGAGGTGCTGGTGATGTTCATGCTGTCTCTATCAAAGGCTCAAGAACCAATTGGCAACCAATGTTCCAAAACTGGGGTCAGAATTGGCAAAGCAATAGTTACCTCATTGGACAAGCTCTGTCTTTTAAGGTCACCACAAGTGATGGTCGCACTGTGGTTTCTAACAATGTTGTCCCTGCTGGTTGGTCCTTTGGCCAGACCTTTAGTGGTCTTCAATTCCCATGAAAAACTATAAAATGACACATTTGTAAGGAGCAAGGTGGGAAAAAAAAAAAAACCCAACTCCTTAGTATTTAGCAGTGTCTACAAAGTATAGAAGAAGGATGCTAAGTATTGAAGTCATTAGTGTATGTTAGTTGTGGATATGGGCTAGATTTGAGATAGCCCTTACCCATTTGATTGAAATTGAATTATGGGGTACTCTGCTCTGCCCTTTTTTTTTTTGAAAAGGCAGGTAGAAAATATTGGCAGTGGTGGGCTTTTAATTAATTAACCACCCGCTACTTTAATTCTGATCAGTGGTTTGGGTTGGTTTGGTCCATTTTGCTATATATGCCTCATTGAAAAAGCATTGTTTGCTTATATATGAAGCACTGTAATCAGCTTCTGTTGATGCCTTGAACTTGAAGGTGTCCTTTTGTTATAGTTTTGAGTCATGATGACATGGGATTATGTAATGCACGGTTATATTGAATAAAAAAGCTGTACGAGTTCTCTTTAATAGTGTGCTCTCTCTCTCTCTCGCTCTAAATGGATTAATGCCTTATAGACATTGATTCACTAAATTCTAATTTGGTTGTATAATTATGGGATTAATCCATAAATCAAACAGTTCATACTTTAGTCAACCAATGGTTTTGACCTACCTTGAGGCAAGTTACAGTGATTTTATACCCTATCAGTTGCATACTTGTTAAACAAATTTTCTCAATCAGACAGTTGACGAGACATGCACTGATGCAAGTAGACATGAGTACTGATTTTCATTCAAAGTTGTAATCCAGTGTGAGTAGAGCCCACTAATGTGGACTGAGCATAAGGTGGGGCAGGAAGGGTGAGCAAAACTTATCCTCACCTCGTTAGGACAGGAAAAAACAGGAAAAACCGAGTAATGCTACGCGGGGAATTTTTGTTGTCCCCATATTGTTGTGTTCACTCTATTATTTTCTCCCAATATTATGAGCATGTGTCAAGCGAATAGGCTTAGGCTCAAGCTAATGAGGCTATCAAAAGATGAAGTCATGTTCGATTTTTTTTTTTTTTTTTAATCTATGGTGTTCGCTTCTGATGATAGCTTTTTATCATCAAACTAAGACATTAATTGGTTTTTGATGTAAGCGATGATCAAATCTCAAATCTTTTATTCAAGCACTAGAGACTTTATATGTATCATTTTTACATGTATTTAAAGGTACTTGATTTTTTTTTTCTCTTTTCCCTTAATAATACTTAATTAATGAATATATTATTACCGAAATAAATTTACCAGTTAAACTAATTAAAACCCACGAAATCATTTTCGAAACTTGTTAGTTAACTACTATCCTATTCTTAAAATATAAATAAAGGGTAGTATTCTCTTCATACGTATTTAAAGGTACTTGATTTTTTTTTCCCTCTTTCTCCCTTAATAATACTTAATTAATGAATATACTGTTGACGAAATAAATTTAAAAGAGAATATGAAAAAAAATATACAACTGAATGAGAATAAATAAAGATTTTAAAAGATATAAATTTTTTTAGATAGAAAAGATTAAGAATTTAAGAGACCTATTCCAAAATATATATAACTTACAAATAAAAATAAATTAAAAATAAAACTTATATTGCCGTATGGTCCCAATTAATCAGTCATCATCTGAGATGAGATTCTGAATCTCTGATGGCTGATCTCTCTCTCTCCAAATCTTATATTTAAATAAAATAAAATAAAAATCTCTCTCACTGGATCCAGCAGTCAGCAGAGCTCACTAATGGACTGATTTAGGGGCTACCCGAACTTTGATGTTTTATCCAAATTATGGGTTTGCAAGCATTGCTTGAAATTTTGATGGAATTGTTTCATTCCACAGGACCACAGGTCCACTGGAGTGGAAATTTGGGTTCAAGCTGGATCAAGGAGATTGAAGTTGATCATGGAAGAAAATGCTTTTTTGGTTGAAAGTTTTTTTTTTTTTGATAATTTTTTTCCCTTTCTTTCTTTGATATGTGACATGATGTAAATAATACAAAATAAGACATTCCCGCTGGTTGGTCCATCTCCAATCTGGACTTCGAAGTGCACTATCCCTTCTAAACCAGATTTCTAAGGGCATCATCAATAAATGTCATTTGAGTTAAAACGCTCATAAGCATAATCAATTCAAAGAGTAATTTTGGAAGTATAATAAAAAGTGTTGAATTTCCTCGTCTCACATGAATAGTAAATCACACTAATTTATGGTGAAACTCACTATCATGTGATAGGAGAAAGTACAACATTACTGTACTCCTAGAATGTTGTATAATTTTTCAATTCAACAGTGCAAATGCATTGTTAATGTTTGAAATAATAGATTGTGATTATTGCAACATGACTTTTAAATGAGACTACCATTGACAATACTTTTATTATACACTAATTACAACTTACCACTTTAGTAGTTATGAAAAAAATTATAAAATTTGATATGTTTCTAAACTTATTGTAATCTATTTAGACGTCTTTGACCTATCTCAAAACCACAGTACAATGTAGAGTCTTAGCCCAAAATTTGAACAAAAAGGTACAGTATTAGTAGCTGTGGATACAGTACATAGGTCTAGAGGCAAGATTCCCACAATGGTTTTGTCTCACCACTGTCCTCATTCATTTCTTGAGAAGGTATGGGACATCAAATAGCAACCATATAAAAGAAATTTTATATACTTATTCTTACAAAGGAACGCATCATACAAGACCTAGTTGAGAGGTGGATTGCAAAGCTACTGGTTCCCTGCAATAGGGCCGTCCTGACCTTTCTTAATATCATCCCACCCTCTTACCCATGGCTGCCCAGGCGTCGCTCGTGTCTCAGGAGCAGAGTAGCTGTTGAGGTTGTTCATAACCTTGTCATGCAGGGCAGTAAACACCTATAACATTGAATATTTTGAGAGTGAGAATGGGAACTCTCAAGACATAAGAAAAGCAAAGGAAAATAGCTAAATTGAACTTTCATCTCTTGATCATAACTAACAGGATTTATTTCCACTGCTTCGGGGGGTTGCTCCTGGGCAGTAAGCCACTTCCACAGATCCGGGTTTTCCTGAAGAACAGAAGCACCACATTCAAATAAAAACACAATATATTGAACATTTAGTCTCTCTTCCCTAGAAGATAATTTATTCTCCAATAGAAATCATAAAGTTGTAAGCAGTATAAAGACTGAGAAATACTTCAGTTTATGCTAAATTGGCACTCAACTATAGAACTTGCACACCTCCCCTTTAAAGAAATTTGTAACTTGATCTTTAGCAAAATGAGAATATAAAAAGAATGAGAAACACATCAGTTTATTCTAAACTCACACTCGACTAATAAAACTTGCATAGCGCTCCTCAATTAGGAAGAATGTAACATGATATTTAGAGAAATTAGAACATAAGAGTGAGGATTCAATTCCTTTCCCCTTATAGTAAACCCATCTCACACCAAACATATTGTGATCAAGCAAAAAAGAGACTCGAAGTAACAGTAACACATTGCCTTTTGCAAGTTACAGAGACAACTTTAGGAAAAGTGCTGAACAAGAAAGCTAGTGATCCAAAAAGAAAATGACTGAGCAACCTGCCACAATGTCACTTGCCAAAAACCCCATGATCTAAAAAGCAACTGAAATCCTGTATCCCTGGGATCAGTCAAATGCTTTAGATGTTTTTTTTTTTTAATCACATTTCAGGCCAGTTTCAATTAAGTCATGGAAATCTCTCTTGACAATCAGCACCATTCACTTGTTTTTGACTACCTGTTAGATATGGGTTTTTAACTAGCTTAGGTGTTAGGATTGTGTATCGCTATAAGTTTGATCTTGGCTTTATCAGATTCAGATAACTATTAGGATTAACGAAATGCATAGAATTACGGAAAGTCTTCCAAACTGTATTAGAAACTAGAAATATGCAAACTGAAATGCGCATAATTGGCGAAATGGATGGCTTATGAGAAACTCAACATGACTAAATATCATAAAACTAGAGTCTCATCAAATTCCATAGAACAAAACTTTGGCTACCATTTTAGAAAGGAATATTCAATTTATTCATAAAATACATAGGTCTGGAAACTGCTGCAAGAATTAGCCTGTCTTCATATGATTGTCTTAAAGGGTTAAATTGGCACAATGGTGTGTGAGGCAAAAGTCTTCAATGGGTAAAGGACTCTAGGTTAAAGGATACGGTTATAAAGGTTCTATAATTAGACTGTGCCGTAAGAAAAAGGCTAAATAAAGAGAAATTACCAAGGAAATCAACTTAGTAACATGCATATTTTGCATACATACAGTTTAAGGTCACAAATTGCAACATTCCATGATACACACACATCATTGTCACAAATCAACGAGTATGAAATTATTTATCTTGAAGATTTAAACCCCAAATCCGAAAATTATGGTAATAAAAGAATCGCCTTTTTAAATCTAAGGAGTCCATCGGCGATAATAAATTTTTAAAATGACTAAAACTTCACATATGTCCTCTAATTTTTTGAGGATACATACAACATATTTTTGCATGAACAACTAATAGGGGCATGCAATCATACAACAATAGTTAATAAACGAAAAAAATAAATAAAATAAATTGAATTATAAATATGAAAGGTCATGGCTGTAATGGCTTATGACCAACACTTAAAAACACTAGAATAGAAGAGTCATATAGACTAGCTGCACCAGGTCAAGGACATGAACGAGAGCTTTAATACGGTTCTCATCCATGGAATGAATATGCTCCTCCACCCATTTCCCAAGAACCAAATCCAACTCCAAAAACCCTCGTTGTTTGCTTCTTTATATCAATCTGCTTCCCACATCCAAGGGAGAAAATTTTTTAAAAAGAAAATTAAAATTGAGAGACCTCCATCAAAATTAAATTTTGACAAAGAAATCAAAGCCCGAGAGTATGATTATATTAAGACAAAGAAATAAAGGGAAACCTGTTTACATAATTGTCTCTTGCTCTCTTCTTTGGAGAGATCAATATCCAGTGATTGGGTATTTGAAGGAACCCAACAATATTGAGGCTTGACTGTGAGATACTGTGGACATCGAAAAAGACGGCAGTCAGAGAAATTGTATCCAATTAATCGCTAACTTGTGCAATGCACAAAATAGTTAAACAAAAGTAACACATATATATATTCACTTTGCGCAAAGATACCACACTGGCTAAATCGTTTATAACAAATTAAGCCCATGAATTTCATAAGATTTGTCATTGTTTCTGACCTCAACTCAAATAAACATCAATTCCATATATTCTGGAGTAATATATTTGCATAGTGTATGTGGGTCACGAGTTGTATATTGGGTCATTCTTTTCCGTGGATTTGTGTTTGAAAAACTTCCAGGGAGCTCGTTTTGGAGTTATGAACACATATTTCTATCTCTCTCTCTTTTTTTTTTTCTTTTTTTTTTTTTCCACATTTTCTATTGATATCAGTTTGTGTTTAATATACTGTAGTTTTGAATAGTTTTTACTAATGTCCCTTTTACTAATTAAGAAAAATATTTGTTGAATTTAAAAATTACTTAATACAAAGCCAAAAAGTAGTAGAAAACAATAGAATCTCAGTGCCAATGCATTATGCCAATACATTTGTTAACTATAAGACATTGTTATTAGCAATAATATTTACTAATGGATATCTCTTGAAACATCCCATTTCATTTGAGTGAATTTCAAGCCTAAACAGTATAAGACAACTGAAGTTCAAAAAAAACAAAACAAAACAAAACTGCACCTTCCTAGAGATCGCTACAATATGTAGATTATATGAAAAGCAAGAGATCACCACCCAATTCTCAATTTCCCCACAAAATATTATAACAATAAATTAAATTGAAAAAAAAAAAAAAAAAAAAAAACTGAAAAAATGAAAGTTAAAGAGATTATGTGAAAAAACCTGGCTTTGTCCAAGACTACTCAATGGATGTTGTTGACAGGAAGAAAAAAATGGTGAGGTTTAGGTCCAATGCATCTAGTGCATTAGACCCATTGAGATGATGACACGTGTCATCTCAACGGGTCCAGTATAACTGGGTATTGGACCCAAACCTCACCCAAGAAAAAAAAAAAAAACCATTGCTTGATTTAAAAAAAAAAAAAAAAACACATTGAAAAATAGAAAAAGAGAGAATAAACAAAAAAACCACGGTTGGAATCCTTACTTAAAAAAAAAAAAAAAAAAAAAAAAAAAAAAAAAAAAATCACGTTAAAATGCAGAGTGGGTATGTGAGAGGGGCAATTTTGGTGTTTTCTCAAAAACCCCTCCCCTCCCTTTTTTTTCTCTCATCAAATCTCTTCGAATTGTACAGATAGGATTTTGGTGGGCTCAAAAGAAAAAACCTAGGCCCCACCAAAATCCTTCCCTTCCTCTCTTCCATCCAAACAACCTTCTCTCCAATTTTCTCTCATATTTTTCTCTTTTCATTTTCCATTCCTCCTAAAATCACTCCAACCAAATGGATCCTTAGAGTGAACAAAAAAAATTAGATCCGTAACAATTCAAAATTTAAAACAACCTCCTATGTTATAAAACCTCTGAGGACCAAAACCCATGTTCATTGTGAACAAATCAATGCTGATATACAACTTTGTTGTGACATTTTATAAGACGATTGAGGTTAAATTATTCTTTGACACGCAATGATTGACTTAAGGCTAGAATACAATTTACAATTTTCAAGCAATAAAACAATAGTATTAAAATGCACAATTTGTTCACATCTGTTACCATCTTGCTGTAACTCACTTAAAAACGATGCCATTTTAGCTAGAAAATAGGAAAAAAAATGATGTCATTTATAGGCCGATTAATGGTGAATATGTGATGGACTACATCAGAAGTAATACATTGACATTATTATTATAGTACATAGTTTAAATCACTTTTTTTTTTTTTTTTTAAATACAAATACACACAAGAAATAGGAAAATGGATTCTAAGTTTGGGGGTGTCCAGGCACATGACAACTGACAAGGCATTAGAAAGGGCAAAAGAAAGTTTAAAAGTTTATGACTTGGTTATTGAGTCTTAGGCCCTCTCCAATGTGATATATGAAATGATACATAATACATCAAATTTTTCTTTCTTTTTTACTTGTACCCCCTTTTTTTTTGCATTATCTAAGTGCATATTATTATTTTAATATATTTAAAAATGTGATTGTTGTTGTTATTACTTATTATAATTATTAGGTAAATATTTTGGCTTAAGATTGTGTTAGAGCATCCACAGCCGGATTCTATATCTTATCTTATTTTACCATCTCAAAAAGCAACTTTATCAATTATACAATACAATTTTACAATTCTCCAACATCCCAACTTTTATTTCCCAATTCTACTCATTAAAATAATATTTTTACGCAATAAAATAATATATCTCACAATTACCATTATATAATACAGCACATTATTTATACATTATTTATTCTTTCTCTCTCTTTCTTTCTGTTCAAGAACCACAGTCGCCACCACCGCTGCACACCACCACCACCACCAGTAACCCATAATCTACCGTCTACACCAAAAAAAAAAACCAGAGAAAAGACCAAACCACACTGCTGCACCTACTGCCCTCCGACCATCAACACCACCACCACCACCCTCTCCACCCATCAACACCACACCAAAAAAAAAAAAAAAAACCCAGCAACCCATGGTCAAAAACCAAACCCACCACCGCCGAAGCTCAAAGGAAATCAGAGAAAAGACCAGAACCACACCGCTGCACCTACTGCCCTCCGACCATCAACACCACCACCACCACCCTCTCCGCACATCAACACTACAAAAAAAAAAAAAAAAAAAAAAAGACCCAACAACCCACGGTTAAAACTAGACCCACCACCGCTGAAGCTCGAAGGAAATCAGGGAAAAGACTAGAACCACGCCGCTGCACCTATTGCCCTCTGACCATCAACACCACCCTCTCCGCCCATCAACACCACCAAAAAAAAAAAAAAAAAAAAAAATCCCAGCAACCCACAGTCAAAACCAAACCCACCACCGCCAAAGCTCGAAGGAAAACCAGAGAAAACCCCAAAACCACGCTACTGCACCTACTGCCCTCCGACCATCAACACCACCTCCACCATCCTATCCGCCCATCAACACCACAAAAAAAAAAAAAAACACACACACACACACACACACACACCACTGATCTAGAAACCCACCACCGATCTAGAACCCCACTGCCGATTTAGAAACCCAACGCCGATCTAGAGAGTTGCTGGAGAGAGTGAAGATATTGAGAAGAGAGCAAGAAGAAGAAGAGAGAGCAGAAAGAAAAAGAGAGAAAAGAAAGAGAAAAATGAGAGAGGAGAGAGAAATTGCCGGATTAAATTGGATTAAAAAATTAATATTTTTTTTATACCATTCAGCTACAGTACCATCTTACATTTGAGATGGTACTGTAGCAAAATCTCAAAAAAATTTGGCATATGCGATATGCACTTTCCATTGTTGAGCAGTTGGGGCTTAAATGCCAAATGTTTCTAACATTTGGCATATACAAGCCCCACTGCTGATGCTCTTAAGTTCTAAATATTTAGCATTAAATGTTTAAGTTCTAAATTTATTGTATGTTGGCAAACCAAGTACAAAAACATGTTTAGTATAAGATATTTAAGAAGTGTTTTAGATATTGCTTAAGTTTATACAGATAGAGATTCAAGAACATACAAGTTACAGAAAGAAGAATTCAAAATTTGAAGAGCTCGACAGATCGAATTGCAATTTTGTAGATTTTTAAATTAGGCCCAATAGCTCATAAAACGTTTAAGATTTGAGTCTAACATTGCTAAGTATAAAAGGGAAACCCTAATACACGTTTTTCAAATCTTGTGAGCTACTCTTATGAGATCTGTGAGGTTATGTAACTTTCTAACTCAATAAACATCTACTGAAGATCAGATTCATATTACTAGTAGTTTAGTACCGGTGGAGTTAAGTTGCTGAAATCAAGTCGACCACAGTTGCTAATCCAAATCTTTGAGTGGAGATCTTAGAGTCACAAACTAGAGTGTTTGTATTGCAATAGATTCATAATAGAAGAGTCTGTAGATTAGGAGCTGTGTGTGGTCACGTAAGTAAGTACTACATGAAATATCAGTAGATTTATGGTTAAGTCTATTGTAAAGACTTTCATTCTATTAGTGAATTGTTGCCTTGTGAATTGTTTAGGTTAAATCATCCTCAGTTTTTTTTACCTTGAAACTGGACTGTTTTATTGGTTTTTCTGAGTTGTCATATCGTTGTGTTCTTTATTTTTTGCCGCTGTTTATAATATGATTGATACTTGTTTAACCTAGATCTGTTTAATTGACCTAAGTAACAACTTGGATAATCTATTAGGTTAAACAATATGTGTTTTCAAAGGTTTAAAATCTAACATATTGATATGTTAGTTGAAATATAGATTGATATTTTAAATTTTTTAATAAATTATACGGGCTTTCATTAATAATATATAAAATAGCAATAAAACAGTATTTATGTTAAAATATACCAATACCGAAATATTATGTTCTAATATACAAACAGAAATGGTCCTTGACTTTCATAATCTGTAATTTAAATAGTGTGTTAGAACTTCTAACACACTATTTAAATTACAGATTATGAAAGTCAAGGACCAAATTCGTATGTGAAAGCAGGAATCTGACATATAGTCAATTACTATCTTAGATTTTTTTTTTATAGATTGAGATATCTCTCCGATTAGTTGGGTCTAGAAATTTGGATACCATTAGCCATGTGAGGTGCAATCCAGCCAATTGTCATGCAGTTATTGGATAGAATCATGTAGAAAATCTTGTTTCGTTTTTTTTTGCTGAATATAAAAAAAAATCTTGTTTCGTTGGCAAGAAAAAATGACCCCACGGTATCATTTTCAACCAACCACAGCAAAGAAATAGATCTGTGGATATGGCACCAAGATAAAAGGATAAGCCCCAATTGTTGCTATTGGCTAATCCAAAACACAGCAACACATCTCAACCGTTAGATCCCAAAAATCAAGCAAACCAACCGTCCACTTTTAACAAAGCACAAGAACCACAAGTACACCCTTGAAATGAAAATACATAGCCATGCACAAAAAACATCAAGCTTACAAACTTAGTTCTAGTGACTCTACACTTCTACCACCACCACCATTCCCAATTTGATTGATTAAGGCCAGTAGACATGGCCACCGTCACAACACAGGCTTCGGCCGCTCTTTTCCGGCCATGTGCCTTGAAATCCAGGTTCCTAACTGGGTCTTCTGGTAAATTGACTAGAGAATTGTCCATTAAACCAATGGCTTCCACTTCTTCTGGCTCTTTCAAAGTTGAGGCCAAGAAAGGTGAATGGTTACCCGGGTTGCCCTCACCAACTTACCTTGATGGCAGGTAATTATCTACTATGCCTTTGGATTTTGTTTTTATTTTGTCTATTATGTAAAAATACAACTATGCCTTTGTGAAGGTAGTAAAAATACAACTATGCCTTTGACTCTTAAGTAAGTTCTTTATCATATATCACTACTTATGGTCTCAAAGTGACATTGTGAAGGTAGTACTTTCAATTATATTGAATAAAATTCCTTGAAACATGTTAAAATGAAGAAACTTTAAGTGCTTCTAACTTTAGTGTTAATAAAAAAAGGAACTTGGTTTATGTAAATAGACTACCATTTGTGACATTAGAGCTAAAACTAGTTGAAAATTTTTCAGTCTTCCTGGTGACAATGGGTTTGATCCTCTGGGACTTGCTGAGGACCCTGAGAACTTGAAATGGTATATTCAAGCTGAGCTTGTCAATAGTCGTTGGGCTATGTTAGGTGTTGCAGGAATGCTACTACCAGAAGTTTTCACAAAGATTGGGATTATTAATGTCCCACAGTGGTATGATGCTGGGAAACAAGAGTACTTTGCATCCTCACCAACTCTCTTTGTGATCGAGTTCATTTTGTTCCATTACGTTGAGATCAGAAGGTGGCAAGACATCAAAAACCCAGGATGTGTCAACCAAGACCCCATCTTTAAGCAATACAGCTTGCCTCCACATGAGTGTGGATACCCAGGAAGCATTTTCAACCCACTCAACTTTGCACCCACTCTTGAGGCCAAGGAGAAAGAGCTTGCAAATGGTAATTGTTTCAATTTGAACCTGGCTGATTCAGCTAGCTGAGAATTTGTATAGAACTAGACTAATCTTTTGTTTAATTTGAACCGTATGCAGGGAGATTGGCCATGTTGGCATTCTTGGGATTTATCATTCAACACAATGTGACAGGAAAAGGACCATTTGAAAATCTCTTGCAGCACCTCTCTGACCCATGGCACAACACCATTGTCCAGACACTGAGTGGCTCCTAAGTCCATTGGTGATGACATCAGAGCCTGTTTTATATATTCTGTAACGATGGGGGCATGGTTTTTGTGTGAGATTTGGCATCAGTGTGAACAAGTATCCATGTACAGAACTACAATGGAATTAATATCTCCATGCAGATTACATCAACTACTTAGCAGTTAGATTTTAATTTCTGAAGCATATAACTTCTACCCCCTTTGAAATTTAAATTCCATGTGTAATTGCATTCATTCCCTACTGCAATTTAATTTACAGCATTGGTGGTTGAAAACTAACATCAGAAACCATCCCTATTATAAGTTTTTTAAGAGCAAGAGAGGAGGGGGGGATGACTCAATTTACAGATATACATGTTTTTCTGTCTTATACAGCATATACAGCTATGAGATTTGGTAACCAAAATAACCAATAGGAAACTGTACATCTTTTAGATTACTTTTATTTCAACACAGAAGCAATTTAATTTAAAGCAAGGTGATTGAAGACTAATATCAGAAACCATCCCTATCATCACTGTCTTAAAAAAAAGGGGGTGGGGGGTGAGAGGTCTCAATTTCAGATGTACATGTTTTTCTGTCTCCTACAATGATCCAGCAAACGCATCTATGAGATTTGGTAACCAAAATAACCAAATGAGAATTTGTACATCTTTTAGATTATTCTTATTTCATGGCAGAATTCATCCAGAATTTGTTTTCAACTCCATTAAAAGAAGGGATAGCCAAATCTTCAAATGCAATGCGCAGAAAAGTCTTTCACCTACCATCCTCATCTTCTAGTCAAAAATTAATGTGGCTCTTGAGAGTCAATTTGGTTGCTGCAAGAGAAAGTGAAAATGATAAGGAACAGGGAGGCAGATTAGTTGCCTGAACACCAGCAGCCAGAAATTAGCAGTAAAGAGATAGAAGAATGAACAAAATGATCAATAAGCATTTGACCATTTGCTTGTTCTTTAATATTAATGAACAATGAAAATATTCTTCAGCCACTTAAATTGAACCCTGTTCAAGATAATAATAAAATAAATAAACCTCCACTTATGATTAGCTTTGAATAAATAGGTCATCCAACAGATTCCAAAATGTATCCCAGTTCATAGTTGGTGCAGACAATCATCATTAGCATGAGATGAAAACTACAGGTGATGCTTTCTTAGGTTAGAGGAAAGAATACTATTCATTATACTAAAGATGGAAACCCCGAACTCAATGCAGCACCCATGAACTATCTGAAGTCATTTCAAAATTAAGAGAGATTCTAGCGGCTATGCCAACTGAAAACCCTCCGCCAGAAGATGAGATATTTTCAATAACAAAGTGATAAAAATCTAAATGCCAACAAGGTAAGACAAACATAGACTCACTTACACGAGTAATCAATAACAAGTTTGATGAGTTGGATTTTATCTGAAATGATTAATTATTCCCCCTATTCAACCAAAGAATCAAAAGGACTGCAAGGATAGTTAAAACCCACTGTCTGAAGGGGGCATACCAAAGCAGGAAAAATCTAATATTTAATTTACTGCACATTATCAATAATTCTGACTGTGGAATTTGCAGTAACATTTGAAACCATTCAATGGAAATTTTTGTGCCGCATAATATTTTTAAGTAATAAGTTACTTGGAATTTATTTAGAGTTTGGAAAAACAGAATGAAACAGTTGAACAAATGCTCACCACTGGTAGCCATTCTGATTGTATATGGAAATGCTACAAGGCGCCGATGCAGAAAACCAGGAATGATGCCCACTATCACACAACGGTCTAGACACTCCAAAGTTACTATTAATTTGATAATCCAAAGGATTCACTTGTAAGTTCATCTCCATCTGAGGCTTCAACTTAGTATCTTCGAGCAAATTTGAACTACCATATGAAGGATATGCGTACTGCTCACCAAGTTGCATACTTAAACATGTATTTCTACTTAACTCATCCAAGGTACCACCTCCAGATCCCATATGAGCAAGTTGTATTGTATTTCCAACCGCATCTTTCTTTTCAGTGCTAAAATAACCAGAATAACCTGGAAGCGAGACATCTGAGGAGCACTCCACATCTCTGTTGGGAAAATTGGAAAAATGAACACACGTCAGCTAAAAAAGAAATGATATGTTTTGCTAGTTCAATAATCAAAATAAATATTGATGAATGAGTAGTCTATGAGACTTAAAATTACTCTCAACACAAGGCAATCTACATTGATAAAAACTGAGAATCATTCGTCAAACAAATATACAGTCATACATCATTGAAGACAGTGCTGCATTGGATATGATTAGAAGTAAACTCACCTCTGTGGCAGGAAGTTTGGCTCATGGGGAAATAGCATATGTTGATTGTCATTGTTTGAAAGCCATGATAGGGATTGGGCATCGTGCACACTATTCATTAGCATAGGTAAAGGCATCCCATTTTGAAACTATAAAAGCAAAATGAGTCCATGTAAGATTTTTCCATTCATCTAAGAAAGGGCAGAGAGAGAGAGGCACTAAGTGGCACTCGTATTACCTGGGTGGCGCATTCTAGTGAAGCTAGCTGGTGTTTTCCAAAATTTTCCTGCCAAGAGAAAGAACTAGCATAAGTATATCAATTGCCATTTGTTATTCAATTACAGATGAGTATCACCTAAGGTGGGTTGATTAAAAATCTACATCAAACCTCTGCTCTTGGCAAGTGCACAAAATCCCAGTTAAATCAGGATGCCATCAAACTTACTACACTACTGAGACTGAACAAAGAATTTCTAGGATATATGTGATTATAGTACCGATGGTAATGGTATACAGAATATGCCAAACTTTTCATATTTTAGAATCAACAGATGTCTTACCTTTTGTAGACGTATTTGCTGTATTGATTCTCGTAGCAAGTCTTCCATCTGCCTTAGATTTTCGACATTGTCAATTTTTTCTGGATCACTCCAATAGCTGAAGGAATTGCAAGACAGTTTAGATTTTAGATTATTTAATGGCGTGCATAAAGGAAACTGGGTCAAAATATGAAAGATAGCAGTCAAGTAGAGGATTGTTCTAATAAAACAAGAAACTTTTGTAACACATTGCTCAGGGACTGTCTAGGAAATAGGAAAAGTGAACATCCAAGAAAGCAGAACCATCAAATGTTGAACTTTACTACGTAAGGATTGGCAGCAGTATGAGATTTCAAAGTATCCACAGAGATAAAGGAGGAAGAAAAAAGTTTTAAAACAGATGGCAGAAGATGTAACATGAGAGGAATAAATTTGGTCAGTTTGCTTTTGGCAATGCTTGAAGAACCCCTTAATGCACCATCAATTACCTAGAATAAAGTATTACAGTACAAAGTATACGACACTAGTTCTAAACAGCTGCTTAAGAAAACAAGTTCTAAAACGCTACAACATAGTTAATCTAATCTCATCTTTACCCAAATAAGATGTCAACTGATGTCAAAAGAAAACATTTAGAAAGTTAACCAAAACCGATATAGTATAGTGTTCATTACAAGAGTTCATTTGAATGCAGAAAGTTTAAGGCTAAATGTAAAATAGCATAACTTAGAAGAATTATATATGACTGATTGTATGGTACAGCTTGTGTGTGCAGCCCTTAACTGGAGCAATAAAAAAAATACAATAGATAATTTGAACTGAAAGTAATTTTTTTATCAGTAATTTGAACTGAAAATATAGACCCTTCAAAGTTTTAAGCTGGATTGCCAAAGACCTTAAAAAATACTAATGTATTGTACAATAAAATACAAAATTTTGATAAGAAACTATAAATGCAGTGAGCTTATATTGTATATCTATCAAACTCTTACAACACAATCCACAAGACAAAAAAATAAAGGCAATATTTCAACAAACAAAATCCCCGAAGGTGCACCTCAGTCTCTTTTGTAGTTCTGTAAGTTGAACTTGCAATAGCCTTAATCGATTACCCAATTCCTGCCCATTGTGATTTAACCAAAAAACAATTCATTGACTTAATAAATAATCTCAAACCATAATGAATTTCGATAATGCCCGTAAACAATTTGTACCTCCACTGTTTGAGAGCTGCAAGAAAAGGAAGAGAAGGGAGGATGCAAGTCAGATCTGTTAAAGAAGTTCTACTAATTAGAAATTTACAAAATAGATCAGTATATTCATACCTTGAACCCAGAAAATCTTCTATATTTACATCATGGTCCAACTTCTTGAAGGTTTTCTTTAGTGCCTATGTTATCAAACAAAATTTTAAACTGAATGCATGAATTAAATATAGAGTGAAAATTGTTCAATCCTCAAGTAATACAAACAGAAGAAACTAAAATAAATATCATATTTGAAAGGATGAGCATGATGGTCTTACTTCAAGGCTCTCCAATTTCCTGTTCCAGTGAAATAAAAATATCACTTAGCTGTAATGCATTCAAATTCAACAGAGCAAGTAGATAAAAAGAATTACAAGTTTAGGGTAAAATTTTCAAACCTTTTTGCCCTTTCTTGTGGAGTCAATTGTGAGAACTTTGCAATAACCTCTTCAAAATTTCTGAGATGGAAAAGAAATGCTTTAGACTATTATGTAATATGGAATATACCAAACCCCATTTTAGCCTTGCTGGAATTTGTTTTATGACATCTGTTTTTGCCATTTTAGCCTTGGTGAACTTCCTCTATCTGAGCTTAAGTGTGTATCTGAAATACAACAAACGATATCAACTGTAACACTACCTGTTCTCTCCTTGATATAATGTAGATCTCCCAGTTGGGGAAAACATGAGAAGAGCAATATCTATGTCACATAGTATTGCCAATTCCCTAGCTTTCTTCAAAATTCCATGTCTCCTTTTCGAATAAGTCACTTGTCGATTGCTAGTGCTCTCTAACCTCTTTATCTTGAGCTTAACCCTTCCCATCCTGCAATCTAATAAGCAAATTCATTCACATTCCCATAACCAGCCAATTGCTCCAAATTACTAATGTTCATGAACAATTTTATTTAGCCAAAAAGCACATTCTTTTTTCTCTCATGAAATCCATATTGACTCACATTAATTATGCAATAAAAATACACTTCTCCAGCTGAAACTTCATTCCAGGCACCACCACCATAAAGTCAAAAAGAAAAAAAAAATGTAAAACCTTGATTCTCAACAAATGAAGAAAACCTTTAAGCTGTCCTTGAATTTTCTCTGTTTTGTCAAAGAACATAGAAATAAGGGGGGAGAGAATGTTTCTGTAACTGTAATGCCCACGTGAGAAATCCAAACCTCATGAAGAGGGAAAGAACAAACAAAAGAAAGTAAACCCTTTTGTTTTTGGAAAGAAACAAAGTGAGAATTATGTAACAAACTCTAAAAGACACCCAAAAAAGGCAGACCCAGATGGTAAAATCAACAAGGAAAACAGGGACTCCACGAAATAGTCATAATATGGTTAAAGAAAATGATTACAAAGGAAAAGAGAGAGAGTTTTAGGATATTATGAAAGCATACAAAATTGGCACGACAGGTTAAGCTGTGATTTCGGTTGTTGAAATTAGCGGAACCAACCAACGATGTTTGCGTTTGTGTGTGTGTGTGTCTCTGAAACAAGAGTACGTGAGTGTACGAAGAGAGAGAGAGAGAGAGAGAGAGAGAGATTGTCGGTGATATTTGTGCTATACTGCTATGTTGTCCTTAAATTTCGAAGAGTTTCTAGAATATCAGCCGATAAATACTGCTATCCTTTCTGTTCTGTTCTGTCTGTTAAGGATTTTCATGTGCAAGTCTGATCAGCTGAAGTCCAAGTCCATGGGAAAATCATGGGGGCAACCGACCCTAGTCTCTCGATTTTCTAGAATGAAAAAGTTTTACTGTAATTACCGATAAGAAAATGACATATGTTCGGTTACGTGTAATGCATTTGACTTACTTAGTTGGCAGGGTTAAGTGAGTCATCTCCTTATTGCCCATGATAAGAATTATCTTACTATTGGCTGATGAAGCTAAATTTTGTCAATTGTTGACTTTGGTCACTTGACCCATTTTTTTTTTTTAGTGTGTTGGGGAGGAAATTTTTTTTTTTTTTACAAACAGTCTAACTTTTAGGGTTTTTTTTTTTTTTGAAAATAAATAAGAATTTTTCTAATAAACATTTAGCTTTTGTAACTAAACAATTTCTAATAAAATTACACATTATATAAGCTAATGTCTATTTCATACCATATGTTATATAATAAAACTTGTATCTTACATTTGTGGCAAACTATAAGTACATTAAAATAATTAATATATACTTTCTCTAAGTAGATCACTATGGCTAAATTTTCAAAAACTTTAAGAAAATTCTATTCCAATTAAAATTCCTATACAAAGAGTTTTTTAACAAATTAAGAAAAAAAAAAGTTTCATTATTTATTTTAGGGTAGTACCAATTTAAAAAAAGAAAAGAAAAAGCGCACACTATACACACACATCACCCTTATAGTCAAAAGTGTCTCCAAGACTCCAAAGTGATGATGGGGTCGGCCCTGAAATTTTGATGTTGATACCTATAACCTTCTTAGTCAAAATGTAGAATGAAACCAACGAAATTTCAGTATGGAATGTGCATGAAATTTTGGATCCTATGAAACAGGGGTGAAATGTATCTTCTATAGACGTAGGCTCCATTTTGTTAGAGTGAAAATAGGAGGATGGAAGATGGGGGATAAAAAATAGGAGAGGAAATAGTAACTGCGTGCCTTTGGTTGATGGGGCGAAAATTGGGGGAGAAAATTATTTTATCCCTAAGCCCACCTTTTGGTGAAGAGGAAGTTTTCTCTCCAAACTGGGGAGAAAATGGGGGGAAAATAGTGGGTTTAAGATAGAAAATTACTCATCTGCCTTCTTTCCCCTTCAACATTAGTTTCCCTTTTTCTTTTCTTTTTTCCTCTTTCTTTTTCCAGCTTAATGTCCATTTTTTTTCCTTATATATTATTTTAAAAAAATTTCATATATAAGGGCATGAGGGTAAATTTATAAAAACACAATTTTTTATCATCTCGTTTTTCTTCTCAACCAATCAAAAGAGTTTTTTACTCCTCCACTTGTCCACCTCCTAACAAAACACAAGTTAAAGAAAATTACAATTTTTTCTATCCTTCTACTTTTCCATTTCCCAATATTTTCTATCATTCTACTTTTTTATCACCTTAACCAAACATACCATTTGTTTTACACCACCTCACATTGGCATGCACTAGTGTGCGAGAGAAATATGTCACTTTGGTAAAAAAAAAAAAAAAAAAATCTATACTAATGATTTTTTGTAATGGGCTCGGGTCTTGCAATTTGAGCTATAGAATTTAATACATTGTGCTAATCATTTTGGTAGCAATTGAGACTTCTTTGTCATCAAGATCAGTTACCTCAGGTATAGGCCAGGAGAAAATGGGATGTCTAATAGTTGCCTTTTTTTTTTCTTTTTTTTAATCTTTATTGCTTCTAGAGATGAAAATCAAAAGACTAAGAGACGATCCATTTGTTCTGACCAACACCAAAGAGTTCAGCTCCACACGGTTCTCTCACACAAAGAATACAATGGGGGCTATGGCATACTATACAACATGTTATTTGCTAACCCTATGGCCACAAGGTGCAAATTGGATAAAATTTTATTGTTCATATTAGTATTAAGTATTACATTTACATGTATAATGTACATACACTATGTTGATCTTGTGCACTATGTGTGAGCATCTATGAATGTATGTGGGAGTATGTATATTAAAAGGCATTGATTCAATTCCATAAGTCTAGTTCCAATCAGCTTTATTGATTAAGTCTTTAATTATCAAATAGTGGACTTGAATTTGAATTTTCTACACCAAAACCAATTGGTGTCTTATCAAGTAATGTCATAGATTTCAATGCTTTCATTTTTTTTATTTTTTTTTTAAATTCCTGTGTCTTTTCTTTTTTTTCCCTCTTAGATAATTAATATGGTAGCTTTTATCAGTGACATATAAGGAATCAAAGGTTGAAAATTATATACAATACTGTCTGCTAGAGTCAATGAGTTGGAAGTAAATGCATAAACACAGAAAATCACTTGGTAAGCTCCTCCTTCTTGCTAGCTTCCTCCAACTCTCGCAGACCTCCAACCTTCTGCTCAATCTCCTCAATCAGCTCCTCACGCCACAACTCAGCTCTTGAAGATTCTTCAATATCATCTTGCTGCATCATCGTATATACACAGTTAAAATCTAAATCTATGGACTCGGGCTGTAAATGAAGTAGCCACAACAACAAATGACATGCGTACAAGCAATAATTTCCCAAATTTTGAAACTTTTGAGATCAAATAGATGGCCAACAAACCCTTTTCAAAGTTATACATGGTGACAGTTGATATTTAAAATATGTGAAGTTGTGAACCATTAGTTTTTTTTTTGGTTAACTTCATGAAATTAATACAATTTTGGCAATTGACATTTTCTCAATCAATTTCCTCAAGTTATGAAGAGTATGAAAAATAATTTTTGAAGATACCCAGTGACAGAGAGGACAGAAGTTCAAAAAGAACTCTGTCAGCCTCAGTATAGTGCTGGCTTGATGCAACTTATTAAAGTTTCAAGACAACAAATTTAAGTGAGGCTTTTTATTATATTTAGACAACAATTAAATATTAAGCAAGAAAGGTACCTTCTCATAGACCCAATTTCCAGTACCATCTCCTCCATCCCCCCTATATTGCTCCGAATCATAGAAAGGATCCTAAACATGCTAAACTATATAAGAGACTAGACTTTAATTAAAAGGAAGTTTCAATTAGTTTACCAGACAAAAGGAGTAGAATGAGACATGCCTACCTTCATGGCACCAAAGAACAAGCATCCCCAACAAGTGAAAATGATGTAAAAAGCATCTACGATAACAAAGAAGGAACAAATTCAATTGTAATAATTCATATTCCAATTAAGCATTGTGAAAGAGGTAAGAAAAGAGAAAATGAATTATGAAAAAACTTACAGACGTTCTTTATGGCTTGGTCACTAAGATGCCAAACAAATTTGTGGGTTATAAGGTCTCTTTGGCCATCCATATGTTCAACCATAACTGCCATCAGAGGCCAATCAGGGAGAGCATTTGCTTTACATAAAGAGGATCTTCTGCTCTTCTTGCCCTCAAGCTATTGTTAAAAGAATGTAAGATATGATGCTATAGAGGTGTAAATGAGTCAATTGACCCATTGATAAAGATGTCTCTTTATATTTATGAAATCCACTTCTTTGTTTAGTTGCTGAGACTTACCTGCTGCCACCCATTAAAAAGTCCAGTACTTGAACAGTGTCTAGGCTGCAAATGCAAGACAGACATACTTTAGTTTCTAGCTTTGGAAAATTCTTAACTTTGAGACTATGTTGAAATCACGGAAATGGACGCAAGATTTACCAATCTTGAACATGGATTTGCTTCCAATTTTGTTGTATGGATAAAGCTATGGATGTTTGGTTTGATAATGGTAAAGCCCATGACAGCTTCAGCCATGTTTTGAATGAGAGGTAGCTAGTATGTTGAAATGTGAGAGTTTTGGGTTGCTACTTTGGATTTTGGTGGTGTGGGAGGGAAAGTGGATAAGCTTCGAACCATTTGCATCCACCCTTCCATTACACAAAAGGAACTAATTGGATATGGAAAGAATAAGCCATGATGTTATGTCAAATGACTCACATATCCCTTGTTCAAAAGACTCACCATGTATTAATCTGTCCGTCCTCATGGAAAAAGTATTCTTAGGTTCTAATTTGATAATTGCAGCTATCGCTTTGTTATGAAGTAAAATATTTCTAAGCATAAAATATTTTATATGTAAAATATACATGTAAAATATTTTCAGCTTTTTAGTATGACAAATAAAACTTTTTAAATAGACCACTAAAACTAATATCTCAACACCAAAGTCGTTGGTGCCAAAGGTCTGGTGACCGGACTACTGGAATCAACAGTCAAAGTGGTGGCTTTGATGACCAAACTGCTGACGATCACCATCAAAGCAATATCTCTAGTAATTGGACTTCCAACACAGGTTGCAATGCAACATTTTCGACCATCGAACCGTCGACACTGATTGCCAGTGCAACATCTCCAGCCACTGGACCATTGGCACTAGTCGAGGAGTGGAGTTATTAGCCACTAGATGGCCAACACTTGTTGCTAGAGCGATGTCTCTAGCCATCAGATCAATGACCTAGTAACCAGATAGGGGAAGAGAAGTCACTCTGTGTTTTTAGAAAATGTTTTACCAAATTTTCAAAGATAAAACATTTTACAAAATTTTATAAAGGATTTTACTATCAACGGAAAATATTTTACAAGTTTGACTATATTTTGCTTGCAAACAAACATCTAAAAATGAGAAAAAATTATCTAGAAAATATTTTACTTCAAAACAAATGGAACATAAGTGCCAATGCCATTTATTGAGAGAAAAATATGTCCATATATAGCATTGTTTATTGGATAACTTACCAAATATACAAACAAAAAAAAAAAAATTTGTGGATTCCATTTCTCATATAGAAGTGTTATATTCACAATATTTTTATAATAAATCATTAAGTTGTTGATGGTTCTAAATTGAATAAACCATCAAATCATTTTTTTTACCACCAATAATAACAAGTTACCACTTAGAATTTTTGAAAATTTTTTGTGAATCCAGCATTTATCTATATGAAATTGAAATCCATTTTTTTCTTTTTCAGCAAGACTTGGTTATCCGTAGCTCCACATATATATATATATATATATTGTTTTTCAAAATATTTCCATCTGGCCTATTAGCTCAGCTGGTTAGAGCGTCGTGCTAATAACGCGAAGGTCGCAGGTTCGAGACCTGCATGGGCCACTTTTTATATTTAATTTCGTTTTTCAAGTAATAGGACCGCGATCCAATTACTCACGTAGGCCCGACCCATCTCATTTTTTATATAGTTTTTTCCCCTTTAAAAAACTCACCAGCGATTGGACTGGGATCTAATTAGTCACGTAGGCCCGACCCATCTCCTGTGGAAGGTTTTTTTTTTTTTTTTGGGAGGAAATCTCCTATTGAAGTTTAAACTTTAAACACCCGTTCAATTCCCATGTTCCCAACTCTTCATTTTTTGAAACTTTTTAAAAATCATATTTCAATGCCAATAAGATTGTGTAATTCATGTTTTATACTTTTGATAATCCAAAAATTATTGCCAATGAAATAAAATTTATCCTTAAAATTTAACAAATAGAGAAAAATAACTAGAAAATCAATTTCCATTTAAGATTTTGTATGGCATTTTGAATAAGGTATGAGAATTTTTCTAATCTTTATTTCAAAAATCAATCATTAAATTATATTTCAAAAAAATAGTATGAGATAAAGGACAACAATTTTTTTTTTCACACCAAAAAGTTTAATAACAATATTTCGTGAGAGAATTAAAGAGTATATATGTATCAAATGAAACCGTGCAGATTAGTATTCTTAATTTTTTTTTTTTGTTTCATTTTGCACAGTTTACCAATTTGATGGTTTAATTACTGATTCGTATGATACTAATAACTACGGTTAGAAGTAAATTTCAATTAGCAACATACTAAAACATTTCTTGTCTTACATGGACAATCATTCATGAATTTCTATTGAATGGGTTAATAGAAAGAATTGCTTATATTTTGAAAATAATAAAATTTGGATAAAGTTTGGTTATAAATTTCATTGTAGCTAATGACTACAAGTCTATAACTTTAGTCAATATATTTTTATTGAATATGAATTTTGACAAATCTACTATCGGATAATATTTTCTTCTTATATTTTTTATACTTACAAAATTTCTAGAAAATCAACTATTAGCAGCTATTGCAGCACTAGCAAAAGCTAGAGCTACATGAATACATCATAAAGAAACAATAACAAAGGATATACTAACAAAATATTCCTATATCAACTTAATATCCTCATGAATCCTGAAAGTTCAAAATGCGTGTAAAACACCTTTGAACGTTTAGACCCCAAATTACAAAATATCAATTCAAGCTTATTATCAAACAATTAATGTGCGGAACATGAATATAAGCTAAATACAAAATTGATAAACAATCTAAGTCAATTATAATTACATCCACAACAGAAAATAAAAGGCAAAGATAAAAGAAGAGAGATGCAAACACAAGGACAACACGCGATGTGTTATCGAAGAGGAAACCGAAGCCCTCGGCGTAAAATCTCTCCGCCACCCTCCAAGTGGTAAATAATCCACTAAAGAATGTAGTTAGGATACATAAATAGCAGAAAACCGTCCAAGCCTAATCTACCTAGTGTACCTAAGCCCTCAAAGCTTCTTGCTCCAACGAGGTTGCGCCGAACCTATTTCTTCTTTAGCTTACTAGATTCCACTACTAGACCATAACATCAACCAATAGACATTGGTTCCTTCCAAACTGTTTCCCTTAACACCAAATGTACCTTCTCACAGACGTGGGTGTGATGAGAAAAAGATTTGGTCAATAGCCTCTCAAGGATGTATCAATGGAGAGGAAGAGAGTAGAGGAATTTGAAGAGTCTCTTAGATAAAGATTAAGGATAAGACAATCTTGTTTTTCTCTAGGGTTTCTCTCACAAAATTCTCTCTAAAAACTCTCTTGATTTCATGGATATAAGAGTCTATATATAGTGATGTGGGTTTGGAATACGAAGAGTCAATTTTTGTTAAACAAGGTAACTTGGTGGCTTGACCTCGCTACTTGTCCAAGTTGTGAGTTTAAGTCACGAGATAACGGCCTGGCCAGCCTGGGGCTTTTGTCCTGTAGTGCGACAGTTGGCGCGACCCTTCAGTTCCCCCATATGCTTCTCACGTGTTTGCAGTTGGCGGCTTGCCAATCGCGAGTCAGCTGCGAGTCCTAACCACGAAACTCTGCTTCTTTGTACAAACTTGAATTTTTTTTCACACTCTCTTCATAAACTACCCTTATATGAATCCCACCTAAATACAAGGTTACTAAGTGATTACAAGCAAATTAGCACGGAATAAAACCAACAAGATGGTTGATAAATTTCAACCTTACAAATCCAAGCCACTTCCAATGACACAAATCCTATTTTGAGTTCAAAAGATCCACTAATTCAACAATGGTCACATTCCATAAACTCCATTATGTAAGTATCAGCTTGTGATCATAAGCATCAAAACAATTCCATATCATCCTTTACGCAACGCATAATATCTTCCTAGGAGTACAATTCTTGAGGGGGTAGAATTTATGACTTCCTTAAACCAAATATGTATAGTCAATTTGAATGTGTTCCAAAATGAAGCCTTCAGCGAAATGACTTGTGCTAAGAACATTCTCATAACAAGTGATTACATGATTCGATTTAGGAGGGATCAAAGACCAGACAGGAAGAGTGAAGATATGTAAGACTTCAATGCTTTATGTCAAACCTTATTTCTTCTTCAAGTTTACAAAAAAACCATGAAAATCAAGTTGAGCTTCATAGAGAAACAAAAACTAAGGGACCATTTTCTCTAACCAAACAGTAGAGTTCATGAATTGTCTCTGGGATCCCAAGCGATTGAGAATTTTTATGGAGGATGGGAAGGTTGAGTATAAAAAACGTGAAACTAACGGTTAGATTTTCAAAATATATAGTTATATTAATGTTTTTAGTGAGAGTTGCTTCCAATGGCTATAACAAAGTTTGTAACCAAACTTTGTCCATAAAATTTTGTCTTAATCTGAGTGTTCAATTTCATACTCTACCTAATGAAGCTTTAAACTTGGGTTATTTATTTATTTATAAATAAAAAATGTAGGACTATTAATGAAGTATAAAGCGAAACGCTATTGGATTGAGGATTTTTATTCTTATTGGATTGGAATCATTGGGAGGACTTCTTTAAGATAGTACAAGTGCCACTATCATCACATGAATATTGTAAGAATTCATACTTAATTATTCTGTACGTTCTTTACATTTTTCCAAGAAATATATCTTCGCCGAAACAAATAAAATCCATAGGAAAAAACCTTATAATAAACCTGAAAGCCAAATATGTATATATATTCAATAGAATAAAGATTAAAGAAGCAAATAAAATAAAATCGTTGAAATATTCAACAACCCCACATTGAAGAAGAAGAAGAAAATCACTGAAATATTCAAAAGAAGAAGCAAGAAAGGATTAATCCATGAATTTCAAACTCACTTTCATTCAAGATGTTCTAGTACAAAACTTTTCATGGCGGCTAAGATTAAAAAGATAAAAGAAACAAACTTCAATAACAACTAATAATCCTTACAAACAAACTGTGCATGAACCACATATAACATATATATCACTAACAAAGAAACCAAATTTAGTCAAGAAACTGATTCTGAATTCCCAGACTCAACCATCACTGTGGCATTGGATATCGACACAAGGGACAGAAGTGACTCGTCTTCAACCACTTGACAACACAATGTCCATGATAAACATGCGAGCATGGCATGCTAGTGACTTCAGAACCAATCTGAAACTCCTGCATACAGATAATACACTCTCCATCCGAATTCGACCTGACCTTCTCCAAAGCTTCAATGGAAGATTTAGACGCTGGAATCGGCTTCACCTCATCATATATCTCCGTGGTGTCCAAAACTATCGTGTACTCTTTCTTGATGTTCACGACAATGGGCATCCTTGATGCCCCGGCGCATCGAGCGACAGTTGCTATTTCTCGCAACAAATCACCATGTTTTTCCTTCGGCAACTTGAGCATCACGCTAAGCAAAGTGGACATGACACCATCGTTGTCAGTACACATGGCCTCATCTTTGAGGAGCCAACCCGATTCTCTCTCAGAAGATTTTTGTTCTTCGTAGACAGTACTCGTTGGTGTGTTGCTGTTGCTGTCGTAGTTCTTCACTCTCGCTACCTTGGTGATGTAGAAATCGATGCGAAAGCCATCCCACAAGGGAGAAGTCTTGTGCGATGGTGGCTGATTCCAGGGTTGGATTTGCTGCCAAACCTCGATATCATAATCGTGGTAGGAGCTTGACATGTTTGGAAAACGTAAAAAGATTCTAACGAAGACTACAAGAACTCAAGAAAGCAGAAGAAACTGAGTGAGACTTGTTAGGACTCGTTAACCTATGCTTATGCTTTTTTTTTTTTTTTTGAGAAACAACCTATGCCTATGCTATAGTATGTGTTTACATATATATATATATATATATATATATATATGTATGTATATAGTTGTGTTGAGTCCAATTCCTATTAGATTTAGGAGACTTCTTCTCAAAGTAAAATAAAAATAAAATTTAAAGATATACTCAAATACCATTCGTTAAAATCTTTTATCGGAAAAAACAAATACTCCTATTCCTCCTATAATTAGAAAACCAATTACTTCTAAACTTCTATATATTGAAAATAATACAGTAATTCCCAATTGAGCTAATGAGTGTTTTAATTCTACCACAACGTCAATAATTAAAAATAAATAAATAAATAAAAAAACTTAGTTATCGTTATTTTAACGAGTGGGTATTTACTATTTATTTAAACTATTGACAACCAAGAAAAATCTAATTTACTTATTTTGAATTAAATGAATAAGTTCTTAAGAACCCTATGATCGAAGTTACCTTCAAATCATCAAGAAAGCTTTACAGGAAAAAAAAAAATTCAATAAAACTATAATGACAATAAAAATTCATAATAATTTCACAGCACCCCTGAACATCTAAAGATTGTAAATAGTCCCTAGAGCTCTTAGGAAATAAGAAGATTGTACATGACAAGATGAAAGTAATAATTATTTACTATTTTTTTTTTTTGCTAAATATAATACAACTAGCGTTATCACATCAGCTACACGATTGCTTAAAGGCTTTAGTTTATGTTTTTTTCCAATGAGAATTCAAAATTATATGTTTTTTTCAAACTACCAAAAAAAATTAACATTGGTGTCACCAAAACATAAACAACATTAAAGTGAGAGAAATTCCTCTTATGCACAAACTGTGTTGTTAACTTGAAAACATGATTCATGAGTTAAAGTTATGTTTTCAGTTTATATTACACGGGTATAATAAACACAACCCTTAATATTTTGTGTGTGGGCATGGATGTAAGTTTAACTTGAGCGTAGGTTTTTTTTTTTTTTTTCGGGGAGAAGGGGGTCAAAGTGGCCCCCTCCCCCAAGTTTTTTAAAAACTTCATTTATTGTCTTAATTAGTAAATTAAAAAATTACTCTCTCCTCTTGTTTGAAAGATTAAATTTTTTTAAGGTATATTATTTATTGTCTTACCTACCTTTTAATAAGTTTTTAAAATTACTCTTAAAAAAATTTATCAAAAAATTGAATTAGTAAATTAATAAAGGTATAATAGAAATATTTGTAAATTAATGAATTTTATTTTTAAAATCAAGATAATATTATGAAACATTTCAAAATAGAAAAGATGAAAAAAAAAAAAAAAGTAAGTCAGAGAAAATATATAAATTGTTTGTAAATTAATTTCAGTCTCAGTTAAAATCTACTTTAATTTCCTCTCATATTCATTAAGAAAAACCCCCCAAAAAAAAAAGATTAAAAAAAAAATCCAGTCCATTCCTTGGCCCATTTAGCTCCTCCAAATGCCAAAAATAAAAAATCTCTGACATATATAGGTTATTTACTTAAAATAAAAATGAATAAAACAAAAAAATTTCTTACTGTTGCCGCCGCTACAGTCTCAACACTGCAATGAACTTAACAGTTTTCTTTGGTTCTTATCGTCTGCTGCGCTCCAGACTTCGTTCAAGTGAATTAACAACCGGTGATCTCCAGATTAGTAGCCAGTAGACCAGTGGTAATGTGGTATATTTTTGTTTCTCTGTATTAAGTTTTGTCTTTTGCCCCATCTGTTTGGATTAAAAAGACTAAAAACATCTCTCTTTTAATAAATAAAAAATATGTTTATTTAGCTTGTAGATGACGCTACACAGTACCAGTTTAGTGGCATGTTGCCGACACCTTTTTCTACTATTTTTATATTATATTTTACTTTTCAACAAAGGTTACTAACTTATTTATTTGCTTATTTTACCATGATTAGTTTTATTGCCATTTGTTTATATATTTATGTTTGATCCTCTAAAAATTATATTGTTTGTAGAATGTGTAATTATAGACTATTGAAGCATTAATATAAAAAACAAAATTTACATAGTTGTTTCTTTTATTTTTATTATTAAAATTACACAACGCTATTATTGTAGACATTCTCTGACTTGTCAATAGGACTTCTTATTTTCATTTCTTCCTTGCACATGTACCTAACCTAATATTTACATTAACTTTGGGACGAAACCATGTTGAAGCTGAGGGGGGCTGTGGGCCCCCTCAAATTTTTTTAAAATATTAAATAGTAAGTACATATTTAAGATTTTTGAAAATAAACCCAAGAAAAGTTATATTTGCCCCACTCAAGAAAATTATATTTGCCCCATTCAATTTCAAATTCTAGTTCTGTCCCTATTAACTCATTAATCATCACAATTAAAAATAATAAAATAGTCTCTTTCCTTTTCAATATAAGATTAAATCTTTCCAAAAAAAAAAAAAGTTGGTAAAATAAGAAAATCAAATTGGTCAAAAACAAAATTAAACAGGATTTACGGACGAATCAAGATGAGACATGACCCTTTAAAAAAAAGAAAAAGAAAAAAGAAGTATCATTTGGTATTACCGTATTATCTATATCATATGCGCATCCCATGTCTCATCTTTCTTCTTTCTTTTCTTTTCTCTTTTTTTTTTTTTTTTTTTTTTTTTTTTTTTTTTTTGGTGACGAAGTCTAATCACTAAACAATACCTTATATATGTATATATATATATATATATATATATACATATATACATATATATATATATATACACATACACATATATAAAGGTATATAAAAAATAAACCATATTATATAAATCCAAAAAGAGTGGACTCTTTTTTATTGTGCGTTTCGTATGTATTTATTTATTTGCCAATTTGTTTATTGATTCTTATTTAATTTCAGGAAAAGTCAGAAATCCTAAGATTTGAAACTATATTTACTATAAATTATTGGTCTAGTGGTCGGATAAAATTTTAGTAAATATTTAATTTTGGGTATAAGAGCAATATGAGTATAGTTTATTTCAAAATTATTTCAAAGGTGTTAGCCAATAGAGTAAAGCAGATTCTCCCTAATATTATTTCTCCAACCTAAAGTGCCTTTGTACCAGGCCACCTCATCACTGACAATGTCTTAGTGGCTTATGAAACACTACACACAATGCATGGGAGAAAAAAAAAAAAAAAAGGAAAGAAGGGGGTCCCTGGCACTTAAACTAGATATCAGTAAGGTGTATGATCAAGTTGAATGGAATTTCCTACGTGGTATTATGGAGAAGTTGGGCTTTCCAGAGATTTAGGTGGATAGAGTGATGGGTTGTGTAACTACAGCTCATTTTTCTGTTCCTATTAATGGTATACCTTATTGTAATATTTCTCCATATAGGGGACTTCGTCAAGGAGATCCTCTCTAACCTCACATTTTTCTCTTATGTACAGAAGGTTTTACTTCACTTTTACAAAAAGCAGAATTGGAGGGGCGTATTAAAGGAGTATTTGTTTGCAGAAGAGCCCCACGGATTACTAACTTGTTGTTTGCAGATGACTCCCTTATGTTTTGCCAAGCCAACAAGCAAGAAGTGAAGGAGATTACAGAAATCTTGATGATGTATGCTAGTTCTTCGAGTTGATGTATCAACCTAGAGAAATCATCAGTGTACTTTAGTGGTAATACGTCTATAGAATAGAAGAATTGGGTAAAAGGTTCTTTAGGAGCCAAGGAAGTGGACCGGTTTGATACTTACTTGGGTTTGCCAATGTTGGTAGGTCGAGCAAAATATCACACATTCTCTTATATTAAAGATAGGGTTTGGAAAAAACTCCAGGGGTGGAAGGGTAAGATAATATCTAGAGCAAGGAAGAAAGTGTTAATAAAGAAAGTAGCTCAATCCATTCCCACATGCGCCATAGGGGTGTTCCAACTTCCTATAAGACTATGTGAATAATTGGATGCCATGTGTGCCAAGTTTTGGTGGGGACAAGTGGGGAATGAAAGAAAAATCCATTGGAGGAGTTGGAGAAAACTCACTGAATCTAAGAAAATGGGGAGAATGGGTTTTTGAGACCTTCGTTCCTTCAATTTAGCCATGTTGGCAAAGCAAGGGTGGAGACTAATATACGATCATGAGTCACTGATATATCAGTGTTTTAAGGCCAGATATTTCCCACGAAATCAGTTTATGGAAGCCTCGGACTCACCAAGTAGTTCCTATGTGTGGAAGAGTATTATGGCAGCAAAGCCGATCTTAAACAATGGGTCTTGTTGGAGGGTGGGTGATGGAACTGAAATCAAGGTTCTATCTGACAAGTGGATCCCTAACCACCCACAAATGGAGTGATTCACCCTCCAGACGAGATAGGAAGGGACTGGTATGTTTTTGAACTTATTGACCCGAACCTAAAATGGTGGAGAAGAGAGTTCATTATTGCACACTTTCACAAGGATGATGCGGATGCTATATTGAGGTTACCATTGAGTCACAGACGTGCCCCAGATGCCATAGTTTGGTTACACAATAAAAAGGGTGTATACTCTGTAAAATCAGGCTATCATGTAGTGAGACGGTTTTCAAAGCAGAGGATTGGGCGAAAAGTTCTTCTGGGCCGATAGGATGTTAGGTATGGGTAAACTATGGAAGCTTAATGTGCCAAATAAAATTAAAAGTGTTTGGGTGGAGAGTTTGCCACAATATCTTGCCCACACGTGACAATCTTATGTTGAGGAAAATTGTTGAGGAGGATTGGTGTATGCTCTGTTTAAGGGGGGCTGAAACAGGGATCCATGCTTTATGGGAATGTGCAGTAGCGAAAGATGTATGGTCGGGTAGTATGATCAGATTACAAAAATGCGATCAAGGGCAGCAGGATGTACTCCATTTATTTCAAGAATTGTTGGGTAAACTTTCCATAGCTGAGTTTGAATTATTCTTAGTTCAAACTTGGATTATCTGGAACCAAAGAAACTCGATGGTTTTTGGTGGTAAACTTAAGGATCTGAAGTGGCTAAATAAACCGGCAAAGGAATTATTGGAGGATTTCCATCATGCACAGGAACAGCAACGGATTCCTATAACTTGTCCAGGTGATACTACATGGCGTCCTCCTCCTGAAAATGCTTTCAAGTTGAACTTTGATGCTGCGATCTTCTCGGACTTGAACTGCTTAGGTGTTAGGGCGATGATTCGGAATGTGAGGGGTGAGGTCATGGTAGAAATGTTAGCAAGAGGTCCATAGGTTGTAGATAGTGCAGGGGCCGAATTACTAGCATGTAGAAGGGCATTGGAGTTCAAGAGAGAGGCGAGATTCACAAATTTTGTGGTTGAGGGAGATAACGTCAGTGTTATGAATTCACTCTCAGCTTCAGGGGTGGACCACTCATGGCTTCGTCATATCACCCAAGATATCAAATGGCTTACATAGGGTCTTTGAAAGGTGTCCTTTAGTTACGTGAGGAGAGCTGCTAACTCTGTGGCGCATGGGTTAGCTAGATATACAAAAAATGTAATGGAAGACATGTATTGTTTTCACAGTTGAATAAATGAAAGTTCATACCGTTTTCAAAAAAAAAAAAACGTTAGTAAACACGTAAATTCATGTTTCTTTAAAATTTGCGGTTAATTATGAATCCTTAACAAATTAGATTAAATCGACCACCTGAATTCTGAAACATCTTAATGAGTATCTGTATTAGATCAATTTCATAAAAAAATGATGTGTAACTATCAACTTACAGCAATCCTCCTCGAGACTTGGGATTGGCTTGAAACTAAATATATGGCATTAAACACACATATAAGCGGAATATAACGCATCATTAAATAAATAAATAAAAGGCTAATATGAATGCTAAGCAAGGACATGATCCAACAATCACAAGCTTGGTTTCTATGAGCTGGCTCCATCATGATAGTTGCCCTATTGATTAAGGCCCTGTTTGTTATGGCAATTCAAACACATATTTTCAGTTTTTAAACAACGTTATACATATTTCTACATACTTTTTCACCTACACATATTTCCACATATGTTTTCAAACAACAAAATACATGTTTTTAAGTGCATGTATCAAACACCCTTAAATATTTTCCCCCCCCCCAAAAAAAAAAAAAGGAAGAAACTTTTTTGTTATCAAATGTCAAGGAAATATAAAGCAATGAGAAACTTCCAAGCTGTAGTATCTGCTCGTTGTTTTGCAACAATTCAAATCTTCTTATCCTTCTCTCTATCTTTTTATATACGCATATACCAACTTTCTATATCATCTTTCTTTTCTCACAAGCTTTCCCATAAAGTGCTTTCCCCTATATTTATCATCAAAATCAAAACAAAAACCAAAACCATCCTGTTTTTCGAGAGAAAAAAGAAAGAAAGATATCATGGGCAGAAGCGGATTGTTTGATCTTGAGAGGCACTTTGCTTCTATGGGGCATATCATAGCAACCCAATCAATATTGTGAATTTGTGCTACACATGTGACCAATCTTTTTATTGAGCGTAAATTTTGACAAGTTCACTGTTGTATAACATTTTTTTCATATCTTTTATGTTCGTAAAATTTTTGAAAGATCAAAAGTTAATAACTATGTTATCAATTAAATGTTTAAATTTCAAGTTTTTGTAATCTAAAATTATGCATAAAAATGGGTTTATGAATCGAATAGTAAATAACATTAATTGGCAGACATGCATAGGGCAGGGTGAAGCCAACTATCCAAGGCAAATGGTAATAAATGACTTGTAAATTCCAACCCAAAAAAAAAAAAAAAAAAAACCCAAAAACTAAGTTTGGAAAATAAGAAAATAAAATGGGTCAAAAACAAAATTCAATAGGATTCACACACAAATCTAGATGAGACATGGGTGCACATATGATATAGATAAAGCCTATTACTTTTTTTTCCCCCTAATAGTTGAGGTTGAGGTGATATTTCATGATATGACAATCCCCCGTTGAGCTACAAAATTCTTAATGTCTAATCATCAAAAAAGATCTTATATATATAAAGGTATAAAAAAAAAAAATTAAAAGCCCACAATAATATATAAATCCAAAAAAGAGTGGACTCTTTTTTATTGTGCATTTTGAATTTATTTATTTGCTAATTTGTTTATTGATTCTTATTTACTTTAAGGACATGCCAGAAATCCTAAGTTCTAAAACTCCATTTGCCACATACTATTGGTCTAGTGGTTGGATAAAACTCTAGTAAACATGGAAATTTATGTTTTTTTTTTTTAATAAAAAAATTTGGGGATATCTATGGATCCTTAACTGATTAGATAAATTCATAAGAGAATGAAGTCTACCAGTCAACCATTAGCAACTCTCCTCCAGATTTAGGACTATATGTAAACTAAATATAGGACCATATGCTTGTTAAAAAGAAAAAAGAAGAAGGCTAATCCGAACTCTAAGCGAGGACTGAATCCAACGATCATCAGCTCGGTTTCCACGAGCTGGCTCCATCATGACCGTTGCCCCTATTGATTAAACATTTTCTTGGGAAAAAAAAATAGTGAAAAGAAAGAAACTTTTTTGTTATACAAAGTAACGTGAGTTTAAAAAAATATATAAAATAAAAAATAAAAAATTGGAAACTTCCAAGCCGCTGTATTTGCTCTCGTGGTTTTCGAACAGTTCCAACTCCTTATCCTTCTCTCTTTTTATCTATATAATTTCATACCAACTTCTTTCATCATCTTTCTCTTCTTACTATCTTTCCCAGAAAATATTTTCCCCTTATTCAATTCTCATCAAAACCAAGACCAAGACCAAAACCAACCTCTTTTCTGAGAAAAGAAAAACATTAGATATCATGGGTAGGACCGGGTTGTTTGATCTTGAGAGGCACTTTGCTTTCTATGGGGCATACCATAGCAACCCAATCAATATTGTGATACACATGATCTTTGTTTGGCCAATCTTCTTCACCTCCCTTGTCTTTTTGTACTTCACCCCAGCTCTCTACACTCCTTCCTTTCAGATTGGGCTTTTCCCATCTGGGTTACTGGTTTTGAATTTTGGGTTCTTGTTGGCTTTAATCTATGGCCTCTTCTATGTGGCTTTTGATAAGAAAGCCGGGTCTTTGGCTGCTTTGCTGTGTTTTTTCTGCTGGGTTGGAGCTAGCTTGCTTGCTAGTCGTCTTGGGTACTCTCTGGCCTGGAAGGTAATTGGTTTCTGTATATTCATTATCAGATTTGTTTTTTGGACTTGATATGCCTTTATGCTATGTTTGGTCACTGAGAAAATGTGGAAAATAAAGAAAATTTAGTTCTATTGATGGTAAAGTTTTCGTCTTTTTTTTGGGTGGTTGGGGGTGGGGGATATTGTTTGACTTAGTTGAGGAAACCAGGATACAATAGAATATGATAGAGGAAACCAGAATACAATAGAATATGATATTAAAAGAATTTAAAATTTCAATTTTTGTCTGGTTTTCTTGGCATCCAAACTGAGCCTAATTAATTTCAGGTGGATTCTGTTTGTTCTGGTTCTGGATTATGTTTGTTTGTTGTATCAGTTGTTTGTCTTTTCTATTTATATTTATATCTACTGTTGGATTGGATTTTTTGTGCTCAGATCTGTGTTTGGTTAGGAAGACAACTAGGTGTCCTCTTTAAGGCACTGTCTCAGTTTCCATTAACCGGCAACTCATGACTTGTACGGTTGACCCAATATTGCTTTGAAATAGTCTCCATCTTTGTTTTGTTTGAAGCATACTCAACAGAATGTCTTTTTTTTTTCTGCTTCAATTTTTAGCTGTCATGAATTATTTTATTGTGGGAAGGTGCTGCTCAATATGATGTAGATCTTGCTTTTGTTTGCAACCTCTTGCTTGGTTGTCCTTATTTGGGATCACCATGGAAATGGCTATGTTTTTAGTTTCAGAAAGCATTTTAAGCTTAATAGTTTATCATTGGTGAGCAGGCTACTATCCCTTTGCAGAATCCTTAAAAATCATTAGGATTAGTTGTGGTGGTGGCTTCTCAAAATTTACCACTAAGATGTCAAACTTTAGTGCCAAATTTGCCACTATGTTTTTAGTTTCAGAAAGCATTTTAAGCTTAATAGTTTATGATTGGAGAGCAGGCTACAATCCCTTTGCAGAATTCTTAAAACTCATTAGGATTAGTAGTGGTGATGGCTTCTCAAAATTTGCCACTAGTCAAACTTTCCCTTCCCTTTCTCCCTTGTCATCACCCCTCCATCTCCCCAACCCCCAATTCAATTTTATTCTTCATTTGCTTTATGTAATTGTCTGTAGAAATGGTATGTCCCTTGTTTATTACGTTTCTTTACGAACAGTTACACATTAATCTGAATTCAGTACATTAATCTTTATCTATTAACGAGTCAATGCTAAAGACAGATTGCTAAAGACAAACAATACAGTTACAATATGCATATGGGTGTTTTTTCATTCTCTTATAGTAACATAGAAACACTGGTAATAAGATCATGTTCAATTTTTGTTTCTTCCTTTCTGATAGAAATTCTCTTTCTTGTCTTGTTGTCTGTAGAACATCCTAGTTAAGCATGCTATAGGCTTATAGCATATAGCCATATATCCTATATTTACATTGACATGGATATCATTTCTGTCTTATAGCTGCACTTTTATGGCTGATTTGTTTCATAAATAAGTTTTGCAGTCTTGTGTAAGATAAAATGCTTGGTTTCATGCTCATAGGTTAGGTATTTTCTTTTAAAACATATAAGCGATATCAATCAGGAGATTTTATAGATCCTAACTTTTTCATTATTAGGCTGGTCCCGCCATTGGGTTGTTCTTGAATTTTGGATTTGCACATCTATTCATCTCTTTTTTTTTTTTCCTTCCTCTGCTCCCCTCAGGAAAAATTTTCTTTGCTTTCCAAGATATTGTCATTATTTTTAATGTTGCAATACTGAATACTAAAAAATTGCTGTTTGTTTGGAGGCTATGTCGAAAATATACAAGGGCTTAAGCTAGTCATTGGGAAATACTGTAGAGCATGAGTGTGTCAGTGAAATCATCCTTTAGATGTTTGAATGTGGTATTAATAAACAAGTGGCCGATCTTGAACTGCTTGATTAGCTAGCAAGGTTTCTTTTAAAGCTTTCGGAAAAAACAAGAATTGTGTGTATTATACCCTATGCATTTGATATTCTCTGGAATTATACTTTGTCATTCCCAATTCAAGACAAAATAGTGGGAACCAGTTAGGACTTAGGGGTTCCTTAGTCACATCATGAGGCTCATCTGGGTTATCTTAGTTGTTTATTTTGTGTACCTAACTCAATACCTTTGAAATAAGTGTATGTTACAATTTTGATTTTGGAGCATTTGCCGGAAAAAAAAAAAATTATAATGAAAAAAAAGTGCTTCAATAATAAAAAAAAAACATTTAGAGAACACTAAGATGAACCGTGTCAAGAAGAGACAAAAACAAAACAAACAAACAAACAAACAAACAAAAAGGGGTTTCTCAATCAGAACTTGAAGTTCAAAAGTAGAAATGAACAAACACATAACAAACTATGGTGCAATTTTCCTTCTTTCCGTGAGAACAAGTAGGGAAGTGCCATTTAATCCATTTGATATGGTATCATATTTAAACTGCAGTTGGGTATGGCCAAATACCTCGCACAATATAATAATTGGAGAAAAATTTATGTGTGTCTTGGTATGTTTTGCCTCTGCTACAATCCTACAAAGTTGGTGACCAGGGTCCAGGGTTGACCAAAACATCCTTTTCAGTCTCAACTCTCTAGAGAAAATGTTCCCCCAATTTTTTTTTTAGACACTCAACCTGCATTATGACTAAAAGCCAGATTTTTGTTTCTTTTATAAATTTGGAAGACAACCCCAGGATGAATCTTCAAGTGCCTCCTTGTGAGTTGTGGCCCTTTTTTCTCTTTTCTTTTTCCCCTGTGGAATTTGATGCCAATGTGCTGAAGATACTAGTTTCTTCTTTCCCTTGAGATTGATTCAGTTGTGAATTAGAAATCTTTACTACTATAATTCACCCATAGAAAATAGGACTATTAAAGTATAATTCCTTAACTTTTTTGACAATTACTTCATGCATTGTCACTTGTCAGACCTACTGAGTTTTAAATGTCTTTAACATCAATTATGCAGGTTGTACTAGCAGCTCAGTTGATATGTTGGACTGGACAGTTTATTGGCCATGGGGTCTTTGAGGTAATTACCCTTCTGGAGCATGATGCATTGCTTGTTAATTCCTATCATGTTGAACATTTCACAAATTTATCTTTGTTTGTAGAGACGAGCACCAGCTCTTCTGGACAACCTTCTTCAAGCCTTCCTAATGGCTCCTTTCTTTGTATTGCTTGAGGTAGCTATTTATAATCCTCAATTAAGTCTAAAGGTTTTTTTTTTCCTCATTTTAAAAATGATTTGAATATGCTGTTCTTTTTGGTTTGCAGGCTCTTCAGTCAATTTTTGGATATGAACCGTATCCAGGGTTCCATTCAACTGTGAAAGCAAAGGTAGATAAAGAAATCCAAGAATGGAAAATCAAGAAACAAAAGAAAATCTCCTAGGCTTGAACGGTGCATGTATAGGTGAAAATAAATTTCAGCTAATCCTTTGTAAAGGACAAGAGAATTGGTTTTTACTCCCACTTGTTTTGAGCTAAAGTTTATGATATAAATTTATAACTTTGTCTGGACTTCTTAATATAATTTGTGAACCCATTTTACCTTGGAAGGTATGTCTACACTACAAAGAAAACCATCTTGTATGTTTGTAAGAAAACCATCTTTCTCATATTAATGAACTTGAGCAGTACGTGTTCTTGTATGTTTGCCACCATCTTCAGTCTCCATCTTTAACCTCATACTGCCTTGAATGCCAATGAAGCTATTACCAGGCGCTGGTTTCTGAACTCGTCTATCTTGCATTGCTTTTCGCACTCTGGTCATTTCACTCCATTGTCCTACACTAGCGTACATGTTTGCAAGGAGAACAAAATCACTGCTATGATCTGGTTCTAGTTCCAATACATGGCTCCTAACCTTCTCCCCAAGCTCAACATTTCCATGCACCCGACATGCAGCCAACAATGTCCTCCATACAATGGCATTGCATTCCACTGGCATGCTCCTAATCAACTGGTAAGCCTCGTCCACGAACCCAGCACGTCCCATTATATCCACCATGCATCCATAATGCTTTATTGTTGGTTGGATGTGGTAGTCTTTGATCATAACACTAAAATATCTTTTCCCATCATCTACCATCCCTCCATGGCTACAAGCGCACAGAACTCCCAAGAAAGTAACATCATTTGGTTTCACAAGCTTTTCTTCTAACATTTTTGAGAAAATTGCCAGTGCCTCATTTGTATGCCCATGCGTTGCAAGCCCTAGAATCATAGTGTTCCATGACACCAGGTTCTTCCCTTTCATCTTATTAAATGTCTTGCACGCATCTTCAACTGCTCCACACTTCGCATACATATCAATTAGTGAATTACACACCGTTACAATGTCACCAAGGCTAGTATGATTAATGCAGGAATGAACCCACCTCCCGAAATCTAACGCACCTAATGCTGAACACGCAGAGAGTGTCACAACCAATGTAGCCTCATCAGGCTCCATGCCAATCCGCTGCATCAGCAAGAACAGGTCAAGTGCTTCCTTGCACATCCCACAGGTGACATGAGAATCAAGAATAGTGTTCCAAGCAACTAAATCTGGGCTGGGTATTTCTTCAAACAGTCGGCGTGCAGTTTCGATATCCTTAAACATGCCATACATATGAATCAATGTATTCCTCACAAAGTCATGAGACTCCAAGCCATGTTTCATAGTATCACAATGTATCTGTTTACCCAACATAACTGACCCCAATTGCCCACAAAACTTAAGCAAAAAAGAGAATGTGAAATTGTCTGCCACCTCTCCTTTCTCTTGCATTCTCTTATAGAACTCAAAAGCCTTTTCTGGCTGATTAGTCTTCACAAACCCTCTAATCATTGTATTCCAAAGAAACCCATCTGGGTTTTTGATTTTATCGAAAACTAAAACCGCATAATCCATATTTCCATGCTCTGAAACTGCACAAAACACAATGATTTTGCCAATGACATAGAGGTTTTGGTAAAGGCCGGTTAGGATTACATGGGCATGGACTTGCTTCAAATCTTTCATGGTGGAACACCGCTTGAAAAGGGACATAACTCTTTGCTCCTTTTTAAAGGCAAAGTTATTTGGGCTTACAGTTTGGGTTGCTGAATTGGTAGACAAAGAAGAGAGATTGAGCTTTGAGAAAGGCAATTGAAAAAGCAACTGTATTGCTTTGCCTCGGAAACAAAGAGGAGTTACCAGGTTTGTATTTAGGCGGGTAATAACGGTCATCATAACTAACTATTCGGTCCCAGTTCAAATGGTTCTTCCCAAGGGCACAGCAATATGGGTTTTTGTTTTTAGCATTGAAAATGTGACATTATAAGAGTATATAGGGTCTTTGCTAGAACCGAGTCTATTACTTTCTTGATCAGTAGAAAGGAGAAAAAACTTAGGTAGTTTCCGTTTCGGAAGCTGGAGCAGCACTTCAAACTTAACTCTTAGAGAGATGTTGTTTTATATGTAAATCGTTAATTGTGTAGCATTTCAACAGTAGAAATTTTTTAGTGTGATACAAAACCCACAAATATGGGACATATGATATTGTTTTACTCGAAATATAACTCGAAAATCTAAATACATATATATGCCATCGTATGAACATCTCATTATTTATTTTCATGAATATTAAGCAAATTATACATAAAAAAATTACCACATTGGCTTGAGTGTTATATTCAAAATTTAAGAATGTTTTATTCGGAAAACTATAAGTGGATTTTATGTACTTTTTTGACACACGTATTTCAAAGATTTTACCCAAAGGCTCTCATTTTAGTATTCAATGCAATTGAATGTAATGTGTTTGTTTGGTGGTAAATACTAAATATCATTAGTCAATTAAACTCCACATGATAATCTCAAAAACCAGATTTTTCACCAATTTTAAGCATGTACCTGCATAACTATTTGCATGCTTAAGGTTCAAAGAACATAATGTAGAAACAGGAACTATAATCTGCTTTTCAATCCAATTAGGTGAGGATTAGGAGATAAGTCACTAGCATTTATTTGAGCTCTTATAGCAATGGTATGGAAGAGCAGTATTATAAGGTAGTGTGTAGGATCATTCTTTCTTCTATGCGCCATGGTGGGTTTCACCTTTCCAGCAAAACATGGAAGGTAATCTTTTTTGAATGAGCTAGCCTGCCTAGATTAATTATTCCGTATCACTTTTATGTCTTTTTCCGTTAATAATCTGGGTCTAATTTGCCTAAACTTTAAACGTAGAATAAAAAGAAAGCCCAATTTAGATTTGGACACATTGGGCACGATTAAACATAGTCAAATTAGGTCTGGCTCAACCTGCCAAAAATTTGGGCTGGAACAGCCTAATTGGGTTAGCCCTACTTGATATATAGTCCTCACACATTGCATTTTTACTTTGGTGAATAAGAATTGGCACGCATTACATTTGGCGATTTTTATTTTTATTTTTATTTTTTTATAGTGCGAATCTATGGCATCTGTTCATAATAATTGTTTTTCATCATTAAACCAAGATATCAATTAATTTTTTGTGTAATCAAAAATCGAACTTCAGATATTTTATTCGACGACAAAATCCCCTACATGGTGGAACTTGAAATTTAATCAAGATGATAGATTTTATTAAGATACAATGGAAAAGAGAATTGAATGACACTCTTAGAACCAAGGGAGAGGGTCCTCCATCTCTTTTAAGAGCCCAAGTAGAGTAAGGGCTGCCTGAACACCTTAGAAACATTAAAAAAAGAAACTTTTCTCAAACACGCCATGAGTGTGCTGCTTTGATTTCTTATTGCAATAATTTGGGCTCTGTACGACAATATTCATTAGAACAGAGCATGAAGATGAACTCAGTGTTGTTACATAGCCTATTCCCCTTTGACAATGGCCATCTGTTGAAACTTTCTTTGAAATTGAGGAAACTTAAGAATTTAGGAAATTCTTGCAATTTTTGCTCTCCTTTAAGTAATCTGAACTTATTTATTGAGAATTTTTATTTTCACGATTACATGATCCTCCCAAATGTTTTTTGTGAACATTTTCAGATATTTTTACGTATTAAAATAACTCAGAATAAAAATTATATATTTCTTCGTTTGTTTTGATGGAAAATCTTATGTGAAGATAATTCTTCGCATTTTATAGTATTTTGCTGTATCAAAAAACATAGGTCAAAGAAAAATTATCTAGAATCAATAGAAAGCTTGATTAAAAGTATGGCTTATTTTTTGGAGGTTGTTTTCTACTCAAATTTTTTGGAAAACAATTATATTTCACGTCAAACTAAATAAGAAAAACTGAGAGATAGTATTTCAATTCATTTTTAAAGTCGCTACTAAATATAAAAAAAATTAGTTAGCTTAAAAAAATTTTGAAAATGACTCATTTTTCAAAAAATGTCAAAATCAAAACATATGAAAGGTGTAGGTAGAAAGGTGAGTCATAAGTGATTTGTGCTTTGAAAAGCACTGTGAACCCATTTCAAATATACATGCAAAACAAAAGGGTAAGAAATAAGAAATTGCATTATTTTAGCCTCATTTTACAATTTATACTAAGTAGGTAAATATACAGGCCATTCACTTTTTGGGATATCTAGGTTAGGTGTTGGGTTTCAAATTTATTGGTCTAATTAGGCATACCAAGGCTGATGTTTGCAATCTCTTTCAAATAGTTACCTTCTTCAACCAAAATGTTTTCTGTCCCACGACAATTATTAGAAAAATGATCTCAATCCACCTGAGATTAAGGTAGTCATGTTATTAAAATTCTAAGTGAGGATAAGATATGGATTTTTAAAGCAAATGCTACTACACAGATTGGAGCAAATTATCAATATATATATATATATATATATATAAAACTAAATTCATTTGCCATCATGCCTCAATTAGTTGAACTGAATGATAAAAAAATGACCTCATGCAAGACATCTTTTGTGGGTCTATGCATGATGTTATATAAACAACAAAATGAAGAATATTGGAAGAGAACAAAAAAAATCCACACATAGAGACAAGTAAATAGATCACTTCTGATTTTTGGATAAAAAATGTGCCATTCAAACTTTCACACCAGAGACAATCAGACAACCAGGATTTTGCGGGAGCAGGGGCAATCTTCAGCTTATTAATAATAATATTAGTTTTTTGATTGATAAAATATACCAAATTCAAATTCAACATTCTATGTACCCTGAAACATATGGTTTCTGTAAGACTGATGGGATCAAAGGATCTCCTAAGTTGATGAAAATTGTGCGTTTTGATTAGTTTAAAAAAAAAATATTTGCTCATTCGTTTAAAGTCAGAAAGATTATATTTAGTACTTAAAAAATTAAATGTACATAAACAAATAAGGTTTTTTAATAAACCTAATTCAAACTCACACTTATGATATTGTATTAAGAAAATAAATATTATCTGCTTGTTCATCCATTTCCAACTATAATTGACTTTCTAAAAACATGATAAAGTTTTGCGGTGAATACTATAATAAAATTTCCAAATAACATTTGTATATTGGAGATGGGTAAATTGTGAGAGTGAGGGAGGTAGGGTTTGATCAATTGAACCGCAAAAATATATTATATACATAAAGCATTACAAAGAATGCAATACCACTAGTTAAACCTCCCAAATTACGTAAATTAATCAATGCAAAGAATGTCTTTTACAATAACATAAAGATATTTCCAATCTACAAATGTGAAAAAGAATTTCATGTCAATTCATCATCAAGAGTCAAGACAAAATGCAATTCAAAACTAAAAAGTTGTATTTCAAAGATAATAGTATAATATATATATATATATATATATGCAGTATACATATATAATTCATCATTTTGTATCATCCATAATTTTAGGTCTAGGACTTGTTACTCTAAAGAAGAGAGTCAAAGCTGAACAACACAACACGTGCGGCACCTCCTTCTTTCACCTTTCTCTTGGACATGTATCTAGCCTAATAACTGTTTTAATACATTTGAGTCCATTAATCACACACTTAAAAACAATAAAAGAGTCTCTTTCATTTTCAACGTGGATTAAATATTTCACAAACTCCTAATTTTCCATATTAACTCTCATATTATGATATTTATGTTGTTATATAAATTTATTTATGTTGTAATATAAATTTCTTGTTGTTATTAGAAAGAGGTTAAGGCATATTTAAACTAATATTGCTCTCAACTTTGGTTTTTTTTTTTTTTTTAATATGTTTCAACTTTCAAATTGATCCTGTCTGTATTTGACCTTGATTTCTTTTTTCACAAATGATATATATATAACCTTTATTTTTTTGGTCTTATAATGGGGATTTGATTCGATTCTATTAAAGAAAACAAAAGTGGATATGATTCGAAGGAGAGTAGAGAAAGAAGTTGACCAATAACCTTCTTTCATGAGGCAGTATTTTCAATTGACTCACATGTGTTATTTATTGTAATTGATTGCTTTTCAGTTACAAATCCCTTAAATAATTTTTGTGTGGCGTAAATAAGCTTGTATTATAGTACTTTTAAGTTTTAACTAATCCCCCACAAGTTTATAGGAGAAATTGCACCAACTCTTACGTGGCTTAGCAATTTTTTAACATCTCAATAAACATTTCAATTCAAATTGTTCTGGTATTTCTTTTCCTTATTAGTGTAAGAGTATACAGGCATGGCTCAATAGGTGATGCAATTGATACAATCGCCTAAGGCTCCCAAATAAAAAAAGGCTCTCACTTGTAAAAAAAAAATTATATATATAATATATTTATCTATATATTTTAATTAAAAAAATTTAAGTACTTTTATTGATCAATAAAATGCATTAAAAATGCTCCATTATATCCTAAAATGCAGAAGATTAAAAAGGGAAAAAACAATAATAGTCAAACTTCAACTAACAAAATTAAATTTTAGGAAACAAATTTACTAACTTATTCTTGAAATATGTTAAAATCAAAATTAATACCAGACAAATTCATTAATAATACAATGTAATTATCTTGAAATAGAGATTATAAATTTCAAAAACAAAAAAAAAAATCTCTCATCTCTCTATCTCTCTACCTTTCCATCTGTATCCATACATTTCTTTTCTTTATCTTGATTCTTAATCTTTTTCTATAAACTCAGAATAGCTTAAAATATTTCTTTATTGATTCCCTTCCATTCATAGTAACTTTAAAATGAAAAAGGACAGCCTACTAGAGGTAATCTTCTCTCCCCTCTATCTTTTCGAAAATGAAGATGAATAACCTGCTATTTATTCAACTTAAATTATATATTTTTTCGATTTCTGCATGATTGATTGATAGGACACGTTTTCAGTCATAGGTCAGGTTGGAAAAATATTGATACAAACTTTTGCAATGATAGGACTCTTTTCTGCACCTCTCTTAATTGGACTTTTTTCTTCTATGATAGGACACATTTTTTGCACATAGCCATAGGACAAATTAGACATCTGCATTGCACGGCAGCACAGGCTACACTTGCACACTGCATACTTGATTAATATTTAAATATAAATTCCCATCAAAAAAAAAAATTTTAATATAAAAAGACCTTAATTACTTTAAATTTTCGCCTGGCTCCCAAAGTTATTGAGCCGGCCCTGAAAGTATGCATAATGATACATCTGTGAAGGACAGGATTGACGGTGACTGTGGACATATATCCCCTGCCACAACTACTATTTTGTTCTTCAATGTCCGTAGAAATATTTTGTCCAATGAAACTGCTAGAGTGATTTACAAGTCAACATTCATGTGTGTGTGTGTGTATATATATATATATATATATAACATATGCTATAAAATATAAACCCTAATACTCTATATGTTTCACTATCATCCACTCCATGCGGGTTGAAATAGCAGTGGATGATGTTGACAATGGTAGGAGTTGAGTAATTAATATGTAAATTTTGATTATCTTTTAGAACTACAAAGTTAAGATTTTTCTTCCTCCTCTTTCTCTATACAGGAAAAAAGTTATTTATCATTGCATTAATGCATTTAGATCTGAACTTTAGTGAATTGTTAATGGTTATTTCATCATTTTATTTTTGTACATTATTTTTTAGTGAAATATTAATGATTGTCATCATATTATAGGAGAGTTTGGGCAAATGAAATTAGATAATTATTTAATTTTTTTGTATTTTAGTGAATCATTAACTATTTTCGTTATATATTAGGAGACGAGAATCCAAGTGAATGACATTTATCTTCTTAATTTATAACTTAAACGTGGATTGATATTATAGAGTGTTTGAAGTAAAGTGAGTATTCAAATAAGTTTTACATCAAATAGTGTAATAATTTTTTATATTTTCAAATAGAGAAATTTGATGTTCGAACTTCAAATTCGCTTTCCCACTTAAAATGTATATTAAAAAAAAAAGTATAAGAAATCTTCTGCCTTTTAAATCAACCACGTATTTCTTCCATTATATTAGTGAAGTAGGATGAAAGAACTAACTTCTTGTGATAATGTCCGGTTGAATGACATTTATGAAAAAGTATTCATTGATGTTTTAGAATAAGCCAAGGAAGACATCGGCACCAATTGCTTGTATTAGGAATATCCCTTATCCTTAACTAGTTGGTTACAACTTCCAACTTTCCATGTTATATATTAAATTGATTAATTGCAAGAATTGTCAATATCAAGTCATATTAATTACTAAATAAAATAAAATAAAATGAAGAAAACTTCAAACTTACTGTACATGTAGATTTTTTTAATGAAATTTTTTAATATTTTGATAAATTAAGTTTTTTATTTTTTTTATTTTTTATATTTAAATTATTACCATAAGTGAGGAGGGAAGATTTAAGCCAAATATTTTTTTTAGTAAAGAATAATATATATATATATATACACACACCTAATATTAGTAAACTACAAGACTTTTGAAATCATGTTAATTTTTTTAAGAAATACTATAATTATGTGGAATGCATGAGAACAATGACATGTTCTTATTTGCAGGCGGCTGTTTGGTAGCTTACCTTGTATAGAATTTTGCAGGATCTGAGTGCTTTTTGTTTGTTTGTTTGTCTGAAAATTATATATATATATATATATATATACACACAAACAAATTAACAAGCATATATATATATATATATATATGAATTGTCAATGATCTTATCCTGATATTATTGTGCCTCATACCCATTTTGTTTGGCACTTTGTAACTAATTGGAGTATCCCCAACATGTTGGTTTTTAGTGTGTTCCTTAAATATATTTTTAATAAGCATCCTCACATGGTTACCACCAAGAAATATTCAATTTAGAGAGTCAAATAATAATTTCCAATTTTTTATTAATAAAGAAATTGGATTACATTCCAACTTGCACAAATGATCGTCACGCGATTTGTCATACAAAGAAAACTAATTGATGAGGCAAGTCCCCACATTTGTCACATGTTTATCTTTCAAGGAAGAATGAGACAAATAATAATACTTAAGAATCAAAGCAAGAAGGTTCATGATTTTTATAATTTTATTAGGATGGACTTTCATTGGCAAGTAGGCAATTTTCTTACTGATTTGTAAATTGTAATATATATTTATTTTGGTAATATTTGTGGTATATCTTCTCTAATTTATAGTTTGTTTTAGATTTAATCACATTTTTATTTTTATTTTTAAAAGAGGAAAAATAACTAGAAAATGAAGGTTTTCATTCTGCGACAACAAATTTTATGCATGAATGTTTGAGTTTGCATTAACTTGTAAAGGAGAAATAAACCATGGTAAACTCTAATACTCCATTAAAAAAAAAATCAGAATTTTCAAGCATTTTAAAATTTTAAATCAACCAATACATACAACGTTGTAGAGCCATAGCCCATTTGCCCCCAATTTTTTTTTTGTTTTTTAAATTTTTAATGACATATATATAATTATTAAACTTTTTAAAGATTTGGTCCATACAAATAGGAGTTGGCCGATTGGCTTGTTGATTATAGAAGGTGCCTTTTTCTTCCTTGATTTCAATTTAATAGTAGGTTTTGCTCTCATATATCTTATAAATTTTTTGATCATTCTTGGTTTTAAAGACTTCATTGGTTTCATTTTTTATTTTTTTTCACTTTGATAGACAATTTGTTAATCTATATTGAAAATAATTTTTTTGAGGACTTTTGATACAAAAATGATCATAGACGAATAGTATTCTATGAAAGATGATCAAGCATAACTTTGATAAAAGATACTAAGTTCTTAAAAAGAATTTTTTTTTTTTTTTTTTTTTTTTTTTTTTTGTCAATGCCTAATATTCTTTTGTATATTCCTTAGGGTTTACAAGATCATAAGTTTTTTCAAAAACTGTCTAGTAAACATATAAATCAAAGTTGAAAATTTTGAATCCAATATTTTTATGAATTATTACTTACTTTAGTATTAGAAAATGAAGATTTACACTATTTATGTGTATGTACACACACATGATGGGGATTATAATTATTTCAAATAAAAGTTCATTGCCATAACTGCTAGGTCCTCAGAAAAATTAAAATTTCTTTCATGTAAGTCAAACTCTATAAGATTAAATCAAGAAATCGTGGCAAACTGTCCCCCAAAGATCAATAGAAAAAAAAAAAATAACAGTGTGGTTGCAAAAGGGACACGTATGAGAGAAAGATTGATAATCAATTTTTATTAATGGTGTTGCCTCACCTTGGTCACATCTCAAAGTTAGGTAACAAAAAAGAGAAATAGTCAATCACTTCACTATGATCCAAATACATAAAAAATAAAGTGTTTTGGTGAAGATTTGATTTTCCACAAAGTCCTAAAGCACCGATCGGATCTCAATTCAAATTAATCTGACCTGCCTAATTCTCTAATATTAATTCTCTCACCCACGTTCTGGACTTCGAATCCAACTGCATCACGACACGTGTCTGACCCTTTCATGCCCGACATGTCGGACCGGTTGAAACAGGGCCCTCATGCTGCCACCTCAGCCTCAACTTGAGGGTTAAGAGTCAACTATTGGGTTTAATTTAAATAAACCAAGATTAGTTAGTCTAATTAAAAAAAAAAATTAGCCCAATAGAAATTGCCACGTGGGTGTGTAGGATTGGTTGTGATTTAGATATGATCATTGACCATTTCATTGAATCCCAACCGTCCGATTTGTGAGGTTACTCAGATGATTAAAATTCCTCGGACACTTACTACTTGGAATTTAGTTTCCCGAAAGGGAAAGGTTTCCTCATTCTGATGCCCAAATATCAAAAGTACTCCCCAGATACAAAGCACGAAAATGACTAGTGTAAATTTGCATTGACTGACTCCTTAGAGGCATTGTGTTCAATGTATCATAATTTTTTAACAAATCAAAATGAAAGAAAGAAGAAGAAGGAGAAGACCTATAATTTAGGGAGCCAAATTAATTAGGTTTTGGTCCAAGAAGGACTTTTTGTAAAAAGTTACTTATTGTGTAGGAATTTTGATCTAAAAAAGTTAGTGTATACAGTGTTTGCCACCATTTAAAAAGATTATATCATGGTAATGGCATGGTATGATTGAAGAAAATTACAGAAAGTAGTCGTGGAAATTAATAAAAAAAAAATAAGGTGATAATTTTGACTCTTTGAAATAATTCATTAAACTTTGAGTCTATTCACTACTCTCCATATATACATTAGTTTTGAAAAGATTATCATTGACTGCTTTTCAAAACCTATTTGGGATTGTATAGCTAGTTGCTTCTTAGACAGAAGCCTATAAAGTATAAACATATGATTTCCCTAGAAAAGCATTCGTAGTTCTTTAGTAAGTTTTCTCAAAATAAACCCTCAACAGTAATAGATTTACAGATTTGAGATATAAGGTATCAACTTCAAGGATAATTTAATCTTTTTTATATATTGTAGTATGTCAATTTGAATTCTTTTTCTTTTAATAAAACTTCTATTATAATTTTTTATTAGAATAAATCTAAATCATTAATAGTATAATAGAAGAAATCCTTTTTTTTTTTTTTAATGAACAAAAAAGGGTCTCACACGTGTGATTATTGACTTGGCTCACTTAAACCCGCAGAACTCATGGCGTGGGACACTCATGGATGCATTAGGGTTATCCACGTCGTGACATAGCACTTTTGCGAAGTGCACGACTTGAACTAGGCAACTCCTAAACCCACAAGTATGACCTAGTTCGAGATTCCTATTAATAATATAAGATTATAATATGATCATTATAAAATAAAATTTAAAGCGAATAAAAATAGAATGTAATTTTCCAAAGCCACATTATCGTAGTTTTACTTAACAATAAAATCACTTTTAATAGCTTAAATCTTCACAAATAAAGCCAAATTCACATAAAATCAAATTAATAATATATTTTTTCACTCCAATTAATATTATATATATATATATATATATATATAAATAAAATAAAATAATTTCTGTTAAATGGGATCCATAAGAAGAAGTTTAAGAGTAGGAGAGAAAAGTAGTAATTTGGTAGTTATTACCTATTAGTAAATGTTTTTAGAGAAAATATGTGTAGTTTGATAGTAACTTGTTGCATAACTTCTTTTTTTCTTTTTTTTTTCTTTTTTTTTTTCTTTTTTTTTTGAGAGAGAGAGAGAGAGAGAGAGAGAGAGAGAGAGAGAGATGCTTGGTACAAAAATGAAAAGATTTATTTACTTTTCATAAATGATGAAAGTTTTTTTTTTTTTTTAAGTGAGATAAAGAGAAAAAAAATGTGTATGAGTTTCTTCAATTTTTAGAAAGATTAGTTGGTTAAAAGTTTAAAAAAACATAAAAAAAATTTTCTTTAATTTTTTTTTACTTTAAATATGAAATTGATAATTATGGTTGTGGGGAGAAAAAGACCCAATCTAACATAGTAGGCCTAGAGCCTCATGTGAGGATTACTGTGCGTCCGAAGAGAAGGAGATGGTAAAGGCAAGGCCCATCTGGAAGAAGGATCCCTGGAAAGAAGGATGGTTGCCGTCTGAGGAGACCACCTTCCATCCGAGGAGATTTTATTCCTCGGACGCGAATAGTATTGATTGATCAAATGTGTGGAAGGTCCGAATGATTTTCCTAACAACCCCAACGATTAAGATAAGCTCTGGGTATATCTAGAGAAGATAAGAATGAGGAAATATCTAAAGGAAAAATTGCTACCACCACATTTAAGACACTGCAGTAACTTCTCTGGCCACATTTATGTGGAAAAGACCTCTGAACAGTGTAATCTCATCTACCGCCACTCATAGAGATCTAGAGGAAATACTTGACGTGACATATACTCAAGTAGAGTCACAGATGAGGAATAAGTGGACGATGTGGATGATGGGGAAGGAGGTTATATAAAGGAAAAAAGCTCCTGAGAAAGGGAGAGGGAGAAGAAAACAAAAAAGTTTTATTGTAACCCTAAGATCTGTATTTACCACGTAATCAATAATATGCCTCTTCGGATACCAATTCTTTACGTATAAATTCATGTTGGTTTATGCTTGAGGGTTGTGATTAATTATTGTCGATTCCATAATCAACCTAACTCTTTCACCCATTCTCTACAAATTCATTGTTTTGGGCTTGGGCCACAAATCCTAACCTTACAATTGGCGCCGTTTGTGGGAAGAGTTTGAGTGTAAGGGGAAGCAACAACAGTTGGTCATGGCCGAACCAGGGCAACAACCGACAGAATCTGGGGCGTCCCAGCATATAGACCATTTTCTTAATTTGGAGCAGAGACAAGATCGTGAAGGCAGTGTGCATACTACACACATTGAGCGAAGTCAACCTCGTGGCGGAAGTCATGTGTCTCATGTAGAGAAGAATAGCATATAAATAGAGATTGAAAAGTTAAGAAGGGAGTTGTGCCATGCGAAAAGAAAACGTACTGCCTCGCATTTTGATGAAGACTCGGGTGACGAACAAGACATCACTTATGAGCAAAGGTCTCAAACTCCAATCAGTGAATCTTTTTCATATAAAGATGAACACCCTCGCAGGAAGCAACCTCAAAGGCCATCACATGGAGGGGTAGGAAATGATGCCATGAGCAAGGCTTTGAATCAAATCTGTAGGTCACCTTTCACGCGCAAGATTGAAGGACCAAAGCTTCCTCAGCGCTTTAACCAGCCAACCTTCACTATTTACAACGGTAAAACGGACCCTGTGCAACATGTGAGCCATTTTAACCAAACGATGGTTGTCTACTCCAAAGATGAAGCTCTGATGTGCAAGGTATTCCCTTCTAGTCTTGGACCCGTGGCAATGAGGTGGTTCGACAACCTGAAAGTAGACTCCATCAATTCCTACCAAAAGCTTACTCAAGCTTTTGGTTCACGTTTCGTCTTATGCTGAAGAGTGGCCAGGCCCTTGTCTTCTCTGCTATCCTTGAGCATGCGTGAAAGTGAAACCCTGAAGGCGTATTCAGATAGATATTGGGAGATGTTTAATGATATGGAGGACAACTTTGATGCAATGGCCCTAGACAAGTTTAAGCTGGGTCTCCCTACTGATCATGGTTTAAGGACATCCTTGTCCGGTAAACCTGTCACTAACATGCGTCAACTTATGGACCGTATTGAAAAATATAAAAGGGTTGAAGAAGATTAGCAGTAAGGGAAGGGTAAGGATAAGGTTATCCCCTAGGACAGGAAGGACTTCAGGTCGGATCGTTACAACAACAATAAGCCGCGGAGAGATTTCGCTGGGCAGTTGGGGTCAGCAAATGCTCAAGCAGTCAATACAGTGTTCAAGGAGCCGGTTCATCAAGTTCTGGAAAAGATCAAGAATGAATCATTCTTTAGGTGGCCGAGTAAAATGGTAGGAAACCCTGAGAGACGCAATCACAATCTCTATTGTCAATACCACCAAGACCATGGGCATGCCACTGAAGACTGTAGAAGTTTGTGGGATCATTTGGACCAGCTGGTCCGTGAAGGCAGGTTGAGGCATCTTTTGCTCCACTCCAGTGGCCGAGGAGGTCAAGTGAATTTTGAGTCCGAGAAGAGAGATTCTATGAAACCTTCATTAGGTACTATTAACGTCATTTTCGCAGCGCCAGGAAGAACAGGGTCCTGGTCGTCCAAAGTTATGTCAGTGGCTTGGCTACCAGTAGGGGATATTGGTCGAGATTCGAGGAGCTCTAGACAGGTTATCCTGCCCGTTTTAGGCTTTTCGGACGAAGATAAAGCTGGAACCATTCAACCTCACGACGATGCTTTGGTAGTCACCCTCAGAATCGGGGGATATGATGTGAAAAGGGTAATGGTGGATCAAGGTAGCGCGATGGAGATTATGTATCTTGACCTCTACAAGGGGCTGAACCTCAAGCTTAATGACTTAACTCCATACTGTTCTCCCTTGGTTAGCTTCGAGGGAAAGATGGTCACCCCGAAAGGACAGATACGGCTGCCCGTACAGACAAGCTCAGAAGTAGTGGAAGTGGATTTCATTGTTGTAGATGTTTATTCCCCTTATACGGCAATTGTAGCCAAACCTTGGTTACATACGCTAGGGGCTATTTCCTCCACTCTGCATCAAAAAGTTAAATATCCATTCGAAGGGCGCGTTTGTGAAATCCGCGGAGATCAATCCTCGGCTAGACAATGCTTTGTGGCTGCCATACGACACGAACCTAAAACTGAATCCTCAGTCAGGGCGGAGGGAGACTTATACCAGTTAAGAGGTTGGTTGTCACCCAACGAAGATCTTGATGAAGGCGCTAAATGCGAGGACTTAGTGCAAGTTTTAATTGGGGGCAATCCTGAAAGATACTTTCAAATCGGGTCTCAGATACCTCGACTAGAAAAAGAAGAGCTGATTGATTTCCTTAAAAGAAATATTGACGTATTCGCCTGGAGTACTTACGAAGCCCCAAGAGTAGATCCAGAGTTCATTTGCCATCATTTGAGGGTCAATCCACTATGTGTACCCAAGAAGCAGCCTCCTTGGTGGCCATCCAAAGAGCATGCGGACGCAGTTAAAGAAGAAGTGATGAAACTCAAACAAGCTCGGGCTATTAAAGAAGTTTTTTATCCCAAATGGTTGGTAAATACTGTGGTGGTAAAGAAGAAGGGCGGAAAGTGGCGAGTTTGTGTAGACTTCACGAACTTAAATAAGGCTTGTCCTAAGGATCCTTTCCCTATGTCGAAAATCGACCAATTAGTAGATGCTACTGTCGGCCATCTTCGGATGAGTTTCTTGGATGCTTTCCAAGGCTACCATTAAATACCGTTAGCCCCAGATGACCAAGAGAAAACCGCTTTTGTTATCCCCATTGGTAATTACCATTATAAAGTGATGCCATTCGGACTGAAAAATGCAGGTTCTACTTATCAGCGAATGATGACAAAGATGTTTGAATCACAATTGGGCAAAAGCGTTGAAGTCTATATAGACGATATGGTGGTGAAAAACAAAATTATTTCTGAGCATGTAAAGGACCTTGATAACGTTTTTAAAACCCTGAGAAGACACAAGTTGCGCTTGAACGCCTCGAAGTGCTCATTTGGTGTAGGGTCAGGCAAATTTTTGGGTTACATGGTAACACACAGGGAAATTAAAGTTAATCCCGATCAGATAAAGGCTGTTCAAAATCTGTAGCCTCCTCGGAATCCGAATGAAGTTCAGAAGTTAACAGAAATGACAATGACAGCTGCTTTGAACCGATTCATCTCCAGATCCGCGGATAGGTGTAAACCTTTCTTTTCGCTGATCAACAAGTGGAAGGGATTTGAATGGACTGAAGAATGTGCCTCAGCTTTCCAACAACTTAAAGACTACTTGGCTCGGCCACCGATTATGTCTAGCCCTGAACCAGATGAGGTCTTGTTTGCCTATATCGCGGTGGTTCCCCATGCTGTAAGTCTAGTGTTAGTAAGAGTGGATCAAGGTATACAAAGGCCGGTTTACTGTGTGAGTAAGTCTCTACATGAGGCCGAGATCAGATACTTGCCACTGGAAAAAGCTATTTTGGCAGTAGTACTTGGAACACGAAAATTGCCCCACTACTTCCAAGCACATACTGTTGTTGTGCTCACGCAACTCCCGATTAAGACCGTACTTCGAAGTGCCGACTACACGGGAAGGATAGCCAAGTGGGGCACTATCTTAGGACCTTTTGATATCAAGTATATGCCTCGCACTTCAGTCAAAGGGCAGATCCTTGTAGATTTAGTGGTCGAATTCACAGAACCCAGCTTAGAAGAAATAACGACAGAGAGAGACATGGATGGAAAATCGGTTGGCATGATTTTTCAACAAGATCCTGCCCGCTGGGCAGTATATGTGGACGGCGCTGTGAATCGGAAAGGTTCTAGAGTAGGGCTAGTCTTGATATCTCCAGAGAGAATCATCATTGAAAAGTCATTAAGGCTGGATTTCGGTGCAACCAATAACGAGGCAGAGTATGAAGCCCTGTTGATGGGAATGTCTATGGTCCGAAGAATGGGAGTAAAGGCAGTGGAGTTGTTCTTGGACTCAAAATTAATTGTGGGCCAAGTATAGGGGGAGTTTGAAGCAAAGGATGAAAGAATGCAAGGATACTTGAATCGAGTCAAACGTCTGCAGTCGAAATTCGAATTTTTCAGCTTGCTACATGTTCCTAGAAGCAGTAACGCACATGCAGATTCTTTGGCCACACTAGCCACCTCTTCGAAGCAAAGTTTACCGAGAGTTATCCTCGTTGAGGATTTCCTTCAGCCCACCGGGACAGGAGGGGATGCAGTCCGAGTCTACCAGATCAGAGACAGTCTCTGCTGGATGGAGCCCATAATCAAATTCTTGAAAGATGACATTTTGTCGAAAGAATGGGGGGAAGCTGACAAAATTCGAAGGAAGGCAACTAGATTTTGGCTGTCCGAAGACCGAAAATTATACAAACGATCCTATTCGGGACCGTACCTGTTATGTATTCATCCAGAGATGGCTGAGTCACTACTAGAAGAGTTGCATGAAGGAATTTATGGGAGTCACACCGGAGGTAGATCTTTGGCTCATCGAGCCATTACTCAAGGGTATTGGTGGCCGAACATGCAAAAGAAGTCCATGATTATGTAAAGAAGTGCGATCAATGTCAACGATTTACGCCGAACATACATTAACCAGGTGGAGTCCTCAACCCATTATCTAGTCCATGGCTATTTGCACAGTGGGGTCTGGATATAGTGGGTCCATTCCCAAAGGCCGCAGGAAACAGGAAGTACCTTCTGGTTGGCACAAACTATTTCACCAAATGGGTTGAACCTGAACCTCTGGCCAATATCCGAGACGTAGATGTGCAAAGATTTGTATGGAAGAATATCATTACTCGTTTTGGAGTTCCTCATACTCTCATCTCGGACAACGGCTTACAGTTCGACAGTACTGCGTTTCAGAGTTATTGTAGCGAACTGGGAATCACGAATAGATATTCTACCCCTGCCTACCCTCAGGGGAATGGGCAAGCTGAAGCAGTTAACAAAATCATAGTTAATGGATTGAAGAAGAGATTGGATGATGCGAAGGGCAAGTGGGTTGAAGAGTTGCCACACGTGCTTTGGGCTTACAGAACTATGCCTCGCAGATCTACTGGAGAAACCCCTTTTTCGATGACTTATGGCGCTGAAGCTGTCATTCCTTTGGAGACGGGGTTCCCAACTCTAAAAACTAGCTCGTTCAGTCCGACCATCAATGATAAACTTCTAGAAGCAAGCCTGGATTTGATCGAAGAAAAGAGAGAAAATGCAATGGTTCAACTGGCACATTACCAGTAGAAACTCAGGCAGGGCTATGATGCGAACGTAAAGTTAAGGCCCCTAGAACCCAGTGATTTGGTACTTAAGAAAGTCGTTGGCACTGCGAAAAATCCAACCTGGGGGAAATTAGGACTAAACTGGGAAGGGCCATATCGTATTACTTCAAGAGCTGGCATTAGGGCATATTTCCTGGAGGACTTGGATAGTCATGTAATACCATGCCCCTGGAATGTAAATAACATCAAAAAGTACTATTATTAATCGAATCATTTCTTTGGTCACTGTGATAACTTGTCATTCTTAATTGTTCTCTAAGTGTTTAAACTTAAACCCAATCATGCTTGTAGTCCTTGGACCAGATGATTTGGGTTAGTTGACACTCCTTATCGGTTCTCTAAGTGTTTAAACTTAAATCCAATTATGTTTGTAGTCCTCTGACCAAATGATTTAGGTTAGTTAACACTCCTTATCGGTTCTCTAAATGTTTAAACTTAAATCCAATTATGCATATAGTCCTCTGACAAGATGATTTGGGTTAGTTAACACTCCTTATCAGTTCTCTAAGTGTTTAAACTTAAATCCAATCATACCTGTAGTCCTCGGACCAGATGATTTGGGTTAGTTAACACTCCTTATCGGTTCTCTAAGTGTTTATACTTAAATCCAATCATGTCTGTAGTCCTCGAACCAGATGATTTGGGTTAGTTAATACCCCTTGGTGATTCTCCCTAAGTATTTAAACTTAAACCCAATCATGTCTGTGACCCTCGGACCAGGTAATTTTTAGTTAGTTAATACTTTTGTGTTGCTATTAATACTGAAGGTTAACTTTAGAATGAATCTTGCCTGACATTCTTAACTGTGTTTAACATCAGCTTTAACCTATGCTAATATTCTTGGTGTACGTACGAAAAGATCTATCCAACTTTTATAATACTTATTATATTCATTACTTAATAGCAACTTTTATGTACCGTCCTCTTCGGAACCAATTTTAGTTATATATATTATCAGCAAGATAGGGTGATTATGTTTATCTACATTACCATAATTGTAAGGTACAGTTATTTGTAGCAAGAATAAGTCATGTGATATACATCAAAAATGAAAATGAAGTCCATCTCATTAACCAAAATAGATAATCTACAATCCTTTACATTCCAAAAAAAAAAAAAAAAAAAAAAAACGGTACAAAAGAAAAACCCTAAGTATCTAAGATTCTGTCTGAGGGATCACAGGGTCATCGGCCTTGCTCGTCTGAGTAACCACAGCTGTTGAAACCAGGTCCTTGGGCTCTGAAGAAGTTCTTTCTTTTTTCAAGTTCTCGCCCTTGTCCTTGGATGGTTCAGTTGGTTTGCTTTGAGCACCCGGTTGACCAGACTCCTTAGAAACCTCATGTGTGGTCAGAGGGACTTGGCTGACTAAAGGTTGCTCCGAGGCCTCGGGGAGCTGTTCTGGGAGAGGAAGGTCAAGCTCTGGGAGTTCTCGGATGTCAGGATTGTAGTAAATGCTCCCAGGCAGGTTCAACTCCGAATTAGCAGGCACCCCGGCAGCATCCAGTGCTTTGCCCCAGGTTATGTCGCAGTAATCTCAGCTAACCAAGGCAAACTGCTCCGTTAACCCTTTTTTGGTCACGTTAACACCCAACTTGAATGCTGCTTTCTTTTCGGCCTCGGTCGCCTCCTTGGCCAGCTGAGCATCCCTCTGAGCCTGCTTAGTAGCCTTCCAGGCCTTCTGAAGTTCGGTGCGAAGTTCCTTTACAAGAGCTTTCTCAAAGGCCAGGTTGTTCTGAGTATCATTTAGCAGCTTGCGTTGGGCTTCGGCCTGGCTCTCAGCATTTTTGAGACCAGCATTGAGGCTATCCCTTTCTTGGGTCACCCCTTTTAGCTGGTCAAAGATCTGAGAGACCTCTTCCTTTAAGCTGCCTAAAGCTTTTTCCGCCTCGGACCTAGAGTGGGCCTCCGCTTGGACTTCAACGTAGGCTTTTCGGTTCCACTCTTCGGCCACGAAGACTTGCTGGGTAATCTGGACAGTAAAGTAAAAGAGTTAGCATAAAATACAAAAAATTAATATGCCAACCGAAGAGTTGGATAAGCACGCTTACCATGGCCAGGTCCCTCTTCAGGGACATGAAAAGTTCATACTCACTGAAGCGTTTGTATAACTCCATGTCTTGGGGGAGGAGCAGTGGTTGCTCCAAGGCTTCAGCTATCAGCCTCACTCTACCCCCATTATAGTTTCTAACAGAGGTCTCCCAAAAAAAAGGAACGCCATCTAGTTCCAATCTGGGAGACCATGTGCGTTGCTCTCGGTGCACGTCAGCCATAGGAGGCTCCTCCCTACTCTCCACGGATGAAGCCCTCTTGCTCCGGTGGTCCCTCACCACTTTTTGTTACTTTGAGGTCTTTGGTGGTACCACCACCTCTCTCTCCTTAGGTTCGAGAGGTCTCTTTTTCTTTAAGTTCGGTATTGGTTTTAAGCCTGGATTAGGAACTTGAGGTGGGGGTGGAGGTGGAGGTAAATTCACCGCTGGTCAGGAAGTTCCCGTCCCTTTGGACTCAGTTTTCTTGCCCCTTGTCTTCAATAGAAGTTTTAAGTCGGACATCTCTTCTTCTTCTGAAGAGTCCTCTGGGAGAGTGGTTACCAGAACTGGTTGGCGGACATTGGATTGCCTGTTGGCCTCCTCCTCGGAGTCTGAGGAGGGTATTACCTACACTCCTTCTGAAACTTCTCCTTCAAATCTGAACTTGTCTATTTGTTCCTCTAGCGAAGAGGATGAAGAACCGACCCTCTCTCCTACGACCACCGGCTCAAGGGGAATTTGTTGAACTAGTTGGATTAGCAACGGAACACCCTGTGGGTTGGGGTGTGGAACGGGCTCAAGATCGTATGGCGCTAGAAAGTGTCGCCGAGCAACGTCTATTCGCCAAAGCCAGTGATCACCTTGTGTAATGGCGTTGTCGGCCGGCTGAATATTTGTTTTCTTGGGTGTATAGCCGAGTATAAGTGGGATGGACCAGAGCTGTCCGTCTTCACTCACAAATATCTCCGAGCGAAGTAGATAATTAAGGGCGGCAGTGTTCGTAAGACTGAGCCGAGGAGTAGTATGTGCTTTATCTATAAAAATAAAAAAAAAAACAAAAAAAAACAAACAAACAAACAAACCCGGTCAGAAGATTGAAATATGACAGTATAAAAAAACAGGTTATGAAGAATGAAGATCCTAAGACTATTGTTAGAAATCCTAAGTCTAGGAAGTCACACCTGGCTCTCCTGACTCTGTCGGACAGTGTATACCATCTTGCCATGCGCCCGAGACGATTAAATAGTCGTCTTTCATCCCTTTATTTGATTTGGGAAGGTAGGAGAACAATCTAAAGATGTCGGATCGGGATTTAAAGTAGTATCCCGCTCCTTTTTGGCTATGACACTCATACGTATATACCAGGTCATGCTAGGTCAGCCCTAATCCTAATTGTTGGTTCAAGGCATCGATAGCTCCTAGTATCCTAAAAGTGTTGGGCACACACTGCTCAGGAGAGAGTCTATGGTTGCGAAGGTAGTTAAAGGTGATGGAACCCATTGGGAGGGTCATTCCCCCTTCGATGAAGGCTATCATTGGGATTACGACCTCTCCCTCTCTTCGGGCCGTTAGTATCCGCTCCGGAGGGCAATATCTCAGATTCACCCCCCGCGGTATGCCATAATTTCGCTTAAATTCCTCTATCAACGCCAGACTATCGACGAGATGTTGGAATTTACCCATTTTTAGAGAATAATTGAAGCAGTAACCAGGAAACGGGTTTTGAAAGTTGAAAATACTAGCCGAGAAGAAAATAAAGGACCAAAAGATGCCGAAACTTACACAGACGAGAGTGGAGAACAATCCCTAAACTCGAAATGGACTCTTCGTAGATCCTGGAAGGAAAGAAGACAGAAAATTGAAGAAGCTTGAAGGGTTTTGAATGAATGAGTTCGCTGGGTATTCTGAGGATGCGTAAAGTAAAGAAAAATAACCTCTTCTGAGGGTTTATATACGGGGACAAGTGAAAGGGTGTAATTCATCCCGTCCAAATCCCGAAGAAGAATCCTGTCCGTTGGATCAACAATCCACCGTTGGATGCAAAAGACAAAATGCCATCTGGAGTTATTAATACAATGCTTTGGGAATACGGAATTGACAGCGGCAATAATGAAGCGCTTGTCTCTATGCCCGCGCACGTGTTAACTGGGGTATTTACGAGTTCTCTCTTTTAAACTTTTTTATTTTTATTTCTTTTTCCTTGCGTGGCAGGTCAAAATCTTATTCTTTCTCCTCGGATGCGAGGGAAAAATTAAAATTTTGAGGAGCTATTGTAGGGGGAAAAATGCCCAATCTAACATAGTGGGCCTAGAGCCCCATGTGAGGATTACTGTGCGTCCGAAGAGAAAAAGATGGTAAGGGCAAGGCCCATGTGGAAGAAGGATCCCCGGAAAGAAGGATGGTTGCCGTTCAAAGAGACCGCCTTCCGTCTGAGGAGATTTTATTCCTCGGACGCGAATAGTATTGATTGATCAAACGTGTGGAAGGTCCGAATGATTTTTCTAGCAACCCCAACAATCAAGATAAGCTCTGGGTATATTTGGAGAAGATAAGAATGAGGAAATATCTAAAGGAAAAGCTGCTACCACCGCATTTAAGACACTGCAGCAACTTCTCTGGCTGCATTTATGTGGAAAAGACCTCTGAACAGTGTAATCTCACCTACCGCCACTCACAGAGATCCAGAGGAAATACTTGACGTGACATATACTCAAGTAGAGTCACAGATGAGGAACAAGTGGACGATGGGGATGATGGGGAAGGAGGTTATATAAAGGAAAGAAGCTCCTGAGAAAGGGAGAGGGAGAAGAAAACAAAAAAAAACTTTATTGTAACCTTACGATCTATATTCACCACGTAATCAATAATATGACTCTTCGGACACCAATTCTTTACGTATAAATTCATGTTGGTTTATGCTTGAGGTTTGTGATTAATTATTGTCGATTCTATAATCAACCTAGCTCTTTCACCCATTCTCTACAAATTCATTGTTTTGGGCTTGGGCCACAAATCCTAACCCTACAATGGTAATTATTAATAGGATCTTATTGTGATTGTTGTATATATTATATGGAGCTGTCAATTCTACTATTTAAAGAAAAAAAAATATATATATATATATATATATAATATGAAATGTAAAATTGAGAGGCATAAAAAACTTAGATGGATTTTTTTTTTTTTCAATTTAACTAAAAATCAAACATCTTTGATTTTTTATATATTACTAGTTAGTAACTCATGCCGAGAAATTTTAACATAATTTTTTTTTCTTTTGTTTAAAAGTAAATTTTGATAATTGTGATTGTTATTAATTATTAATAGACATTTATTATAATTTTGTGTGTATAAGAAATTATATTTTCTAGCATTAGGTATTCTTGTAATTGTGTTTGTATATGTAACCTTTTTTTTATATAAACACCCCCCCCCCCAACACACACACACACACACACACACACACAAGGCCTATATTCTACCATTTAAACAAAATATAATGAATTAAGATTATAGTAAAAGGTTTAAACATAGAATATACTTTAAATTTATTAAAAAATTATATTAGAATAATGGCATTTAAAGTTGTAATGCCTCAAAAACTTATATTTCACAATATTATGAAAGCAAATTGCCGAGCTTAAATAGATAAATATCTTTGGTTTTATAGAGATTATAAATAAACATAAGTGCTTTAAAAAAAAAAAAAAAAGTAGTTTCCAAGCTTAAATAGTTGTCTCTATATAGAAGCCACAACTCACAAACCAATGGTGCCCACGTGCCCTTTCTCTTATGCCGGTTTGATCCTGTCTCACTATCTTAAGAATAGATTTTTAAAATTATATATATATATATATATATATATATATATATATATATATATATATATAAAACCTTAATATTCTAACAAATTCATAGTCGAAATAGAATGTGAAATAAAATTGTACCCCTAAAGATGCAAAAAGACCTTTAACATATTGTAGGGACCGAATTTGAGCACTTCTACTATTGAGAGAGTGGACTCAAACCTGGTTGTCCCATTACAATGAATTTGTAGAGACTGGGTTCAAGAACTCGGCCCTAGTAAACGGACAACGCCCAATGTAAAATTCCCCTCCGTTGAAGGCTAGCACACCAGGGTTACCTTCCAAGGTCGCTCCTCGGCACCGAGCCGAGGAGCTTGACAATGGTCTCCCCCCTTCCCCCCTTTCTCCCCTTTATATAGCCCCTTTCCTCACAATCTCTTTCTTTCACATGTTGATCATCCACGCCTCTCTCTTCTGATCACCTGTCCTATCAGTCGTTTTACCAATACTCATTGAGAGTTGCAGCAACCAAGGCTGCCCTGTCCAGAAGTCACATCCCCATTAGTGCGACCAGAGGGTTAGTGAGCGCATTTAGTGCGGAGCTGACAACCTATCTTGGGCTTACTCCCCCACTTAATGTTGGTCTCGGTCCTCCGAGGACAGGGTCATCCTCAGCGGGGCTCCGAGCAACTCAGTTTTTCATACTTCGTCCTTGGGTGCCCCTTTTTCCTCGGCATGGGCCTTGGGCCAGATGTAAAGTGGGCCGGGGTTACCAAGTTCTCAGGCCCCACAATAGCCTTTCAAAATCTTGTTGTCCGTATCCTCGGACGGGGAGGAGGGTTTTGATATAATCAGGCCTTCGTCATGATTCGCCCTACCTCGGCCTACGTCAGCGTTGGAGTCTTTTCACCTACCCAATGCACGTTTCTAGCGCCTCGATATACGGTACGTGCCTGCATTAAATTTTGGTGGCTTCATGCTCCCCACGTCCAACGATGTGATGACAATCAACCGGTGGGGATTTCCTGCCTTTATTGATGGGAAATTTCACCCAATTATTTTTAATTGGAGATATAAATACTTGTTTGAATCACTTTGCCTCCTTATTTGTGCATTTAGGAACTCCGGCACACATACTCTAAATCCAGTCAAATATCCACACCAACCCGCGCTCCTTTCCAGCATAAAAAGCTTGTCTAAGGAGAATTTCCTCATTTCTGTAAGTCTTCTTCTCTCTGTAGCACAAATTTTTCTCTGATTCCTTTCTCTCCTTCGCTCTCTCTCAAGTTTTTTTTGTTGTTGCTAGGGATAGGTAAATTTAAGAAGTTAGTTGAGTCCGAAGAGATGATGGAAAAGTTCATCGCTGATTATGGGATACCCCGCAATATGGGCTTGAGGTATTACGACGAAAGGGATTGGCATATTACGAGGAACGAAGGTGAAGTTGTGATTCCCATAGTCGCCTTCAAAGAGGGAGGCATGAGAATCCCTATGGGGCCAGTGACGAGCGGCTACCACAAGCATTATCGGCTAACTCCCATCCAGTGCGCTGTCAATATGTTTAGGATATTAGGGTGTGTAGACGCCTTGAATGAGAAAATAGGGTTGAGGTTAACCCACCATGACATCAACTGGTGCTATAACCTTCAACACCTGAAGGGTAAGTCGTACTATATGAAGATGAAGGACGATAGGGTTCGGCTTATCCAGTGCCTCCCCAATTCTAGTAAGGGCTTAACTCAGGATTTTCTCATTGTGTCGGGAGAATGGCATGACGGTCTCCATTGCCCTACAGTAGAGGGAGAGCCAAGTAGGGTACTTGGAGTGGGAGAGGATCTAGCTTCTTTTCTTTTTCTTTGTTGTAAGTCTTCCTTATTCAGTTGATGATAGGGGTTTGTTTCTCTTTGTGCAGATTCGCACGCCTTCGTGCGTCATTTTAACCTGGTCAACAAAGGGGACTTGGAAGCAGTTCTCAGGGCGGAGATATTTCTAAACGAGGCTGATAACCAAGTTAGAGCCGCCCACAAGATCCTTGGATACGATCCGACCCAGAAATCATTCTTAGTCCCGAAGCACGTGATTAGAGCTCGTGATCCTCGACTTAGGCAAATCACTGTGGTGGAGGACAGGTTTGCGTTTTCTGAAGGATCCTCTATTCCAGAGGGCGTCCCGTTGGCAGGTTCTTCCTCATCCCATCAAGTGGCAGAGGCCGAGGGAGGGAGTTCGGAGAAAGAGGGAGAGATGGTCGATCTGGGCTAGTCCGAGGACGAATTTGGTGTATTTGACCAAACCCATTAGTCCAAGGGTCCCTCTAGTGACTTGGGGGACCCCCACTTGTCCGAAGCCGGTCTTCAGTCCCCAAAGGTTGGTGCTCAGGCCGAAATGGGGTCCAAGAGACAACCCCAAACCAGCCTGCTTGACTTGCTTGAGGGCAGGCCCGAGAAGGGCATGCTGAGGGAGTCACAGCCCAAGCCTCCTTCATCCGGACCTAAGCTTCCTCCTCCTCTACCCAAGTCTTTGCCTACGCAGACCAGGTCGTCCTCCATTCTGCCAGTCTCGGACTCTCGGCTTAAGTCCTCCGACTCGAAGAAGAAGAGGCCTTCCAAGGGCAAAGACCCAGCGGATGGGAGTAGATCCCATTCTTCTCAAGAGGAAGATGAAGCCCGCCGACCTTCCAAGCAGTTGAGACTTGGTGGTCAGAGTAAAGGGAAAGAAGTCGTGTACCAATCCGAGCCCTAAGCTTGGCTGCCCACTGCCATGCTCCACGGAAAGCCTCTAATGGACGACGCCACCCTCAGGGATTTCCGAGGAGGCGAGGGGGCTCGCGCAGCCGATGCCTTGGAGAGGTCCCTCCTCCTCCCCGTCGACATGGTTGAGTTGGGGGGCATGAAGAGGCAAGAGGTTGCCTGTAACCTCAATAGATACCTAGGTATGGTAGGACCTCTGATACTTGTTATTTTGTTTGGATTTTGTTGCTTAGCACCTCACCTTCTTTCCTTGACGATGCATTTGTTTTGGTTGACAGGCTATCCAGGCTGCTTTTAGGCTGGACGAGGAGGCCGACAGTTAGAGTAAAACTCTAGGGCAGGAGCGCGACAAGTACTTGAAGGCCGCAAGTACCCTTAAGAGATCTGAGGCGGATCTCAAGAAGGCAATCAAAATTCTGGAGGAGATGACGAAGGTTAGAGATAGCGCAGCCTCTAACCTAGCCGATGCCACGAAACAGGCCGAAGACTAGGCAGAGTGCTTGTGGGATGTCGAGGGCCAATGGCAGGCTGCTAAAGAGGACATTGCCGACCTGAAGCAGAAGTTGGCTAAGGAGGTGGAGGTGAAAGGCATTGCCAAGTACGCCAGGGATAAGGCCGTGAGGGTTAAAGAAGAGGCCGTGTTTGCGAGAATAGACGCCGAATGCTCCATAGAGCAAGCGGAGGAAGAGGCCTTCACTGAGAGGGTGGCTAAGACTGAGGTTACCCTTAAGGCCCAGGTCCCTAAAGTATGCAGGCACTTTTGCTCCCAGACTTGGAGTAAGGCCCTCAACCAGGCGAGGGTCGAGGCCTCATCTGACCTTAGGAGGGCGAAAAGAGTGTATTATCCCCCCGCAATTCGCGAGGTTGTCTCCGTCGCTCCTAAGGCGGGCTCTACTCTACAAGGGACAGATGAAGGTCAGACTGATGCTGCCGAGGACACAAATTCAGCTGATGAGCTTCCTGCTGATTCCCAAGGCCTATTCGTTGTCTTTCAGATCCCTCCTCCCAAGGAAGGGTCCTCCAAAGTAGCCCCTCCAAGCCAGGGTCCTGACGTGTCAGTCGAAGCCTCCCGGCAGGCTCCTCAAGACAAGCTATCCACCGAGTTGGGGAAGTAGGCCATCTCTTTGAGCTACCCCATTTTGATGGCCTGGACCACTCTGATTTGTTTTCTTCTTCTTCTTCTTCTTCTTCTTCTTCTTTTTTTTTTTTTTTTTTAATTCCGCTTTTTATCTTGGCGATATTGTAACGAAACTACATACTTTTTTGAAATATATTCAGTTGTTCACTTTTAGTTCATTGATTGATGCTTCCTTTTACTTGTTTTACTTTAATGTTTTGCTCGATGCCTCGGTTCCATCCAGGACTTAGTCTCGTGAGGCAATTGGCTTTCCCTCAAGTTTGAGTCTAAGGGCCATACCACAACTCAGTTCTATCTAACGCTTTCGTTCTTCTGTAAGTAGCTAGTTTCCTCATAGGTTTGAGTCTGTGGACCATGCAAGACCTTGGTTCAGTCTAGAACCCAGGTTCTCCTTACAATGGTTAGTTTCCCCATAGGCTTGAGTCCAAGGACCATGCAAGACCTTGGTTCAGTCTAACGCTTTTGTTCTTTTGTAAGTAGCTAGTTTCCCTATAGGCTTGAGTCCTTGGACCATGCAAGACCTTGGTTCAGTCTAGTACCCAGGTATATTTGGGGTGGTTAGTTTTTCCATAGGCTTGAGTCCAAGGGCCATCCAAGATCTTGGTTCAGTCTAACGTTTTTGTTCTTCTTTAAGTAGCTAGTTTCCTCATAGGCTTAAGTCCTTGGACCATGCAAGACCTTGATTCAGTCTAGTACCCAGGTTCTCCTTGTAGTGGTTAGTTTCTCCATAGGCTTAAGTCCAAGGACCATGCAAGATCTTGGTTCAGTCTAACACTTTTGTTCTTCTGTAAGTAGCTAGTTTCCCCATAGGCTTGAGTACTTAAACCATGCAAGACTTTGGTTCAGTCTAGCACCCAGGTGTTCTTCTGTAAGTAACTAGTTTCACCGAAGGTTTGGGTTCGAGAATCGCGGAAGACCTTGGCTCAGTCTAGCACCTAGGTGTTCTTCTATAAGTAACTAGTTTCACCGAAGGTTTGGGTCCGAGGACCGCGAAAGACCTTGGCTCAATCTAGCACCCAGGTGTTCTTCTATTTGGGGTGAAAGAGTTTATCCTCGGTGCTGGGAAGCTTGTTTTGGCATGATGACGGCCTCGGCCCTACTTCACCTGAAGTGGGCTATTCCTCGGGCTGGACCTTTGACCCCGCGATGCCTTGGGCGGGGGTAGTTTGTACTTCTATTCTTGCGTGTGGCAGTAGCCCCGCCTTCGCTCCAAGTTTCCGCCCTCCTCAATCACGAGGCATCCCACGCCTGTTCGCGTTCCGTGCTTGATGCTTCGATGCGTGAGGCGCGCTCTCATTAATATCCTTGTGGATTAGTGCAGATCCAGAGGTCAATGGCTCCCTTAGAATTCGGTCAGGATTAATGTCGTTGATAATCCTTCTTTCGAATTCCGTGTGGATCAACTCCCACCAACATTCATCTTTTATATAAGGCTCTCTGGGGGGGAACGTCCTTCTGCACTCCACGAACCCCTTAGCTAAATAGGAAACATGGCCCCTCAACTCTCTGAGCCCCTTCAATAACCTCGCCAGGATTGTGATAAGAGTTTGGAGGAATGGAATGGCTTTGGATGGGGGTGGGGGTACGTAGGCCAAAGGTCCTCCTCCCTCGATTGAGAGCCGTTGCGACTGTAGTTCGCGTCAGACTTCCGGCGTGGCAAGGTTTGGGCGTCATCCTGATGTTGTCGTGCATGGCAGTCAGGAGGGAGGCCCATGAGGTACATAATACTTTTCTCTGGGGCGCGTCCATGCCTGCCCTTCAAACTGGCAGTGACTCGCGCTTGGCCTACCCGCTGGTGGAGGTTCGTAAGATTACGTCATGTCCAGTGCCCGGGTGTTGCCGCCTCCAATGGTTAACCCCCATAGGGCTGTGAGAGAATCAAGGGAACGTCATTTGGGGGGGGGGGGGGCCATCAGGCGCTTTTGCATCTGCTCCTCTCTTCGTGCTAGCACCATCCGCACCGGCCTGGGGGTTATTGGTAGCCTTGAAACAAGTTTGCCTCAGCCCCCTTCCCTAAGGTTAACTTTAGAACAAGCCCGTCTGGGCCTCCATTTGTAAAATTAGCTTTAAAACACGCCTGTCTGAGCCTCTGTTTGTATCTTGTACTTATTTTTTGACTAATAAAATGCCGCGATGTTTGTTTCCTTTTCCTATTCTCTGAATCTTTTACTTTTCTGCAATGATTATTTCTTGTGCAAATGCGTCATTGTCGGTTGTTCCTTCTTTCTCTTTCTTTCTTTCTTTTTTTTTTTTTTTTTTTTTATGGGATTTGGGGTCGGTGTCGCCGGTGGTGACGAAAAACTGCCTAACCTCGCACAAGCCCCCAGCGGGGGAATCATTAACCGTTGTGCTTGCTAACGCACTAGTTCTTCCCACAGACGACGCCAATTGTAGGGACCGAATTTGAGCACTTCTACTATTGAGAGAGTGGATTCAAGCCAGGTGGCCCATTACAATGAATTTGTAGAGAGCGGGTTCAAGAACTTAGCCCTAGCAAACGAACAACACCCAATGTAGAATTCCCCTCCTTTAAAGGCTGGCGCACCAGGGTTACCCTCTAAGGTCGCTCCTCGGCACCAAGCCGAGGAGCTTAACAGTGGTCTCCCCCCTTTCTCCCCCCCTTCTCCCCTTTATATAGCCCCTTTCCTCACAATCTCTTTCTTCCACCTGTTGATCATTCACGCCCCTCTCTTCTGACCGTCCGTCCCATCAGCTACTTTACTAGTACTCATTGTGAGTTGTAGCAACCAAGGATGCCCTGTCCAGAAGTCACATCCCCATTAGTGCGGCCAGAGGATTAGGTGAGTGCATTTAGTGCGGAGGTGACAACCTATCCTGGGCTTGCTCCCCCACTTAATGTTGGTCTCGGTCCTCCGAGAACAGGGTCATCCTCAGCGGGGCTCCGAGCAACTCAGTCCTTCATACTTCGTCCTCGGGCGCCCCTTCTTCCTCGGCATTGGCCCTGGGCCGAATGTAAAGTGGGCTAGAGTTACCAAGTTCTCAAGCCCCACACATATTCTAAGAGAATTCATAATTCAAATAAAATGAGAAATAAATATTATAAACCAATTTAAGCTACACATTGACTAGTAGATTGATTTTAGGTCAAGATTAATATTAAATTAGTTGAGTGTGTATTATATAGGTGTGTATCGAGTATCACACCAAGCATATGCTGAATTGATATGAGGTTTATATATAACCATAAAAATTCTAAATTGTGATTAAACTGGTCATTTTATAGACAATTACAAGGAGCCTCGACTATAATTAGATTAACTGTGACAATTACAAGGAGTCTCGACTATAATTATATTTACTATGACTAAAGTAATCCTTTTAGGATATATTGTTGATACATGACTAGGGCTTACCTCATTATTTATAATAACAAAGTATAAAAATTAATTAATGACTTGTTAGATTTTTTTAATTTTTTTTTAGAGAGTTTTAACCTATAACGTCCGCTCCTGATGATAACTTTTTTATCATCAGACCTAGACACCAATTAGTTTTTTAGTGTAGGCGGAAATTCAACCTTAGATTTATTATTCAATTATCAGAGACTTTACTAATTAAGCTAACTGAAACCTACAATGACTTACTAGATTTAAAAAAGAAAAAAAAGAAAAGAAAAAAGAAATAGTACCACATTTTTGTAAATGAGTAGCATCTTTTTTTTCTTCTTCTTCTTCTTCTTCTTCTTCTTCTTCTTATCACTTGCATGTTATACGTAAATTATTAAATCAAAGTGTAAAGAGATGTTGTTAAAAATATATAAATAAATCTTTTTAATAAAAACCATCTTTCCTTTTCAAAAACAAAAACACATTATTTTATCTTGTATGTGAAGAATTAAAGATAGAGACATTGTGGTTCTAGGTTCAGTACACGCCCAAAAAAAAGGAGAGGCTCTTTCATATATATAAATAATTGCCACTCACTGTGGCTGACGCTTGAGCGTACCAGTTATGAATTTTCCCATGTCCTTCGTTCATAAACTTTATTTGATTCGCCATTAGGAAATGATGCATCTACTTCAACAGCACTTGATGAGGAGTTTATTTATAATAAGCAGGCGGCTAAAGATTTAAAGCAAAATGACAAAGTTGTCCAATCTCAAATAATACATATCAATATATATATATATATATATATATATAATAGAGAGAGAGAGAGATTCTATCAAAACGCACATCAGAATATACATGGAGGCTAATATGTCTATATCAGTGTAACTTATATGAGAAGATGAAGATATATTATAAGTAGGTTTTCAATCCTCATGTAAATGCCATGCATATATATATATATATATATAAAAGAATTCCCCCTCTTTGGACTAGATTTTTATGTAGTTCATAAATATCCTTAAATCTTATGTTTAACGAAAAAAAAAAAAAAAAAAAAAAAAAAAAAAAAATTGAGTACAACTTGGTAAAAATATATTTCTAATTCCATTTAAAATTCCTTCAAAATAGGACACGCTCCTACTAATCTATGTCTTAAAAAAAATTATCCAAAATTTTTAAATAAAATTATGACACTAGACCCAAAAAAAAAAAAAATCTCATTGCATAGCGTATATGATGAGGCTAGTATATATATATGTGTGTGTGTGCGCGCTTGCACGCATTAGTGCGTGTGTGGGTGTTAGTGCAACTTTCAAATATCTTTCAAGTTCATAATGAGTATTGGTTTTCTAATTGTGCTTGCTTGACTGGTTGAATTGGATCTTCATTTTTTTTAAGAGACTAGGGAGTAAATAATTATGTATTGTTAAAGACTAAGAAGTCTGTTTTAAAAATAGGACCGGACTAGCCGGTTTAACTAGTTGAACTAGTCCGATAAAAACCGAAAACCAAACTCTTTTTTGGTTTTTTGACCGTTTTGAATTTTAAAACCATTAAGAACCAATGGTTTATCACACTTTAAAAAAATAAAAATGATTTTTGGGAAAAGGAGGAATTGAGCCATGAATGTCTTTTTTTTGGAAACACTAGAATTGCTAGTTGATTTACCAAACTCTCACACTTCTTGAAACTTAAAAAATTAATTTGTGGTACATAATTTGCCAGCATTTTTTTTTTTTGGTCTTAAATTTAAAGTTCTATTGCCTTAGGTCAAGAGTCTTATGTTTTTTATGATATTTCTTAATTCTTCAACAAAAGAGAATTTGGATTTGATTTCTCCTTTTCTCACTTATTATGAGAGAGAGAGAAAGCTTGAAAATATAAAATGGTTTTACTTAGGGTCCATTTGAGAACAGCTTATATAGTTGAAATTGAAAACTTTTTTACTAAAAGTACTGTATATAAAGGTAAAAGTTAATTGAAATAGTATAGCGAAACCCATGAATAGTGCCAAAAATTGCAGCGAACGCACACTTAATAAATAATAAATTAAAATATTTGTGGTATCATATAAAAGTAAAATACATTCGAATTGAATTTTATATATTAAGACACAATAATTATAAGGACAATCAATTTAAAATTAGAGTGCATTTAATATTTAAAGACATTTGCATCAAATAACTATTAGAATGACACTTGACACAAAATTGGAATGCAATTAGAATATAATTTAGATTATTGATTGAGATTCATCTTTAATATATTATATATGATATGATAATGATACAACGTATTTATCATTGCCACACATATGTGTGATAAAATAGATGGTGAATTAAAGAATTCAAAATTTCAAAGTGTACTTGAATTTGATCATTTTGATGGAAAGATCATGAAGTCCTTGATACAATACCTAACCTAGAAATTGTGTAGTTGGTTTAATATGAGAACATCATCTATTGGTGGGTCGGGTTGGGTTGGGTCAAGTTTGGCGAGTTGGGTTGGGTTACAAATGATTTTTTTTTTTTTTTTTTTTTTTATAGCGGGTCGGGTTGGATTTGGGTCATCAAATTACAAACCTGCCAAACTCGACCTGACCCACCCATATTTAATATATATTTAAAATATATTATATATTTAATAATTTAAAAAAAAAATTAGATGTAGGGCGCTTATATATATTTAAATATATATTATATATTTAATAATTAAAAAAAAAAACCAGCTATAAAGCAGCATTTTCTCGATACCTCATACTAATACTAATTTAATATATATATATATATATATATATAATATTATATAATTAATAAATTTTTATAAATAACCAGTTCTTCTTATTCTATATAAAAGTCAATTAGTTCACAAAAATCCTAATAAATTACTATTTTTGTTTAGTCATTAGTGTTGTTTGCCTTTAAGGAGTTACATTAATACTAATCTTTAGGTTTTTTTTTAATATATTAATATTTATTTTTTTTATACTCAATTTAATAATAATAATAAAAAAATTTGTCAAACCCGTGAATTCAACTTGACCCAACCTGATCTATGTGATGGATTGGATTGGGTTAAAGTTTTTTTAATCCACCATAATGGGTTTGAGTTAAAAAATTCCCTCAACCCGACGTAATCGGACCTATACACACCCTTATATGATACACTTTTGGTTTGATTGGATGGTGATTGAAGGAAGGGAAGTAGAGTAGACACATATCATGCATAAGTCTTAGCAAAACCAACGTCCAAGATGACTTGACATAATTTAATTCAAGGAGTGATGGATCTGCTTCTGTGCTAGATACCTACAATTTTCATGCATATTTATTGTTTCCCAAATTCTGGTCATAGAGATTCGACAGCCCCAGCCCCACCCTAATAAATTTGTATACAACTTCCAATTGGGCATTATAAATAGGGAAACGTTAGAATCTCTTCAAACTTATTCTATATATTTTTATTAAATGTGAATTTTAAAAATCTAATTGTTAGATTGTATATTTTTATTATATCTTCTATATTTGAAATTTTTTAAGAAAAAAAAATTAATAACTATGTCATCAACAATATATTTAATTTTCAAGTTTTTATAGTAAAAAACTATACAAAAATAAATAAATTTATTGATAGAATAATAAATAACTTTCAATTTAAACGAAATTTGACATGTGTGTTAAGAATAAAAGAAACATACAATATAACGATTAATTTACTAAAAATCATATTTAATAAAATGATATAATTAAGAAGGATTTCCCTTCAAATTAATTTGGAAAGAAACTTTCTCCCGAAGATTAAATACAAATAAATCAAATGTTAGGATTTATAAAACACTCAAGTCTCAAGCAAAGTTACAATCTATTGACATAATTTCAAATGAAAAGGACTTGTTCAACAGTGGTCGGTAGTAGTGGTCCAGTTTATCATTTATTATCAGTGACTGTTGGAGACATAATGTGCCCGTACGTATCACTATTCATTTCAACACAAAACTGAAATTTCGAAATAAAGAAACCGTAACGATGAAGAGATGGTGGAGAAATTGATTCGCAGAATTGGATTTTCCAATGAAAAGACATCGTGAATTGGATTTTTATTTTTATTTTTTCCCTTTTTGTTTAACGACCATACTTGGTTTGTGTTTCTTTTTCTACAAACTTTGATATCTACTTAATCCAAGAGTTGAATATGGATGAATAGTTTACCAAAAAAAAAAACACCAAATATGAATGAATCAGGATTTTGTTCATACTTGAAATTTGCACGGCTATTGACAATGGGGAGAAAGAGAGAGGGGTTGAAAAAAAAAAAAGATTTAACTATATATTACAACTAGATAAAGAAGATTTTTATTTTTTAAGAAAAATTTTAACTTATGACATTCGCTCATGATAATAACTCTTTATTATCAGAACAAAACACTAATTGGTTTTTAGTGAAGACAGAGATTAAATCTCAGATATTTTATTTAACTATTAGAGACTTTACCAATAAAGCCAACTGAAACCCACAGATATGAATATCTATGTATACCATTTTCCACAACTTTTATGTATTTATATGGTTTTGAAATGACTGTAGAACTTGTAAATCCATAAAATCCCAACCCATGTGTAGTAGAACGGTAGAACCTCAACCTCTTTTAAGTAAGACAAAAATACTAGTTAAATTATAAAGGTGTATTAGTGGTACACAATTGCTGAATGTCACATAAATAGTCAAAATACATACATTGAGGGCATTACCAAGTACAAAAAAATATGAGAAATGTGTCTGCCAATGGAAGCTAGGCAATTTGCAGATTTATCCTGGTTGTTGGTATGTAGGCTCGTGTTGTAAGCACAATAGTGATATTCACTCAAATAATGGATCGTATCATGAATGATTTGTGAAATTGGTGTTTCTTTGTTGTTGATGATAATACGATAATTAGGTACATGGAGATTTAAAGTTTAAACTTTAAAATTCTCTATTAGAAATACCAAAAAGTATTAACTAGTTAAACGATAGGACTTTTATCATAAAATAGTCAAACAATAATAGCCAAGGAAGAGCAAATGAATGACAAGTGTTTTCCATATAGAATAATTGGGTAAAGTCGGGAAGGCTAGTAACTGGTGCCAAACCAGTTGTACCCTATAGCAATCTCTTGTATTATTGAAAAAAAAAAAAAAAAAAGAAAGAAAGAAAGGAAGAAGCAGCAATCTCAAAGTATAAATTGGGATTTCTAGAGAGTTACATCAAGGAAAATTGTGAAAATTAGGTGGAATTGTGATAGATGACTTTTCTGGGAATTGGGAATACAATCACAATTTAGGTTCTTTGTAATTGCTATTAAGCCCCTTAATAAATCTAATATTTGTCAAATCTAAGACTCAATTCACACTTACACAACATACATTCAATTAATATCCAAATAAATTTGGGACATTACAAATGTAATCTCTTTATTTCAAAGGACCTACAAATAAGGTTTTTAGAGGGCCAACCAAAAGCAAATTGTTGATCCATTCCCAACAGACCATTTAGAAGTAACTCTTTAGCCTGAAGAAAGAGATTTTCAAGTCATTGATGAGTTAACTTAAGGGTAGATGACGCTTGTAATAAAAAGTTAATTTTGAGGAAATATTAAGTGATATCTAGGGTCAATTTGTATGCAAATCTCATTTTGAGAATAAAAAATTGATCATCATTGCAAAGAGGCACCCCACAAGATTTCGATGGATTTAGAGGTCACATGAATTGCAATGGCGTCCCTGAGTCCAACATTGACAATCTTCATATGTGTCCATAGACAGGACAAATTTGCTTATCTTGCATTTATTTGTCTAATATCTTGTGCTTTTCGTCCACCTAACCACTAAGAAGTGCTCCTTAATCATGGATGGGAGCAAAATTAGAAAATTTTGCACCGCGTTAAACATAATCACACATGCACATATGACATATATGAGAAAGAGAAGAGAAAGGATCTAGTGAGCCTAGCGTATATGCCCTATGTGAGTCTCACAGGTTATAGGGCCCACATATTAGTCCCACAAAAGGCGTATACACCTAGCTCATACAAAATTTTCTCATGAGGGAGAAATTGTAAATCATAAGTGAAATTTGACAAGGAAAAAAAAATGTAAGTGAAAAACTTCATTTTTTGAAAGGTACAAAACTAACTCAACAGGGAATTTGGTTCATTTTCTATTTTGTCAAATATAATCATTTTATTTGATAATATATAAAGTTGTCAAGGTTGATGTGTGGAAAGGCTAAGTCAAAAGAATTCCCATAAATTGTAAAATGTTTGATCTTCCCCCCAAAGTCCCTGTCAATTCCAAAAGAGGATTACCATAAATTCATTCTCTTTTATCTCCATCTTCCTTGACAACATTTGGAGAATTCAAAACCAATCTATTTTTGCAGGTCTCATTCTTAACTCAAAGAAAGCAGCAGCAGATATAAATAGAGAATATCAAGAACACCTAGCGGCTTAGACAACCCTCAGGTCCTCCATATCTACCAAGTGGATGCCACCTCCTCTAGTTTGGGTCATTATTAATTTTGACGTGGCCATCAGAAACTCATTTTCCATTGCAACTATTGTTAGTAGGAATGATCTTGGAGATGTCATTTTTGCCCACACCTCATTGTTGCCTCCCTCCGATCCTCTTAGCATTAAATTTGACTACTGATCATCATAATCTCACATTTGTCCTGTTTGAAGGGAATTCACAATCTGCAGTCCCCTCCACCCATTATTCCAGATTTCTTGTTGAATGAAATGCATATTGTTTCTTCATCTTTAAAATCCGTTTTGAGTTGGGAATTTTGTTTTGTAATTTGTATCCAGGGAACCTTAATTGCTTTTCTCACAATTTAGCTTGTTAGACTTTTTTTTTTCTTTTGGTAAATGGGATTCTTCCTTATTGGTTTCTTATCCAGAATTTAGAGATATGCATTGGCCAAAAGTCAAAAAATGAAGCAACAAGCTTTCGCAGGCTAAAAAGGGGTTCAATCATGACTTCAACAACATAGAGCATAGCAAATAGGGTTCCATTTGTGTGAAATCGGCCAGCATGTGACTCCCTTCAAGGAGCCCTAGCCCACTTAGCAAAATTTCATACTTTCGGTCCATAAAAAAACCAAAATAGACTCAATCTTACCCTCCAAATCACGCTTTGTTAAATCCCGTTAAGGTTGCATAGGCTTGAAGCATGCATAGATTTTTTTTTTTTTTTTTTTTAAAATACAAACTATGCATGTGTAATCTGCCAAAATTAATTGGTTTTGCTTGCACCGGGCTTGTAAAAAAAATTTATAGTCAAAATGATAACATATATCTGATTTCTTTTTTCTTTTTATAAATATAATATAATTTCAACATATTTCAACATTTATCTAACGTATTAATAAAACATTCAGTATTTTGGGAGCCATGTATCAATGTGGTCCGCCTCATGATCACAGGACTCCCTGCTCTTTGTAAATCACATTGCAAGAAAGCGAAGGAAAAACTTGATTAATTCTGAATCCTCCAAAAGATATTTATGATTGAGATGTAGCCAAAAAGGATACGAAGAAAAAGAAAAGATTGAGGCATTGATTTTACATCATGTAACTTTTTCAATAAACAGATTTTAGGTAAAATTTCTTAAACGCTGTACACTATGTTTTTCAATACAACATAATAAATATTTTCTTTTGTAATGAAAATTATATTCAACAATGTTGTTATATGTTAAATTTAACTGAGAAGTTTAAGGTGTAATACCTAATAAACCATACCTTAGTTTTAGCCAAGAATAAAATGTTGTATGACGTTACTGCATAAACGTATCTGAAACCATATTAGAGGTGGTGTGTTTGGATTGAGCTTATTGTTGCTGAAACTGAAAACTGAAAACTGAAAACTGAAAACACTGTAGCAAAATAATTTTTAAATGTGTGAATAGTACCGTGGGACCCATTTTTAATATTTTTTTAGTGCGTGAACAGTGCCAAACAGTACGTGAACAGTGTTTTTTGTCGGTGAACAGTAAAATCATGTGATTTTACTGTTCACTTTCCGAAAAAAAAAAAAAAAAAAAAAAAAAAAAAAAAGAGAAAAACGCAGCTGGCCCAAACGCAGACGTTGAGGCCAAACGGTCTCCTTATAGGGCTTCTCATTTTCCTTTTTCTTCCTCTTTGTTTTTTTACTATTTTAATTTTATCTAAGTTTTTGTTCAAATTGGACTTCCTATACTTGATAATGCATGCCTCATCTATACCAAAGTTGGTATAAACCATTTTCAAGGATCTCTCTCTCATTTCACTTAGATGGAAATTTGGGTGGTTATTATTATATGGGTCATTTTGGAACGAATAAAGTGAACTTTAACTAATTTTTAGAAAGCTGAACAGTGGGCTTATATTTATCTTATATATGCATTCACACAGGCACAGCTGTTATTCATTTGGACAAAGATGATTTCTTTTGGGGGAAAAGCCCCTTTTAAACTCCATAAAAAATAAAAAATAAAAAATAAATAAAAAATAAAAATAAAAATAAAAATTTTCTTGTTCTAAGTTCAACTCCTTTAGTCATTATATCAGCAATAGTGCATGTTGGATAAATCTGGTAAACACAGAAACAAACCAATCCTGTAACATCAAAGTCTAGTTGGCCTTCTCACAGCATCTTCATCATAATTCTTCTACACTTAAAACAATAATAAACAAATTTTAAATTATAATTTAATCAAAAGATTATTATATTAACCACATTACAAATATTAAATTGTTTGTTATTGTATCTTACATGAGAGGTATTAAATATATGGTTTGTCTTTGGTGAAGATTCAGAAGATGCAAGGAATTATTACACACACAAACAAAAACAAAAAAAAAAAAAAAATGTAATAAAATAAAATAAATTAGAGGGCTAAAACAAAACAACCAGCCAACCAGGTTGCGTTACATACCACGTTTCTCTCTCTAAATACCAGTATTTAGGGCCTTTGTGTTCCTCGTAGTGCTTTTTTCCTTAATATCTTCATCTTTCAGGTTACAACTTTTTAGTTCCATGGCTTCCCTTCTTTTCCTCTCTTTCACCACCTTTTTCTCTTCAACTTCAACACCTTTTCTATAAAGCTTTTATCTTCTCTTTAAGTCATACTTTGTATTTGAATCATTTTAGTGTGTGTTTTTTCCTGAAAGGTGTCCTGGACCCTCGTAATTGAGGCTGTTTGGTTTGTACCTATTTAAATCCCATATGTTACAAGGGGTTTGGTTATTGAAACTAAGGCTTACTTTGGATATCACAGCTTAGCTTGTTCTGAAACTGAGGTTTCAGATAACAAAGCAAATAGGGTTTTTGCTTCTTAGGAAATGGAAAACTTTTCTGGGGTTTGTAAGGAAGAGGAACAGATGGATTTGCCACCCGGGTTTCGATTCCATCCAACTGATGAAGAGCTTATTAGTCATTACTTGTACGAGAAAGTTATTGATACTAGCTTCTCTGCTAGAGCTATTGGAGAGGTGGATTTGAACAGGTCTGAGCCTTGGGAATTGCCATGTAAGTTTCCAAAAAAAAAAAATTCTTTAGTTTTCTTTTTTGTAATTTTTTCCCTTGTGTATCTCAGTTTCTTTTTGTGAGAATTGCAAGGACCTGAGATGTTTATTTGGATCAAATTTTGATTTTGATTTTGATTTTGTTTTTGTTTTGTGTTTGGATGAAGGGAAAGCGAAAATGGGAGAGAAAGAGTGGTACTTTTTCTGTGTGAGGGACAGAAAATACCCAACTGGTTTGAGGACTAATAGGGCTACAGAAGCTGGTTATTGGAAAGCCACTGGAAAAGATAAGGAAATATACAGAGGAAAATCACTGGTTGGGATGAAGAAAACCCTTGTTTTCTACAAGGGTAGAGCCCCAAAAGGAGAGAAAACCAACTGGGTCATGCATGAGTACAGATTGGAGGGTAAATTGTCAGTGCACAATCTCCCCAAAACTGCAAGGGTACAATACTCACTATTTTACCTCTTGTTTTATACTCTGGGTTTGCTCTGTTTTTATAATCTGTTTTCCCCTGTTTTTTTTCACTCTGTTTATCCTCTGCTTTACCTGAAACTAATGGATTTTTGTTCTTGAAAATGCAGAATGAATGGGTTATAAGTAGGATATTTCAAAAGACTTCTGGGGGGAAGAAAATCCATATTAGTGGGATAGTGAGACTGGAGACTGAATTGGATCCTTCAAATCTTCCACCATTAATGGATTCTTCTCCATATACAGGCAAGACCCAATCTGTTTCTGAATCGGCTTACGTGCCCTGCTTCTCCAACTTCATGGATGCTCAAGGAAACCAAGAAGGAATGATTAATTCCCTCAACAATTCTCTTTCTGGAGTTTCCTCGTATCGCACCAATATTCTTCCAAGAATCCCAATTTCAAGTTCCCTCTACTCTGCTCAAACCATTCCACTCTCTGCCAATCAACAATTCCCTGGCTCTGTTGCAATGCAAGACCACTCAATTCTTAGAGCCTTGCTTGGGAATCAAGGCTCAAACTTGAGGCAGAGTTTCAAAACAGAGAGGGAGATGGTTAATGTCTCCCATGAGACGGCTATGACAACTGACATGAACACCGAAATCTCTTCGGTCGTATCACATCTCGAAATGGGTAGGAGGCCATTTGATAATCAAGAGGCCCCATCAACCTCAGCTGGGCCAGTAGACCTTGACAATTTGTGGAGTTATTGAAACCCAAAATGACAGGGCATTAGAAGAAGATGAAATTTAAGGTAAAAAAAAGAAAAAGAAAAAAAAAAAAAAAAAGGGAGTGCAACTTCCATTACCACTATATGTTGCTTTGGATTGATGTGTGGATCTGTGTATAAATTTTCTGAATCCTTAAGGAAGGGAAAAACATATGCTATGTTTTGTAAGATATTATATTCCCTTTTCAAGTGCTTTCTTTTTTGAATATGTTGTGGGTGTTTTTTTTTTTTTTTTTTTTTTTTTTTATTAATTGGGGTAAATTATTAAATCATTGTAGTTAATTTGCTTGGATGTAAAATTGTTGACATAAGAGAATGATTCAGTTGTTGGCTAGGTGATCTTATTTTGTATAATCTACTAAAAAAATTGAGAAAAATTAATAGAATTGCATTCAGTCCATTGGACACTGGTGCTGACATAACTGAGGACCTGAGCTTTATTCTAAGAAATTTTTTTATAATCATCAAATTTGGAATTATATAATTCTTGGATATGGTGGTACTCAGATGAATATGCCTTTGACAATTGATTTCACTCTTAACCCCGTGCACGCGCAGAATGCGATGGACACACAAACATTAAAAAATGCATTTGTACTTATCCGCTGTTGAGTTTCATGTACAATCATTACATACAAGTCAAGATGGAAAACTCCCTTTGCCTTTTCACCATGGTTCATGCATTTTTTTATATACTCATGAAGTTTATCTGTAACATTGTCTATCAAATTACCCGTCAAAATGTTTTGTAGCTTAACTAAAACCTCTTGGTGGATACAGGGTTTAAATCATTCCTTTTTTGTTATTGTAACTATCAATTTATGAAGAAAAAAAAAAGTTTAGATAACCCCTCATCTCCATCCCTCGGACTCCAAAACTCCAATTTCAAACCAGGAAAGAACAAAACTCTAGTACAAGCAAGAGTGGGCTCTTGGGCCTATTACATTGAGCTAATATGTCTAATTTATATCTCTAACAAAAACAAAAAACAAAAAGAAAAACAAATACTTGTTTGCCAAATAGTTTTGAAACAAATATGTTGGTTTATATAAGAAAGTGTTTTCACTGTCTAACCGAACAACAGTTTGATGGTTTTGGAGTCGTTATAAGTTCAACAATAATGTCAAAGATGTGCAATTTTAATTTCATATATATGAAATAAAGTCATGGAGGCTTTGTTGCAGAACTAGATTGAGCTTGAACACAATTATAGAATAACATTAGAAGGGAAAAAATATATATTTTTGGTTATAATATTAAAATAATGACTAAAATTTAAAGTCTTCTTCTTCTTATTTTTTCCCAATTCTCTTGTTCATTCTTTCAAAATATATTAATATTCATCATGGTTGTGTTTGGATTTTATAATATAAAATTTTAGACATTTGAATAACAATTGTTAGTATAAATTATTAAATATAAATTTAACAACACATGATGATGATTTGAGCTAGCTTCGAAGATTTTACTCAAATAAGAACCCTTATTATGAGGATTTGAAAAAATATTCAATACTTAATCATATTAAATAGACATATTAATAAAACTTAAACCCAATTATACATTTCATCTATTAAAAAAAAAAACTTGTCATTTCATAGTTTATTTATATAATTTCGACTAAAAATTAGAATCTAAATCAATCTTCTTAATAAAGACTTGTACCCATATAAATCACAAATTCATTTGGCATGATGTAAAGAACATATAAAGAATATGATACAAAAATATATCAAATTTTTCTACATGAGGAAATTTCGCCTTTGTGTCAATGTGTTGCCACTTCGTTTTATTCTCATTCAATTCATTCTTTCTATCTGTCCATTCATCCATTTTGGATTCTAAGCTGTATAGCATGATGTGAGAATATATTATATATATATATATATTTATATATTTATATAATATATTCTTATATATCATGGTTTTTTTTTTACTTACAAACCATGTGGTGCTTTTGTATCTAGCACATGATAAAATATGTCAGCCTTGAACAATTTGAGTCCTGCACGACATAGTCCTAAGCTACATGAAATTGGAGCATTTTTGTCGTTTACAAATTTTGTTGCATTTATCCTTTTTGACAGCAAATTTATATTATAAAAACTTTCCCTATTATCTTCTCCCTTTAAAATAATCCACAAATCAAACTACCCAAATCAACTTTATACCCAGTTCCCCATATTAAGGAACAGTTCTTACCGACTATTCTTATTAAGGGTTTGGAATATTCTCTTTGGTCAAAGCATACAGCTCTATATATTATTCATAAAACAAGTATCACAAAATGTTATCATCACACTATTGTGAATTCTACATCTTTGAATAATTTTAGTATGTTTTAGAAAGAAAAAAAACAAGTTTAAGTTCTTAGGTCTTAGGTTTTACTACAATCTGGCCTGACAATTAAAATTTGAGTTAGATAAACTAAATTGATTCTAAAATGTAACATAAGAAAAGTAAAAAGTTGGGATCACAAAAAAAAATTCACAATAATTTCATAAAACCTCTCATTCTACCTATTAGCTCACACTTAGACCCACCACAAGATATAATTATATTTTGGGCAAAATACAAAACAATTCTGAGTTTTGGGTTAATACAAAGTACTATCATGCTCTTTTTCCTTTCAAAAATTTGTCTTAACTACACAAATCTCACATTACTATAGCATAGCAATTATAAATGCAAGGTTATCCCAAAAAAAAAAAGTAATTATAAATGCAAGGAAGTATTTAGGTAGCCAATTGAGAATAAATAACAATTAAATATATCAAAGGAATCGGAAGTAGGTTACTTAATTAGGTGAAGTATATGGTACGGGACATATGTTTGTATCTTAAAGTATTCCACGCGCTAATAAACTGAATACAATTCATATCCACAAATTTATATATGCAATAGAGTATCTACTCTTAATTTTTTTTTTTTTTTAATGACTCACGTGTGAAGTAAATTCTAGAAAAATTTAATGATGTTGTGAATTTTTGTTACGAACATAGCTTTACACATGTAACATAGATAACATAAGAAATTCTTTGAAAAGTTGAACCTTTATTAGCCTCTAATCACATTTAATTCTGTTTAACTGACAACAAATTTTGAGACCATAATACAAGTCCTTAGTGGGCCCTTTAGTCATTAACTTAACATGTGAACTAATCTTTAACGCGTTTTTGTATATCCCATCACGTCTACTCAAGTTTATAAAGTTTAGAGAGAACTTTGAAATTATATACGGGAGAGTTGTGTCAATTGCCGTGGTAGTAGACTTAGTCTATTACCATAGCCCATAAGTTGGTCTTAATCATTAGAATTATTGACCGCAAAGTTATAGTTGTTAAAGAATGGTAATGGGTGGTGGTTTAAAGTTGATATTTATTATTAAATAGTTCAAATATATATTTTTTCCTCTTTTTTTATAAATATCTTATTAGAGATGAAAAGGTTAAAAATAATAAATAAATAAAAATGCCCTGCACTTGGATTAGGAAACAAAACAAATGGTACGGAAACAGAAACAACGACTGATCAGTTTGACAAGTTATTATTATTATTATTACTGAATATAGGTCTGTGGCACTATTTTATTAACCAACTTCTATAACTTGTCCAAGAAATCAAAGAGCACAATTTTTTGTGCCACAACTTTAATTTGACAAGCGGTAAAAAATAAAGTAGAGAGTTTGTGTAAAAGTACTAAACAATTAATTAATTTGCTATGTAAGATAATCGTAACCCTAAAAGTATTCTAACTTACTATCTTAAAAAAATTGTAAAATATGTTGTAAATTTTGTTGTAACTCTAGACTTATTGTTTGGCCAAAAAATAAATCTAGAATCATAACATTTTGTGCCACATCTTTACCATAACTATGATGTGGCAAACGAGAAAGTGACAATAAACTAATTACAATATGCCACATAAAATAGTTGTAAAAAATAATGTGATAAATGTAATGATTCTGGAATTACTATAACTTGCAACCTTAGACAATTTTGAAATAAATTGGGGCTCTAGGCTTAGAAAAATGCTAGCACTACAACAAAGTTCACAACTTTTGTTACATAGCAAGTTATGGCAAAAGTTGTGAACTTTGCTATAATTTTAACATTGTTTTTAAGCTTATTAATAAATCAATTAGGGTAATTATGTCGAGTAATGTTAAAGCCAAAACTTTTAAAACAACTTTGTCATAATTAGTCCATGTGTCGAGTTAGGAGTGGTAAAAGTGTAGAGTTACACAAACCCACCACTTTTTTTATTTTTTTGTAAACAAAAATTAGAGATTAGTTAGATTTCGCCTAGCCCTTGGGCTTGGGCAAGACACTAGGGTTAAAACTCATCCTTTTTGGATGCAGCCAATTATTATGAATAATCAACGAACTTTTGTTGACAATAGAACTCGAACCTAAATGAGTTAAAAAAAATACTTATTTCTTATCCGTTGAGCCAAGTCTCCGTTGACACAGACTCACCACTTTTATTCCAACGTTCGTAACTTTCCAGGCTGTACAAAAATTATGGCAAAAGTTGTGTTGACAGCCGTTTTGAATAATGTTTGAATAATGTTATATCTGCCGTCCTATATTGATGAGGTTGGAAGTAGTAGGAGAGGGTTAGGCCTGTCTAACGGTCGACACGTAAGAGGGAAGGGTCCACTCTCTGATTCCCGCGCTTGCGAGACACGCGGTTTATTAGTTTTTATTATATTTGTTTTTTTCTCTGACGTCATGAAATGCCCTACGTACACGACCTCTTGTCCATTCACAAAGAGCTACGTGCGACGTGTCCTTGTCTTTGGGTGGGTCCCAAGTCCCAACCCATCTATATCTATATCAGTATGCACGCTCGTCGTGGAAACGAGAAAAGACAATAAACAAAAACAAAGTCCTAAATAGTATTTCGAAATGGCCCACAACCGAATGTTCTTTTACGTCTTCTCAATTTTGATTTGAGAGAGAGAGAGAGAGAGAGAAAAATTTCACAACTTTAAAACCCTTCCTCTTTTTTCTTTTTCTTTTTAAAATTTTATTTTGCATCAAGATGTAATTATATTATTATTTTTTTTTTGAGAATCAATATGTAATTATATTAGAGTATATACTTAAAAAAAGGTATATGATAAGATTTGTGATATATGGTATGATTTCGTAATGTTTGTGATATTAATTAATGTTTCTTTTAGGTATAGACACTAGACAGAATTCAAGTCTAAAATTTTTAATCAATTCTTTTAAGTATAATTAATAATTTAAAGTATTTACTTGTGTATTAAATGTATAGGTAAGATATTTTTTTTAATTATCTTATAAGATAATATTAAATGGATGATTGATTATCTGCTGACTTCTTTAATTCTCATTATGAATTTGATTACGAAATGTTAGTATATGTGTCAAATGTTTGATTTGAGGCCTTATTAGTATTAGAGTTTCACATGGCACTAATTGTGTTGTTTGAAAAATTCATTATTATTAGGTAACCATATGATTAAGAAAGATAGGGTTTCATAATTACGTGTACCGTGCGATCAAAAAACGTTGTATTCATAGCGTTGAAAATGTTAATGTTTTTGGGGTGGAAAGAAGTGATATTCTTCCTAATTAAACTTTCAAAATAGCTATTTTTGTATGCATGATGTTACATAAATGAATGAATTTGAAGACAATAATAGTTTCCTTAGAATAAAATATGGTGAGGGGTCAAGCTTATCTCCAATTTTCTTATTAAGTAAAGTTCATTTTCCCCCTCCAATCTACATGAAGGAGTAAAATAAGGATGGGAGACTACAAACTTTTATCATTATTCCCTTACAAAGTCTGAATGTGGATTATCATACTTTCCGTTTAGTACAAAAATTTTGCAAAATTTGTCACACCTCATTGTGCATTTTGCTGAGGCTACGCGCATTATAAAAGTAACAATCTTGTCTTTTAAAACTGCAATTCTGTTGAAATGTGAAATGTAATTACTGTGACCTATCTTTTTGGTCAATTTAGATAAAAAAGATCAGTTGGTGTGTGAGCCACCTCTGTTTGACTTTGATATGTGTAATAGTGCTAATTCTTGAAGGGAAACTTTTACAACAAGAAAGTTTACCAAAGTTATAATTTATAAGGCTCATATATCAGTCTCATAAAGGGCGTATACGCTCGACTCACTATATACTTTTCTCTTATCCTGACGTCCATGACACTTTACCCTAACACTCTTTGGACATTTTTGTCACGATAAAAAACCAGTGTTCATTTTTTAAGTATATAAAGGAAAAATTAATATTGTTATGACTTATAAGTTATGAAAATTTGCAAAAGAAAATTAAAATAAACAACATCAGGAGAGAAAGAGAGTCATTGGCACTACCTAACTAACATCACTATATACTTTTCTTTTATCCTGACGTCCATGACACTTTATCCTAACACTTTTTGGACATTTTTGTCACGATAAAACCCTAGTGTTCATTTTTAAAGTATATAAAGGAAAAATTAATATTGTTATGAGTTATGAAAAATTGCAAAAGAAAATTAAAATAAACAACATCAGGAGAGAGAGAGTCATTGGCACTATATAACTAACATCATTTTTACGTTTTTTTTTTTTGTTTTTTTGCTTTTTTTTTTTTTTTCAGAATGTGTAAGGGGCTGAAATGCAAAATGAAGTTTCAGTTAAAATTTAAACGAAACATTATCTTGAAATTGAGCTGTAAACTTAGCAATCCTTTTTTGATAAACTTGGCAATCTATAAGTTGTTGAGATATGGCCAAGAATTTGTGATGAGGCAGATATATATATATATTTTGGTTCAAACGTCTAATTTTATATATATATATATATATATATATATATATATATATAAGAAAGGGATTTAATTTTATCTTGTATAAAAAAATGACAAAAAATTGGTGTGTATTTTTTTTTTTTTTTTAGAGGAAGCGATAAGTAGACTTTATTCATTCAATATCATGCTATACAGGGGGAAAGATAAAAGAAGCTAAAAAAAAAATGGTGTTTGTTATTCTAAATTATAAACAATTTTTTTGGTAAATAAAAAAATAGTTAAGAGGGGGACGACCAGTGTCATACTCATAAAACTAAGCACTATTTTCTTTGTGGAAACTGGAAAGTAGTGGTTATGACTTATGAGGCTGAGTAGGATCTTTTTGTGTATGTTTTCTCCTAACCTTATCCCATCATTTGGATGGCAATTTAAAATTTTAGTCTATAGTTTGGGATCTGGGAGAAGATTTGTGGAGTCGACTTTAGTATGGTTTTGCTTTGAACAATTTTGTTTAACACCGTGACAGTGACTACCAGTTATTTCGGCAAATAGAGTTTTCTCTAGTGCTGGTTTATTCTTAAGTAATTTATTGATTTAAAAATAATAATTAATCAGTTTCAACACTAATAAGAATATAATTTTTTAAGTAATATCCTAACATGAATTTTGTACTAACTAATAAATAACTTAACTAAACATGTCAATACTTTCTTTTTTGATAATTCAATAATTGGGATGAGAAAATTTAAAATATAATCCAATTAAAAAATGTATGGTTCCAATAATTGTTCTCTCTCTCTCAAATTGACAAATTGTGGTTTTATCTTTTAACAATGCTACATACACCATTTTTAAAAGTATTAACCGTCAAGTTATTATTATTTTTACATGGACCTTGATAGGTCAAGAATGTATTGACCATTGTGATAGATTAACCAATTAATTAACCAAGTTAATTAATTAATTCAATTTGCATGCAATAAACGTGGTAGCACAAACAAATCACCAAATAACTAAATGCAGCGAAGATTAAATTGACACAGTAATTTGTTTATGAATGGGGAAAACCTATACGGCAAAAACTCCATCGGGTGATTTTAAGGTCATCACTCTCGAGAATTCATCATTATCACAACAAGCGGTTACAAGTACGTTATACCAACTTACAGTTGAACCCTTACTCCAGTACCTAATTGGATTTGTTCTGTAGTGAAAATCTCTCCTTTCAATGCACGGCTCCTAGTATGTGACTAACTAATTCGATAAGCGGATCCTAGTATGGGGCTTACACCAACTTGAGAAAGATATTGGCTGCAAAGTTTTTCAATTCATCAATACGATGAAGATCACGAAACTCCTTGGCTACAAAACTCTACGGTGTACAAACATAGCAGCTTTTTCAAGAGAAAGATGAACTAAGTCAAATTATGTCTCTGGTTCACAATATGCTTGTGTAAAACTTTTGCATTGAGTTGCATCAGCTGTGAAAGCCCTTGAAGCAATCTTTATATATGTTTAAGGTTGTGAGAAAAGAAAGCTCAAACGTGTATTTACAGATTGAAGTGAAATCAGCTCTAAAAAATTTATTTTTATAAACCTCAATAGATAGCTTATCTGTCGAAAAGTTGTCGAGCATCGAGTTTCAGAAGTTTTTTAAACCTCGATAGATACTAGCTATCGAGCTAGCTGTTAGACTTTAAAATGCTGCACTTCTCCACTTGTTTCTTGGACAAACTTACATGTCTTTAACACTTGATCTTGAAACCTTATTCCTTGAAACATTAAACACATCCTAAATTTATCCAATTACAAGTAAAGTGCGTTTTGTCAAAAGATTAGCTAATTCTATATTGACATATGTTCCTAACATTAAATCACACATGTCCTAATAGACCCATTATTGATGTTACTTTATTATATATTATTGACAATTTGTTACCTCAACAAATTATGAAGAAAAAAAAAAGTACTCATACACTAATCATTTATCTTTTAGGACTACTTTTAAGAAAATTATTTGTTTTATAAATTGGAATCACATGAGAATTTAAAAGTGAGATAGAATCGAATATTTCAAAAAGTTGTCATAATTGAGTATTTAGTTTATTGACCATTTGACCCATAAATCTTTTTCAAAGGGTTCAATTTTAAAGGTACTAAATGAATCTCTTTATTACTATTATATATCTGTACCTTTGTTGCTTTTTAAAGTTTCAATGGACGCAATTACACCCACTGAAGCCAATAACGCAATCAATAAGACAATAAACTGAACAATTAACCTAAAGAGCTAGTTATTCAGCAAAAAAAAAAAAAACCTAAAGAGCTAGTCGAGGTCCTCCCTATTTTAACACCCATTAAGATCTTAATAGCCTTTTGATGTTAATACGACAAATATACAGTAATTACCCATTAAGTGTTTTGACTCAATTTTTTTTTTTTTTGGCTAGGTAAGTGCAGGGATAGAATCCCGAGTAACAAGTTACAAAGGAATCCGGATCCCACTTGGCTACAAGGTCATTGGCAAGTGTTTTGACTCAATTGAGCTTGGTAAAGATGAGCCAAACACTTTTGTGATTCTCAACCATTGCTGGTGTCATATTCTTTCTAAGGCACTGATAAAGTGTACAGTGAAAGAGGAATCAAGAATTGTCATGATCAAAGAATGCGATACAAGACCTATATATAGCTCATACCAACATTTCATACATAAAATGCAAAGGTATGTAGCCACGTACCCTATGTTAATGATAAGTTAGGTCTCGAAGATCATGAGCCATTTCTGGTGTCATATTCTTTCTAAGGCACTGACAAAGTGTACAGTGAAAGAGGAATATTCAAGAATTGTCATGATCAAAGAATGCGATACAGGACCTATATATAGCTCATACCAACATTTCATACATAAAATGCAAAGGTATATAGCCACGTACCCTATGTTAATGATAAGTTAGGTCTCGAAGATCATGATTATTGTCTCCATATTATGTGGTGAAATTCTCCCTTTATATAGTTATATGGATGAGTTTGAAGATTTCTGTTTAAAGTTGTATATCAATTTGATTGCGATGTGTAAAAATGTGTTTTGATTTTATTTGCAGTTGCATTATTTCTTTGCATTCTTCCTGGCCCTCCCTCTTTTTAGACTCTCTTTGAGTGTTCAAATTTTCTGACTGACCCAATGCTAATATGCTATCATGGAGATGGTCATTCATGTAGTGTTTGTTTATCTGTTTCTTCTTGGTCTTATGTTATTTTTACAGATGTGAGATTAGGACTTAATTTCATTATATATTTTTCTCATACACATTTTCTTTGCATGGATATTCTAATATACACTTCTTCTTTTTTGCCAAAAAAAAAAAAAAAATGTAGGATTATGGGGGCAAGATATGTCTTATAAAGTAGGATATATCTTGGGATTCCTTCATTGGCTTGCAACCCCAATGCTAATGAGTCCTGCATAATTCGAACCCTAGCACTAAAAGCGAGGTAGACAAGGTGTTTGACCACTAGACCCCCATACTGGGGTTTTTTGATATTTAGTTTAATAAGTTTGAATATTAGACTTATAAGGCCCTAACTCATAGACAACTAGTCACGAGCTACCTCCCCCCACCTAATTCGGCTCTCTCTCCCTCCCTCCCTCTCTTTCTCTGTGTGGGAGCACCCATTAAATAATAATAATAATAATAAGCTGCATAGTAATAAAAAATTAAAAAAAAAAAAAAAAAACCAAAATTGTAGAATGATAACTGTTTTTTTAAAAGAAAAAAAAAATGTATAGGTTTTACATTCTTTTTCCATCTTCAAAAATGCCCTTGACATATTAAGCCAATAGAAATCCAAAAAAATTGAAACCCTAAATTGTTTCACACAAAAAAATACTATGAGTTTATTATAAATGTGTCAAATAAAGATTAACAATCAATTTTCCTAACAACTTGTAAAAGTGATATTAATAAAACCTAAATATAATAGCTATATTATAAATTTTTTTATCTCAAAAAACTAGAAGAATGGTTTTCAAACTATATATATTATTTAATTAATATTTAAATATTGAAAAATGCAATACATTTTATCACCTTAGGCCTCAAATTGTATTGAATCTACCCTGTCATTAGTTAAGTTAAAACAAAATTTGTAACTTCTTGAATGAGTTGAATCCAAAATAATATTTAATATGTACAGCTTTCAAATAAGGAAACTCAAAAAGAAAGGAAAAAAGAAGAAGAAGAAAATAAATTAAGGTGGGTATTTTTAGTGGCTTCAAAAGTTTGATTTCTACCAATTTCTACTTTCAAGGTAGTTAAAGAATTACACTTACCAAATGTAACACGCAAAATTCTTTTAGTTTATCCAATTGTATTGGCTCACTTTATTTGAAATATCTATCAAAAAAAAAATTTATTTGCAATAAATATTCCTCAATGAACAGTGGCCAAACTATAACAGTCCAAGAATTTCGATTTTTGAAGAAGTATCATGATCATCCAATAAGGAGGGTTTCCAATAAGAAGCGTTTCAATTTTTTCAAATTAACTATTTGAAGGTTTGTTGATTCTAAAACACAGCCCAACAAACAACAAACCCCCCCCCCCTCCCCCCCAAGACACAATTTTCTTTTATTATTCCCAAACTAATAAATTGCACTTGAGACATGTAGGAGTAGCAAAATTCAAAACCCCTATTAAGTAATGCAAGGTTTTGGAAATTTCTCTTAAAAAGAAGTTCTAAGTTAGGGTAAATATGATCACGTGGAATAGTGTAATGTTAGAGATGTAAAGCTTTTACAATTTGTTAAGGTGATAAATTGTAATTAGAATAGGCAAAACTTGGGTCAGTGCTTTAGTGCACTAGGTCCCAGTAAAGCGTGATTAAAGTATCGTTAATTTCACTAAGCCCACTATTAACACTAATTTTATAATGCATTAATCATTAACGGTAAAAAGAGGATAAGGTTAAAAAATTCTAGATTTGCCATTAACATCATTAATAGTGTCAATTTTTGCATCATTAGATTTATTGTGGTTACATAAATCAATAATCTCTCTCCCTCTTTCTTGGATCATCTAGATCCAATGTCGGTATTTGAATAGAAGATCTACTATTGACTGGCACTTTTAGACCAATGTGGATAAGTGATTATAGGATATACATAATTCCAAATGTTACTATTCATAATGCTCTTGGTTAGGTTCGACAGGGACAAGTTATTTTTGACCTTTTAGAAGGTCGATTTATACTTTTATGGCACTCATTGCTCTCATCCAATAGAGAAAAAAATTATGCTCTAGAATGATAGTTAGTCTCAATAATGGTACGAATAAAAGACTGTGTGTAACTGTAGTGTAAAGTAAGCCTAGTTTTATTTTTTTGCTGAATGATCGTGTTCATATTTAGAATGACAGCCATCCAATACGTGCACATTATTGTTGTGTTCTTTTACTTTATGGATCTTCTACGTGGGCCTATAAATTTCACTGTTGGACCCATTGACTAGCCTTTTAATGATTATGACAAAAAGTTGGGCTTTGAAGAATTGTATTAACGGGGAACAAAATTCACAATTTCACATCATCATATTTTGCCACCCTAACACAATTCCAATAAGGTTTTATTGAGATTTGAGAATTTAAAATTAAAGAATTTAGAAAACAACTTCTAATATTAATTACTTCATATAAATTTAACAACCCATTTGAGCTCTAAAGACCAAAATAAACACTTATAATGTTTTAGATTCTCAAAAAAAAAATCTTACTCTAATAATTTCAAAACTAGATGTTAATAAAACTTAAATCCTCCAATGGTCTCTCTACAAAGGAAAAAAGTAGGTAAGCAAAATGAAAAGTGAATTGAACTCTCCAAATTGGCTGATAATAAAATATGCCTCATTTGTGGGAAATGCTCAACTAGGTAGTATAGCTAGCTAATTATTCTACCCATGCAACCAACCTCTTAATTAGACTTAGCAAAATTTGACTTGAACTCATTATGATAAACACACTTCATTAGCAAAAATCTAGCCGTCAAGAGTTTTCCACAGTACATAGGTGGTCAAGCCAAACCACAATAATTTCTTGCTTTTGATTTTTCTATTTTCTCTCTTTCAATCATTCGACAATTTGATCACTAAATGTTTAGGAATGCAACAAAAATGTCTCTCAAATTCACAAGGGCACAACCATATATCTAGTTTATTTTGCTCTTTTTCCTCAATTTTCTGCATAAGATTGATTACATCTCTAGTCTTTTTTTTTTTTTTGCTGAGAAAAGTCTTGCTTCTTTTAATGCAGCTGAAAACGAACCATCAACCGTATGGTAGGAATGTCGTTTCTGTGTTTAAATATGCTACATAACAATTGAAAACTATTAGGTAAAAGCTCATCATGGACCACTTTGGTGGTGATAGGAATGTCTTTTTTGCATTTAAATCCAGAAATGTTTTAGTGAACCTGACTCAATTTTTCACATAGAAGTTCCCATGAACTAGTCGGTTCCAATTAGTTTAACTGGTAAAATCTCTGATGGTTAAATAAGAGATTTAAAGTTTAATTCTCATCTATACCAAAAATCGATTAGTATCTTAGTCTGATGATAAAGAGTTATTATCAGAAGCGAATACCATAAGTTAAAACTCTCTATAAAATAAAAATTAAATTAAAAAAAAAAAATTCCCATGGACCACACCTCTTCTTTGTCATAAATTTGGGAACATGACAATACACAAACAATATTTTCATATTGATGTTTCTTTATATTGGTAGAACATATTGATGTTTCAAAAGTAGGCTTTTGCTGCAATTGTATTATTGCCTTTTCAACCTTCTTCTTCCTTGTCCTTTTTTTTTTTTTTTGGGTAATGTGTGTCAAATGGTAGTGTTTAAAGAAACAACTCTGATCTTTGTCTTTAAATTTTTTAGGTAACAAACCGACTCTATTTGGAGTTGAAAGATATCTACGTGTGGGAGTTAAAAATTTTTCTAGATTTGAAGTTTGGTAGTTTAAAAAATAAAAAATTAAAAGAAATTAATTCATGTTTTTCTTTAGCATAAAATTCCAATTTTTAATAGCAATAATGGATTGATATAAATACCTTGTAGTATACCACTTAACCTAAAAATTTATTGTTAATGAATTTGGGTTCAACAATATTGTATTAACCATTTATTTTATTTATTTATTGTTCTTTGATGAGGTAATTTATCACTTAACTAACAACCCCACCATCCTCACATAAATATTCCATTAATATTGGAGAATTCATTCTGAGCTATGTTATGAGCTGGGTAAAGGATACGAAGATTATGTCAAAATTACACAGAGTGAGGTGCTAACTTCTGCAAATTTTTTTCCTTCCTATTTTGTCGGTAAATTTGTTTTATAAGCGCGTATAAGATTATGTCATTTTGTTTTTTGGGAACGAATTGGTACATTAATTAAGCCCAGTAATATGGCTATCAATTGGTTCTTTGGGCTAAGCTAGTTAAAGTTGATCCATATGCTCATTTAGGCCCAAGGCAGACTGGCCTAAACTCAAACTAAAGACAACCCAACCACCAAATAAAGATATTTGGGACCATTTAAAAAAAAAAAAAAATTCTTGGAAAAAAATTTCATTTAAAACCCTATAGTTCAAGGTTTATTACAAATTAAACCATATAATTTAAAAAGTAAACATTGAAATTTCAAAAAGTAGTAGATTAAGAATATGTTTGGATACAGCGTTTTGTATCAACATTTGCATCTAGTTGAAGAATGCATCTATTAGTGGGTCCCGTGCACTGTTCATGGGACCCACAAACCTTTTTTTTTTAGCAATTTTTTCATTAAAAATAGGTCTCATAACACTATTTACACATTTAAAAATTATTTTGCTACAGTGTTTTTAGTTTTCAATTTTCAGCAATAAACGGTATCCAAGTAGACCATAAATCTCAAACACAATGTTGTTCCACTTAAATGGATCAAGGTTTACTTTTTGACACCTTGGAATTTAATATGTTACTTTTAAAACTATATGGTTTAATTTGTCATTTCTTAAAATTTCAAGGTTTAATTTGTTACAATTTTTTTAAACAATTTGATAGTTAAATGAGAAAAGAGAGATTTAAACCCTGGACATATATATTGGAAACACCAGGAGGTGTCAATTAAACTTCAAAGCTCTTGGAGTTACTTTTGAAATATAGAATTTAATTTGTTTTACCCCTAATTATAGGGTTTAAAATGAACTTTTCAAAGATATTTTATGCTTCTATTTAAGTATTTAATATTTATTTTCTAGTGGGATGACAATTTTTTTAAAACACAATAAATTGAAGGTCACAATTTTTGTTCAATTGCATATAACTAGTTTTGTCTTAAATAAGGCATGTATGAAAAATATACAAAAGTTCAATGACACAAAACGAAACTTTTTTCCCTAACATTTGAGGTGGTATGTTATAATTAGTATACAATAAAAATAAAGTAGTTTTAGGATCACAAATTATTCCACAATTTTTTTGCCAAAATTCTGATGTGATAGATTGTAAGTGGTTAATTATTACTTACACATAAATCTGTTATTTTTTTTTTATCACTAATCATACTCTGTCACGTCATAATTGTAGTAAGAAGTTGTGAAAAAATTTATGGTCCTAGACTTTTCCATAAAAACAATCTCAACAATGGGTTTGAGGAACTCTTTTGAAATCTTTGGACTTGTTAAAATACTAATACCTAAATAAATATGGAAGCCCATAGGCATTGACCATGCTCATGTGTACATTTTCTTGTGATGCGAGAGTAGTAATTTGGAGAGCATATAAACGCATTTTGAGTCTTTGACAACCTTTCTTGGGCTCCATCTTGCAAATAGGATTAGAATGCAAGCAAACCCATAAGATGTACGCAGTGCATTTGCTAATTAATTACACAAAGAATCTAATTGACCTAATGAAAGGATTTTTCTCATTTATCTTTTATATTCGTTGGAAATCTTACAAACAGGGTTCGAGAATTTTGGAATAGGAAAATCCAGACTTGACCAAAGGAATTAGATTTCGAAGAGCTCCACCACCCAACCACTGCCATTAGCGTGGAAACTGACCGCAGCTCGTCGCATCAGCCTAGCTAGGAGCCTAGGACAAGTCGGTCAAGTTTCATAGATGCTTGAAGAGTTTTACACGTGACTATTAAGTAGGTCATGTAATTAAAAGTAAACGTTGATACTTATTTGAATTTTTTCACAGTAAGTTAGAGAAATTTTCATCTTTAGTCCACACATGATTTGAAATAAAATTTTGGAAAATTACACTTTACCTACCTGTGATTTGTTTGAAAAACACTTTGCCTACGTGTGATTTAAAAATTTACACTTTACCCATTTGTGCTCCACTCTATTTGTCTCTCATTACCCACCTCTAAAAAATTAGGTTTTATAAAATTTAAGAACAATCATAATATTGTTCTTGTTAAAATTAAAAATACTTAGTTTTGAGTAATATTTTCTAATAATTGCTTCTATGGCCGCCCCCACCAATCATAATATTGTTTTCTTTAATAGAATGAAATGTATTTCACTACTAGGTTGGATCGGCTATGAAGGATTAGGCTTTTTGTTTTCTTTTTATTATTATTATAATTATTATTATTATTATTATTATTTTGGGTTTCATTTCTCCACAGAGGATTTACAAACATTCAAAATCAAATAACCAATTACTGCTTCCCTAAGCTTATATTTATAGGAAAACAAAACAGGGAGAAGGATTTCTAGTTTAAAATTAACATTAGTATTTGTTAGTTGAAATTATAGAAAACCCAAGCCTAAGTATAGATTTGGGCTTTGAAAAGTTAAAAAAATCCTCAAAATCTATCACTGGGGTTTTGATCAGAATGGTAATCACTTAAGAGGTAAAAAATTTCACATGATGATCTTGATGGAGTGGATCAATCGAAGAGAGAGTGAAGGGTTGGCCTAATTTAAATCTCGATAGCTCTTGATCGATCGAGCTTTATGATTTTTCTATATAAAGGCGCCTTGCGATTTCTCACCCATTTCCTTTGATCTCTCTTGATAGTTTCTCTCTTCTCTCACTCTCAAACTCCTCAAACTCAAACCTCTCACATTCCTCACTTGATATACAGCCTAAATCAAGTGTTCTTCATCTAGTATGATACTTTCTCACTCATTAATCATGCATTTCATTCTTTTCTGACCTAAGTTTTGGTTCTTGAAGAATTTTTTGGGGTTTTTCAAAATTGATGAGATTTTGTAAAAAATTTTGGGTTGGGTGTTGCTTCAATGAGTTTAAAACTTCATTCATTGCATCACATAAGCATTATAACAATGTTTCATGCATTTTAGATGTGTGTTTACTTTGTTACTGTGTTGTGCTAGTAGGTTTGGATTGGGCTGAGCCCATGATGTATTTAAATTTGCATGTCACATGTTCATGCATTTTCATTTATACGTACCTTACTGTTTTTTATCTTTTGATAATAAATATGTTTGTTGCTTTTTTGATTCTCTCTCTCTCTCTCTCTCTCTCTCTCTCTCTCTCTCTCTCTCTCTCTCTCTCTCTCTCTCTCTCTTACGTTAGTTGCGTCATGGCACCTAAACATAAATCCGTTCTATCTCGGGACCCTCTTTATTTCGGGGCATCTTCTTCTTCTTCTCTTTCTGACCCCACTCCATCTCACGTACGGTTCCGTGATGAGAAGGCCAAATTAGACTTCTTGGAGAACTTTTCATGACGAGGCATTCATTCGAAATGCCAAGCTATTCTGTTAGATTTTTCTAACACTGACCTACCCACTGTCATCTACAGTAGAGGTTGGGAGTCACTGTGTGGCGTCCCGGTCATGTGCCTTTCCGTGATCATATGGGAGTTCTACTCCAATATGCACGAATTTGATTATTCTATACCCCAGTTTGTCACTTACATTCAGGGTATATGCATGGTAGTTATTCCGGATATTGTATCCAAGGTACTACACGTTCCCAGGGTAGCACATCTTGACTACCCTGGCTGTGATCATCTTAACACTGTGTCTAAAGACGAACTCGCATCTCTCTTTTGTGAGACACCATCATCTTGGGGTGAGCGTCAAAACACTCCTTGCTTGGCCTTTGCAAAAGATCCGAGAATCCTTAATATAGTAATGACATTTATTCTTCATCCATTGTCTCACTATAACACTATCACAAAGCCTCGTACTCGATTTTTGTTATCCCTCATTGAGGATATCTCTATTGACTTTCTTTCTTACTTTGTACTTTCCCTTAGAAATGTCTATAAGGATACGACAACCCGTGATAAGCTCATTTTTCATTCGGCTATCATGTGGCTCCTTTGCCATTTTTCTGTTTCCTATCTCTAGTCTCCTCTCTTCACGTTCATGTTTGCCATTGAGGCCACTACCCTGAAGAGGAGTGTTGCACAGCTTTGCTCGAGGAGGACTCAGACTAAGACAACAAATCTTCTTGTTCCTACCACTCCATCCACCTCTACTCCTTCGTCTTCTACGAGTGGAGTGACACTTAAGGCCATCATGGCACAGCTTGTGCTCATGAATGCTCGCCTTGACACACTCAGTGATGAGTTGTGTTAGGTGAACACCCGTGTTGGTCGTATTACATGACGACAAGCTATCATGGGTGGTTTCACTATAGCCTCCTCTCCTTCTCCCGCGTTATTTGATGACGATGACTCCGATAATGATGATGCTGATGAGGATGATGGTGCTAGCTCGCCTATTGATGATGAGATGCCTACTTGATGTACTTGCCCTTTGTTACTCATGACAAAAAGGAGGAGTAGTTTTGAGATGAGAGTAGTCATACTTATAGGGGAATGGTTACTATATGAGATTTTGTGTTAAGGGGAGTGTGTATATGAGGGATGTAGTGAGGATTCTTATATCTTTTCTTTTCTTTCGATTTTAGATACATTATCTCTTGTACATTGGTCTTGTGACCACTTGACATATATTGCACTTATATTCGGTTTATATATATATTGATATATGTTATTCACTTATCTTTCCATGTGTTTTTTTTTTTTCTTTCTTTATGTACATGTTTCTTATATGATGTATGCAATCTTATATTTCTGTTTCACACTAAAATGCCTTGATGAGTTTTTGTTTAAAAATGTTTCAGAAATACAAGTTGTAAAGTCTACTTACCGTAAACTTTTCTTGCAAAGTTTTTCAAGATTTTGTGTTAGGATAGATTTTATTGTATTCAACAAGTGAATATGAATTAAGTGATTTGTGACTTCTCTCATATGTTCATTTGTTTGTTGTGGTTTTGTCACAGATTGCCAAAGAGAGAGATTTTTAGACATATGTGATTTAATGTTAGGAACATATGTCAATATTTTATGTAATTGGCCAATCATTTGACAAAATGCACTTTACTTGTATTTGGGTAGATCTAGGATAAGTTTAATACTTCAAGAAATAAGGTTTCAAGTTCAAGTTTTAAATCCATGCAAGTCTGTCCAAGAATCAGGTGAGAAAGTGCTGGATTTTAAATCTCGACAGTTAGCATCTATCAAGGTTTAAAAGCTGTTTCAGCTCGTGGTTCGACAGCTAGCTCGATAGATGGTTATTTATCGAGATTTATGAAAAACAGATTTTCAGTTCTATTTTGACTTCAATCTGTTAGCATGTGTCTAGGATTTCTTTTCTCACAATCCTAAACATATATAAGGATTATTTTGAGGGCCGTCAAAAGTTACACAGTTGCACAAGTGTGGAACAAAGTTTGGTTCATGAAAATTGTGATCAGAAACAGAATTTGCCCTAGTTCATCTTTTTTTTGAAGAAGCTGTTGTGTTTGTACACTGTAGGATTTTGTGACCAAGGAGTTTCGTGATCTTCATCGTGTGATGAACTAAAGAACTTTGTTGCCAACATCCTTCTCAAGTTGGTGATTAAGTCACATATTGGGATCCGTGCAATTAGTTAGTCACGTACTGGGAGCTATGCATTGAAAATGAGAAAGGAGAGATTGTCGCTATAGAACAAGTCTAATTGGGTATTGGGTAAGGGTTCAACTGTAGGTTGGTATAAGATATTGAGATTCCTTTACTTGTAACCACTTGTTTTGATAATAGTGGATTCTCAGGAATGGTAACCTTAAAATCATCCAGTGGGATTTTGGCCGTGTTGGTTTTCTCCATTCGTAAACAAATGACCGTGTCAACTTAATTTCCACTGCATACTTAGTTAATTGGTGATTTGTTTGTGTTGCCACATACATTGCATGTTAATTTGATTAATTAATAAACTTGGCTAATTAATTAATTAATATATCACAAGGGGTCAATACATTTTTGGCTTATCAAACCTAATTGATAATTGGTTGTTAAGCCATTTGGGGTTTAAAATTTAAATTGCAAATTCCAATGGTTGTTGTTTTTAAGTTACTCACACAATCAATGAATTTTGAAACTAAGCTACCCATTTCTGAGGGGAATAAATAGCATTTAAGTTATAGTTAATTGGTGATGGAAAAACATTTTTAAAGATTTAAGAAACAACGAGAAAAATTAACAAGATTAAAAAAAAAAAATTGAAACTAACCTACCCATTTCTAAGGGAAATAAATAGCATTTAAGTTAGAGTTAATCGGTGAAGGAAAAACATATTTAAATATTTAAGAAACAAGAAGAAATTTTAACGAGAGAAAAATAGTGCTCGCAAAGTATTGACGAAAAGGTCCACTAATTTTGATTATTTTGCTTGTTGTGCTAATTTGAAGTGGTCATATTTCTTTCATTTCAAATCTAAATCAAGTCAAATTTTTGTCCCTTTTTGCGCCTCGAATGTTTATTTTTCCAAAAAATTATAAATTTTACTAAGAGATTTGTTATGGTCTAAAATATATGTGCAAAAGATCACAATTCATCATCACTAAGCATATCATAACCTCATCATCTTTGAGTGACTTTTGACCTAAACTCAACCCTAGCAAAATTATAATTTGGTTAAATTACAAAGTTGGTCCTTATCTTTTACATCATATTTCAATTTGGTCCCTAATCTTTTAATTTGGTCAATTTAGTCCCTAACGTTTTTAGTGCCGTATTAATTTAGTCTTTGTCATTATCTTTTGGGTGGAAAAAGCTGATGTGTTAAACAGAACAAAAAAAAAAATTATTTTTCATGCCACATTAGTTGCCAACTATACTGCCCATTAGATTAAAAATCAACCACATCAATAGCCGTGTGTCCTTATTTATTTATTTAAAAACAAAAACAAAATACTGGGTTTTCTCCCCCAAATCTGAAACCTCTCCCTCCCAATCTCTTTGGCCAATGCACCTTCATCCTCTCCCAACCCTTGGCTTCCTTGCTCCCTATTCTTAATAAAACAATGTCCTATTCTTAATAATAAAACCATAGTGAGAGCACTAATAGTAATGAAGCCAAAAAAAAAAAAAAAAAAAAAACCAAAATCACAAAAATAGAATATGGATCTGCGTCATATGAAGGTTCTAACCCAAATCTGCAATGGAAATAAAAAGATACAAACTTTTCTTACAAAAAGGAAAAAAGAAAAAAGAAAAGGAAAGAAAAGATCCAATTTTAGTTGGTATTGAGAGAGAGTAGTTTGCCAGCACACCCATTATGTGATCTTCTGGTTAGTTTTTCCTCTTCAATTGTAGCCCTAAATAGTTACCCTGATTGTAATTTGTAAAAATTTGTCATATCCACCTCCAATCCTTTATCACAAGCACATGCAGCAACTACTTAATTGTCTAAGCCAACTGTCCAAATTCATGGAGCAAGACCCCAATCTTTGTCAAACAAGCAAGGCTGTTAAAACTTACAACCATTGATATTCATGGCACAAGATTCCCAAATGATACCAATTAGACTTTTTTTTTTTTTTTTTTTGAGAAGCAATTAGATAGATGCTATTATTCAAACCTCTGACTTCTTTTTATTTATATAAATTAAGGACACGTGGCTGTTGATGTGGCAGCTTAATTGGAAAAAATAATAATATTTTAATATCACCATTAGCCACATCAGTATTTTTCATCCATTATCTAACAATAGGGACTATTTTGACACAATAGCAAAAGCTTAGGGACTAAACTGACACATTTGAAATGTTAGAGACCAAATTGACATATAGTGTAAATGATAGGGACCAAATATATAATTTACCCTTATATTTTTATTGATAAATAGTGGCAGAGGGGGGAAGGTGGGGTTCAAAATTTTATTAACACCAACAAAATTTGATTAACAACACTTTGTTTTGACACATGAATTTAGCCAGCAATCTATAACTTTGACAAAAAAGATTTCAAGATAAGTATAAAAAAATGTCTAGAAAGACTTATTAGTATTAGAATTCATGTTGATATAGAGAGTGAGTAAGAGAAAAGATAGAAAGAGATAATGGATGAAGTAAAAATTTAATGTGGTTCAACCTAACAGTGCTACATCCATAGCAAATAGTGTATGTTAATATTTATTTGAGTTATTGCCTAGTAAGTCAAATGAAATTTTCTCCAAATTGGTTTGGAAGAAAATCTGTCCTTAAAAAATTTCCAAATTACTAATTTGTTTTGTGTTTAAAGTTTGACATATTAATACAAGGATTACATTTTAATAAAAAAAAATGTAGTAATCTGATAAAATTTATAGATTCTTCCTTGTATTGACTCTAAAAAGAAACGATTCTTCCTTATATCGAAGAGTGAGGAAAATGGGCTACAAAACAAGGAAGTCAGTACCGTACTAGAGGTTGTACCGGTTTGGTCAGTGATACGATATATTTCAGATACTGATCAATACTGGTGTACTGTTTCGGGTTTACCGCTATTTTTTACTATTTTATACAATATACAAAGTTATATTTCTAATAACTCAATATATCACTTTGGCAACTTTTTATATTTTTTGGTAGAATTAGAGCATTTGCTATAGTGAAGCTAAATAATTATATAGCTATTTTAGTTTTACCAAAATACAAAAAATGCATATTACAATAGTGGAGGCATAGCTAAAATTTTTTAAAAAATTTGTTTAAAAAATTATAGGGATAATTACAGTAACCCACCTGATGTTTGACCCGTTTTCACTTTGCCTATCCGTGATTCAAAACTTATCACTTTGCCCATCTGAACTTCAATCTGTTATTCCCCTGTTACCCACCTCACCCTCAGACGTTAGACAAACACGTTTTTATTCCAAATTAGAACATAAAACGGATCAAACAAAACGAATTCACTCTCTTTCCCTTGTGAGTCCTAGGAAAGCAAAAATCCCTGTAACTGAGCTGGTCCTGATTGTGCTTTCATGGGTGAGGTTTTGACTTTGGATTGTCTTGAGGCATTGAATATTCGAAGATAGACCATCACCAGGTACGACATTTCTGCTTTATGGTTCTGAACTGGGATTTCAAGTTTTTAATGGTAGCTTTGATTCACAGGAAGTTGGTAATCGATGTATTTTTCGAGTGGAAATTACTTAGGTTCAAGTGGGCATATGTGTACATATGAAACTTGTGTGTTGAGAACAAGTCTGACAGTGGATAATTTTGGGATAAGGTTTCTGGGTTGTAGCCGATATAAGGTAAGTATACTTTTTACTTAATCTATTTGATTCATGTGAGATTGGAATGTCATGTTTTCAACTTAATTTATGAATAGGTTGGTCCCAAGTGTCATTTCTTTAGATGGATTGATAATCCCCCTTGTATGCGTGGGAATGAAGCTGCCCATTTGGTGTAATAAAAGCTGCGACTTGCACAAGACAGGGCAGTAAAAGCCACTGAGAGGGAGAGAAAGTTTCGAGCTTCCTCTATTCAAGCTATGGAGATAGCAGTGAGAGCTTTAGAGAAAGAGAGAAAGTACAGAATTGCACTAATTGTGTCATGTTGTTTTTTTATTTTGGTTATGTTGTTTTCATGTTTTGGCTCAAGTGAGAATGTTGGAATGATGAGATTGAGTCTGCCTAATGGGTTGTAATATAAGCTAGTCCTCAATTATATTGTAATAGAAGTATGAAAGAATTTTTTGAGAATGAGAACTATGTAAGGTGGTAGATGCTGTTGGCTTGTAGCCACTTAATAATATAAGCCTTTTTAAGATAAAGTGTTATTTTTGTTAGATGTTGTTGATATTTTTGTTTAAAGTGAATTGGCTACTTGTAAGTTGTGAGTTGTTGGTGTTGGTGTTGGTGTTTTGTTTTATGTTGTCAGCTATGTTGGTTTGTGCATAAAGTGTATTGTGTGAAGATAATTATGTCGAAAGTTGTTTTAAAGTGCATGACAATCTGTCAACTTGCAAGAAAAGACAACAAATGCACACATACACCTGCTATTCAACACATACACCTTGCACACATAAACAAACTCATATAATAATAACTCAAATAACAAATTGCAATAATTAGAATAATAATTATTAACACCTATCATTAAGTTGAAAATTGTATACATATTTTAAGGTGTTATTGGCTTAGTCTTTCATCAACCATCAGTAATATAAGACATTTGGTACAACAACCAAAACAATTGCAGCTGCTCAATGTTTACAAAACTTACAAAAATACAAAAAATATTTGAACAGCTATATAAAAAAGTGTTGCCATTGTCTGCCCTGCCATTGTTTTCAAACTACATAAAACCCTAACATTACATAACCCTAATACATTATACACAGCAACAAAAGTGGCTTGACTTAGTCTTCATTTACTGCCCCTACCTCTCCCACCACAGCTGGCTTTTCCACCTCTTGTTCTAAATTTCTGAGCCCTAGCTACATCACCTCTTCCTCTCAAAGTAGCTTCTCCTTTGGTAGCAGGTGGTCTTCTAGGCTACAAAGTACAAGAATTCACATGTTAGCTACCAGTATCACAGTTGCAATGAATAAAACATCAAACCTACAAGTACAATACCTGTGATGATGGTGCTTTACTGTCCCATGTTTCTGTAGGGGTGTGTGGTGCCGACTGGCTTGAAGAGAACCAAAGAGCTCCTCTAACTGTGTACCTGAAGTTTGAAGAGTACCACTAACTTGGGTTCTGTGACCATGGAGCTAGTGGCCCTAACCATGGAGCTTGTGGCTGTGGAGCTGGAGCTTGTGACTATGACCCTGCTGCCTGGTTGGATGAGGATGAGGCCATAGTGTAAGGCTGGTATGTTGGTGAGGGCTGAACTGAGGATTGGATCTGTGATAAAGATGGAGCTTGGGATCCTTATCTGTGTGTGGAAGGCCTTCCACTTCCCTGTAACCAAATATGAGCATGTTTTTACAGTGTCAGTTATTGGCATTTTGTATTTGAATAAAAAAAAAATTGTAAAAACTTACAGATTTCCCTTTCTACAATCTCTGCCTCCTCTCCCATGTTGTCTCACCAGTGACATTGGCCTTGCATTCCCTTGCATTGTGCCCTTCCTGGTGACACTTTCTACACCTTAGTGGCCTGTTTACTCTAGACACCTTATAAGGGTTCGGCTCATCAACATCTCTCTTCCTCTTCGTGGTTGGCCTGCCTGGTGGCTTATAGATAATAGATGCAACAGGCTTGGGTTGGCCACTTGACATCCACTCAGACTGGCCAGGCATGGGAGGTATAGGTGTCTTTTATGTCTCTACATAAGCATCCTTGTAGTAGCATGGATGGGTGTAGTCTTCTGGTTTCTCATGATTCACAAAAATGGCTGCAACTCCATGCTTGCAGGGGATTCCTATCAAGTCCCATACTCTACAACTACATGTCCTATTTACCAAGTCCACCACATGCCTTTCCCTCTCATTGTCAATCTCATACACAAACCTCCCAGAAGGCATTGCACAGAAACCCTTAGACTCTAATTTTAACTGCTCCAACTTTTTTTGTATGCTTGGACCCTACTTGCCGCCATACTTTTTTATGCTAGTCTTCTTTATATACAATCTGCTCATAAGCCTAACTCTGATCCACCCAGCATTGATAAGATAGGCTTGTTTTTAGCCTTCACAATCATAGAGTTAAAACTCTCACTCAGATTGTTTACCATACAATCTGTCAAAACTTTTGAAGAAAAGTGGGATTTGGTTCACTGTGCAGGCTCTATATCAGCCAAGTACTTCCAAGCTTCTTCATCCAAACTTTTAAGATGGTCCATCCCCCTCTCAAATTCCCTGGCTGATGTTGTGCCAGCATACCTCCACAGAACACTCTTTAACTCCATGCCCTTGTAGTTAACCTTGAAGAAGTTGTATATGCTTCACACAATACCTGTGCTCCACAGTTGGGAATAGAGTCTTCATTGTAGGTAAAAGGCCCTGCAATCAAATAAGCATGTAAGCAAGTAACCTAATGTCATTAGATTGTAAGCATGTAAAAAGCAAGTAAGCATGTAAAAGGCCCTACAATCAAGTAAGTTAATGTAAATAGCTAAGGTAAGCAATACCTTCTGCCTGTCACTGATGAATACCAGATTAAGCTCTTCTGGCATGCCAATGACATCTGTAAACTGCTCTAAAAATCACATCTAGCTATCCTTTGTCTCTTGCTCAACCACAGCCATTGCTATTGAGAATATATTGTCATTTCCATCCTTGGCAGTAGCAGACAATAATTGTTCACCAAACCTACCCTTCAAGTGGCATCCATCCAACCCAACAAAGGGTCTACAACCACCTAGAAAGCCAACCTTTTGAGCATTGTACCTAATGTACATCCTTTTAAAATTGGGCTTTGCATTCTCATTTTCCATCTCTGTTTGTAGAATCACCCTACTTCCTACATCTGTCCTTAATATCATTTCTGCATAATCTCTAAGTAGGCCATACTGAGACTCTTCATTCCCAGTAATCTGCCCCCTAGCTGCCGTCCTTGCTTTATACACTTGACTAAGACTTAAATCAATAGAAATCTTCTGCATCACATGGTGCTTAACACCTAAGACCTCCCAATTAGGATTCTTACCCATAATCCTCCAAATACCTTTTTGCCACATAGGTTGATATAACTTGCCTATTTTTAAATGTTAGGGCCCAGGTACACTCAGGATAAAATTTCTTGATCTCAAATGTGCATTCTCCACTCACCATTGAGGCATAACACCTCCATCCATAATTATTCTTTCAATATACAGAAATCTTCTTCTTCTCATTCAACTTCCACTTGACATCAATGTGATGCTGAATCACATACTCCCTCAAAGCATTCCTAAACACCTAGGAGTTTGGGAACCTCATCCCTTTTGCCAACCTTACATTTTCCATATCAGTCCTCTCATTGAACTCCAAATTGCCACCCTGCTCATCATCAAACTATCCACACTTGCAATATCATCCTCTAAAACTGGTTCAGCCCACTCTTCATCTAAATCTATGTTTGTAGGAGGAACATTGCTTGGGCCATGTGCATTTGTGTTTGGCTGAAGTGTATTAGTGTTTGGATGAGGTGTATCAGTGTTTAGATGATGAGGTGTATCATTGTTTGGATGAGGTGTATCAGTGTTTGGATGAGGTGGAAAAGACTCAGCAAAAATGTCATCAGCAAAGTCTTCTCCTTCCAGACTTTCATTCAACCAATGAAACTCCTCCTCCAGACTATCACCCCTTGTAGTAGCTCCTACACCAGCCCCTACGCCCCCTGCACCAGCCCCTGCACCCCCTGCACCCCTTGCACCAGCTCCTACACCAACCCCTGCACCATCAGGAACTTCAACTGCAAGTGGAGCATTACCACTCTCCACATACAGTATGATGGTGTCTCTAGGCCCTCCCTTATTAGGCTTGCACAGGGGTACCACATCTTGATCATCTTGTATGAGCCTCAAGTCTTGCTCCAAGTTACCCCCAAGGCCTAAATAATGAACCCTACACGATTCATCAATCCCTAATTCCTCACATATACCTTTTAGTTCAAAATAACTAAGCAAATCAGGATCCCTGTACACTATTTCAACTTTCCTTCCAAAGTATTCTAAACTAGGGTTCCACAGAAAAGCACCCCCATAATGTACCTCCAATTTCACTTCCTCATCTATTTGCAATAACAAATTACCATTTGACACATATACAATTAACAATTAAAGAATTTTAAACAACAAAAGAGTAAACAGTTGCATGTTTCTGTTTTGCTTTTGCGATGCAACACACATAGATGGACCACATTTTCTGCTTTGTTTTTTATTCTATTTTACTAAACACATGCAAACACTGAAAATTAAAAGCAAATAGAAACTTGGGTCCACTATGAGACATAATGACCATGACAGACAGACAAAATGCCCGCAAACAAACACAAGTCCAAAGAACAAGTGGTCACATTTTTCATAAGCATCAACAGACACAACCAATATTCTCATTCCATTACATGTAACATTGACCATTGATTGAATACTAAAAACACAATAAACAACCACGAGCCCAAAGTAAAAACCCAAACAATGACTGATTTCTTACTAGGATTTTAGTCTCTCGAATAACCCGTTGCTCGTCTGGGTTTACACTTGCAACACAATGTCAATATTAGATGCAGAAATGGATTTTTGCTTCCTAGGGCTCACGAGGGAAAGAGAGTGAGTTCTTGTTGTTTGATTCATTTTATGTTCTAATTTGGAATAAAAACTTGTTTGTCTAACGTCTGAGGGTGAGGTGGGCAACGGGGGAGAAACGGATTGAAGTTCAGGTGGGCAAAGTGATAAGTTTTGAACCACGGGTAGGTAAAGTGAAAACGGGCGAAACCTTAGGTGGGTTTACTATAATTATCCCAAAATTATAATAAGTTACTAAAACAAATATTAATATTTTTTTAATTCAGACCCAGCCACCCTGACCGAGTTAGCTACTAGAAGTCCTAACTCATTAGGATTTTTTTTTTTTTCATTTTTTTTTCACCTCCACACATCCTACTTACAGTTGTAACCCATTAGTCTTTCATTAAAAGTTTATTTATTTATTTATTTTTTCATTCTTTTTTTCACCTCCACACGTTTTACTTTGAAGTCTTGTCACTTGCTTCTTGACTGACTACTTTTCTATTTTCAAGTAAGTGTACCAAAACTAAAAAGAGAGACAAACACACGTTGAGAAATAAATGAAGAAGATGAAACGCTGTAGAAACAGAGGCCAGCAAAACTAAGGAAAAGAAGAAATGAATGAAGAAGATGAAGGGGCTATAGAAACAAAGGCCGTCGAAACAAAGGAAAAGAAGAAGAATTGCATAGCAGAGAAAAATAGGAAGAAGAGGAGGAAAAACCAAGGAGGTGGATCTTGAAATTTGGTGGGTTTTCTGAGATTTTTTGTTTTGTCCGGTATCTATTAATCAGCCGAAATCTGGTATTTATCCCGATATGTTTGAAACAGTTTCGGTACAGCCAGTATTTAAACCAAAACGAAACAAAAGCATTTCTATACTGGCCTAAGCACCGGTACGGCAAATTCTGGCGGTACCGGCCGGTATGGTACGAAATTAACTTCCTTGCTACAAAATCTAAACAGTAGTATACTAGAGCATTTTAGGGGTGTTTGGTACATATGTTTAAAAACATATGTTTTGTTGTTTGAAAACATGTGTGAAAATATGTATAGGTAAAAAAGTGTGTAAAAATACGTGTAATATTGTTTAAAAATTAAAAATATATGTTTAAACAAGTCTACCAAATAGCTCCTTAATGGTTAAGTTTCGCACATAATAAAGTAATTGAGAAAGCAAAATATATATATATATATATATGTATATATTTTTTTTGAGAAGCCAGAAAGCAAAATAATTGAAGGTAAGTAGAAAATAAAAAAATAGGGGCCTGCATAAACCTAACGTAATTTAAGGAGCTGAACCAGGTGTCTTTTCGAATAAATATCGGAGGTCCCCTGCCATTAATGTTCCTTTACCCTCAGGGTCCTATACTTAAATTTCATTCATGAAGAAACTACTTGGAATTTAAATTGAAAATTTCTGTTGTTGTTATAATAATAATAATTATTATTATTATTACTGTGGTTGTTGTTTTAGTTGTTTAAGTTACTCACACAACCAATAAAATTTGAAATTAACCTACCCATTTTGATTTTCGAGAGAAGGAAATAGAATTAAATTTTGAAACTAACCTACCCATTTGAGTGAAGGAAATATCATTTAAGTTGGAGTTAATTAGTTAAAGAAAAACATATTTAAACAATACCACCAAAAAAAAAAAAAAAACAGTGAGAAAAGAATACTTTAAAAGGTCGATTAATTGGGAGTCTTGTACTAGACTACTAGTTAAGACTTGAGATCCATAAGAGTGTTTAGGACTATGTTACTACAATTTTGCTTAGTGAGTTTCTAGCCAACTTTCAAGAATAGTATAATTATACCAATTTTTAGTTGTCCTATTTTCACTCATTTTAAATTTAACTTGGGTCAAATTTGTGTCTGTTTTAATGCCTTTGTGTTTTTCACCCACCAAAATTGGAAAAATAAGTCATAGTCGCGGATTTCGTGGGCTGTAAAATATTCGAAGAAGAAGAAAAAATTAAAAATTAAAAAAAAAAAGTGTTTTTACTTGGCAAAATTTGTATTAAAGCACGAAGATCAACTTTTTTTTGGGGGTAGGAGCCTGACACGACCAGCTGGTAATTACTAACATTGAGCGACCCAATAAATACAGAATAGGATTTAAGGTCTTTGTTTTTTTTTAAGGCCCGAAGCTTCTGCTTTCAGAGGAAGTCTTCCTCCCACTCATATAGATGGTGAGTTTCATCAGTCGTGAATATGAGAAAATATACACCAGTAATTAGGTGTATTTTTTCCTGCTTTTGAGCGAGAAATTAAGGATTGAGAATTGAGATAAAGAGAGATTGGACGATAATATAATAGTTATCCAGAGTAAAATTAAAGGTGGAAAAAAAATATTTTAATCTCAACTCTTAAATATAAAAATAAAAAAAAGTTAAAAAGTTAAAATTAAAAAAATAAAAATGATAAAAATGTTTGTATATAAATAGGAATGAAATGCAAAGTGCGATCCAAAGCCAGAAATTAATTATGCTATTTCAATTGGTGCCAAGTGGTGGATTTTGATAAATGTTTTTAACAAGAAATTTGACAATTTTTTGGATATAGGTTGAATTGAAATTTTTTTACTAGTTCTTATTTGGAATTACTACTTATATCACTTTTTTATCTCCTACTAATAATCTATCACATTAATAAGTTTCAAATTTGTTGAGTTTATAGACTTTCTCTAATTAGATTTGATGCTATTGCATTGCACCATGCAATATTATCACCCATGTAAAGGTAAAAGTAGATAAAAAAATAATTTTTGGGGGGACAAAAATAGCATTTTGATCCCTACATTTTGAAGTTAGTGTTAATTTGTTCTTTCCATTTTGTAACAACCAATTTGATCCATATTATTTTCAATTTGCAGTCAATTTGGTCATTACATATTGGTAAAAGCCAAATTAATCCTTGTTATTTACTTATTTTTAACTTTCAATTCATTCAATGCATGTTATTTCTGGTTTACATTTATTATTGGCCTAGATCTGGATTTTTTTGGGTCGTTGAGTTAATATGTTTGTATCTCATTATGTCATGGGCTATCCTAGATTGGCTACATACCAACCCACTTCCCACACCCAGAGAGAGAGAGAGAGAGAGTCTTGTATAATACAAGATCGCTCTAACATTTGTATATATTTTTTGTAAAATTCATGACCAGATGCAGAAAGTGTTTTTGTGTAACTTGATGTACAAGACTCTATTTTAGATTTTTAAACACTTTACAACACCGTGTGCGAATGTTCTAATGTTAATGACTTAATGTGGTGAAAAAATAATATTTTTTTCAATAGTCTTTAAATATTAACATTAATTTCCTTTTCTTATTTAGTTGGTAAAAAGGTAGATACATAGTTAACTTTGTTGTAGTACATCCAATATTAATTACTTGCCCTTCAAATAAGGCCGTAACTTCCTTGAGCACCAGCTTATTTTCTCTCTAATTTACCTGAAAAACTATGGAGCTTCAAAAAGTAGCGCACATAAGTTTTTGATCTGATAAACATGCCTTTTTGGGGCATTTGCTAATGGATCATTTTAGAAAAATTTTAATATTACTTTCATGGGAAATATAAAAAGTTGTCAAAAAAAATTAATTGTTCTTTTGTTCTTTTTTCATAAAAAAATTTCTAAAAAAAATTTCATAAACCAATACTGGTATCTATTAACTTTTTCAATTATTTTTCATGCCCTACCTCCGACAAATTTGGTTCGCTTGCTCACTGATTACTATGTAAGCAACGCTGGGTGAATGAATTGGAAATTATGTTAAACCTGACAGTTCAGAAACATTTAATATTGTCCAGTGTAGAACACTTCAAATTACATATATTTTTGCAAAAATGACGTTGAATTAATGTGCTGTTCGTAGCAGAAATACCTGAAAATGGTCCATGTGTGTTCTTCTAACTCAACCTCATGTTATATGAAAACGATAAATGTTACCTTTACAATTGTAACTAATAAGTTGTTACATACTGTTATTGGTGGGCTAAAATTTAATTTTACAATGAACCCCAATTTAAAACCAATAATAATTTGTTATATAGAATTTGTTATAACAGTACTTTATACGAAATGAGTAGATTATACAAAATGGGTATATAATACTATAATATGAATTCAAAAGCAACATGACCGGACAGAGGTATGTATGTTGTTGTTGCTGTTGTTGTTGTTGTTGTTGTTGTTGTTGTTTTTTTTTTTTTTTTTTTTTTTTTTTTTTTTTTTTTTTTACAAGATAGAATTTTCCTCTAGCTTAATCTAAGTGTATATGTGTGTGAAACTCTCTCCTAAAAACTTGAACCCCGGCCCTTGCCTCCACATCCTACAAGTATTTATATTTGTGGAGTGACCACCGCACCAAGGGCGTGTGGTGGTACGTACGTAGGTAGTTGATAATTCATAAATTTGCTTTAATTGGAGTAGTTGCCCCGCTATATTTATGGTACTATGGCACAAAACGGAAAATTATTGAATACTCCGAGAGTATTATAAATACGTACTACCTTCTCTCACATGAATTGTGGATCTCACTATAAATATAATTAATGGGATCCATAGTTATATGAAAGGGAGGAGTATGCATTTATGGTACTCTAGGAGTACCCAATAATTACTCCCAGAGAACTAGGTGCTTATTGGCTTGCGATTGTTTTTGAAAGTTCGTCACTTCAATGAGCGTGGATTCTATTTTAATTTTAAGAAAAATACAAAAAACAAAGAAAAAACAAAATGTTATGTCTACTACGTGTTTCCAACAAATTTTTAATGAAAAATTGTTACTAGTAAGTAAAAAAATAATTTCAGTAATAGGTTCAAATTAGAACTAATAACAATTTACTATTAAGGATTTATTGTAAAAAATGTTATGGACATAAAAAGTAATTAAAAAAAAAAGAAAAAAAGAAAAAGAAGAAGCTATTAAGCTGTTCCTTTGGATTGAGATGTATGGGATATTGTCATTATGCCATGTAAGGTTGAATTTATTCAATCATGTGTTGATTTTATCCCATGCCAAATTTGCTAGTAATTTCAGCAATTAGATACTTTGTATTTAGGTGAGAATTATATAAGGGTTATATGTGAGAGAACGTAAAGAAAACATAAGATGTGTGCATTCAAAGGAGCCTCGCGACGGGATCTCGCGACTGACTCACGACTGACAAGTCGCCAAAGCAACACACATGTGAAGCATGCAGGGAACTGACAGGTCACGACAGCAGGAGCACTACAGGACAAAAAATATAGTCTGGCCTGAAAGTTATCTCGCGACTCAAACTCGTGACTAGTTCTAGTCGCGAGGCCAAGTTGCCAGAATGCCCTGTTTGGATGAAAACTGTCTTTTCACATTCCTCACATACTCTACTATAAATACCTTTATACCCATGAAATGTAGAGAGTTTCTAGAGAGAATTTTTGAGAGAGAAACTCTAGAGAAAACCAAGATTGACTCATCCACAATCTTAGACATTTTGACTCTTCAAATTCCTTAACTCTCACCCTCTCTATTGACCTATCCTTGAGAGGTATATTTGTCAAATCCTTATTTCACCATACCCATATCAATGATGAGGTATTTTGGTGCTTGGGAAGCAGTTCGAAGATGACCAATTCACTTGGTTGATGCAATGAGCTTATTGCAGGATTTGGGAAGTTAAAGAAGACACGATTAGGCTTAACCTTGTTGGAGCAAGAAGCTTCGAAGGCTTAGGTGCATTGGGTAGATTAGGCTTGGAGGGTCTATTGCTATTCGTGTATCCCAACTTTATTCTTTAGTGGATCATTTGACTGCTTGGAGGGCAGTAGAGAGGTTTTTTGCCGAGGTCTTCGGTTTTCTCTTTGATAACACGTGTCAGTGTTATCCTTGTGTTTGCATCACTCTAACCCTTACTCTCTACTTTTAATTGTTGCCTTGTTGTGATTATTTACAGTGTAAAGGTGTTTGTTTGTTTAGGTTTTTTGCTTGTACCCTTTATTCCGCACATCTATTGTTTGGGTATAAGTTTGTATTGGTTTAATTTGAAATTGGGGGTCTAAACATTCATTAGTGTTTTTACACACTAATTGATTTTCCATGCCATATGATGCATCATAAAGTAGTTATTATGAGATTAAAATAGTTCTTAGAGGCATGAATTTAGCTTTGTTATACAAATTGTATTATTTTACCACATTATTTGTACTATACATCCAGATTCATATATACTACAATATAAGGTTACTACATAATTAGCCTAAGGCTGATCACTCTCTCTATATATATCATTAGTGGGATAATATTAATATAACAATTCCATATAGTATAGATGTAGCTACTCTTGGACTATTGAGTCGAACCACATTAAATCCTTTCTTCTTTTATCTCTTACTTAGGTGTGGGAGCTGACAGGATGACGTTGATGTCATCAGATGATGTCATTGATGAAGTCATCAAGATAGATTGGTGCATGTACAACTTTGACGATGTGTGGGGCGTGTGTGATGCGTGGTTTGGCAGGTTGGAACTCCAATGTGCGCATGTTGGCTTGGTTGCTGGATTTCTAGGTTTTTCATATTGGAGGCTGAAGAGCACATTTGTGTGGTATGTTCCGTGATTCAAGGTTTGAAATTGCACAAATCTAAAAGGAAGAGGCACATCTTGCTTGAGAGAATTAGGGACATGGCGGTGCTGGGAAAGTGATAGGCAGCAACGAAGGCCACTGTGATAGGCATGTGAGGTCCTAATTTGGAGTCTTTAATTAAAGGTTGAGATTGAAAGGCAAACAGTGCTTGTGAGAGAGCATCTATGAATTTGAAGGCCGTGGATAAATTTGGGAGCAAGCTTGATAGAGATTAGAAACATATTTTGCTAGAAGCCAAGAATGATGTTTGGATCTAATACCATGTTAAATATTAGCATTGATATACCATATTGAATACACTAGAATAGATGAGGAAATAGAAGTATAAATGTATAATACAAGAACATGAGGGTTACGTAGTTTAGACTAACGACCTACGTCCATGTAGAAAACATTTAAAGACTACATCTTTATTATATGAGTGTAGTATAAATCCTGTGTTACAATGAACCATAATATTAGTATATATAGTAGGCTAAATCCTAGACTAATTATATACTAACTATGGTTAATAGACTTGTAGTACAAGTAGAAGACTTGTTTTGCACACAAGGTAGGATCAGGATTGGATTTATTATATAGGGCTAATATATCTCTAGCATATGTTAAAATATTTTTGTTAGATTACAAATTATTGGCTAAATTCATATTTGTTAGCATTATCAAAATTTTGTTATGGTTGAGTTTGGATTAAAAGCAGTTTAAAGATGATAACGTTTTGATATTCTTAGAGATCACGAGTTTGTGATCTTTTGCACTTATATTTATGACATAACAAATAACTGAGCAAAATTTAGTACATGTTTGGATCCGGATGAAATGGCGTTTTGCGTTTTACTTTTTTTCTTTTGCACGCGTTTCTGCTTTAGGGGACAAGTGCACTATTCACGCACCGTTGAGCACTGTTTATGCACTGTTGAGTACTATTCACACAATGTTCACGGGACCCACAACCACTTTATTCAGAAAAAAAAATATTAAAAATGGGTCTCACGGCACTATTCACACATTTAAAAATTATTTTGCTACAGTATTTTCAGTTTTTAGCAAAATAAGCTATATTCAAATGGACCTTAAGAATCATAATTCATATCTCCACTCCTCAATTATTGTAACAATTAAATTATATTAAAAAAAAAAAGAAAAAAAGAAAGAAAAGAAATATTCATACTAGACCAATTAGCAAATAAACATATTGTAGATTATTACACTTTCAACAAGGCATGATTTGAGTAGTCTTCAAGGGTCTGTTTGGATACAGCTTATTTTGCTGAAAATTGAAAGTTGAAAATACTGTAGTAAAATAATTTTTAAATGCGTAAATAGTATCGTGAGACTTATTTTAAATTTTTTTTTTTTTTTTTTTTTTTTTTTTTTTTTCTGAATAAAATGGCTGTGGTTCTTGTGAACCTAAATGCAGTGTTCATGGGACAAGCGCTAAAAAAAGAAAAAAAAAACAAATGCGAAATCATCTATATCCAAACCACACCTTAGGGTCTGTTTGGATACAACTTATTTTGCTAAAAACTGAAAACACTATAACAAAATAATTTTTAAATAAGTGAATAGTATCGTGAGACCAATTTTTAATATTTTTTTTCTGAATAAACTGGTTGTGGGTCCCGTGAACAGGGCATGAACTATACGTGAATAATGCGTGAATAGTAACTTTGTCCCTTGAAATGCATGCAGCAGAAGAAAAAAAAAAAAGAAAAAAAGAAGAAGAGAAAAATGCAAATGCAAATGCAAAATGCAAAAACGCCAGATCCAAACACATGCTAAAACAGTCTCAATATGTGATATAAAATAATTGTAGTAAAGATTTTGATTCAAAATATTACATTTTTACAACTTATCTGTTTGTAGTTTAGTTAAAATTTAAGTTGGTTTAAATTTTGAAGTTTTATCCACTTAGGATTTGACTGAAATTTAAGTTGTTTACTTATGATATGAAATTCCATAATGTAAGTGTTCCATTGGATTATTTTTTTATCTTATTTAATATTTTATTTTTATGTTTTTTGTGTTTTTGAAGAAAATAGACATAAAAGTGAAGTAAAATTATATATTTAGCCATATTTTTAACAAAAGTGAGTTAAGGAAATCTAACTAAACTAATTTCAAGTGGATAAAATGTCAAATTTCAAATCATAGATAAATAACTTAAATTTTGGTCAAATTGTGAAAGTAAGTTGTGATTTATCCTAAATTAAAATAAGAGTGATTTGAAAATATTGTAATAAATTTTGTCGAGCTGCTTTCTTTATTATTTTTCTATATATATATATGGTACAGAGTACTGACTGGTTGAGACCGCTGAGACTTGTCCTGGGTCCTTACAAGTATTCATTACCAGCATTAGACTTTCCAATTTCTCTCCCAGTCCAAATCTCTCAGCGGTATTGTTTCCTTTTCTAGAATGGGAAGAACTCCATACTGTGATGCAGATGGCTTGAAGAAAGGCCTGTGGACTCGTGAAGAAGACCAGAAGCTCTTAACCTACATTGAAAAACATGGCCATAAATGCTGGCGTTCTTTACCAAAAAAAGCTGGTTTTATTTTTTTATTTTTTTTATTTATATTTTTATTTTTTACCATTTATAGCTAAACTCCTTTACATTATTATTATTATTTTTGTTCCTTCACTGAAACGTCAAAGCTAGTATTTGGAATTTTCTACAATCGTTTTAGATGCATGAATTATTGTGCATGTGATTAATGGGGTTTTTATTTTTATTTTTTCCTATAGGTCTTCAAAGATGTGGGAAGAGCTGCAGACTGAGATGGAATAATTACCTTAAACCTGGTATTAAGAGGGGAAGATTCAGTTTACAGGAAGACAAAACCATCATTCAACTTCATGCTCTTCTAGGCAACAAGTAAAGAAACGTTAATCCTTTCTTCTTCTTCTTCATTTTTTTTTTTTTTTTTGAATTACACTCAATGACAAAAAGAACTTTTATTTTTGTGGGGGGTTTAGGAGAGGTGATGGTTTGTAGACTTGTAGTCTTACCTCTAATTTTTTGGAAGATAATTCTCATGTAAAACTTACCACTTATTGCTTTGGATGGAAGGTAGTTATCATTTCAAAGTTATTTGTCTTTTCTTTGAACCTCAGTTTTAAGTATTTTGTGTTCTTTTTTTTTTTTTTTAAATGAATAATTGTAAATATATGGTATAAGCGAATTGAGACAAGATGTATTTATATATCTTAGTCACTTTTTTTTTTAGAAATAATTGTAGCCTGATTTTATCGACTTTTTTCAAGTCAAATTAAGGTTTAACTTTTAAAATAAAAGACGTAAAAATTGTAACCATAAAAAAAGAAAAAAAAGAAAAAAAATATATATATATATATAGTAAAATTCAAAACTAAATTAATGCATAAAAATTAGAACTAGCACATATTTTATTTTGTTGTGAAGCCTAACTTTGATAACATTCGTGGCAGGAAATACTTGGTTCATAATTGCAATAAAAACTGAAAAAGTAAATAGAAATACAACTATTTTATAAAGATAATAGTATTAACCACAAAAGTTGAAAGTCATATTTATTATCATTATAATATTCTTATTAAAAATAATAATTAGTGTTATTTAGTTGAAAATTAAGACTAGCAAATACACAGACAAAAAAATTAACAAGTACTTAGGTGGAAATGTAGTTATGGCATCATTTAAATTTCAAACTTATAACTTTGGGTCCCAAACATCAAACAAGCAAATTAATTATAATACTGAACATATAAGTCAAGTGATTATTTAATATTTTAAATCCGTTGGATTAGTTTACTGAAGTGACAAATTTTCAGTTTTGGGGGGGGTGGGGGGGATATAAAATTTTGTATCTAAACTTTTAAATATATAAATGATTTATTTGTCTAAAACCCGTACGACCAAAGAGTGAGACTTCGTCTTTGTCTTTTATTTATTTATTTGCAATAAGGGTCTATTTGTTTTTGTGTAAATTTTTTTTTAGAAAATGTTTTCCACATCTTCGTATCAACGGTAATTATATTATATTTTGATGATCACAAAAAACATTGTGTGTACGATTGGCAAGATTATTTTGGTCAACTTATTTTACTATTCAGTTTATTTTTGTTATTATTTATAGGTTTTACTGTACTTTTTAGTACTATTCATGAGTCTTGCTGTATTATTTCAGTTAACTTTTATTTTTATCTATAGTATTTTTAACAAAAGAATTTTCAATTTCAATAAAATAAACGAATTTCAAATAGACCCTATATTTAAGATTGAAAATGGTGTAAAACATTTTCATCCTCTAGCGAACAGAAACCCACAAAATGACAAGAATCTCCCAAAATACTCAAAATTCCCCTTTAAACTTAGGAAATGACTATAAATAACACATGGTTTTCTAGTACTGGACCTACCATGAGCTTTCCTCTTTTACTCATTTTGACATGTGGAGTAGTATTAAATTCAGTTTGACATTTAATTTTGAATTCGAGAAATTAAAAAAAAAAAAAAAATTTCTCAAAACCTCTAAGTAACTGAAATATATATACTATAAAATGATTAAAATAAGCCTAAAAGTTCTAAAATGACCTATGCACTTTCAAAACATCTAATATAATTAAAATTTCCTATAAAACTACTAAAATAACTAAACTACCCCTAAAAACCATCAAAATGTTGCAAATGCTCCTTGAACCTCCGAGATGATTACGGTATGACTCGAAAGTCACACAAAAGTTAATTTCAAGTTTTATTTTGGAGGTTTCAAATGTTTGTAATTATGCGCATGTGAATGTGTAAGTTTCGAAATTAATAGTTGTTGTTGTTGTTGTTGTTGTTGTTGTTGTTTTTTTTTTTTTTTTTTTTTTTTTTTTTAAATGTGGTTGTATACACTTTTTATTTTTATTTTTATTGTTCTTATTATTGTAATTTTCAATAGTTTTGTTTTGATTGTACTTAATTTTAAGGGGTTTTTTTTTTTTTTTGGGAGATTAATTTTTAGGTTGATTTTGTTGTTCTGTATTAATATTTTATAGCGGTAAATAAAATTTTTTTTTTATCTCCATATATATATATAAGAGAAATTGCGTGAATTTTTATACAAATCAAATACTAAAAAAATTGTTTTCAAAACATTTTGAAGACAATTTTTCCTTAAAAATGTTTGAAAACGCTTTCGATCGGCAGCATTTTCAAGTTAAAAATATTTTACTCCAAAATAAATGAAAAAGTGTAGTTTGTAATGGCAAAATTTCGTATTTTTTTTTAGACGTACACCACATAATAAAACTTCTCATTTTTTTTTTCAATATTTTCATCAAATAAGCACCGACAACCCATGTCGAAATAGTATGTCTCTAATAAGATACCAACACAGCAGGTGGTGTAATGCCTAGACCTTGGCCAACAAGATTTTGGTCTTCGATTCGAGTCCTCTTGATTCCCACTAATAAGCACGTTGATATATATCTATCTTGCTACCCATCCCCTCCTATTGTTTTTTGTTTTTTGTTTTTGTTCTCTCTAAAAAGAAAAAAGGAAAGTCCCTAAGAAGATAAATATGTAGTACATGCATGCGTTTCACGTATACTCCCACTATTTTTCTCCAGGTGGTCTGCCATAACTGCGCACTTGCCAAAGAGAACAGACAACGAGGTCAAGAATTACTGGAACACACATCTAAAGAAAAGGTTAGCCATGATGGGTATTGACCCAGTGACTCACAAGCCAACAAGCTCCATCCTTGGCTCGGCAAATGGTGACCCTAAGAACGCATTAAATCTTAGCCACATGGCTCAGTGGGAGAGTGCTCGTCTTCAGGCCGAAGCTAGACTAGCTAAAGAGTCACAGCTACGCCAACATGAGCCAGGTGATACGACTAACACACTTGCACCACCACGTTGCCTTGACATAGTCAAAACATGGCAGAGCCTAATGTTAAATTCCATACAAGGTGGTCTTCACAATGGTTCTTTTTGTCTTGGTTTGGGTAACAATGGTGGCGATCTTGAGTCTCCGACATACACATTGAGCTTCTCAAAGAGTGCACAAGCAGCAGTGTCAACTGTGGTATCATCATCAGATTTCAATGGAGTTTTAGGTGCTGATCATATGAATGAAGTATACACCACGCAGCAACACAATATGGCTCTTGAGGTTGGAGATGTGCCTAGTACCATTCGGGCTTCTGATCATGGAGATGGGAATTTCATTGAAGGGATAGCAAATAATCTACTTTTCAATAATCTTGATATGCATAGTTTATCTACCTTCAGCACAATTACAAGTACCACTAGGACTGGCAATGGTGAGGTACATGAAATGACCAGGAATTATTGGAACGACATTCTTAATTTGATAAGTTAACATATATGGACTGTCAAGTACCGGCATTTTAATTTGTATGTGCAAGAGAACTTAGTGTTTAGGACTAGACTAGTGTATTGTAGTCAGTAATTGCCTTAGCCATGCAAGGCTACAGGCTTTAAACCCCACCCCTGAATTCCTGTTTCTCCGTTTAAATTAGAAATGTTGTTAACTTATCTTATTTCTTTTTTAGTGTAATAATAATAAAATTTTTTACAAATTGATGATGTGATGATTAATTATTAGTAAGTAAAAATGTAATTTAAGTAGTAAGTCTCAATGAGAACCAATTGAAAATTTTTATTTAAACCATTTGTAAAACTGTTGTGAAAAAGTTTGTGGAGCTAACATTACTCATTCTTAATAAGCATTTGGATTTGTGATAATTTATTATAGTATCAAAATAAGTGATTAAAAAATTTGAACTCTGTTTAATTATTAAACGAGTAAATAATTCACCCTAAATAGTTATGAATATCACTTCTTTTACTTTTGTTCAAAGGGGTAATATATCCTCTCCCTTGTCATGAATGTATCTTTCTTTTATTTTTTGTTCAAAGGAGAGTGTATTTCCACATCTTCTAAGCCAGCTAAATATATCAAGAGTATATATGGACTAGACACATACATCTAAGCTGGTTTGTGATCCCCTCTTGCAGAGCATCAATGCAGACTTTCGTTCGAATCTCAGCCCTGGCCAGCTCCAAGCAATCGAATGGGATGAGTCTTGGCTGCTATATAGGTGTAGATAATGGGATCTGCTTAGCCCAAGCCTTTAGGACTCTATATAACCACGACTGCTGGGTCACAATTAAACTTGTATTGGCCCATTAGACCTCACTTGCAATCCCTCCTTCCCTACAAAGGACTTGATTTCTCATTTTTCAAAACATTATTAAATAACATTGGCAGCAAATAGTGTAGAGTGACTTTTGAGAAAAAAATTTTCAACCCACTACATAGATTTTGATAGAACTAACCATGTGTATGGTTTTAAAATAAGTCATGTGAGACTTGTTAAAATAATACAAGTGAATGACAATTGAAAAAAGTATTCACCTGTATTATTTTAACAAGTCTAACATGACTTATTTTAAAACCATACATGTGCGATGCAAATGTTTGTGCCTATTTTTGAGGAGATTTATGTTAATGATTTTGAAACAAAATCAATTTTCAGAGCTAAAGTTTTGGTGTGGATATTTGTTTGTGATTATTGGTTTAAAAGTGCAATGACTATTCTTCGTATGCTTCTTGTGGATGTGGAATGGCTATTTGCTTCTTTACCTCTAGAGTTTTTCTTTTGTTTTTTCCTTTCTTTTTGTTTTGGCTGCCTTTGAATTTTGGTGAATCACTTTGCTTAAGAAGTTTAGTTGTTCTCTCTCACCACCCCCCCTCCCCCCAAAAAAAAGGGACCCTGAAGTGTCAAAAATCATAGAAGCAAAATGAACAAGCTGAAATATGTGGGTCCAAAACTCATAGCAGCTGCAAAATTGAAACAGGGCTAAATGACAAGTAGCTTAGGCATGTTAGGTGAAAGCTACATTTAGTCTAGTCTTGATTAATGAGCATGTGAGTAGCATGCAATTGTCATTAGCTGTTAGTTTGTTAGGAGTTTGTTAAAGTCAGTTAAGTTAGTTTTAACTTTGAGTTAGTTTCTCAGTTTTGTATATAAACACTTGTAATTGTTATTTTTTTTTCAAGTAAATGAAAATTCATTCTTAACAAAATTCATATGGTATCAAAGCCATCCTGCTCTATTTTCTCCCAAATTTCTAGGGTTTGTTCTTAATAGCTTTGAAGCTTCTTTAATAGCTGCAACAACTACTACTTCTTCTTCCTCTATGCAAGATCCTGCACTAGTAGAGGATATCTCAAATCCTTTGTTTCTTCATCATGCTGAAAGTCCTGGAGCTATGCTTGTGTTTGAGCCTTTGATTGGTGAGAACTACCATGCTTGGGCTCGTTCAATGAAGAAGGCCTTGATTGCCAGGAACAAGTTTGGCTTAATTTGTCAATGGTAGCATCACTCTCTCTTCTCCATTGGTAAAGACTCCAAAAGCTTTTGATGCTTGGATTCGTTGTGACAATATGGTAGGCTCTTGGTTTGATGAAGGTAGTTTCACCTCAGATTCGAGTTAACATTACTTACAGAGATACTGCTTTGGAAATCTAGAATGGTCTCAAAGATACACATTACCAAGGCAATGAACTTAGGGTTTTTCAGCTTCAAAAGGACATTGCTTCCATCTGTCAAGGTGATTCTTCAATTACCACTTATTTTACTCAATTGAAGGTTTATTGGGATCAACTTCAGAATTTTAGGCCTACTCCTACCTATTCTTGTGGAAAATGCACTTGCAATTTGACTCAGAAGCTTGAAGATCTTTATCTTCAAGAATCAGTAATGCAATTTTTTATGGGGCTTAATGATTCATACTCTCAAATCAAAGGACAGATCTTGTTAATGGACCCACTACCATCCGTTAACAAAGTTTACTCTTTGTTGATTCAAGAAGAGAGGCAAAGGAGTGTGGAATATGGAAATTCTGTTCGCATAGAGTCTACTACTCTAGCAGTGAAGGGTTCTAATCCCAACTTCAACTCCAATTTCCTTGGATTTTCTGGCAATTTTGGTTTTTCTAGGGGAAAGAATTCCAAAGGGAAAGACAGACCCATTCGTACACACTGTGGGAAGCTTGGACATGTCATGGAGAAATGCTTCAAGGTACATGGTTTTCCTCTAGGCTTCAAACCTAAAGGCAAGAACTTTATGGTGAATCAAGTCAATGCTCAAAAGGGCTATGAAGATAAGGATTCAACATCTGCTCATTTTCCTTTCACTCAAGAGCAATGTCAGCAATACTTGACCATGTTGGGCACTTAGATGCAAGCTACTCAACTCAATATTAGTGGCAAGGACAGTCAGTTTAACATGGGCAGCAAGGAAGTACACATGGTCAACAATGTGGTTAAGCCTAATCCAGTTGTTCCCTCTTCTTCTAATACCATAGATGCTCTCACCATGGCAGATATGCTAGATTCTACTTGTCTTGATTTGAGGCATTCAATCTTTTCTACCCAAATTATAAATAGAACAGCTTTTGATGGTGATACTTGGGGTCATCGACACTGGGGCAACATACTATATAGTGCGTTCCATTCATCTATTGACTGATTTTACTGTTGTTAATTGTATGGTTGAACTTCTTAATGGTGAAACTGCTTTGGTGACTCATATTGGTTCTATATATCTTTTTGAAACCTTGATCTTAACCAATGTGTTTTGTGTTCCATCATTTTCCTTCAACCTCTTATATGTTAATCAACTCACCAAGAAAATGAATTGATACAAAATTTTTCTTAAAAAAAGAAAAAAAAAAAAAAAAAGAAAAGGAAAGAAAAGATCCAATTTTAGTTGGTATTGAGAGAGAGTAGTCTGCCAGCACACCCATTGTGTGATCTTCTGGCTAGTTTTTCCTCTTCAATTGTAGCCCTAAATAGTTACCTTGATTGTAATTTGTAAAAATTTGTCATATCCACCTCCAATCCTTTATCACAAACGCATGCAGCAACTACTTGATTGTCAAAGCCGACTGTCCAAATTCATGGAGTAGGACCCTAATCTTTGTCAAACAAGTAAGGCTGTTAAAACTTACAACCATTGATATTCATGGCACAAGATTCCCAAGTGATACCAATTAGACTTTTTTTTTTTTTTTTGGGGAGAAGCAATTAGACAGATGTTATTATTCAAACCTCTGATTTCTTTTTATTTATATAAATTAAGGACACGTGGCTGTTAATGTGGCAGCTCAATTGGCAAAAATAATAATATTTTAATATCACCGTTAGCCACGTTAGTATTTTTCATCCATTATCTAACAATAGGGACTATTTTGACACAATAGCAAAAGCTTAGGGACTAAACTGACACATTTGAAATGTTAGGGACCAAATTGACATATAGTGTAAAGGATAGGGACCAAATATATAATTTACCCTTATATTTTTATTGATAAATAGTGGCAGAGGGGGGAAGGTGGGGTTCAAAATTTTATTAACACCAACAAAATTTGATTAACAACACTTTGTTTTGACACATGAATTTAGTCAGCAATCTATAACTTTGACAAAAAAGATTTCAAGATAAGTATAAAAAAAATGTCTAGAAAGATTTATTAGTATTAGAATTCATGTTGATATAAAGTGTGAGTAAGAGAAAAGATGGAAAGAGATAATGGATGAAGTAAAAATTTAATGTGGTTCAACCTAATAGTGCTACATTCATAGCAAAAAGTGTATGTTAATTGTGGGGGAAAAGGGGGCCAGGCCCAGGGTAATGGGCCGAAGGCCCACGAGAGGACTATTTTACGTCCGAGAAGAGAGAGGAGAAAAAGGCAGGGCCCGGCTGGGAGTGGGATCCTCAAGATGAAGAATTATCACTGTCCGAGGAGGATATCTCCTGTCTGAGGAGGATGTATTCCTCTAACATGATATCATAGATTAATTGAGCACGGGAAAGGTCAGAATGACTCTCCGAGGACTCCACCTGATTAAGATAAGCTCGAAGCTTGTTCTGAAGTGATAAGGATGGAGAAATATCTGAGGGAAAGGCTGCTGTCACCGTATTCAATGCACTGCAACAGCTTTTCTGGCCGCATTTATGTGGAGAAGACCTCTGAACAGTGCATCCTAACCTACTACCACTCACACAGAGCTAAAAAGAAGATGCCTGACGTGACATGTACTTGAGCAGGTTCATGGATGAGGAGCACGTGGACGATGGAGATGAGGGTAAGAGTGACTATATAATAGAAGGGAGCGCCTAACAATGGGGCTCCTGGGAGTGTGAGAGAAAAAAAACAATAGGGGAGCTCTTCGAACTATTAATGTATACAGACAGATCAATGTTAATCAGGTTTTGAATGGTTATGGCCCATTGTTATTAATCCCATACAGAATTTAGCTCTTTGACCCATACTCTACAAATTAATTGTCTTTGGGTTTGGGCCACAAATACGAACCCTACATTAATATTTATCTGAGTTATTGCCTAGTAAGTCAAATGAAATTTTCTCCAAATTGGTTTGGAAGAAAATCTGTCCTTACAAAATTTCCAAATTACTAATTTGTTTTGTGTTTAAAGTTTGACATATTAATACAAGGATTACATTTTAATAATAAAAAAATGTAGTAATCTGATAAAATTAATAGATTCTTCCTCGTATTGACTCTAAAAAGAAAAGATTCTTCCTTATATCGAAGAGTGAGGATAATGGGTTACAAAACAAGGAAGTCAATACCGTGCTAGAGGTTATATCGGTTTAGACAGTGGTACGATATATTTTGGATACCGATCAATACTGGTGTACCGTTTCAGGTTTACCGCTATTTTTTACTATTTTATACAATATACAAAGTTATATTTCTAATAACTCAATATATTACTTTGGCAACTTTTTATATTTTTTGGTAGAGTTAGAGCATTTGCTATAATGAAGCTAAATAATTATATAGCTATTTTAATTTTACCAAAATACAAAAATGCATATTACAATAGTGGAGGCATAGCTAAAATTTTTTTAAAAAATTTATTTTATAAATTATAGGGATAATTATAGTAAACCCACCTGAGGTTTGGCCTGTTTTCACTTTGCCTATCCGTGGTTCAAAACTTATCACTTTGCCCATCTGAACTTCAATCCGTTACTCCCCTGTTGCCCACCTCACCCTCAGATGCTAGACAAACACTTTTTTATTCCAAATTAGAACATAAAACGAATCAAACAACACGAATTCACTCTCTTTCCCTCGCAAGCCCTAGGAAAGCGAAAATCCCTGTAACTGAGCTGGTCCTGATCGTGCTTTCGTGTGTGAGGTTCTGACTTTGGGTTGTCTTAAGGCATTGAATATTCGAAGATAGATCATCACAAGGTACGACATTTCTGCTTTATGGTTCTGATCTGGGATTTCAAGTTTTTGATGGTAGCTTTGATTCACAGGAAGTTGGTAATCGATGTCTTCTTTGAGTGGAAATTACTCAGGTTCAAGTGGGCATATGTGTACATATGAGACTTGTGTGTTGAGAAAAAGTCTGACAGTGGATAATTTTGGGATAAGGTTTCTGGGTTGTAGCCGATATAAGGTAAGTATACTTTTTGCTTAATCTAGTTGATTCACGTGAGATTGGAATGTCATGTGTTCAACTCAATTTATGAACAGGTTGGTCCCAAGTGCCCTTTCTTTAGATGGATTGATAATCCCACTTGTATGCGTGGGAATGAAACTACCCATTTGGTGCAACAAAAGCTGCAAGTTGCACATGAAAAGGAAAGAGAAGCTATCCAGGCAGCTGTAGAAGCTACCAAAATGGCAGAAATTACTCAAGAGAGGGCAGTAAAAGCCACTGAGAAGGAGAGAAAGTTTCGAACTTCCTCTGTTCAAGCCAAGGAGATAGCAGTGAGAGTTTTAGAGCAAGAGAGAAAGTGCAGAATTGCACTAATTGTGTCGTGGTGTTTTTTTTTTTTTTTTTGGTTATGTTGTTTTCATGTTTTGGCTTAGGTGAGAATGTTGGAATGATGAGATTGAGTCTGCCTGATGGGTTGTAATATAAGCTGGTCCTCAATTGTATTGTAATAGAAGTATGAAAGAATTTTTTGAGAATGAGAACTATGTAAGGTGGTAGATACTGTTGGCTTGAAGCCACTTAATAATATAAGCCTTTTTAAGATAAAGTGTTATTTCTGTTAGATGTTGTTGGTATTTTTGTTTAAAGTGAATTGGCTATTTGTGAGCTGTGAGTTGTTGGTGTTGGTGTTGGTGTTTTGTTTTATGTTGTTAGTTGTGTTGATTTGTGCATAAAGTGCATTGTATGAAGACAATTGTGTCGAAAGTTGTTTTAAAGTGCATGACAATCTGTCAACTTGTAAGAAAAGATAACAAATGCACACATACACCTGCTATTCAACACATACACCTTGCACACATAAACAAACTCATATAATAATAACTCAAATAACAAACTACAATAATCAGAATAATAATTATGAACTCCTGTCATTAAGTTGAAAATTGTATATATATTTTAAGGTGTTATTGACTTAGTCTTTCATCAACCACCAGGAAATATAAGGCATTTGGTACAACAACCAAAATAGTTGTAGCTGCCCAATGTTTACAAAACTTACAAAAATACAAAAAGTATTTGAATAGCTATATAAAAAAGTGTTGCCCTTGCCTGCACTGCCATTGTCTATAAACTACATAAAACTCTAACACTACATAACTCTAATACATTATACACAGCAACAAAAGTGGCTTGACTTAGTCTTCATTTACTGCCCCTGCCTCTCCCACCACAACTGGCTTTTCCTTCTCTTGTTTTACATTTCTAAGCCCTAGCTGCATCACCCATTCCTCTCAAAGCAGCTCCTCCTCTAGTAGCAGGTGGTCTTGTAGGCTACAAAGTACAAGAATTCACATGTTAGCTACCAGTATCACAGTTGCAATGAATAAAACATCAAACCTACAAGTATAGTATTTGTGATGATGGTGCTCTACTGTCCCATGTTTCTGCAGGAGTGTGTGGTGCTGGCTGGCTTGAGGAGAACCAAGGAGCTCCTCTAACTATGTACCTCAAGTCTAAAGAGTATCACTGACTTGGGCTCTGTGATAATAGAGCTGGTGGCCCTAACCATGGAGCTTGTGGTTGTGACCTTGCTGTCTGGTTAGATGAGGATGAGGCCATATTGTAAGACTGATGTGTTGGTGGGGGCTAGGCTGAGGATTGGGTCTATGATGAAGATGGGGCCTAGGATCCTTGTCTGTGTGTGGAAGGCCTTCCACTTCCCTGTAACCAAATATGAACATGTTTTTATAGTGTCAGTTATTGGCATTTTGCATTTGAATAAAAAAAATTTGTAAAAACTTACAGATTTCCCTTTCTACAATCTCTGCCTCCTCTCCCATGCTGTCTCACCAGAGACATTGGCCTTGCATCCCTTTGCATTGTGCCTTTACTGGTGACACTTTCCACACCTCAGTGGCCTGTTTGCTCTAGACACCTTATAAGGGTTCGGCTCATCAGCATCTCTCCTCCTCTTCATGGGTGGCCTGCCTGGTGGCTTATAGACAATAGGTGCAACAGGCTTGGGTTGGCCACTTGACATCCACTCAGACTGGCCATGCATGGGAGGTGTGGGTCTCTTGTATGTCTCCACATAAGCATCCTTGTAGTAGCATGGATGGGTGTAGTCTTCTGGTTTCTCACGATTCACAAAAATGGCTGTAACTCTATGCTTGCAGGGGATTCCCGTCAAGTCCCATACTCTACAACTGCATGTCCTATTTACCAAGTCCACAACATGCCTTTCCCTCCCATTGTCAATCTCATACACAAACCTCCCAGAAGGCATTGCACAGAAACCCTTAGACTCTAATTTTAACTGCTCAAACTTTTTTTGTATGCTTGGACACAACTTGCCACCATACTTTTCTATGCCAGTTTTCTTTATATACAACATGCTCATAAGCTTAACTCTGATCCACCCCAGCATTGATAAGATGGGCTTGTCTCTAGCCTTCACAATCGTAGATTTATAACTCTCACTCAGATTGTTTACCATACAATTTGTCAAAGCTCTTGAAGAAAAGTGGGATCTGGTCCACTGTGCAGGCTCTATATCAGCCAGGTACTTCCAAACTTCTTTATCCAAACTCTTAAGATGGTCCATCCCCCTCTCAAATTCCCTGGTTGATGTTATGCCAGCACACCTCCACAGAACACTCTTCAACTCTATGCCCTTATGGTTAACCTTGAAGTTGTTTTATATGTGCTTCACACAATACCTGTGCTTCACAGTTAGGAATAAAGTCTCCATTGCAAGTAAAAGGCCCTGCAATCAAGTAAGTATGTAAGCAAGTAAGCTAATGTCATCAGATTTTAAGCATGTAAAAAGTAAGTAAGCATGTAAAAGGCCCTACAATCAAGTAAGTTAATGTAAACAGCTAAGGTAAGTAATACCTTCTGCCTGTCACTGATGAATACCAGATTGAACTCCTCTGGCCTGCCAATGTCACCTGCAAACTGCTCCAAAAACCACATCCAGCTATCCTTTGTCTCTTGCTCAGCCACAGCCATTGCCACTGGGAATATATTGTCATTTCTATCCTTGGCAGTGGCAGACAATAATTGCTCACCAAACCTACCCTTCAAGTGGCATCCATCAAACCCAACAAAGGGTCTACAACCACCTAGAAAGTTAACCTTTTGAGCATTGTACCTAATGTACATCCTTTTAAAATTAGGCTCTGCATTTTCATTTTTCATCTCTGTTTGCAGAATCACCCTACTTCCTACATCTGTCCTTAATATCATTTTTGCATAATCTCTAAGTAGGCCATACTAAGACTTTTCATTCCCAGTAATCAGCCCCCTAGCTGCTGTCCTCGCTTTATACGCCTAACTAAGACTTAAATCAATAGAAATCTTTTGCATCACATGGTGCTTAACACCTGAGACCTCCCAATTAGGATTCTTACCAGAATCCTCCAAATACCTTTTTGCCACATAGGTTGATGTAACTTGCCCATTTTTAAATGTTAGGGGGTAGGTACACTCAAGATAAAATGTCTTGATCTCAAATGTGCATTCTCCACTCACCATTGAGGCATAACACCTCCATCCACAACTGTTCTTACAATGTACAGAAATCTTCTTCTTCTCATTCAACTTCCACTTGACATCAATGTGATGCTGAATCACATACTCCCTCAAAGCCTTCCTAAACACCTGGGAGTTTGGGAACCTCATCCCTTTTGCCAACCTAACATTTTCCATATCAGTCCTCTCATTAAACTCCAAATTGCCGCCCTGCTCATCATCAGAACTATCCACACTTGCAATATCATCCTCTAAAACTGGTTCAGCCCACTCTTCATCTAAATCTATGTTGGCAGGAGGAACATTGCTTGGGCCAGGTGTATCTATGTTTGGCTGAGGTGTATTAGTGTTTGGATGAGGTGTATTAGTGTTTGGATGAGGTGTATCAGTGTTTGGACGATGAGGTGTATCAGTATTTGGATGATGAGGTGTATCATTGTTTGGATGAGGTGGAGAAGACTCACCAAAAATGTTATCAGCAAAGTCTTCTCCTTCCAGACCTTCATTCAACTAATTAAACTCCTCCTTCAGACCATCACCCCCTGTAGTAACCCCTACACCAGCCCCTGCAACCCCTGCATCAGCTCCTACACCAACCCCTGCACCATCAGGAACTTCAACTGCAAGTAGAGCATTACCACTCTCCATATACAGTATGATGGTGTCTTTTGGCCCTCCCTCATTAGGCTTGCACAGGGGTACCACATCTTGATCATCTTATATGAGCCTCAAGTCTTGCTCCAAGTTGCCCCCAGGACCTAAATAATGAACCCTACACGGTTCATCAATACCCAATTCCTCACATATACCTTTTAGTTCAAAATAACTAAGCAAATCAAGATCCCTATACACTATTTCAACTTTCCCTCCAAAGTATTCTAAACTAGGGTTCCACAAAAAAGCACCCCCATAATGTACCTCCAATTTCACTTCCTCATTCATTTGCAATAACAAATTACCATTTGACACGTATACAATTAACAATTAAAGAATTGTAAACAATAAAAGAGTAAACAGTTGCACGTTTATGTTTTGCTTTTGGGATGCAACACATACAAAGGGACCACATTTTCTGCTTTATTTTTTATTTTGTTTTACTAAACACATGCAAACACTGAAAATTTAAAGCAAATAGAAACTTGGGTCCACTGTGAGACACAATGACCACGACAGATAGACAAAATGCCCAGAAACAAACATAAATCCAAAGAACAGGTAGTCACATTTTTCATAAGCATCAATGGACACAACCAATATTCTCATTCCATTACATGTAACATTGACCATTGATTGAATACTAAAAACATAATAAACAACCACGAGCCCAAAGTAAAAACCCAAACAGTGACTGATTTCTTACCAGGATTTTAGTCTCTCGAACAACCCGTTACTCGTTTGGGTTTACACTTGCAACACAATGTCAATATCAGATGCAGAAATGGATTTTCGCTTTCCTAGGGCTCACGAGGGAAAGAAAGTGAGTTCGTGTTGTTTGATTTGTTTTATGTTCTAATTTGGAATAAAAACGTGTTTGTCTAACGTCTGAGGGTGAGGTGGGCAATAGGGGAGTAACGGATTGAAGTTCAGGTGGGCAAAGTGATAAGTTTTGAACCACAAGTAAGCAAGGTGAAAATGGGCAAAACCTCAGGTGGGTTTACTGTAATTATCCCAAAATTATAATAAGTTACTAAAACAAATATTAATATTTTTTTTAATTCAGACCCAGCCACCCTGATCCAGTCAGCTACTGGAAGTCCTAGCTCATTAGGATTCTTTGTTTTTTCATTCTTTTTTTCACCTCCACACATCCTGCTTATAGTTGTAACCCATTAGTCTTTCATTATAAGTTTATTTATTTATTTTTTTCATTCTTTTTTTCACCTCCACACTTTTTACTTTGAAGTCTTGTCACTTGCTTCTTGACTGACTACTTTTCTATTTTCAAGTAAGTGTACCAAAACTAAAAAGAGAGACAAACACATGTTGAGAAATAAATGAAGAAGATGATGGGGTTGTAGAAACAGAGGCTAGCGAAACAAAGGAAAAGAAGAAATGAATGACGAAGATGAAGGGGTTGTAGAAACAAAGGCCGGCAAAACAAAGGAAAAGAAGAAGAATTGCGTAGCAGAGAAAAATACGAAGAAGAGGAGGAAAAACTGAGGAGGTGGATCTTGAAATTTGGTGGGTTTTTTGAGATTTTTTGTTTCGTCTGGTATTTATTTTTCGGCCGAAATCCGGTATTTATCCCGGTATGTCTGAAATGGCTCCTGTACAGCCGGTATTTAAACCGAAATGAAACAAGAGCATTTCTGTACCGGCCTAAGCACTGGTACAGAAAATTCTAGCGGTATCGGCCGGTATAGTACGAAATTAACTTCCTTGCTACAAAATCTAAATAGTAGTGTATTAGAGCATTTTAGGGAGTGTTTGGTACATGTGTTTAAAAACATGTGTTTTGTTGTTTGAAAACATATGTAGAAATATGTATAAGTGAAAAAATGTGTGAAAATACATATAATATTGTTTAAAAATTAAAAATATGTGTTTAAATAAGCCTATTAAACAACTCCTTAACTGTTAAGTTTCGTACATAATAAAGTAATTGAGAAAGCAAAATAATTTTTTTTTTTTTTTTTTGAGAAGCCAGAAAGCAAAATAATTGAACGTATGTAGAAAATAAAAAGAAAGGAGCCTGCATAAAGCTAACGTAATTTAAGGAGTTGAACCAGGTGGCCTTTCGAATAAATATCGGAGGTCCCTGCCATTAACGTTCCTTTACTCTCGGGGTCCTATACTTAAATTTCATTCATGAAGAAAATATTTGGAATTTAAATTGAAAATTCCTGTTGTTGTTGTTGTTATTATTATTATTATTATTACTGTGGTTGTTGTTTTAGTTGTTTAAGTTACTCACACAACCAATAAAATTTGAAATTAACCTACGCATTTTGATTTTTGAGAGAAGGAAATAGCATTAAATTTTTGAAACTAACCTACCCATTTGAGTGAAGGAAATACGGAGTATCATTTAAGTTGGAGTTAATTAGTTAAAGAAAAACATGTTTAAAGATTACCACACAAAAAAAAAAAAAAAAAAAAAAAAAAAAAAAAAAAAAAAACAGCGAGAAAAAAATACTTTGAAAGGTCGATTAATTGGGAGTCTTGTACTAGACTACTAGTTAAGACTTGAGATCCATAAGTGTGTTTAGGACTATGTTACTACAATTTTGCTTAGTGAGTTTCTAGCCAACTTTCAAAGATAGTATAGTTATGCCAATTTTTAGTTGTCCTATTTTCACTCATTTCAAATTTAACTTGGGTCAAATTTGTGTCTGTTTTAATGCCTTAGTGTTTTTCACCCACCAAAATTTGAAAAATAAGTCATAGTCGCAGATTTCGTGGGCTGTAAAAGATTCGAAGAAGAAGAAAAAATTAAAAATTAAAAAAAAAAAAAAAGTGTTTTTACTTGGCAAAATTTGTATTAAAGCACGAAAATCACCTTTGTTTTTGGGGGTAGGAGCCTGACACGACCAGCAGGTAATTACTAACATGGAGAGACCCAATAAATACGGAATAGGACTTAAGGTTTTTGTTTTTTTTTTAAGTCCCGAAGCTTCGCTTTCAGAGGAAGTATGGTGTATACTTCCTCTCACTCACAGTTGTGTGTGTCTTACAGTTGGTGAGTTTCACCAATTGTGAGTATGAGAAAATATATACCAATAATTAGGTGTATTTTTTCCTGCTTTTGAGCGAGAAATTAAGGATTGAGAATTGAGGTAAGAGAGATTGGACGATAATATAATAGTTATCCAGAGTAAAATTAAAGGTGAAAAAAAAAAATTTAATCTCAACTCTTAAATATAAAAAAATAAAAAGTTAAAAAGTTAAAATTAAAAAAATAAAAATGATAAAAATGTTTGTATATAAATAGGAATGAAATGCAAAGTGCGATCCAAAGCCAGAAATTAATTATGCTGTTTCAATTGGTGCCAAGTGGTGGATTTGGATAAATGTTTTAAACAAGAAATTTGACAATTTTTTTGATATAGGTTGAATTGAAATTTTTTTACTAGTTCTTACTTGAAATTACTACTTATATCACTTTTTTTATCTCTTACTAATAATCTGTCACATTAATAAGTTTCAAATTTGCTGAGTTTACAGACTTTCTCTAATTAGATATGATGCTATTGCATTGCACCATGCAATATTACCACCCATGTAAAGGTAAAAGTAGATAAAAAAAATAATTTTTTGGGGGGCAAAAATAGCATTTTAATCCCTACATTTTAAAGTTAGTGTTAATTTGTTCCTTCCATTTTGTAACAATCAATTTGATCCATATTATTTTTAATTTGCAGTCAATTTAGTCATTACATATTGGTAGAAGCCAAATTAATCCTTGTTATTTACTTATTTTCAACTTTCAATTCATTTAATGCATGTTATTTCTGGTTTACATTTATTATGGGCCTAAATCTGAATTTTTTTTGGGTCGTTGAGTTAATATGTTTGTATCTCATTATGTCATGGGCTATCCCAGATTGGCTACCTACCAACCCACTTCCCACACCCAGAGAGAGAGAGAGAGAGTCTTGTATAATACAAGATCACTCTAACATTTGTATATATTTTTTGTAAAATTGATGACCAGATGCAGAAAGTGTTTTTGTGTAACTTGATGTACAAGACTCCATTTTAGATTTTTAAACACTCTACAACACCGGGTGCGAATGTTCTAATGTTAATGGCTTAATGTGGTGAAAAAATAATATTTTTTTCGATAGTCATTAAAGAATAACATTGATTTTCTTTCCTTATTTAGTTGGTAAAAACGTAGATACATATTGATTTTCCAATTATTTTTCATGCCCTACCTCCGACAAATTTAGTTCGCTGAACTAACTAAAATTTTCATCGATGTCTGAGTCTGATAGTTGCCTTCGACTATGATGTTTCACACTCCTACTTCTCTAGCAAACTAAATGCCATGTTTTTATTGCTGGTTCGCTTGCTCATTGATTCCTATGTAAGCAACGCTGGGTGAATGAATTGGCAATTATGTTAAACTGACAGTTCAGAAACATTTAATATTGTCCAATGTAGAACACTTCGAATTACATATATTTTTGCAAAAATGACGTTGAATTAATGTGCTGTTCGTAGCAGAAATACCTGAAAATGGTCCATGTGTGTTCTTCTAACTCAACCTCATGTTATATGAAAACGATATATGTTACCTTTACAATTGTAACTAATAAGTTGTTACATGCTGTTATTGGTGGGCTAAAATTTAATTTTACAATGAACCCCTATTTAAAACCAATAATAATTTGTTATATAGAATTTGTTATAACAGTACTTTATACGAAATGAGTAGATTATACAAAATGGGTATATGATACTATAATATGAATTCAAAAGCAACATGACCGGACAGAGGTATGTATGTTGTTTTTTTTTTTTTTTTTTTTTTTTACAAGATAGAATTTTAATCTAATTTAATCTAAGTGTATATGTGTGTAAAACTTCCTCCTAAAAACTTGAACCCCGGCTCTTGCCCCCACACCTTACAAGTATTTATACTTGTGGAGTGACCACCACACCAAAGGTGTGTGGTGGTAGGTACGTACGTAGTTGATAATTCATAAATTTGCTTTAATTGGAGTAGTTGCCCCGCTATATTTATGGTACTATGGCAGAGAACAGAAAATTATTGAATACTCTGGAAGTATTATAAATACGTACTCCCTCCTCTCACATGAATTGTGGGTCTCACTATAAATATAATTAATGAGACTCACAGTTATATGAAAGGGAGGAGTATGCATTTATAGTACTCTAGGAGTACCCAATAATTACTCGCAGAGAACTAGGTGCTTATTGGCTTGCGATTGTTTTTGAAAGTTCGTCACTTCAATGAGCATGGATTCTATTTTAATTATAAGAAAAATACAAAAAAGAAAGAAAAAACAAAATGTTATGTCTACTACGTGTTTCCAACAAATTTTTAATGAAAAATTGTTACTAGTAAGTAAAAAATTAATTTCAGTAATAGGCTCAAATTAGAACTAATAACAATTTACTATTAAGGATTTATTGTAAAAAATGTTATGGACATAAAAAGTAATTAAAAAAAAAAAGAAAAAAAGAAAAAGAAGAAGCTGTTAAGCTGTTCCTTTGGATTGAGATGTATGGGATATTGTCATTATGCCATGTAAGGTTGAATTTATTCAATTATGTGTTGATTTTATCCCGTGCCAAATTTGCTAATAATTTCAGCAATTAGATACTTTGTATATAGGTGAAAATTATATAAGAGTTATATGTGAGAGAGTGTAAAGAAAACACAAGATGTGTGCATTCAAAGGAGCCTCGCGACTGGATCTCGCGACTGACTCACGACTGACAAGTCGCCAAAGCGACACATGTGTGAAGCATGCAGGGAACTGACAGGTCACGACAGCAGGAGCACTACAGGACAAAAAATACAGTCTGGCTTGAAAGTTATCTCGCGACTCAAACTCGTGACTAGTTCCAGTTGCGAGGCCAAGTTGCCAGAATGCCCTGTTTGGATGAAAACTGTCTTTTCACATTCCTCACGTACTCTACTATAAATACCTTTATACCCACGAAATGTAGAGAGCTTCTAGAGAGAATTTTTGAGAGAAACTCTAGAGAAAACCAAGATTGACTCATCCACAATCTTAGACATTTTGACTTTTCAAATTCCTTAACTCTCACCCTCTCCATTGACATATCCTTGAGAGGTAAATTTGTCAAATCCTTATCTCACCATATCCATATCAATGATGAGGCATTTTGGTGCTTGGGAAGCAGTTCGGAGATGACCAATTCATTTGGTTGATGCAATGGGCTTATTGCGGGATCTGGGAAGTTAAAGAAGACACAGCTAGGCTTAACCTTGTTGGAGCAAGAAGCTTGGAAGGCTTAGGTGCATTGGGTAGATTAGGCTTGGAGGGTCTATTACTATTCGTGTATCCCAACTTTATTCTTTAGTGGATCATTTGACTGTTTGGAGGGCAGCAGAGAGGTTTTTCGCCGAGGTCTTCGGTTTCCTCTTTGATAACACGTGTTAGTGTTATCCTTGTGTTTGCATCACTCTAACCCTTACTCTCTACTTTTAATTGTTGCTGTGTTGTGATTATTTACAGTGTAGAGATGTTTGTTTGTTTAGGTTTTTGCTTGTACCCTTTATTCAGCACATCTATTGTTTGGGTATAAGTTTGTATTGGTTTAATTTGAAATTGGGGGTCTAAACATTCATTAGTGTTTTTACACACTAATTGATTTTCCATGCCATATGATGCATCATAAAGTAGTTGTTATGAGATTAAAATAGTTCTTAGGGGCATTAATTTAGCTTTGTTATACAAATTGTATTATTTTACCACATTATTTGTACTATACATCCAGATTCATATATACTACAATATAGGGTTAGTACATAATTAGCCTAAGGCTGATCACTCTCTCTATATATATCATTAGTGGGATAATTTTAATATAACAATTCCATATAGTATAGATGTAGCTACTCTTGGACTATTGAGTCGAACCACATTAAATCCTTTCTTCTTTTATCTCTTACTTAGGTGTGAGAGCTGACAGGATGACGTTGATGTCATCAGATGATGTCATTGATGAAGTCATCAAGATAGATTGGTGCATGTACAACTTTGCCGATGTGGGGCGTGTGTGTTGCGTGGTTCGGCAGGTTGGAACTCCAATGTGCGCATGTTGGCTTGGTTGCTGGATTTCTAGGTTTTTCATATTGGAGGCTGAAGAGCACGTTTGTGTGGTATGTTCCATGATTGAAGGTTTGAAACTGCACAAATCTAAAAGGAAGAGGCACATCTTGCTTGAGAGAATTAGGGACATGGCGGTGCTGGGAAAGTGATGAGGCAGCAACGAAGGCCACTGTGATAGGCATGTGAGGTCCTAATTTGGAGTCTTTAATTAAAGGTTGAGATTGAAAGGCAAACAGTGCTTGTGAGAGAGCATCTATGAATTTGAAGGCCGTGGATAAATTTGGGAGCAAGCTTGATAGAGATTAGAAACATATTTTGCTGGAAGCCAAGAATGATGTTTGGAATAGATGAAGAAATAGAAGTATAAATATATAATACAAGAACATGAGGGTTACGTAGTTTAGACTAACGACTTACGTCCATGTAGAAAACATTTAAAGACTATATCTTTATTATATGAGTGTAGTATAAATCCTGTGTTACAATGAACCATAATATTAGTATATATAGTAGGCTAAATCCTAGACTAATTATACACTAACTATGGTTAATAGACTTGTAGTACAAATAGAAGACTTGTCTTGCACACAAGGTAGGATCAGGATTGGATTTATTATATAGGGCTAATATATCTCTAGCATATCTTAAAATATTTTTGTTAGATTACAGATTATTGGCTAAATTCATATTTGTTAGTATTATCAAAATTTTGTTATGGTTGAGTTTGGATTAAAAGCAATTTAAAGATGATAACGTTTTGATATTCTTAGAGATCACGAGTTTGTGATCTTTTGCACTTATATTTATGACATAATAAATAACTGAGTAAAATTTAGTATGTGTTTGGATCCGGATGAAATGGCGTTTTGCGTTTTACTTTTTTTTTTTTTTTTTTTTTTGCACGCGTTTCTGCTTTAGGGGACAAGTGCACTGTTCATGCACCGTTGAGAACTATTTATGCACTGTTGAGTAATGTTCACACAATGTTCACGGGACTCACAACCACTTTATTCAGAAAAAAAATATTAAAAATGGGTCTCACGGCACTATTCACACATTTAAAAATTATTTTGTTACAGTGTTTTCAGTTTTCAGTTTTCAGCAAAGTAAGCTATATCCAAATGGACCCTGAGAATCATAATTCATATCTCCACTCCTCAATTATTGTAACAATTAAATTATATTTAAAAAAAAAAGAAAAAAAGAAAGAAAAGAAATATTCATACTAGACCAATTAGCAAATAAACATATTGTAGATTATTACACTTTCAACAAGGCATGATTTGAGTAGTTTTTAAGGGTCTGTTTGGATACAGCTTATTTTGCTGAAAACTGAAAGTTGAAAATACTGTAGTAAAATAATTTTTAAATGCGTAAATAGTATCGTGAGACCTATTTTAAAAATTTTTTTTTTCTGAATAAAATGGCTGTGGTTCTTGTGAACAGTGCACTGCACAGTGTAATCTGCATGCATGAACAGTGCGAGTTACTGTTCATAAGCCTAAATGCAGTGTTCATGGGACAAGCGCTAAAAAAAAAAAAAAAAAAAAAAAAAAAAACGCAAACACGAAATCATCTATATCCAAACCACACCTTAGGGTCTGTTTGGATACAGCTTATTTTGCTAAAAACTGAAAAAACTGTAACAAAATAATTTTTAAATAGGTGAATAGTATCGTGAGACCAATTTTTAATATTTTTTCTAAATAAACTGGTTGTGGGTCCCGTGAACAGTGCATGAACTATACGTGAATAGTAACTTTGTCCCTTGAAATGCATGCAGCAGAAGAAAAAAAGAAAAAAAGAAGAATAGAAAAACGCAAAATGCAAAAACGCTAGATCCAAACACATGCTAAAACAGTCTCAATATGTGATATAAAATAATTGTAGTAAAGATTATGATTCAAAATATTATGTTTTACAACTTATCTGTTTGTAGTTTAGTTAAAATTTAAGTTGGTTTAAATTTTGAAGTTTTATCCACTTAGGATTTGATTGAAATTTAAGTTGTCTACTTATGATATGAAATTCCATAATGTAAGTGTTCCATTGGATTATTTTTTATCTTATTTAATATTGTATTTTTTTATGTTTTTTGTGTTTTTGAAAAAAATAGACATAAAAGTGAAGCAAAATTATATATTTAGCAAAAGTGAGTTAAGGAAATCTAACTAAGCTAATTTCAAGTGGATAAAATATCAAATTTCAAACCATAGATAAATAACTTAAATTTCAGTCAACCGTGAAAGTAAGTTGTGATTTATCCTAAATTAAAATAAGAGTGATTTGAAAATATTGTAATAAATTTTGTCGAGCAGCTTTCTTTATTATTTTTCTATATGTATATGGTACAGAGTACTGACTGGTTGGGACCGCTGAGACTTGTCCTGGGTCCTTACAAGTATTCATTACCAGCATTAGACTTCCGAATTTCTCTCCCAGTCCAAATCTCTCAGCGGTATTGTTTCCTTTCTAGAATGGGAAGAACTCCATACTGTGATCAGGGGCGGCGCTACAGCTTATTCAGGGGGTTCAAATGAACCCCCTGACTTCAATTTTTTTTTTTTTATATATATGTAAAATATTTTTTTTTGTTAGTTTAATACTTTAATTTATTTTTAAAAATATTTTTTTCACACCCTAACTTAAATCTTGTACACTCTTATTACAAGTATTTTTGAGTCAAAAGTAAAGAATACATGTTTGTGAATTGTAAATGTAATTCTTTTTTATAAATTTTTATTATATGTGTGTGAGTGTGTTTGATATGATTGTGTACATTATTTTTTGTTATAATATTATTTGTGTAAATTATGATGTATGTGGTTGTTTGTGTATACAATATAAATTTAATGTAACTTTATAATAGAGAGGGTTTTTTTTTTTTTTCTTTTTTACATGCGTGTGTATTGTTATCATATTATAATAACTTTTTTTTTTTTATATATAAAGTTAGTAAAATTCAAGAAAAAAAATTGTAAAGTTAGTGATTGTTCAAGCATTTGATTGGTTAAGTAAACATGTAATGTATAATTTTATGTATGAATGAGTGTAATTGTGTGCGTTAATAATTAATACGGAATCAATGAGTTGAAATTAATCATTTAGTCTAAAATATTTTTATAAAAACAAAGTCAAATAAATAATAACAACTGTATAAAGAAAAAAAAAATTAGACAAACTTAAAAAAATATAATGGTCATAGGGTCATAGCTATCCACATTGGCTATAGATACTCGTAATGAATTATCATGTAACATTCAAAATGTGAAAACTTGTAAAATAAAATTATAAAACTTCACATATTATTATTATTTGTTGATAATTCAATATATTCAAGATCTCTTTCTATTAAAATTTTTTAATGAACTCCCTAAACAAAATTCCTAGAGCCGCCACTGACTGTGATGCAGATGGCTTGAAGAAAGGCCTGTGGACTCGTGAAGAAGACGAGAAGCTCTTAACCTACATTGAATAACATGGCCATAAATGCTGGCGTTCTATACCAAAAAAAGCTGGTTTTTTTTTTTTTTTTTTTTTTACCATTTATAGCTAAACTCCTTTACATTATTATTATTATTATTATTATTATTATTATTATACATTATTATTATTATTATTATTATTATTATTATTATTGTTCCTTCACTGAAATGTCAAAGCTAGTATTTGGAATTTTCTACAATCGTGGCTGTTGATGTGGCAGCTCAATTGGCAGAAATAATAATATTTTAATATCACAGTTAGCCACGTTAGTATTTTTCATCAATTATCTAACAATAGGGACTATTTTGACACAATAGCAAAAGCTTAGGGACTAAACTGACACATTTGAAATGTTAAGGACCAAATTGACATATAGTGTAAAGGATAGGGACCAAATATATAATTTACCTTTATATTTTTATTGATAAATAGTGGCAGAGGAGGGAAGGTGGGGTTCAAAATTTGATTAACACCAACAAAATTTGATTAACAACACTTTGTTTTGACACATGAATTTAGCCAGCAATCTATAACTTTGACAAAAAAGATTTCAAGATAAGTATAAAAAAAATGTCTAGAAAGATTTATTAGTATTAGAATTCATGTTGATATAAAGTGTGAGTAAGACAAAAGATGGAAAGAGATAATGGATGAAGTAAAAATTTAATGTGGTTCAACCTAATAGTGCTACATTCATAGCAAAAAGTGTATGTTAATATTTATCTAAGTTATTGCCTAGTAAGTCAAATGAAATTTTCTCCAAATTGGTTTGGAAGAAAATCTGTCCTTACAAAATTTCCAAATTACTAATTTGTTTTGTGTTTAAAGTTTGACATATTAATACAAGGATTACATTTTAATAATAAAAAATGTAGTAATATGATAAAATTAATAGATTCTTTCTCGTATTGACTCTAAAAAGAAAAGATTCTTCCTCATATCGAAGAGTGAGGATAATGGGCTACAAAACAAGGAAGTTAATACCGTACTAGAGGTTGTATCGGTTTAGACAGTGGTACGATATATTTCGGATACCGATCAATACTGGTGTACAGTTTCAGGTTTACCGCTATTTTTTACTATTTTATACAATATACAAAGTTATATTTCTAATAACTCAATATATCACTTTGGCAACTTTATATATTTTTTGGTAGAGTTAGAGCATTTGCTATAGTGAAGCTAAATAATTATATAGCCATTTTAATTTTACCAAAATACAAAAATGCATATTATTATTATTATTATTATTATTATTATTATTATTATTATTATTATTATTATTATTATTACTGTGGTTGTTGTTTTAGTTGTTTAAGTTACTCACACAACCAATAAAATTTGAAATTAACCTACGCATTTTGATTTTTGAGAGAAGGAAATAGCATTAAATTTTTGAAACTAACCTACCCATTTGAGATATTTGCTAATGGGTCATTTTAAAAAAATTTTAATATTATTTTCATGAAAAATATAAAAAAATTGTTAAAAAAATTAATTGTTTTTTTTTTTTGTTTTTTTCCATCAAAAAATTTCTAAAAAAAAAATTTCATAAACCAATACTGGCATCTATTAACTTTTTCCAATGATTTTTCATGCCCTACCTCCAACAAATTTAGTTCGCTGAACTAACTAAAATTTCCATCGACGTCTGAGTCTGATAGTTGCCTTCGACTATAATGTTTCACCCTCCTACTTCTCTAGCAAACTAAATGCCTGTTTTTATTGCTAGTTCGCTTGCTCATTGATTCCTATGAAAGCAACGCTAGGTGATTGAATTGGCAATTGTGTCAAACTGACAGTTCAGAAACGTTTAATATTGTCCAGTGTAGAACACTTCAAAATACATATATTTTTTTGCAAAAATGACGTTGAATTAATGTGCTGTTCGTAGCAGAAATACCTGAAAATGGTCCATGTGCGTTCTTCTAACTCAACCTCATGTTATATGAAAATGATAAATGTTACCTTTACCATTGTAACTAATGAGTTGTTACATGCTGTTATTGGTGGCTAAAATTTAATTTTACAATGAACCCCTATTTAAAACCAATAATAATTTGTTATATAGAATTTGTTATAACAGTACTTTATACGAAATGAGTAGATTATACAAAATGGGTATATGATACTATAATATGAATTCAAAAGCAACATGACCGGACAGAGGTACGTATGTTGTTTTTTTTTTTTCTTTTTACAAGATAAAATTTTACTCTAGTTTAATCTAAGTGTATATGTATGTAAAACTCCCTCCTAAAAACTTGAACCCCGACTCTTGCCCCCACACCCTACAAGTATTTATACTTGTGGAGTAACCATCGCACCAAGGGTGTGTGGTGGTAGGTACGTACGTAGTTGATAATTCATAAATTTGCTTTAATTGGAGTAGTTGCCCCGCTATATTTATGGTACTATGGTAGAGAACGGAAAATTATTGAATACTCCGGGAGTATTATAAATACGTACTTCCTCCTCTCATATGAATTATAGGTCTCACTATAAATATAATTAATGGGACCCACAGTTATATGAAAGGGAGGAGTATGCATTTATGGTACTCTAGGAGTACCCAATAATTACTCGCAGAGAACTAGGTGCTTATTGGCTTGCGATTGTTTTTGAAAGTTCGTCACTTTAATGAGCATGGATTCTATTTTAATTTTAAGAAAAAAACAAAAAAGAAAGAAAAAACAAAATGTTATGTCTACTACTTGTTTCCAACAAATTTTTAATGAAAAATTGTTACTAGTAAGTAAAAAAATAATTTCAGTAATAGGCTCAAATTAGAACTAATAACAATTTACTATTAAGGATTTATTGTAAAAAATGTTATGGACATAAAAAGTAATTAAAAAAAAAAAGAAAAAAGAAGAAGAAGAAGCTGTTAAGCTGTTCCTTTGGATTGAGATGTATGGGATATTGTCATTATGCCATGTAAGGTTGAATTTATTCAATCATGTGTTGATTTTATCCCGTGCCAAATTTGCTTGTAATTTTAGCAATTAGATATTTTGTATTTAGGTGGGAATTATATAAGGGTTATATGTGAGAGAGTGTAAAGAAAACACAAGATGTGTGCATTCAAAGGAGCATCGCGATTGGTTCTCGCGACTGACTCATGACTGACAAGTCGCCAAAGCGACACACGTGTGAAGCATGCAGGGAACTGACAGGTCACGACAGTAGGAGCACTACATGACAAAAAATACAGTCTGGCCTGAAAGTTATCTCACGACTCAAACTCGTGACTAGTTCCAGTCGCAAGGCCAAGTTTCCAGAATGCCCTGTTTGGATGAAAACTGTCTTTTCACATTCCTCACGTACTTTATTATAAATACCTTTATACCCACGAAATGTTGAGAGCTTCTAGAGAGAATTTTTGAGAGAGAATTTTTGAGAGAGAAACTCTAGAGAAAACCAAGATTGACTCATCCACAATCTTAGACATTTTGACTCTTCAAATTCCTTAACTCTCACCCTCTCCATTGACATATCCTTGAGAGGTACATTTGTCAAATCCTTATCTCACCATACCCATATCAATGATGAGGCATTTTGGTGCTTGGGAAGCAGTTCGGAGATGACCAATTCACTTGGTTAATGCAATGGGCTTATTGCGGGATTTGGGAAGTTAAAGAAGACACGATTAGGCTTAACCTTGTTGGAGCAAGAAGCTTGGAAGGCTTAGGTGCATTGGGTAGATTAGGTTTGGAGGGTCTATTGCTATTTGTGTATCCCAACTTTATTCTTTAGTGGATCATTTGACTGCTTGGAGGGCAGCAAAGAGGTTTTTCGCCGAGGTTTTCGGTTTCCTCTTTGATAACACGTGTCAATGTTATCCTTGTGTTTGCATCACTCTAACCCTTACTCTCTACTTTTAATTGTTGCTGTGTTGTGATTATTTACAGTGCAGAGGTGTTTATTTGTTTAGGTTTTTGCTTGTACCCTTTATTCCGCACATCTATTGTTTGGGTATAAGTTTGTATTGGTTTAATTTAAAATTAAGGGTCTAAACATTCATTAGTGTTTTTACACACTAATTGATTTTCCATGCCATATGATGCATCATAAAGTAGTTGTTATGAGATTAAAATAGCTCTTAGAGGCATGAATTTAGCTTTGTTATACAAATTATATTATTTTACGACATTATTTGTACTATACATCCAGATTCATATTTACTACAATATAGGGTTAGTACATAATTAGCCTAAGGCTGATCACTCTCTCCATATATATCATTAGTGGGATAATTTTAATATAACAATTCCTTATAGTATAGATGTAGCTACTCTTGGACTATTGAGTCGAACCACATTAAATCCTTTCTTCTTTTATCTCTTACTTAGGTGTGGGAGCTGACAGGATGACGTTGATGTCATCAGATGATGTCATTGATGAAGTCATCAAGATAGATTGGTGCATGTACAACTTTGACGATGTGTGGGGCGTGTGTGATGTGTGGTTCGGCAGGTTGGAACTCCAATGTGCGCATGTTGGCTTGGTTGCTGGATTTTTAGGTTTTTCATATTGGAGGCTGAAGAGCACGTTTGTGTGGTATGTTCCGTGATTGAAGGTTTGAAACTGCACAAATCTAAAAGGAAGAGGCACATCTTGCTTGAGAGAATTAAGGACATGGCGGTGCTGGGAAAGTGATGAGGCAGCAACGAAGGCCACTGTGATAGGCATGTGAGGTCCTAATTTGGAGTCTTTAATTAAAGGTTGAGATTGAAAGGCAAACAGTGCTTGTGAGAGAGTATCTATGAATTTGAAGGCCGTGGATAAATTTGGGAGCAAGCTTGATAGAGATTAGAAACATATTTTGCTAGAAGCCAAGAATGATGTTTGGATCTAATACCATGTTAAATATTAGCATTGATATACCATATTGAATACACTAGAATAGATGAGGAAATAGAAGTATAAATGTATAATACAAGAACATGAGGGTTACGCAGTTTAGACTAACGACCTACGTCCATGTAGAAAACATTTAAAGACTACATCTTTATTATATGAGTGTAGTATAAATCCTGTGTTACAATGAACCATAATATTAGTATATATAGTAGGCTAAATCTTAGACTAATTATACACTAACTATGGTTAATAGACTTGTAGTACAAGTAGAAGACTTGTCTTGCACACAAGGTAGGATCAGGATTGGATTTATTATATAGGGCTAATATATCTCTAGCATATCTTAAAATATTTTTGTTAGATTACAGATTAATGGCTATATTCATATTTGTTAGTATTATTAAAATTTTGTTATGGTTGAGTTTGGATTAAAAGCAGTTTAAAGATGATAACGTTTTGATATTCTTAGAGATCACGAGTTTGTGATCTTTTGCACTTATATTTATGACATAACAAATAACTGAGTAAAATTTAGTATGTGTTTGGATCTGGATGAAATGGCGTTTTGCGTTTTACTTTTTTTTTTTTTGCATGCGTTTCTGCTTTAGGAGACAAGTGCACTGTTCACGCACCGTTGAGCACTGTTTATGCACTGTTGAGTACTGTTCACACACTGTTCACGGGACCCACAACCACTTTATTCAGAAAAAAATATTAAAAATGGGTCTCATGGCACTATTCACAAATTTAAAAATTATTTTGCTACAGTGTTTTCAATTTTCAGCAAAATAAGGTATATCCAAATAGACCCTAAGAATCATAATTCATATCTCCACTCCTCAATTATTGTAACAATTAAATTATATTTAAAAAAAAAGAAAGAAAAAAAGAAAGAAAAGAAATATTCATACTAGACCAATTAGCAAATAAACATATTGTAGATTATTACACTTTCAACAAGGCATGATTTGAGTAGTCTTCAAGGGTCTATTTGGATACAGCTTATTTTGCTGAAAACTGAAAGTTGAAAATACTGTAGTAAAATAATTTTTAATGCGTAAATAGTATCGTGAGACCTATTTTAAAATTTTTTTTCTGAATAAAATGGTTGTGGTTCTTGTGAACAGTGCACTGCACAGTATAATCTGCATGCATGAACAGAGCGAGTTAATGTTCATAAGCCTAAATGCAGTGTTCATGGGACAAGCGCTAAAAAAAAAAAAAAAAAAAAACGCAAATGTAAAATCATTTATATCCAAACCACATCTTAAGGTCCGTTTGGATACAGCTTATTTTGCTAAAAATTGAAAATACTGTAACAAAATAATTTTTAAATAGGTGAATAGTATCGTGAGACCAATTTTTAATATTTTTTTTTTTGAATAAAGTGGTTGTGGGTCCCGTGAACAGTGCATGAACTATACGTGAATAGTAACTTTGTCCCTTGAAATTCATGCAGCAGAAGAAAAAAAAAAGAAAAAAAGAAGAAGAGAAAAACGCAAATGCAAACGCAAAATGCAAAAACGCCAGATCCAAACACATGCTAAAACAGTCTCAATATGTCATATAAAATAATTGTAGTAAAGATTATGATTCAAAATATTACGTTTTTACAACTTATCTGTTTGTAGTTTAGTTAAAATTTAAGTTGGTTTAAATTTTGAAGTTTTATCAACTTAGGATTTGACCGAAATTTAAGTTGCCTATTTATGATATGAAATTCCATAATATAAGTGTTCCATTGGATTATTTTTTATCTTATTTAATATTGTAATTTTATGTTTTTTGTGTTTTTGAAGAAAATAGACATAAAAGTGAAGCAAAATTATATATTTAGCCATGTTTTTAACAAAAGTGAGTTAAGGAAATCAAACTAAGCTAATTTTAAGTGGAGAAAATGTCAAATTTCAAACCATAGATAAATAACTTAAATTTCGGATAAACCGTGAAAGTAAGTTGTGATTTATCCTAAATTAAAGTAAGAGTGATTTGAAAATATTGTAATAAATTTTGTCGAGCAGCTTTCTTTATTATTTTTCTATATATATATATGGTACAGAGTACTGACTGGTTGGGACCGCTGAGACTTTTCCTGGGTCCTTACAAGTATTCATTACCAGCATTAGACTCTCCAATTTCTCTCCCAGTCCAAATCTCTCAGCGGTATTGTTTCCTTTTCTAGAATGGGAAGAACTCCATACTGTGATGCAGATGGCTTGAAGAAAGGCCTGTGGACTCGTGAAGAAGACGAGAAGCTCTTAACCTACATTGAACAACAGGGCCACAAATGCTGGCGTTCTTTACCAAAAAATGCTGGTTTTTGTTTTTACCATTTATAGCTAAACTCCTTTACATTATTATTATTATTATTATTATTATTATTATTATTATTATTTTTGTTCCTTCACTAAAATGTCAAAGCTAGTATTTGGAATTTTCTACAATCGTTTTAGATGCATGAACTATTGTGCATGTGATTAATGGGGTATTTTTTTTTCCCTATAGGTCTTCAAAGATGTGGGAAGAGCTGCAGACTGAGATGGAATAATTACCTTAAACCTGGTATTAAGAGGGGAAGATTCAGTTTACAGGAAGACAAAACCATCATTCAACTTCATGCTCTTCTAGGCAACAAGTAAAGAAACGTTAATCCTTTCTTCTTCTTCTTCATTTTTTTTTTTTTTTTTGAATATAAGAAATATTAATATCTTTGCTACTTTTTTTTTTTTTTTGGGAATTACACTCAATGACAAAAAGAACTTTTATTTTTGTGGGGGGTTTAGGAGAGGTGATGGTTTGTAGACTTGTAGTCTTACCTCTAATTTTTTGGAAGATAATTCTCATGTAAAACTTACCACTTGGTCCACTTATTGCTTTCGATGGAAGGTAGTTATCATTTCAAAGTTACTTATGTAACATGTCTTTTCTTTGAACCTCATTTTTAAGTATTTTGTGTTCTTTTTTTTTTTAATGAATAATTGTAAATATATGGTATAAGCGAATTGAGACAAGATGTATTTATATATCTTAGTCATTTTTTTTTAGAAATAATTGTAGCCTGATTTTATTGACTTTTTTCAAGTCAAATTAAGGTTTAACTTTTAAAATAAAAGACATAAAAATTGTAACCATAAAAAAAAAAAAAATATATATATATATATATAGTAAAATTCAAAACTAAATTAATGCATAAAAATTAGAACTAGCACATATTTTATTTTGTTGTGAAGCCTAACTTTGATAACATTCGTGGCAGGAAATACTTGGTTCATAATTGCAATAAAAACTGAAAAAGTAAATAGAAATACAACTATTTTATAAAGATAATAGTATTAACCACAAAAGTTGAAAGTCATATTTATTATCATTATAATATTCTAATTAAAAATAATAATTAGTGTTATTAAGTTGAAAATTAAGACTAGCAAATACACAGACAAAAAAAAAATAACAAGTACTTAGGTGGAAATGTAGCTATGGCATCATTTAAATTTCAAACTTATAACTTTGGGTCCCAAACATCAAACAAGCAAATTATAATACTAAACATATAAGTCAAGTGATTATTCAATATTTTAAATCCGTTGGATTAGTTTACTAAAGTGACTAATTTTCAATTTGGGGGGGGGGGGGGGGGATTATAAAATTTTGTATCTAAACTTTTAAATATATAAATGATTTATTTGTCTAAAACCCGTATGACCAAAGAGTGAGACTTCGTCTTTGTCTTTTATTTATTTATTTGCAATAAGGTTCTATCTGTTTTTGTGTAAATTTTTTTTTTAGAAAATGTTTTCCTCATCTTCATATCAATGGTAATTATTTTTTGATGATCACAAAAAACACTGTGTGTACGTTTGGCAAGATTATTTTGGTCAACTTATTTTACTATTCAGTTTATTTTTGCTATTATTTATGAGTTTTACTGTACTTTTTAGTACTATTCATGAGTCTTACTGTACTATTTTAGTTAACTTTTATTTTTATCTATAACTTTTTAACAAAAAAATTTCAATTTTAATAAAATAAGCGGATCTCAAATAAACCCTATATTTAAGATTGAAAATGGTGTAAAACATTTTCATCCTCTAGCGAACAGAAACCCACAAAATGACAAGAATCTCCCAAAATACTCAAAATGCCCCTTTAAACTTAGGAAATGACTATAAATGACACATGGTTTTCTAGTACTAGACCTACCATGAGCTTTCCTCTTTTACTCATTTTGACATGTAGAGTAGTATTAAATTCAGTTTGATATTTAATTTTGAATTCGAGAAAAAAAAAAAAAAAAAAAACTTCTCAAAACCTCTAAGTAACTAAAATATATATACTATAAAATGATTAAAATAAGCCTAAAAGCGCTAACATGACCTATGCACTTTCAAAACATCTAATATAATTAAAATTTCCTATAAAACTACTAAAATAACTAAACTACCCCTAGAAACCATCAAAAGGTTGCAAATGCTCCCTGAACCTCCGAGATGATTACGGTATGACTCGAAAGTCACACAAAAGTTAATTTCAAGTTTTATTTTGGAGGTTTCAAATGTTTGTAATTATGCGCATGTGAATGTGTAAGTTTAGAAATTAATAGTTGTTGTTGTTTTTGTTTTTTTTTTTTTTTTTTTAAATGTGGTTGTATACACTTTTTATTGTTCTTATTATTGTAATTTTCAATAGTTTTGTTTTGATTGTGCTTAATTTTAAGGGTTTTTTTTTTAGGAGATTAATTTTTAGGTTGATTTTGTTGTTCTGTATTAATATTTTATAGCGGTAAGTAATTTTTTTTTATCTCCATATATATATATATATATATATTAGAGAAATTGTGTGAATTTTTATACAAATCAAATACTAAAAAAATTGTTTACAAAACATTTTGAAGACAATTTTTTCTTAAAATTGTTTGAAAACGCTTTCGATCGACAGCATTTTCAAGTTAAAAATATTTTACTCCAAAATAAATGAAAAAGTGTAGTTTGTAATGGCAAAATTTCGTTTTTTTTTTTAGACGTACACCACATAATAAAATTTCTCATTTTTTTTTCAATATTTTCATCAAATAAGCACCGACAACCCATGTCGAAATAGTATGTCTCTAATAAGATACCAACACAGCAGGTGGTGTAATGCCTAGACCTTGGCCAACAAGATTTTGGTCTTCGATTCGAGTCCTCTTGATTCCCACTAATAAGCACGTTGATATATATATATCTTGCTACCCATCCCCTCCTATTGTTTTTTGTTTTTGTTCTCTCTAAAAAGAAAAAGGAAAGTCCCTAAGAAGATAAATATGTAGTACATGCATGCGTTTCACGTATACTCCCACTATTTTTCTCCAGGTGGTCTGCCATAACTGCGCACTTGCCAAAGAGAACAGACAACGAGGTCAAGAATTACTGGAACACACATCTAAAGAAAAGGTTAGCCATGATGGGTATTGACCCAGTGACTCACAAGCCAACAAGCTCCATCCTTGGCTCGGCAAATGGTGACCCTAAGAACGCATTAAATCTTAGCCACATGGCTCAGTGGGAGAGTGCTCGTCTTCAGGCCGAAGCTAGACTAGCTAAAGAGTCACAGCTACGCCAACATGAGCCAGGTGATACGACTAACACACTTGCACCACCACGTTGCCTTGACATAGTCAAAACATGGCAGAGCCTAATGTTAAATTCCATACAAGGTGGTCTTCACAATGGTTCTTTTTGTCTTGGTTTGGGTAACAATGGTGGCGATCTTGAGTCTCCGACATACACATTGAGCTTCTCAAAGAGTGCACAAGCAGCAGTGTCAACTGTGGTATCATCATCAGATTTCAATGGAGTTTTAGGTGCTGATCATATGAATGAAGTATACACCACGCAGCAACACAATATGGCTCTTGAGGTTGGAGATGTGCCTAGTACCATTCGGGCTTCTGATCATGGAGATGGGAATTTCATTGAAGGGATAGCAAATAATCTACTTTTCAATAATCTTGATATGCATAGTTTATCTACCTTCAGCACAATTACAAGTACCACTAGGACTGGCAATGGTGAGGTACATGAAATGACCAGGAATTATTGGAACGACATTCTTAATTTGATAAGTTAACATATATGGACTGTCAAGTACCGGCATTTTAATTTGTATGTGCAAGAGAACTTAGTGTTTAGGACTAGACTAGTGTATTGTAGTCAGTAATTGCCTTAGCCATGCAAGGCTACAGGCTTTAAACCCCACCCCTGAATTCCTGTTTCTCCGTTTAAATTAGAAATGTTGTTAACTTATCTTATTTCTTTTTTAGTGTAATAATAATAAACTTTTTTACAAATTGATGATGTGATGATTAATTATTAGTAAGTAAAAATGTAATTTAAGTAGTGAGTCTCAATGAGAACCAATTGAAAATTTTTATTTAAACCATTTGTAAAACTGTTGTAAAAAAGTTTGTGGAGCTAACATTACTCATTCTTAATAAGCATTTGGATTTGTGATAATTTATTATAATATCAAAATAAGTGATTAAAAAATTTGAACTCTGTTTAATTATTAAACGAGTAAATAATTCACCCTAAATAGTTATGAATATCGCTTCTTTTACTTTTGTTCAAAGGGGTAATATATCCTCTCCCTTGTCATGAATGTATCTTTCTTTTATTTTTTGTTCAAAGGAGAGTGTATTTCCACATCTTCTAAGCCAGCTAAATATATCAAGAGTATATATGGACTAGACACATACATCTAAGCTGGTTTGTGATCCCCTCTTGCAGAGCATCAATGCAGACTTTCGTTCGAATCTCAGCCCTGGCCAGCTCCAAGCAATCGAATGGGATGAGTCTTGGCTGCTATATAGGTGTAGATAATGGGATCTGCTTAGCCCAAGCCTTTAGGACTCTATATAACCACGACTGCTGGGTCACAATTAAACTTGTATTGGCCCATTAGACCTCACTTGCAATCCCTCCTTCCCTACAAAGGACTTGATTTCTCATTTTTCAAAACATTATTAAATAACATTGGCAGCAAATAGTGTAGAGTGACTTTTGAGGAAAAAATTTTCAACCCACTACATAGATCTTGATAGAACTAACCATGTGTATGGTTTTAAAATAAGTCATGTGAGACTTGTTAAAATAATACAAGTGAATGACAATTGAAAAAAGTATTCACCTGTATTATTTTAACAAGTCTAACATGACTTATTTTAAAACCATACATGTGCGATGCAAATGTTTGTGCCTATTTTTGAGGAGATTTATGTTAATGATTTTGAAACAAAATCAATTTTCAGAGCTAAAGTTTTGGTGTGGATATTTGTTTGTGATTATTGGTTTAAAAGTGCAATGACTATTCTTCGTATGCTTCTTGTGGATGTGGAATGGCTATTTGCTTCTTTACCTCTAGAGTTTTTCTTTTGTTTTTTCCTTTCTTTTTGTTTTGGCTGCCTTTGAATTTTGGTGAATCACTTTGCTTAAGAAGTTTAGTTGTTCTCTCTCACCACCCCCCCTCCCCCCAAAAAAAAGGGACCCTGAAGTGTCAAAAATCATAGAAGCAAAATGAACAAGATGAAATATGTGGGTCCAAAACTCATAGCAGCTGCAAAATTGAAACAGGGCTAAATGACAAGTAGCTTAGGCATGTTAGGTGAAAGCTACATTTAGTCTAGTCTTGATTAATGAGCATGTGAGTAGCATGCAATTGTCATTAGCTGTTAGTTTGTTAGGAGTTTGTTAAAGTCAGTTAAGTTAGTTTTAACTTTGAGTTAGTTTCTCAGTTTTGTATATAAACACTTGTAATTGTTATTTTTTTTTCAAGTAAATGAAAATTCATTCTTAACAAAATTCATATGGTATCAAAGCCATCCTGCTCTATTTTCTCCCAAATTTCTAGGGTTTGTTCTTAATAGCTTTGAAGCTTCTTTAATAGCTGCAACAACTACTACTTCTTCTTCCTCTATGCAAGATCCTGCACTAGTAGAGGATATCTCAAATCCTTTGTTTCTTCATCATGCTGAAAGTCCTGGAGCTATGCTTGTGTTTGAGCCTTTGATTGGTGAGAACTACCATGCTTGGGCTCGTTCAATGAAGAAGGCCTTGATTGCCAGGAACAAGTTTGGCTTAATTTGTCAATGGTAGCATCACTCTCTCTTCTCCATTGGTAAAGACTCCAAAAGCTTTTGATGCTTGGATTCGTTGTGACAATATGGTAGGCTCTTGGTTTGATGAAGGTAGTTTCACCTCAGATTCGAGTTAACATTACTTACAGAGATACTACTTTGGAAATCTAGAATGGTCTCAAAGATACACATTACCAAGGCAATGAACTTAGGGTTTTTCAGCTTCAAAAGGACATTGCTTCCATCTGTCAAGGTGATTCTTCAATTACCACTTATTTTACTCAATTGAAGGTTTATTGGGATCAACTTCAGAATTTTAGGCCTACTCCTACCTATTCTTGTGGAAAATGCACTTGCAATTTGACTCAGAAGCTTGAAGATCTTTATCTTCAAGAATCAGTAATGCAATTTTTTATGGGGCTTAATGATTCATACTCTCAAATCAAAGGACAGATCTTGTTAATGGACCCACTACCGTCCGTTAACAAAGTTTACTCTTTGTTGATTCAAGAAGAGAGGCAAAGGAGTGTGGAATATGGAAATTCTGTTCGCATAGAGTCTACTACTCTAGCAGTGAAGGGTTCTAATCCCAACTTCAACTCCAATTTCCTTGGATTTTCTGGCAATTTTGGTATTTCTAGGGGAAAGAATTCCAAAGGGAAAGACAGACCCATTCGTACACACTGTGGGAAGCTTGGACATGTCATGGAGAAATGCTTCAAGGTACATGGTTTTCCTCTAGGCTTCAAACCTAAAGGCAAGAACTTTATGGTGAATCAAGTCAATGCTCAAAAGGGCTATGAAGATAAGGATTCAACATCTGCTCATTTTCCTTTCACTCAAGAGCAATGTCAGCAATACTTGACCATGTTGGGCACTTAGATGCAAGCTACTCAACTCAATATTAGTGGCAAGGACAGTCAGTTTAACATGGGCAGCAAGGAAGTACACATGGTCAACAATGTGGTTAAGCCTAATCCAGTTGTTCCCTCTTCTTCTAATACCATAGATGCTCTCACCATGGCAGATATGCTAGATTCTACTTGTCTTGATTTGAGGCATTCAATCTTTTCTACCCAAATTATAAATAGAACAGCTTTTGATGGTGATACTTGGGGTCATCGACACTGGGGCAACATACTATATAGTGCGTTCTATTCATCTATTGACTGATTTTACTGTTGTTAATTGTATGGTTGAACTTCTTAATGGTGAAACTGCTTTGGTGACTCATATTGGTTCTATATATCTTTCTGAAACCTTGATCTTAACCAATGTGTTTTGTGTTCCATCATTTTCCTTCAACCTCTTATATGTTAATCAACTCACCAAGAAAATGAATTGATACAAAATTTTTCTTAAAAAAAGAAAAAAAAAAAAAAAAAGAAAAGGAAAGAAAAGATCCAATTTTAGTTGGTATTGAGAGAGAGTAGTCTGCCAGCACACCCATTGTGTGATCTTCTGGCTAGTTTTTCCTCTTCAATTGTAGCCCTAAATAGTTACCTTGATTGTAATTTGTAAAAATTTGTCATATCCACCTCCAATCCTTTATCACAAACGCATGCAGCAACTACTTGATTGTCAAAGCCGACTGTCCAAATTCATGGAGTAGGACCCCAATCTTTGTCAAACAAGCAAGGCTGTTAAAACTTACAACCATTGATATTCATGGCACAAGATTCCCAAGTGATACCAATTAGACTTTTTTTTTTTTTTTTTTGGGGAGAAGCAATTAGACAGATGTTATTATTCAAACCTCTGATTTCTTTTTATTTATATAAATTAAGGACATGTGGCTGTTAATGTGGCAGCTCAATTGGCAAAAATAATAATATTTTAATATCACCGTTAGCCACGTTAGTATTTTTCATCCATTATCTAACAATAGGGACTATTTTGACACAATAGCAAAAGCTTAGGGACTAAACTGACACATTTGAAATGTTAGGGACCAAATTGACATATAGTGTAAAGGATAGGGACCAAATATATAATTTACCCTTATATTTTTATTGATAAATAGTGGCAGAGGGGGGAAGGTGGGGTTCAAAATTTTATTAACACCAACAAAATTTGATTAACAACACTTTGTTTTGACACATGAATTTAGTCAGCAATCTATAACTTTGACAAAAAAGATTTCAAGATAAGTATAAAAAAAATGTCTAGAAAGATTTATTAGTATTAGAATTCATGTTGATATAAAGTGTGAGTAAGAGAAAAGATGGAAAGAGATAATGGATGAAGTAAAAATTTAATGTGGTTCAACCTAATAGTGCTACATTCATAGCAAAAAGTGTATGTTAATTGTGGGGGAAAAGGGGGCCAGGCCCAGGGTAATGGGCCGAAGGCCCACGAGAGGACTATTTTACGTCTGAGAAGAGAGAGGAGAAAAAGGCAGGGCCCGGTTGGGAGTGGGATCCTCAAGATGAAGAATTATCACTGTCCGAGGAGGATATCTCCTGTCTGAGGAGGATGTATTCCTCTAACATGATATCATAGATTAATTGAGCACGGGAAAGGCCAGAATGACTCTCCGAGGACTCCACCTGATTAAGATAAGCTCAGAGCTTGTTCTGGAGTGATAAGGATGGAGAAATATCTGAGGGAAAGGCTGCTGTCACCGTATTCAATGCACTGCAACAGCTTTTCTGGCCGCATTTATGTGGAGAAGACCTCTGAACAGTGCATCCTAACCTACTACCACTCACACAGAGCTAAAAAGAAGATGCCTGACGTGACATGTACTTGAGCAGGTTCATGGATGAGGAGCACGTGGACGATGGAGATGAGGGTAAGAGTGACTATATAATAGAAGGGAGCGCCTAACAATGGGGCTCCTGGGAGTGTGAGAGAAAAACAAAATAGGGGAGCTCTTCGAACTATCAATGTATACAGACAGATCAATGTTAATCAGGTTTTGAATGGTTATGGCCCATTGTTATTAATCCCATACAGAATTTAGCTCTTTGACCCATACTCTACAAATTAATTGTCTTTGGGTTTGGGCCACAAATACGAACCCTACATTAATATTTATCTGAGTTATTGCCTAGTAAGTCAAATGAAATTTTCTCCAAATTGGTTTGGAAGAAAATCTGTCCTTACAAAATTTCCAAATTACTAATTTGTTTTGTGTTTAAAGTTTGACATATTAATACAAGGATTACATTTTAATAAAAAAAAATGTAGTAATCTGATAAAATTAATAGATTCTTCCTCGTATTGACTCTAAAAAGAAAAGATTCTTCCTTATATCGAAGAGTGAGGATAATGGGTTACAAAACAAGGAAGTCAATACCGTGCTAGAGGTTATATCGGTTTAGACAGTGGTACGATATATTTCGGATACTGATCAATACTGGTGTACCGTTTCAGGTTTACCGCTATTTTTTACTATTTTACAATATACAAAGTTATATTTCTAATAACTCAATATATTACTTTGGCAACTTTTTATATTTTTTGGTAGAGTTAGAGCATTTGCTATAGTGAAGCTAAATAATTATATAGCTATTTTAATTTTACCAAAATACAAAAATGCATATTACAATAGTGGAGGCATAGCTAAAATTTTTTTAAAAAAATTTATTTTATAAATTATAGGGATAATTATAGTAAACCCACCTGAGGTTTGGCCTGTTTTCACTTTGCCTATCCGTGGTTCAAAACTTATCACTTTGCCCATCTGAACTTCAATCCGTTACTCCCCTGTTGCCCACCTCACCCTCAGATGCTAGACAAACACTTTTTTATTCCAAATTAGAACATAAAACGAATCAAACAACACGAATTCACTCTCTTTCCCTCGCAAGCCCTAGGAAAGCGAAAATCCCTGTAACTGAGCTGGTCCTGATCGTGCTTTCGTGTGTGAGGTTCTGACTTTGGGTTGTCTTAAGGCATTGAATATTCGAAGATAGATCATCACAAGGTACGACATTTCTGCTTTATGGTTCTGATCTGGGATTTCAAGTTTTTGATGGTAGCTTTGATTCACAGGAAGTTGGTAATCGATGTCTTCTTTGAGTGGAAATTACTCAGGTTCAAGTGGGCATATGTGTACATATGAGACTTGTGTGTTGAGAAAAAGTCTGACAGTGGATAATTTTGGGATAAGGTTTCTGGGTTGTAGCCGATATAAGGTAAGTATACTTTTTGCTTAATCTAGTTGATTCACGTGAGATTGGAATGTCATGTGTTCAACTCAATTTATGAACAGGTTGGTCCCAAGTGCCCTTTCTTTAGATGGATTGATAATCCCACTTGTATGCGTGGGAATGAAACTGCCCATTTGGTGCAACAAAAGCTGCAAGTTGCACATGAAAAGGAAAGAGAAGCTATCCAGGCAGCTGTAGAAGCTACCAAAATGGCAGAAATTACTCAAGAGAGGGCAGTAAAAGCCACTGAGAAGGAGAGAAAGTTTCGAACTTCCTCTGTTCAAGCCAAGGAGATAGCAGTGAGAGTTTTAGAGCAAGAGAGAAAGTGCAGAATTGCACTAATTGTGTCGTGGTGTTTTTTTTTTTTTTTGGTTATGTTGTTTTCATGTTTTGGCTCAGGTGAGAATGTTGGAATGATGAGATTGAGTCTGCCTGATGAGTTGTAATATAAGCTGGTCCTCAATTGTATTGTAATAGAAGTATGAAAGAATTTTTTGAGAATGAGAACTATGTAAGGTGGTAGATACTGTTGGCTTGAAGCCACTTAATAATATAAGCCTTTTTAAGATAAAGTGTTATTTCTGTTAGATGTTGTTGGTATTTTTGTTTAAAGTGAATTGGCTATTTGTGAGTTGTGAGTTGTTGGTGTTGGTGTTGGTGTTTTGTTTTATGTTGTTAGTTGTGTTGATTTGTGCATAAAGTGCATTGTATGAAGACAATTGTGTCGAAAGTTGTTTTAAAGTGCATGACAATCTGTCAACTTGTAAGAAAAGATAACAAATGCACACATACACCTGCTATTCAACACATACACCTTGCACACATAAACAAACTCATATAATAATAACTCAAATAACAAACTACAATAATCAGAATAATAATTATGAACTCCTGTCATTAAGTTGAAAATTGTATATATATTTTAAGGTGTTATTGACTTAGTCTTTCATCAACCACCAGGAAATATAAGGCATTTGGTACAACAACCAAAATAGTTGTAGCTGCCCAATGTTTACAAAACTTACAAAAATACAAAAAGTATTTGAATAGCTATATAAAAAAGTGTTGCCCTTGCCTGCACTGCCATTGTCTACAAACTACATAAAACTCTAACACTACATAACTCTAATACATTATACACAGCAACAAAAGTGGCTTGACTTAGTCTTCATTTACTGCCCCTGCCTCTCCCACCACAACTGGCTTTTCCTTCTCTTGTTTTACATTTCTAAGCCCTAGCTGCATCACCCATTCCTCTCAAAGCAGCTCCTCCTCTAGTAGCAGGTGGTCTTGTAGGCTACAAAGTACAAGAATTCACATGTTAGCTACCAGTATCACAGTTGCAATGAATAAAACATCAAACCTACAAGTATAGTATTTGTGATGATGGTGCTCTACTGTCCCATGTTTCTGCAGGAGTGTGTGGTGCTGGCTGGCTTGAAGAGAACCAAGGAGCTCCTCTAACTATGTACCTCAAGTCTAAAGAGTATCACTGACTTGGGCTCTGTGATAATAGAGCTGGTGGCCCTAACCATGGAGCTTGTGGTTGTGACCTTGCTGTCTGGTTAGATGAGGATGAGGCCATATTGTAAGACTGATGTGTTGGTGGGGGCTAGGCTGAGGATTGGGTCTATGATGAAGATGGGGCCTAGGATCCTTGTCTGTGTGTGGAAGGCCTTCCACTTCCCTGTAACCAAATATGAACATGTTTTTATAGTGTCAGTTATTGGCATTTTGCATTTGAATAAAAAAAATTTGTAAAAACTTACAGATTTCCCTTTCTACAATCTCTGCCTCCTCTCCCATACTGTCGCACCAAAGACATTGGCCTTGCATCCCTTTGCATTGTGCCCTTACTGGTGACACTTTCCACACCTCAGTGGCCTGTTTGCTCTAGACACCTTATAAGGGTTCGGCTCATCAGCATCTCTCTTCCTCTTCATGGGTGGCCTGCCTGGTGGCTTATAGATAATAGGTGCAACATGCTTGGGTTGGCCACTTGACATCCACTCAGACTGGCCATGCATGGGAGGTGTGGGTCTCTTGTATGTCTCCACATAAGAATCCTTGTAGTAGCATGGATTGGTGTAGTCTTCTGGTTTCTTACGATTCACAAAAATGGCTGTAACTCTATGCTTGCAGGGGATTCTCGTCAAGTCCCATACTCTACAACTGCATGTCCTATTTACCAAGTCCACAACATGCCTTTCCCTCCCATTGTCAATCTCATACACAAACCTCCCAGAAGGCATTGCACAGAAACCCTTAGACTCTAATTTTAACTGCTCAAACTTTTTTTGTATGCTTGGACACAACTTGCCACCATACTTTTCTATGCCAGTTTTCTTTATATACAACATGCTCATAAGCTTAACTCTGATCCACCCCAGCATTGATAAGATGGGCTTGTCTCTAGCCTTCACAATCGTAGATTTATAACTCTCACTCAGATTGTTTACCATACAATCTGTCAAAGCTCTTGAAGAAAAGTGGGATCTGGTCCACTGTGCAAGCTCTATATCAGCCAGGTACTTCCAAACTTCTTTATCCAAACTCTTAAGATGGTCCATCCCCCTCTCAAATTCCCTGGTTGATGTTATGCCAGCACACCTCCACAGAACACTCTTCAACTCTATGCCCTTATGGTTAACCTTGAAGTTGTTTTATATGTGCTTCACACAATACCTGTGCTTCACAGTTAGGAATAAAGTCTCCATTGCAAGTAAAAGGCCCTGCAATCAAGTAAGTATGTAAGCAAGTAAGCTAATGTCATCAGATTTTAAGCATGTAAAAAGTAAGTAAGCATGTAAAAGGCCCTACAATCAAGTAAGTTAATGTAAACAGCTAAGGTAAGTAATACCTTCTGCCTGTCACTGATGAATACCAGATTGAACTCCTCTGGCCTGCCAATGTCACCTGCAAACTGCTCCAAAAACCACATCCAGCTATCCTTTGTCTCTTGCTCAGCCACAGCCATTGCCACTGGGAATATATTGTCATTTCTATCCTTGGCAGTGGCAGACAATAATTGCTCACCAAACCTACCCTTCAAGTGGCATCCATCAAACCCAACAAAGGGTCTACAACCACCTAGAAAGTTAACCTTTTGAGCATTGTACCTAATGTACATCCTTTTAAAATTGGGCTCTGCATTTTCATTTTTCATCTCTGTTTGCAGAATCACCTTACTTCCTACATCTGTCCTTAATATCATTTTTGCATAATCTCTAAGTAGGCCATACTAAGACTTTTCATTCCCAGTAATCAGCCCCCTAGCTGCTGTCCTTGCTCTATACACCTAACTAAGACTTAAATCAATAGAAATCTTTTGCATCACATGGTGCTTAACACCTGAGACCTCCCAATTAGGATTCTTACCAGAATCCTCCAAATACCTTTTTGCCACATAGGTTGATGTAACTTGCCCATTTTTAAATGTTAGGGGGTAGGTACACTCAGGATAAAATGTCTTGATCTCAAATGTGCATTCTCCACTCACCATTGAGGCATAACACCTCCATCCACAACTGTTCTTACAATGTACAGAAATCTTCTTCTTCTCATTCAACTTCCACTTGACATCAATGTGATGCTGAATCACATACTCTCTCAAAGCCTTCCTAAACACCTGGGAGTTTGGGAACCTCATCCCTTTTGCCAACCTAACATTTTCCATATCAGTCCTCTCATTAAACTCCAAATTGCCGCCCTGCTCATCATCAGAACTATCCATACTTGCAATATCATCCTCTAAAGCTGGTTCAGCCCACTCTTCATCTAAATCTATGTTGGCAGGAGGAACATTGCTTGGGCCAGGTGTATCTATGTTTGGCTGAGGTGTATTAGTGTTTGGATGAGGTGTATCAGTGTTTGGACGATGAGGTGTATCAGTATTTGGATGATGAGGTGTATCATTGTTTGGATGAGGTGGAGAAGACTCACCAAAAATGTTATCAGCAAAGTCTTCTCCTTCCAGACCTTCATTCAACTAATTAAACTCCTCCTTCAGACCATCACCCCCTGTAGTAACCCCTACACCAGCCCCTGCAACCCCTGCATTAGCTCCTACACCAACCCCTGCACCATCAGGAACTTCAACTGCAAGTAGAGCATTACCACTCTCCATATACAGTATGATGGTGTCTTTTGGCCCTCCCTCATTAGGCTTGCACAGGGGTACCACATCTTGATCATCTTATATGAGCCTCAAGTCTTGCTCCAAGTTACCCCCAGGACCTAAATAATGAACCCTACACGGTTCATCAATACCCAATTCCTCACATATACCTTTTAGTTCAAAATAACTAAGCAAATCAAGATCCCTATACACTATTTCAACTTTCCCTCCAAAGTATTCTAAACTAGGGTTCCACAAAAAAGCACCCCCATAATGTACCTCCAATTTCACTTCCTCATTCATTTGCAATAACAAATTACCATTTGACACGTATACAATTAACAATTAAAGAATTGTAAACAATAAAAGAGTAAACAGTTGCACGTTTATGTTTTGCTTTTGGGATGCAACACATACAAAGGGACCACATTTTCTGCTTTATTTTTTATTTTGTTTTACTAAACACATGCAAACACTGAAAATTTAAAGCAAATAGAAACTTGGGTCCACTGTGAGACACAATGACCACGACAGATAGACAAAATGCCCAGAAACAAACATAAATCCAAAGAACAGGTAGTCACATTTTTCATAAGCATCAATGGACACAACCAATATTCTCATTCCATTACATGTAACATTGACCATTGATTGAATACTAAAAACATAATAAACAACCACGAGCCCAAAGTAAAAACCCAAACAGTGACTGATTTCTTACCAGGATTTTAGTCTCTCGAACAACCCGTTACTCGTCTGGGTTTACACTTGCAACACAATGTCAATATCAGATGCAGAAATGGATTTTCGCTTTCCTAGGGCTCACGAGGGAAAAAAAGTGAGTTCGTGTTGTTTGATTTGTTTTATGTTCTAATTTGGAATAAAAACGTGTTTGTCTAACGTCTGAGGGTGAGGTGGGCAATAGGGGAGTAACGGATTGAAGTTCAGGTGGGCAAAGTGATAAGTTTTGAACCACAAGTAAGCAAGGTGAAAATGGGCAAAACCTCAGGTGGGTTTACTGTAATTATCCCAAAATTATAATAAGTTACTAAAACAAATATTAATATTTTTTTTTAATTCAGACCCAGCCACCCTGATCCAGTCAGCTACTGGAAGTCCTAGCTCATTAGGATTCTTTGTTTTTTCATTCTTTTTTTCACCTCCACACATCCTGCTTATAGTTGTAACCCATTAGTCTTTCATTATAAGTTTATTTATTTATTTTTTTCATTCTTTTTTTCACCTCCACACTTTTTACTTTGAAGTCTTGTCACTTGCTTCTTGACTGGCTACTTTTCTATTTTCAAGTAAGTGTACCAAAACTAAAAAGAGAGACAAACACATGTTGAGAAATAAATGAAGAAGATGATGGGGTTGTAGAAACAGAGGCTAGCGAAACAAAGGAAAAGAAGAAATGAATGACGAAGATGAAGGGGTTGTAGAAACAAAGGCCGGCAAAACAAAGGAAAAGAAGAAGAATTGCGTAGCAGAGAAAAATACGAAGAAGAGGAGGAAAAACTGAGGAGGTGGATCTTGAAATTTGGTGGGTTTTTTGAGATTTTTTGTTTCGTCTGGTATTTATTTTTCGGCCGAAATCCGGTATTTATCCCTGTATGTCTGAAATGGCTCCTGTACAGCCAGTATTTAAACCGAAATGAAACAAGAGCATTTCTGTACCGGCCTAAGCACTGGTACAGAAAATTCTAGCGGTATCGGCCGGTATAGTACGAAATTAACTTCCTTGCTACAAAATCTAAATAGTAGTGTATTAGAGCATTTTAGGGAGTGTTTGGTACATGTGTTTAAAAACATGTGTTTTGTTGTTTGAAAACATATGTAGAAATATGTATAAGTGAAAAAATGTGTGAAAATACATATAATATTGTTTAAAAATTAAAAATATGTGTTTAAATAAGCCTATTAAACAACTCCTTAACTGTTAAGTTTCGTACATAATAAAGTAATTGAGAAAGCAAAATAAATTTTTTTTTTTTTTTTTTTGAGAAGCCAGAAAGCAAAATAATTGAACGTATGTAGAAAATAAAAAGAAAGGAGCCTGCATAAAGCTAACGTAATTTAAGGAGTTGAACCAGGTGGCCTTTCGAATAAATATCGGAGGTCCCTGCCATTAACGTTCCTTTACTCTCGGGGTCCTATACTTAAATTTCATTCATGAAGAAAATATTTGGAATTTAAATTGAAAATTCCTGTTGTTGTTGTTGTTATTATTATTTTTATTATTACTGTGGTTGTTGTTTTAGTTGTTTAAGTTACTCACACAACCAATAAAATTTGAAATTAACCTACGCATTTTGATTTTTGAGAGAAGGAAATAGCATTAAATTTTTGAAACTAACCTACCCATTTGAGTGAAGGAAATACGGAGTATCATTTAAGTTGGAGTTAATTAGTTAAAGAAAAACATGTTTAAAGATTACCACACAAAAAAAAAAAAAAAAAAAAAAAAAAAAACAGCGAGAAAAAAATACTTTGAAAGGTCGATTAATTGGGAGTCTTGTACTAGACTACTAGTTAAGACTTGAGATCCATAAGTGTGTTTAGGACTATGTTACTACAATTTTGCTTAGTGAGTTTCTAGCCAACTTTCAAAGATAGTATAGTTATGCCAATTTTTAGTTGTCCTATTTTCACTCATTTCAAATTTAACTTGGGTCAAATTTGTGTCTGTTTTAATGCCTTAGTGTTTTTCACCCACCAAAATTCGAAAAATAAGTCATAGTCGCCGATTTCGTGGGCTGTAAAAGATTCGAAGAAGAAGAAAAAATTAAAAATTAAAAAAAAAAAAGAAAGTGTTTTTACTTGGCAAAATTTGTATTAAAGCACGAAGATCACCTTTGTTTTTGGGGGTAGGAGCCTGACACGACCAGCAAGTAATTACTAACATGGAGGGACCCAATAAATACGGAATAGGACTTAAGGTTTTTGTTTTTTTTTTTAAGTCCCGAAGCTTCGCTTTCAGAGGAAGTATGGTGTATACTTCCTCTCACTCACAGTTGTGTGTGTCTTACAGTTGGTGAGTTTCACCAATTGTGAGTATGAGAAAATATATACCAATAATTAGGTGTATTTTTTCCTGCTTTTGAGCGAGAAATTAAGGATTGAGAATTGAGTTTAGAGAGATTGGACGATAATATAATAGTTATCCAGAGTAAAATTGAAGGTGAAAAAAAAAATTTAATCTCAACTCTTAAATATAAAAAAATAAAAAGTTAAAAAGTTAAAATTAAAAAAATAAAAATGATAAAAATGTTTGTATATAAATAGGAATGAAATGCAAAGTGCGATCCAAAGCCAGAAATTAATTATGCTGTTTCAATTGGTGCCAAGTGGTGGATTTGGATAAATGTTTTAAACAAGAAATTTGACAATTTTTTTGATATAGGTTGAATTGAAATTTTTTTACTAGTTCTTACTTGAAATTACTACTTATATCACTTTTTTTATCTCTTACTAATAATCTGTCACATTAATAAGTTTCAAATTTGCTGAGTTTACAGACTTTCTCTAATTAGATTTGATGCTATTGCATTGCACCATGCAATATTACCACCTGTGTAAAGGTAAAAGTAGATAAAAAAATAATTTTTTGGGGGGGCAAAAATAGCACTTTAATCCCTACATTTTAAAGTTAGTGTTAATTTGTTCCTTCCATTTTGTAACAATCAATTTGATCCATATTATTTTTAATTTGCAGTCAATTTAGTCATTACATATTGGTAGAAGCCAAATTAATCCTTGTTATTTACTTATTTTCAACTTTCAATTCATTTAATGCATGTTATTTCTGGTTTACATTTATTATGGGCCTAAATCTGGATTTTTTTTGGGTCGTTGAGTTAATATGTTTGTATCTCATTATGTCATGGGCTATCCTAGATTGGCTACCTACCAACCCACTTCCCACACCCAGAGAGAGAGAGAGAGAGTCTTGTATAATACAAGATCACTCTAACATTTGTATATATTTTTTGTAAAATTGATGACCAGATGCAGAAAGTGTTTTTGTGTAACTTGATGTACAAGACTCTATTTTAGATTTTTAAACACTTTACAACACCGGGTGCGAATGTTCTAATGTTAATGGCTTAATGTGGTGAAAAAATTATATTTTTTTCGATAGTCATTAAAGAATAACATTGATTTTCTTCCCTTATTTAGTTGGTAAAAAGGTAGATACATAATGATTTTCCAATTATTTTTCATGCCCTACCTCCGACAAATTTAGTTCGCTGAACTAACTAAAATTTTCATCGATGTCTGAGTCTGATAGTTGCCTTCGACTATGATGTTTCACACTCCTACTTCTCTAGCAAACTAAATGGCATGATTTTATTGCTGGTTCGCTTGCTCATTGATTCCTATGTAAGCAACGCTGGGTGAATGAATTGGCAATTATGTTAAACTGACAGTTCAGAAACAGTTAATATTGTCCAGTGTAGAACACTTCGAATTACATATATTTTTGCAAAAATGACGTTGAATTAATGTGCTGTTCGTAGCAGAAATACCTGAAAATGGTCCATGTGTGTTCTTCTAACTCAACCTCATGTTATATGAAAACGATAAATGTTACCTTTACAATTGTAACTAATAAGTCGTTACATGCTGTTATTGGTGGGCTAAAATTTAATTTTACAGTGAACCCCTATTTAAAACCAATAATAATTTGTTATATAGAATTTGTTATAACAGTACTTTATACGAAATGAGTAGATTATACAAAATGGGTATATGATACTATAATATGAATTCAAAAGCAACATGACCGGACAGAGGTATGTATGTTGTTTTTTTTTTTTTTTTTTTTTTTTTTTTTTTTACAAGATAGAATTTTACTCTAATTTAATCTAAGTGTATATGTGTGTGAAACTCCCTCTTAAAAACTTGAACCCCGGCTCTTGCCCCCACATCCTAGTATTTATACTTGTGGAGTGACCACCACACCAAAGGTGTGTGGTGGTAGGTACGTACGTAGTTGATAATTCATAAATTTGCTTTAATTGGAGTAGTTGCCCCGCTATATTTATGGTACTATGGCAGAGAACAGAAAATTATTGAATACGCTGGGAGTATTATAAATACGTACTCCCTCCTCTCACATGAATTGTGGATCTCACTATAAATATAATTAATGAGACCCACAATTATATGAAAGGGAGGTGTATGCATTTATAGTACTCTAGGAGTACCCAATAATTACTCGCAGAGAACTAGGTGTTTATTGGCTTGCGATTGTTTTTGAAAGTTCGTCACTTCAATGAGCATGGATTCTATTTTAATTATAAGAAAAATACAAAAAAGAAAGAAAAAACAAAATGTTATGTCTACTACGTGTTTCCAACAAATTTTTAATGAAAAATTGTTACTAGTAAGTAAAAAATTAATTTCAGTAATAGGCTCAAATTAGAACTAATAACAATTTACTATTAAGGATTTATTGTAAAAAATGTTATGGACATAAAAAGTAATTAAAAAAAAAAAGAAAAAAAGAAAAAGAAGAAGCTGTTAAGCTGTTCCTTTGGAATGAGATGTATGGGATATTGTCATTATGCCATGTAAGGTTGAATTTATTCAATTATGTGTTGATTTTATCCCGTGCCAAATTTGCTAATAATTTCAGCAATTAGATACTTTGTATTTAGGTGAGAATTATATAAGGGTTATATGTGAGAGAGTGTAAAGAAAACACAAGATGTGTGCATTCAAAGGAGCCTCGCGACTGGATCTCGCGACTGACTCACGACTGACAAGTCGCCAAAGCGACACATGTGTGAAGCATGCAGGGAACTGACAGGTCACGACAGCAGGAGCACTACAGGACAAAAAATACAGTCTGGCCTGAAAGTTATCTCGCGACTAGTTCCAGTTGCGAGGCCAAGTTGCCAGAATGCCCTGTTTGGATGAAAACTGTCTTTTCACATTCCTCACGTACTCTACTATAAATACCTTTATACCCACGAAATGTAGAGAGCTTCTAGAGAGAATTTTTGAGAGAGAAACTCTAGAGAAAACCAAGATTGACTCATCCACAATCTTAGACATTTTGACTCTTCAAATTCCTTAACTTTCACCCTCTCCATTGACATATCCTTGAGAGGTATATTTGTCAAATCCTTATCTCACCATACCCATATCAATGATGAGGCATTTTGGTGTTTGGGAAGCAGTTCGGAGATGACCAATTCACTTGGTTGATGCAATGGGCTTATTGCGGGATCTGGGAAGTTAAAGAAGACACAGCTAGGCTTAACCTTGTTGGAGCAAGAAGCTTGGAAGGCTTAGGTGCATTGGGTAGATTAGGCTTGGAGGATCTATTGCTATTCGTGTATCCCAACTTTATTCTTTAGTGGATCATTTGACTGTTTGGAGGGCAGCAGAGAGGTTTTTCGCCGAGGTCTTCGGTTTCCTCTTTGATAACACGTGTTAGTGTTATCCTTGTGTTTGCATCACTCTAACCCTTACTCTCTACTTTTAATTGTTGCTGTGTTGTGATTATTTACAGTGTAGAGGTGTTTGTTTGTTTAGGTTTTTGCTTGTACCCTTTATTCAGCACATCTATTGTTTGGGTATAAGTTTGTATTGGTTTAATTTGAAATTTGGGGTCTAAACATTCGTTAGTGTTTTTACACACTAATTGATTTTCCATGCCATATGATGCATCATAAAGTAGTTGTTATGAGATTAAAATAGTTCTTAGAGGCATTAATTTATCTTTGTTATACAAATTGTATTATTTTACCACATTATTTGTACTATACATCCAGATTCATATATACTACAATATAGGGTTAGTACATAATTAGCCTAAGGCTGATCACTCTCTCTATATATATCATTAGTGGGATAATTTTAATATAACAATTCCATATAGTATAGATGTAGCTACTCTTGGACTATTGAGTCGAACCACATTAAATCCTTTCTTCTTTTATCTCTTACTTAGGTGTGAGAGCTGACAGGATGACGTTGATGTCATCAGATGATGTCATTGATGAAGTCATCAAGATAGATTGGTGCATGTACAACTTTGCCGATGTGTGGGGCGTGTGTGATGCGTGGGTCGGCAGGTTGGAACTCCAATGTGCACATGTTGGCTTGGTTGCTGGATTTCTAGGTTTTTCATATTGGAGGCTAAAGAGCACGTTTGTGTGGTATGTTCCGTGATTGAAGGTTTGAAATTGCACAAATCTAAAAGGAAGAGGCACATCTTGCTTGAGAGAATTAGGGACATGGCAGTGCTGGGAAAGTGATGAGGCAGCAACGAAGGCCACTGTGATAGGCATGTGAGGTCCTAATTTGGAGTCTTTAATTAAAGGTTGAGATTGAAAGGCAAACAGTGCTTGTGAGAGAGCATCTATGAATTTGAAGGCCGTGGATAAATTTGAGAGCAAGCTTGATAGAGATTAGAAACATATTTTGCTGGAAGCCAAGAATGATGTTTGGATCTAATACCATGTTAAATATTAGCATTGATATACCATATTGAATACACTAGAATAGATGAAGAAATAGAAGTATAAATATATAATACAAAAACATGAGGGTTACGTAGTTTAGACTAACGACTTACGTCCATGTAGAAAACATTTAAAGACTACATCTTTATTATATGAGTGTAGTATAAATCCTATGTTACAATGAACCATAATATTAGTATATATAGTAGGCTAAATCCTAGACTAATTATACACTAACTATGGTTAATAGACTTGTAGTACAAATAGAAGACTTGTCTTGCACACAAGGTAGGATTAGGATTGGATTTATTATATAGGGCTAATATATCTCTAGCATATCTTAAAATATTTTTGTTAGATTACAGATTATTGGCTAAATTCATATTTGTTAGTATTATCAAAATTTTGTTATGGTTGAGTTTGGATTAAAAGCAGTTTAAAGATGATAACGTTTTGATATTCTTAGAGATCACGAGTTTGTGATCTTTTGCACTTATATTTATGACATAATAAATAACTGAGTAAAATTTAGTATGTGTTTGGATCTGGATGAAATGGCGTTTTGCGTTTTATTTTTTTTTTTTTTTTTGCACGCGTTTCTGCTTTAGGGGACAAGTGCACTGTTCATGCACCGTTGAGAACTGTTTATGCACTGTTTAGTACTGTTCACACAATGTTCACGGGACCCACAACCAGTTATTCTGAAAAAAAATATTAAAAATGGGTCTCACGGCACTATTCACACATTTAAAAATTATTTTGCTACAGTGTTTTCAGTTTTCAGCAAAGTAAGCTATATCCAAATGGACCCTGAGAATCATAATTCATATCTCCACTCCTCAATTATTGTAACAATTAAGTTATATTTAAAAAAAAAAAAAGAAAAAAAGAAAGAAAAGAAATATTCATACTAGACCAATTAGCAAATAAACATATTGTAGATTATTACACTTTCAACAAGGCATGATTTGAGTAGTTTTTAAGGGTCTGTTTGGATACAGCTTATTTTGCTGAAAACTGAAAGTTGAAAATACTGTAGTAAAATAATTTTTAAATGCATAAATAGTATCGTGAGACCTATTTTAAAAATTTTTTTTCTGAATAAAATGGCTGTGGTTCTTGTGAACAGTGCACTGCACAGTGTAATTT